>OU612037.1:7500000-10000000 GCA_914767945.1 Eilema depressum | reverse complement strand
GGGCAGAAAGACTGAGATTGAGAAAGTAGATTAGGTTAGAAGGGAGCGGAGCGAAGCGAAGCTCCCACATTAGCACTCGTGGTTATTTTTTTTTTTATAACCATGCAGAACTTTATTTAGTCAAATGCGAAATCAAATGATTTTACGAACTGGACCAATTGCGAATAGGACATTGTGAGAATTGGACGTTGTGAGAATTGGACAATTTGCGAATTGGACGTTGTGAGAATTGGACAATTTGCGAATTGGACGTTGTGAGAATTGGACAATTTGAGCCCGCTGGACATTTTGCGAATTGGACATAATGCGACTAAAGGATTTTTTATTTATAACCATGTTATTAAATTTAGTCAAATGCGAAATCAAATGATTTTACGAACTGGACCAATTGCGAATAGTACATTGTGAGAATTGGACGTTGGGAGAATTGGACAATTTGCGAATTGGACGTTGTGAGAATTGGACAATTTGCGAATTGGACGTTGTGAGAATTGGACAATTTGCGAATTGGACGTTATGAGAATTGGACAATTTGAGCCCGCTGGACATTTTGCCCTTTAGTCGCATTATGTCCAATTCGCAAAATGTCCAACTGTCCAATTCTCAATAGGTCCAGTTCGCAATTGGTCCAGTTCGCAGTTGGTCCAGTTCGCAATTGGTCCAGTTCGCAGTTGGTCCAGTTCGCAATTGGACCAGTTCGCAATTGGTCCAGTTCGCAATTAGTCCAATTCGCAATTGGTCCAGTTTGTAATTAGGGATCCTCCTTGATTACGACAAGCGTTTTTGACAACCTTCTGACTCTTCTGAGATAGAAGGCTAGATTCAGCTCGAAGTAAAAATACATGTGATTTAGTTTTACATTAAATATACATAATATAATAATAAAATAATAATATAATAGTAGATTTATTAAGAAAGCTGCGCAATCCGACTTGTATAGATTAGGTTAGAAGGCTAATACCCGCTTTAGCCTTCGTGGTTATTTTTTTTATAACCATGCAGAAATAAGTAATTTGCCTAGCTGTTTCATTAAATGGCTAGGCAAGTAATTAAACGTCATCTATCGAATCCATTTGCCTAGCCGTTTAATTAAATGGCTGAATATCATTCAGGCCGTTTAGTTAACAGGGGAATACCCAACAATTCCGAAATATTTAGTTCCGAATTTCAATATTCCGATTTTCACATATTATATACATACCGAATATTATAATTCCTAAGAAACATAACTCCGAGTACCTATTTAAAATCACGACAGTTATTTATTCGAAAGACATAAATACGAATGTTCATTCTTCCGAATTTCATTTGTACGAATAATTAAAAATCCGTAGTGTTATTGACCCTAAGACCCACCCCTAAAAACGTTATTCCGAATTTCAAATTTCCGAAAATTCATAGTTTGAATTGAAAAGGACATCATTCACGCTCCATACAAAAAGTACCCAAAAATAGAAGTGCCGGCCAACGAAAAAAAATGGTTTTATCGGTTAGAGAATGAAATTCTAAGATTTTTTTCTTTAGACGGCTAAGAGCTAAGACCGATTACTTATGAGTTATATGACTTAGAAATAATGAAAAAATGCATTTTTACGAGCTCGTCTGAACAATTTTTACTTCATTACTATAGCAAAAATCAAATAATGATGATAAAGAATAACTTAATCTCGCTTAATAATAATATAATATGACAAAAAGCCTAATCATCATCCGCATATAGACATTTTCTCCTGATTGCATCCGTGGCCAAGATGACCTCGGAGCTCAGGGTCCGCCTTCCGGCTCTTCCTCCTCCACTTCGCACGATCTTGGGCGTCCATAGTAGTGAGACCATTTGCACGCATTTCACCCTCCACGACCTCAAGCCAGGACTTCTTTGGCCTACCCCTTTTATCTGGACCCGGCGGGGGCGCCATTGCCAGGCATTTGTTCCCCACGTAGCCTGGCGGTTGCCGCAAGACGTGGCCGCCCCAGCGAAGGCGGCTCTCTTGCATTTTATCCGCGATCCCACGGACATGGAGGCTGCCGCGGATGCGAGAGTTCCATACGCGATCTTTACGCGTGACGCCGCACATCCACCGCAACATTTTCATCTCCGTGACACGCCGCTCTTGCTTGTGTCGCTCCAGCAGCGGCCACGCCTCACAACCGTACAAGAGGACAGGCCTAATGATCGTCTTATAGACCTGCCCCTTCAACCTGACTGGCATTTTGGGATCACATGTGACGCCAGTCATTTCTCGCCATTTGGTCGTGGTCGATTTCACCGGTCACATGAAGTACAGATCCCAGGTACTTAACCTGGTCCGTGCGCTCGACCAAATCATCGCCTATGCGAACGGGTGTGGGATCTGTGGAGTTTAGCGCTAAGTATTCTGTCTTCGCTACATTCAGCTTCAGACCGCCGTTCTCAAGCGCTTCCTTCCACCCTTTCACGCGTCGCACTAATCTGGTCCTGTCCGCGTTCATCAGCGCAATATCATCAGCATACATGAGCAACCACGGAGGCTGCTCATGTGAGTTTCTGATGCTGTCCGAAAAAACGTCTAATACCACGCTGAACAGGTCTAAGGACGGATCCATGGTGTACCCCGACGGTGATGGAGAAGGCTTTCGAGTCGCCAACAGCAGTCCTAACCACGGAACCGGAATCGTAGTACATGTCTCGGATGGTGTCAATGTAAGTCTCTGGAACTCCCTTGGACCGCAGTGCCCACCAGATCACCGCGCGAGGAACACAGTCGAAGGACTTCTGCATATCTAAGAATAGGCAGTGCAGGGGCGTGTTCTTCGCCCTGTATTTCCCCGCCACAATCCTTAGGGCGAACACCGGGTCCATGGTCCCGTGCCCGGGACGAAACCCATACTGACAATCCGAGAGTGTACTTTCCTGTCGGATCCGGGAGTCGATTATCCGCTCATAGAGCTTCATGGTGTGGGACATTATCTTTATACTGCGGTAACTGCCACACTCCTGCACCGATCCCTTGCCTTTTAAGACTGGCGTGATGATGCTCAGCCTCCACTGACTTGGGATCTCACTGGTGAGGAGTACGCGGTTGTAAAGATTTGCTAGAATGCTCACACCACGGGCACCCATTGCCTTCCAAGCCTCGATGGGGACTTCGTCGGGGCCGACAGCTTTCCGGTTCTTCATGCGGCGAATGGCTGTCTGGACTTCTGCAGGCGTTATCGGTAGCACTAGTCCGTGGGTCGGAGGGAGATCAGGTGGCTGCACCTCTTTATGCTACTCTCCTTCACTGCGACTTTCTCGTACAGCAGATTACCCTCAGGGTGTTTAATGCAGTGGCACTTGGATAGACCCTGCGCCGCTTTGGCCCTGGAATGCACCAACTTATATATGAGCTTTTGCCCCTCAGACGATTCCAACTTTGTATATAGCGGTTGCAAGTGGTCTCGTTTGGCCCTGGCTATGGCTCTCATGGTGGTGCGTTTTGCATCTTTGTACACATCGTGGTCTTCGGAAGATTTGGACGCTTGCCACTTTTTAATGAGGGCTTTCTTCGCCCTGATCTCTCTCTGGACTGTGTCGTTCCACCACCAAGTGTCACCCAGCACCCTCACAACCATAAGCCGGGCGCTATAGCCCTTCACCTCCAAGATGTCATCCTGCAACGCCCACTGTGTAAATCAGCTGGTAGCCGTCCCCAATTTGCATGGAGCTACTGCCACCCCACCGAGTCTCCTGCAGGAACACCACGGCCACTCTCCGCCTGCAGACTGCGTCAGCCAACTCCCTCGTGCGACCGGTCAACGTGCCGATGTTCCACGTTGCGAAGCGGAGTTTTTGGGTACCAAGATGTTGGCCTAACGTCTTTAGCCGTGCCCGGCTCAGGCACGGTAGCCCGAACGAACGCCATTTCATAGTGATTTGGCAATTTTTGGCTTTTCCGGGGGCGACTGCCGTCCGACCCCCCAACCCCGAAGGGAAAGCCAGCGCCAGAGCCTCGTCCGTTGTTCAGCAGGTGCACCGGCTTGCAGGTGAGGTTGGCTTGGGGCCCAAGATCTAGTGGACCCCCATACACCCTCTAGTGGACCCCCATACACCCTAATATGACAAAAAGCCTAATTATATACAATCATTATTAGGTGACTAAGTACCTACGTAGGTATTTATGTGTAAGTATTAATGTTATAAAATATAATTATGTAAATGTAAATGCTCATTTTATGATTTTCGGAGATCCATTTTGGGTCTAAAAGTTGGTCGTAGACGTTTGTTGTAATAATAAAAAATGCTTATAAGATCATTTGCCGTAAGATCACACAGTTTTTTTTTACTGGCCGGCACTTTAATTTTTGGGTACGTTTTGAATGATGTCCTTTGTATCAAAAAAAAAATAGATAAAAGTTAAATTTTTGATTTGCCATATCGCGCATAAAGAGTTTTGGGAGTAGGTAATTAATGATTTTTTCCTTTAGTCGCATTATGCCCAATTCGCAAAATGTCCAGCGGGCTCAAGTTGTCCAATTCTCACAACGTCCAATTCGCAAATTGTCCAATTCTCACAACGTCCAATTTGCAAATTGTCCAATTCTCACAACGTCCAATTCGCAAATTGTCCAATTCTCACAACGTCCAATTCTCACATTGTCCTATTCGCAATTGGTCCAGTTCGTAAAATCATTTGATTTCGCATTTGACTAAATAAAATTCTGCATGGTTATAAAAAAAAATAACCACGAGGGCTTCTAACCTAATCTATCCAAGTCGGAATGAGCAGCTTTCTCAATCTCAGTCTTTCTGCCCTCCCTCTGCGCCTCCGGTTTTCAAATAACACTAGTGTAGGGCAAACAAGTACCACGGCAAGTCGTGTTCAGCTTAATTTTTATACGTATGCATTGGAGAGAAATTAATTATTTAGTTAAAAAAATCATTTACCTACTCCCAAAACTCTTTATGCGCGATATGGCAAATCAAAAATTTGACTTTTATCTATTTTTGATACTAATTTTCAATTCGAACTATGAATTTTCGGAAATTTGAAATTCGGAATAACGTTTTTAGGGCTAATAACACTACGGATTTATTCGTACAAATGAAATTCGGAAGAATGAACATTCGTATTTATGTCTTTCGAATAAATAACTGTCGTGATTTTAAATAGGTACTCGGAGTTTTGTTTCTTAGGAATCTTAATATTCGGTATGTATGTATGTGAAAATCGGAATATTGAAATTCGGAACTAAATACTTCGGAATTGTTGGGTATTCCCCTGTTAACTAAACTAACGGCCTGAATGATATTCAGCCATTTAATTAAGCGGCTGGGCAAATGGATTCGATAGATGACGTTCAATTACTTGCCTAGCCATTTAATGAAACAGCTAGGCAAATTACTTATTTCTGCACGGCTATAAAAAAAATAACCACGAAGGCTAAAGCGGGCCTTCTAACCTAATCTATACATGTCGGATTGCGCTAGCCTTCTATCTCAGAAGGTTGTCAAAAACGCTTCTCGTAATTAAGGAGGATCCCTAATTACGAACTGGACCAATTGCGAATTGGACCAATTGCGAACTGGACCAACTGCGAACTGGACCAATTGCGAACTGGACCAACTGCGAACTGGACCAATTGCGAACTGGACCTATTGAGAATTGGACAGTTGGACATTTTGCGAATTGGACATAATGCGACTAAAGGGATTTTTTAAACTTAATAATTAATTTATCTCCAATGTATACGTATAAAACCTTTGCACGACTTATGTCCAAAATACAAAATGTCCAACTAGGATTAAAGTCCAACAAGGTTTTTGTCCAGTACTATTTATGTCCAAAATACGAAATGTCCAATTAGGATTATAGTCCAACACGATTTTTGTCCAATACGACTTATGTCCAAAATACGAAACGTCCAACTAGGATTAAAGTCCAACAGGTTTTTTGTCCAACACGACTTATGTCCAAAATACGAAAGTACAACTCTTGTGGTGAAGCAAATGGTACGGCTAGGCACCTGCTAGTGGGTTCTAGACTTCTAGTACTATGGACTGGAAGGGCTATTAGACCGGGGTTACTCGCACCGACGTGATATAAAAAATCATATGTGACTGTGAGGCTGTAAGTTTGGCGGTAGCTAGTGCAAAAAAGGATTAACCACATACCAAAGAAATAACTTTGTTTTTGTGAAGGAAGGCTGCTCAAAGTAATCACCTCAAAAGCCGTAACTACTTACTCAATTTTGATAGCTGCCGTTGACTGGACAATACTCGTAGACACCATATGAGAAACACTATGAAATACCGGAGGATATCTGTGCCTCGTCATCCAGACCCGATAAATTTCTTTTTTCACGATCCCATAGGCGTGCAGTGCTTGTAGAACTCACAGTACCTACCGTGGGAAATTAAAATACCTAAAGACCACGCTATAAAGACGAACAAAAATGGCCATGTGGTTAAACTCTGCGCCGTAGAAGTAGGAGCAAGGGGAATGCCAGCTAAATCCCTATACAACTTACATAATAATAATAATTATTATTGTTAATAATAATCACTATTAATAATTAATAATATTATAATATTATAATAATATATCCAGCGTGGAAACGCGGCGAGTGTGATGGGCACTTTTGCGCCGGGAACGGTCAGGAGCGGGTTATTTGATTAATTTTTGACTTAAGATAATTTTAATTTTTTTGTGACTTAATGTATAATGTATTGACTTAAATAAATCCATATTATTTATTATTATAATTAATAATAATAATAAAATAATTATTTATTGTTATCAACAATAACAATAATTATTATTTTTAATTTTGTTATCACTAGTAGAGCAACAATCATTCAATAATCATTCAGTGGTACGACGAGGAATGACAATTCCTTATCGTGCCACTGGTGGAACAAGTTGGTGGCACGACGAAGACTAAGGGGTCCCGCGAATGCCGCGCATAGCTGCCGCGCACCTTGCGCGCTGTGTTTGGACACACCTTTTTAAACCAGTTATTTACAGAAAGCCTTATTGAAATCGTTGGTCAGAGAATAGAGTGTAGTCTAAAGGTATGATTCCGTAGCCAAACGCATAGGTACAACTGCCGACGCACGCAGCACATGTGCGTAATTCATTGCGGCTTCTCAGTGGTCGCCTTTATATGTATCGAGTATGACAAGTAATAGGTATGCTGTATGCTTTGAATATATATGTGTCTAGAAGGACAGTCAAAGCGTTGAAAGCGGCCAAAAAAATAGTGTCCAACTGTTGGGCGCTAAACGATTTTCTTGCTTTCAGTGTCAGATGCACTGTCAGCGGACACGGACAAAAATTTGAAATTTTAAAAATGACTGTTTGTGTAGTGAAAGTGTGCAGAAACTATAAAGAACGCACTAAATCAATAAAAAAAATTACCTATCATCGGTAAGTACCATTGTATCCTACCAATTTTAGCAAAATAAGCCATAATCTTTTTTCTAAAATAATTTAATTTTGCGGTCGCCATTTTGTACTTAACAGGTGTGTTGCTAATTACTTAAGTCAAAACTCCCATAAAAAAACGTGGCGGGTATATTATGCAATATAATGTACAGTATCGTTTGAGGGGTTTTTCGGCATAACTGAGTACGAATTTGATGTCATTTTTACAAGACAAAATATGGGCAGTAGTGCGTCGTAGTGCTTCATGAAATTTCAGAATGGACTCACGATATCATGGGTTTTTGGTTATATTTTTTCAGAATACCAAGCGATCTAATACTAAAGCGACACACTAACAGTTTATCGAATGACAACCGGATGATATTAGTCTGTCAGTTCATCGCAATAGCCCATACACTTACAGTTTCGTATACGATTTTGGACTGTTAGTGTGTGGCCGCTTGACGATTCCGGTCAGCGCTAGCAGGTGTCGTCGGCAAGTAGTCGGCCGGCGGCCTGTCGACCGTCGGAAGGCTCTACGCCTACAGATTGAATATTATGACTAGTGCAAGCAATATTCGACCTTATTGGCATCACATAGTACATAGTTTTTTTTCTTATATTCGTGATCAGCGGCATCTATTATTGCGAAAACACATGTAATTAAGAAAATGTCAATAAGGTCGAAAATCGTTTTTCTGTTCTTAGTAGTCTCTGTGTGTAACGTGTAGTCGGTACAAGTCCCAAATAACACATTCACCTCCTTAATTACCTCCTGTGAGGTGATGCAAGAGGTTTCTGCACGAAAAAAGAAAGTTTTTGAATTGCTTCCATATAGATAAATAAAGTAATTATTAGTTTTAATTGTTTTTAAGAACAATTCAACAATTTTTTTTGAGGCTGAAAGTACATTTATCAATCTATGACTGACTTGGAAGCATCAGACGATCGTACGGTGGGAAACTGTCGACTCCCAACTGCTCGTGTGTAGTCGCAAAAGTGGCAGCAGGGCACTGCCGGCAGGCCAAAATCGCTTTAGTGTGTTGGCGCTATCGGCTTAGGACTGCAGGCCGCCCGATAGGACCTGCAGGCGGACTGTTAGTGGGTGGCCGCCTTAAGAAGTCTAGACCAGTCTATAATAAATATTACGATAGTACTTCATACCTAATGTTGTATCCTCATATTTTTCAAATTAAGAGTATTATTTTTCTCATCTGAATATACATACAATATTATTAAATAATACATAAAATTTTCCCTAATTTTGAGGCAGTTTTTAACAACTGGTATCAATTTATACACGCACACTAAAAAAGAAAACTGACAAACGCGAGTGTAAGACGAAGCTGTCACGCACACTAAGAAGGAAAAGTCGTCCCATTTCTTTTTATTCTTTTGCAGCGCCATACTCCATCTAGACATATAGTTAATCAAAGGCTGTATGTATGTGCTGCATGCGTCGGCAGTTGTCCTATACGGTCGGCTACGGAATCATATAATACCTTAGGTAAAGTCCGACCAATAAAATAAAAAACCCGTACTGGGGGCGCCAAAAACACTATGATTATGACAACACCAAGTATAGTGATACACATGTAAAATGCCAAGTGTACAAATATTTTTTCAACACACTTGCTTATGAACAGGCTTTTATTTCCCCGCAATTAAGCACGGAATGACACCTAATATAAAACTGTGACTTTTTCATTGCTTCTTCTTCCTCCTAGCATTATTCCCAGTCGCATCCGAAGCTTTCAGCTTGGAGTCTGGGGTCCGCTTTTACCAGTCATAGCTACAGATTTGGCTAGACCTCGATATTTTCCGTGAAGCGATTGCCACCTGACCTCCACGACCCAATGTTAACATTAGGTGATATCGAAGCTTTGCAGCTAGACCGATGTTTTTGGACTTTTTAGGGCACCAACTACCCGTAACGACTGCCATAGATGTTCTTATGGCAACCGGGACCGACGGCTTAACGTGCTCTCCGAGGCACGACCAGACCAATGCAAATACCCATATTTAATGCACACAAATATTTGCACTGAGCGGGGATCGAACCCGCGCCTAGTGCGTAGCGGCCGCGTTCACTACCGCTACGCCACGGAGGCTGTCATGTTTTTCATTGCTATTATTCACAAAAGTGAGTTATAGACTTCTTTTTTTTAATTTCATTAAGTTGCTTTGTTCTTAAGTTTCGATACAAAAAAGATCGTGTCCAATATTACAAACGAATTAATATAGAAAGAAAAGAAAAAGAAAGAACTTGTAGTACGTGTTTAATATACAAAACTTTCACTAAAATGTATTTTTTTTTTCTCTGTTAAAAAGTTAAGTTTTTCTCTGTTAAGTTTTCTGGTTAAAATAGAAAAATAGACGCGGCGTGTTATACTGGTTACAAGGACTGGGCACAAATCACAACACAGTAGTATCCGTATAATAGTTTACTGCTTGGAATGGTAAATACAAGTTAGACATACAGTTACACCATGTATAGAACAGGGACCACGCGATATTGTTTTTCGGACTGCATAAAATTCTTGTATTTTATGCCTAACAGCACAGAGATCAAAATAATCGAGCATGATTTTCTTTTTTGCGTTAGGCTTATTTTTCTTAGGCGTAGAAAATACATTTGACGTTTGACCTTCTCTTCGTATTTTTATTACAGAAGATCGGGATATACCTAAAAATGTGAATAATAATTAGTCACAGTAAAATCAGTAGATTAGGCCAATTTCAGTGGCACGTACTCTATGATGTCCTACCCGTCATGTTGACAACAAGGTCCGTGATGTTATTTAGAGGAACAGAGTCCAATCCTTCCTACTTTTTATCCGACAAATACATTGTTATATTATAAATTACTTTTCTTAACTGGCTTTTAATAGTTTTCGGCATATTACTATAGTTTTGTAGTTTTGTAGCGCTCTCAAACTCAACAACACGCACAATTGACACCACACTGACAGATCGTTCAGTCGCGTATGGTCAAACTCGCAATCGGTCAAGTGACTGAAAAACCGTCAAAATCGTATTAGGTCAAAATTGCGATTGGTCCATATCTCAACCTGTCAAAATAGCAATTGGTCCATATCGCGAATGGTCATATTTGCATTTTTTCTAATCGCAAATAGTCAAGTTCGCAAACAGTCAAAATCGCAAACGGTCAAATTCGCAAACAGTCAAGATCGCAATCGGTCGAATATTTTACTTCACAAGTAGCTCGTAGGATAATGTATACCAATCCGTCGCCTTATATATTAAATTGGACCAATCGCGCCTTAAGGTTACTAAACTGTTACAGTCAAATACAAACAATACTGAAGATTAAAAATAAAATTAAGGTTCAATAGTATTTATTAATAATCAACACGAAAAACTTAAGGTATTAAATATATATACTTATAATTTGTGGCATATATAATAACAATAACATAATATTTTACTAATAATTATTTTACATAATTATTGGTTAAAATAACCAGGTTACATATAGTCCTCATAATGTATGTATATACATTATATTACCTATCTACTAGATCTATACTTATCATTTTTCTATGCTTTTTCACAGAAAAAATGCAAACCTAATTGAGAATTTAAATTAACTAAGAAAGAATATAATAAATGGCAACAATTGAATGAATTAAGAAAATTTATTCAATTTTTGCCATTTATCACGTATTCGGCAATTAGTACTATTTTCATAGATAACTGGTAAGGCTACAAAAATCCTTACTAATATTATAAATGCGAAAGTAACTCTGTCTGTCTGTCTACCTTTTCACGCCTAAGCCGCTGAACCGATTTTGATGAATTTTGGTATAGAGATAGACCCTGAAGGACATAGGCTACCTTTTATCCCGAATTCCGATCCACAAAGATGTTAAACTGTTGAAAGGTTTTGAAAAATTGTGGTAAAACAGATAACTTCACCCTTGAATAATAGGTACATAAAGACATACCTTTAGTATATCTACGTATAGATGAATACAAAATTCATCTACAACAGCTGGACTGTTCGCCACTTGACGTTTTGCTATTTTGACGTTTTGCTATTTTGACGGTTTGCTAATTTGACGGTTTGCTATTTTGACGCTTTACTATTTTGGCGGTTTGCCGTTTTGACGCTTTGCTATAATGACGACTTGCTATATTGACGGTTCGCTATTTTGACTAACTGCTATTTTGACTAGTCGCGATTCTATGAATTTGACCGATTGCGAATTTGACCATACGCGACTGAACGTGACAGATGACCATAATGACATTGTATAGATTGTTACCATATGAAGAAATTAGTTCCAATAGTTTACCGCAATATGGCGAGGTTTTTTATTTTACTGGTCGGGCTTTATATTGGTTTTTTTTATGAATGCATAAAATATTGGTCAATTTTATGATTGGACGTTTTTATGATTGATCAATTTTGTGATTGGACAATTTTATGATTGGTCAATTTCTATGGTTGGACAATTTTATGATTGGCCAATTTTTATGATTGGACATTTTTATGATTGGACAATTTCTATGATTGGACAATTATAGAATAGTGGTCATTTTTCATAATTGGACATAAGTCGTGCAAAGGGTATAAAAATTAAGCTGAACACGACTTGCCGTGGTACTTGTTTGCCCTACACTAGTGTGGTACCTATTTAAAAACCGGAGGCGCGGAGGGAGGGCAGAAATATTGAGATTGAGAAAGCTGCTCATTCCGACTTGGATAGATTAGGTTAGAAGGTTATTTTTTACCTTTAGTCGCATTATGTCCAATTCGCAAAAGGTCCAACTGTCCAATTCTCAATAGGTCCAGTTCGCAATTGGTCCAGTTCGCAGTTGGTCCAGTTCGCAATTGGTCCAGTTCGCAGTTGGTCCAGTTCGCAATTGGTCCAGTTCGCAATTGGTCCAGTTCACAATTGGTCCAATTCGCAATTGGTCCAGTTCGTAATTAGGGATCCTCCTTGATTACGAGAAGCGTTTTTGACAACCTTCTGAGATAGAAGGCTAGCGCAATCCGACATGTATAGATTAGGTTAGAAGACTAATGCCCGCTTTAGCCTTCATGGTTATTTTTTATAGCCGTGCAGAAATAAATAATTTGCCTAGCTGTTTCATTAAATGGCTAGGCAAGTAATTTAACGTCATCTATCGAATCCATTTGCCTAGCCGCTTAATTAAATGGCTGAATATCATTCAGGCCGTTTAGTTAACAGGGGAATACCCAACAATTCCGAAATATTTAGTTCCGAATTTCAAAAATCCGATTTTCACATACATACATACCGAATATTATAATTCCTAAGAAACAAAACTCCGAGTACCTATTTAAAATCACGACAGTTATTTATTCGAAAGACATAAATACGAATGTTCATTCTTCCGAATTTCATTTGTACGAATAATTATAAATCCGTAGTGTTATTAGCCATAAAAACGTTATTCCGAATTTCAAATTTCCGAAAATTCATAGTTCGAATTGAAAATTAGTATCAAAAATAGATAATAGTACATTATGGTACAAGTCAGCAACGTTGGTGATTACCGCCGAGGCACCATTGAGACCCGAGCCGCCAGGCGAGGGTCTTAAGACAGCCGAGGACGGTAATCATCATGCTCACACGTGCCATACGACGTTTTACAACACACTTGCGAATAAAATAATACTACAAATACTAAATAAACAATACTACAAATTAATTCGTTTTCCTATGCGCGCGCATTTAACAATGGCGGTCGACCATATTAAAAAAAAATGAGGTTTGAACTTAACTTTTTTTTACTCTGTTTTTTTTTCTGTACTTAGAGAGAAAAAAAAGTTAAATTTGAGTGAAAATTTTGTTTATTATACAAGTATTACAAGTTGAAATTATTTATTTAAATACGAAAATGCATCAAATGACCATACAATAGGCGTATTAATTTATTCGTACTATTAAACACGTTATTTTTTGTATCAAAACTTTTTTAAGAACATAGACAATTATAGACACTTCCTATAAAATTTAAAAAAGAATCTATAACTCACTTGTGAATAATAGCAATGAAAAAGTCACAGTTTGATAATAGGTGTCATTACGTGCCTAATTGCGGTAAAATAATATCACTTTTATAAGCAGGTGTGTTGTAAAAGTAAAATTTTTAATTTGCCATATCGCGCATAAAGAGTAGGAGTGTGGGTCACTCTGGGCTGTGGTAGGAGTGTGGGTCACTCTGGGCTGTGGTAGGAGTGTGGGTCACTCTGGGCTGTGGTAGGAGTGTGGGTCACTCTGGGCTGTGGTAGGAGTGTGGGTCACTCTGGGCTGTGGTAGGAGTGTGGGTCACTCTGGGCTGTGGTAGGAGTGTGGGTCACTCTGGGCTGTGGTAGGAGTGTGGGTCACTCTGGGCTGTGGGTCACTCTGGGCTGTGGTAGGAGTGTGGGTCACTCTGGGCTGTGGTAGGAGTGTGGGTCACTCTGGGCTGTGGTAGGAGTGTGGGTCACTCTGGGCTGTGGTAGGAGTGTGGGTCACTCTGGGCTGTGGTAGGAGTGTGGGTCACTCTGGGCTGTGGTAGGAGTGTGGGTCACTCTGGGCTGTGGTAGGAGTGTGGGTCACTCTGGGCTGTGGTAGGAGTGTGGGTCACTCTGGGCTGTGGTAGGAGTGTGGGTCACTCTGGGCTGTGGTAGGAGTGTGGGTCACTCTGGGCTGTGGTAGGAGTGTGGGTCACTCTGGGCTGTGGTAGGAGTGTGGGTCACTCTGGGCTGTGGTAGGAGTGTGGGTCACTCTGGGCTGTGGTAGGAGTGTGGGTCACTCTGGGCTGTGGTAGGAGTGTGGGTCACTCTGGGCTGTGGTAGGAGTGTGGGTCACTCTGGGCTGTGGTAGGAGTGTGGGTCACTCTGGGCTGTGGTAGGAGTGTGGGTCACTCTGGGCTGTGGTAGGAGTGTGGGTCACTCTGGGCTGTGGTAGGAGTGTGGGTCACTCTGGGCTGTGGTAGGAGTGTGGGTCACTCTGGGCTGTGGTAGGAGTGTGGGTCACTCTGGGCTGTGGTAGGAGTGTGGGTCACTCTGGGCTGTGGTAGGAGTGTGGGTCACTCTGGGCTGTGGTAGGAGTGTGGGTCACTCTGGGCTGTGGTAGGAGTGTGGGTCACTCTGGGCTGTGGTAGGAGTGTGGGTCACTCTGGGCCCTTTAGTCGCATTATGCCCAATTCGCAAAATGTCCAGCGGGCTCAAATTGTCCAATTCTCACAACGTCCAATTCGCAAATTGTCCAATTCTCACAATGTCCTATTCGCAATTGGTCCAGTTCGTAAAATCATTTGATTTCGCATTTGACTAAATAAAGTTCTGCATGGTTATAAAAAAAAAAATAACCACGAGTGCTAATGTGGGAGCTTCGCTTCGCTCCGCTCCCTTCTAACCTAATCTACTTTTTCAATCTCAGTCTTTCTGCCCTCCCTCTGCGCCTCCGGTTTTTAAATAACACTAGTGTAGGGTAAACAAGTGCCACAGCAAGTCGTGTTCAGCTTAATTTTTATACGTATACATTGGAGAGAAATTAATTATTTAGTTTAAAAAATCATTAATTACCTACTCCCAAAACTCTTTATGCGCGATATGGCAAATTAAAAATTTTACTTTTATCTATTTTTGATACTAATTTTCAATTCGAACTATGAATTTTCGGAAATTTGAAATTCGGAATAACGTTTTTATGGCTAATAACACTACGGATTTATAATTATTCGTACAAATGAAATTCGGAAGAATGAACATTCGTATTTATGTCTTTCGAATAAATAACTGTCGTGATTTTAAATAGGTACTCGGAGTTTTGTTTCTTAGGAATTATAATATTATTATTCGGTATGTATGTATGTGAAAATCGGAATATTGAAATTCGGAACTAAATATTTCGGAATTGTTGGGTATTCCCTTGTTAACTAAACGGCCTGAATGATATTCAGCCATTTAATTAAGCGGCTAGGCAAATGGATTCGATAGATGACGTTCAATTACTTGCCTAGCCATTTAATGAAACAGCTAGGCAAATTACTTATTTCTGCACGGCTATAAAAAAAATAACCATGAAGGCTAAAGCGGGCATTAGCCTTCTAACCTAATCTATACATGTCGGATTGCGCTAGCCTTCTATCTCAGAAGGTTGTCAAAAACGATTCTCGTAATCAAGGAGGATCCCTAATTACGAACTGGACCAATTGCGAATTGGACCAATTGCGAACTGGACCAATTGCGAACTGGACCAATTGCGAACTGGACCAACTGCGAACTGGACCAATTGCGAACTGGACCAACTGCGAACTGGACCAATTGCGAACTGGACCTATTGAGAATTGGACAGTTGGACATTTTGCGAATTGGACATAATGCGACTAAAGGCAGCGGGCTCAAATTGTCCAATTCTCACAACGTCCAATTCGCAAATTGTCCAATTCTCACAACGTCCAATTTGCAAATTGTCCAATTCGCAAAATGTTCAGCGGGCTCAAATTGTCCAATTCTCACAACGTCCAATTCGCAAATTGTCCAATCACAACGTCCAATTTGCAAATTGTCCAATTCTCACAACGTCCAATTCGCAAATTGTCCAATTCTCACAACGTCCAATTCTCACATTGTCCTATTCGCAATTGGTCCAGTTCGTAAAATCATTTGATTTCGCATTTGACTAAATAAAGTTCTGCATGGTTATAAAAAAAATAACCACGAGGGCTTCTAACCTAATCTATCCAAGTCGGAATCCTTTAGTCGCATTATGCCCAACTAAAGGCTCTGGGCTGTGGTAGGAGTGTGGGTCACTCTAGGCTGTGGTAGGAGTGTGGGTCACTCTGGGCTGTGGTAGGAGTGTGGGTCACTCTGGGCTGTGGTAGGAGTGTGGGTCACTCTGGGCTGTGGTAGGAGTGTGGGTCACTCTGGGCTGTGGTAGGAGTGTGGGTCACTCTGGGCTGTGGTAGGAGTGTGGGTCACTCTGGGCTGTGGTAGGAGTGTGGGTCACTCTGGGCTGTGGTAGGAGTGTGGGTCACTCTGGGCTGTGGTAGGAGTGTGGGTCACTCTGGGCTGTGGTAGGAGTGTGGGTCACTCTGGGCTGTGGTAGGAGTGTGGGTCACTCTGGGCTGTGGTAGGAGTGTGGGTCACTCTGGGCTGTGGTAGGAGTGTGGGTCACTCTGGGCTGTGGTAGGAGTGTGGGTCACTCTGGGCTGTGGTAGGAGTGTGGGTCACTCTGGGCTGTGGTAGGAGTGTGGGTCACTCTGGGCTGTGGTAGGAGTGTGGGTCACTCTGGGCTGTGGTAGGAGTGTGGGTCACTCTGGGCTGTGGTAGGAGTGTGGGTCACTCTGGGCTGTGGTAGGAGTGTGGGTCACTCTGGGCTGTGGTAGGAGTGTGGGTCACTCTGGGCTGTGGTAGGAGTGTGGGTCACTCTGGGCTGTGGTAGGAGTGTGGGTCACTCTGGGCTGTGGTAGGAGTGTGGGTCACTCTGGGCTGTGGTAGGAGTGTGGGTCACTCTGGGCTGTGGTAGGAGTGTGGGTCACTCTGGGCTGTGGTAGGAGTGTGGGTCACTCTGGGCTGTGGCAGGAGTGTGGGTCACTCTGGGCTGTGGTAGGGGTTAGGTTCATATCGACTGGGTAGTAAATGGTCTTTACTAGTAAATTGTCTGGATTGTATACATTATCATCCCGCATTGTGTACGAATCGCCTTTCATGTGTTCCATTTTATGACGCTCGACGAATTGGATAGCGTTTCGCCGGACGAATTGGAAGACGAACTGAAATCCGATTCGAATGATCTTTTTAGGCCTTCAGAGGGAAAAGAAAAAAACAGAAAAAAAATAGAAACGGCTAAATTAAATGTAGGTATGGGAATGACCCACACTCCTACCACAGCCCAGAGTGACCCACACTCCTACCACAGCCCAGAGCCTACTCTATCAAAATGTCCACCGTATCAAAATTTTCACTGTATTGAAATGTCCACTGTACCAAACCATAGTACTTAATATTACGTTGAACATTTTGATAATAGGGACATTATGATACTTTAGACCTTGTGAACCTAAAAGAAAAATAGCGTAGCTATGACACAAAAGTTCACCGTCATCCAGAGGAACTATCGTCATTAACATTTTAAACTTTGACAAACACCATTGTTCTAAATATGATAGCCTAACAAAATTGTAACAATCCTCCCTCCGCCATTAAAACCCAATACGTCATTACGATTACGTTCAATGTTACCTACGTTTACTCATTCCTCATAATACTAGGTAATAATAATAAAGCTAGTGTTAGTAGCAATTAGTACTTGTATAAACTAACGCGTTACTAATAATGACTAAGTTACCCATTGTAATAATTATGGATTTCTTAGAAATACTGTCATAGACAAGTACCTATTTATCTATGTGTCTAATAAAAACAGTCTTTGATTTATGCATCTACACACAATTAATAGAACAAGATGATGTCTGTGGTTTCAAAATAAAAATGTGTTTCTAACTTTGTTTATTTGGATTTTCCCATTTAAGTGGATTAGGCACATAAAAAGTCTAATTTATCAATTACAGGATGTGGTAATTGTGAGAAATGGCATTTTGAGATTGTGGTCGTTTTAAGAAAATATAGTAATTTTGAGATATGGCCATTTTGAGGAGTGCCGGAGGGCTACCTGCTAGGTAATAGGTAACTGTTTATCCTTTTTTATACAGGACACATGAATATGAGTTCACCTCGCCAGATGGTAAGCTGAAGGTAAAGTCTCGGAAAAGAGGGTCACCATTTTATAGACACGTACCCTGTTATAACGGTGGTACTCAGCTTGTCGGCCTCATCAGGGCCCATACCATGAACTCTTAAAACAGGTCAATAATTGAACTGCTGTCATTCTACCAACTGCAAATGTCACTTTGTAATCCAATATATTTATATGACATTACAAAGTGACATTTGCAGTTGGCAGAATGACAGCAGTTCAATTATTGACCTGTTTTAAGGTTTATGGTAAGGCCGCAGAAGCTTTTTCACGCCCCGCTTGAAAATCCCCACAGTGCACAACTAGTAGAGTGACTTGGTAGTGAAGTGAGACACTCTTTTGTAATTATATGATGACACTACAGGCCGGTGCCCGGTAGTGCAGAAGGGAAAAAATCCCGACGGTACTATTAGTGCAGCGTGCCGATAGGTCCCTATAACCCGGTTCCTGCAGGCTTGCTCGGCAAAGGGAAGTCATGTTACAGAAAACAAGCAGGACAAGCCTTTAGTCTTCCCACTGACAGCACAAAACCTCTCCAGTGAACACTGACTACCATACTCACCGCTGGAAAGATAAAACAAGGACTGCTCAATTTCTCCAGTAGAACTGCTCAATTGGGACAGAAACACTGTCGTGTCCTACCTGTATTTGTTCTTTAATTAAGATATTTGGACATTATTCGTGTTGGTAATTTTTATTTATTGGACATTTGTCTACCGACCCTATTTTTTCAATTCTAGTCTATCGCTTAGAGGAGACACACAAGAAAATAATAATATTCATACTTTCGGGATTATTACGTAGCGCTGTCTTAATTACATTAACTCTATATGAAAGTCTATAAATTTAATGAGAATAGAAAACGTTATAAACTTTTATAGTAATTATGAACAACAAACACACGTTCTCAACTTATTAATTAATGATTAAAATATAAATGTATGTGTTGTATGGAGCGAATTGATAGTAACATCTAACATTAACTTATTTCACACTTAAACACACATCCAATTCGTGACCATCACTCAAACGTTACTGTAAGCAGTTACTTAACACCACAGATAATGCGATCGACACAGTGACTCCTTACGTCACTGTAAAGGCTGCTCTACACGTATTATATCACATTAATGACGTCATGTGGTCATGACCGCAGTTGTGATGTAAGATGGCCAAATTCTATGGTCATGGGTATCATACTCGTATATACCAAATAACCTATCGCTATTACACTACCGACGACGTGAACCTATCCTAACACAAGCATATTAGCTTAGCTGGAGGAGCTAGTTTGTTTTTTTTTTCATTCCACTTAGGTGGCAGACAGGCACACGGCCCACCTGATGGAAAGTGGTCACCGTGGCCTATGGACGTAAGCGACACTAGGGGCGTCACATTCGCGCTGCCGACCCTGAAGAAACCTTCTAATGCCCTTCTTGAAGAACCCCATATTGTAGTCGCTTGGGAAAACCACCGCGGGGAGTTCATTCCACAGCTTGAGTGTGCGAGGGATGAAGTTCCTTTCATACCGCACAGTGCGCACCGTTTCGGGACGCTAGATGAAATATTAGCAATTTCATTACTTGAAGTAGTGTCGGGATTTGTTCCTTCGATAGGTACTACCGGCACAGTAGTGTCGTCGGTAATTGCAAAAAGAGTGTTCAATGGCAGTACGAAAGCACACTACTATAGAACTACAAGAAAGTCTAGAAACTGAATTACATTGTTAAAAAACGTGACATAAGTCTGGTTTATCAATGTAGTACCTACCGACTAAATCTAATATATAAAATTATTTCTATAATATATAAAATTCTTCTGTCACGGGGTGCGTAATCGAACTCCTCCGAAACGGCTTGACCGATTTTGATGAAATTTTTTGTGCTTATCCGGTATCTATGAGAATCGGCCAACATCTATTTTTCATCCCCCTAAGTGATAAGGGTGCAGCGGGAACGGGATTTGAATACCACGCGGGCCGAAAATAAGGCGGTACGAAGTTCGCCGGGGCAGCTAGTACTTATAATATAATTTCATATTATAAGCCCCATACGCTATGTCGAAATTATTGGACTTCCCCACTCGAAAATATGGGCATTTCGACTCAAACTCACTCAAACAAAAACACTAACATACAAAGTTCGATAAAAATACCCAAAGTCTTACTCACTCTCCCTCTATACTGCTGACATGGCTATGACGCACAACTAAATAACAAAAACCGGTTAAGCGTGAGTCGGAGTAGTACACTAACGATTCCGTATTATAACAAGTTCAATAGAAAATTACTGACTGGCTTGGTCAGACTTAAAATCTTACATTTGTTTGATCACAATCGATTGAGTAGAACCGGAGATATGAGCGAAGAAAAAGTATCTGATGAGGCCGTTAAGCTGAGTGCCACCATTGTAGCATGGTACGTGTCTATAATGGTGACCCTTTCTCCAAGACCTTGCCCTCAGCTTACCATTCGGCGAGGCGAAGTCAAGTTGACGTGTCCTATAGGTATGAAGGGATAAAAAATGAGCTAAAGTCGCAATAAACGAGATGCACGCGGGTGAAGCCGCGGGCGGAAAGCCAGTTTATGTAATACTAGCAGCCCGTCCCGACTTCGCACGGGGTAGACAATTATTTATTTTTGGAAATTTGGATATAAAACACTTTTTTTCCTACACCTTCGGTTACATTGTTCAAATTTTACCAAGGATCCCTAATTTTTTCAAAATGAAATGTAGCCTATGTCAAATTGGAAGAATGTAGCATTCTATTGGTGAAAGAATTTTTTAAATCGGCCCAGTACTTTTTGAGCCTATTCATTACAAACATAGAAACATACAAAAATAGGTACAAATCTTTCCTCTTTATAATATTAGTGTAGAAATAACAACATAGGTGACTTTTATGCGGAAGGCGGAGGATCGGCAAACGTGGCGCGTATTGGGAGAGGCCTATGTCCAGCAGTGGACTACAGTAGGCTAATTAATTGATTGATTGTGACTTTTATCCTGTGAACAGCTCACGGAACCGGATCATTATTCCACATGGGCGAAACCGCGAGCAACAGTTATTATACAACATTAGTTACAATTTCCAACAGCCTACCTATTCTGCCTACGATTCTGAAAACCTTATGACGCGCAACAGACTTATTAATAAATGTTCCCGTGCAACCCTTCATACGTAACCCTAAATGGGTTGCAAATTCCCAGTCTACAGTTACGTAGGCTTCCCGCACGTGATCAGGCTTCAATCACGAGGCTCAGTGTTATACAACACTCCGATTTTATGTAAGTACTCCACGTGACGTTAGAGACAGCCGGCCTATAATTAGGTTAGGAATTATATAGCCTTCAACTGAAAACCTTTGCTACTAAGCTGGAGTTTCGTCACTAAGTCGTGTGATGGTTATATCATAATACTATTTAGGAAGCAAATAAGTTTAGTAAATCACAAAAATAAAATGTGATTAAAAATGTTAAGTAGCAACTTTTTGAATTAGTCTATTGCAGTCTGCTGCTGGATATAGTATCCGATCCTCAGCTTTTCAGACCTAGTCTATCTCACCTACCTACCTTTTCAAGTCGCTAGTTTCATCAACCCTTTTTTATCGTGCGAAAAATCGCCACGGGTACCCCTCCGCCGCAGCCGGTGGAGAAGGTTATGTAGGACTTGAACCGACTAAAACGCACGCCGTCTGTGGGCCGTCTGCTGCGGGTGGTGAGGTAGTCGTAGACATATCCCTCGCACCCCAGCCGACCCAGGGTGAGGGGCCCCTCATTCATTTTCCAAATAACACAAATAGTCTAGGTCGCAGAATGACCTCCGTCCCCCATGAGCGCGGGCCTGGGGGTGACGGGTGGAGCCGCCTGTCACCCTAGCAGAAGCAGGCCGCGGCGGCGACGCGCATTGCGTGCCTCCCCATACCCGGGGGCGAGTTGGGGACTCTATGGTCCCCACACCGGAAGAGGGCCAGATTGAGAGATATGGCTCTGGGTCGGCCGGGGTGCGAGGGATATGGCTACGATAATCTCACCTCCGGCAACTGACGGCCCACAGACGGCGTGCGTTTTAGTCGGTTCGAGTCCGACATAACCTCCTCCTCCGACTCCGGCGGGGGAGGTAACCGTGGGGATTTTTCGCACGATAAAAAAAAAAAAATAAAAGATGTCGGTTATCGCGACCAAACGTAGCCTATGTGTTATTATGATGTATAAGCTAAATTATTGTAAAGATTAAAATCCGTCCATTAGTTTTCATGTGAAAAACTAACAAACATCTATCCTTACTTACAAACTTTCGAGTTTATAATATTAGTAGGATATGGAGAATTATCGCTTTCCTATAACAATTATATACGTTTGAACTCTTCTACTGTCACCATGAAATATTTTTGACCGAAAAAAACCTCATTTATAATAAAATAACGGCTAAATAATAATTTTAACACAACGATATTAGAGAAATAACGTGTTTTTAAAGAATACACACAATTTGCATACAAATTGAGGAAAACGTCAATCATTACATTATTTTTTAAATTATTATATTATTAGGGTGAATTTCAACAGGTCCATTAAAATCTTCATTCCGTGGATTTTTTTTACCTTAAGTTTTATAGTTAAAACAAATCGCGTTTATTATAGGTTTTGATACTATATGTATTCTTGCTTAGTATCTAACAGATAACTAAAAAAACTAACGAGATATACAAGATCAAAAATTACGCGCCACGGCGATGACACATGCGTGCACGGCAATGAAACAAGCGTCCACGGCCATGAAAGAAATGTGCCAAGGGAATGAAGAATCAACCACGGAAATGAAAATACATATAAAACATAATATTTTATATACCTACTTCATCATCATTATCATCATTTCAGCCATAGGAAGTCCACTGCTGGTCATATGCCTCCCCTATATATCTCCAATAAGACTGGTTGGAAGCGGCTATACTTACTTACATGAGTAATTAAACTTACATACAATAAATACAAAGGGGATTAGGCAATTGTGTATGGACAGTGTTGTCATTTATTATTATTATTATTATTATTTATTTTTTATTATTTATTTATTAAATCTAAACTACTACCATTACAGGTTGCCCCAATGCGGCAGTTAGTCCAATAAACATCTTTGTATATATACTATAAATATTAACAAACTAAATCTTATTATTTCAGCGGTACTGTGTTAAACACGCGTATGAGTGTCATTGTCATTATTTTCATTGTAAGTAATATCGGAGCTGCGATATACAGGGTGGAACATTTCGACTTTACCTGGAGGGAAAGTACCCTTATACTAGAGATAGCGAATTTTACTTAAAGGAAACATATTACCTTATTTTAAAGGGAAACAAAACTGCATTCAAATATTTCCGAAAATGCCACACCTGATGATTGAACCGCCTAAATTCTTCCTAAACCTTCTCTATCATGGATTTCCCTTTATTTAATTAACCAAGTTTGTTAGAGAGATTTGAGTCTTATGATTAATCCTATCGATTAAGGCAATAAAAATACAGGATGTTATTTTTTCCGATTTTAATCGGTTCAATTACAGGAGGTGGCAAGCGATTTTTCAGCATTCGTTAAATGCAGATTTTTTTTTCTTTTTAAAAATAAGGAAATGTTTAGTTGGTTCGACTACCGGGTGTGGCATTTTTAGGAAAACGTTGTATGCAGTTTTGTTCCTTTTTAAAAATAAGGTTATGTTTCCTTTGAGTGGAATTCGCTATCTCCAGTATTTAAAGTACTCTCGATCCAAGCAAAGTTGAAAAATACCACTCTGTATAGGTAGCTAAATTATATCTAAGTTCCAATATGGTTTAGAGAAGTTTGTAACTTAGTAGAAGTTTGTAACATAGTAACTTTTGCTCACTATATACTGTACTTTCATAGTATACCATTTTCATTCATGGCCGCTCAATTCCAAAACGACGCCAACCTTACCCAACCCCCTTTCGTAGATTAAAAATCTACAAAAGGAGTACAATAAATTAAACAAAGATAATAGAATCAAAGCTGTCCGATCATTTATTTAAATTCTTTCACACAAAAAAGAAATTAACAAATTATGATATACTTTTGTTAATATGCTATGGCGATGAAAACATAAGTAACGGAAATGAAACATTTGGTCACGGCAATGAGACTAAAGTGTTTTACAGGGCATGGCAATGATTTTTTTTTTCATTGCCGCGTTTTTTTCTTCATTACCATAGCAAATTTTGACCACGGAAGCTATGGCAATGAAAGCACGATGATGAAAAACGAGCCAAAAATATAAAATAACAAAAAATCTATTAAGTATTCGAAGTAATAAACACTTCACAAAAATAAACAATAAAAATTGCGTTCTATTGAATGTTTAATCAAGAGGATAAAGTTATTGCAATTGAAAGTTATACCTATCCACGGTGATGACAGAAAAAATGTCCAGTTACAAAAAAATGATATACTTTTATTTATGGTGACAAAACGCAGGCACGTGTGTACGTCCTCCCACGTCGAGCACTTAGGCGGCACCAATATGCAACGCTTAGCGCATATGAGGGAGGACACAAGTCGTTAGATAAAACAATATTCTAAAATATGTTTAGAACACGGCAATTAAAGGTAACTCTAGGACAAATGAACTTATATTAACCATTCGTTGTATTGTTTAAATATTTGAATAAATTTATTTCGTAACAATACTTTAACTATTCACGTATCAAATAAAACTAGGTTTTAATTAAAAAACCCAATAGATTTTTATCAATGAGGCATCACAACACAATAGGTGACGTGTGGACAAACACGGCAATGAAAAATTTGGAGGTTTAAATTTTTTTCTTGGAAAATCTATTATCCTATTTAATAAAATATTTAGTGCTACACATAGATCACTATTTCACCTAACCAGAAAAAAATATTAGAGTATTGTAACTATGATTTTTAGTACCGATTTCATCGATGCCACGCAATTTTTGGGCCCGGGAAATTCACCCATTAAGCAGTTTTAACGACTGCCTACTGGTGTTAAACGCAGAAAAAATATTTTTTTAAAAATTCGCACGTTATAAAGAAAACGTAGTGTTTAACGTAAATTAAAAAAAAATAGCTTGTACTTTATAAAGATAATGATTTGTTAGAATTTAAATTGCCTCGATGGCGTAACGGTGACTAGGTGCGACAGCTGTATATGATGAGGTTCTGGGTTCGATTCCCAGATTGAGCAAAAAATTATATTAAGGTCATTCTGTTCAAAATTCTCAGGAACATCACGAAAAGGCCAAAAAGTACCCGGTTGACGAAAATAGGGCCTCAAATTACGAGTAATCGAAAATATGTCTTTTGCTACCCACACTATGCTAATCATGAAGGTTAGAGATCGCTTAAAATCCTCCACTGCGTCTACTATGGACTACGAATCGCAAGAAGGTTGGTCTTCTTTACTCCCATTCTTTTCTCCACCTTCTTGCATATTACCGCCGCCCAGCGGAACCGGAGTTCCATGCACATTCTTCAAAAAATAACATCCTCTTAAATTCTATACCAGAGGTCCCGGATTCACATCCTGATTTGATCGACATAATTATCATTGAGTACCATTTTCTGTACAGAAAAATTCTTTAATACATACATACAATCAAGCCTTTATCCCCGGAGGGTTAGGCAGAGGTGAATTAACACCCACATTTCACCCATCATTGTATTAGGTCCCACGTAATAGGGGTTGAGCCTATTGATATTCCGGGCACTTTTGTTGATTCGAGCCATATATCTGAGGCTAAGCCTGGGCTGTATCTGTCTGATGTTAAACAGCCCTTCTTTCTTTAAGAGTTTCGAAAAAGTATATTATGGTTATTGACGATGATATCATCGGCGACTAAATTGAGGAAAGAAATGTAGCATGCAAGATGTACCTACTCGTAGGTAAGTAGGGAAATATAATATAGGGATACCTACTGGTCATGGCCTGAAAGGTGGTTGAAACGTCGTCGGGTTAAGTGTAAATAATAAAATAATGCGAAATAAATCGCAATAGGATTCGTTAAAAGTGGTTTAAAATCAATGAGTGATGTTCACGGAAACTTCCTACAATAATAATAGTTTACAAGGCACTGAACATGTACCGGTTGCCGTCATTAAATTCGAGCAAAAACGGCAAACAATCACGTTTTAAGAAGACGGGAGCCCATCTTGAATACTTATTTTATTCTGTTTTTAGCATTTGTTATTATAACGGCAACCAAAATGCAATCACTGTGAAAATTCCAACTGTTTAGCTATCACGGTTCATGAGATACATCCTGGTTACAGACGGACAGACAAAAAGACAGACGGACAGTGGAGTCTTAGTAATAGGGTCTCCCGTTCCTAGGTTCAGGGTCCCGTCGTAATACTTTACCTAAACAAGACGAAAGGCGATAACCTGCATGCACGCAGGTGGAGCCGCGGGCATAACGCTAGTAGCTTATAAGAATCAGCCAGAGTGCGAGGGATTCTCTGGGTCGGCCGGAGTGCGAGGGATATGGCTACGACAATCTCACTTCCGGCAACCGACGGCCCACAGACGGCGTGCGTTTTAGTCGGTTCGAGTCCGACATAACCTCCTCCTCCGGCTTCGGCGGGGAAAATAGTTTATAAGAATTACAAGCTGTGAGTAACACAAACAAATCGGCAACACGAAAAGCGTTTCAAATTTCCTAAAATTCAGTGTAATTTATTTCAATTAGCTGACATTATTATAAAAACGAAACTACCACTTTTGTATGTATGTGTATTGTTATACAACAGCCTGCTAACCTTGGTACGAGCGACAACCTATCTGACGTACTTGTACACGTGAATTGTGTTATTGCCACGTGCTTTCGTGTTATGTAAGCAGATCCGAGGATACAATGTATAGCAGATTATAATTATTTAATGAACTAACTAGCTGTCTATGCCTCACGTCACATAGATTAAAGATTATACATACATACATATCATCATTTCAGCCATAGGAAGTCCACTGCTGGACATAGGCCTCCCCTATAGATCTCCAATAAGACCGGTTGGAAGCGGCTCGCATCCAGCGCGTTCCCGCGGCCTTAATGAGGTCGTCTGTACATACATATTATACTCACGGAATATTATAATCACGGCTATATCCCCGAAGCGATAGGAGGTGAATGAACACTCACATTTCACCAATCATTGTACCTATTCGGTCCTACGTAATAGGGAGTGAGCCTATTGCCATATTCCGAGCACTATTGTTAAGTGTGTGTGTGAGTCTAGGCTCTGTGAAACAGCCTGTCTGTCTGTCTGTCTGATGTAAAACAGCCCTATCCCTTAGTCGCCTTGTACGACAACGCTTGGGAAGAGATGGGGTGGCCCAAATTCTACTCTGAAAAGCACGCGGTGGTTGACTTCTAAATAAAGTTACGTTGTGATGGGACAGGTGGAGCCACCTGTCACCCTTGCAGAATGGTTCGGACATGTAGAGAGCATGAATGAAAGAAAATTTATAATAGTACATTATGGTACAAGTGAGCAACGTTGGTGATTACCGCCGAGGCGCCATTGAGACCCGAGCCGCCAGGCGAGGGTCTTAAGACAGCCGAGGACGGTAATCATCATGCTCACACGTGCCATACGACGTTTTACAACACACTTGCGAATAAAATAATACTACAAATACTAAATAAACAATACTACAAATTAATTCGTTTTCCTATGCGCGCGCATTTAACAATGGCGGTCGACCATATTTTAAAAAAAATGAGGTTTGAACTTAACTTTTTTTTACTCTGTTTTTTTTTCTGTACTTAGAGAAAAAAAAAAGTTAAATTTGAGCGAAAATTTTGTTTATTACACAAGTATTATGTACAAGTTGAAATTATTTATTTAAATACGAAAATGCATCAAATGACCATACAATAGGCGTATTAATTTATTCGTACTATTAAACACGTTATTTTTTGTATCAAAACTTTTTTAAGAACATAGACAATTATAGACACTTCCTATAAAATTTAAAAAAGAATCTATAACTCACTTTTGTGAATAATAGTAATGAAAAAGTCACAATTTTATAATAGGTGTCATTCCGTGCTTAATTGCGGTAAAATAATATCACTGTTATGAGCAGGTGTGTTGTAAACTCATTTATGATTCAAGAGCTGCTAGAATGGAAGGACAATCTGATAGTATAAAAGAAGATAATATAGTGACCAAGATATAGAGAACGATGCTTAGATTTTCTTCTTATATTATTATCGATCGAAGATCTTCGGAACGTAAGACAAGCTCCCCACTCGAGTGCAAGCCTTCCTCGTGAAATTCTCGTGAAAACCAAGAGCCACATCAGGAGAAGAAAGGTTCGATGACTGGACTCCGGGTTCCGAAGTACAAATAGCATGCGAATACAAGCAAAAATAATATGTTCCAATATTTTTATTTCATTTTTTTTTAAATCAAAATTAGGTAGGTATATATATTATCACATTAAACTAGGTGAACGTGACCATACGCACGGAATGGCATCCAGTGAGGACAAAATATGTGTACCTAAAGGAAGTTCACATAATTAAAATAAACTAAATAAATACTACTTATACCTAGGTACTTAGTATTTATTCAGTTTATTTTAATTTATTGATCTTCAGGGTAAATTCTCTGAAATGTTATATGATTTCGTACTAACTATGCATAGGTACTTTAATTAGCTCTATTTTATGACGGTTTATACAACCTGTGACCACAATCGGTGTAATTCGTTCAAAACGCCAGGAAATTGAAGGAAGATTATACATATTTATTAATGTATTTCAAATTCTTGCATCACCGCATAGGAAGCGATGATGAGGTCCAAATTTAACTCTGCCGGGAACCACGTGCCTTTTTTACAAGCGGAAATCCCCACAAGTACCCCCCATCTCCTCCGTTGGAACCAGCAGGGGTAGTTATGTCGGATTCGAACCAAATAAAACCGCACGGTCGTCTCGCATCATCAGTTGCCGAGAGTGCGGACGCGTCTGGCATATCTCTTGCACCCTGGCTCACCCAGGGCCATTGAAAGGCTCCTCGGATATGGGACTACGGTGTCATATTTTTAGTTGCTAAGTAGATATTGCTTTGTATAATTATCTGTGTTTGCATGCCAGTTGTATGGCGAAATGTGCTCGGATTTGATATAATATTTCCATCTCATATTGTAACACATTACACGCAAATAAATGAATTTGATTTGATTTATCCCCATATTTTGCCAGGAAAAAGGGGGGAAGCGTATTGTGTGTAACGTACTTAGCAAGAACTCCTTGCCGTCACAGAAAAAACTAATCTTGATCGAAAACTGGTCCGATTCAGAATGTCGGGGTGTGAGATTGCCTGAAGCATATCTCTCGCACCACGGGTGACTCATTGAAGGCCCCCGCGGGTGTGGGACTACGGTACCTATCCTCATCTTTCCCCAGAAAAATAGGGGGCGTATCGCGCCGCCGTCTAACATACTTAGCAAGAACTCCTTTCTGCCTCAGAAAAAACTAATCTTGGTAGGCAACTGATCCGGTTCAGAATGTCAGGGTGTGATATTACCTAATTGCCTGCCCTCAAGTATGGGGGACACCGTACCCCATCTTTCCCTAGAAAAAGGTAGAGGGGCGTATAGCGCCACCGTCTAACGCACTTAGCAAAAATTTCTCGCCACCACAAAAACAACTTCATCTAAAGGTATGATTCTGTAGCCGACCATATACGACAACTGCCGACGCACGCAGCAGATGCGCGTAATTCATTGCGACTTCTCAATGGTCCCCTTTATCCGTATCAGAGTTTAACAAGTAATGGGTACGCTGTATCTGCTGCATGCGTATGAAGTTGTCGTATGCGGTCGGCTTCGCAATCATACCTTAAACCAGTTCATTCGATTAATCGCAATAATATCCTCTTAACATCAGGAGGGCCGTGTGCTTTTCTGCGACCTAAGTAGTATAAAAATTTTTCACATACACATACACAAGTTTTTATAACACACCTCTTTTTGCGTAGAGGGTTAAAAATACTCGTAACCTGCGACATCGTCGTTAATAGTATGAACGTGAACTGTGAAACGTGAACTCTGCTCCACGTGACAATGAGTGCTCGGTTCACGTGAACGTGCTAGCCAGCCACGGCTATTATTATAACGTTATGTAAAATATTATTATGCTCGATATAGACGACATTTTGAAGGTTATTGTATGTACTGTTAAACCGTGGCTCTGATTGTGGTATGGCTCCTGGTGGAGTAGAATGGAGGAACTAGTAGATGTGTTATGATTATTTATGATAGTAGTAAAGTATGTATCGTGGCGTGGCGGTAGTGAACGCGACTGCCACGTAGGAGGCACGAGTTCGATCTCCACTCAGTGCAATATTTTGTATGCATGAATAGTTGCTTTAGTAACAGTATAAATCAATGCATGAATATGACTATGTATTGCATTGGTCTGGATGTTTCCGTGCTCATGTCAAATTGTATATAGGTAATATACGTAGAATTACACTGAGCAGGATACGAACGTGTGATCTCTGATTAGACAGTTGAACATTCTACCGCTACACTAAAGAGGTTTTTAACTGCACCATTATGGTTTGCAAACTGAACTAACTTAATTTATCTAAAGTTAACTCATATCAAAATTCTATTAAATGAACGAATTAAACTGTATACGACTTCTTCTTTTTTATTATACCTACCACTTAGGTGGCAGACAAGCACACGGCCCACCTGATGGGAAGTGGTTACCGTGGCCTGTAGACGTATCGATACCTCCTACGTAAACTGTTGTAACTTCAAAACTGTGATTTTACAGGAGAGCGTTTCAAAGGTACTATTGGCAATAAAAACCGCAGTTTTCAACTAATCTTTATAAAATTCAACATGTAACTTCAGTTAATAATACTTTAGCGTTTACCTCACGGTATTATTCAAAAATACCAAAAGTTTTAGAGATTTTGTTGTTACAACATTTTACCGCGGTATATGACCTTTACAAATTGTTGTATCAGTCACTTACAATAATGTACACCGGAACACATGAGACGCATTTAGTTGTATGTTCCAGATACAACAATTTACGCCGAAATGCAAGAGAAAAAAAGTGTGGTATGTTTTATTTTTACCACTTAGGTGGCAGACAAGCACACGGCCCACGTGATGGGAAGTGGTTACCGTGGCCTATGGACGTATGCAACACCAGCGGCGTCACATTCGCACTGCCGACCCTGAAGAAACCTTCTAATGCCCATTCTTGAAGAGACCCAGAGATCCGATTCTCAGTACTCCATGGACTCACCGTGCGGTCGCCGTGTCCTTATGGACCCGTGATACAGAGCAAACCGTGACGGCGATTGGGACTTGCGACCCAGATGTAGGTTTAGGGTGGCCATTTTGTGATACATCAGCGCTCACCTCCACCGTCAGTAGTGTACCCCCTACCTATCCAAATTTGGTAAGATCTTATCAATGCCGCTTTGGATATTCGATTTAGTAAAGAGCTTACTGAAGCTCTTGGCAATCCGAGGTCTTTAAGTTGTACAGGGATTTAGCTTGAATTCGTCTTGGTCCTACTTCTACGGCGTAGAGTTTAATCACGTAGCCATTTTTGGTTAACTCGTTAGTCAGGTCGAAGTATTTGTTCGTCTGTATAGCGTGGTCTTTAGGTATGTTAGTTTTCCACGGTACTGTGAGTTCTACAAGCAATGCTCGCCTATGCGATCGTGAAAAAAGGAATATGTCGGGTCTGGATGACGAGGTACAGACATCCTCCTTTTATAGTGCTTCTCATAGGTGTAGTCTACAAGTATTGTCCAGTCAACGGCAGCTATCAATTTATCAATCAATTGTAGTCGCTTGGGAAAACCACCGCAGGGAGTTCATTCCACAGATTGAGTGTGCAAGGGATGTAGTTCCTTTCATACCGCACAGTGCGCACTGTTTCCGGACGCAATATGTGACGATGAATTCCCTGCTTGTGGCGAGAGATGCGATGATAGAATGTAGCTGTTGGTATCATGTTAAATAGTTCATTTGAGCACAAACCATTGTATAGGCGGTAGAACACACAGTGAGGCAAAGTCTCTTCTGAGACTGAAAGGTTCCACATGACCTGCGAGTATGGGATGGTCAACGAGCCTCAATGCTCGTCTTTGTACCGAGTCGAAGGGGTTTGACCACTTCAAGCTGGCACGTAGGCGCTCCGACAAAACGGTGATTGCAGTACTCCAAGTGGGGCCGAACCTGTGCGCTATGTAGGCGGAGTCGTTACCCCACAGTTAAGTATTCACCCTGTTGAGCACTCCAAGCTTCTTTGATGCCAGCTTCACTTTGTCTTCCAATTGACTACGGTATTGGACGTCGCTGGAGATATTGATATTAAGGATCCCAATACGCAAGGAAATAGTAAGCAGTGTGCCCAGGAATTGCAGTGCTACAATATATGGGATTTTGTTAACGGTGAATACACATACTTGTGTCTTAGAGGGGTTGAATTGGACTAAATTTAGTCTGTCCCAATCGGATACTCTAGATAACGTAGTCTCGATTTCAGACACAAGTTGTTCGCGGCTTTCCTCCATCTCGGACTGAGGGATATTTGCACGGTCCGTGTAACAAGCGTCTCCGGTACTGTCGTCCGCATAGTGATGAATGGAGTCATCCGACAGCATGTCATTGATATGCAGCAGTAACAGGGTCGAGACAACACGGAACTTTGTGGGACATCGGCGTTTTATGTCCATGCGGTCCGAGCAACTGCTATCAACGACGGCTTGGATACTTCTGTTGGACAAAAAGCTGGCAATCCATTCCCATAATCCCTTGGTCCATAAGAGCTTTGCAAGAAGACCTCTGTGCTAGACCCGATCAAAGGCCTTTCCGATATCGAGACTAACCGCCAGTGCTTCACCTCAAGTCTCGATAGCTTGCGCGCAACGGTTTGTGAGATACACAAGAAGGTTAAGATAAGATACACCTGTTAAGCGACGGTGGCGGAAGCCGTACTGTCGGTTACTCAGTAGATCATACAGTTCAAAGTACCCCAGGAGCTATGTATTAATGATACGCTCCGTCACCTTCGAGAGGAGGGAGGAGATTAGCGGAACAGACAGACAGACAGACCAAAGACATTTAAATTAAGTTATTGTTAATGGTACCTGATTTACATGAATACCCATTTAGTAAAAACTTGTTATTTTGAATAAGATGATGATGATTGATGATCGAAGAAGAAGATTGATGAAAAAGATGAAGAAGACAAGTTGTTGTTTTTTTTTGGGTTCAAAATGTTTATTCACTTGTTATTTTGACGTTACAAACAGACACTTTAATTTTATTTATTTCTATAGATTTTTAATAACCGCAAATGTTACTTACAACTTACACAATGTCAGTGATAAGCGAAGTAGATTGTTGTATGTGTTACTTAGTAACCATAAAATTGTTAATTTTACCACGTAAAACATTGTAAGTCATCTTGCCATGTGCTTCAGTATAACTAATTCCGAAGTAAAATGTTGTATGTATTACTTACAACAAAATACGTGTAAATTCAGCAACGTATATTGTTGTATGTAATCAATACCACATTTTATATAAGCAATATTTGAAATACGAAAAATATGTGCTAGTAGTATTACGTAATAAATATCAAATCAACACAAAAAATACGCGCGTGACATGCAACCTACAGCGAGTTCCAGCGTAGTATGTTTTATGTCACACATACGCGGGGTGAGCGCGCTCGTCAGACTCACACCGCCCGCCGTAAACTATTGCAAGTAATAAATACCACAATATACGCCGGGATAGTTCGGAACATACGATGTTATACTTCTGAAAACTACCGAAATTAATAGATTTTTGGATTTGATCTAATTGTTACAGGATACTATACATAAAATTAGACACTTTTACATGAAAAACACAAAATAGCAATTTTGTTGGTTACAACAACTTACGTGGGAGGTATCGGTATGTAACATCAGAGACGGCACACTCGCGCTGCCGACCCTACAATTTTCAATTACCCCAACAATTCCTATGGTGCACCATTTTTCTTTTTTCAGTCTTCATTTAATTGAAGGAAAACCACCACAGTATTATATCAAGTCCCACGGTCAATGTTTACCATATTTTACTACCCATTACCACATGCTATTTGCAGTTTTCCTCTTTCACAAGGCTCGTGTAAGGTAACGTTCTGTCATTACATTACACACATTTCCGCGGTAAGCCTTAGAATAACAATTATAACCTTCGATATAATCCCTCTGTTATTACCTATACACAAGAAATTAACGATTACTACTCTTTAATAGGTATTTTTAGTGATAACATAACAAAGGAGTACAAAAATGTATGTGTCTATGCGGAAGGTAATATCCGGGTCGAACATTCTATCATCGCACCTCTCGCCACAGGAACAGGTGCGCACTGTGCGGTATGAAAGGAACTTCATCCCACGCACACTCAAGCTGTGGAATGAACTCCCTGCGGTGGTTTTTATTTTTTTTGTTTAATGTTGATTTGTTTTAGCTTTTATTAAAATGACTGCGTCTCACCCCGCCTCTTCAAGAAGAAAGCAACCCTCATCCAACAGCAGCTCTGTGAACCCCATTAACCCTATATGGAGGCTCGTAACAACTACTTCTAAAGTCAGTTCTAAAGGAGGATGGGCGTTTCGTCCCATATGGTGTAACACTTTTCTACATATATCAAACGAAAGGTCTCAATGAGTGTATTACTTTTTTGTATGGACATAAATCTGTATTTCGTGCAGGGTAAAAGTTGTGGAGGTTTCAGTTACTAAGAAAGTATTTACTTTATTTCAAATAATTAGTGTTTTTATAACAAAATACTTATTTATTTATGCTATTTTTACCCGACTACGTTAAAGCCAAAGGAGGATTATGATTTTGACAGGCTATGTATGTATGTATGAACTATGCATGTATATTCACTAATTCCTTCATAGCTCTTCACCTACTTAATAGAACTGGACAAGTAATGTATCGTTAGAAGTGTCTTGATCGTCCACTTATTATAGGCTATATAACGTGTCACTGAATTTAATGTGGCGCCCTCTAGCGGTCATAAAGTACTGCGTTAAAAAATAAACTTCAGGTAAATATACCGTGTTTGATATCAAATTAAAGGCCTTAATTAGCACATTTCAAATATGTATAAATTATTGGGATTTTTGAATGAAAGGATGGGTGATCCATTTTAGTCAAACATTGAAAGTGCCGGGCAAAGAAAATAAATACGATATTCCGTCCGAACTTGTCCTAGCTAGCATTTTCTATTATCGCGTCAAAGTTGAGGGACCACTGGGCTTGGTTTTATTTGAGTTCAAATATCTTGGAACCATACATTTTTATGATATGAATGATTAGAAACGAATAAAAATCATTGTTCTATATTAGAAGAATAGTCAATAAAACCAATAATAAATAAACCCCATCCTGCACACCGTTGTTTTTCGCCCATTTATTTAGGTCCAAAATTGAAAGTGCCGACCAAAGAATACGAGTATGATATTCTGTTAGAGCTTGTTCTCATTAGCATTTTTTATTATGGCGTCAAAGCTGAGGGTCTACTGCCCGATTAACGGAATGTCATATTTGTATTCTTTGGCCGCTACTTATTTTCAATTTAGCACCTAAATAAATGGACGAAAAACAACAAACAATTTTTTATTAGTTTTATTAACTATTCTTCCAATGTTGCACGATATTTTGTATTCATTTTCAATAGTTTGTGTCATAAAAAATGTATGTTTTCAAGATTTTCGAACTCAAATAAAACCGAGGGAAGTGGTCCCTCAACTTTGACGCCCCAATAAGAACAAGCTCTAACGAAATATCGTATTTGGCCAGCACTTTCAATTTTGGACCAAAAATGTATGCAGCGTGAATAATGTTCTTTTGAAGCATTTATTATGCTAACTATTCAAATCGATTTAGAAAGAGAAAATTAAGATATTAGGTTCTGCTTTTAATTTTTTTTTGGTTCATACTTTTTATAGGTAACCGCTGAACTGATTTCCATAAAACCTGCTGTATCGTGATGTATAAATTATGACCTTTTATTTGATACCCAACACGGGTATATTTGAAAATAGATTAGATTTTGGATTGATTTTCAGTCCTCATACATTTCAAATGGTTGAACCGATTTTTATGAAACATAGCTAAGAATACTCTCAACTAAACCATGTTTCGAACAAAAGAAACAGAATCGAAATCGGTTCAGCCGTTTGGGAGCTACGATGCCACAGACAGACTGACACACACACACACACACACACACACGCACGCACACACACACACACACACACACACACACACACACACACACACACACACACACACCCATACACACGTCAAACTTATAACACCCCTCTTTTTTGTAAAAAAATATGATTGGTACAACCATGAACCATGTCAACCAGTAGGTGAATTAACCCTAGTTGAGTCAACCGTAGTTGTAATGACCGTCGGCGAAATGATACAAAACCGTAAAACTGTATTGGAAAGCCTATTTGCACAAAAAATATTTTTTACTTACACCCTTATAACTTTGGACCTGCACGAATTTCTGATAAAAAACTTTGAGTTTTACATAAAAATAGACTAAATGAACATGTTTACACTAGTCGCAACATGTTACAAGGGTTGGGACGCCTCTCATACAAAAGTGCCCGTTCTCCTTTTAAGGCTTTTTTTAGGTCAGAGAATAAGCATTGCCGTACAACGTGGTAATGCTGCCAGTCTTCTGGGAACGTTACCACAAGAGGCAAGCGACTCTCCACGACACGTTCTGTTTTTAGTTTTTAATTTGTTCTTATATTTTTGTTTTCGTTTTATTGTTGACTAACTTTTGCCCGCGGCTCCACCCGTTTGGATGTCGGTTATCGCGACCAAACATAGCCTATGTCCTTTCTCAAGATCTAATCTACTCCTATACAAAATTTCATCAAAATCGGTTCAACGGCTTAGGCGTGACAGCGTAACAGATAGACAGACAGAGTTACTTTCGCATTTTTAATATTAGTATGGATTTTGTACATACACAATTTATATTATCATTGTACCATATTCAATAAATAAATAAATACTATTGTTCGTAAATATTGACAGCTGTCAATAATGTCAGAGTGACATTGACACATAGTATTACATAAGTAGTGATTACGAGTCGGTTCTCGTCGCGACCTACCACAAGGCTGCATGCACTACAGACTATGCGCACCCGCATTCTGCTCACAGCCAGCGGAAGTGCGAAGGTTGTAACATTGACTCCATCTTGATTGAGTGATCCTCAAAATTTAGAGTATTTTGGAGTTGATTTCGATTATTTCGTGAAGGTATAATGGAAATAGCTATGTACTTGCTTATAGAACTAAAGAAGCGATGGTGGCCAAGCGCGCTAAACGATCAGTCGGTTAAGGTACCTAGATGCGGTTGCTATTTGGATGGTTGCCCACTTAGTGGTATTTCATTTGAGGTTTCCATGTTTCGGAGGGCAATTCAAATTTATTTTACATAGATAAGTAGAGTAAGAGTCAGCTTTCCTATCGAGGGGTCCCAAGTTCTGATCCCGACAACGTGAATCCACTTTTCAAACAAACAATTTAGCCAGTAGGGTTATTAAGAACATTATTACTTTCAGTAACTATCTTATTCTTCCTCTTAGCGTTATTTCCCAGTCGCATCCGAAGCTTTCAGCTCGAAGTCTGGGGTCCGCTTTTACCAGTCTTAACAACGGATTTGACTAGACCTCGATATTTTCCATGAAGCGATTGTCATCTGACCTCCACAACCCAATGTTAACATTAGGCGATATCGAAGTTTTGCAGTTAGACCGTTGTTTTTGGATTTTTGAGGGCTCCAACTACCCGTAACGACTGCCATAGATGTTCTCATGGCAACCGGGACCTACGGCTTAACGTGCTCTCCGAGGCACGACCAGACCAATGCAAATACTCATATTTAATTCACACAAATATTTGCACTGAGCGGGGATCGAACCCGCGCCTCCTGCGTAGCGGCCGCGTTCACTACCGCTACGCCACGGAGGCTGTCTGTGACCCACGTAACTAACATAAACTTATCTAACTAACACTGAACAAAGCATAACCAGTTTACTAGGAAAACTAGTCGGTAATCATTGGCCGTCAATGTGACCTGTTGGAAGGTCACCCTTGTGCGAGCATACTGCTTGCATAACAATATGCAACCGGCTCTTCTATTTCCTATTTACTGCCTTCTTGCTTCCGTAGCGTACGTTAGTAGAAATAGCAATAATGTATGTTAATTTATGAGTAGGAATATTTTTAACTTGAAACTTATTTAAGAGTGTATATGTATACTTATGTGTAAGTTAAGTGTGTTTGGAGTGTATTAAGTCGGAGGATCGGCAGAAATGGCGCACATTGGCAGAGGCCTTTGTCCAGCAGTGGACTAGGTTAATTGATTGAAGAATTGATTGCTAAATAGTGTTAAGTTGATGTATATGTATATTTAATAGAATAATAGAATAGAATAAATATAGAAGAAAATAAGAATAGAATAGATTGATCAGTTTAGGGGATTTTACCCTTACATTTTTACCACCACCACTACTACTACCTGATAGAAAGTGGTCACCTTAACCTATTGATGTGTGCAACACCAAAACGTCAGACTGGTGCTGTCGACTCTGTAAGAACAGAGAGATTTTGTGCCGTCTGCGTAGAAGACAAGCAAGACAAGCTTTTTTGTCTCCCCACTGACAGCACAAAACTTCTCGTTCTGCCGACCATGTAAGAACCTTTAAATGCCCTTCTTGAAGAACCCCATACTTATCATTCCATTCTACAATACGCCGGCCAACGTATTACCCGTAACGTAACCCACGCTTCCTGCGTAGCGGCCGCGTTCACTACCGCTACGCCACAGAGGCAGTCAGAGTTATGTGGTAAGTACAGATCACTCTGCGGCAATTTCTTACAGGCAACCATACCACCCCAACAATTACCACTTGTCTAAGGGAGCAGTGGCAGTGGGCAGGGCACATAGCACGGAGGACTGATGACCGATGGGGTCGAAAAGTCCTCGAGTGGAGGCCACGTATCGGCAAGCGCAGCGTAGGACGTCCACCCACAAGGTGGACAGACGACCTCATTAAGGCCGCGGGAACGCGCTGAATACCGTCTCTACCATGGTGAATGTTCTGATGAGCTCTTCCAATTAATCCCACCCTCTCCTTTCCTATATAGGACAACACGTGCAGGGCTTAGATGCCACCCGCATACGGTGCAGAATATTCCATCAAGAACCAAGCGGTTCGGCGACTCCTTCTTCTGCCGCACCATTAAGTCTTGGAATTCTTTACCAGTTCACGTGTTTCCCTCCTCCTACAGTCCCGGGTCCTTTAAGCGGGGCGTGAAAAAGCATCTGATGAGGCCGTAAAGCTGAGTGCCACCATTGTAACATGATACGTGTCTGTAATGGTGACGCTCTTTTCAGGGACTTTGCCTTCAGCTTACCATCAGGCGAGGCGAAGTTAAATTGACGTGTCCTAAAAAAAAAAAAAAAGCGAGCCGCTTCCAACCGGTCCTATTGGAGATCTATAGGGGAGGCCTATGTCCAGCAGTGGACTTCCTATGGCTGAAATGATGATGATGAAGGGAGCAAGATCGCTAAAGTTACGCTTATTTGATTGGCATGTATGTGCAGCAAATAAAATCGGTTGGAATGTTAGATTTATTCCGATGTAATTGTGTTCGTACAATAGCAATTTTCTCGGTGAAGTGGAAAGTAATAAAAGATATCGAGATTTTTGTTACTTCAAGGGAAAAACGTGATTGAATCGTTATGTAATGTTTATGTGTATTGAATTGAGCACTTGATATTATGTAACATTTACATTCTTTAAGAAAATAGAGGATAAATGGGTTTGGAACTTGTATTTGGTGGATATTTGGTCATATGTCAAATTCAAAGTCAAAGTCAAAGTCAAAAATCATTTATTCTGTATAGACCATCAAAACGGCACTTACAAAACGTCAATAATATACATATATGTACTAAAGACTAGCTTAGCAAATGGACCACCGGTTCGAAACGCGGCCCCGGCCTGAGAAGACTCCGGCAAGAAACTCAGCGGGCTTTTTTTTTGGTCTATTTACAAAAAATGCTTAGTCTACTTAGTCTAAATACAATCATTTGAGAAGCATGCATGAGTGAACAGCTCAATTCCAAGCAAGTTTATCATCTAAATATTCTTGTATTTTATAATAGCCTTTTTGGCACAATTTCCTCTTAACTACATTTTGAAATGTATTTATAGGTAAATATACTACTATATCCACTAAGAGAGGGGAAAGAAATGAGGTGAAACATTCATATTTTACCAACTATCTTGTAGGTTCTCAGTCGCCTCCAATCCGAGGCGGCGGCGCTTAAGTCGTCTCCCAGTACCCGGGGTCTAGTTGAAGACCCCGTGGTCCCCACACCCGAAGAGATACATCTCTACAGAGATGGTCCTAGGTGGGCCGGGGTGCGAGAGATATGTCTCCAGCAATGTCACCTCCGGCAACTTACGACCCACATACAGTTTGCATCTTAGTCGTTTCTATTCCGACATAAGCAACCCCACCGGCGCGGTCCGAGGTCACAGGGGACATGACCCCCCCCCCCCCCCCCAAAACCATGCACGTCATATTGAAAAGTCCCAGTACGAGGGGAGGGGGGGGGTGTTAAATTTCTTAAGGAATTTCTAAAGTGCCCCCCCCCCCCCAAACTTGAAGCTGCGACCGGCCCCCACCGACCCCCTTTAAAAAAACCTATTATTTGTTACTGAAAAATTCCAAAGTCCTCTATACCTTGGTCCTGCTAAGACCTTCGGGTTGGTCCCGAAGGTCACCTGCAAACCGGTGTACCTGCTGGTTTACGGATGACTTGGTGCAGGTTTTCCTCTCCTATAAGAACCTAAATAAACCAAAAAAAAAAAGGTGAAATAGGAGAGTGACCTCCAACGTTAACGCTTTGGATGCAACTGGTGCTAACACTGTGATGATGATGATGAATTTTGTTTTTTTTATAAGCTACTGGAGTGCCAGTCAACCCGGTTACCAAACAATGTCCTTACAGGTAGTTTGAACTCTGAAAAGTCCGACTAGCCTAACTACAGTGGCTCTCACCAATTGGTTGTGAAGGTCACGAAACGAAGTTCTGCCAAATCATAGTTAGACTGAAGGTCTAGCCAAATCTGTAGTTAAGACTGGTAAACCGGACCCCAGACTCCGAGCTGAAAAGCTTCGGATGCAACTGGGAATTAACGCTAGGATGAGAGATAGTTAGACTGAAAAACTGACCCCAACTGGTATTAGAAAAAGACTCAGAGGATGAGGAAGCTATCAGCATCCATACTTCCATACTAATATTATAAATGCGAAAGTAACTCTGTCCGTCTATCTGTCTGTCTGTCTGTTACGCTTTCACGCCTAAACCACTGAACCGATTTTGATCAAATTAAGACTACGGGTAGATTAGACCTTGAGAAAGGACAGAGGCTATGTTTGATCGCGATAACTGACATCCACGCGGGCGGAGTCGCGGGCAACAGCTAGTATACCTATAAAGAAAACTGCAATCCTCTTATAGTATGAACATGAGACTCACTACCTAACGCCTACCCACACGTGACCGTAACCGTGATGCCAAACGTGACCTACGACATGCCAGCTGACCTATCATTGCACAATTATACAACGGCAATCGTATTCCTAATTACCCATAATAACTGATTACTGTCACTTGTAGCTTACACCTGACAGTAGGTATAGCTTGGTATATACATCATGTTCTGCATACAGCCTCCATGACGTAGCGGTAGTGAATACGGCCGCTGCGCAGGAGGCGCGGGTTCGATCCCCGCTCAGTGCAAATATTTGTGTGCATGAAATATGGGTATTTGAATAGGTTTGGTCGCGCCTCGGAGAGCACGTTAAGCCGTCGATCCCGGTTGCCATAAGAACAGGCCATAAGGCAGTCGTTTCGGGTAGTTAGAGCCCTAAATAGTCCAAAAACAACGGTCTAGCTGCAAAGCTTCGATATCGCCTAATGTTACCATTGGGTTGTGGATGTCAGATGGCAATCGCTTTACGGAAAAATATCGAGGTCTAGCCAAATCCGTAGCTAAAACTGGCAAAGCGGACCCCAGACTATCTTAGCGTTAATCCCAGTCGCATCCGAAGCTTTTATCTCGGAGTCTGGAGTACGCATACCAGTCGAACTGCGGATTTGGCTGAACTTCTATATTTTCTGTGAAATGACTGCCACTGACCTTCACAACCCGATAGCGATGCCTATTGCCGTTTTCCGGGCACTATTGTTGACTCGAGCCAGCTGAGTCTGGACTGTATATATCTATCTGATGTTAAACAGCCCCCATCCCTTAGTCGCCTTGTACGACACCGCATAGGAGGAGATGGGGTGGCCCAAATTCCACTCTGCTGGAAACCACGCGGCTATTTCTAGATAACAGTTTTAATGTCATTATGAGAATCGATTCACAACAGATCGTTATTGTAGAAAACGGGCTTTAATCATAGTTATATGACTGTTTCAGTATATTAGCAAAGAGACCGGAAACATCGTACAACGTGTCGTAGAACAATCGCTTGGCAAACAAACCACGTTGCAGCATCAGGTCCCAACGTGACGGGGCGCCACCTACCGTGTTTATATCTCTGATTCATGGTCCCGGTATGTTATCACGTGATATCAAGTTGCTTTGGTAGCACTTGAAGAAAATAGCGGTGTCGTCATAACGGTTCGTCATATCAGAGATAAAGTCACAGGTACACATATGGGTACTGTGGTGCACATTTTAAGAGGCATATAAAATGTCCAGCAACGCACTGCGATAAGCTAATCATTGGTCCATACTCCATACTTTCATATCCATATCCATACTAATATTATAAATGCGAAAGTTATTCTGTCTGTCTTTCTGTCTGTCTGACACGCTTTCACGCATAATCCACTGAACCGATTTTAATGAAATTTGAAATTGGGGTAGATTAGACCTTGAGAAAGGACATAATAATATGCTATGTTTGGTCGCCGACATCCACGCGGGCGGAGCCGCAAGCAACAGCTAGTACTACGCTTATTCATCCTCAATAGGTGAAATAGAGGTATACACATCTGTCATACGTTCACCATCATCATCATTACGAAAATCACCATCATCATCTATGCGTTAGTCCTGGCATAGTATAAAAGAAGTCTGTAAATATATTAGGTACTGAGGTCCTGGTCGCATCAGAGATATTCACATCGGAGTCCAGAATCGACTAGAAATACGGGAATGTCCATTCTAAAACACGTCTAGAACCAAAACGTGCGCCACTAAAGTGTCGCCCTCCTATAAATAGTGGTCAAGTGCAAGTCGGTTCGAAGCTTGGTTATAAAATAACAGAGAGAGACAAATCAACTTTCTCAATAATAGAGTACCTACCTACTTATTTAAACATACACAAAAAAATTAAGTCATTCATACGTCGTCGGTTCGGCGAAAATCGTAAAAAATATATAAATAAAATATTTATACTTTCATTAGAAATTTAAAAAGCATTGGTTACGAAAATACTACGTCTGAATTTAAAAAAAAGAACAAATGACCAAGGTGTGTCGAGTAATGTCTTAATTTGACATACAGTCTCTGTCTTTTTTTTTCAGGAAATGTCGAATACCCGAAAAAGGGAGATTTAATTGACTTAAAAAAAGAGTTGCATCGTTTAGTAGCCTGTAAGCCGTTACATGATTGACAAACGAGGCTCTGGCGCGGAGTTTCCAAGAAAAATAGAATAATTAATAGTAGATACCTAGAAAAGCGAAAGCTGGGGTCTTCGGATGCAACCAGGATTGGTGCTTTGATGATAATGAGTAGATATCAGCAGTTCCTAGCTGTGAAAGAGGTCCTAGACTATCGTTTCTTTTTTACAATATTCTCATCAGAAATAGTATAGAATTCGAAAAAGCGTAGTGGTTAAGAGTCGGCCTTACGAATGAGAGGTCCCGCGTTCGAATCCTGGTCATTACACTACCGACCACGTGAACCCACTCCGATATGCGTGCAAATAGTCTCACTAACATGGATTCTCAAGAATTTCAGCCTCGCATGTGACCGTGAAAAACGCCAATATGAAAATATAGCTGTTGGGAAAAAAAATGGAAATTCAACATTATCCTTGAAACGCCGGGTAATGAATCTATAGAAAATAGAATTTTGGAAAACAATAGATTTGAAGCGCACGAGAATAAGCCGATTAGAGCTTGCAAAAATACCCGATCAATCCGTAATTGATCCATTACGTTTCGCTAACAATGTATGTATACAGCCATACTAAACAAAAAATTAAAAAGAGCTATTCAAGTCACGATTTTGATTGAAAACAATTAGAAAATCTTAACCTACAAAACATCAACAGACTCTAAACTAGTTATTTCCTATTGAGCAACAATGCACCAGCCCTAGCTTATCGGCGCGGGCGCACGATCGGCCCCACGTGACAACCAACGTGTGACCCCACGTGTGTAGCACGCCACTCTACATACATGGTGTTGTTATAATGAAAGCACATAAATATTGATTGTATGAAATTTGAATTAGACGAAAGTGTCTTGGTTTTTTCGGGAAATGTATGGAAATTAAATGATTACATTTTGCTTTATTATTTAGATTTTGCGATGGATTAGAACGCTTTTACATACATATAATATATCACACTAGCTGAGCCATTTATTGTAAACTGAAGATACCGATAAAGTTAGCAAAGTAGGTAAACTAAAAAGTGACTTTCTACTCCTTCTTTTTTTATAGAACTTTTTATACCACTTAGGTCGCAGACAAGCACACGGCCCACCCAATGGACAGAGAGATTCTGTGCCATCAGTGCAGAAGACAAGCAGGAGAAGCCTTTGATCTTCCCACTGACAGCACAAAACCCCTTCCTTTTATATATTGGTTTTTTGTTATTTGACTTTTACGGACACGTCTGCCATCTGACCTCCTAAGCCGGAGAAAAAAGCCTACTCCAGAGCCTCGTTTATTAGCAGGTGTGCCAGCTTATAGGTAAGGCCTTTGGGCTATGTAGATCTCGGTGGAGACCTTGCGTATTCGATCCAAGAATCTATACTATCCTCTTAGCGTTAATTCCCAGTCGCATCCGAAGCTTTCAGCTCGGAGTCTGGGGTCCGCTTTTACCAGTCTTAACCACGGATTTGACTAGACCTCGATATTTTCCGTGAAGCGATTGTTATCTGACCTCCACAACCCAATGTGATTATATATTCGATCCAAGAATATTTATACAAAAAAAAAACAATACGAGTACAATCATAGCATAGGAATGATTACGAAAAAAATAGAGTTATAAAACTGGTTTTATGTCTCAAATTTCCTTCGCAAAAGTTACGATCGAAGAAATAAATCTCGCCTATGTAATATGTAATAACATGAATTACAATATTTGCAGTTTGCCAGCACGTGAGGCGCACACGCCGATTTGAAATAGAAACATATAAATGGTACCTACCTAATTGCGCAATATGTACATGTGAGGAATAAACAATAATATCAATTGTAAACAATGTGTGTATGTGTGCGTTGTGCATGTGCATACACTATCGAAGATGCCAAGATCGAACCGCTACTGTAGTTTTCTTGACATTGAAATTCTTGTTTCAATTTTTCTATAAATTGAAATAAAACAACTTTTTAACAGATTCGACGACATATTCGTTATTATTTACTTTCAATCCGACATTTCCGCTACTTTGCAGCAGCCATGATCGCGCGTTGACTAAATGTGGTAGCTGTCACAAAGTTTGAAGTTTGCCCGAATTATGTTGAACTAACTTTTGCCCGCGGCTCCGCCCGCGTGGATGTCGGTTATCGCGACCAAACATAGCCTATGTCCTTTCTCAAGGTCTAATCTACCCCTATACCAAATTTCATCAAAATCGGTTCAGTGGTTTAGGACAGACAGACGGACAGACAGACAGACAGACAGACAGACAGACAGACAGACAGACAGACAGACAGACAGAGTTACTTTCGCATTTATAATATTAGTAGGGATAGTAGGGATTGTTGGTGTTCTATTTGCACAGAATGAACTCACTGTATCTTTGAGTCTTACTATATTTTTGCACTAAGTCACTAAGCTACTAACACTTTTGTCCTTACTTCGAATGCATATTTCATAGTAGGTATACCTACAGGTTTCCAAAGATAGAAATCCATAAATGGTTCTAACCGCTTCCGTACCGATATATCTGTCGCAGCCAAATAACTTGATCAGCCGTTCAATTAACGACTTGAATGCTATTCAGCCTTTCGATCAAACAGCTGGGCAACTGGCTTGGATAGCTAGGCAATTTAATTACTTGACTATTCATTCAGGCCGGTAATTCAACGACGCCGTTAACAGTGTATTAGGCAGTTAACAGTTTAGTTAACAGCCTATTAGGTATGCATAATAATATGTCAAACCCACTGTCCGGCCGTCTCTGAAAACCAGCGCTGTCCGCTTGCACTACAATGCGGACAGCATTAAGCTGAGAGGCGGCCTTTATTCTACCCAGCTATCTAGATGCATTTATCATTGTTATGTATGCACAATGTTGTAATTTTATTTCTGGTTGCTAAGCTGTGTATATTTTTGTATAGGTAAGCTGGGTGAATAAAAATATTTTCTTTCTTTTTTTTTTTTAATCTCGGGCCATGGTACGAATCACCCCAGAGATAATTTTGCATGCGTCGTTTTGGACCGCATATTACACTCATACAACCGAAATAAACTCGTTTCTAAAATTAAAGGACACCATCGTTTAAATTGAATGCATTGCATTTTATATAACACGATTCCCGGTTACCTAACATATTCTCGGTTACGTAACATATACTCGGTTGCGTAACACAAAGGCTATCCTATACGGACCGGGACCGCGTTACACAAACGGACCACGTGATCGATTCCTGTTATGCAACATCCAGTGATATACGGGCTTTGTTCGCTATTCAGGTCACTAGGCCACAGTGCAGTGAATTCAGAATTTATGTTTAAACTAGCTGTTACCCGCGGCTTCGCCCGCGTGGATGTCGGTTATCGCTTACTATAGTGTTTATATAGCCTGCATCTCAAAATCCTTTCTTAGGGGATGCCTACGTTATAGTAGCTTATGCATGCAAATTCTCAGCCCGATCGTTTTAAAATTGACAAAGTTTCATACAAACTTTCATCCCCTATTGTACCTCCTTGGGGGTAGAATTAATCAAAATCCTTTCTTAGCGGATGCCTGCGTCATAAAATCTACCTGCATGCCAAATTTCAGCCCGATCCGTCCAGTGGTTTGGGCTGTGCGTTGATAGATCACTATGTCAGTTAGTCACCTTTGAGTTATATATATTTAGATTGAGAATGTACCTACAACCTAGTACCAATAGTATACATATAGTCACGCCTCTGTCCTAGTGGGGTAGGCAGAGATCACAGTTTTCCACTTGTTACGATCCTGGCATACATCTTTCGCTTCTTCTACTTTCATAATTGTTTACTTTTTTTTATATAGGACACGTCAATTTGTCTTCGCCTCGCCTGATGGTAAGCTGAAGGCAAAGTCTCTGAAAAGAGGGTCACCATTACAGACACGTACCATGTTACAATGGTGGCACTCAGCTTGACGGCCTCATCAGATGCTTTTTCACGCCCCGCTTAAAGGACCCGGGACTGTAGGAGGAGGGAAACACGTGAACTGGTAAGGAATTCCAAGTCTTAATGGTGCGGCAGAAGAAGGAGTCGCCGAACCGCTTGGTTCTCGATGGAATATTCTGCACCGTATGCGGGTGGCATCTAAGCCCTGCACGTGTTGTCCTATATAGGAATGGAAAGGGTGAGATTAATTGGAAGACCTCATCAGAACATTCACCATGGTAGAGACGGTAAAATACCGCCAAAGATGCCACATCTCTACGCAACTGCAAAGGCTCGAGGGTTTTGGTGATCTCAGGATTCCCAATAATGCGGACTGCACGTCGCTGCAACCTGTCGAGAGCATCTAGTACGTACTTTGCGGAGCCATCCCAGAGATGAGAGCAGTATTCCACGTAAGAGCGAATTTGTGTCTTGTAGAGAAGGCACCGCTGCTCCGGTTTTACATGTTCGCCGGTTTTGGGTACTCTTGACATGTCCTTCCTTTAATATGTCTTCGATCTGTCTGACATACGTATGTCTAGGTCTAATAGTAGGTATAGTATATCTTTATTGCGTACACCAAGGAGTAAACATGTTATTACTTAGTTCATTTTGGGTATAAACAATACGTGGCTTTATCGCCTAGTGACAATCTCTTACAGGCAACCATTGCATGGCACCTATGAGTACTGGTAATGCAAAAGATAATAATACAAAAGTCATTGTTTGTTTGTTAGTTCGCATGCTGTACGCTACTGTTCAACCACTTAGACAAGTGATAATTCGTTGACCGGCGTATTGTATATGGTTAATATGCATGTGGTTCATTTTAACACTTCTTAAACTTTCGGGTAAGAACTACCTGAGTTACTAGTTTACTACATTCATACTTAATACACGACCATAGATAACAGCCCATACATACTATACATAAAACCATACCATACCATCGACAAAAGTTAGCATAGATAACAGCGACGCTATTCAGAAATTTTGTTATAACTAGTCTGTCCAAGGACTAAATTAACTTTTGACGTTTCATGTATAACTTCACATTTTGTTGTTATTTATTGAAAGTAGATACAATAATACATACATAGTATACATATAATAACCCCTTTATCCCCAGAGAGTTAGGCAGAGGTGAATTAACACCCACATTTCACCAATCATTGTATTATGTCCCACATATTAGGGGGTGAGCCTATTGCCATTATAACTATTGTTGCCTCGAGCCATGCATCTGAGGCTGAGTCTGGGTTGTATATATCTGTCTGATAAAAATAATCCTTGCAATAAAATGTATTTTCTTGCTTCACCATCCTCGTATAACCCTTATCATATCAATCAACCACACACACACATTCTACAATTCCACACACATTTACAAAATTATTGTGAAGTAACCAAACATTTTCTTTTCTACCCGCCTTCGCTGTCCGGATTACCGGGCCTTACAGTCGAAGGTCGCTCTAATACGCAGTAATTGCTATTACGTACACCTTCAAACCCTTATTTACGAATAACGAGACCGCCAAGGACGTACTGTCCTTGATTGTAACAAAGGAAACAATATGAAATGGAAAACTTCACCGAAAACAATGTTTTCCTACGGTTTATTGTTGAAAACAATAGATTTCACTATAATATAATAATTTTCAGTGGAGTTTCAATGCCGCCCTTGGATTATAAAGGCTTACTGTTATTCAGTTTAGAGGCTGCCTTTGAATGTTTTCTAGAAACTTCCAAGGAACTTGTTGGAACGAAAATAGGTAAACTTACTAAAAAGCTTACAGATTTGTTTACCTAAGCCTGCCTGACGTATATTTTGTAATAGGGTTGAAAATTTAAAATATATTTTTTTACTATATCATGCCTGTATTGTATATTCAATTGATAGGCAGAAGAAGTGTGTTAAACTTGCCAGTTATCAGTCGCAAAGGGTCCCTACAACACGATTCCTAGCGGCTTCCTAATGGTCACTTGGTACGTGCTAAACTAGATTGAGGTAAGTTTTTCTTTCTACCGGTTTCCTTCCAGAAAATTCCCACTACCAATTATGTTTTTAGTACACAACGAAGCTTCTATGGTCGCTAACCGGGCACTTTTTTTAGTTTTTGTGGTTAGTAAATCATAAGAAATATCCAGATAGAGTCTGTTAAATATATTTAGCTATATGAAGATTGAAGCAGACCAATGCAAATAAAATATTCCTACATACAAATGTATACCTATACACTCAACGAGTCTCGAACTTGCAACATTTAGTAATCAAACGTCCGCCATAGACCTTTAAATAACCGAGACCATATCATCGAACGAGAGTAGTCGCTCACAGTCGCGTGACCCAAAGCTACCTACGTCATAACGCAGGCTTTACAGAAACTCGAACCAATCACGTGTCGGCTGTCCCAGTTGTTTTCAATTCGCGTGAATTTGATAATCTTGCACGGGACAAAACGTGAATCGTATTTAGTTAATAGATAGATGAGTTTATTGGGCACGTGAGGTTATGAGAACGTACGTCATAGACCTTTTTTTGTGCCATTTCTTATATTAATATTTATGTCTATAAACCTAACAAATATCTAAACGACTGTGCAAAACTAAATCAAAAGCTGTTGCGTATTTTAAAGATCTAAGCGTACTGTAGACAGCAGGAAGCAACTTGGTCTTCTAACTACTATGTGATCGTGAAGATAGTTACAAATAGTTATAATAACACTAACAACCGTACGTGTTGTACATTAATTAGATGTCATACAAACTTAACCTATGGCATATGCGCCTGCGCATAACAATTATATAAGAACGTGATTATTGAGTTAAACGAGTTATGTCACGAATTAGATAAGGTGTTATCTCAACTATTTGATACAGATAACGCGAATTAAAAAGTACTTTTTATCATAGATGTGTTGATCGGCTGCTGTATTAGATAAGAAAGGTTCTAGGACCTTCTACACAGTGCTGTCTATACCTTTTTTTATCGTGCGAAAAATCCGATTAGAAGTGAAATTGTATCAGACAGACAGACAAAGTTAATGTCTATATTAGTATGGTTTATCATCAAATATTTATTGGCATTTGGATTCAGTTTTTCTGTTGCCATTTTCGGACCCACAGGGTGACGCTACAATCAGATTTTAAAAAAATTATATTAGCTATGTCGGGGGTCAACTAGTATACATATATACAATCACGTCATTATCCCCGGAGGGTTAGGCAGAGGTGAATTAACACCCACATTTCACCAATCATTGTATTTGGTCCCACGTAATAGGGGGTGAGTCTACTGCCGTATTCCGGGCACTATTGTTGACTGGAGCCATGTATCTGAGGCTGAGTCTCGGCTGTATATATATCTGTCTGATGTTAAACAGCCCTATCCCTTAGTCGCCTTGTACGACACCGCAAGGGAGGAAATGAGGTGGCCCAAATTCTACTCTGCCGGGAACCATGCAGCTAGTAGGTATATAGTATTACTACCACCATTTCCCCGAACAAATAGCAACAGCTTGTTATTGAAAGTTTCTTTAACAATACGTAATTATTTACTTCTAAAATTTACTTCTAAAATAATTACGTATTCACTAATGCTAAGCTTGTAAGGTTTCCTGGACTCATGATATACTTACAACTTATTGCGACGTTTTTGGTTGAAATGTTTGTTTTGCTAGACCCCATAATACCTACTGTGTGTGGGACCTGCTATCGGATCTTAAATGAGTTTTTTTATATTACCTACTTCACGATAGAGGAAATGAATCGTAAGAAAGGTGTGAAATCATATGCACGGCAATAACGCCGTGCATATTCGATCGAATCGATTTTTAGATCATATCCCTACTAATATTTTATATTTTATATTTTATTATATTATAAATGCGAAAGTAACTCTGTCTGTCTGTCTGTCTGTCTGTCTGTCTGTCTGTCTCACTTTTACGACTAAACCGCTGAACCGATTTTGATGAAAGTTGGTATAGAGGTAGGTTAGACCTTGAGAAAGGACATAGGCTATGTTTGGTCGCGATAGCCGATATCCACGCGGGCGGAGCCGCGGGCAAAAGTTAGTTGGTTTATAAATCAGCAATCCCTCGATTGAAAGTCCAACGCTTTGGCGATTACATTGTACTCATATATTTAACTGGCTGTTACCAGCGGCGCCACCCGCCTGGAATTCTGATTGAAATCTTGTTCAGCTCTCTTTTCCACTACTCACAGTTAAAGTAAATTTCTATTGGTAAAAGAATTTTCGGTTCAGTACATCCAGACTATGCAGAGTCATCCAACGTCACAAACTCTAACTTTATAATGTTAGAAGGTATTTTGGATAAGAGACTAACCTGATAATGTTCTAAATAACATTGTTCTAGATAGAACTGCTGGCAGGGAGCATATAATTTAGCCCTAGGACCGATTCAGAAGCATATTTCCTATAGGTACGTCCCTTTTTTTTCGTGCGAATAATCCCCACGGATACCTCCCCCGCCTGAGCCGGTGGAGGAGGTTATGTCGGACTCGAACCGACTTAAACGCACGCCGTCTGTGGGCCGTCGGTTGCCGGGGGTGAGATTGTCGTAACCATATCCCTCGCACCCCGGCCGACCCAGGGCCATATCTCTCGAATTCGAAAACGAACTTAAAAAATATTTGATAAAAGCACTTTTATTAAATGAAATATATTACCTACTGGACCCAGCAGGATATGGAATTATGCCCATTCAATCTATGATTGCGACATTGCAAATTACAATATGATATTTTGACATGTAATTAATTCAACATTTAAACCAAGTTACTTGACATTATCAGCACCATCGACCTTTATTTTGACGTTTTGATATGATATGTACTTTTAAATTAGGTAGCTCTTCTAGGGTGTCGTGATCTTGGTGCACCCCTTTCAACACTCAGGTAACAACCCAGTAGGCCTTAAAAAGATCACTTTATTGTAATCGTGTTATGTTGATATTTTGTCGTGTGGCGATATTTTACTTACACGAAATTGGAATCTGCTAATTTACTATTGTCATTATGCACATATGAGTGGCCATTTTACCAATTTTATAAGAATCTATTGAGATCTACGGGGAATTTATAAGTTACTCGTTTTAGCCTAATTGCTCAATGTGGCCTTTTTAGACCCGCAGGTGTAAGTTTATGTATAGAAAATCTTTCTATTATGAGTATATTTTTTATACCGCTTAGGTCGCCCGACAAGCACACGGCTCACCTGATAGAAAGTGGTTACCGTGGCCTAGGGACGAGTGCAACATCAAGAGAGTCACACTCGTGCTGCCGAACCTGTAAAAACAAAGATATTCTGTGCCGTCAGCGAAGAAGACACGCAACACAAGCCTTTAGTCTCCCCACTAACAGCACAAAACCTCTCCAGTGAGCTCTGACTACCCTAGTCCCCGCTGAGAATGCAACACGAGGTTATTATACCCGCGGTATTCTGTAGGGCGGAGGTACTTCCCCAGTCGGACTGCTCCATTGGGACGGAAATACCGTAGTTTCTACCTCCTCCGAATCATCAATCAATCTGAAAAATATATATGTTTGTTGCTCAATTACACCTGAAAGGATCTCAATAAATTTGAAACAGAGATAGGTAGTCTAGATTCGCTCACATGCTATTATCCAGGGCATAGATTTCTGCACTGTTACGTTTAGTCGCGTTTGGTCCAATACGCGTTTGGTCCAATTGTCAAAAACAGGACAAAATCGCGGTTGGTCAACAAACCGATATTACACCCACATTTCACCAGCTAATCTGTTATAATCCCAATAAACTCTACACCCAACCCGATAATCGAACCCAGAACTTTACAAAGACATACATAACCTCAAATTACCACAAGACCATTCAACTTCAAACTGTTACACAACGAACCTCACTAGACTAATAGGTTGCCTATTATAGCCTCACCGTGTTCTATCTACCTATCGAGACACGAGACCCGGGACACGTTGCGGAGATCACGTGTGACATACACACACACACAGCTATTACATACAACTAGGTCGTAAAAATAGAATGCCGCCATTGATAAGTTAATTATTTGCATGAATAGTTAGACGTTAAGAAATATATTACGGGTGTACTTCGTAATACGTATTCATCTGTAAACATACAGTTTATGTGCCCGCTTGACGGTAAGAGACTCGCTTTTTATACTTACCGTTTTTTTTAAATATAAGACACGCTATTTGACTTCACCTAGCCTGATGGTAAGCTGAAGGTAAAGTCTCGGAAAAGAAGGTCACCATTTTAGACACGTACCATGTTACAATAGTGGCACTCAGCTTGACGGCCTCATCAGATGCTTTTTCACGCCCCTCCTAAAGGACCCGAAGAAGAGTGAAACACGTGTACTGGTAAGGAATTCCAGGTCTTAACAGTGTAATGCTTGCAAGTAACGCTTGGTTCTTGATGGAATCAGTAATGTTACAGTAGGGCCAAAATACCGGTCTCCAATCTAATTATGTAGGTTTAATTGTTGGTACATTCAGGGGTACTTAGTCCGAAGCCACCTTCGGACTTCCAACCTCCCCAGGAAAAAGTAAAAACTACCTCCCGGACAGAACCTCCCATGGCCGGTATGGAGGTCTCCGAATCGTCTTCGTACACTAGTCGGCCGGTCGAGACAAAATCTATGCAGGTGGGGAATGAGAGACCCGGGCTTAACCGCATGTGAGCCCCCGTGCAGTCAATGGCGCACTTGGTTTCGTGGCCCCTATGTCCTACCTCCTGCACTAAAGAAGACCTAAACAAAGCCACTGACAGTGCAGTCGACGTGGCAAAATATTACTCTGGAATAATTTAGAGCAGTGAAAAAGAGGATCATTGACGCGAAAGAAGAAGTCCGAAAGTCCTCCAAGAAGTCCTCCACGCGGTGCACCCAGGACATCGGAGAAGGCAGGCCGCAGGGGTTACACTGCCGCCTACGGCAAAATCCAGTCTTTGAAAGGCTACTGTACAGATTTTAACCCTGCCAAGACTAACAAGATACCCTCACTGACAAAAAAAGCACTTCAGGCCACAGTAATTGGACCTAATGCTACTACATAATAAAATTACCACATCAGCACTAATAAAGTACGAATTACACTTAAACGGATTACTCCGGTCACGTGACAGTGTGTCGTGTACTCCTGACCTTGGGAACGGTGTATCACGTGTGTTCCAGCAACTGTTACACTGTAGTGCATTTGTTTATAACGCTGTTGACACGTAGAAATGTAATTATGATAAGGATGTTGTGTGTTACTTGGATTGAAGTGTAATTAATAAAAAAAAATATTAACTGCCTTGTTGAGCAGCGGTTTGAAACGAAGTAAAGTTTTATAGGTTCGATTTATCTGGGAGAAGTGAGCAACCGTCATAGTATGGACATTTTTTGTGAGAAGAAATGAAAATAACGCCTAAACCTAGAGCCTTCTACGAGTATATTCATACTCTGAATATTCATACCTCTTTAGGTAAGCCAAAAATGATTGGAGTGTGTAAAAGAGGATATAGTAAAGAAGGGAGTAACTGAGTAAATGACATCTGACAGGTGAGTACAACCGGGACATATCGCCATAATGACAATGAATGGCAGGATAGGAAATTCTTCAAACGGAGTCAGGCAATTGGTGGCAGTAATTTTGCTCCGACATTTGTATAGAGATATGTCAGATGGCAATCGATTCACGGAAAATATCGAGGTCTAGCCAAATCCGTAGTTAAGACTGGTAAAGCGGACCCCAGACTCCGAGCTGAAAGCTTCGTATGCGACTGGGAATTAACGCTAGGGGGAAGATTTCTATAGAGATATGTAATTCCCGTAGTGTTCTTTGAATTATGGCCTGGATTCGAACCTCTCTATCGTAACGCCGAATTCTTGACCACTAAGATACTTTTTTGTTCTGATGCCCAATATCCCCACTAATACAAGCCGGAACCGGCAGGAACCGCCAGCCGACGAGGGCTGTTATGTCGGACTTGGACCGACCAAAACGCACGCCGTCTGTGGGCCGTTGGTTGCCGGGGGTGAGATTGTCTGAGACATATCCCCCCGACATAGCCAACCCAGGGCCATCTTTTTATTTCGAGCTGGCCCTCTTGGGGTAAGAACCACTTGATACTGACGCTTTTGTCGCTGCCAGTACATCAAAAAGCTTAACAATATTTTTTGTTGTAGGTATTGTGTAATACAATATTCACATGTCGCGACTACACCGATTATTTCCAATGTATGTAATACCATACAACACGTGAGCTACTGAATAATGCAAGAAGACATATTTATTTAAATATGTGTTTATATTACATTTGTATCATATAACAATATACAGTTTTTTTTTTCTTTGCGGCACGTCCAATTTTCTTGACCATGTGACATAATACGAATGAACGCCGAATTTTATTATTCTTCCTCTTTCGCATCCGAAGCTTTCAGCTCGGAGTCTGGGGTCCGCTTTACCAGTCTTACTACAGATTTGGCTAGACCTCCGAATTTTATACTATTATAGATTAAATTTTCCCTTTGAATAAAATTTTGAAGCATTTATTATGCTAACAATTCTTTTTCCTTTCTCCTTTCTAAATCGAAGTAAAGTTTCCCTTGCCTCCAACCTCGTGTTGTGCTCTCGGCGGTGAGTAGGGTAGCCAGAATTCACTGGAGAGATTTTGTGCTGTCAGTGGGAAGACCATTCGATACCATTCTGTGCCGTCAGCGAAGAAGAAAAGCAGGACAACTGCTTTTCTTCTTCGCTGACGGCACAGAATTCCTATGTTCTTTTAGGGTCGGCAGCACGAGTGTGACTCCACTGGTATTGCACTTGTACATAGGCCATAGTAACCAGTTTCCATCAGATGTTGTGTGTCTGTTTGCGACCTAGGTATGTCTTTTTTTTAATTGCAAATCACCTTTGCCGTAACGAGAATTCCGATTGATAAAGGAGATGATTTATTTTCGGCCCATCAATACAACGACTTTTAAGTTTTTGTTTCTTATGTAAAACATCAAAGAGAGAGTGAGAGAAGAGATAGACAACAGAGAATAGGGCATGAACAGTCATTGTACAATATGCAAAAAATTCGAATCCATTTATTATGATAATTGGACGAAGAATGTTCCAAAATCTAACCGATTCACGATAACTTATTAAAGAGTGTTTTTTTTATTTATTGTATTTGTGAAAATTCTTAATATTTCACATGACAACATGTTAGAATGTTGCCAGACATCTTCTTTACCATTACCATAGACTCAAATCGATTAAGAATACGATTGTATTCGATAAAACTTCAGGCACATAGGTATAGGTTTCATAGGTATCATCATATATTATACTCATTTATCCCCGGAGGATTAGGCAGAGTGAATTAACATCCACATTTTACCAATCATTATATCAGGTCCCACTTATTAGGCTGTAATAGAATCCGTTTAAATATTTTTATTTCAATGATCTTATAATACAACAATCCATATTATTATTTACACTATGCCTGTCTAAAAGTAAACACTCTAAACAATACAAAAATACAACGTTAGGTTGGGCATTGCACTCTTTACCTACTTGGTTGTCGTCATCATTATCTTGGCCTTACCTTGGAGTCCCGGGTGCACCTCTTCCAGTCATCTGACCTCCACAACCCGCTAATGGAGATTATTTTAATTTAAAACTGATGTTTTATTTTTTTAAAGTATCAATCGAGGAATCGATTCCATGTGGTAAAAATTGTTAGCGATTACGATTTCATTATTTCGAATGGCAATACAATCCCAAAAGTACCAAAAATTGTTTGACAGTAATTTTGTGATTATTTTGAGTGATTGATTAGTGAATTTTCTTGTTGTTCAATGCTCATTGTAAAAAAATAGTATTATATAATACAGATGTTACACAGGCAGCTGCTATATAAATCAATGGCTAGTATTGAATAATATGGACGAGTGGAGTATTACAGTGTCTATAAGTGATGTAGTCAAACAATTCTAATAAATATACCAGCCGTGCCGCCAACCATCTTATTTCAGATGCATTACTGCAAATCAGTATCTAAACAAACAATTACTAACATAAACCAAGGTATTAGGAGAATGTATGTTATTTACATTAATTGAGTTTTCTTTCTGCTCATTTACTATAATCACTATGATTTGTATGCTTTTTGGACGACATACCTACCAACAATTTCCAAGAAACGTTTTATATACCTATACCTATGTAATAAATAAATCTTCTTCTTCCTCTTAGCGTTAATTCCCAGTCGCATCCGAAGCTTTCAGCTCGGAGTCTGGGGTCCGCTTTTACCAGTCTTAACTACGGATTTGGCTAGACCTCGATATTTTCCGTGAAGCGATTGTCATCTGACCTCCACAACCCAATGTTAACATTAGGCGATATCGAAGCTTTGCAGTTAGACCGTTGTTTTTGGATTTTTGAGGGCTCCAACTACCCCGTAACGACTGCCATAGATGTTCTCATGGCAACCGGGACCGACGGCTTAACGTGCTCTCCGAGGCACGACCAGACCAATGCAAATACTCATATTTCATTCACACAAATATTTGCACTGAGCGGGGATCGAACCCGCATTTATTTATGTAATAAATAAATATTAATATAATAAGGTTTTGTTTGTTTTTATTTCATTGGATACCTACTTTCATTTCATGGTGTAAGTATGAATCATCATCTTAGGAATTGTAGTTGTAACCGAGGCTTTTACCGGCCGCTTGCTCCTTCTCTTTTATTCGGTTTGGAAATATGCCTTTTATGGCAGCGGCTGCCGTCTGACCGCCCAACTAGTAAGAATAATCCTGCTTTTCTACATCCGAAAGACATATAAACTGTGAAAAACGGCTCATGCGGGTTTTGTCGGTTCGAGTCCGACATAACCACCTTCACTGGCTCCGGCGGATTTGAGTGGATTTCCACTCGTTAAAAAGAAGGTTATTGCCCTATCCATCTTCTATTTATTCAATACATTGCATAGGACATGATTTTAATGACGTCTATTATGTCATACTAAACAATCAATAAAATTATAATTTTCTGAGATTGGCGCCATGACAGTTTCACATTGATTTTAGTATCAGTTTTGATTTGGTTTATATCAATGTTCCGGTTAGACTAGCTAAGAAGCAATGTACCATTGTAATCCCGATAACATTACAAATAAATCAATACTCGTTTCATTATTGTTCTCCAAAATTTGTAGGTGGCCGAAAGCTCTAACATAAAAAATCGTCTCCTTTAAAAAACCCTTTTCTTTTCTCTCTAGCAGTTTCAATGGTGGTCGAAATAGTTGAACTGGGATGGTGCAGACATTAAGTTCACTGAATAATTACTCATGAATGAGGCTCAATTGTATCACACCCATTTGAAAATTGAACTGGATTGCCTACAGTGGCAATTGGTATTCAATTCACCGTTCTAGGTAGGTACTATTTCGTACACACAAGGAGAGCCTTTTACCCGACTGCACCAAAGCTAAAGGAGGGTTATGATTTTTACAGAATTTGTTTAACTTGCAATGTTTGTAATTCATAAGATAGCATCTTGGTTTTGGGGCTCATTAAGACATTGGAAAGGTTCCTATTACAAACGTCTTGTTGGCGGCTTAGTCCTTATCAGATCGATGCATAAAACTGTATAAAATGCTAATATTGTTAAACTATATAGTACTAGCTGTTGCCCGCAGCTACGCCCGCGTGGATGTCGGTTATCGCAACCAAAAATAGCCTGTGTCCTTTCCCAAGGTTTAATATACCTTTTCACCATTGACACTCGAAAAAGGGCCCGTGATTCATCAAAAACAGTGAATAAAACGCTCTTTGTTTCACCGAGTGAATAAAAAAAATTGAATTTGGAACATGCGCGAATGTACGGATTCTAGTGAAACATGCAAAGAGGTTGCACACTCTCACTATAAAAACGTACTAAAAGCCACCTAAATGTAATCACTGGCTGGATGGAATGTGGCTCAGTTTAAATTAAGAAAAAAAAAATGCCGCCATTTTCTATGTAATTTTCTTTGTAAAAGTTTATGTTTGTCTCATAATCATAAAATGACTTCATCTAGTGATGAAAATGAAACTCATATTCTCGAACGCGAAAAGACTTTTCGCGCGGTAGCTATTACTGATAATTTGCTGCTTCTTTTGTAATTCATAATCACAGAGTATGTAATCGTTTTCTCGTAGTCAATGGTGAAAAGTTGAGTACCTAACACGTGAAAAAAGAATTCATCTCGGCTCTTGTATCCCACGATCCACTCAGGTTTCTACCTAGAACCCCTCGCTACGCTCGGGATTCTACCGGAGAAACCTTCACTCCTCTCGGGATACAACTTGGTGCCTCGAAAAGAATTCACCTTTTTTTCACTTGTTGGGTAATCTACTATTGTACAAAATTTCATCAAAATCGGTTCGGTGGTTTAGGCGTAAAAGCGTTAGCCTCGGATGTTACAATCCGGAAAATACGTCTCCATGAAGATGATGAGGACAAACATCTTCCAAGCGCCATGTTCATAAGGATGTGCACGACGTTCCTTTTTTATATTCATTTTATTCTTCTCTTTTTTACAACTTACTGTGTTATTATGTCTATTATTGAGTAAAGGAAATCGTATGCAAAAGTGTTTTTATGTTACTTGTATTGCCTTCAATATTTCATATAGAGCACCTATATGAAATATTGAAGGCAAAAATTCATCATTATAACAGTCATTCGTACAGTCCTTCATTACTAAAGGGTAGTCACTAGAACCTTCTATTTATTCCTAAATTCTCAATTCACGAACACTATCGTAACAATCTAATTACGCAAATTAGAAACCTACCTAAATAGACTTACAGAAATAGCCACAATTGACTGGCTCAATAAGAATTACATCTTATTCATGGTCAAGTCTACGACTTCTACCTGTGATTATAATGCCAAATTCAGATATTTAAGAGTACACGTGTCGATTTATATATTATTCTTGTGTTTACACGAGACTAGAACAAAGATTTAATACATTGTTTTACAAGTAAAGAGGCTAATGTACACAATGTATCGAATTGAGCAACAATTCCAACGTGATTTGGCTTCACGTGGCTTAAAAACACGTGCCCACAACCTATTCACCATTGTTATGTAACCAAAATCACCTGGACGAACGAATTATATGAAAATTAAATCGGTTTTAATGTACATCGGTGGGTTAGATTAAGATTGTTTGACGGTACGCGGTTGTGAGCGAGCATTGGATATTGTGAAAGCATTTGAGTAATTACTTGTTGTTTATTTAAGGAGTTTATGGTGCTGAGGTATTTCATTGGTGGTTTTGTTTTATAAGGGACGGGAATGTGAAATTTTTTATCTCGATATTGTAAGTTTCGGGAAAATGAAATACATTATTTTACCAATCTTGCGTAACTGACTGACCAGACCATGTATTTAGGAAAAGAGCAGGACAAAATCTCTATAAACTGGGTTTACATTAATTAATTTTTTAGTAGAAGTACTAGAGAATTAATAATGTAACAATTTGTACTACCAGTTTGTGCCGTGTGGTGACGGAGAAAGAATACAAGTATCACTACCCCATCTCATCCGAAGGGTGTCGTAAGAGGCGACTAACGGAAAAATACGCAGACGATATCACTGCGAGAGAAGGAAAACTCGAAATAAAACCCTGTACCAACCCGTCTGGCCAGCGTGGAAACAGTAGACCAAAGCCTCCCAACATTGGGTGAAGCCTATGTCCAGCAGTGGACTGCGATAGGCTAATTGATTGACTGATTGTACTAATCAGTAATACTACTGCCCCTCTAGACAATTGGCAATTCGTCGGCCGGCGTTTTGTAGAATAGAATGCCAAATGTATGGGATTTGACGTATATGACAGGCGTCAACGAATGTCAAAAACGTCAAATCCTATACATTCGTTTTTCTATTCCATGACACGCCGAGCAACGAATTGCCACTTGTCTAGGGGGGCTGATCCGGAGCGGAAGAAAGTTGTGAAGGAGGTAAATACAAAAGCAAATGTCTCTGCCTACCTCGGAAGGGTAGAGACATAATTATACTAATTGTATGTATTTTTGCCACATACCAGTCCAGCCAGCACCAGTCCTCTTCCTCCGAGCCTTTTTCCTTACTAAGTTTCGATCGGCTCTTATCCTACTAATAAACGCGAAAGTTTGTAAGTATGTGATTATGTATGACGATGTTTGTTACTTTTTCACGTAAAAGCTACTGAATGGATTCTAATGAAACTTTACAATAATATAGCATACATCAGAATAACACATAGGCTATATATCAGTGATAAACGGGATAAGAATTCCACGCGGACGGAGCCGCGGGCAACAGCTAGTTATCTATACAACTGTCCTCAGATAAATCGAGATTCAGAACTGAGTACCATGCTAAAATACGGGCCTTAGTCTATGAAACAGCACTGAGCTTCGATATTTTCTGTGAACTGACTGCCATCTGACCTCCACAACCCCCTGACAATATGGAAGTTCTGTAGACCAAGTTATCGATTGATTTAACTTTAAACCTGAATTTTAACATTACCTTGTTGTAACCTATTAGGGTACCACAATCGCTATTAGAAGAGATCTTCTATTGAGTTACTACGCCATTTGAGGACCACAATCACTTCTCAGTACATATCCTGACCTGACGTTACAGCACACACAGATTCCATTAATTAATTAATGATTTTAAAATAGACATCAATCAGAATTTATTAATGACGGTATTCATTAGCTGCAATCTGAACACTTTTCCGTGTAGATACAGTTTATGCATGGGATCCTATTGAATTAATTAGCGGTTAGCAGTAAAATAGGTTCCTGTTTCTGTGAATTATTTATATAATACCCGTATATGTTAATAATTATTATCATATTACGTGTTTACAGCCTCTGTGGTGTAGCGGTAGTGAACGCAGCCGCTACGCATGAGGCGCGGGTTCGATCTCCGCTCAGTGCAAATATTTGTATTCTTGAATATGGGTATTTACATTGGTCTGATCGTGCTTCGGATAGCACGTTAAGGCGTCGTCGGTCCTGGTTGGTGCTCTAAAAAGTCCAACTTCGATGTCGCCCAATATCACCATTGGGTTATGGAGGTCAGATGGCAGTCGCTTCACGAAAAATATCAAAGTCCAGCCAAATCCACAGTTAGAAAGCGGACTCTGACGTGAAAGCTTCGGATGCGACTGGGATTGAAGCTAGGGTGAAGATGAAGATATGACGTGTTTACGTACCCCATGGAATGAATCCACGCTTTACTATTTTCTCTTTCCATAATTTGATTTATCTTGACTTATACGGAAGCGACTATCACCCCATAACCCCGAGAGGAAAACCTAGGCCAGATTCGTTGTACGTTTTGTACGTTTATAAGATGTGTACATTGTGCGTTGCATAAATAAAATGTTTTCTTTCTTTCTTTCTTTCATTCATTCGTTCATCAATCAGCAGGAATACTGGCTTGCAGGCGGGGGTGGTCACATCGGACTCGATCCGACTAAAACCGCACGTCATCTTCAGTTGCTGAAGATGAGATATCCATTGACATATCTCTTGCACTCCAGTCAATCCAACGCCATCGCCACTGACGAGATAGTCAGGTACACCTATAATTTGACAATGTGCAAGTTACCTCTTATGTAACCTCTGCAACCCAGTGATGTAATTCTAAATCAATCCAGCAGATATCACAGATTGTATTACCTAATTACGTTATCAACAATACTATTTTAGTCATGTGGGTATTTATATAATCGTTGTAGAGATAAGTGGGGAATTTGACATCCATTCTAAATCTATACTATTATATAATTGTAAAGTGGTCGTGTCTGTACATTGGAGATATTTAAAAAAAAAATACTTGGGTTATGTTATGTTAACGATACTGAACACGAAAATATTTTTTTTGAATTTCCTGTCTGTTTGTCTGTTTGTCTGTTTGTCCGCGATGGACGCAAAAACTACTGGACGGATTTTGATGCGGTTTTTTTTGGTAGAAAGGGCTTGCTCAGACTTAAAATCTTACGTTTGTTTGATCGCAATCGGTTGAGTAGAACCGAAGATATGAGCAAAGGTCGCGTTAACCGAGATGCACGCGGGCGGAGCCGCGGGCGGAAGGCTAGTAGTGAATAAATTCAGAAATAATCATAAGGCCGTCTGCTGCGTCGAGCGGGATCCGCGTTAGGCGCGGGCCAGACAGAAGAGACGTAAGACGTGTGTCGCGTTGCTTTCAAATCAAATCAAATCAAATATTTATTTGCTAGAATATGGTACAATAGATGTTACAATACTTTGGTTCTTCATATCTGCCACACACACACTTCTATACATTTTGTACAGAAGCGACGCGCAAGGGACGCAGTAAAACAAAGGTCCGCGTACCGTCCGCGTCTTACGTGTCTACTGTCTGGCCCGCGCCTTACGTTCCAAACAACTATGCGATTCTCTAAGCATTCAGCGTCGAGAGCAGCGCTCTGACCGACCTTCATAGAGATTGTCAGCTCGGAGTCTGGGGTCCGCTTTACCAGTCTTAACTACGGATTTGGCTAGACCTCGATATTTTCCGTGAAGCGATTGTCATCTGACCTAAACAACCCAATGTTAACATTAGGCGATATCGAAGCTTTGCAACTAGACCGTTGTTTTTTTTTTGGATTATTTAGGGCTCCAACTACCCGTAACGACTGCCATAGATGTTCTTATGGCAACCGGGACCGACGGCTTAACGTGCTCTCCGAGGCACGTATAGCGTGATGATATATAGCCAAAAATCTTCGTCAATAAACGGTCTATCCAACACCAAAAAAAAATTCAATTCGAACCAGGAGTTTCTGAGATTAGCGCCTTGAATCGATCTTCAGCTTTATAATATTAGCATAGATTTAGAAGAAAAAATGCTCTTTGCCTCTTGAGAAGCGGTTTATGTGTAAAAATTTCCATCATAACAAACACAAAAACTAGTATAGAAATAGACAGATAACATAAAACATCTTCAAGAATATACCATCAACACCATCATTAAAATTTCACGGTCCAACGTTAGCAAAAGTCCCCACTCATAATACTATCCCATAAGGTGGCACTTCACATGGCTATTTGTATTTGCTATTTGGACGTATGTTGTATTTGGCAAAATATTTGACGCACAGTCAGCGTCAAATTGATAGACAAATAAGATTTACTTCACAAAAAAAGTTGTCACTACTTCAAAGAGGTGTCACAATGTGAATGGTCACATTTTGTCATCTGTTAAAAGGTACTAAGTACTGGCCGTACAGAATTTAAAAGAACTAAATAACATGTATTGTCAATTGTACGTATTTTTTTTAAATAGGCAATAAGGCCAATATTTTGTCAGATACACTGTCCACACATGGTAATTGTTTGTCAAAGATGTCTAATACACCAATACAAATAGCCAGCCTCGCGTAAACTCGGAGTCCTGATCAAAGTGAGACGTTTTTTCACGCCAGAGCAGCGGTGTCTTCTTTACAAGACACAAATTCGCTCCTGCGTGGAATACTGCTCGTATCTCTGGGATGGTTCCGCAAAGTACTTACTAGATGCTTTCGACAGGTTGCAGCGACGTGCAATCCGCATTATTGTGAATCCTGACACCCTCGAGCTTTTGCTGATGCGTAGAAATGTGGCGTCCTTGGCGGTATTTTACCGTCTCTACCATGGTGAATTTTCTGATAGGCTCTTCCAATTAAGCCCACCCTCTCCCTTCCTATATAGGACAACACGTGCAGGACTTAGATGCCACCCGCATACGGTGCAGAATATTCCATCAAGAACCAAGCAGTTCGGTGACTCCTTCTTCTGCCGCACCATTAAGATCTGGAATTCTTTACCAGCTCACATTTTTCTCTCCTCCTACAGTCCCGGGTCCTTTAAGCGGGGCGTGAAAAAGCATCTAATGAGACCATCAAACTGATTGCCACCATTGTAACATGGTACACGTCGTACCATGTTACATACACGTTCGTAGTTTACTTTACCTTCAGCTTACCATCAGGTTAGGCGAAATCAAATTGACGTATCCTACGAATACATATTATATATTAAAAAAATGCCATGTGAAGTGCCACCATTACTTTATATAACAAATATTCCACAAACATTCTAAATTAGCTCAGAATTCTCTCAATACAACCTACTCACAAACAATCTTTTGATATATTTTTCCCGAAACCCCTATTTAAGATACGGTTGAGTAAGTCGTCAGATTTCAAAACCCAGCAGCATGTGACTCGTGACTCACGTGGCCGAAGAAAACGTTATGAAAAAGGTAGGAATCCTTACATAAAAAAGTTAAGGTACGTACTATTGCAAAACGTTTCGAGTAAAAATAATGGATTGGTAAGTCTTTTGCGAACTCGGAAACCTTAAAAAATATTCTTCAAAAGTTTGTTAGAAACGTCTAGAACGTTTTATAAGAAACTTATTCCTGGAAAGGAGGCATTTTTATATTTAAGGTATGATTCCGAAGGTGACCGCATTGGACAACTGCAGGCGCACGCAGCAGATAAGCGTAATTCATTGCGGCTTCTCAATGGTCCCCTTTATCCGTATCGGAGTTTAACGAGTAATGAAGCTGCTGTATCTGCTGCATACGTCGGCAGTTCTTATGCGGTCGGCGTCGGAATCATACCTTCATACCCTTTTCAATCCTCGTTACAACATGCTCTTTCAGGTCACACTTTTCTCGAATCTCTGTATTCCTCTAATAAAGGGCTCACGTTGGTACCCTCTCAAACTTAATTAGTAATATACTATGCTTAGACTTTATACAAACCCTATAGACATAGTAAGTGGCACTACAAAGCCGCGTAAAACGTATTCTACTACTTTAGTACAAGTGTACTTATTTACATCCTTTAAGATTGACAGTATAAAGAACAATATTGACATTGGCTTACTCACACATAACGCTTTTTTGTGCTGTGTTTATGCAGTGTATGGTCAAAGATACTATTTTTCGCATTCTTTACAAGTATACTTCTAGAATCGTCTTTTCTCCAAAAAATAATGTTATAAGCGCCGACCTCCCTTTGGTCAAGCTGAGTTGATTTTGTCGCGAATAATAAGCTTTGTTACATTTGACCTCTTGTAGTTATTATAGTATTGATCCTACAGTAAAAATGTTTAAACATAATAATTTATAGGAAATTTTATGTAGATAAATAATATAGAAGTATCTAAAGAGATATTATTAATAGTTTTCAATATACAAGCTAAAAACTGACAAAGGGCCCTTTTTCCCCCTTCCCCTATAGCCGGGCTCGTCTCCCACCCTCGGAAACTTTTAGTATGTTCATCTGGGAATCTTAAGGAATAACTGTACAATCTTTCATAACTACTCGATTATTTGGCCTGATCACCAATTAAGTAAGTTAATTCTTCCACACCATGTGTTGTGTAGAATTAGTGAAGTGAAGGTGGAACCGCCGGAAAATGGATCCCAGACTCGGAAGTCAGGCCTGAGATACGACCGGTACTCAACACTGAGATTCCAGCACTGTATAGAATATTCTAGAATATTTATTTATAGTTCATGGCAGTGCGTTAATTTTTCCACACTATGTGTAGAATTGGTGAAGTGAAGGTGGAACTGCCGGAAAATGGATTCCGGACTCCGAAATGCAAGCCTAAGTTTCGACTGGTACTCAACACTGAGATTACAGCGCTGTATAGAAAATTCTAGAATATTTATTTATAGTTCACGGTAGAATTATATAATGTTGAATATATTTTCGTTCCGGGAAAAATTACAACCAATTCTGAAAATTACTAATTGCCCACACATGTATGTTTGCGGTTAGAGATAAATATATTATTATTATATAATAATAAATTTAATTGCAACCATATGACGTCTATTCAGTTTAATCATTGTAATAATAATGACCTAATAAATAAGTCTGTACTTCGTCACGGTTATTCAATTCCCTTTTATTAGGGACTTAACCGACCATATATTATTATAGTTATTATTTCGAATCCCACCTGCTTTCCGAGTACTGTAATTCCAACAACAGATTTAGAAGAACCTAGGTACAAAATAGAGTTACACTTAAGAAATCCCCGGGAAAGGTAAACTGTCTTAAAGCCCACATCGAATTTATATCACGACTTTTTATAGGGAAAAGGGATTTGATCCCCAACAACTCATTTGAGTTGCCTACGTACGTGGTTAGGGCTAGTTAGAGTCTCAGAGATATTAGGCATACCTAATTCCCCGGTCGCAAAGAGAGAAGTGACCTCGCCATTTAAGTCGGTTCGAGTCCAAAGTCTCCGGTGCAGTGAAGCCCGCGAATGGATAGCCGTACGTGGAAATAAAAGGAGGAAAACCACAATGATCTTTGTTTGTTTTGAAATTCATAAATACAGTGGAAATTTTAAAACGCTCAGATGATTCTCGTTCATGAAATCTTGCATTATGAATCTTATGCGCCTAAACATAAAATATATTTCTTTGTTTCTTACTATCTTTCATTCTAGTTTAGGTCTAGAATAGGTACAATCTGTGCTTAAAAACTGTGCTATAATCTGCGCGTGATAAGAATGGGATGCGACCTTTTGGAACTGATACGTATGTGGTCTGCCGACCAGTCCTAGCGTCGGCAAGCTCATGTCCAAGCTCGCGAGACGAAGGTGGGTTTTCAGTGCGGCTGAATTTCTGAACGAGTTTAATTTACTTTCCTTTGACAAGGTTCCATCCCATTGTCATCGCGCGCGGATTATACTATTAGAGCTATCGGTATGTTTACCATGATGTATTCTTTCGAGTATCCGATATTTCCACGCTGTTGCAAGCACCATGATCATTAATATAGACCACTAATATAGACCATGACCCCCTGCATTGGTTTTCCCAAGCGACTACAATACTATATTTTTTTTTATAAATGACAGCTATATTATAGCATACCTACATTATAGCATTAGTCACGTAATTAGCTCACCCAGTATCGAACACACGGGTGTCAAGTTCTTCCTTACAAAATTGCAATTAGAAATATGCTACATAAACATTAACGATCTATATGGCTAACAACTAGAACTAGATAACATAGACACGTTACGTAACCCGACCTTGGTTGCGTAACGTTCACGTGGTTGCGCCGGCGCACGTGGCCGGCGCACGCGACGCGTTTTGTTTACTAAGCACACCAAGAGATGCGCTTTTATGGCACAGTTTTGTTCATTTCTTTTCGCATCTATTGTGTTTATATGTTTTTGGGAAGTACAGTCGCAGTGATAAGTTAAAAGTTTTGATAGATAGATAGATAGATAATACTTTATTGTACACCAATAGATTTACAGTATAGACAAGTAGGTAGCATGTATACAGTTTAATGTACAATGGGCGGCCTTATCGCTGGAAGCGATTTCTTCCAGGTAACCCTTCCATAAATAATTCCATAAATATTTGTAGAAATAAGCAGTACCAATGTACCAATTTTCAGCTTCCAGTGTATGTTTTTTTTTATTTTTGTGTGCACAACTCTTTAAAAAAAAAGTTATCCCTTCTTCTATTTTTCCCTTAACCTCTCTCCTGTCTAGGTTATTGAAGTAACACCTCGGATGTTCCAAACGTTCATAGGTAAGTCACAGAAGGTACCTATACCCAATCTTCTTTGCTACCTCAGTAGTCGCACGTGCAGCTAATTACCTGCATTACTGTCGAAGCTCACGTTTCTGATTACACAAACAAATCTGATATGAATTTATTATGTCATCTTTTGTTTTTGTGATACTAATATTACATTACGTCATCACTTTGTCTGTGCATACCTGATATACTATATCTTAGAGATAAACAAAGTTAATGAAGTACTAATGATATTTTTAATACTAGAAGACAACTTCCATAGTACAGAAGTACCTACCCTTATGTCACATTAAATAATATACATATTATGTACACTGTACAGTCGGCAAAGCAGATAAGTATACACCTTTGAAATAAAACTGCCTGTATACACATTTAGTTTACCCACTGGTAGGTAATTAGCGCCACGTGGTTCTCGGCAGAGTAGAATTTGGGCCACCCCATCTAGGGGATAAAGCTTTTATCATCAGACAAATATAATACAACCCAGACTCAGCCTCAAATACAGGGCTTCAGTCAACAATAGTGCTCGGAATACGGATATAGGCTCACCCCTTATTACGTGGGACCTAATATAATGATTGGTGGAATGTGGGTGTTACTTCACCACTGCCTAACCCTCTAGGGATAAAGGCGTGATTGTATGTATGTATATTTGAAAAACCTGACTGTAAAGAAATCAACCTACAAACAATGTCTTAAAAAGACCGAAACAAAGATAGTAGGCGGGTCCCATTTGCAAATCATAAAGTCCCATTGTCGGTTCCGTTTTCAATATTATTCATTTGTGTAATTATTCAACACGATGTAATTAGGGATTACTCACGTTTTCTCTTCAGATGAGGTAATACACCAAATAAACAAAGTGCTTTTAAAAAAATCAACCTAAAAACATTATCCTAAAAATAACAAAACAAGTTTGATAGCAGGCGGGTCCCATTTGTAATTCATTGAGCAAAAGATGAAATTCTGTACTAGGTTGCCAGTTCCGTTTTCAATTATTAATTTGTGTAATTCAACACAAACTAATTAGGGATTACTCACGTTTTCTCTTCAGATGAGGTAATACACCAAATATGTGGTGCACGTTTCAATATCAAGGCGTTTGCCAGATCCAATCATTATTATTACAGAACATGCCAAGTAGGATATCTATTTTGGTTCAGTATGCTTATTACTAAATAGTGTTGTAGGGAAAGTTATCGCGCATCATTATATTATTGTACAGACAAAAAAAATGCGTGGAGCTTTGGTATCGTGTCAGCAACATGGGAATTCCCACATTTCAGGGACAAAATATGTCTGATAGTCTACATGTTATTGGAGATTAAAAATAATCTATCCTTGTATCAAATTTCAGCGTAGCAAATATTCAACAAACATATTTTTTTTACAAATTTTCAGATATTTAAATATCAAGCATAATGGTACACTAGCTGATGTCCGTGGTCCCGCCAGCGTGGATGTCGGTTTGTCGTGATTTTAGGTCATATCTCCGGTTCTATTCAACCGATTGCGATCAAACATACGTATAATTTCAAACAAAAAAACTTCATCCAAAGCCTTCCAGTAGCTTTAACGTTTCTCGCAATGAAACAGACAAATGCAAAATGCAGCTGCGGCTGCTGCGTTGGTTCCGAGTAGAGTAGAATTGGGCCACCCCATCTCTTCCTGAGTCGTTTAAGGCGACTAAGGTATAGGACTGTTCTCTATCCAACAGTAAACTTACAACCCATGACAAAGAACCAACTTGGCGGCAATATACTCGCCCCCTATTACGTGAGACTGAAAATCATTGTTGATGAAATCTGGTTGTTAAAATACCTCTGCCTACCCCTTCGACGATTTACAGGCGTGAGTCTATGTATGTATGTCTATCAAACACCTCTATATAACATCGTCCAGAAATATAGGTACCTCAGTAGTCCCTTTTTATCCATCAAGCGTCCTTCGTACGGCGCAATACGCGGTATGGAATAATTCTATGTAGTGCGTAATAGATATACGAGTACCTACATACTAACTACGTAGCAACTGTAAATGTTTCCCAGAAATACTGGATATTCTCATTTGGCAAATACCGAAAATTGTATACAGCTTCCTCAACGAGGGTAACTTCCTCATAGTTCACCTAGTTATAGTTCCCGGTATATATCTTGATCCAAAGTCGAAAGAGAAACGAGGCATTGGTACGCGCGTATTGGTTTGGTACATACACCCACATTTCACCAATCATTGTATTAGGTCCCACGTAATAGGGGGTGAGCCTATTGCCGTATTCCGGGCACTATTGTTGACTCGAGCCATGCAGCTGAGGCTGAGTCTGGGCTGTATAATGTCTGATGTTAAACAGCCCTATCCCTTAGTCGCCTTGTACGATACCGCATGGGAAGAGATGGGGTGGCCCAAATTCTACTCTGCCGGGAACCACGCGGCTTGGTACAACCTATGATTAGTGGATTTGAGTATAGCATGTAGCACCCCGTGCTATCTTCAAAAGACATCTAAAGAACGCGTACTGTGCATAAAGAGTACATTGTTTTGTGTTGGGTTGGAATCAAGATACATGCCTTTATATACGACTAGCTGACCCGGCAAACTTCGTACCGCCATATTTTTTTCAACCCGCGAGAATTTCTGATCCCGCTCTCGCTGCACCTATTTTCTCAGCGTTTAAACCTTTCCTGGACATCCACGAATATTTCAAGACTAAAATTAGCCAAATCGGTTCGGCCGTTCTCGAGTTTTAGCGAGACTAACAGAATTGCAATTCATTTTTGTTTATATAGATTTAAAGTACGTACCTGAGGAACACCTAGTAGTGCATTGATTTATACGTGGTATTGTAGTAGAAAACTTCTTCATCAGAGCACCAATCCCAGTCACAAAGCTTGCACCTTGAAACGTAGAATGTGCTATCCTTCATTTTATTGATCTGTTTCGAAAGCATCTGCCGAATCACCTCTCTACTCAGAAACAAAAGCTCTCGTCCGTCAATCAGCAGATGTACCGACTTGCAGGTTGACTTCTTAGTCAACCTGCAAGTCCAATAATCTTGGTAGGATCCTTACCCTACATTCCCAAGTCCTTTAAGCTAGACGAGAAAATACTTCTGTCGGGGCGTCATCAAAAGGACCGCCATTTTAGGAACCACATCTGCAATGATGGAGGAGGACAGAATATGACATTTTCTTCTCCATGCGGTTACTATTCTTTGGACTTTAGACTCATAAAGGAATCATGGTTTCTCTTTTTCCTGTAAAACAACCAAATACCTAACCAAAATGTACAAAACTCGATAAATTTTCGCATTTGGCAAGTGATCAACATTCATTGCGCATATATTTTTCCGCACGACTTAGCTCAAACGTTACTGCCATTGAGCAATTCTCGATAACACGTGTCTCATTGGCATAAACACATTGTGCAATAAGTTGCAATTGATGCTGGGCAGAAATGATAGTGTAATTGAGCTGAAATAGTTCAAAGAGTCCAACTTTGACTCACTCTTGGGACATTAAAATCGACATTAGGAGTACAATTACGTCATAGTTTCCCTAAATCTAGTGATCATTTTCCTCAATGCCGTGTTGAATCCCGGTATAGTAGAGAAGGGTCACCCATATCTTCCCGTGGGTGTAATAGAAGGCAACTAAGGAACTACTAAAGGACTAGAATTGTTCTCTATCCAACAGTATACAACCCATCACAAAGTGCTTGACGCCAATATGCTCGCCCTCCATTGGGACCGAAAATCACATTTGGCGAAATGTGGGTATTATTACAGCTCTGCCTACCCCATCGGGGATTAACAAGCGTATATGTATGTATGAATTGCTGAAAAATGACCGACTGAGTAACCTAGTAGGTAATGTTATATCTAGACTTAACCAAAATTAAGTTGCTAAGCGATAAAAATAAATTCTACAATGTGAGAACCTGTGAGAACTTGAGATTTCATATAGACCGATCCCTACTTACCTCCGAGAGAACGTAAATCCATCAGTCATCATATTATGAATATTCTTTTTTTTATACCACTAAGGTGGCAGACAGTTTTCCAGTGGAGGTCAAGTCGCTTCACGGAAAACATCGACAGGTCCTTGATCCATTTAGTAAGATGTGTAAACAACAATATTCCAAAATATGTATCACCGTGCGTAGTGAGTACCGAATCTACACATTTCAAGGAATTAAAAAGCGACTAAAATATTTTTTCATTTAGTCAGTCTTATTTCATAGAAGATAGTATTAAAAAAAAAGAATAGCGTCTACGTGAGGATGATGAGTATGAAAAAAAAGAATGTGTCACAACTAAATCGTTACAGTTTTAGAATACAAATTAATGTTGTAATGTTCTAGAACCTATAATAGCTTGAAAAAAACTAATGAGACACAAATTGTAGGGGTTTTTAGGTTCTAGGTTTAGCTTTGAAGTTATTTATAGTGGAACCAGTCACTAAAATATTTTGAGTCTAGATTCTTTGTGAAATAAAAGAGAGCGAGCGAAATCGTACGTACTTTATTATTACTTTAGGTGGGTTCACAAAATAATTCTATGCGTTCCGTCTATGCTGTTTTTTTTTTCTGAGATAGGCGACTAAGGGATAGGGCTGTTTAACATCAGACAGATATATACAACCCAGACTCAGCCTCAGAGGCATGGCTCGAGTAAACAATAGTGCACCCTATTACTTGAGACGGAATACAATGATTGGTGTAATATGGGTGTTAATTCACCTCTGCCTAACCCTCCGGGGATAAAGGCGTCATATGTATGTAAAAAATATATTAAAATACCCAGCATCTGAAAAAAAAATTAAATCAATAAATTTGTCGTGACCGGAGTCCGACATTGAATACAATAATAGGTACAAATCAGTTCATTTTTTACTTAGGCACTATGTTAAATACCTAGTTTTTTTGCTACTTACTAATACCGCGAGATAGTTCCGGGTCGGTTCTAGTTAAAAAACTAGTGTAAACGTTTGTCGTGGTTTGTGGTGACGTATAGATCTATTCTAGTTTTAATCTACTGTGTATAATCTTAGGCTGAGAACATGAGCTAATTTTATAATGCTCAAGAGTTGGTTTGGTTGATCGTGCTAATCTAGGAACTACTGGTTCGAATCAGAAAATTATTTCTATGTTAAATAGCCCGTTTATCAAGAAAGGTTATAAGGTAAATATCATCACGGTACGACTTAAGGGAGCGGAGTAGTAACCATAAATGTCAACAAATCCGGCAAATTCTCATACATTATTTTGAAAATTAATAAATTGTGGGCATGATTATGTGTTATACGGGGTTTCGAAGCATGCCACAGGCCAAGCCAGAGCGGTTCAGCTAGTTATTAAATAAAAATTCTCTGGAGGAAAAAGAATACTGCTCGTCTGCATTCTTGGACATCCAACAGGCTTTTGACAGGGTATGGCATGATGGTATCCTCTGTAAGATAAAAACCTCACTTCCCCACAGTTACTACATCTTACTGAAGTCCTACCTTACGGAGAGAATTTTCCAGGTTAAGGAATCCGACAAGACCTCTAAATTCTACCAAATTAAAGCAGGCGTACCTCAAGGCTCGGTACTGGGACCAACTCTGTACACCTTGTATACCTCTGATCTCCCACAGGTGGACGGAGTCATGATTGCTACATATGCCGACGATACGGCGATAATGGCAAGTGACACGTACCCAGATGTAGCCACAGAACAACTCCAACAGGGACTCGACGCCATTGAAAAGTGGCTAAAAAAATGGAAGATTAAGGCGAGTACAACAAAGTCGGTGCAGGTCACCTTCACACTACGAAGAGGAAATTGTCCTCCTGTGCGCCTTCAAAATGAAATCCTACCGCACCAAGACAGTGTAAGATATCTGGGCCTCCACCTTGACCGGCGCTTGACGTGGAACCATCACATAAAGTGTAAAAGAGAGGAGCTAAACATAAGACAGAGAAATCTGTATTGGATGCTTGGACGAAATAGTAAATTATCAATTGATAATAAGCTACTAATTTACAATTCCATATTAAAACCCACCTGGATGTATGGCATACAGCTGTGGGGCAGTGCAAGTGCCTCCAACATCACAATATTGCAAAGAGTACAGAACGCTATATTAAGAACAATAGCACACGTCCCATGGTTTGTAACCAATTCTGAAATCCACGCCAATTTGAAAATGAATACTGTGAGAGAAGAAATTCAGGCCTCCAGACTAAAATATCAGGGAAGGCTGGAAAACCATCCGAATGAACTAGCGGCGACTCTTGTTACGCGTAACTACACTAAGCGTCTTAAAAGAAAAGACTAATGTCTTTCTTCTTCTTTCTTCTCTCAGAGAAATCTAACTAGATTGTAACGAGTAGCTGTCCTCTTTGGAGGATGCACTCGACCCGACAATCTTATACAACCAATCTGCTTATAGTTGTTTACTGATTGCAGATAAAAACAGAAAAAAAAAAAAAGTGATTTTACACACAGTGAACATTTTGACAAGTAGAGAGTACTGGTAGTCTTCTTACTAACTTATATCCTGGGATAATACCCGTGACAAAACATCGTGAGGTTCTGATGAAGAAGAAGGTGGAAAAACATGCAGTAAGTGCTATTTCAGTATGTCGACTCTATAAGAGTAGTAATTCATCCCAAGTTTACTATAAACCGCTTCTACAATAACCTCCCTAATTTAACCAATAATTAAAAGTTCTCCAATTTCGTAATAGATAAAATTCGAGAATTTACATCATAAACAAACTGGAAACGAACTGTTTACTCTATTAGGCTCTTCAAACAAAACAATAAACAGACCGCAAAAAACCACGCTGTGTTTTTTTCTTGCCGGAATCTTCTAACAACGTGGTTGCGTCCGTCGTGATTCGGTGGTCATTTTAGTAAACATCAATCAATCAATTCGCCTATCGCAATCCACTGCTGGACATAGGTCTCTTCCAATGTGCGCCAAACTGTTCGATACCGGTAAATTCTTAGCTAGCACTCCCTGCCCCGCTGTTATACAAACTGCTACCATGGCTGGAAATAGCCGGACCACCGGGAACTGAGGCCTATGATTATGGCGTCTGTCCATTTAGGAGGGTTTAAGTCTACTATTGCCACGCTAGCCAGACGGGTTGACAAAGGGATTTCTCTCGAGTTTTCCTTCCTCGTTCCGACTTCGGTAGAATATCGGCCAGAAGACGCAACTCCCCAAATTGAGGGAGGAGTTGCCGCTTCCGTAACCTACGGTGCACCGCATGGAGGTTTTCTAGCACGCCCCCTCCTCCCCCTCCTCTCTATTAGTAAACGTAAGTTAGTCTAAAAACCCGGAAAGCATTAGTCACCGGTTACTTAGTTCACTGTACTAATTCTAATAAAACATTACATAAAACAGAAAAGTAAACCTCATTATTTCTGCAATCGTCATCGTTTAGGAATAAAACGCGTCATCCGTGACGTCACTGATGTAGTATAAAGAATTTATACATCCAACGAGGAAAATTCTTTGAATTACACGCAATTAATTTGCAAATTATTTTCTTGTAACATAGTCGTATAATTAGATTCTAGTTATTAAGATGGCGCCTGATAGCGTGATCTCGATCAGATATCGAACTTGTTTTAATTTACTGTTGTTGTAACTAAATTGAAGCGTAGGTTAATTAGATTTTAGGTTATTTTTTCCGCTATTTTAATAGGACAGACTGATAGGGACTGAGGGGCTCGAGACAGTCGTGACTAAGTTGTAAGTTAACACATTATAGGGATAAGTAAGACTAGTCAGGTCAGTATTGGGATGGGTAACCATTCATAGCACAGTGAGAGCCGTGTAGGACTGATGACGATGGTGCTGCCTCGGTATTAGTCATGGATTTACATAGTTACTGTAACAGTAGATATTATCTTCTATTGCATTTAATACGATTAATTGGAGCCCTAAAAAGTCCGACAACTTAATCTAACTACAGACCTTCGATATCACCAGTTTTTTTTTTATATAGGACACGTCAATTTGACATCGCCTCGCCTGATGGTAAGCTGAAGGCAAAGTCTCGAAAAAAGAGGGTCACCATTATAGACACGTACCATGTTACAATGGTGCAACTCAGCTTGACGGCCTCATCAGATGCTTTTTGGACCCGGGACTGTAGGAGGAAGGGGGGGATCACGTGAACAGTGTATTGTGGGAATCAAGCCGCTTCAAGGAAAACATGGAAAATTTATCATTTCGTAGGTAGCCTGAAAAGCCGATCCCAACTGACTTGATATGAAAAAAGGCTCAGGATAATGATACACAAAGCATAAAATAATACTCGTACCCATTATTATTAGGTACACCTAAGTAGGTAGGTACCTATTTACATTATATATTCGTTCCACCACCGGGTTTCCCAGTGGCGGAAACATTATATCTTATAAGTAGGTACAAGTATTAATATATAAAATATAATAATACAATTTATACAAACTAATTTGGTGGTTGCAGAATTTGTGTTTCCCATGCGGTTTACTAACCACATAGGATAATAAATATTTGCATAGCTACTAGTTAGCCAAAACATGTAAGTCTCCCGTGGATGCTGAAGGCCATATAAACGGAACCGTATTACAATTTTGGTTCTAAATAGTTTTTCTTATCCATATATCCATTCATGCTAATAAGTACAGTACATATTATAAATGCGAAAGTAACATCAATCTGTCTGGCTGTCTGCCTGTTACGCTTCCACGCCTACACCACTGAACCAATTTTGATGTAATTTGGTACAGAGATAGATTAGACCTAGGGAAAGAACATAGGTCATTTTTGATCGCGATAACCGCCGCGGGCAACGTATTTGTCTGATGTTAAACTAAATTATAATGCCGGCCAATTAATAAATAAAATACCGGCAATTTGAATAATTTATATTCAAATTGCCGGTAATATGGAAGTCATTCAGTCAGTCAATCAGTCAGTCAGTCCGTCAATCAGTCAGTCAGTCATTGAATGTAATGTAATACAATTTATTATTGTAAAATATGACGAAACATGTTAACAGTATAAAGAGAATATAACATGATGAAAAGTAGGTATGCCCGGAGGAATCACTAGTTCTAGGAAGTTCGTTGTAAATGTGCCAAGGGTATAGTTGAGTAATATACGCGACCAGCTAATGGCCTGAATTCTTTCATAATGACTGAAAATAATAGAAAATAGGTGGCCATCTAAATATTTCAATTTTGTAATGGTCATGCATTTTTTTAATTTTTACCATCAAAGCAAAAAAATACAGTTGGTGAAATAATCCGCGCAGGTGTGTTTTAAGTATATACACCTATATTGTTCTCCCGGTTCCATCCTAAGCTATTTTGAAACTATTTTTTTTTTTTTTTTTGACTTTTACAAGAGCAACTGCAGTCTGACATCCCAACGCCGAGAATGAAACTGTAACTGTGCTTCGTCGCACCGATGAGCAGAGTACGGTTTAATTGACCCGAAATGTTGGTAGGGAGGGCCCTCTACACCCATACTGCCTCCCTAGACAAGTGGCAATCCATTGGCCGGTGTAGATAGATAGACGTTTATCGGCCGTTCCCAATAACCTATCTATCGCCAGTTTCGACATTAGAAAGGATAAAAACGTCATCAATCTCTATGGTAACGCAATTCATAGTAGGAAAATAACAATAGGATTTGACATAAGAACTATCTCTACCTTTACCTTTATCTGTAGATATGTTATTGGGAACGGCCGTTTTTATGTCATAAACGTCAAAATACTATAATTATTAATTAATGCCATAAACATAATGCCATAAAAAAATAAAAGTGGCAATTCGTTGACGTTTATGAAAATCTGTCAACGTATGTCAATTTCATACATTGATCTATCTATTCTTCTTCATCCTAGCGTTAATTCCCAGTCGCATCCGAAGTTCGGAGTCTGGGGTCCACTTTACGGACTTTTTAGGGCTCCAACTACCCGTAACGACTGCCATAGATGTTCTTATGGTAACCGGGACCGAAGGCTTGACGTGCTTTACGAGGCACGACCAGACCAATGCAAATACCCATATATGATAAACACAAATATTTGCACTGAGCGGAGATCGAACCCGCGCCTCCTGCGTAGCGGCCGCGTTCACTATCGCTACGCCACGGAGGCTTCTATTCTATAAACGTATTACCACTTGTCGGCTTACTTAGGTGAACCAACGTGATTGGCCGAATTAGGAACATTATAAAAATTGGTCAGAAGTACAGACATTGGACATGATTTTATATAACTACTTTAATTATGCATTGAAATCAACTAGGTGTGTGCCACACGTGAAAAATCTTCGCAAATAAAGGTACCTACATTGCCTACATGAGGTTTTCCTGCTTTGAAATAACTTTAAAATTAATTAATAAAGTTACAAACACGTGATTATATCACATTAAATGTCTATAACTTCGTTAATTACCTCATTAATATGAAAAACAATGAAAAACATGGGTACAAAAAAAACCTTTTTTTTTTTAAATATATTTCCAATGTACAGACACGACCACTTTACAATAATTATACTTATAGGTAATAGTATAGAAATACAAGGTAGGAAATAAAATAAATAGGTATTCTGAATTCTTTTTTTTTTTTTCAATTTTATTTACGTAAAATTTTCCTTGCCAGTAATTGCAGCATATGACCGCAAGACAATGAGCTTTTCGACCTTCAACTGTCTCAGAAAAAAATACCTGTCCATAGCTTCTGACGCATGACAAGCAGTTTTACCACTTATTGCACAATTTCAAGCATAATATCAACACCATTACTACCTGAGTTCAATAATCTTTAACTAGAACCTTGATCAGGTTCAAACTTGAACTTCAGTGACGCATAGTTCGAAGACAAACGCTCTGCTGACCAGCCCCTCTAGACAAGTGGCAATTCGTTGCTCGGCGTATGATGGAATAGAATGCTAAATGTATGGGATTTGACGTATATGACAGGCGTCAACGAATTTCAAAAACGTCAAATCCTATACATTTGTCATTCTATTCCATAATACGCCGAGCAACGAATTGCCACTTGTCTAGGGGGGCAGCCCCTCTAGAGAAGTGACAAGCCGTTGGCATTCTAGAATGGAATGATGAATGTATGGGATTTGACGTATATGACAGTCGTCAACGTAAGTCATAAACATCAAAATACGTCTTATATATTCATCACTAGCTTTTGCCCGCGGCTCCGCCCGCGTGGATGTTGGTTATCGCGACTAAACATAGCCTAACTATGTCCTTTCACAAGGCCTACTCTACCCCTATACGAAATTTCATCAAAATCGGTTCAGTGGTTTAGGCGTGAAAGCGTAACAGACAGACAGACTGACAGACTGACAGACTGACAGACAGACAGACAGACAGACAGAGTTACTTTTGCATTTATAATATTAGTATGGAAGTATGGATTATAGCCCGCGGCTACACCCGCGTGTTATTTTAATCCCGTTCCGCAATCCATAGGAACTTATTCCCGGGATAAAAACTAAAAAGGGTAGCCTATGTATTATTCCAGACTGTGATCTATCCCTGTACCAAATCTCAGCCAGATCCGTTCAGCCGTTAGAGTGTGATTGAATAACAAACATCCAAACATTATTCACAAACTTTTATATTTATAATATTAGTAGGAAGTAGTATAGGATTATAATAAATCTTTAATTACTAGTTACAAAGACTCATATACGAAATTGCCATTGTTATTTCAATAAATATTTGTAATAACATAACTGATTATATCAATCCCATACAGTTCTGAACGTTTTATGTTAGTGTTATCGCTATTAGAATATTACTTTGTCTAGACGCCCAATAGCGCTATGATAAATAGATTAGAAGGAAAAACTTAACATTGTTGTTGAAAAATGGTGGAAGGTGAGGTGAGGAAAGGGAAAAGGGAGGGGCAGAGAAGGGGAAGAAGATACTGCCAGTGGTGACGCCGTGAACTGAACGGGTGCACAGTCCTTCTGTGTGGGCCATTTCCCCTATAAGGGGAAGGAAATAGGGTGAACATAAACATATGCTCAAACTTAGGTCACGACACCAACGAAGCATCATCAAGTAGTCCTTGATGAGAAGCAGGCCGCGGCGGCGGCGCGCATTGCGTGCTTCCCCATACCCGGGGGCGAGTTAAGGACCCCGTGGTCCCCACACCGGAAGAGGGCCAGATCGAGAGATAAGGCCCTGGGTCGGCCGGGGTGCGAGGGATATGGCTACGACAATCTCACCTCCGGCAACTGACGGCCCACAGACGGCGTGCGTTTTAGTCGGTTCGAGTCCGACATAACCTCCTCCTCCGGTTCCGGCGGGGGAGGTATCCGTCGGGATTTTCCGCACGATAAAAAAAAAGTTGTCCTTGATGAATTAATTGTTAAATTATAATTGTATTTATATGCAAACGAGACTGAAATTAGATAAAATCAAGCGCAACTGTTAAAACAATTACGTAATACAAGCTGTTACGCAATTGTTTTGTTTTGTGCAAGTGAAGGTCAAACAGACGAACATAACATTGAAAAATATGTTTCCGCGATAAATAATATATATATAAATATATTACTCACCTATGTACACAATATTCGCGCAACATGTAGATTTTTTTTACTAGTCTTTTTTAGACAGACGGCAGTTCTTTTTACAGGCAGACAAACACATGATCCTCCTGATGGAAAGTGCAACACCAGGAGCTTTATGGAGCTTTTGTCGCTGTCCAGAGTAGAATATAAATAGGCTACGGTAACCAGTTTCCATCAGGTGGGCCGTGTGCTTGTCTGAGACTTCAGTGGTATAAAGAAGTATATTCTATTCTATGTTGTTCCCGGAGTGAGCATAAATGTATTTTTTTTTTCTACTGCCGTTGTTTCCCGAGTCCTGAAATTCGTCCCACTTCTTTCCATGATTTGATTTATATAGACTTTAACGGGAGCAACTGAATTCTATACCCCGTTGGAAAAACCTGCTCCAGACCAAACAAGGTTAATGAACAAACTTCAAAGATCAAAAAAAAAAGAATTATCGAAGTATCGTGCGATAAATTGATAAGGAATAGAAATGGAATCGCTTCGAAGCGATTTTATAATAGAATATCACATTGTCTTCAGGTCAAGGCTTTTCCATTGATTTTATATTTCATGATGACAATATATGATTATGTAGGCAGTAAATACATCAACAGTAGTTAGGAAAATATTTTAGTTTGTATCTCAAGGTTTTTATAAAGAAATCATTGATATATTTGGTGACATGCCAAAATTCCTGCTTCCCGTTTTATCCATTTAATTAGAACCAATTTAAGAGTGAATACCGAATTCATTCATTCACAGAAGTCTGTCCCGTTTACAGCAGCTGAGGCAAGCGGCTGTAACCGTACCCACTGAAGGCACCGTAGTCTTCACCTATTTGGTCCATAGGCCACGGTAACCACTTTCCATCAGCGGGCCGTGTGCTTGTCTACCACCTAAATAGTATAAAAAAGTGGAAAACTTTTCAAAGAAATCGGGTGAAGCTTCTTCGCGCCGCTATGCGACGACGGAGCCCTATCCGTGACAAGATTCTTGCTTTTAGAGACGATTTTTGATGAATGCCTATAAGTTGTCTTTTTTGGAGACAACTGCCGTCCGGCTCTTGCGTGGTCCGAGAGGAGGGAGGGAGGGAGAGGGGGTCACAGGGGGCTTGACCTCCCCCCTCTCCTCCAAATCGAGCACGTCTAATTGAAAAGTCTTCCAAAAAGGTATTTTCCGAAGGAATTCCCTCCCCCCTGGTCTGACCGACCCTCCCCCCCATTTCAACCGCTACCGCAACTTGTCGTGCTCCCGAACCCCGAGAGCAAATCCTGAACCAGAGCCTCTTCTATCAATTGGCAGGTACTAGCCAGCAGGTGAGATTGGTTTAGCCTCAAGGACTTACATATACCTCGGGACCCTAGGCCCTGGCGCGCGCGGATTGTTTTCTAATAATCTATGCTTGGTGAACTTCAGCTCGTCCACCGCAGTAACACCCTGTGCTATCCTCAAAAGACACCCAAAAAACATGTACTGCCCGTATAGAGCGCATTTTAAGCACCAAGCGGTTCGGTAACTCCTTCTTCTGCCGCACCATTAAGACCTGGAATTCTTTACCAGCTCACGTGTTTCCCTCCTCCTACAGTCCCGGGTCCTTTAAGCGGGGCGTGAAAAAGCATCTGATGAGGCCGTCAAGCCGAGTAGCCATTGTATCGTGGTACATGTCTATAATGGTGACCCTCTTTCCAAGACTTTGCCCTCGGCTTACCATCAGGCAAGGCGAAGTCAAATTGACGTGTCCTATATAAAAAAAACTACATATTTTAGGTCCAAGATATTTGTCCCAAGCTATACCAAGGCCAGCCATGACCATCACTAACATTGTAAACATTTCACTGCGTAACGAGCAACGTTCAATGTCCGCGAATTCTAGAACGCAATTTAGAACTGCGTTCTAGACTCAAAGCAAATTTAAAAATACATAAATATTTGTCGTCATTTAGTTTTTTCGAGAAAATTGTAGGGAGTAAACAATTATGAGATAATCTTATTATATTATCGACGTGAAAGTTTGTATGGATGCGTGATGGGATGTATGGATTGTGAGATCGTTGGATGTCTGTTATTCAGTCACTCTAGAACAAAAAAAAAGCAGCTCAACGGATTTGGATGAAAACACAGAATTATATTGAAATAAAACTACTTTTCAATGGATTCTATCGCAATTTAGCCATGATACATGCTAAAAAGTAGTCAAAACATCGGGCTAAAAGTAAATAATAAAAAATTATATTGCGATAGAATCTCTTAAAAAGTAGTTTAATATCAATGAGTATAGTAGTATCATACAGAAATACGAGTATAGTATAGCAAAAACACAGAGTATTATATTTTTCCAGAGAATAGAAGAACCTACTCCTATGGTTTTCGCCAGGTCACTGCAATAACTATACGGTTCTTCAAGAAAGGCATTAGAAAAAATTTACAGTTTCTGCAGAACAAGTGTTACACACGACGTCCACAGGCCATCTAAGTGATATAAAAAATAGGCCGGAGAAAAGGATCGGTATCTCATGTGGGTGGAGCCACGAGCAATATCTAGCCATTAATGAACTAAGACATATACAGCCCAAACTCAGCCTCAACAATTAATAGTGCCCGAAATACGGCAATATTTATTTTTTTCATCCGATATGATAAAATATTATTCAGTAGGTAGGTACTAATCCCAATTTCCGTACCGCGTGTCTCTGAGATAGTCCTTGATAAATAATGTTATTCGCGGAATAACCACAGAATTTCAAATGACTAAGTTTTTCAGACGAACACGGCGGGCTGCATAAAAACAATTTTTATTATAATCTGATAAATATGCGATGGCGTAATTCACAATCGGTAGCACAATTGCGCAGTTTATTACACCTATGCCCTTCGATAGTAGGTACTTTATTATTTTACTAGTTTCTGCAAAACGGAAATTCCTTCAGAGATAAGACCTAAGTATTTTGGTCGTTTGAAAATTGCTATTAACTTCATGGACATCCAATAATGTTAACGGGAATTAAAGCGATCACGATATAGGTACATACATACCTTTGATTTGCCTGACGTTTCGACCATTATGATGTGCCTATACCTTTATTTTTATCGTGCGAAAAATCCCCACAGATACCCGCTGGAGTCGGTGGAGGAGGTTATGTCGGACTTGAAGCGACTAAAAACGCACGCCGTCTGTGGGCCGTCGGTTGCCGGTGGTGAGGTAGTCGTAGACATATCCCTCGCACCCCGGCCGACCCAGGGCCATATCTCTCGATCTGGCCCTGTTCCGGTGATGAACATTATTTTAGTTCATGGGTATATGGGTATGGTACGCCCACAAAAGATTCAACAGCTTGTCTAGTATACGTAAAAGTCATCGGCCGTAGACAGTAATGTACGCACTATCAAGAACGGAAACACGATGACTGATGTAAATGCAAAGCGTTCATCATAAAAAACACTATCTGGCAGCGAAATGTCGGCATTATCGATTGCATAACGTGATGAAATATAACACTCATATTTTATCTTGTTCATCATCAACACAACAAATGATTAATATCGAAGCAATTCATAATTACATGTCACCCTGTTTGTTACTAAAACGTGACCGAGATATAATCCGAAATGTGTATGTTTATTACCCAATCATGGCAATACAGTTGAGCCTATCTGTCCCTATAGACCAGTGGTACCTAATACTTTTTTATTATACCACTAGATGACCACTAGATGCTTGCGCCCTTGTTGTTGCACATGCAACATCAAGGGCGCATGCAACATCACACTCGCGCTGCCGACCCCGTAAGAAACTTCTCTTGCCCTTCTTGAAGAACCCCATACTGTAAAATAGAAAAGATTGATCAATGTATGGGGCTGACACACGTTGACGACTGTCATAAACGTCAAAATACATGTCTATCTCATACATAAATCATACTATTCTGGGGATGAATGTAATTCGGTACAGAGATAGATTCTCTTCTTCTTCTTCATCCCTGGGCATTTCTTCTCCTACCTTCTAATAATCCTACTTACATTACTTATAAACGCGAAAGTTTGTAAGTATAAGTATAAAGTACTAAATGGATTTTAATGAAACTTAACAATAATATAGCTTATACATCGGAATAACACTATTATATCAGCGTAGAACGAGATCAGAATTCCACGCGGGCGGAGCCGCTGGCAACGGCTAGTAAACTAATAATTTATCACAGCAAAATTGTATCGCCTGTGCCAGTGCTTTGTCCGTCAATCTGTAGGTGCACCGGCTTGCAGGTTATTGGTTATAGAGAGAGATTAGAGAGTAGTTCAGTACAAAATATATCATTTCATTATCCCGTATAGTTTCCTATGGGTTGTGAGCATAGAATCAATATGTCACGCAGGCTAAACCAAGGCCATCAGCTAGGTACTTATTAGTTTGACGTCAATGGCTCAAGCTCTGCAAGAAACCTGTTTCATTACGTAATACTTCAAGTTCTAGTTTCCAGTTTTTTTTAAGAATATTAGTAAACAAAATTACTTGTATTTCTCCTGACTCCTCTTCTAAGATAAATGGCTTGTATTAGAAATGCTTAGTGGTTAAGGAGTCGGCCTTACGATCGAGAGGTCCCGGGTTCGAATCCTGGCCATTACACTACCGACGTGAACCCACTCCTAGCGCAAGCAATTTAGCTTAGTTGGAGGGGTTAACGGGAATAATAGTAATTTCGGTTGCTAATATTCTTTTAAAAAAAAAAATAGCCAGGATTTCAAACCCTGGATCACTCGATCGGCCGCTCGTAAGGCGGACTCAATAATCACTAAGCTACCGAAGTTTCAACCTTCAAATTATTGAGACAGAATCAACAAATGGACGTAAGTATCAAGTCCACTTTTTCGCCATTTAAGTCATTATTACGGCTTGAATTTCCAAACGGTCGATTTCTTTTCGGTTCCATGCCATGAAGCGTGCGATGTCCGACATGGATTACTGTAATCTTGTTCTCATTAATTGGGTCAATAAACTGAAATACTTCGAGTAATTACTTTCATATACACTATCTTAATATATAAGCGCGCCTATCAACTATATATTCAACTGTATGACGGCTACAAAAAGTTGAACATTTTTGATGGTAATGGGTAGTCTTTTACGACACCACCTTTTTTGTTGTGTATATCTAGTCTAGTACCTAGTGTATATGGAAGTAATTACTCGTAGTGTTCAATTTCAGTTTATTTTATGGCCCAATTAATGAGATCAAGATTACAGTAATCCATGTCAGAGGAAGAAACATACTGAAACTGACAAAAGTATTTTTAATAATAGTAATATGTAATAATAGTGGGCCTGCCGGCTTTTCTGGCGTCTGCGCATGGGGTTGCAAACCTCGTTACTAGATTACTTACTGCTAATGGTGACGGGACTGTTATCCCTTTTGCGTTGGATGCTGTGTCAGCCTGGTCGGTCCTCAACACGGGGGCATCTATCCCTGAAGATGTGCACCTTCAGCGGTCGTGGGATGATGAGGGGGTGAGGCGACTCCAGAATCTATTGTTGGAGTGTGCTGCTGGGGCCGATAAGGCTAGACTGCGGGCTGTGTCACAACCTGAATCTGGAGCGTGGTTACAAGCGTTACCATCGCCTCATCTGGGTACCTTGCTCGACGATGACTCTCTGCGTGTGGCGGTGGCTTTCCGCTTGGGATGTAAGGTGTGCGAACCCCATGTATGCACCTGCGGTTCCATGGTGGAAGCGAATGGACATCACGCTTTGAGTTGTCGGCGATGCACTGGGAGGTTTCCGCGACACCACGCTCTGAATGATATCGTCCGCAGAGCCCTCGTATCGGCAAATGTCCCCTGCGTACTGGAGCCTCCGGGTCTGAGCAGGTCGGACGGTAAGAGGCCGGACGGGCTGACTTTGGTGCCTTGGCAGAACGGCAAGTGTCTAATTTGGGATGCAACGTGCGTCAACACTGTAGCCGCCAGCCACCTCAGTCGCACCGTTCACTCTCCGTCTGCCGCTGCGGAAGATGCTAGCTACAAAAAGACCCTTAAGTATGCTGATTTGAAGCCATTGTACCATTTTGTACCGATAGCGGTGGAGACCTTGGGGAGCTGGAGCAAGGAGGCCAAAATCCTTGTTAGGGACATAGGAAGCAGGCTCATAGAGACTACTGGAGACTCCCGCTCCGGAGCGTTCCTGGTGCAAAGGCTGGCCATCGCAATCCAGCGTGGAAACGCGGCGAGTGTGATGGGCACTTTTGCGCCGGGAACGGTCAGAGGCGGGTTATTTGATTAATTTATTGACTTGACTAAATTTTATTGTGACTTGTTTAATGTATTATTGTTAATCGAATGACAATATTTTAACCGTAATAAATATTTTTAATAATATGTATTATCATTTTCAAAGTCGAAGTCAAAAATAATTTCTTCAGACCATTAAAACAGCCCTTACAAAATATTGTTTTTTAAACCTTTTAGGTCACAGACAAGAAAACGGCCCACCTGATGGAAAGTGGTTACCGTGGCCTATGCAACACCAGAGGAGTCACACTCGAGCTGCCGACCCTGTAAGAAAATAAAGATTCTGTACCGTCAGCGCAGAAGACAAGCAAGACAAGCCTTTGATCTGCCCACTGACAGCACAAAACCTCTTCAGTGAGCTCTGGCTACCTTACTCTCCGCCGAGAACACAACACGAGGTTATTATCGCTGCGGTGTTCTGTAGGGCGGTAGGTATTATACTAAATAATGAAGAAGAATTGTTTAACGAATAGACCAACGCCGTCCTAAGAAGACTCCGGCAAGAAACTCAACAGTCTTTTTTTTGGTCTACTTACACGTGTTCAGGGTATTCACCGGAATAAAGTATTGCAACGTTATCAATATTGTTACAACATGTCATTTGCATCGAGTACTTAATACAGCTGTGCTTATGCGATCAACGCGAGTTTTTTGTCAAAACCTTTTCGCAATCAGTTCAATGCCCGATAAAGCTATCTACACAATGATACCCAATCTAACACCAAATCCGTGATACCGTAATCGACATCCGAAGATTATTGTTGTCTACATTAGACTACTTTCCAGTCCAGGGACTGGGTTTTCCAGTCTAACTCCAATCATCATCATGTGGTATGGCTTTTGCTCGAGTTCTCATATGTCGACGTACAGTTGGCGAAACCAGTCTATTGCTGCCGGTGAGAGGTCATGTAGCTCACGCATTCCTCCAGGGAAACGACGGAGTGTGCACTGGGGTTGGACTTCAATATCTCCCGTGAAGCAACTGTCTTTTGATCTCTAGATTTTTTATGGCTCCAACTATTATGTAACTACTGCCATAAATGTTTGTAGGGCAACCAGCCCCTCTAGACAAATCCCCTCAAAGCCCCTCAAATCCTATACATTTGTCATTCTATTCCATCATACGCCGAGCAACGAAATGCCACTTGTCTAGGGGGGCAAAACGTGCTCCTCTGATGCAAGGGTCTTAATGTCTTAAATGGTTGCCCATCCTGAGACCGATATGCCACGTGTTGCTTAACCTTACAATGCGCTAACCTTCTCAGTTACCATTTAGCTATGATCCTTCTAAATTATTCGATCAAGTTGTCAATTATACTGAAAATTTCCACAGCATATTGACTCAGAAGCTGTTGTTTTCCATTTATTACATACTAGCTATTGCCCGCGGCTCCGCCCGCGTGGAATTCTGATTCCGCTAATCGCTGATTTATAGCCTATGTGTTATTCTGATGTATAAGCTATATTATTGTAAAGTTTCATTAAAATTCATTCAGTAGATTTTACGTGAAAGAGTAACAAACATCCTCACATATATCCTTACATACTTTCACGTTTATAACATTACTAGCTGACCCGGCGAACTTCGTACTGCCATATTTTCAGCCCGCGTGATATTCTGATCCCGATTTATCAGTGCTTCTCTACAATATTATGCATGTATTATACATATAAACCTTCCTCTTGAATCACTCTATCTATTATAAAAAACCGCTTCAAAATCCGTTGCGTAGTTTTAAAGATTTAAGCATACATAGGGACGGACAGACAGCGACAGCGACTTTGTTTTATAATATGTAGTGAAGTAGGATTCCGTGGTATTATCAACGAAGAATCTAGAATCTTTCTAAATTATTGATAACATTATCTTTCATTTCTTTTCCATAACGCCCTCAAACACCTGTGTGAAAAACGTATGGCGCAATAATACCTATTATGAAATTCACTATCGGTTACAATTCGATAACACTTATCGTCCGTATTTGTCATCGGTTGTTTTGAGGTCGCAAAATTATAGGTAAATATTTGCATTCGGAATTACCGATTCGGGTATTCAAAGATACCTACAATAACATCTATGTACCATAAGACTGTCTGTAGCGAATAAAAAATGTGATACCCCGAAAGACCGGCTTAATAACCTCGTGTTGTGTTTCCGACGGTGACTATGGTAGCTAGAGCTCACTGGAGAAAATTATTTTTGAGTTCCAATTATGCCACGGCAAAACCGGGGCGGTTCAGCTAGCAATGAATAACTCAGATGAAGACCTAGAAATTATGTTTGCGTACAAATACAAATTTAATTCAACTTTTACAATAAATCTCGCTGTACTTAACAAAATAGGTAGCTGCTAAAAATATCTAAATTGGTTTCTCGGAAAGTTTCGTCTGAAAATTCTTCTAATCAAAAATATTTTATCAACAATGAACATTTTGTTTTACCCCCTTTTGTATGATACCCAAAATAAGCTCATTGGAAAATTCGTGAACAATGTAGTGAGTAGGTACCTATCGTCCCAAAATGGCTTCCTATCCGAGGCTATATTTTTAGAAAGCTATAATGTCTTCAAGAAGGGAATAAAGAATCAGACGGTTTTTACAGGGTCGGCAGCACGAGTGTGACACACGTAGGTACACATGTCCATTTGTCCATAAGTCTCGGTAACCGCTTCCCATCAGGTGGGTCGTGTGCTTGTCTGCCACGCGCTATAAAAAAACCTGGGAGTCTTTGAAATCTAGAGTGTAAATATGTTGCTTCTTCAACCATGTTTCGTCATGAACCGGATCAGCACTTACCATCAGGCTCAGGAATTTGTCTAGTTTTCTAAGTAGTGGTCTAACTCTTAAGTTCGATTTCAAACTAACCACTACATTTGATTGGTATGGGGGAAATGGGTGCATTGACCCAAACAGAAGGGCAGACCACCCGTCCTGCGAGGGGCATCCCTTGCTAGCAGTAAGTAAGAAACCACTACATTGAAAACCCCGATGGGTTGGTACACGAGAAGGTTTACACACTAAACGAATCATGACGTCGTACACAAAAGTTTCTATGACTCACCGAAAATTTCGAGTACTAACGTCATCAGTGCCATCACTGAGAAAGCTGATAATTCAAAGAAAATCAGCACAAAAATATGATTACGATGAAACAAAATAGCTTAAATAAATAATTCTGTTTTATTTGATTCATCGGAACTCGATGAGTCATTGTCAGCCGCCAAAACTTGTAACGCGGCCATCTTGAATTTTTACAAATGCCCATGACGTGTCTTCATTCTGTCTTATGTAATGCGCTCGCGAATTATATAACAATGTGACGTTTGTGAGTTCTTCTAGATAATTTTATTACATCATATTACGTATTACTGATATTGATGACATTGCGAATTCGATGAGTAATAATATCTGACCTGACAGTCAACTTTTGATTGGTTACCTGCCCCTCTAGACAAGTGGCAATTCATCGGCCGGCGTTTTGTAGAATATAATGCCAAATGTATAGGATTTGACGTATATGACAGGCGTCAACGAATGTCAGAAACGTCAAATCCTATACATTCGTCATTCTATTCCATCATACGCCGAGCAACGGATTGCCACTTGTCTAGGGGGGCTAGCGTTACAGAACATTTATTTTTCCTACCTACCGTCGAAGCTCGAGCTAGCGTCTCCTGCAAGAACATCTAGACTAGGCTCTTTGTCTTTCTTCTCGGGGTTGAGAGGTCAAACGACAATCGCTCCTATAAAAATCCAACCAAAATAAGACTGGGAGAGCGAACCCTGAACTCCAAAGTGCAAGATTTAGATACAATCGGGTGGTGACATGTGACATCGCTACACTACTAGCATAGCAACAAACACACTGCCCACTCAAATGGTTGCCGTGACCTACAAACGCTTGCCATGAACTTGAGTTGACATCTGACATTCACGTCTTGCTATCTGTGAAGGGAAATGGGAAAGAAAAGAGGATGTGAAAGAGATAGTAAGAGAATTCTAGGCTGTCTTACAAACTATACAATTACAATAAACTACTACTTGACGTCGTTATTAGATAGTAATACTCCGACGCTAGTGGCCCGGTGAGTTAAGCTTCCTAAGTGCGGCTGTCATTTGGATGGGTTACCGCATAGTGATATTTCCTATTGCCGTCCAGTGGGCACTTATTCATTTATTACTTTCGGATGGAGAACAGCCCTATCCTTTAGGGTCCAACCCCACCAAACGGACGGCATCGGAACGGATTTTACAATCTTTAAACAAAATAAATCTTATATCACAGCATTTAAAGTTTATATTACCAAGTCACGCATGACAGCTTGACGTGCGTCATGCTGCCGCACGTCGCTGTCAAGCTGTTGTGCGTGACTTGGTAATATAAACTTCAAACACTGTGATATAAGATTTAATTTTGTTTAAAGATTGTAAAATCCGGGCCGATGCCGTCCGTTTGGTGGGGTTGGACCTCTGTCGCCTTCTACGACACAGGAAGAGATGGAGTGGCTCTATTCTACTCAACCGGGAATCAACACGGCCATTTTTCACGGAAAGTTTATATTATGTGTTATTCGTCCTAAGTAAACTTTGAACAACAATCAGGCTCTTTGATGTTTAATATCAATCAATCAATCAATTAGCCTATCGCAGTCCACTACTGGACATAGACCTCTCCCAATATGCGCCACGTTTACCGATCCTCCGCCTTCCGCATCCAGTCCGTTCCAGCCAACTTTCGCAGGTCGTCCGTCCACCTGGCTAGGGGGTGTCCCACCTTCCGTTTTCCTTCTTACAGTCTCCACTTTAGTGTATAATATAACTATCATTATTTGTGAAGTGTACCTCTACCTACACTTTCGAGGATATACAAGTGTGAGCGTATATGTATTAAAAAAGAAATAATAAATAAATAAATATTGTAGGACATTCTACACAACACAACGCTATCTAGACCCAAAGTAAGCACAGCTTAACTAGCTTGTGTTATGGGTACCAGAATGCGGATAAACATACTTAGATACCTTTTTTTTTCGTAAATACATACATATACATAGAAACACCCAGACCAATGCAAATATTCATATTTATACACACAAATATTTGCACTGAGCGGGGATCGAACCCGCGCCTCCTGCGTAGCGGCCGCGTTCACTACCGTTACGCCACAGAGGCAGTCGAAAAACTAGAAAAACTAAGAACAAGCATCAGGAAATGACCACTGCGTTAGACTCCAACATGTTTGCTCACTTTATCCTCAATGGGGTTAATAGTAATACTCGGGAAATCCCACACGGAAGTACTAAGTAATAATTTCTCTAGCATCCCTCTCCACCACTTGTTTTCTTTCTCATTCCCTTCCGCAGACAGCATCGCGTGAATTTCCGATAAATGTTTTTCCCCTGCTGTGGTTTTTCCAAGCGTCTACAATAGGGGGTTCTTCAAGAAGGACATTAGAAGGTTCTTACTAAGTCGGCAGTTCAAATGTGACACCCCTGGTGTTACCGGTGTAACATGTAACAGGATATGTGTGTAGTAAAAAAAACCCATAAATTTTTCATACCACTTGGGTTGCAGACACGGTTGTCTGCAACCCAAGTGGTATGAAAAATTTATGGGTTTTGTCTGCAACCCAAGTGGTATGAAAAATTTATGGGTTTTTTCACTACACACATCCTTTTTTATACCACTTAGATGGCAGACAAGCACACTGCCCACCTGATGGGAAGTGGTTACCGTATCCTATGGACGTATGCAACACCAGGGGCGTCACACTCGTGCTGACGATCCTGTAAGAACCTTCTAATATATCCTTTTTAAAGAACCCCATATTGTAGTCGCAAGGGAAAACCACAGCAGAGAGATCATTCCCTATTATATAAGAGGTTAGATTCGATCACCTATCATTATTTAAATAAAGTCATCACTAAATATCAACACACTAGACATGCGTCTATCACGCAGGTGATAACAAATCTCATTGTGTTATTTAATAAAGAGTAATCATTTGACAGGCAAAACATTGATAATAGGCGTGTCATTCATCGAAATGAAAAGAAATGAAATGAGATTTAAGTACCTATTTGCTCATTTCATTTAATTTCGATGAATGACACGCCTATTTCGACGCGACAATAATTAGGTACTTTCTTTTTTGTTATAAAAAGTAACGACTGGTAACGTGCTATGACTCATAGGTACGTTACTAAAAGTTACTTTGACTGAAAGTTACTTTAGACTAAAAAACCCCAACTGAGTTGGTGAAAGGGCTCGGAGGATGTTGATGACGTCACTATTTTGTGTGAATAGATTATAGTCATAACATGTCATAATATCCGAAAAGAAGACAATATTTTCCATGCTTTCGAAGTTAAAGGGCAAGTCTGCCTGTTTTTCTTACATAACAACACTCGCATATTACTTAGTATGCTATGAACTTGTAACTAAATAAGCCAATCATTGTTACGTTATATTACATAACCGCACTGTCATTCCACCTTTACTGAATACGATATGACCTTACGGTTACAATACAGTTTTGAGTCATTTCATTACCGTGGCTTACGTTTACGCTCATGTTTCTGCCACTTGCTAGCTGGTACTCTTTATGAATAACGGGCCTCTTTTGACCCCTTTCAAACCTTGGGTACTGTGCTCCAATATCTGCACAATTGACGTTTTAAATGAGGTGACTGTGGAGGCTGTTAATGTTGCTGAATTTTGGGCTAGACACATCTAATACCGCTGAACATTGTCATCGGCTCGACGAAAGAGAAGAACGAATGAGACTCTGGTTCAAGGTTTCGTTTTGAGAGACCAGACGATCCACGACCAGTCGATTTTACACTTTGTCCACGCCACGCGATAGTCACATCACCTGCCCCTCTAGACATGTGGCAATTCGATTATGGGATTTGACGTTTTTGACATTCGTTGACGCCTGTCATATACGTCAAATCCCATACATTTGGCATTCTATTCCATCATATGCCGAGCAACGAATTGCCACTTGTCTAGGGGGGCTGGCGTTCTACGCGGGCAAAACGCAACGTAAGCGCGAAATTGGACTTTTGTCCGCCATTGTACTTCATGTGCACAGAGACTAATAATATCTGTACGATAATTGACTCGAATCGATGACAAAAGCAGTACTTAAGTACATTACATAATAACAGTTAGCTAGAAACATAATCTACTTTGTAGGCATATCAAGTTTACATAGTGATAAAGTTCGAGACAAAATTATCTCGCTAGTCTGCGAAAACAAATTTGTTGTTGCATACACTCTTATCGCGTTGCCTAAGTCCGATTGCGGACATTTTGTACGATAGATAGGTTAGTAACTTGTAGATGTTTGATTTTATAATTGTGACATAAGTAAATACAATGTTTAGGTTATCAATTATATTGGAAGAGTCTAGAAAGGTGTGTTGGGTGGGGTGTATGTTTATAAAACATATTATGTAAATATAGAAATAATTGGAATATAATCTAATGTAAATAAAAGATTAAATTAACACGCTTGTCATCGAAACTAATGTATGTCTCGTTAGAACAAATTCGAACCTGTAACCTTTGAACGCTTCGTTCTAATTTCTGCATCGCATGGAGACCCTCAGATCAGTTCGATGGTGTGGTGTTCAATAATTATGTACCTCGCATTGCCTTCTCATTCGGGTATCACATACCTACTCACATAACGTAGTCAATTTCAACCAAGAACGGGTTTGATCTTCGGAAATCGTTGGGGAGCACCCCTAGTATCCCACGTATTTGTTTTCGAGACTCGCACCTTGTTTATTGATGATTTTTGTTTATTGATGATTTTTGTTTATTGAATCACTCATCTGTCATAAATATTATTTAAAAATGGTCAACACCAAAGTTGGCATATATTTTTTCTAGAATTCTAGTATTCTAATTTTTTTTTTGTTTTTATATTAGCAACTAGAATTACGGACTGCTTCTGTGGCGCAGCAGTTGTGAACGAGGCCGCTACGCAGGAGGCGCGGGTTCGATCCCCGCTCAGTGCAAATATTTACATGTATGCATAAATATCTATCTAAGTATGTTTAAGTATCTACGTATGTTTATCCGCATTCTAGAACCCATAACACAAGCTAGTAGTAAAGATAAATAAAGATAAAGATAAATAAAAAATAAATAAATAATTTAGCGATGCTTACTTTGGGTCTAGATAGCGTTGTGTAAAATGTCCTACAATATTTATTTATTATTATTATTTATTAATTACTGGAATTTCCCCTGACCCCTTCAACCACACGTAATATGAACGCGCGTGTTCACGTTACGTTTGGTCACTCCGAATAAGGGGGCTATTTTTCATCCATAAACCCCGCATTATTACTATTATTTCCTTTATACATTGTATATATAATTATGTAAATTATATTTCTGAATAATCCTATATCTAAAAAAAAAACATTTAAAAATATAAAAGACTAGCTGTTGCCCGCGGCTCCGCCCGCGTGGAATTCGGATGCCGGTCCAACTTTAAGGTATGGAAATCTGCCCGATTTATTGACATTTATGCCCACTGCTCCGCTCCCTTTAGTAGTAGCGTGATGTTATATAGCCTATGTTACTCCCAGATAGTGTAGCTTTCTATAGGTGAAAGAATTATTGAAATCGGTACAGTAGTTCCGGAGCCTATTCATTACAAACATACAAAAATAGGTACAAATCTTTCCTCTTTATAATATTAGTGTAGATAGTGCTCCACCGGCATCGGGTACAAGGGACCTAGCTGCCGATGGTTAGGACTCCAGGGAGAGGAACTTCCAGCCTTCTGCATAAAGCCCTTGAGCCAGCTGTCTAACGAGAGCCTCTTAAGATGTTGATCGAGGCTCTTGGCGTTAAGTCCTTGAACTAAAACGACTATCGGTACAATAATAGCCGATTCCACATCCTACATGTCGACAATATCATGGGTCAAGTCCAAATACTTCATTTGTTTGTCTTATTCTGCCTACACGAGATTCTCGTCACGAAGGATAGTGGTATCAACTATTACTGCAAGGCGCTCTAATCGATCTATTTATCACTATATCAGGCTTATTGCATCTGCCGAAGGACCGATGACCGTTGGAGCAAACGATTCCTAGAGTGGAGACCGCGCGTAGGAAAACGGAAGGTGGGACAACCCCTAGCCAGGTGGACCGACGACCTGCGAAAGGTGGCTGGGACGGACTGGATGCGGAAGGCGGAGGATCGGCAAACGTGGCGCACATTGGGAGAGGCCTATGTCCAGCAGTGGACTGCAGTAGGCTAATTGATTGACAGGCTTATTGGCAACAATAGTCCTGTCAGTGATAACAGATCGATCAAATTATTACTGTTATTATTATTGTCATTAGACGGGAGAAGGTAAAAAACTGACTAACTCGATTTGCTGACCGCAACATGCCTCACTCCGACGAGCCCCTTAAAATTTCCCATTTCATGTACCTATACCTACTGTTATTTTAATTTCCTTCCTTCCTAAACATTTGTACAACTTTCAATGTATTCCCATTACATTGTGTCACTATTATTTGCCGACCATAATCATAGTACCTACCTACTATTATGATAACGGGAATAAACGTGATCATGGTGTATGTATAGTTATTACAGGGTTATCAGCACGAGTGTAACTCCCCTAGTGTTGCACAAGTACATAGGCCATGGTAACCACATTCCATCAGGTGGACTATGTGCTTGTCTGCCTAAGTTGTATGAAAAAAACGTAAAATGTCTCTTAAAAATTGTTTTTAGCAAGCACGAGTACATTACAGTTAAAAGTTTTTTGTAGCTGGCCCATCAAACTTCCCCGACGCCGGTGGTAAGATTTCCGGTATCTCCGTTGCCCTATCCTATCCCCCAGGGTATCAAATACGGGGTATCCAACCGGAGTAACTCCCTGGAAAGGAGGCGCATCGTGCCACTGTCCCGGCCTGTTTCTGCTAGGATGACAGGTGGCCCACCTGTCACCTCATGCGCTCATGAAAGACCTCCAACGTCTGTGCCGTCCGCACCTCGCTAGCCTTGCGGAGCCGCAGTAGAGACCTGTATCTCTCACGGAGCCACTCCGCCGTCTCCTTCTCGTGCATTATTTGCTCGTAGAAGGATTTAGCGGCGGTCCTAGTAGTCGGTACACTTGCTGATTGACGAACCAGCTCCTCTACATAAGTGGCAAATTCGTTGGCCAGCGTATTGTAGAATGACGAATGTATGGGATTTGACGTATATGATAGCCGTCAACGCATGTTATAAACGTCAAATCGCATAATTACATTCGTCTGAGGCGCAAGTTTTCCTCTTGGTAAGTCTCTTCTGAGGTTAGATTACAAAATTCCTCAGCTTATTAAAATATAGGCATTCCTGAAAAAACCCATAGATTATGGGAAACAATAGATGTGTCACAAGCATGACATCGTATGTTCTATTATTGCGCAGTGGTTGTTGCGTATTGTGATTGTGATTGTGACCTATTTGGTAGAGAATGGGTGTGTGGTTAGGGGAATAAGAGTTCTTCCTTCCTTCAACTTGTTTATAGGTCGATGCCTTTATACATAAACACGTAAATATCGATATATCCCAGCCGAAACCGCATTTGGTATCTAGAACATTTCTTCCATTTTCATCCTAGCGTAATCCCAGTAACATCCGAAGCTTTCGCCTCGGCTTCTGGGGTCCGCTTTACCAGTCTGACTGCAGATTTGACTGAACTTCAATATTTGCCTTGAAGCGACTGCCATCTGACCTAATCTAATCTCATCTCTAACTCTGTCTGTCTGTTACGCTATCAAGCTTAAACCACTGAACCGATTTTGATTAAATTTGGTACAGAAATAGATGAGACCTTGGAAAAGGACATAAGCTACCCTTTATCGCGAAAAAAAAGGTTAAAGGAGGGCAAAAGGGGATGAAAGATTGTCACTGTTAAGGTTATCCTGATAAAATTTGAAACCGACATCCACGCGGGCCGAGAAAGCCACGAAAGCCAAAATAATCAACCATTGAGTTGATGAAGAAGCAACTGTATCATCTATTTGTCACAATACAATATGTAAATTCAATAAAAAGGTGACCAGGAAATACCGAAAAATGGTGGACACTTATCCGCCTGAACATAATTCTGTCCTGTCAGCAATAGGTTAAGATGTGCATAATAATTTCGTCAGAGGTCACAAACTAAGACAATCTATTTTTATTTGTCTTCCGTCTTCAAAATGTCATAAGGAAGGCATGAGTATGGAAGTAGACAGCCACAAGGTGAGAAAAGACCTAATGGAAGGTGGTTGGACTATGGAAAAGAACAGTCGGAATAACAGGATTAAAAAAGTCCCCGTTGTCTTATCAGTTGGACCAACCGGAAAAACAAATCCGCATCGTTCGACCAGTCGGACCATTTGGAAAGTGTTTCTGCGTCGTCCGATCAGTCGAATCAATAGGAAGAAAATTCCGCGTTGTCCGATCAGTTGAACGAAGCGGTCGGATCACGCGGTCATAGCCAAAAATACAACGACCTGTCAAAATTTTAAATATAACCATAATACTTTTTTTTAGATTTGCGACCACAAACATACGGAAATTAAATAAATAAATAAATAAATAAATATTGTAGGACATTCTACACAACGCTATCTAGACCCAAAGTAAGCATAGCTTAACTAGCTTGTGTTATGGGTTCTAGAATGCGGATAAACATACTTAGATACATTTTTTTTTTGTAAATACATACATATTATACATGGAAACACCCAGACCAATGCAAATATTCATATTTCATGCACACAAATATTTGCACTGAGCGGGGATCGAACCCGCGCCTCCTGCGTAGCGGCCGCGTTCACTACTACTACTTGAAATTGTATTAATAAATGTGGGTATTAGTAACAGATAGCCTTAATCCTAGGGGAAGTACATACAATCGAGGATATATTTATAGATTATAACGTCACAATGGAAATAAATACCATATGGCATATTATAATTAACCATTTTCTGTCCACTATCGCCCTTTGACTGCTTTAAAAATGACTAAGTTTTAAAGGTTGATTTCGATCAAACGAACATAGCTCTAGAGCTAGAACAAGAGCATTCTAAGAACATTCTTTCTTAATATCACTACATATTATAAAACAAAGTCGCTGTCGCTATCTGTCCGTCCCTATGTATGCTTAAATCTTCAAAACTACGCAACGGATTTTGAAGCGGTTTTTTTAATAGATAGAGTGATTCGAGAGAAAGGTTTATATGTACAATACATGCATAATATTGTAGAGAAACACTGATAAATTTCGAGATATGCAGCGGGAACGGGATCAGAAAATATGGCGGTACGAAGTTCGCAGGGTCAGCTAGTTTTAGTATAAATTAAACCTTATTTTCAGCGTTTAGGTAGGTACATAAGAAAGAACAACGAACGTACGTTCTGTCACTGTGTACACTAATAGAATTAACGTAAAGCAATAGAATAAGCATTCGTTCGTTTGATGTAAATCAACTTTAAAGTGTTCTTCAAATAAAGTTAAATATAAATTAAACAAATTGACAAAACAATAGCGTCTTTATTCCTAGAATCGGGCAGACATTCCATTATTTATAAAACCAAATACCGAATGATGTAATACCGGCGATAGACCGCCGGAAACGCTGGACATATTTTATTGCAATGTCATAACACCGGTCACAAAAACATTGTGGGTGATAAGGAAAACCTCGTTTTTATTGTGCACGAAAATTGTAAGTCGCAATTACCTTTTCTTTCCTCAAGCAGTTACCGAGGCTTGAAAGCTACATCAACGATATTAACAACTGAGCGTTACTGGTATATTTCTCTTCGGGCCTGGGGGTGACGGGTGGAGCCGCTTGTCACCCTAGCAGAAGCAGGCCGCGGAGGCGGCGCGCATTGCGTCCCTATACCCGGGGGCGAGTTGGGGACTCTGTGGTCCCCACACCGGAAGAATGGCATTCGAAAGATATGGCCCCGGGTCGGCCGGGGTGCAAGGGGTATAGTTACGACAATCTCTCCTCCGGCAACTGACGGCCCACAGACGGCGTGCGTTTTAGTCGGTTCGAGTCCGACATAACCTCCTCCTCCGGCTCCGGCGGGGGAGGTATCCGCGGGGATTTTTCGCACGATAAAAAAATAACGGTATATTCCTCTTTACGGCATTGGGCAGATCCTGTCACCAACAGAAAATGTATTTCTGTAGGTGTGTGTGTACCTAAAAAGCAATACCATTTCACTGTGGTTTTCTATAAAATACGCCCACGCCGCAATCGGTATATAGGTCCCACGAAGATCTTCGGGGCCAAACCAAATATATGTGATTTTCAAAGCTCTGACGCAGCTTTCCTCTAGGGTTTGGGAGGCCCGTCGGTAGTCCCGTCATCAGCAGAATCAGCCCCCCAGAAAATGGAATCGAGACCCGCTTCTTCTCAACTTAACCCTACTTCTTATCGTCCAACGGCGAACAGTCAAAGTCGCAAGAACAATGGCAGAAAATCGTTCTACAAAGTATTGCGTCATCGTTATAAGCCAGCTGAAGAGTAGGAGCAAGCGGAACCTGAGTTCCAAGGCGAAAGCTTCGGATGGAGCTGGGAATAACGCTAAGATAATGATGATGATGATGATGATGATCAAATGGTTCCCTTACTTCATCGTCCACCCTTCGTTGAGTGTGTTCTATTTTCATTAGATCAATCTTGACTGGTAAGGTGCCCAAAAAGATCTCAATACTATGATATTAAAATCATTTTAAGTCTTTTCATAGCCCAGAGGATCAGCAACTTGAAATGGCAGTGGGCAGGGCACATAGCTCGGAGGACTGATGACCGATGGGGTCGAAAAGTTCTCGAGTGGAGGCCACGTATCGGCAAGCGCAGCGTAGGACATCCACCCACAAGGTGGACAGACGACCTTATCAAGGCCGCGGGAACGCGCTGGATGCAAGCCGCTTCCAACCGGTCTTATTGGAGATCTGTAGGGGAGGCCTATGTCCAGCAGTGGACTTCCTATGGCTGAAATGATGATGATGATGAAGTCTTTTCATGATCGATGTGATGCTGGCTGTACTTATTAGTTTGATAGATTCCTGTTCTTTTTAACGGAACATGAAATAGCATCTATTAGGAAACCTTTATCAAGGTAGGAACCACCATTTCACAATTGTCAGCAACTGGAATCGGGGCCATATCATCTCGACTCCACCCTAGTTTGCGGCGAGCAGTCAATCGAAGGATACATGACAGAAAATTGTTCAATGACGTCATCGTTATGAAGTATTTAATTAATATAACAGACGCATTCGCATGACTACTGCTGTATTGAATGCCAATAGGGTAAAATAGATACTAACTAGACGGTCAAAGTTCGAATTCTGCGATTTTCCTGTCAATTTCGAGGAGTATTTTTAAATAAATAAATATTCTATAATATTCTACACAACTCTATCTAGACCCATGGTAAGCTTAGCTTAACTAGCTTGTGTTATGGAATTTATAATGCGGATAAACATACTTAAGCTGGGTCCACATTTGTATCATTTGCCCGATCCAATCACCGTATCCGTATCAGCGACGCGTATCATGATCACAATGTATATCGGTATCGGTGATCGGATCGGGCAAATGATACAAATGTGGACACAGCTTAAGATACTTTTGTTTTTATAAATACATACATATTATATCTACATAGAAACACGACCAATGCATACAAATATTTGCACTGAGTGAGAATCGAACTCGCGTCTCTGCGTAGCAGTCGAACATTCTACCACCACGCCACAGAGACCGTCGATTTGTTAGTATTCAGTAACTTTTGAATGTTATTAAGTACTAGGATATGATTAAGTACCCTTCAGCCTGATGATAATACAGCGTACCCATTACTTGTTAAACTCCGGTACGGATAAAGAGGACCATTGAAAGGCCGCAATGAATTACGCGCATGTGCTGCGTGCGTCGGCAGTTGTCGGCTTCGGAATCATACCTTACGATATACATACATACTCTATACCCGTGAACGAGTTGGGGACTCCGTGGTCCCCACACCCGAAAAGGGCCAAATTAAGAGAGATATGGTCCTGGGTCGGCCGGGGTGCAAGGGATATGTCTAAGATAATCTCACCGACGGCCCACAGACGGCTGCGTTTTAGTCAATTCGAATCCGACATAACTTCCCCCAATGACTCCGGCGGATATCCGTGAGGATTTTTCGGACGATATAAAAAACATACATAGGTACATACTTTAAATAGCCGTGTAACCACGTGGTTCCGGCAGTTAGCCATGTGGTTTCCAGCAGAGTAGAATTTGGGCTGCCCCATTTCTTCCCATGCGGTGTCGTACAAGACTAAGGGATAGGGCTGTTTAACATCAGACAGATATATTATACAGCCCAGACTCGGCCTTAGACGCATGATTCGAGTCAACAATAGTGTCCGGAATACGGCAAAAATCAATCAATCAATCAATCAATAAGCTATTGCAGTCCACTGCTGGATACGGTAATAAGCTCACCCCCTATTACGTGGGACCGAATACAATGATTGGTGAAATGTGGATGTTAATTCACCTCTGCCTAACCCTGCGGGGATGAAGATATGTATGTATGTATGTAGGTACATACTTTATCATATTACAAGTACAATACAGATGAACGCAGACATCATTTGGTAAAGTCGCATAGGTCAACATTCAATATATTTTTATGTAAACATTATTCAGTAGGTACGTGTATCTAAAATAATTTTGGTTTTCCCTATACTTTTAAAGGTATATGATGTATAAAATGTGAGGCGCGGGAAAACCAGAAAAATGGATCAAAAGTAATTATTAATTTTTAATGATAAAAGAGAGGATGGATGCCCAAATGACGTTAGCAGCCTATACTATAATATCATAAAAATTACGTTACATAAAGTGTTAATTTTGTGTGTATATGACATCTGTCATATACACACAAACTGTCACAACGACTGTCATATACGTCAAATCACATACATACATTCTATTCTAGTGCCGCGTGGTTCCCGGCAGAGTAGAATTTGGGCCACCCCATCTCCTCCCATGCGGTGTCGTACAAGGCGACTAAGGGATAGGGCTGTTTAACATCAGACAGATATATACAGCCCAGACTCAGCCTATACATGGCTCGAGCCAACAATAGTGCCCGGAAAACGGCAATAGGCTCACCCGCTATTACGTGGGACCCAGTACAATGATTGGTGAAATGTGGGTGTTAATTCACTTCTGCCTAACCCTTCGGGGATAAAGGCGTGATTGTATGTATGTATGTATGTATGTATGTATGTATGTATGTATGTATGTATGTATGTATGTATGTATGTATGTATGTATGTATGTATGTATGTATGTATGTATGTACATTCTATTCTACAATACGCCGCCGGCCCAAAAATTTTCACTTGTCTAGGGGAGCTGTTTTAAGAGTTCAAGGTACGGGCTAATGGGAAGTGATGAGAAGAATTGGCAAGACTGAAAAAGTAGTGAATATTTCGGAAAATTTTCAGTGTCCCAGTTAGCGTTTTATAACAGCCATACATATGTTTACCCAACCGAGTGTAAAGTGCTAAATAGCTAGAGATCACAAGAGTCATGTCGTCAGTACCCCAGGCCATTGACACCGATAATTTGGGTGAGAACACGAACGATGACGTCACACCAGGTCGTTGTATCTCGCCTACAGTGATCGCGGCATCGATATTTTGGTATTATTCATACTCACACCTGTAAATTCTTTGGGGTACGCAGAGTTGTATTAACACCCACATTTCTTTTTATACCACTTAGCTCGCAGACAAGCGCACGGCCCACCTGATGAAACAGGTTACCGTTGCCTATTAGGAGTTAAAGATATCGAAGCTTTGCAGCTACACCGTTGTTTTTGGACTTTTTAGGGATCCAACTACCCGTAACGACTGCCATAGACGTCTTATCTCAACCGGGACCGACAGCTTAACGTGCTCTCCGAGGCACGACCAGACCAATGCAAATACTCATAATATTTCATGCATACAAATATTTGCACTTAGCGGGGATCGAACCCGTGCCTCCTGCGTACCGGCCGTGTTCACTACCGCTACGCCACGGAGGCTGTCCTGTGGCTGAGGCTGATAATTATACCTATTAGCAGAATGTTATTATTTTCATAATGATTTCATAACCAAATTCCCACTATCAAGATTGTTTATGCCAATAAAATTATTGTAGTACAATGTAAAAATATCAGATAAAAAGCAATTCAAATATGTCTTCATTGACGGTTATCAAATACTACCAGAAAATTTAGGTCATCGCCTACCAATCGCAGATACGCGTAACTTCTCTTATCAGCACAATTCTAAACAAAACTGGCAGTACTGAGAAAAAAGAACTGTATTATCTTTGAATATATAATATAGTGACATAATGTTATTGTTTAACAATTTTACGTACATACTTTATTATACTCACGCCTATAAATCCCTGAAGGGGTAGGCACACATCTCGTATTACCGTCTTCTTCTGCCTAGCGTTAATTCCCAGAAGCTTTCACCTCGGAGTCTGGGGTCAGCTTTACCAAATATCGAGGTTCAGCCAAATCCGTAGGTAAGACACCTACGGATTTGGCTGAACCTCGATATTTTCCGTGCAGCAACTGCCATTTGACCTCCACAACCCAATGGTGACATTAGGCGATATCGAAGTATTGCAGCTAGACCGTTGTTTTTGGACTTTTTAAGGCTCCAACTACCCGTAACGACTGCCATAGATGTTCGTATCGGCAACCAGGACCGACGAAGGCTTAACTTGCTCTCCGAGGCACGACCAAACCAATGCAAATACCCATATTCATGCATACTAATATTTGCACTGAGCGGGGATCGAACCCGCGCCTCCTGCGTAGCGGCCGCGTTCACTACCGCTACGCCATGCAGGCTGTCGCTGTCATCTCGTATTACCTATCACCCACATTTCGCCAACGATTTTCGGTCACACATAATAATAAATTTGTTTTTTTATACCACATAAGTGGCAGACAAGCACGCGGCCCACCTGATGGGAAGTGGTTACCGTGGCCATACCCTGTGCAGCATCATGTGCGTCACATTCGTGCTTTTGACCCTGTTTTATACTCTAAGGTGGCAAACAGCTATGATTGATGAATTCAAGCTCGTCTGCCGCCATAGCACCCTGTACTCCCCTCAAAAGATACCCAACAGCAAGCTCTGCCGCTACGCCATAGAGGATCATCAAATATAGATAACTAGCTGTTGCCCGCGGCTCCACCCGCGTGGAATTCTGATCCCGTTCATCGCTGATATACTCGTTTAGCCTATTATGTTATTCTGATGTATAAGCTATATTATTGTAAAGTTTTATTAAAATCCATTCAATTGTTTTTACGTGAAAGAGCAACAAACATCCTCACATACATACATCCTCATCATACATACATACTCGTATGTACATATTTACATCCTCACATACTTACAAACTTTCGCGTTTATAATATTAGCAGATAAGACAGAGAAAATAACTTGCACGGTTCTTGCATTGTTATGAGGCGTGGCCCAGCGGCCACGCCTCACAACAATGCAAGAGGCAAGTTACTGGAGCGACACAAGCAAGAACTGCGTGTCACGGAGATGATAATGCTTCGGTGGATGTGCGGCGTCACGCGTAAAGATTGCATGAGGAACTCTCGCATCTGCGGCAACTTTCATGTCCGTGACATCGCAGATAAAATGCAATAAAATGCAAGAGAGCCGCCTTCGTTGGTGCGGCCATGTCTTGCGGCAACCGCCGGACTACGTGGGTAGCAAATGCCTGGCAATGGCGCCCCCGCCGGGTCCAGGTAGAAGAGGTAGGCCCAAGAAGTCCTGGCTTGACGTCATGGAGGGAGACATGCGTGCAAATGGTATCACTACCCCACGGTTCACACGATCTTGGGCGTCCATACGCCTAAGATCGTGCAAAGTGGAGGAGGAAGAGCCGGAAGGCGGACCCTGAACTCTGAGGTCATCTTGGCCACGGATGCAATAAGGAAAATGCGTCTACAGAGAAAGTTATATTTTGCATTCTAAGACCATTTAGGCCATAAAGAAAACTAAATACCTATATGTAAATGCGGAAATGGCCGCGACACGTTGATATTCTGCACCGGCTTATCTTCTTCAAGGTGACCACAAAAACAATTATTTTCCTACAGTTATCATGGATGTTTTTAAAAACATGTTTACATTGAGTAATTCTAGGTAAAAGTTTCCAGAACCACCTATAGTTTTGCGCATTAGGTTATAGATAATCGAAAATAATCTCAGATAACTATGACGCCCCGGATCTTATCCGATCCTATCCTGCAGCACGAGTATGACTCCCCTGGTGTTGCAAATATATGGTTACTGCTCCACTCCCTGAAGTATTAGAATGAATGATGAATAGCCTATAAAATTTCTCGGTTAAATGGACTAATCGGAAAAATTATTTTTGTGTTGAACACAAAAAAAAAATCAATTCGATCCAGTAATTCCTGAAATTAGCGCGTTCAAACAAACAAATAAACTCTTCAGCTTTATAATATAGCTGTTATTTAATTTAATAGACATTATTCTTTCTCCTTCGTTCCTTTTAAGCGGGTCGTGAAACAGCATCTGATGATGCCGTCAAGTTGAGGACTACCATTGTAACATAATTCTCTGTCTGTAATGGTGGTGCGCAATCCTGGGTCATCAAATCGTTAAAAAAATAATTAAAAGGTAATTTCTACCACACAACCTTCAGATGAAAACTGTGGCGAGCTTACAAGTCATTGAAAATATAGATAAACTCGATGGCGCCTTTTATCAAAATGATTCCAATTAATTGACTCTGATGAAGGCCACAGGGAAATCCGTTTTGCAACCTTATCATCATGATTAATAGCATTTTATAACCTTTTTTTATATAGGACAAGTCAATGTATCTTCTTCTCACCTAATAGTAAACTGAAGGCAAGGTCTCAGGAGAGAGGGTTACTATTACAGACACTACCAATTTCAAAATGGTGGCCTTCAATACAGGTATTTAAACTTTTATGGTCGTTCACATTATTAATAGAACTATCGGGATACTCAAAACGATACTTGGTAAATATCCTGATAGCTCTAATAGCAAACCGACTTTCAGCGGCCTCATCAGGTGCTTTTTCACGCCCCACTTAAAGACCCTAGGAAGGTGGGAAGAAGAAAACGTATAAATAAATAAATATTGTAGGACATTCTAAACAACGCTATCTAGACCCAAAGTAAGCATAGGTTAATTAGCTTGTGTTATGGGTTCTAGAATGCAGATAAATATACATAGATACATTTTTATTTTTTTGTAAATACATACATATTATACATAGAAAATACCCAGACCAACGCAAATATTCCCCTCTTTCCCAACTGTACCATTGATTAGTACCCATATTAATGCATACAAATATTTGCAATGAGCGGGCATCGAACCCGCGCCTCCTGCGTAGCAGCCGCGTTCACTACCGCTACGCCACAAAGGCAGTCAACATTTCCAGGAAGGACTGTTTGTTGAGGCTTTTTACATACTTATATATATTTATAAACTCACACCTGTATAGCTTCCAAAAGGGTAAGCAGACTGTTAATACCCGATTTTAAATCTAATCATTCAAAAATACATAGAAACACCCAGCCCAATGCATACAAATATTTGCACTAAGCGGGCATTGAACTTGTGACCTCTGAGTCAGCAGTCGGACGTCCTACCGCTACACAGAGGTCATCATTGATACAAAAATTCAGTTTTTAAGGTCAAAGTTAAGGTCAAAAATCATTTATTCTGTATAGACTATTAAAACGGAACTTACAAAACGCCAAAATCCATATCCATACTAATATTATAAATGCGAAAGTAACTCTGTCCGTCTGTCTGTCTGTCTGTTACGCTTTCACGCCTAAACCACTGAACCGATTATGATGAAATTTGGTATAGGGGTAGTTTAGAACTTGAGGAAGGACATAGGCTATGTTTGGTCGCGATAACCGACATCCACACGGGCGGAGCCGCAGGTAAAAGCTAGTTAAAAATATAATAATATATTAAAGACTATATAGTTTAGCAAATGGACTACCGGTTGGAAACTCGACCCCACCCTGAGAAGACTCCGGCAAGAAAAAAAGCTGGCTTTTTTTTGGTCTATTTACAAACATTTACTTAGTCTATATACATACATATACTCATACCTGTAAATCCCCGAAGGGGTAGGCAGAGGTGTATTAACACCCACATTTCGCCAACTATGATTTTCGGTCCAACGTAATAGGGGGCGAGCCTATTACCGTCAAGCGGGCTCTTTTTCATGGGCTGTATGTTAACTGTCGGATGGAGAACAGCCCTATCCCTTAGTCGCCTTCTACGACACCCACAGGAATAGATGAGGTAGCCCTATTTTACTACACCGGGAACGAACACGGCCAATTTACTTAGATTAATCCCTACTAATATTATAAATGCGAAAGTAACTCTGTCTGTCTGTCTGTCTGTCTGTCTGTCTGTCTGTCTGTCTGTCTGTCTGTCTGTCTGTCTGTCTGTCTGTCTCACTTTTACGACTAAACCGCTGAACCGATTTTGATGAAATTTGGTATAGAGGTAGGTTAGACCTTGAGAAAGGACATAGGCTATGTTTGGTCGCGATAACCGACATCCACGCGGGCGGAGCCGCGGGCAAAAGCTAGTTAGTCTATATAATAGTTTGCTTGAGTAGCACAGTTGAGCGAACAGCTCATTTCCAAGCTTGTTTCATCATCATCATTATCATCATCATCATCATCATCATCATCATCATCATCATCATCATCATCATCATCATCATCTAATTTACTTCGTGCCACCACACGCAGGTTATCACTTAGTTTTCCCCACTATCAATGAGAGGAAAAGCTATACATGAAAGTTTACATTTTGATTACTGGTTTTCCATTAATTATTTCCTTAGAATTCAATATTCACGGTTTTTCGAAATACGTCAGCCTCTCTCGCAATAGTCGCAATAGATCACGTAGGCCTACGATAGGTCACTGCCCAATTGTGACCGTCTGTTTGACCTAATTAAGTCATTGATGATTTTAGTAAAGCGTTCGTGATCAGGTACACTTATTGTTTTGTAAACTATCAGTAGGCTATTTAGGCGCGGTTACCATTTGGAGGGGAGACCGCAGTGACCGCTTAATGGTATCTCATCTGAGCGCTTCTGTATTTCGGAGGGCAAGGTCAAGAAGGAGGCCTTTAAGGGCAACCTGAACAACTCTATCGAATCTGTAATCACAACGGGGCTGAAGGTCAGACTGCCGTCGCGTCAGGTAAAATCCAAGCTAAGTCATACTTTAAGCGACGGTAGATGCTCTAGCACAGACTTTTCTCTCAGAGTTGGGTGGTCAGACGGCAGTCACTCTCATAAAACTGATACAAGCAAGTCAGAAAGAGGAGGATTAAGCAGTGGCGAAAGGTGAAAACATTTTCAAAAGGGAAGCTGGTGAATAAAGAACTTACCTCGATCTAATTAGTCATGCAACATGCGATCCATTGGGAAATCGACAGGAATTGAATTAAAAGGAACCCTCGCTACTGAAAGCAAGCGAACCCTGGATACCAAGGTGAAAGTCTCAAATACAATGAAGGACAACGCTAAGATAATAATGATTGAATTGAATGTTAAACATTCTAAAACCATTATCAACACACTAAATAGATACTCCAATCGTTTCTTTTATTTACATTTTTGCATAGAACACACATTCTTTCCACAAAACAGTGTATCAAAGAGCATTCACGAATTCATTCATTGAATATCATTCACTTCATCATTACTCATACAACACACAATACTAAGTTCAACGCACAACAGGTCTGCAACTCTGTCAATACAAATTTCACTATTGTTATAGCATCTAAAGACGTGTGTCCACTTGCGTGGCCCGCCACGAGCTGCCTGAAGCAATTCAAAACTCACTTTTGGTTTAATTTATACATAACATACATGCACACATACATACATACAGGAGGACAGCCTCCGTGGCGTAGCGGTAGTGAACGCGGCCGCTACGCAGGAGGCGCGGGTTCGATCCCCGCTCAGTGCAAATATTTGTGTGCATTAAATATGGGTATTTGCATTGGTCTGGTCGTGCCTCGGAGAGCACGTTAAGCCGTCGGTCCCGGTTACCATAAGAATATCTATGGCAGTCGTTACGGGTAGTTGGTGCCCTAAAAAGTCCAAAAACAACGGTCTAGCTGCAAAGATTCGATATCGCCTAATGTTAACATTGGGTCGTGGAGGTCAGATGGCAATCGCTTCACGGAAAATATCGAGGTCTAGCCAAATCTGTAGCTATGACTGGTAAAAGCGGACCCCAGACTCCGAGCTGAAAGCTTCGGATGCGACTGGGAATTAACACTAGGAGGAAGAAGATACATACATACATATACTCACGCCTGTAAATCCCCGAAGGGGTAGGCAGAGGTGTATTAGCACCCACATTTCGCCAAGTATGATTTTCGGACCCACGTAATAGCGGGCGAGTCCATTTCTGACAGTATGTTTACTGTCGGATGGAGAACAGCCCTATTCCTTTAGTCTCCTTTTACGACACCCACCGGAAGAGATGGGGTGGGATGGCCCTATTCTACTCCACCGAGAACCACCAGGAACTCCCAAATGTCTCCCAAACATTTTTTCCAAAATTGAGTAATCTACTGTTAAAAATAATCAAGGTGTCAATGTTCTTTCTGGAATAGAAAAATAGATTTCTTTCTTCGTCCTTGCCGCTTTCTTTCCATTTCATTCTCATTCTTTGAGACTGACGGATTAACGTATTATCTTATACTTAAAACCGTCGGGTGCTTAGCCATACTAGCATCTCTTTTTTATACAATTTAGGTTGATGATAGTAGGAACGAGTAATTGGCCCTTAAAAAGTTCGATAACTGGTCTTTTTAGACTGGAAAAAAGCGAACCCTGGACTTGAACTTACGACTAACGTGAATGAAGAATCGTGAAAAGATCAATTATTAGTCTAATAACACCTAATGGAAATACGGCTTAACAAGCATTCCGATCTTCTAACAACATGAAATGAAACAAAATACACAATAGCCATACATACACAAATATTGTTATTTACTAAACTACTATCATTGTCTATTCTTTATGACCTGACATTGTTGTTCATTTGGTCACCGTTGTTGATACTAGCGGTGCCTAATTGTATAAGTCCTACTAGGGTCTTATCCAAGCCCTATTACATGGATACATTGTTATACTATTATGTTGTCCTGTAGTATTGGTGAAGTGAAGACATCCTTACGATGCGGTGGCGGTATGGCGTGCTGGCTATTAGCTTAGTCATACACTTTACTCCTGGGCGTTGGTGCATAACATAATAATATGCTTACTTATTATTGCATAGCGCTGTCTAGACTTAGATTAAACATAGCTTGAGTAGTTTGTAACATTGGTTTTAGATACTTTGATACATTTCTTTTTTTATAAGCACATACAATATTATGTATATGACATGACAAGTATCAATTACCATGAATTTAGGCTTAGGCGGCAACTCGGACCTAAAATATCTGATCCATGGCCCAGTTTACTACTTTGAAAAGTTGATGTAGGCTTTTCATCCGAATTTTACAGAGCCCGAGATTACTTCCTTCATAATTTGAAGTAGTCAGTTTGGACTACGGCTAATTCTTTAAAAAAGTAGCTTCCTAAACTTAGAATCACCCTGAGCTCACTTGAATTAATCTAAACTTACTAGCCAGTTCAGCAAGTTTTATTTTAGTTTTGTTGTATAGGATTCAGAAGTTAGTCAATCAGAAATGGATGGGTGTATGGAGCCCGACCAAGACTCTTAAAGATATTCTGGATTATTCTCTCGGAATTGGGAGGTCAGATGTCGTCTGACCTCCCAGTTCCGAGAGGAAATTTCACTCCTGAAAAGTCAAGCGTAAACTTTAGACGCAACTGGATCATAAATCTTTATGGGGATAATTATGTAATTATGACACGGGAGATGCAACTACCATCTTCACAAGTGGGGACTTAAAGAAGCACCGGACTGTGATTGTGGAGCTCCAAAGCAGACAACAATGCATATAGCAGAGGAGTGTCTACTCCGTCGTTTCCCTGGAGGAATGCGTGAGCTACATGACCTCACACCGGCAGCAATAGACTGGCTTTGCCAACTGGACGTCGACTATGAGGACTCGAGCAAAAGCCATACGACATGATGATGATGATGATGATGATGATGGGGATAGTGATCAAGACTGAGACAAGAACTATAACATTGTTATGACACATAAGTAGACCTAAAAGAAATTTCCAATGACTCACACAACTATTTTTTAGAAAATAAAAATCCCATATACCTTCATTTATTATAACTAAGTAGAACATTAATTATAATTCCCCATATTTAAGTGTTTACCTACGTATTCTAAGAAAACAACAGACAAAAATTCACGTTTCAATAAAAAGTACCGAGATGACGTTACAATGTCGAGGAATATTTTAAAAATGGCGGCTTAAACGTGAACATTACATAACAACAGAACCAAACAGGTTTTTATAATTATATAACATTATGAATAGGTATTTCGAACACGTGTTTTTCCTAATGACTGTTTCCTTTGCTAATTAATTCACTCACGTTATTCTTTTGAAATAAGTTATCACACGTTTAAACAGATAATAATGAGCCTTTTTTTACTATTTTGCCGCGCTAAAATAAAGTATTGTATAATCTGTGACCAAATGTTGCTAGGTTAGAAGTTTTTCCATGTTTATTGAGTTTAAGTTTTTTTTTTCTTAGCATGGCGGGAAAGACTCATGTCTCTTGTTTTGCCGCCAATGAAAATAGGTACCTAAATAGTTTTGATCATGTGATTAATTTCATTGGTCGAAGAGGAACAAGAGACACGAGTCCGATGTGCAAAGGAAACTAGGAGAAAGAAAGAAAGAAGAATGAAAGAAAGGAAAGAAGAAAGAAAGGAAAGAAGGAAGTAAGAAAGAAATTTATTAAGTTAAATAAATAAATAAATAAATATTGTAGGACATTCTACACAACGCTATCTAGAGCCAAAGTAAGCATAGCTTAACTAGCTTGTGTTATGGGTTCTAGAATGCGGATAAACATACTTAGATACATTTTTTTTTGTAAATACATACATATTATACATAGAAACACCCAGACCAATGCAAATATTCATATTCATGCTCACAAATATTTGCACTGAGCGGGGATCGAATCCGCGCCTCCTGCGTAGCGGCCGCGTTCACTACCGCTACGCCACAGAGTCAGACATTCGCATATACATACATATACTCCCACCTTCTCTCTACTTCACTCTCGCTCTAGTCATATTACCTGCTAGCTTGTACACCTGAATAGACAGGTTTTGGCGTAGGTTTCTTCTCAGAGTTCGAAGGTCAGGCAATACCTAGTCTCTACCACAATAACTAACATAATGATTAAGTACACACAAAACCATAATGGTTGCAGAATAGTTATATAAAATATTTAATAAGTAACAAAATGTAGCATGAAAACCGCAAATTGGCGAATAATAAGATACGATGTTATAACAAAAATAAAAGGTGGGCGGCTCCGGGTACCTACATTTAATCATGTTGTTTTCCTTATGAATCAATATTGATTCGCACTCAACGCATTACTTTTAAATAACACAATAACATTAAAGACAAGTGTGGATATAAAAAAAATAAACGAAATTTTAAAACCCCTTCCTCCTTCTGCTGACTCAAAACCTAAGTTGCTATGATCAATTTAAAAAAGTGTGATATAAGGTTTCCTCTAAATCGGTACCTTTATTAAGGATGACTCTTTATAAAAGTTCACACTTCCCGCCCTTTAATAAATTCCCGCCTTTTTTTATTTTTTTCTCCAGCTGCATAGACAATTTTGTATGCAGCTTAATAAGGGTACAGTCAATTTCAAAATGCTGTGTTACTTTCGTAACAAAAACGTAGAAGAGTATATACTTACTTGTATAGTAAAAGACAGGAAATATTGGTGAAAAGAGGGTTCCAATTAAATAATATGTAAGTTTTAAAGCTTCATGGTGCAAAAAAATCGACGTTAACGCCATCTATTTTTGAATTCAGAAATGTTCATCTTCAACAGCTTTGAATAAAATATTGGTTTATAATATTTTGTATAAGGAATATTATATTATACTAGTGTAAGCCGCGGCTCCGCCCGTGTGGATGTCGGATAACACGACATTTGGTTATATCTCCGGTTCTACTCAACCGATTGAGATCAAACATACCAGAGACGGTATCAAAATACCTACGTTCAGTAGTTTTTCTATTTATTGCGGACAAACAGACAAAAAGACAAGAATGCCGAAAAAAAATATTTGTTCAGTATGAATAACATAACCCAAATATTTTTTTAAATATCTCCAATCTAGCGCCTAACAATTACGTAATATGTAGTTTCAGGGCTAAAAGGGATTAAGTCCCGAAAAAACCGACATACCTATATAGTACCAATAAAAAAAATAATGCGCCATACGTTTCTCAAGCTTTATTTCCTGTAAAAAATCTACCGCGTCTATTTGTTAGTGCATAAAATCTAGATTCACAAAAACACAAAACCGAACCAAACCGCCTTCTGACGAGTGCCTACAAATTCAGTATAATATACCAATAAAAAATAAATCATGTATACAATTTTACATGGTAAAATATTCGCGAGTCCTTGACATTGTTGTATATTCACGTGATATACATTTATTCATTGTATATACATAGTTTAAAGAATAATGTTTCGAAATCGAAGCTCTTTTTTCCGTGGATATTTAAATGTGTACATAATGTTACTTATAAAAATTATAAGGTTGTGTTACAAAAACAATAAAAAATTGTCATTTTTTATTATCATTCCTCTTTATTCATTTACGATTATATTTCTAAATTTAATATATAAAAACATATACCTAAAACAATAGAAATAATCAAGAAAATTAAACAAATCAAATAACGTATATTTTATTATTGCGTTTTTATCTGATTATTGTGCAATAAAAAAATACCTGTCAAATGAAATAATATAAATTGCAGTTATGTGAGTTATCTATCACAGTAACATTAAAACAAAAAAATTACTTGTATTTTTTTGTTTGTCAATTTTTCTGCAAAAAATTATGATTAGGTGAATAGATAGATGCTTTTTATTGCACACCAAGCAGAGGACACGAAGGATAATAAAGGACACGTATGTAAATTGTACAATTGGCGGTTATTGCGATAACCGCAATTTCTTTCAGACAACCTTTGTATGAACTGTTGCAAAGACCTGGGTAGTTAGTATAGACTAATTTATAGCTACTTAACTTAGTTAATCGTATTAGTCGTGTGCGGTTTCTACGGGGTTACGTGTTTTTAATCACAGAAACTTTAAAAAAAATAAAAAAGTAGTTACTACAAAAAACTTTATCCAAAGCAACTTTATCTCCCAAAAGCTCTACTTGCACAGAAAAGATTCGTCCTTAAAAGTTAGTCAGCAGAATGGAGTATCGAACGTCCAGGTCCAGGTTTCAAAAGCATTCTTCTTCATCCGAGTATCAATTCCAGCCCGGGATTGCTGCTCTCCTACTTCTTTTATTAGTCTGATTTGTTTTAGTTTTCAGTTGAAGACCTGCATGAATTCCCATATACCTACCTTTAATACTACCTAAGTTTTATTAGCTAAAATTAAATTAATATCAAGTAACATAAACAACAAATTATAAAACCAAAACATATAGGTACATACAAAACCAATAACGCCATTATCACTTAACTTACAATAAGCCAACAACAAATTAGTCATCACAACAAAAGGTAAATACAACAGAAATATGTATTCCGTATGTGATACAATGACTGATTAAAATAAAACGGTGACGTATAATTCTATCGATCAATTTCTTGTAATTCTCGATGGTGATGATGACGTAAATATTCAAAAAAGTTCCCTCAAACCCCATGGAGCAAAGTTCAAAAACATGTTTTTACTACGCAGTAACGATGACGTGTGGATCATGAGTTTCGTGGAACAAGGCGGACGTAAACAAACGAAACGTAAATTGCGAAAAATATGATATTGGAGCAAAGTGCCGATTAAAAAATAGATTCTTATTTAAATACATACCTACATACAAATACACCTGTAAATCCCCGAAGGGGTAGGCAGAGGTGTACTAACACCCACATTTCGCCAACTATGATCTTCAGTCCCACATAATAGAGGGCGAGCTTATTGCCGTCTACCGGGCACTTTGTCATGGTCAAATTAATAATAAATCTATAAATAACTTTTTAAATAATAACAAACAATATGATGATGTTGATGATGATGATTAAACTAAAAATAAAATGATATAAAAATATTACTGTCGAGACAATGTCATCGTGTCCTGCGATAATGTTATTATCTTGTTTACGCATTCAAAACATAATAAGAAAAATAATAATGAAAACAACATTGCGAATAAAGCCGTTAGATTTGCAACAAAAACGTAGCAGGTGTAATAACATCTACATGATTTGCAAAAAATTTATACAAATTGCAATAATATTACGCTGTAAAAATTAGCCTAATAAATAAAAGGAGAAAAAATCACGAAACTAGCCTAGTCATAAATCAAAATTTTTACGTTTACCCAACTAGGTACGTTGTAATATCGTTGAACCGTACAATCTTACCTAGACTACATTACACCACGTAATTGGCCAAAACTAAACCTAAACACGCTTATCAATTGATTAAATTATTTCTTGGAAATTCAAATGCTACAAATACATGACTCAATCGTGAATTAGCTAAAAAATCGGCCACTACGTTTGACTCAATACCAACTAAAGTGATTACACTGACAGTCAGGGTAAGTTACGTAAAATGAGCACACACGCAAACTGTACACTCACACCAACGTAGACTCACTCACACAGCAGCGTTTTGTCGAAGTGTGCGTGTCTGCAGGCTGGGAGTCAGACGACCCCACTACAAATTTTAGTCGCACTCTAGAGCTCGTTGAGTAAAGACTTGTCCTAAGCGAGTGGAGTAACACAGCGCCATACGCAGTGGATATTTCGTCATAACAACATTGTGATAGTGACAAAAATTATTCAGGACGTGTAAAGTGGGAGTGAAACATTTTATTTGTATTAATTACTGTTTTGAAAACTAATTGTGAACGATAGAACGTTTGTGCATTGCCGTTTTGTGGATTATGATATTGTACCCACGATTTGGATAATTCCGGATAAGGAGTATACAAACACCGCAAATATTTTTGTAAGTATTACCATTTATTTGTAATTTTTTAGCAAGTTTTTGTAAAATTGGATGTCGCAAGTCGTAAAAATCTTTTTTTCTCCAAAATAATTACAAGTCGAAGATCAAAACTATTTAATTTTTTTCAGTCCGTAAACTACCTTCAAATTCTAGAATTCAAGTAATTTTTTACTAGTCACTTTTAGTACAATCAAACAATCAATAAATGAAATAATTTCTTGAAATTACTATTCTGAACCAAAACTAATAAATTAAAACAAACACGAGTTTAACCGCCAGAAATTAAAGTTACATTATGTCGCATTTATTACTTTTTTGTAAGTAAGATTTTTTCAAAAGTAGTCCTTAAAAATTATACATTCGAAATTTCTAAATTTAAATTTCAAAAAATTCATGTCTAATTCATATGGAATTTATGAAAATTGAAACACCGTCTCCGGTCTATGAGATAGGTTTTCCTCGTGCGAGTCATTGACTTCTTGTTCAAATTTGTTTACTCATGTTTTCGGTGTTCCGTGCCAAAACTCACGCAATGTTAATCATTTTATTTGTTGAATTCTTACGTTTCTTGAAACTTTTCAATGACGGCCCTCGCCGCTTCACCTTGTTTTGAGTCTTTTGTTTGCGTTTCTGCTTCCTCGGTAATGTTTTCGTCACAGTTTGTAAGTACACAAGTAACTCTTATTACAGTTGTTTACATGTCCTATCCTGTGTTTTATTTGTCTAAATTGTGTTGCAATCCATTCATCTACTCAGTAGGTAGTTCTTAAATTATTAATTAAAGTTGCAATGTCACTAACTTCCACATTTTTGGTAAAAAGGAAATAGTGGATTGAAAGAGGAAATTTTGTAATTGCAGAAAAGTACAAATAATGTATAGTGCATTTAATTGCGGGATTGCGTTGGTTGTAGTGTCGTAAGCAGCGCCTGGCGCGGTTCTGTCGTAAGCCATTGTGAGTAGCTTACACAACTGGTTCAAGGTTCCGATCCGGCGTGCATTCGCCCGCGGATGTACGGAAACTAATGTTTTTTTTGTTAACAAATTTTTTTTTTTTATATTGAGAAATATTGTCTTTGAATGAATGTAACAAAAATATGAGCACTTAAGAAAACAATTTTTAAAAAATCATTGGAAAACTTTTTTTCCAAAAGATTTTTGGAAAATTACTGTAAGTAGTTAGCATGCTTTCAGTAGTTATTTTATGAGTTTTATTTGAATAAATAGAAGACTCGCAATTATTTTCTTATAATGGTTAAAAAGTGATTCTATGAATTAAAATACTCTTAAAAATAATAATTACTCTGATCTGTAAGTTTTTAAATTAAAATTCCTTTGACATAAATTCAAAATTCTTATTCCAATTTTGATTTTAGATTTTTTAATTTCTTCTAAAATACTTTAAAATCAAAAGAGCATAAAGCTTTCATTTCATTTAAACTTCCAGTTCCACCTCAACATTCCAAATTCAATTTCAAATTTTGAATTCTGTTAATACAACTCGAAAATCAAATATTCAATGCGGTAAAATAAAATAAAACTACAGTTGCCACCACCTGTTCTATAACATCCAGACATGCAGCAGTCTGAGTGCAATCGATCCACATAAAGGTCACTCTACGTCGATGGAGGCATGACGCAATGTCCCTGGGGTGGCTATTGTGCAATCAATTGCAATATAAATTATCTAACCAGATTAATAGCCACTTAAATGACCTATATAGCCAATTGGCGTGTGTGACAAAAATTATCTCAAAAAAATGTGGGTATGCAAATATAAAAATTGGAGGCCAAAATCCATGTTACGATCGTGTCGGAACCAATTCGATTAGTACTGTTATTATTGGCAAGCAAGCTTCCGTACACGTAATTTGAAAATGTATATAAAATTACTTCCAGAATTTAACCGGAGGCGACCGTGGTATGCAACACAAAGGCGTAACTAACAAATAAATAGATTTATCACGAAATGCATTATAAGTATATGATGTAATACGGAACTGACACAAGGTCGCACGAAAAGTAATAACGAAGACTTTAAGGCCACACCATTTATTTAATCATACTACACGACAGGGTATTATCGATATCAGATCACTGTTGAGTCACATTACAATAATAGCATTGTAAACTTTACGAGACCATCACCTAATTAACCCAAAACTACTGTAAATATTAGTGTGATAATACTATTTATACTGTCCAGGGTTAAAAAGAAACGACATTGGTATTTAATAAAGTACCTACTACACATAATGTGTTACAATAATAGATATTCTTCTATTGAATTGTTCCGGATGGAACTGCATTGATAGTGAGAAATAGTTAGAAATCGCTTACATAATATATTGTTGAAGTTCATGTTGGCGCCAACAGCTCATTGTCTGTGGTTATGAATTATGTCAAGATGCGATGTTTTGAAAACTTCCTATGGGCCCAGTCATATGTTATGTCTTAGCGAAGTCGGTTGTATCCTTAAATTATTTTGACTTACCGTCTTTGAGGTCACGTCTTCTGGATACGTTTCAAATATTTTTCGAACGAAAACTACGTATACTTGACCGATTTTTCGCATTGCGCGCAATGCGTCTCAATTAAAAACAGGAATCGGGCTATTTTAGCAACGACGGCCTCTATCGGTCGACTCGCGATAATGGTTTGGTGTCAAGGCTATATTTCGTAACAGAGTTTAAACGTGCCAAGGTAGTTCCTCTTTTCCGGTAGAAATTGTCTTTTTAAATAAAGAAGATAAGAATGATAAAAATTTGTTTGGACGAATCAGTTTTTATAACAAAGCGAGGCCTAGTTTCTTGGCCTTGTTCTATACCTGTTAATTGCTGTATTATTAAGAAACACTTAACCTATTTTCTTGTGCTAGATACAGAGTACAAGAGTTACGTAACGGTTCGAGGAAGTACAACAGAAGGAGCGCCGTATTTAGTTCCAAGCATAAAGGTCAACCTACGCCGTCAAAACATAATTGTCCGTCCCAATAACACAGAAATGTTAAAAATAAATTATGTCACGAAGATTGTTATAAAAGCTCCAGTTTCTCCGGTGCCTGTTGCGTCAGTACTATCAATCAAACATTCGGGCACTCGTATGTCCACGTCCACGTCACTGGTCCACTTCACAGCAATTGGTTGTGCACACTCACGTGCTCATCACTAAGTAGGTTACAGTTACGCAGCGGCGAGATAAAAAAAATAGGTCAAGTTATCTTTGCTTGTCCTCGCGCCGATGAAATTATCGGTGTTGTTATTGCGCGTGAAAAAATCGACTTACGTAACCCACCGTTGTATAAAACTCATAATCCAGGCAAATACATTGAGGGTTAATAATTAATTTGCGATCCATGATAATCTAACTACGGAAAATTTAACGGCGAATTTGCTTTATTTGCCATTTGAACTTGTCGGGTACCATTAATTTCAGGCATTAACCACTATACAGCTATTCGCAATAAAATAGCCGAGAAGTTATAACTAACATTTCATTCTTGGCGGCAAACCGTCAAATCAAACATGGCGGCGTCCCACTTTTCCCGCGCAATAAACGGCAAGCGCGTGGAAAGTTACCGCTGTACTACTTTCTCTACTTTTTCCAAGATGGCGGTTATTATATATTATTCAAAGTAAGGTCAAGAGCATTACTATTTATAATTTAAAACCGTAGCATTAAGCATATACATAAATTATGTATCAATGTTATGTTCGCTAGTTTCCTTTATTCAAGTTTAGGAAGTAATTTTGATATCATGCTTAATTTAAGTAAAAACAAGTTACGTAAACGGTTTAAAGAGGGCAATAGACTCCCTCTCCACTACCCACAAAGAATACAAGTAGTAAAATACTTAATACAGCGAAGACAAAGAATACAAGAAAATATTAAAATTTTAGCACCAAAAAAATTCTCATATTTTTATTGTTGAAGCAACAATAGCAAGTTGACGGTCAAGGGCACAGTAACAGTCATTAAATCCAATTAATAATTAAATTTCACGTTCTTGGATCATGTTGCAGTTTAAATAACTGTAGAGAAGAGCAAACGTGCGCGGTCGGTTCGTTGCGCAACAACAACGTGAGGTAAAGTGAGGTTCAAGAGCGCACACGTGTCAGAGGCCGCGTGACCGGTGCGCGACTTTGCACGTGCCTTTTGCAGGTAGGGCGATCACGGCACAGCCTTAAAGGTCAATCACTACCTAAAGGGCTGAACGAACCCGTGAACTTCGACATGTCAAACATTCGCAATTTACGCGCGGGTGCGGTGGCGATAACACTATCGGAATTTGAACCAACAAAAATATTCCAACGATAAGCAAATCGTATGCGTGTCAGTGACATATTCAAATAAAGAAAAGTTCTTTTCTAGGTCGACTTCATTTAAATTAAATAGTAAATGAGTTTAGTTTCAAATATTTATATCCGGATTAGATGACTAAACTTGATTTTAACAGTTAATTGTCTATGACTTGTGACGCAAAGGCGTACAACCTCTGTTATGCAGCCAAGTGCATTGTTATATAAGCACTTCGCGGAACATTGAACAGGAACAAAGTGTTCCGCGAAAATAATGATACAGCGCGGCGTATATACGCAATAATAAATATTATTATCGCTGTTTGTGAGTAGAACTCTGAACAATGATTCATTCACACCTTTACAATTACGAAATAGTTTCATATCGTAGAAACAACACTGTTTATAAAGTTAATTAATTTGGAGCAACACTAACATAATTGTTTTATAACTGGCAATCTTATAAATGAAGTAGCTGACAAAATTTAAACATCTTTTTAAATAAGTTCTAAATTTAAACGCGTCGTGATAGTTATTGATGCGTTTAGGATACCAGAAGCCTCGAGGGCTTCTGGTATCCTGTAAGCCTGTAAAAAAAGGTATAAAAATAGAAAGGGATGTGGCACGTGCGAGTGCACGCGGCACCCTCGACCTATAAGCACGTGTGTAGTTACGTCGGTTCGTCATGTTCCGTCTAGTGTTCAACTACAACGTGACGATAAATCAGCTAATACATTCCTCGTTATTACTTCATTCAAGAATACTATTATAGGCGCACTTAAAACTATCAGATTATATTATATACATATATTCACGCCTTTAAATTCCAGAAAGATTAGGCAGAGGTGTACAGTACTCTATATGAGATATATCGGTCCCACGTAATAGCAGGCGAGCCTATGCCGTAACGGGGACTTTGTCATAGGCTGTATGTTTACTGTCAGATGAAAAACAGCTTATTCCCTACTAAGACACCCACAGGAAGATATGGATTTAGCCTATTCTACTCCACCAAATAACCAACAGTCTTATTATAAAACTAAACATCTACACAATTTACGATATCCGATATTCCGATGAGAAAATTCATGCCTAGTTGAGTATCTTGTTCAACAGCAAAAATTTCCCATGGTTTAGCGGTCAATACCAAATACTAGATAACGGTTGCACAATATTGCTAACAACTATCAAGCGGGTTTTGACAATCGACAGTTATCGCTAATCATGTACTTTCTCGCGCCACAACCCGTTAACCGAAAACTGGGACTGTACGGTACAACCGAAAACGGTTTTTTGTGCTCATCGCAGGTCTCTAAAACTCGTAATACTGTTATGAAACAGCTATTAGCGTTTCGTCATCATTTTAGCGGTTAAATTTATTTTTATTTCGATGTGATAGTCAAGGTTGGGTTTGTGTAATGTGCAGCATAATTAAGCTGTCAGAAATGACATTTGAAACACCAGTGATTGTCTATGGTTAAAACGTTGTTAATACGCGATTTAGGTAAACTGTTAAGATTAGAATAGTTCGGATAGGCTATAAATAACTCGTTATAAAGTAAAACTGGGTGTATAACCATATTATATCAATAAAAGTTTGCAAGAAAAGATTTATTGAGCATATTTTTATTAATAAGTACTGCTAAATTGTAACAGTTCGGTCGGAAACGGTGTTTAACTGTCTGTGCTCCGCCAACCGGCAACAATATAACGGACAGGGGAATATTTCTGTTATTTAATCTTTACAAATGGAGCAAAACATAATTCGTATCATAAAAAAGCGTATAAACATCAAAATTGCCAATCCATTCAATTCGTTTTGAAATTCTAATTTCAAATTTCGCAGAAGGTCGTAGAATGTCGTAATTGGTCCACCATAGTAGACTATAAAAGTGGGCGAATTCGTTTTATTTAAATAAATATCCATAAAATATAGTAGTACAGTTACGACAAATCTTTTTTCCATCTGTTCTGAGCAGAATACTGTTTTAAATTAACACCTAATAAAAAGTAGGCGATTCGAACGGGGCGACCGACAAAAAATGTTTGAATAGCATTACCTAACTGTACAATATAGTAATATCGAAGTAACGGAACAATATATTGAAATAAATACTTTTCACTGATGACGATGCGATACCGTTATATTGATATGACATTACTATTGTCACTTTTCAATAGAAGGTATAGCACAACTAAAATAAGATTGTTCTATTAGAAATAAATGCTGTATTCAAAGGTTAAACTACAACGCATACCAATTAAAGTTGGCGCGATTATTTTAACAGTTAGTCTGTGTAACGGGCGCCCGTGCATCTGGCCTGCCCTACTGACACCAATCATGTCGTGCCGTGAAACGGAACGCATCAATAAAAAAATCATACTATATCAGAGACAGTTGACGTGTAATATCTAAATTTTTAAGTGTTACTAGCAAAAAATATTAAGATTAAAAATTTTTGTCCATAGGCAATTTCCTTTTTTCTTTTTTTTTTTTTCATTTCTCACGTGGCGCTACGACAGCGTGTAACTCAACGTGACCGTCATTTCTTTTTTAATTTTTAATGCACAATCCAGTGCAACCAGCATTGTTTTAAAATCATTTCAAAAAACAATCAAACTCTACCAATCACAATAGGTACTATAAATTATCCTTACCATTGTTAGTTTCGGATAATAAGTTGATAACAATGTGAGCTGGAACATTTTTTTACACTTCCTGTACTTGTTTCGAGTACATAATTGGACGATAACTTAACTTATTAGTGATTTATGTACATCATTACTCGGAGAATAATTGCTTTGTTACGTTAAGGCAAACAACTTCATGACTTGGTCAATTTAAATGGACATAATCAATTAAAATGAACATGACACGATTTTTTATGCAACGTGTTTAGTAATCCTATTGAATGGTAACAAATCTACTTTTACTGTGACTTTATAAGTACTTAAATTATAATAAATGAAAATTTAAAGCGACATTGGCTAATAAAATCAATCATCAAATAAAATGAAATCGTATTCATATTTTCTTAATTGTGAAATCAAATCAACCCCAAACTTTCTTTTCGTATTGAAATATCAGAATAGCAATAACTTTTTTATTACGAGTGATGTTACATTTCCTAATTAGAACGCCAATTCGGCAACAGCCAGGAAGTTTGTGTTGTAACGGAAGAAATCCGGTGTAACCTTAACTTCGTATTTGTAACACGCTAAAATTAAGAAACACGACTTATTAATGAGTTTGGCTAACATGAAGGGAGTAAAAAGCGTTGAAATGTGGCAACATTATTTCACAAAGGTGATCCATGTGCAAAGTTGCAGCGCGGGATCTTACGACACTAGTATTGCAACCGCTGGATTTTGTAAGAGCGACATTATTTAGACAACTGCAATGGTTCACGATTTTTTTTTCGTAACTAACGTAACTTTTCTTGTTGTTACAGAACCACGGTGAGGATTCGTGCGGACCAGTTGCAGTCCGCCGAAACATGGTTGCAGAGTTCATCTTGAGTCAGCAGCAGCAGCTGCTTGGAGGGCCGGGTGGAGGAGGGCTTGGGCCTGTGCCTCCGCCGTCGCGGGGCCAGCCCATCCCACCCCGCGGCCGCCTCTCCGTATCACCGCATTTCCCCATGGACCAAGGCCCTGTACCTCAGGGCAGTCCTGGTGATTCAAATGACTACAATAGCTTCGATTTCAACAAGCGCAAGGACTTCTTTGGTCAGCGCAAGCAAAGGGAATTTATTCCTGACAACAAGAAGGATGACGGTTACTGGGACCGCAGGCGTAGGAACAATGAGGCTGCCAAACGCTCCCGGGAGAAGCGCCGTTTCAATGATATGGTACTGGAGCAGCGTGTCGTTGAACTGTCCAAGGAGAACCACGTGCTGAAGGCACAACTAGATGCGATAAAGGAGAAATATGGAATCTGCGGGGAGACACTTATCAGCATAGACCAAGTACTGGCGACTTTGCCAACATGTGATCAGGTCCTGTGTGTAACGAAGAGGAGTAAACTGTCACCCGGCCCCCTCTTCCCTCCTGCGCCGCCACCACCCCCGGCGCCGCCAGCGTCTCCACCATCACCACCGCCACAGCGCGCTCCTGAACCTTACCAGGAGAGGCTGCCTGCCCCCGAGGCGTATTACCCGCACCCCGCACACTATGAGCCTCCAGGCTCCGTTCTCAATTTATCCAGATCTCGCCGTGTCCCCTCCCCCTATGAGCTTTCCTCCCTGTCTGGCTCAGGGGACGAGAACACCGAACAGTATGCGCCCGAGAACAACGGGCTTCCTCTGAAACTTCGTCATAAGTCTCACCTTGGCGACAAGGATGTCGCTAGCGCCCTGCTGTCCCTCCAGCACATAAAGCAGGAGCCGGGCCCCCGGTCTTCACCTTCCTGGGACGGTGAAGGCTCCAGTGACGAGCGTGATTCCGGAATCTCCATCGGTGCGGAGTTCAGGCCCGCACACAGGCCAGAAGACAGGCTAGTAGAGGAGGAGGATGCACACTTGAAGGCGGAGCTGGCGCGGCTCGCTACTGAGGTGGCCACGCTCAAGAACATGATGCATCAGAACAAGGCGCGCGCGCACGAGCACTGAGCGCGAGCGAGCGCCCCGGCGCCGAGCCTTTCTGCCGCGCTGCGCCTGGACCGCGCAGACGCCCGCGCCGCGCCCCCGCGCCGCGCACAAGTGTCGAACTCGTTCGTACAAACTGTCTCCTACCCCTCCCTAGTAGATGAAGTTACCACGTTGTAAAAAGTTGAACATATTATATTTGTATCATATTGTGCAGCTGTAAGCGGCTAAGCCGTGTCGCCTAATTATAATCCTTCCTAGTAATTGTATGTCGTGGTCGGTGTTTTGTACTGTGTAGGGTAGACAGACGTAGTGGCAGGTCGTCGCAGGCGCGCACGCGCACGCGCCGCCTCCGCGGACCCGCGTCCTATGAAAATGAGACTAATTATGTTCGGTTAAGAGACTTTTCGAACAGATAAAACGCGTCTACTCAGTGATAGGATATAAAAAATGCATTTCTAGTGATGAGCTATGTATGTATATGTAATTAAGTTATAGAAGTAGATCTGTTTCATCTATTCGAAGACTCGATAGTGAAAATCGATGGCTAAAGACTATGTTCTTATAAGTATAATGTAAGTTTGATCTAAGTAAGTTTAAGTCCAACTTAGATGGTTATTTATAAAAAAAATATGTATATTTCTCATTTCGGTAAAGCCCGTTAAGATCCAAACCAAAAAACGTTAGGTCCTCTGGTTATAGCTATTGAGAAATCGCAGATAATTATAAGATATAGATGTACTACATAAATCTATAGTGACAGATGTATTGACTAATCAGATTAAGAACATACCAGTGCCTTTGACAATACATACCTACCTACCTTTATAAATAGCTACCTAAAGGAATATTTTTGTACACTTGTAAGTAAAAAATGTGGCGATTTCATTCTTCGGATATACACTGCACTTTACTATGCGTTCGACGACAATCTCTCATAGCTTATAGAAAAGTATTAAAATGTATATACCACTTTCAAACTAGACGTACAGTCAGCCGCATACTGTGAGTATTGCATATTCAACTTTTCGTTCACATCGTACCGATAACACGCTATTTGCCTTCCATCATCTGAGAATCGGTGACCACGCGTTGCTGACTCTCAGCGACTGATTAATGTACTTCATCAATACACGCCACGAACACTATTTGCCTACGTAGCAGATTACAATGTAACCATATACCACTACAGTAGCGCACATTGAAAACTGAAGCGTATTATAAGTATAGTGTGAACGGAAAATGGCAAATTTTCAGTCAGATAACAGTTAGTGACTGACAATACGTCTTGTACATAATCTTTTTTAAACAAATCCAGTTGTTAAGAACCCATGGTAAGGTGCACAAAATTTTTAAATTGTATATAATCCTATAAAGCTAGAAAAGTATTGCAGTTGTATTGTAGTCTACTCCTAGTAGTGCCCTTAAGGGCACGTGACTGGACTGAAGGGAGTTAAAGCTAAGTATTTATTTATTATTCGGACAGTGAAAGAGGATTTTACAATTTATTATCTTTGTATAAGAAACACTATACGATAGGAATAAATTGTGTACATTAAAATTATTACGTCATTTTATTTTCATACCAGATTCCTTGTTATCTGTTGTTCGAGTAAGAAAATTACTTGGAACTTCCGGCGGTAAGCCGTTATATAATATTATCAAGCTACCTACTGTTGAATCATATCAACATTCAACATTGAAATAAATGGTTTCAATCTATTGAAGTTCAAGGAGACAGCTCAACTGGTGGAACCCCGGTTCTGCTAATTCTCAACTACTGTCATACCTCAGACACTACATTTTTTTATACCACTTAGATGGCAAACAAGAACATGGCCCCCAGTGGTTACCGTGGCCTATGGACGTATGCAACACCAGGGGCGTCACACATATACTACCAACCCCGTAAGACCTTCTTAAAAACCCCAAGCTGTAGTCACTTGGAAAAACCCCGGCAGGGAGTTCATTCCACAGTTTAAGCGTGCGGGGGATGAAGTTCCTTTTATACCTGACTGGCGTACTATTTCCAGTCGCAGCGTGTGAAAAGCCATCCGCTTTCCTGTCCGTGGCGAGAGGTGCGATGACAGTTACGAAAATGGGATTTTTGTTCTTATTTTGATAACCAGTTACAAAAATAGAAAAGAAATATTTCGTAACTGGTTATGACAGTTGGTTATGAAAACGACAATTTAATTATATTTTCGTAGCTGGTTATGAAAGCAAGAAAAAAATTCCACGTTCGTAGCTGGTTATGAAAATGACACTTACGAAAATGGACGAAGCCCGATGATGGAATAAAGTCTAAAAGTGAATGGGATTTTTGCAATGTCAATGGTATGACAATGAACTGAATCAAAGTCCTGAAAGTAAGCGTTTATTGTAGGTCAGAGGAGAATATAGGACACAAAAGGATAAGTATAAGTAATAAGAGAAGTAACCTTGCGGTACGGCAGCATACTGTCACTTAAAGAAGACTTACTTCCATAGTCGAGCCGATCTCTTCGTGTCAAGAAAAACATAATTCAAATACCTCATGAGGTATACAAGGTGTAAGTATTAAAAAAAATACGACAACATGAGTCACTTGTCAACTGTCAATTGAAGTGACAGCTAGAAGTTCAACTATGACATTTTAAATACATTGCTTGTCAAGTATCAATGCTGTGACATTTTAAATTATCACATCAGTTGCATGAGATGTTTTCACACAAACGTAAGATGTCAGGTTCGATTCCGGACATGGAATTTCTCACTAACAGCACAGAATCCAAAAATTTGCGCTGTATCAAGATAATGGCAGTACCTGTAAATAGGTACGCTGTAGTGCAGGTTTTCCTTTCGAGTTTTAGGGATCAGACAGCAGTCGCTTCCCAACTAACTTATAATTCAAGGAAACGAAGAGTAGAATATGGATTTCTGGAGTTCCAAAACCTTATAATGGAACCGGGTTTAATTACAATTTCAGGATATACAACTACGTGACAGACAGACGGATAGTGTAGTCTTAGCAATGGGGCCCTCTTTACCCTTTGGGTACGGAACTCTGAAAAATAAAAGGAGAATAAAAATTGTACCGACGGCGACGTCTGTCCAGCGCGAGCAGACATTACATTTTTGAAGGAGACTTGATTGAATGCAAAATTAGGTTTTTCATCATTACACTGCACTGCAGTTATTTACTATTTGTTGCATTTACTGCATAAAAATTAAATTAAAATAAATTACATCTTATACTTAGCTTAGCTATATTTATGAATACTTATCAAGGACACAATAATTATTGTGTCATATAAATGCATCTGCAGAATTTACAGACGAAAAGCTGTATGATTTGAGATTGACAGGATCATTATTGTAACACTCACTGGGATATTTATCAATAACTTAGGTCACGTATCCTACAACCTCATCCAGGACCGTGTGTAGACGGCGCCGGCGTAGCAAAGTGCTACGAGGCCTACGAGTTTTTCTTTAGTAGCACCCGCTTATCCCGGGTGATCCCGATTACATTCTAAGCTTGCACTTTAGATCCCGTGTCCATTCTCCCCCCCCCCCCCCCCTTCAATTAGTTTAATTTGGCTTTCACATATTAATGCATATTTGCACATAGCGGGAATCGAACCCGCTACTGAATGCGCAAGGATAAATGGAAGGATGTAGCAGTTGATCGCTCCATTGTTATTTTATACAGGGCGGTCGCTATAAAAAAATATGGCACAAAGTATAAACTAGGTGGATGCTATTTATTAGTCAGTCATAGCTACTGCACAAGAGACGCCTGTCTTTTTGACATAGCAATACCAATTAGACTGATTATGTTAAACACATTAGGCGTCCGTGATTTCGGTATTTCACTTTGCTTTTTTTTCTCTCACGTCTGTATATAATCTTACTACTTCTTACCCATACATACATACATACAAAAATACATACATACATACATACATACATACATACGTACTGTCTGTCACGCCTCGTTCCCAGTGGGGTAGGCAGAGACCACAGTTTTCTACTTGCCACGATCTTGACAAACATCTTTCGCTTCTTCTACTTTCATAATTGTTTTCATACATGTTCGCCGGTTTCGGGTACTCTTGACATGTCCTTTCTTTAAAATGTCTTCGATCTGACTGACATACGTATGTCTAGGTCGATTTCTTACCCATGATGTATAATATTATAAATTCGAAGGCCTGAACGGATACATGGATCTTGGATGTTTCCTACTCAATCACGCCAGAAAGGCTGAGACGAATTCGTAAGAAATGCAGCATAGTGATAGATTACCTATGGTCTGGAATATGTAGTATATAAACATTTACGGGATAAGTCAAGTACGGAAGGGGTACACACATTATAGGAGCTCAAATTGGCAACCTCATAATTACAAATGCAACGTCTTAAAACACTGAAGTGAACCAAATTGAAAATTTAAACCCATTTTACACCGATATCGTTATCAAACTTACTGTGCTTGTAAAAAGTCAATACTTACTACAGAATTTCAAATTATTTTATTGCGTTCTTACGAATACGACCCCTTAACATAAAGCTGTGGAATGAACTCCCCGCGGTGGTTTTCCCAAGCGACTACAATATGGGGTTCTTCAAGAAGGGCAGTAGAAGGTTTCTTCAGGGTCGGCAGCGCGAGTGTGACACCCCTGCTGTTGCATACATCCATAGGCCACGGTAACCACTTTCCATCAGGTGGGCCGTGTGCTTGTCTGCCACCTAATTGGTATTAAAAAAAACATAATTATATCTTCGTGGACAACTGTGATACCCAAAATATAATATGCAGACAAAGTCGCGAATAAAAGAAAAAAAAACAATGTCAAACTAAATTCCACCCACAATTTTATCAAACCAATAAATCAATTAATACATTTTGCACACTTAACATGTGTTACCAGCCTACGCACGAATTCTCCCAAGACATTATTTGCTTATTTTTAACGTGAAACATCATAAAATAAAACATCATTAAATATAAGTAGGCATCTCGGTCAAGGCTTCCTTTCTTCTCTTATCTACTGTTCAGACATCATTGAGCCTCATTGCCAGACACTTAAAAATGTGTTAGTTTTGCGAATGTGTGCACTAAAATAATAGCGAATTTATTGCATGAATGTTCAAGCTGGTGACGCAGGGCGTAACGGAAAATATCGTAGTTCAGCTAAACTAACAGTTACTCTGGAAAAAGCGAACCAGGATAAACGCTAAGATGTTAAAAAAGACACAGGACGGTTTTATTTTACTACTTAAGTGACAGATAAGCACACGGCCCACCTGATGGAAAGTGGTTACCGTGGCCCATGGACGTATGCAACACCAGGGGCGTCACAATCGTGCTGCTGACCCTGAAGAAACCTTCTAATGCCCTTCTTGAAGAACCCCATATTGTAGTCGCTTGGGAAAACCATCGCGGGGTGCTCATTTCACAGCTTGTGTGTGTGAGAAATGAAGTTCCTTTCATACCGCACAGTGCGCACCATTTCCGTTCGCAATGTGTGAGGATGAATTCTCCGCCTGTGTGGTATTGGTATTGGTGGCACCAAGACCTTAGGGGAAAAGCCAACCGCACGTACAAGGTGATACACCTTTTAAAAGACAGACTAGGTTCTGGTACAGACGTTCCTCTTGGGGTTAGGAGGTCAGTCAAACAGTTGCTCCCGTTAAAGCCGAGATAAACAATATTATTGTAGCAGAGGAGGAGAATGAGTAAAAGAGCTGACTCTGGGCTCCAAAATGGAAGCTTTGGAGGGAATTGGGAGATGAGTGACTGACGTCGTCGTAATGGAACATAAAGTTTGCTAAGTACATATTATAAATTAGGATCTTCTTCATCCTAGCGTTAATTCCAGTCGCATCCGAAACTTTCACCCTGGAGTTCGGGGTCCGCTTTATCCAGTCTCACTGCGTGTTTGACTGAACTTCAACATTTTCCATGAAGCGACTGTCATCTAACACCACAACCCATTGGTGATATCGAGTTAATATATTTTGTGTTAGATATAACTATGTCGCACTAAAAGGCCACATATTGTACAGAAGTAACTACCCACAAGAGATATAGTGGCATATCTTTCGCACAGCCATATTTTGTCTACACCCAGTCGGATGGTAAGCTTGGGTGGAGATTAAATAGTAAAGGCGTCCATTCCAAATGCTATCAATAATTGTAAACCTTACTTGGCCCTTATTTAAGAACTCAGCATCTGATGCTTTTCCACGCTCACTTCAAGATCCTCAATCATAGGTACACTTATCGATTGACGGACGAGGTCCTGGGGTTAAGTGTTCAGACGGCAGTCGCTCCCATAAAAGTCACATACCCCATTCTACAGTAAGAGAAGGAGCAAACGGATACTGGGCTGACTACCTAGTGTATCTGTGTTCTACCTACCTTTGACTAATTATATGGCGCTGATAAACAAACGGTAACTCTAAAATTAGGTGCCATATGCCGTCACCGGCATACCTGCGCCGTTCAGTAACCGGGTTAGACAGAAATACTCCACGCGGCCCCGAGTTCGGACATTCAGTGGAGTTACGTCGCTCGTTGACAATAAAGTGACGAAAACAGGTAAATGGGCATGCAGGAATCGGATGGGATTCCTAATACTGTAGACAGCAATGAGGAAGGGGTGGAGTTTTGTATAATCCGCTCTTAGCGGATGTCTACATCCTATAAGGAACCTACCAGGCAAATTTCAAGTTTTTAGGTGATGGCTAATCATGACTATGCTCTGTCCAATTGAGAATCTGTCCAGTTGAGAATCTGTCCAGTTGAGAATTTGTCCAGTTGAGAATCTGTCCAGATGCGCCTCAATCATCTGTTTCGTTCGGCTCCGCTCCCGCATTAGCATTCGTGGTTATTTTTTTATAACCAACCTGAAATAGAATTCCTGCAAAGTCATCCGCAAATATAGACCAAGATGTATATAATTCACACATTGCCGGTGGAACAGCAGACATTCCTAGGCAGAGTTTTGTATAGAATGCCTGCATTATACAGATTGATGATAACATATATAATACAGCTTGCAAATGAGGTTGGCTATGCCCAAATGGGTCTTGAAATGACCCCCTTAGTCAGTTGAATGTCCTGTAGTATAGCATAATATGTGATACTTATAGGTAAATTGTTTTGAAGCTCAATCACTATATTTCCAAGCAGTCCATCTGTGAGTACAGTTGCGACAGCTGCGCAAAGTCAACCACTTAACAAATATTTATCAGTTTTGATTACGTATTTTGTTATGTACATTACGTAATGTTATTTACATATGTTATATAATAATTAAATATCATTATGTTATAATTGTAGTGATTTATATTTTAAAGAGAATATAATCATTAGGTTGGTTACTCTTCCATAAGTGTTATTTCGAGTTAGTGCACTACTCGTTATGTTCCCTGATTCGCCATTTTCGTTAATTCGTCAGATTCCATAATTCGTCAATTCCATCAAAATATTTGATTAAGTAGTCAATTTCCCTAACTGGTCATTTTCTTTAGTTCGTCAATTTCCCTAACTGGTCAATTTCTTTAATTCGTCAATTTCCTTTCTACTTTGGAGCTCGAGATCCGCTCTCTTATTCGTTTTCCACGTTTCAACATTTATTTTGTTTATCTTGGATCTTACGGAAGCGGCTGACATCTGACCTCCTTACCCAGAAAGACAGCGGCAGTACTTTATACATCAATCAGCAGGTAGAACACCTTACAGGTGAGGTTGGCTTGAGTCCCGAATATCTGCTTGATCTGGGACTAAAACCCCATTGAGATAAAGATAAAAGGACATTGGAAGGTCCCTACAGGGTCGCCAGCACGAGTGTGATCGCACTACATCCATAGGCCAGTTTCCATCAAGTGGGTTGTGCGTTTTTCTGCCAGCTAAGTGGTAGGTATAAAAAAGATGAATAATTAAATCATATATAACTCATTTTAAACTTTATTTCGCTACATAATTAGGTAATGACAATATTTTATATACACTTTATAGGTAAAGTTTTTTTAGTGTAAGTAACACATTGAATATTAATTTCCAAAACCCACAAAATTTTGCCAATAAAGACATGACACTTTATTCCATACCATGTTGTGACGTCATAGTCTACGGTCAATGATCTTTTATTAAAAAGAGGTAAATACAGAAATAGCAAACTATGCCAATTAGCCTACGTGAACGCAAACACGAGTGCAACAGAACATGGATTAATCAATGAGAGTGAATGAGAAGAATGACTTCAGTCAAACAACTTTATACAATTTAACATAGCGATATTAATAAGATAATACGTCTACCTACCTCATTTTAATGTAAGATCAGTCTATACGACAATATGAATCTTGTCTATCTATATATCTATAATCATCATCATCATCCTCGCGTCCCGGTCGCATCTGAAGCTTTCACCTTGGAGTCTGGGGTCCGCGTCTTGCTCTATGCTTGGCTGAACCTATCGACGCTATCCGAAAAATAGCAGTTGGACCACTAGTTGGACTTTTTAGGGCTCCAACTACCCATAACTACTACCATAGCCATATATATTATGCATCCGTAATATGGTCATAAACCCTTTAAGACTTTAATATATCAATGTGCCCACTTAATCAATCACGTTATTTTATTTATTTAAACCTAGTATAAAGAGGATCACATAATATCTTTAATAGCAAGTTATCATAAAACATTAATCTTCAATACAAAAATAATATAAATAAACTACCAAATAAAGTGCAGAGTTAAAAATAATTTGAGTAACATGAAATATATGGGAATATGACTAATTTCCTTCCCACCGGTATTCCCGCTACTGTAATTCCTGTACCTCAGGACCAACAGTGGAGTTACATCAAACACCAATTAATGACACTCGAGAATTCCCAGAGAAATTTCAAACGTCTTGATACCAACATCGAAATTATACAGAAGTAAAATAGAGGCACTACAAATATAACTAAATGGGTATTAATAATTATCATGATTTGACTTTGGTTTCATCAAAATATTAACACGAATAAAATAATTAAAACATAAATAAATATTAAATAACACTAACAAACTCGAAACAACAATTAACCAATTAACTATTACAGATAACGAGATTCAGAATTTAAATACTTATAAGAGTAGAGAAGTTAGATTGTTACACAGAAGCACATCTGCTTAACCCATAATACATTTTCATAAATTGTCCATACAAGCTCACCGCACAAATATAGGTTTAAATTCAGTAGAATAACACATCACAATTGTTTTTCAAACGTCTGGCCTACGCGGCATCTGCGTTACAACTGATTAAATCTTCACTGCTCGAGCGTGTACACCCTATTGTTGTCTCACTCGTTCTTAGAATGCGGTCGCGCACGCTCGCTCGGCAAGTGAAGAGGGTAACTTCACTCAGTCTCGGGGATCACTTCGCCAGCGCCCATATTTTGAGCTGGTTCTAAAATAGGTAATGGCATACTTGGTCCTCGGAGTCGAGCAGAGCTTAGCTCGTTGCATTGTACCCAGAGCTCCAACTGAAACATCAGACATTATTTGATTTATTGAATATTTTTTATCATTTACAATACTAGGACATCATTTCTCAGAAGGTCAGAAGCGAGGCAAAATAAAATAGAGAGAACTGTCATGAATATCCACGATTCATCACGCATCTCATACCATTTCGGTACTACGAATACGTCCTCTCAGTGTTCTCTGTGGGTGAGGTTTGTGTATAGCGCTTACACAGACGTCGCTCACGATCTCAGGCTTTCGGTGTCTTATCAAAGAATTATAGCACCATAACCATCACTCGAGCTCCATTCCCGGTCGCAATTTGGATCAGTGCCGGATCCGAATGGAGCCGCTCTGCCACTTCCCCCTTCCACAATTTGACTTTCATGGGACCTCTCCAATTCCGAGAGTAAAACCTGCACCAAAGCCTCATAATATTTCCTAATGAGAGAGAGCAGTTTCACCAGTTGGTATGAAAACTGAATATGAATATCGGCTAAGTTTAGTGATTATAGCAATAAGTGCAACGCAGACAAGTGCATATAACAAGAGAACATGACAAGTCATCATTATCATCATCTTTACGATAGTCTCGGTCGCATCCGGGGCACTCAACTAGGAGTCCGGAGTCCGCTAAGATAATTTTTACTAGTAGCCATACCTCGGGCGGCATCTTGCCCGGCGGCGCGCGGCAGGCGCCCGCGCAGTGCAGCTGCAGCAGCAGCTCGGCGATGGCAGCAGCTGACGTGTCGATGACGCGCTGCCGGCACACCGCCACGGCGTGCACGAACCCGCCCGGCCCCACGAACTCGTGCTCCATGAAGAACGTCTTGTCGTCCCAGTACAACGCCTGCGAGTTCACACAAAAAGCATAGCCAGGGGCAAGTTTCGAAAGGTTTACAAAGAAAAATGAACGCTTTTATGTACTATGCAACTTTTAAACTTTCGCGTTCCATGTTCCAATAATTTTAAACGGCAATTACCACGATTATGGTATAAGTGCTTACATAGGTACTAACTTTTGAATTGTCTGACATTTCAACGACGGTTATTAGGTACATTACTATCCTTTTGAAAACTATCATAAGTTGATTTGTAGATAATATTTTGAATTTTGGAGAGGGTGTACCGCCAACTCTCAGCCAGAAGGTTACACCCATGTATTTATACAAAGGTGAGTGAGTTTATGGAAGCCAAATATTCAATTTGATCCTTCAATCATTTAAAAATTCGTCGAGAGAAAAGCAGACTTTTTATATATCGGTTTACTTTTAAATACCAAAATATTCTTACTCACTTTTGAAGTAATCGTGAACTTGGTAAACGGCTTCAAAAACCTCCTGTATCTGATGGTGGCAGCTGCCTGCACCACGGAGCCTCCTGCGGCCTTTATATTGAAATAGAGGCCAGTCCGCTCGTAGAAGTCTGCCCTCGCGAAGTCCAGCTCTCGAAGGTAGCGGGCATTGTTCATGTGGTACAGTAGCGTGTCTATGTCGTTTATGAGACACCATGCTGGAAAAACAGTCAAGTATTAGAAGGTTAGTTTCTGTAGGATCTGGACAGTTCAATCGAGGGGTACCTCCATATGGGGCACTCTGGGTAATGACTGTAATGAAGATTGCAAGATGGCAGAGCCATTCATCCCATGACACTTAACCGGATATAGCCTTGTGTCAACCGGAGTGCGAGGTAATCTTACACCCCGGTATCATCTGAAGAGTCAACACAGAGTGCGGTTTTAATCAGTTCGAGTCTGACATAACCACCACCGATGGCCGACAGGGGTGGTATCCGCGGGGATTTCCGCACGAAAATAAACGGTAATTCGCCACTAACGTTGGCGATCACGGCGTGTTGTTAGGAATCAAATCCCCTGCCCTGCAGATATGAGATGCTAGACCCGCGGTTGTGGAGGCTACCTAGTTAAGAGGGACTTAAAATATAACGAATTATATTGAGCCAAAGGACTGATGGCCGTTGGAGCAGACGAGTCCTAGAGCGGAGACCGCGAGAAGGAAAACGGAAGGTGGGACACCCCCTAGCCAGGTGGACTGACGACCTGCGAAAGGTAGCTGGGACAGACTGGATGCGGAAGGATGAGGATCGGCAAACGTGGCGCATATCGGGAAAGGTCTATCATGTCCAGCAGTGGACTGCAATAGGCAAATTGATTGATTGATTGATTGAGTAAATTCGTTTGATGTATTGAGAAAAAGGCAGGTAAAACCAGCGGGCTTGCATGAAACGTATAATGACTGTAGGGGAAGCTCTCGAAGTTTGTAAGTACAGAAACAAATGTTGGGCTGTTACTACCTACTCCAGAGAGCAAGAGACTTGGAGAAATATAGTTGGTAGGTTTATAGCGAGTCAAACTTACAATCCACTTTAGTAGTGTCCAAAATGCAGGTCTTCTTCTTGAAATACCTAGCCTTAGCCACGGTGTACATCATTCGCGCGAAGTACGCCACGTCCATGCTCCCGTAGAGAAGCAGGACACCAGCCACCATTGCTGCTGCCCATCCTGGCACGCAGACCGCATACATCCTGAAACTACAGACAGACACACGTTTTAACGTCATTTTTTAAATATTCCCGTGTTGGTTCCCAGTGAAGCTGAATAGAAGCACCTGATCTCTTCCCATGGGTGTCGTAGAAAGTGTTTTTTTTTAAAGGACACGTCAATTTGACTTCGCCTTGCCTGATTGTAAGCTGAGGGCAATGTCTCTGAAAAGAGGGTCACCATTGCAGACACGTACCATGTTACAATGGTGGCACTCAGCTTGACGGCCTCATCAGATGCTTTTTCACGCCCCGCTTAAAGGACCTGGGACTGTAGGAGGAGGGAAACACGTGAACTGGTTAAGGGATAGGGCTGTTGTCCATCCGACAATATACACAGTATACCAGTATACACACAGCCCATGACAAAGTGCTTGTTTGATGATAATAGGCCCGCCCCCGTTACATGGGGCTGAAAATCACAGTTGCTGAAATGTGGGTGTTTATACAACTCTGCCTACCCCTTCAGAGGTTTACAGGCGTGAATGTATGTATATGTATATTATATTCAGTCCATTAATCCATTAGTTTTAAAATATATTAGTTTAGTTTTTGTTATATCTCAAGATAATTATCTAAGTTATTTAAAAAAAGTAGTTATTGTGTTAATAGAGAGTAAATCTCATTCATCTGTCAATTTGTCTGTCTCACGCGTATTAGTATACCAGATACGATCAGTCATGTGTTATGAAGTGACATTTAAATATACGTCCATTAATTGAATGCACCACGCTAGATGGTAAGAAGTTAGGGTGAAGTCCAGAAGATACGGGCGAGCAATCCAGACGCTGTCGATCCTAAAATGCTTCAGCAGCGGCTTCTGAATGGTCCCATTTATACTTATTGGAGTGTAACGTTTAAGTAATGGGTATCTGCTCGCTGTATCTGCTGCATGCGTCTGTCATTGTCGTATGCGGTCGGCTTTAGAATCATACCTTTAGTGGTCTCTTACTTGAGGGCCTTGACAAATGCTTCTTCAAGCCCTGGTTAAAGAACCCGGGACCGAAATTGAAGGAAACACGTGCGCAGGCAGAGCATTCTAGTTCTTTCATTTGAGACCAAGGAAGGAAGTGTCGCGTACTTACTCGAACCGCTTGGTCCAAGACAGTATTGTATACCTTACTAGCTGTCCCGGCGAACTTCGTATCGCCATATTCTTTTCAACCCGCGTGAATTTTTGATCCCGTTCCCGCTGCACCTATTTTCTCATCTTTAAACCTTCCCTGGACATCCACGAATATTTCAAGATTAAAATTAGCCAAATCGGTTCAGCCGTTCTTGAATTATAAACTAACAACGAAAAGTGGCATTGATTTTTATATAGGTATATAGATATAGTGTGGAAGTGTGGATAGTGTGGATAGCAAGTTGTAATTTCTTATTTTATATACCAGGGGCCTTAGACAAAGTGACATTCTATTGGCGAAAACGCCAGTGGAATCGCTAATTGTAGTATGAAATTGACATAAATCATTAATATAACTATATTTTTTTTATGAAATTTGAATCTTTGTAACTCGAAATACATTATTTAACTTATCATTATTACTATAACCACCGCAATATCCCGAAATCCATTGTTACAACGTTAAAAATGGTTCGCTTCAGCGCGATTCCATCAATAGAATGTTTGTTACTTTGTCTATAATAGCTGTGCGTACAAGGACCGATGGCTTTACGTACCCGCCGAGGTAAGAAAAGGTATCAATGTGATAATGGTTACCCATCTTAAAACTGACCTAATATTGCTTATTGCTGGCTAGTTAAGCTTGCAATACTAGCCAAGTCAATCTTAGGATGGGTGACCATACCACTCATCCAAGATTGCTTCAATTCTTAAGGAAATAAGTCTATTAATCATGTGAATACTTTCTACAAATGATGTCCAGTTATGTATTAAAGAGCAATCATATTATATTGTTCATTACGATTACTTGGAAATGGGCGTTTCTATAAATAACAAATGTAGTCAAGGGTAAATAGAATCGATAACGACTCACTACTCGTACGAAGTGCGGCCACATGCATATGTATTGTGTAATGTCTCTTTCTTATCACTGGTAACCACTGTACGAGTGGAACGAGTATGTGCGCTGATACTATAGGCATTCTTGCCTCCCTAGACAAGTGGCAATTCGTTGTATGATGGAATAGAATGGCGAATGTATAGGATTTGACGTTTTTGACATTCGTTGACGCCTGTCATATACGTCAAATACCATACATTTGGCATTATATTCTACAAAACGCCGGCCGACGAATTGCAACTTCTCTAGAGGGGCTGGCTGTCTGAAGTCCTTTTCATTTATTGTTCTACTATTAGAATCTTCGCTGACGGCACAGAATGTCTCTGTTCTTAAACATAATTGTCTGAACCCCACTTCAAGTTTATTATTAACTGTTTTATTTATTTTTTTAATTAAGTAATATCGTAAGGAAGGTATTAAGTATCTATGGAAGTAGATGGCTACAAGGGGAAAGGAAGACCTAAAAGGAGATGGATGGACTGTGTGAAAGATGATATGGTTAGGAAGGGAGTGAATGTTGAGATGACTGCAACCCGAGGTGAATGGAAAAAACACACATGTTGCGCCGACCCCAAATAAACTTGGGATAAGGGCAGGAGGAGGATGATGATGATGATATTTTTTTACACACTTTTGGTAGGTAAAATTAGACAGTTTTATCAAATCTTTTTTTACGGTTTCACGAAACAAAATCCTAAATCTTGCTGCTTTATATGAAACATAATCATACTTATCGCGACCACCCCAGTCGCCAACTGACGTTTTGCATAAATATGAAGTCACTAGTAGTAGGTAACTATTGGAGAATGGCGTATAACGAACTCTTTGTTTAAATTCTTGGTACAAAAGTTATTATCTGTAACTGAAGTTACCGAGTCTCTCAACTGGTCGCTAACTAAAGATAGTCGCGAAACCGGTGAACTGACCCCATCCACACCAAAAATAAAGGTGTCACACACATCCTGGTAAAATAACCCGATTACGAAGAAGCAACGTGTGTGGGTAAAGAAATTCTTTATCAAGCTATAAAGGAAGAAGGTATTTGCGTGCATGGGGCCCCAAAGGCCTTTACAGCCCAGCCAAGGCCAACCTCACCTGCAAGTTGGGTCAAATGTCATATAAATAAATAGGATTACAAAGTGACATTTGCAGTTGGTAGAATGACAGCAGTTCAATATTGACCTGTTTTAAGAGTTCATGGTATGGGCCCTGCTCATTAACAAATGAGTCTCTGACGCAAGTTTTGTTGGGTTGGAGATCAGATGAGCTTTTCCAATTAGTCCCACCTTCTCCTTTCCTACACAGGAAAACACGTGCAGGGCTTAGATATCATCCGCATAGGTACTGTACAGAATTGCAAAAGCGGTTCGGTGACTCTTTTCATTGCCGCACCGTTAAGACCGTTGGAGCAAACGAGTCCTAGAGTGCGCGTAGGAAAACGGAGGGTGGGACATCCCCTAGCCAGATGGACCGACGACCTGCGAAAGGTGGCTGGGACGGACTGGATGCGGAAGGCGGAGGATCGGCAAACGTGGCGCACATTGGGGACGCCTATGTCCAGCAGTGGACTGCAGTAGGCTAATTGATTGATTGATTGTTAAGACCTGGAATTCCTTACCAGCTCACATGTTTCCTTCTTCCTACAGTCCCAGGTCCTTTAAGCGGGGCGTGAAAAAGCACCTGAGTGGCACCATTGTAACATAGTGCGTGTGTATAATGGTGACCTTGTTTCCTGAGACTTTGCCTTCAGATTACCACCAGGCGAGGCAAGGTCAATTTTTTTTTTTTTTAATAAATATTGTAGGACATTCTACACAACGCTATCTAGACCCAAAGTAAGCATAGCTTAACTAGCTTGTGTTATGGGTTCTAGAATGCGGATAAACATACATAGATACTTTTTTTTTTTTGTAAATACATACATATACATATTATACATAGAAAACACCCAGACCAATGCAAATATTCATATTCATGCATACAAATATTTACACTGAGCGGGGATCGAACCCGCGCCTCCTGCGTAGCAGCCGCGTTCACTACCGCTACGCCACAGAAGCAGTCAAATAATTAAGCTAAATAAAAAAAAGATAGAATTTTTAAGTCGTTGCCAAGTTTAACTCTAGTGCTATTTCAAGTTTTTCTTCTAAACTAAAGTTGCTATTAATTTTTTGACAGGCGTTTTAGTACTTGATTTTGATTTCAGTCCTATTTATGCAATACGTAATAAGAATAGCCATGTTGACTATTGTCATCATCATCATAGTGTTGTCCCGGTTACAGCCTTGTACTTTGGTGTCCGGGCCCCTTTCTCCTACTCTTTCGCTTACTTACTCTTACTTTGCTTATCCTGAATTTTGCGGCAGTGACAACCGTCTGATCCCCCAACCTTGAGAGCTAGAACGTCTTCCATCAGTCAGCAGTCGGCTTGTGCTCCGCAAATCTTGGTGGGGGGACTTTCAGCCTTTAACAGCTACCGTCGCGTGTCCCATATGCTTACTACTTACTATATTTGTGATACCCATAATTCATAGACATCCTGTCTTTTAATGGGGGAATTCATAAAAAACGTTATATACCTACGTAATAATCCCCTAGTAAATCTAATTCACCCAGAGTAATTCACCTAGGTGAATTAAACACACTTTTAGTAAACGTTAAACACCTGGGTGCATTGAAATTACTTTCATAAAATCGGCATTTTACAATATCGTATTCTTGCAGTGAGCACCTACTTCAGCATATGAACCTTACATTACATTCAGAAGCTAACATGGAATAGATATAATATATGTAAATTTAGTTCAAATAACCAAGATAGGTAGGTTATACCGCACATAGTAACATGAACTCATAAGAAGGCACTTTATCGATCAGCTGACGAGGTAGGTATATTAGACGTCACAAACGCTGCAACTGTGCTGCAACTCATGCTCTTTTCACATTCCTTCTAATTAGAAGTCGTTATTAAACATATTTAATAGTAATTAGAATATATTTTAAGAGCTTACCTCTCGCTTGCAACCGGCAAATACACGTTAAAAACTAAAACCACATAACGAAGGAACTACTGTAAATTCGTCACAAATCACATCTGCACATCGAAATACTGCATTTAATTAACTCAGAAGTATTATAATATAAAGTATTATCTTAAAAATCCATAAAATAACCTCGAGACGGCGAATGTACGATTTTTTTCGTACCAAAACCAAACCAAAATGAATGTCAGGACAATGCGCGCGCAGTTCGATCGATAGAATAAAGACTAAAAAGCAGAAACCTCTAACTTCTAGCTCGCAATGTCGATGGTGCGACTTCTTGTTATGTTTATTTTTACATAGTTATTATAGATACTTACACAATTTTGATATATGCGTTATTTATACGATTTCTACTATAATATTTCTAGTTCTACCGGTTTTGCTATAGACATAGATTTATGGAATTTGTCAAGTAGTTAGGTAACAAAAGTTTTAAAGTCGCACAAGCCTTGCAACTTTATAAAAATGCTATCACGGAAGTTTTCAAAGTAGGTTACTCAAGGACCTTCAGCTATCAGTATCATTTAACGACAGCCCAAACTCAGCCTCAGATGCATGGCTCGAGTCAACAATAGTGCCCGGAATACGGCAATAGGCTCACCCCGTATTACGTGGGACGGAATACCATGATTGGTGATCTAACCCTCCGGAGATAAAAGCGTGATATTAAGTATGTATGTTTACGTCCAGCCTCTGTGGCGTAGCGGTAGTAAACACGGCCGCTACGCAGGAGGCGCGGGTTCGATCCCCGCTCAGTGCAAATATTTGTGTACTATCGCGATCATAAGTGCAGTACCAATCTGACGCAACTATTGCGCGTCAACATTAATCGTACTTATGACCTTATTCTTTGAAGACAATTCACACACACATACACAACACTAGTCGTACAGTACTCTTACTAAACTTTTGAAGTTATGACCTTAATCTTTGAAGATAATTCACACACACACATTAATATTATTCACTTGTTGATTGATATTGGTAATTGCAATATCATACGTAAGCCGCCCCGTAGCTGCGTGGTTTAACGTGCGGCTTGACGAATAGTATGAAACCTGTCGGTGATGGTTCGAACCTACCGGAACTAATATAACTTTTTGTGTTTTATATTTAAAAGTTATGATATTATAAATGTTGATACGAATATAAAAATGTTTCTTAGGTAGAATTTTAAACTTAGCGAGAAAATAATTATTTGAGGGTGCATTTGAAATAAAATGGATTCATTGGCTATGAGTGAAGTTGTTGGTTGGTGAAGTCAGTTACGACTACCCTATTTATATATTATATCATCTATGGTTACGACTGTTTGTGTTAATTACTGTTCGAGCGATTACATTTCTTTTTTAATAAATCAATATGTCAAATATAAGTATTGAAGCAAAAGCTAATATTGTGGCCATATTCGAATGGTCTGAATATATCTCAAATTTCTAATGAGACGGGCTTATCTGTAAGTTAATTAATTAATTAATATTGTTGTAGTGCAATTTTGTTCATTGGTTGCAATTGTGTAATATGGTTGTTGTTTTTTTAGAGAAATACTGGGAGTCGTTGCGTGAAACAATTTGAGGAAGAAGAGTTGCAGAGTTGGAGGAGAAATGGAAGACCTGCTGAAGCGGCGTTATATGGTAGCAGAATATGAAACGAATAACGAAGAGTATTTACTTTAACTGGGAATCAACAATATTTTCTGATGAAAAAACGTTTAAATCATCTCAAAAAGGAAGATTACATTTATGGCATAAGGATAAAACACGGTGGTGTGAAAACAACATAGTACCGAACACTGAATCTAAGTGTAAATTATGTGGGGGTGGATTAGAGCGCAAGGGCCGGGTGAATTAGACCCAATATCTACGCGTGCAAATAGTGCAAATTATGTGAAAGTGTTAGAAGATATAATGTTGCCCACAGTGCGAAATGTCTATCCAGATATAAATGAAGGTTTAAGGGCATTAGAAGGTTTCTTCAGGGTCGGCAGCATGAGTGTGACGCCCCTGGTGTTGCATACGTCCAAAGGCCACGGTAATCGCTTTCTATCAGGTGGGCCGTGTGCTTGTCTCCCACCTAAGTGGTATAAAAAAATGATATAAGTTTTGTGCACGATAATTCTCCCATCCATCGAGCCACCATACTTCGCGAAAGGTTTAGTGAACGTAAATTTATTCCTTGTTGTAGCGAAGGGTGAAAATGTTCAAAAGGGAAGCCGGTGGCAAATCCCAAAGAACAACCATGGCAATTTTGTATGAAATTCTCTCAAATTTTAGATAGGTACTGAATTTTAGGTGTAATACATGTAATAATGCATTAAACTTAAGCATCTCTACCATGACTTCCCTTTGCAGAGCAAGCCGGCAGGAATCGTGTTATGAGTACTCCTCGCCACTGTTTCCTTGGCCAGCACGATCCCCTGATTTGAACCCTTGTTTAAATATTTTTGTTATTTAATTTCAGTTGAGCCTATTGAGACTACTGAGCCTATCAAGGGACGTGCTGGCCTGTAATTAGTATAAGACTGTATGGTTGAGGTTAAGTTTCAATCCTCTTTTCCGAAAAAAAACTTTCGAGAAAATGAATAATTAAGCTATAACCTCAATATGCAATATTAATTTTATTATAAAAGTATATTTTTTGGATGAAATTATTATAACCACAAATTAACATTGGATAATTCTTTTAATCAACTTTTTTTTTAAACTATTGTTTTATTTATAATCTATTGTAAATTAAGTATAATATTTTTCTATTTGTAAATAATTATTTCTAATTCTGTTAACTTGTTCCTAAAATTTCATGAAAACAAAACAACAAAAAGTGGAAAAACTAAGATCCGAACCCACAACATCCGATTTCAACACTATCCGTAGCAGCCTTGTTACCGACCAGGCTACGCACTGCCTTACGTAGAATCACGAATTTTTGCATTACTTTATATAGATGCATGCTTCGAACATAATAGAATGAAAAGGCGAGCATAACGTTTTCTTTGTTTCGCATCACACACATTTATATTTTCTCATATCGATACTGTGTGACGTATAAATGTATGCGTTAAACATTACATACACATAGATACGCGTTTAAACGGACAAGCCATTATAAACATTACGGTGCTAATGCACTTTTAATTACGATAGTACATGAAATATGGGTATTTGCATTGGTCTGGTCGTGCCTCGGAGAGCATGTTAAGCCGTCGGTCCCGGTTGCCATAACAACATCTATAGTAGTCTTTACGGGAGCCCTAAAAAGTTCAAAAACAACGGTCTAGCTGCAAAGCTTCGATATCGCCTAGTGTTACCATTGGGTTGTGGAGGTCAGCTGGCAATCGCTTCACAGAAAATATCGAGGTCTAGCCAAATCCGCAGTTAAGACTGGTAAAGCGGACCCCAGACTCCAAGCTGAAAGCTTCGGATGCGACTGGGAATTGGCGCTGGGATGAAGGAGATGTATGTTTACGTAGCGTAGGGTTGCCATACGTCCCCGTACGCCGGGACATGTCCCCGTTTGAGGCCTGGTGTCCCGGCGTCCCGGCCAATAAGCAAATTGTCCCGGTTAACCATTTTTAGTATTATATTAGAGAGCTGGACTTGGTTGGTAAACAGTAATATACCTACAATAAACGCGACTAAGTAGCTAGGCTATTAATACGTAGATAGAACGACGAAAGCGCTGATATTTTTCCATACATAAATATATTAATGAGTAATAAAGACCCCGGGGCAAATGATTTTACGAGAAAAATGCGATGAAGGACAGATGGCGCTCATACTTCCAACGACATACTGAATAAGCAGCAAGAGGTGCATCCACCAGACCTCTTTCCGAAACAAGGACTAGTGCCACCGATAACGCCTGCAGAAGTACAGACTCGGCCTCGACGAAATCCCCATCGAGGCTTAGAAGGCAATGGGTGCATTGGGTGCTCGTGGTGTAAGCATTCTAACAAATCTGTATAACCGCGTACTTCTCACCGTGAGATCCTGAGCCAGTGGAGACTGAGCTTCATTACGCCAGTATTCAAAGGCAAGGGATCGGTGCAGGAGTGTGGTAGTAACCGCGGTACAAAGATAATGTATGAGCAGATAATCGACTCCCGGATCCGACAGGAGAGTACACTCTCGGAGTGTCAGTATGGGTTTCATCCCGGGCACGAGATCATTGATCCGGTGTTCTCCCTAAGGATTGTGGTGGGGAAATACAGGGCGAAGAACACGCCCCTGCACTGCCTATTCTTAGACATGCAGAAGGCCTTCGACTGTGTTCCTCGCACGGTGATCTGGTGGGTACTGTGGGCTAAGGGAGTTCCAGAGACCTACATTGACACCATCCAAGATATGTATCATGATTCTGGTTCCGTAGTTCGGAGTGCTTTTGATTACTCCAAAGCCTTCCCCATCACCATCGGAGTACACCAAGGATCCGTCCTTAGTCCTTACTTGTTCAGCTCGGTATAAGACGTATTGTTGGACAGTTGATCATGTATGCTCATGATATTGCGCTGAAGGACGCAGACAAGAGCAGATTGGTGCAACACGTGAAAGTGTGGAAGGAAGCGCTTGAGAACGGTGGTATGAACGCTTCCGCTTGGGCCAGGTGGTGAGAAATGACTGGCGTTACGGGTGATGGGTGATACGGCAGGTCTATAACACGATCATTAAGCCTGTCCTCTTACATGGTTGTGAGAGCAAGAGCGTAAGCACGTAAGAGCTGCATGTCACGGAGATAAAAATGCTGCGTGAAGAACTCTTGCAGCCGCGGCAGCCTTCATGTCCATGACATCGCAGATAAAATGCAAGAGAGCCGCCTTCGCTGGAGCGGCCACATCTTGCGGCAACCGCCAGGATACGTGGGTAGCAAATGCCTGACAATGGCGCCCCCGCCGCCGGGTCCAGGTAGAAGGGATAGGCCCAAGAAGTCCTGGCTGGACGTCGTGGAGAGTGATATGCGTGCAAATGGTCTCACTACCATGGACGCCCAAGATCGTGTCACGTGGAGGAGGAAGAGCCGGAAGGCGGACCCTGAGCTCCGGGGTCATCTTGGCCAGGGATGCAATCGGGAGAAAGCGTCTACATGAAGATGATGTTTAATGTTGATTTCGTCAAAATATTTTGTACAATTATCAGAAGTTAATTCTGATAATTTTTCGCCTCTCAGAAAACATAGGAAGCCCGGGTCGCTGCCCGCTTGTTTAACGCTTGTTTAATGGCAGTGTTAAAATTTGTTGCAATAAAAGTTCCTATTTCTCTATCTTTACTAATTTTTCTTCAAATGTCCCGGTCTGGGTCCCCACACTTATGGCAACCCTAACGTAGCGCCATGCACCGCGACAAGTCAAGGCAGAGATAGTACGTTACTATGTCTGTGGTAATCCAAGGCCTAACTCGAAGGCCGGAGTTCACTTGCCTACTTTTTAACCGACTTCAAAAAGGAGGAGGTTCTCAATTCGATGAGTTTTTTTTTTCTACTTCACTTCATCCGCTCCTGTCGTAGCGTTGCTGCTACGCCGTAGTAGAGTCGCCGTAGAAGGGGCTCACGCACATAACAAGTTTTACTTCCTAGATGGCGCTGTGTAATATGTCCATGAATATTTGTGGTAACGAACAAATGTTGCAAACTTAATATTGCTCCAGATTAACCAATATTTATTTCCAAATTACCTAATCAGTCGGACCCAGACATCGTGTGGAAATCGGATCAACTACCAATGCTCTTGACGCTATGCAATTTTAGTAGGAGTATAATAATATAATAAATAATAATATGTAATATTGTAGGACATTCTACACAACGCTATCTAGACCCAAAGTAAGCATAGCTTAACTAGCTTGTGTTATGGGTTCTAGAATGCGGATAAACATACTAAGATACATTTTTTTTTTGTAAATACATACATATTATACATAGGAACACCCAGACCAATGAAAATATTCATATTCATGCACACAAATATTTGCACTGAGCGGGGATCGAACCCGCGCCTCCTGCGTAGCGGCCGCGGTCACTACCGCTACGCCACAGAGGCAGTATAAAAGAATATTATATTCATAAATAGGTGCAAATTGCATTACCATATTGGTTCCCGGTGAGGTAGAATAGGGCCACCCTCATCCCTTCCCTTTCTTACGCCTTTTCTCGTAGGTGTCGTAGATATAGGGTTGTATTCTATCCTACAGCAGTGTGTATAAACTGGCAGAAAAAATCCAGATAAAAGCTACAGGCCGCAGGCATGACAAACTGAAACCAAGTGCCCGCTTGGCGGCAACAGGTTCACCCTCTATTAAGTTTGAACGCCAGCCATGTCTCGTTATTTTCAAACTTCGAAGTGGGAGGTGGTAATTTTTTTTACGTACTAATAATAAAACTAAGGTATTTGTTTGTTTGATCGTGGTAATCTCTAGACCTATCTGTGCAAGTAGAAAAAATATTTTTAAATCGGTGGCGTGGCTGTAGTGAACGCGACCGCTAGGCAGGAGGCACGGGTTTGATCCCCGCTCAGTACAAATATTTGTATGTTTTGCATCGGTCCCTCGGAGAACACGTTAAGCCGTCGGTCCCGGTCCGGTTGCTATACAAACATCTATAACAGTCGTTGCGGGTAGTTGGAGTCCAACAACTGATCTAACTGCAATGCTTCGATATCGCCAATGGGTTGTGGAGGTCAGATGGCAGTCGCTTCACTTAAAACCGATGCGCATCGGGTGCACCCCCGACTACGAGTTGAAAGCTTCAGATGCGACTGGGATTAACGCTAGGCTGGAAAAAGTCCAGTTCTTACTTATGAGCCGTTTTTGGTAGCTACTACTGCACCTACCAAAAAAGGTTTAGCAATACACGAACGGGCGGGTGCTGCATTGAAACGCAAAGGTTACCTATAACTTGATATAGAAGATAGATTTATTTGTGAATAGTTAGTTACATAGGTGGCTAATAAAATGTTTTATAAGAATATTTCGTTAAAACAGAAACTATAGTTCTAATATTTTGTAAACACAATAACACAATCGGGTTTACCTAAGTATTTAGGAATTGAATATTCCAAAGATAGTCATTGCTAGGTTCTTACAAGGTGATAACGATGGGGTGTGCGTTGTTTTATAGCTAATTGTTTTATAGAATTTCGTTTCACATAAAATTTTTCTCATATTTTCGTTTCATAGAATAATCAATACACAGAATACTTACTTTGAAGATTTTCAAATCATTGATTTTTGTTTCACATAAAGTTTAATGTTAGAATAATCATATCATAGAATAACAAATCAAATATTCTTTATAATCATAACATACATTAAATATAAAATCGTTTGACATACCACTCAAAAGATTTAAAATTTATTTGCGCTATGATAATTCGACGGAGCCCCGCTCCGCGGGGCTCCTATTTCTGGGTGGTTTTAAAAAAAAAAAACCACGAAGGCCTAAGGCGGGAGCTCCGCTCCGCTTCGCTCCCGCCTTAGCCTTCTAACCTAACCTATCCAAGTCGGGATACTCTGAGTCGGGGTGTAAACTATAATGACGTGTTCTAATTTATTAAACGTTAAACCAAATTATTTTCGATTATGGTGGTGGTTTAATATTCCTTAAAAAATAATTCTACTGTTTGATAAGTTTATTAAACAAAAAAATGTAAATAAAAATTCATTAAATTGTTTTTCTGTGAAAAATGTTTCATTCTGGTAAATTGTCTTTGAAACAATAATATTCGAAATAAAAATATAAGTACCAAATATTATGTGAAACATTTTCTGTGAAACGAAATTCTATGAAATTTCTGTCTGCGAAACAAGGGGCCCCCGATAACGATGTTATATTGTTATATTAGTTTGTAGAAAGAACTTTCTTCAAAACCGAAGCGAGATAATGATAGTCTGACTCCCACTCACTGGTTCGATAAAGTCAAAGTCGAAGTCAAAAATCATTTATTCTGTATAGACCATTAACCGTTTTAATGGTCTATATAACTTACAAAACGTCAAAAATATATAATTATGTAGTAAAGACTAGCTTAGCCAATGGACCACCGGTTCGAAACGCGGCCCTGGCCTGAGAAGACTCCGGCAAGAAACTCAGCAGGCTTTTTTTTTGGTCTATTTACAAATAATGCTTAGTCTACTTAGTCTAAATACAATAATTTGTTTGAGAAGCATGCATGAGTGAACAGCTCATTTCCAAGCTAGTTTATCATCTAAATATTCTTGTATTCTATAATAGCCCTTTTGGCACAATTTCCTCTTAACTACATTTTTAAATTTATTTATAGGTAAATCCCTAATTTCCTTAGGGAGCTTGTTAAAAAAGCGTAGGTACTTATACAGTTACCCTGGAAAGAACTGCTAATTTTTTGGAGTCTGGTATCACAGACTACAAGATTGTTTTTATGTCTCGTATTTATGTTCCTAAAAAGCCCTATCAATAGCTGAGTAGGGGTACCTGCTACGTACTGTAATAAATTATACCTATAACCACAACCACCATAATAGATACATAATAAAATTATACAATAGATTGTAAAAACCCTTTAGGTATTGGCCAATGAATATTATCTTTAAAAGTCGTCACACGTGTTGAATCACTTCCCCCTCCCGGTTCGACATTTTACCGAACAATGAGCACCGAATAACGAATACAAATGTCCATTTTACCCTGACCTCAGAAACGCCAACGCTATTTAACAAATTGTACTACATTTTGCAAAAGAGGAGCTCAAGAAACGTTAGTTGCCGTTAGACACGGCGCGGCGCGGCGCGGCGTTGGCACACGAGACGCGACGCGATGTCGCCGTGTCGGCGGTGTCGGTGACCTCGCTCCAATGCTCCATCTCTCTCATTCACTAGTCCGGAGAAAAGGATACCACTACACTATCCGATCCGTGAAATGCGATGGTCGGATGACTGACTGCAGTGACGTGTCAAGCGAGGGAGTGTACAAACAGTGTTTATGTTCAGAATTTATCAAGTTTTGTTTCAAAATGAGGCCATTTAAATACGATGTTGTACAATTAATCGATGCAATTAGAGTACGGCCATGTTTGTGGGATAAATCGATAGAAAATTACAAGGACCGTGTCGAAAGGCGATGTGCGTGGGAAGAAATATTCAGTATGTTGGATGAAGAATACGATGACTTGACGCTTGAAGAAAAAAGACTCACAGGTAATGGAAACATACATACTCTTTGCGTCATTGGTTATACGGTACGAGATTCGAGAATGTTGCTTGGTGTATTGATGTGGGAACAAAAAAAAAGAAGTATTTTTCTGTTTTAACAAATAATATAAAGGATCCACTTACCTACTCTTTTGGACTATTAGAGATTAGGCATATTACAATACTACATAATCATACAATAGTACAATCTTATCTTGTTCGGTGGTCGTTGATGACTTTGTCTTTCTTGGTACAGTTGGCACCAATGAACGACAAGACGCATGGACGGCACGGTATTATAAGTAGGTATTCTGACCATACCTATAGGTAGGTACTAACTTAGTTTATGATTGTGACTGAGCCATTTCTTTTTTTACTTTGATTAGTTTCACATCGGACACGCCTTATCGCACTGTATTTAGGAGAAATTAGACCCTTAACAAAAAAAAAAAAAAAATTAAGTACTTTGGTATGCCGTCGTCGGCCGCGCCTTCTGGCATATTATATCTTGACCCCAACATCAACATCTTTGCTCCATATGCGCAGTACGCGTTTTTTGGGTGTCTTTTGAGGATAGTACATGCACAGGGTGAATTCCACCAATCATGGATTACTTATATCAAAATATCTTCGCACGCTAGTGACCCGTTTCGCGACTTGCGTTGCGTCACGATATTATGCCGGGTCCGGGAACTATAGCACTATTTATAATATCATTCTATAATCCGAGAGCTGGTACGATTGGCTTCGTGTTGGGGTATAAGTTTTTTTTTTAAATATTATTAGCAATCGAAATTACTAATGCGCCCTTTATCCCCTCCAACTGAGCTAAATTGCTTGTTCACGTCGGTAGTGTAATGGCTAGGATTCGAACTCGGGACCTTTTTTTATACCACTTAGGTGGCAGACAAGCACACGGCCCACCTGATGGAAAGTGGTTGCCGTGGCCTATGGACGTATGCAACACCAAGGGCGTCATACGCACACCGTCGAGCTCTCGATCTTAAGACCGACCCCTTAAGGTGATTACATACGCGAATGACTTTGACCATACAAATGCTCAAGGTCATTCGCTCATATTTGAACCGTAAAAATCAGTAAAACTTATTTTAATAGATAACTTTATAGGCGACGGTTACTAAGAAGGTCACGTCCTGCTAATACACTTATTTAACATACCATGTGAAATTTTAGATTACTTGGATACATATTGTAGAAAATATTTGGTTTCATAAGAAAGAGTAGAGTGATGTTCAGAGCCTCTTTTCATCTATTTCCTCTTTTTTTATTTATTTATGAAAAGGTGAAGTTACTTTGTATATCCTGTAGTATGCAGGCATGTGAATTCCAGATCTGTAGGTTTTATGGTTAAAAAGAAAAACGGTTTCGAAAATACCGATTTTGCGATGCTGATCTGATTCGGGACCTTAACCACTAAGCTACCTACCGAAGAAGTTGTGTTACAAGTTTTCAGCTTGCCTTAACAATGTACTCAAAAAATCGTACCAGCTCTCGGAATACTATGGATATAACCGCTTCAGACCCACGGTACCCCTGGCCATACCCCTGGTGGTACCGTATGGAACCATGCAATCGGCAGTCGTGCCGCCAAGTTTCGCCAGCATTCGGAACTGCTTCCCATAGAGCAAGGATGGCAAACCAATGCCATGAACTATATTTTTACACTACTAATGTAGCAAAATTAATAGAACGAGTGTAACGACCTTTCTAATGGTTATTTTGAACTCAAGAAAGTTTTATTAGGCTTACCTTTGCCTTACCGTAAACTCCGTGTCCATCCTCTTCGATAGCCTTACGGCTAAGCATCCCTCACAACCATCGCCACAGCAGGGTCTTGGGGCATATTATGTACTTTGCGATATGGAAGGAACTGTACCTTACTACAACTCTAAAAGCACGTTTGTAGATAACGTTAGCATACTCATTTATTTTTATTTATTACAGGAGAACACATTTTAAACAAATGGACAAACATAAGGGACACGTTCGTGAAATCGCTCAAAGTCAAAATGGGGAGACAAAAACGAAAGTATGTACTTCACGACCATTTAAAATTCCTACTAAAAATGCTTCCAGAAGGAAAAAGCACAAATAGCGTAGAACAGAACGAGTCGAATGAAGAAGTTTCTTATATGAAGCAAGAAACAGAATCGCAACTATCAGAATCGCAACTATCAGAATCGCAACTATCAGAATCGCAACTATCCGATTCGCCGGAAACAAGTTATGCGCCTAAAAAACGTGCGAAGCAATCCGACTTCGACGACACTGAATCAAATAATTACTGCTTAATTGAGGCCTCATACAGTCATAACAGGAAATCTAAACGAAACGACTTCGACGACTTGAACTCAACCGATTACAGTCCAAGTGAGACTTTTAGTCAAAAAAAGAGATCTAAAAGAGTGCCAGCAGCTGAGTCCGACACGAGTTATAGTCGTAAAAAGAAGTCAAAAAGAGATATTAGTACAAAAGATGACGATAGTGTTAATGATATAGATTTTGTGGGAGTTGACGAGATTGATAATCCAAGGGTGATGAATGAAGATGAGGCATTCTTCGCTTCGTTATTGCCAACGGTGGTAAGATACAGTGAAGATGAGAGATTAGAATTCAGGATAGAAGTTCTTGGTGTAATGAAGAAGATTAAGGATAAGCGTAAATGGCCTGATAATTGAAAAGTACAAACGTTTTAGCTGAAGGCTAAAGCAGACTTTAACAAATCTTTTCTTTTACAAATTTAGCCATATTATAATAATTGGGAAAGAATAGTTACACTTGGATAGGTATTTAACTAGAGGTAAACAATCTTGATTATGACTTTTTACACTAAAACATTGTTAAACAAAATAAACTATAGGTTCGATTTCGGTTTTTAGTCACGTTTAAATAAAAAAGATAAACTAAGTTTTTCAATAAAAAATATTAAAAGATATCAAGATTGTTGACCTTCAAGTACACAACCAAACGAAGAATAGTAATGTTGTGTAAAGATACGATTGATTCTGGATTTCACCAGTGCAAAACTTGTTCAGCTAAACTGAGTTGTCATGTTTTACACAATGAACCAGATTAGTAAGACAGTATTGTTGGTGAAATCTAGCCTCCTTTATGTCGGACTACAGAATACAGTTCGGCAGGATTGAAATAAAAAGTTCAATTATTTAATAAGATAATGTTTTTTAATGATTGTTTCTCCTGTAGCACTTTTAAAAATAATGTTTACAGTAATCACAAAAAACACAATTTGTTTTAATTAAAAAATAATGATGAACTCCTAAACGTTAATTATTAATTTTTTCCTTTTACAGCTAATAAATTTAAACTTCTAAATGAAAAATATAACAAAAACGCATCTGCAATACTGTAATTTTTTATCAGATAATAATATCGGAGGTACACTACCTACAATATTATACGAACAATAACAATGCGGGGAATATATAAAAAATTTCACCTAACTTTTAGAAATGGCAGAGTTTTTTTCTTCGAAACGAAATTTAGTCGTAACATTGGATTGGTTAATTTTAGTGCCTTTAGCGCTGGCTACCGGCGACGGGCTATAATAACCGCCGCTCGACGGCCTTATCCACACTATACGAGCTTACTACTAAATTAAGTTAAACCATGGGCATGCCCACAGAGTGCACGAGTTTATCCCCAGTTAATATTCACTATACGGCCCAAAGGCCTGAACTCACTAAATTCACTAAATTTAAACACCCTTTAATATTTACAAATTCGGAATGAATGTTATCTAACATGTAGAATGTAGATATTTCGCAATTTTACTCCCACTTATAATGAGTCAAAGGATACATGTATTTGTTTTGTTATATAACGCCTTTTATGTACATAAGCTGTCGAATACTGCGCGGGAAATGAAAAATGAGCCGGCCATAGGCCGCCCGGGCCTGCGACACACAACGCATACACTCTACCTCGTATCGGTACAATAGTGACTAGACAGTCCCCGAAACAAAAATTGGGGGTCAAAAGTTTATTTACACCTTTTACACTATGGATATCAAATTCACACTAGCTTAACACATTGCTACTATTAAACGTTAATATATTAAATACAGCGATAACGCGCTTTGGAAACGTAATGTAAGCACAGGTGAGTATGCGTTCTACGTAATACTATTGGCACCCAAATATAACGGTAAACGGAATCTCAAAAATAATTGGAAACGCTTGAAGTTAAAGCTTCCTTCGTCTTTTAGTCGTCACTTTGTGCTGTCACATGGAAGTCGCTTACAACTAAATCTACGCGAATATGCAACAAATCGAAATCAAAAAAATACATTTTGCTCCGAATAATTCGACAACGCGCCACTAAAACGAACCGTAATTCGAACGTCAGTCTAGCATCGTTACGAAGGGCTATCATTGTATAAATTATAAATACACCTATACCACTAAAAGACGATTAAATTCACATTTTGAGTATGGCATGTATTTACTAACGGAAACACTTATTCTATTAGAGGTAACCTATAGAAATACATTTTTATACACTTACATTTCAATACAAATATGTATATGGGTATATTACAAGGAAAATATTCAACAATACAAAGGAAAGTCGTCAGTTCGCACTAGAAATAAAAACGAATTTGAACTTATCGGTGACGCAACTTAGAAACTTATAACACGTAAGGAACTCACTAAGAATCGATCGATAAAACTTTAACAAAATCAAATTTTATAAAGTGCGACGCGCGTCGCCAACTCATTTACCGGTCGATCACATATAAAATTATATACAAAACAATTTCAACAACGTTTTATCGTACAGCTAATATAGGGTCTCGCGTTCGTCAAGAGATCTCTAGTCAGTCCGTGTATCATTTTCCACCGCGAGATGATAGAAATATACACAATACATATTGAGATTAGGAACAATTCACAGATGACATACAATTTTCCGTCATTCTGATTATCAACCTTACTCCCATGCGTTTAAGTAGAAAACGGCACGCCGCGGGATTAATCAAGCGGCAGCCGGTATTAAGTGTTACGTCATTTGATCAAGACTGGCGCAGTGTACGCGCCGGTATAAATATTTTACGTCATCCAGTTGATCTTGGGCCATATATGAAGACTCGTGGAACGCTTAATTGGCTGCAGCGAAGTCAAGCGCAGGTCGACGCGCTCGCGGCTTCTTTGGTCGCGGCGGAGCATCGCCTACACAACACAAACAGCCACCACGCTTAACAAGCGCTCGCCCAGACGCTCGTCGCCTGCCACGCTCAGCCGCAGCGCTTGGCGCTGTCTTACCACCAAGCGAACGCGGCGCGGGATAAGTTCGCAACGGAGGCGCGTCTTCATCACTCGCATGACCTCGAGCCTCTTTGATAACAGAGTCTAGGCGCATATGTGCCCGCAGTCCCACTCCAGCGCTTGAATCCGTCGAGGTATCATCTGATGGACTCTTGCAGCACTTTTCGCTGTCACTACTGAAGTCTGCACGACCCGAGGCCGAGTGCGAGTCCCAGAATAACTCTGTGTGTCTTTCAGGGGAAGATCCGGTGGTATCTCCACCCATGGACTCTAGAGTCGCGTCACGGGAGGAATCTTCTCCCATCATTTTGGCGTCATCGTCCATAAGGAAACGGTGGTCTCGATCTCTTTTATCGTCCTCGTAGCACACGCGACGAATGACTTGGGTCGTATGTGCGGACGAGTGTACAATTGCGGATGTGGTATTAGAGAGATGTATTTGTCTGGAATCGTTTAGTAAATTGTCGAATCTGGATAGCCCGTCGTCTTTGACAAGTACGGAAGACTGTCCGTAGTGTGTGCCAGGTATGGAGTTTATCATGTTGTCTATGTCCGTGTACTTGATGGCACTGTGGTGAGCGGCGCTAGTTTCGGGGGTGGCTTGAGATATGACAGTAGTCTGCGGTGCCGTCATAAGCACTGTGCCCTGTGGTCGATGTGAGTGCAGTATTGTAGATGTTATGTGTCGACTCTTCAGACTACTGAGCGTAAACGATTGATATACCTGTAAAATTAAACAAAAGCAATTACTAACACGCATGTCACAGAGACGTACACAAAAGTGTGACTTTTATTGGAAGTCACAAACAATATTTTCCCAAATCGTTTCATTCTGAAGTAATTACAATAATTCATTTTTTTATATCACATAAGTCGCAGACAAGCACATGGCCTACCTGATGGAAAGTGGTTACCATGGCCTATCGACGAGTGCAACACCAAAAGAGTCACACTCATGCTGCCGACCCTTTAAGATTGGAGATTCTGTGCCGTCAGTGCAGAAGACACGCAGGACAAGCCTTTGGTCTTCCCACTGACAGCACAAAACTTTTCCAGTGAGCTAATGGCTACCCTACTCACATATAACATGCCATTGCTTGCAGTCCACCCCCAAAACCCAAACCATTTTGATTATTCTCTTTGGGTTACTCATATAAGTGCAGCTGATTGCATTCGTGCATGACCTTCACATAGGACTGGCTGAAAACCAGCGCCTGAGAGCTGTCTTGAAAGCTGTCAGCCTATTGCCGTATTCCGGGCACTATTGTTGTGACGAGCCATGTATGTGAGGCTGAGCCTGAGAGCTGTATAGTGTATATATCTGTCTGATGTTAAGCAGCCCTATCCCTTAGTCGCCTTGTACGACACCGCAAGGGAGGAGGGAGGGTCTAGCTACAATAAATATGTTTTCTTTCTTTCTTTCATTTAAAATAAGTAGCACAAGTACAAACTAACCTCTCCCTCATCAGTATGGAATGTAGTATTAGGATGTGATCGCGCGAATTCCTCTTGGTCCACTTGTATAGTCGCCTGCATCCCGTCTTCGCTCACGGTGACGATGCCTACATCTTCCAAACCCAGGCCCAGGTCTCTGTCGTCATGCATATGGTCCGACCGCGGGAGTAACTGGTCCGTAGCTATCTGATCGTCCATATCGGGCTGGGGTATCCCACTTTGGCTCAGCATAGGTTGAGCTGGAATAGAATATTTTCCTGTAAGAAATATGGATATTCTTGATAGTTAATGTATTATATGTATGTTTGCATTTTCATGCTTCGATATCGCCTAATATCACCATTGTTGTGGAAGTCAGATGAGTCGTTTTACGGAAAATATCGAGGTCCAACCAAATCTTCAGTTAAGAATGGTAAAGCGGACCCCAGGTCCAGGTCCTCTGGGGGTTAGACGGCAGTCGTTTCCATCGCAGTTGGTAGTCGTCAATCGAACCATATTAACGGAAGGAGGAAGGATAGGAAGGCAGACGCTAAACTGGGTCGAGAGCAGCCTTACAGTCTATGCTTACCATCAATTCTCTTCTTACAAGTCTATTTGCTTCCTTACAACACCCTCTGGTATGTTACAGACCACTGCCAAAAACACTACATCGACCAAAGAGTATTGTTTAACTGCGTTTTCAATGTAATAGAGACAGGCGCGGTCGCAGCTTGAAGTTTTGTGGGGGGTCACTTCGGAAATTCCTTAAGAAATTTAACACCCCCTCCTCTCGTACTGGGACTTTTCAATATGACGTGCATGTTTTTGGGGGGGGAGGGGGTCATGTCCCCTGTGACCCCCCTCCCCTCGGACCGCGGCTAAGTAGAGATAACTACTTCCTCAAACGAGCAGTTAACAATATGAAATGTTTAGCTCGTTATGCCTACCTATAGTGATAGGACGCTTTATAACAAGGATGAAGAACGTCCGGCACTACCAACGTCTTTAGGACCCAAGCCAACTTTCCCTGCGTTCATGTACTTGCTATACAACGGATGAGGCTCTGACGCAGGCTTTCCTCTCCGGTTTGGGGGTCCACAAGTACCATCTAGCGGTAGCAAGCCGCACTACTACGTCACTACAAATCCTGCATCGCGAAAGTGAAGTTCTCGTGATAGTAAAATATACAAACAACATCCTAACGACAATCATTGGGCCGCGGCCCGCGATTCTCCCTTTGTGTTGGAGGAATATCACACCTCGTTTGTCGTCACCTACATGGCCAGGCTTTAAACTCTAAAGAGCACACTTTTGACGCAAACTGGGAAATCGCTATGAAGATGATGAAATTTTATAACCGCATAACTGCATTAGCCGAAAATATTATTGTTAAAAAGAATTAAGTAAAGGATTCGTGAACCTGTGCTCAGTTCGAAGTTCGCAATGTACTTACGCGTGTGTGAGTGATGTCCCTGGTCCTGCGTGTGTTCAGGTGCAGGCGATGCGGCGAACAGAAGTTCTGCTTCCGGGAATAACTCTGAAGCTGATGGGGAATCAACGCCCAAGTCTTCGCATTCTTCTGATAGAGATTTCTGGGGAAACGAAAAGAGTGAACTATTACCCCGCGTTTACATACTGCCGCTCGCATTGCTCATCGCCTTGCCGGCAATATTCACGCGAATAATGCCCTAGCATTCAAACACTCGCATCATCGCGATGTTCATCGCGTTGCCCAACACTCGCATCATCGCGATGTTCATCGCGTTGCCCCGCATACAGTATTCGCCTTGCGATGGAGATGGACGACTTTAGTTAAGTGGACACCTAACCGAATGCAGTATAGGCATTTTATTAGGCTAGGCTATCTACTTAGATACTTAGCTAGTAGGTAATCAGGCTAATTTGGTAGGTAGGTAGGTACCTACCTACCTACCTATTTTAATTTGGTAGGTAATTAGGCTAATTTGGTAGGTAGGTACCTACCTACCTACCTATTCTAGTTTGGTAGGTAGGTACCTACCTACCTACCTATTCTAATTTGGTAGGTAGGTATCTACCTACCTACCTATTCTAATTTGGTAGGTACCCTAGCTACCTGTTTGGTAGGTATACTTAGGCTAATTTGGTAGGTAGGTACCTACCTACCTACCTATTCTAATTTAGTAGGTAGAGATACCTACCTACCTACCAAATTAAAATAGGTAGGTAGGTAAATTAGGCTAATTTGGTAAGTAGGTTACCTACCAAATTAGAATAGGTAGGTAGGTAGGTACCTACCTACCAAATTAGCCTAATTACCTACCAAATTAAAATAGGTAGGTAGGTAGGTAGCACCTACCAAATTAGCCTGATTACCTACCAAATAGGTAGGTAGGTAGGTACCTACCTACCTACCTATTCTAGTTTGGTAGGTAGGTACCTACCTACCTACCTATTTTAGTTTGGTAGGTAGGTACCTACCTACCTACCTATTCTAATTTGGTAGGTAGGTACCTACCTACCTACCTATTCTAATTTGGTAGGTACCCTAGCTACCTGTTTGGTCGGTATACTTAGGCTAATTTGGTAGGTAGGTACCTACCTACCTACCTATTCTAATTTAGTAGGTAGAGGTACCTACCTACCTACCAAATTTAAATAGGAAGGTAGGTAATTAGGCTAATTTGGTAAGTAGGTTACCTACCAAATTAGAATAGGTAGGTAGGTAGGTACCTACCTACCAAATTAAAAAAGGTAGGTAGGTAGGTAGTACCTACCAAATTAGCCTGATTACCTACCAAATAGGTTGGTAGGTAGGTACCTACCTATTCTAGTTTGGTAGGTAGGTACCTACCTACCTACCTATTCTAATTTGGTAGGTACCCTACCTACCTATTTGGTAGGTATAATTAGGCTAATTTGGTAGGTAGGTAGGTACCTACCTACCTATTTGGTAGGTAATCAGGCTAATTTGGTAGGTACTACCTACCTACCTACCTATTTTAATTTGGTAGGTAGGTAGGTACCTACCTACCTACCTATTCTAGTTTGGTAGGTAGGTACCTACCTACCTATCTTTTATATACATATGTATTACCTATATTATTTAATTAGATCCGTAGCAAGCATTTCAATAAATTCTATTGATTTTTCGTTGGACCATTCGATTGGTTGCGTCATTGTCATGATAATAAATTCGAAGTAATCCTGTGACTGGGACACGCGCGTACACAACGAGCGCTCGATGCGAAGTGTGCGCGACGCGAGTATGTGAATGCTTCATCGCGCTAGTATTGCCGCTCCTTCTCGCGCCGGCAAGCCGACACTCGCAGCAACATACGCGGCAGTACTCGTGGCATGACGAATATACCATTCACACCACGTCCCTGCCCACTTCTCTCGCCACTTCCCTCGCTCTGCCGCGAGTATGTAAACGAAGCATTAGAGATAGCGGGATATTTGTATTGATTTGAGTTTCCGATAATTGCAAGTGCTGGTCACGAAGAAAACTTTTTCATCCTAGCGTTAATTCCCAGTCGCATCCGAAGCTTTCACCTCGGAGTCTGGGGCCCGCTTTACGGATTTGGCTGGACCTCGATATTTTCCGTGAAGCGACTGCCATCTGACCTCTACAACCCAACGGTAACATTAGGCGATATCGAAGCATTGCAGCTAGACCGTTGTTGTTGGACTTTTTAGGGCTCCAACTACTCGTAACGACTGCCATAGATGTTCGTATGGCAACGGGGACCGACGCCTTAACGTGGTCTCCGAGGCACGACCAGACCAATGCAAATACCCATATTCATGCATACAAATATTTGCTTTGAGCGGGGATCGAACCCGCGCCTCCTGCGTTTACTACCGCTACGCCACGAAGGCTGTCCCCTATTACGTGGGACGGAATACAATGATTGGTGAAATGTGGGTGTTAATTCACTTGTGCCTAGCCTTTCGGAGATAAAGGCGTGATTATATGTATGTATGAATAAGATCTTACCTGCAACCGTAATTCATGTTCCAATATGGCGTATTTGTGTCTCAGAGCTGCAGCTGACACGTGTGTCAATCTATGTTGTCTGTGTGAGGACCCGTCCTTCTTATGCACAACCTATACATAAGAATAAATCTTAGTATATCTAGTTTATTTAAATATAGTTAAAGCAACAACGGTGATGGTGGCTTGATAGAATTAGTTTATGTTTTATTGGTTTATTGACTACAGTAACCAACTCTTGCTGGGCACGTCACCTTCGGGAAGAAGAGTTTAGGGCCGGCACAAACTAATGGCAAGGCACGGCAAAGGAATTTAGTGCATCAAATAAGAGTAGACCTTATTTTCATCACCATAAAATTGAAATTCAAATGATAATCATTCTGCTGGCTTTATTTTTGTGCCTATGGTGGTCGACATTGAAATTTAAATTTTATGTCAATGAAGATAACATCAATTCTTGTTCGACAAATGAAATTCCTTTGCCGTGTCGTACCATCGGACAGCCCCGGTCCTAAAAGTCCGGCTGACATGGACTTACTTCTGTTTTTAAAGCGTTCTTTCTATAGCAGAGTGCAAGTCTACAACATGTTATCTTATTAAAATAGTCCCAACTGAAGTTATAGTTTAATATTTTATAAACAGTTTTAACTACTCCATAAAAGTGTCAATCTGTCAGTTCAGTGTACGATAGAGAAGACGCTATACAAAACTGAAGCAATCCGATCTTAGACCGAGTCTCACTCCTGTTCCCGATGGCGCAAATCAGAAGTCGCATACTGTGTAAGGACCATTTAATTATACATTTTTATTTATTACACAATTATTATTATCAGATTTTATTAATTGTGAATGGCACATTCATTTTAAGCAAGCTATAATGAACATTGTTTAAGCCTACACATTATTTATGACACCTGCTTAACACACAATTATGAAACGGATGAAGGCGAAGCATAAGCCCTCCCGTAATACCTTACACGTTGAATAAACCTTATCTCTAAGAACATTAATAATCAACTTTAACCACAACAACTAATGAAGAATCTCCAACAATGAACCGAATGAAAGGGACATGCATAATAAATGCAGGACCAGACTCGACAATGGATAATAAATTCGATTAAATTCATGCAAAAAATTATAAACTAGACGAGACTAGAGCTAGAGGTATGTTATTGAAAGTAAGCTTACTATCCGAGGTTGGAAGTTATGAGAAAATAAAACAAAGACTAATGAAGAGGGGAGGCGTAAGTAATAGAATACCTAATCGTCCGTCTTCGATACTCGTGCTGCGATGCCAACGGCACATCATTTAGAAGCGACATTTTGCTAAACAGTTACTGCCCAACTATTCGATAGCATTACTATGCACAAAATAAGCAAATAAAAAGCATGCTGTCGCTGTCGACATATAGTATGTAAGTAATAAGTTTTATCAAAATGTCGCGTCTACATAATGTGTAATCACGGCACACCAACGAAGAACAGCTGACATAAAATAAATCGATGCGTGCATTCTACTAAAGAGGCGGTACTAAGTCGTATAGGGTTCAGCTTCGGATCTACCATCGAAGTACCTGGTGGTAGGCCTTATCGTCGCAATCGGACGCGTCAATATCGTAGCCGCATCGCGGCGAATCATCGTGTGAATCAACCATGTAAGATTTTTTCGAATCGACGTCGAACATCTTATCAAAAATCCTTTGCGCCTCCATATCGGGACTGTATCGATCTGGGATCGGATCCTGAAGTTGGAAATGTGTGTCGTACACTAGTCTTCAACATAAACTGGAATTATTAACTCCAACGAACGAAATGTAATTACATAAATACACTTTGTGAGGTAATAGTTCCAAGAAAGCAAAGCTAAAAGTACAGTATACTTACGAGCACAGTCCGGTCCATGTTTTCACCCCTCACGGTTTCTTCGTAGCAGTAGTCGGACGGTTGGAGATGCCAAGGCTCTGAACCTTCAGGACTAGAAGCCCTGTCTGGTTTCGTGTTGCGAGAGTCACGTTCTATCCTCCACGTTGAACTGGTCGCCCTTGTATCCACAAGATCTGGAGGAGTAGGGGCAGGTGCTGGTGATGCAGTACTATCCGGCGGTTGCACTGTTGTCGCAGTTGCCAAATTAAATGTTTGGAGGTTATGCAATGCCGTCGTTGGTAGACGAACATGTCTGACCCCTGGACGTGCCAACATTGGCTTAAGACCGGCAGGTCCTATCAGACGTTGTAATAGTAGAGCGTTGGTTGCTCCGGCTTCTCCACCACCCACTGTTAATAACTTCGGACCGCGATTTGTTACTATGGCAATCTGCTGGCCGCCTTTCACCATAGACACAGGCAATATATAGTTTGCTGGCATTAAGACGGCTGTAGCAGGTTTCCCGGCTGTACCTCTAGCCACAGTGATAGTCTGTCCGTCTGCCACGATGACGTTCCGTGGCGGTTGAGGCCTGGGCTGGGTTACAGGAACTACCGTTTCCTGTTCGAACGTCAACTTGCGTACAACTTTCCGCGGGCTGTCTTGAGGTGAATGACTGTCAATGCAACTTTCGTTGCAGTCTCCCTGAGATGTGCCGCAGCTGCTATCTTCAGATCCCATTGTTCGACAGGTATCTTCTCCATGACAGGGACTCATATCACGACCAGAACGACGAGAGCCACTCTTTTTGCGTTTTGATGAACCCCCAGGATTAGACGGTGGATGTGTCCTTCGACGTGGCGCAGGTTTATCTTTATCCGGGGAGTTTTCCACTTGCTCTTTATACTCTGCTAAAATGTAAAGGATCCTTTGTGTAGTTTGTTCATCTTCTGCTGGTTTCTGTGTTGATGTCTTTGGTGGGGCCGTTGGTAATTTTAGAGTATTTGGTGGATTGGAAGCAGCTTTAGGTCTTGGTTTTGGTTTAACTTTAGCTGGTTTTGACTGCTGAGTGGTGTGGGAGGTATGACTACTTTGAGATGAGTGATTGCTTGTTGTAGGTGTATCGGCGGTAGAAGAAGAATCGCTGCTGGCAGTGCGACGTACTTGATGAGTTGATGATGTCGGAGATTCAACGATTCCTGAGGAGTCTGGAGATCGTACAAATGAAGATGTCGTAGTCGTTGTAACTGGAGTTTTCCTGTTCACATAAGCAACATTCACCTGTTGCGTATTTCCAATTGAATAAAGAACCTGTTGTGTTGATTCTGTAGCGGTAGACGTAGCCGACGGTGACGGGGCACTATCAGTGGCATCTTTTGTTGAGGAATTATGTAGCTTGGAAAAGGAGCTACTTGACGAAGGAGTTGCGCTTGGTGTAGCTGCACCAGTCCCGGTACTTCTTTCTTTAACTTGTTCCAATACTAAGTCAAATTCTCTAAGTTGTTCCAGTGTTGATGAACTCATCTGAGACTCTGAAGAAGATTGACTTTCACTCGGGACCTTAACATGTCTGCTTGTTTGGGTTTGTGTCTGTGTTTGGGGTAATCTGATAGTTTGTTGTCCCAAAGGAGGAGCTGCTGTGAGAACAAGTTGTTGATATACTGGCTGATTAGCTCCACCGATAACGTTGCGCTGTATTTGAAAAAATGAGGGTCTTACTAGCCTAGTCCCGCCAACCATTTGGGGGTTCTTACTTAACATGGGCAATTTTATTCTCATTTGGGTCAGTACTGGCTGTGATTGCGCTGTTTGGGTATTATCATTGCCAATATGTGAATTATTCTCATCTGAAGTTTCAGAACTAGGTGCGGTAGCTTGAGGGACAATTTTTATTATGGATGGCTCAATTCCCTCTTGGTTAACGCTTTGATGTTTCGATGCTGACTCATCTATAAGTTCTGTGCTCGGTACAGTTATAAGATTTATGGTTTGTCCGCCACCAATATTAACAGGAATTTGGCGTGTGTATATCACACCACCGTGCATGCTCATATTTACAGGAGCCATAGATTGCTTCAATTGCTGGACCAGATTTGGTTGCGCTTGTGAAGTCTGGGGCGATTTTCGTAGCAGCAGTGGTGGACTACTTATCTGGCTTATGTGGTCCAAGCTAATCGCATTATCGTTTGGCTGACAATCTGGATTTTCAGAGTTAGATTGTAAATGTGAATTACTATTGTTCATGTCACTTTTCTGAGTGCCCTCTTGAAAAACTTGTTTGCCAAATGCTTGGCCAAATTTTGGCAGACTAGTAGCCTTCTCAGGTATGGTTGTTTTGTTAGATGACTGAATGAATTTAGCATAATTTTCCTCATATACAGAGCGGGATTTTATTTCTTGTTGGGAGGCCCCACTTTCCTTATTTTGCACACTGTTAGGGGTACTAGACGCCGGGCTTAATTCTTGTGAGTCGACAGGCTTGGCCTGCGTCATTTGAAGATTCGGCGATTCGACGGGTTGTAACCTCAACACCATGCCTCGTGGATGAGGTGAGTTTAATTGGATGGACTTCCCATCAGCAGATTTGCAGACGAACTGAACCATTTTTTGTTCGTTGGACCCTTGGACGTTTGCAAGATTAGTCAATAGGTTCACTTTTCTTAACAACTGTCCAGCACTAGCATTCTTTTGATTTCCAGCATTAACTATATGGAGAAGCTGATTGCCTTGTTGTAATCCGGCATCAACTAAGGACAGTCCACTAAAAGAATTTGTCTGAGGAGCTGGTGTGCCATTCGTAGTTGGTCCAGAAGCATTGCCTTTATTTTGTACAATGTGTAAAACCGGTGTAGCATTTGGTGCATTTATAACAGAGGGTTGGCTATTATCGACAAGTGTTATTTGATTACCTGAAGTATTTTTTCCTTGTACTATATGAAGAACTTGTGGAGTACTGGCAGAATTTGGTTGATTATTCTCTGTTATATTTGTCTGGTTTAATGGTGGAGGCAATATTTGCGCTAAAGCTTGCTGTAACGCCATGGCATTAATCTGGGCAGTCTTCGGGTACGAGTTTGTAGGACTACCCCCTACAGAACCTTGTCGTAATTTATGTGATAGAATATTCACAAGAGCGTGTGCTCTAGTGTTGGCTAAGTTTTCTGGGCTAGTTGTTATGCCGGCTGCATTCATAGCATGTGCGATCTGATCAGTCTTTTCTTGTGAACTATTTTGATCTTGATGATTTTGTTGGGAAAGTTGCGTTTGTGAAAGTTGTACTTGCACAACATGCGTTTGTGGTGCCTCTTGTGCTTGCTGTTCTTGTTGCACTTGTTGGCTCTGTTGCGGGAGTTGTCCTTGTTGCGCAATATGGACTTGCTGATTATTTTGTTGTATAATATTTGCTTGCGAGTTATTTGGTTGCACAATATGATTCTGTTGCCCAGTATGCGTTTGGAGATTTTGCTGAGCGACCTGTGGTTGTATATTTTGTTGATTAATCTGTGCTTGTTGATTCTGTTGTGGAATCTGTTCCGTAAAATTATGTTGCTCAATATGTTCTTGGTTTTGTTGTGGAAGTTTTTCTTGGCTATGCTGTAATTGCGGGCTATGGTGCGCAGTCTGGGCTTGTGGAATTTGTTGCGGTACTAGCGGTTGTTGTTCTTGTTGAACCTGCGAATTTTGTTGCATGATATGCGTTGAAATATCTGAGTCATGTTGTTGATTCTGAATTTTTGCTTGATGGTTCTTATTCTGGAGCTGTGTTTGATGATACTGTTGCAGATGCGCCTCAGGTTTTTGATACGTTTTTGTTGAATTATAAATCATTTCTATGTTGCCCTCTACTAACGTTGGTGCTGGATGTGGCGGGGCCGCACCCTCGTAAGAGTAATTAATATTGTCCATAATACAGTTCTCATCGGGTGAGAACTGATGATTAGTTATGCCAGTATCGAAATGATTATTGATTTCTTCACTTATTTCAGGTTCTTCTTTTATCTCCTCTTTGATTTCTTCTTTTATATCTTCAATAATGTAACCATGATGTATGATGGTAGAAGAGTTCTGAGACTCCGCAAGTAATTGGCTGTGGTGTTGCGCGTAGCCGTGTAAGGGAAGGTTTATATCTGCAGTTGTTAGTTCGGTATATTCAGTTTTGATAGCAGACTGAGGGTCGTCATTAGGACTATTCTCAGCAGTACATTGCGAGGGACTAGCATTGGATACCTGAGTGACCCTTGGATCGCAAGTTACGGGGTTTTGTGCTGCTGCACTTACAGGCAATTGCCCGACCTGCACTACTTGGACAACTACCTCAGCAGGCGGAGGCCTTATAAAATCCGGGAGGTTGAGGCCGAAAGGAAACCAAGATTTACTGGCCTTACTATATCCATTTGAATAAATATCATCATATTTTTTATTTTGTTTAATCCAATCGTTATTCAATTCAATCATGGTTTCTTTAAAAAATGATCTTATTTTATCCTTTAATTGAATGCATTTGTAGTTATATTGTAGCTTTTCTATTTCGTGTGTAACTATTTTAATATTATTTACATCCTGCACATTATTGCAATTATAATTCTCGGACAGTAAAAGCGGCTGAGTTTGTTTTACGTCCGACAGAGTCGCAGCCGAAAATATTCCACCACCGTCTTCTGAATTTTGAATGACTCTGCCGGACCTCTCACCAAAACCCATTAGGAAATTGGTTTCCATAACGTGACAAGAAGTGTAATTTTCACTATATTCTTTTTCTAACTCTTCGGCCAGCGTTTGATTCAAGGGATCGCGTTGTGCTGCATTTTCATATTCTACATCAATAAACAAATTCTCATCAATATTAAAATCAGTGATGACATCAGTGACTTCTGCAATAGGCCATGATTTTAATATTTGATCAACATCAATATACTCTTTATGAAAAGGTAACGAGTAAGAAAACTTTATAGAGCTACAATATTCAAATAATCGTTTAAATTCCTTACTGTATGCCGTATCTGCTATAGTAGCTGCTGTAAGTTTAGGCGTATCAATATTTTTACCCTTTCTATATTTTCTTTCAGGAGTTTTAACATCTGCCATATCACCTTTCCGTTTCAACGCTTTCTTATTTTTCTTGTCACCGTATAAACTCTGGGAATCAAAACTGTCGTTCACAATTTTGCGGGAGTACGTCACTTTAGGTACATTTAATCTGATATCTATATCTTTGACATTACCATATTCGTCAATTTCTTGTGTTATCTGAAGTATATCCTCAGGTGACTGGCTAAAGTCATCATCATCGAGAAATAAATCGCTTGGTTCTGTAGTAGTATTGCCATAATCAGTAATACTTTCGTCTGATTTAACGTTGTTCATCAATCTTTGAAGTTCAGATTGTTGAATGCAACAAACTTTTACTTCGTCAAACTCTAAATTATCGGCGTCAATAATTAAGATTTGCTTGTCATCGTCTTCGCCATCCGTGTTACCCAAAACAATACGAGCGAGCTCCCGTTCCAGTTCGTCATTACTGCGTAATTCTACAATATCGTCAACTAAATCATTTTTCACATCTTTTAGAAAAACACAACTTTCATCGAGAATAACTGGATCCACTAATTTAAATGTTGAGTCACTGGTTAGACTTAATGATTCCAGTTTATTACTTTCATGCTCCGTAATTTCATCTTTAGAAGCCTTTATCAGTGCTCCATCGTCGAGTATATCAAACAAATCATTCTTCACACCTTCACTATTTTTACAGCCTAAAACTATTTGTGCAAGTTCCTGATCAAGCTTTTCGTCACTTTTTGCTGCATTGGTTTTAACGTTGCTTTCATTCAATGATTTAGGTAACGGCTTATTTAACGATTGATGACCGTCGTGTTTAAGTTTTGTTTGAGTATACTTTGCATCGAATAATGTTAGTAAATTGCTCCCTGTATTGTTTAAAGGTGAATCGACATTTTGTATATGATTGTTTGATTTAAGAATTTTCTTAGTCAATTCTGTATTGTCATCATGGTTATCTGGGCGTACAGAATGACCTAAAACTATATGAGCAAGTTCTTCTTCAATCATTTCATCACTACGCATGTCTTTTGACAGCTCTTCATCATCACTAATGATAATAATTGGGTCAGCCTGAATATCCGTACAGCTCTCTTCTTCTTTGTAAGATTTTGTTACTTTACGTATTAATTTTTCACATTCTGTATTTGTTACATTGTCATTTAACGTATAAGTGTGGTCAACAATAGTCACTTTTTCGCTTTGTTCTTCTGATACTTTAGAAATATTACAGCTGTTTACACTTTCATCAGTACTATCAAATATTTCTAGTTTGGACGAAGTATTCATAAAAATACCATTAGTGGTCTGAAGATCTTCTGTTTGTCCACTGTTAACTCTAAGTTCAGTGTCCTGGCTAGCATTTTTGCCTGCGTCTAAGTGAACTAGCTGATTATTACTCGTCTCAACAAAAGATTCCGATGACTCCTCTTTGGATATATTATCTTTCAAACAGGTTTGATGCTGGTCTTTCACTTCTATTTGTTCGGATTGATTACGCATGTCATAGTTACTGGTACCCACAAATATATTTTTGGAGCATTCTGGCACCTTATCAGACTTGAAAGTCTTGATGTCTTCTTCTGTCAATAATGGCAAATCACGATTTAGATTTTCTTGACAACCCAGAATTTTACTTTCTTTGTTTTTTAGTTGGTTCATTTCCTTTGATTTGTTTAGTAGTATTTTATCAGAATTACTTGATTGTTCTAAATTTTCAGCATTAGTAATTAAATCACCAGTGCTAATAACAGTATCTTTATCATGTTGTTCTTCGGTGTCATCCAGATCCGAACTCATGTTGGGGACATTATTTTTTAATTCAGAACTAAAGCATGTATGAGTTGCAGATATTTTTGTATCGCTGTTAATTGGTTTTTTGTAATCATTTGGCTGATTGTCAGTCACTTCTACATTACTGATCAAATTCTCATGTAAATTAACATTCATCAATTCAACAGTTTTGAACTGAAGGGCTCCTCCAGCAGTGACCAACTGTGCTTCTTCAGGATTGGTGTTTTCGTTTTGCTGCCGTTGAACAGAGAAACTTACAGATTTTTCAGGATGACTTTCCTTGTTTGTGTCTAGGTGATAAATATTTACTTGTTCAATGCGTTGTTCAAAATCTTCAGGAACGGGTAACTTATTTTTTAATTCTTGTAAATCATTTCTACGATTTGATGGGCCACTGTCGGTAAGATCCGCTTGCGTTATATCACTGGGGAATTCATTTAATTGTTGCTGAGTCAAATCAGTCATATTTTCGTTTTCTTCATTAGTGAGTAATTCTGAAGGCGTTTTCACAAAACCTTTACCTCTGGTTCTATCTAGATCTTCGGTAGACACGCTGCATCTTTGCACATGGATTGAACTTTTATTTTTTTTAGATTTTCTGCCAGATTTTCGGATATTACCTAAAGATTTCCTTTTAAGATTACATGATGAATTCATAAAAGATATTGGACTGCACACATAGTTGTACCTTTCCAGTACATTATTATTTTGTAAGTATTTTATCAATATTGCTACCAGATTGGGCACATTCATTTGATGAACACTTTGTTCTTTAGAAACGGCGTTATTATCCGTTTCTAAAATAGCATTGGGTTTACAAGTATTACTTATAATAACTTTATTTTCGTCACTGCGATCTTGATAGTTATCCCACGCGATTTTATTTTGCAACCACATCCAAGATTTCGTTAAAAACCATTCAGCCTCACACCTCCATTGTTTATACATCTTAGATTGATCGTCAGTCTTCCAATTACGAATAGCAGCAAAAGTTTCGTATGCATCCATTACGGGTGAAGTACTGCGGCTAAAGACGCCAGAGAGCAGTGGTTGATCCAGCAAGTCAATATCGTTGAGAATCGAAAATGATCCACAACGGGATAGCGGCTGGGAGGGCAAATCATTTTCCTCGTAGTTATTTTCAGAAACACAATTTATTGATGACGAAAACAACTCATCCGCATTATTATAAATAGCGTTGTCTTGAATATCGTCACAACGAACTAGTTTGATACAGCACTTTTTAATCAATTTAAGATTGTTGTATTGTTCTACCAAGTCATCACAGTTGGTTAGTTTTACGAAACAATATTTATCAACTACAGGACTAACTGATGTAGGCGTTGTCTGGGAGATAATTTCGTCACTTTTAAAAGGGTTACAAATTGAAAACTCTGTAGTGAGTGAGTCTGGTACAATTAGTTCTTCTGAGCTTTCTTCACCCAATTCTGTAAGAATATCTGGTATAATTAGTTCTTCAGACTTTCCTTCCATGGATATGGTAGGAGTACTTATATTACTCAGGTCATCGTCTATATCGTCAACACCCAGGTCTTTTAAAAGCAGATTTTTAAACTCTAGTATTTTCTCTTCGCATGTCTTTGCCTGTTTATCCTTTTCGGGGAGAACGTTGTCATTTAAGTTCATTTCATCATTAGACGAATCGTCAATTTCAATTACTTCTGGAATTGGTGGCACATAATTTGTAGTACTTTTTCGCTGAGTAATATGCTGAACGGTTTTCGTAATAGCGACACTTGGGGGAACAGAGTTCGTAGTTATCACACCCGCACATATTGTTTCGATTTCAAGTTCTTTTACAGCAGAATTCGTAGTTATCACATCCGCACATATTGTTTCGATTTCAGGTTCTTTTACAGCAGAATTCGTAGTTATCACATCCGCACATATTGTTTCGATTTCAGGTTCTTTTACAGCAGAATTCGTAGTTATCACATCCGCACATATTGTTTCGATTTCAGGTTCTTTTACTGCAGAATTCGTAGTTATCACATCTGCACATATTGTTTCGATTTCAGGTTCTTTTACAGCATCCAATGTCGATGACGTGACAACAGTTTGTTGCAGAGATATCTTTTTTAACTTAACGATACATTTCTTATCAAATACCTTCTGGTGGGTTTCGAGTAACTTTCGCTTCATGGTTGGAACCTTATATTTTCCAAATTCCGTGTTAAAATATTCAAAACTATCTTCTTCGTCATCACTAAGTAAGTTAATAGTTTCCATAGAATTAATGGGTTCTACACTAGGAAGTGGTTTAGGTGTCTGTAAAGAAATGTTCTGGATTCGTGTTTCCAATATTTTGTCGGGTTGTATTTTGTTGGACGTGGAGATCTGTTTAATATTTAAAGTATAACGATTTCTGCTCGAGATATTGCTCAGAAGAACTTTTTTGAGAGCTGGGTCACTAAACAAGTTTTCAATGTTGACATGAGACTGACCACGGACAGTAGCTTTAAAAGCCCTTCCATTCGGCAGTTTTATTCGCACGCATCTTTTTAATGGATCTTTTGGATCAGGGTTTTCTATATCTTCTATCTTAATAGAATCTAAGAAAGCCTGTGGTATTTTGTCACCAAATTCAAATTGATTCATTGTATCTTTCTTTGGTGTCTCTCCTTGTATGTCATCATCGAGGCAAATAACTTCCGAATCATCTTTACTTTTATTTGTAGTTTCTATAGTTTTTGTTTTAGTGACAGAGTTTTCTAAATTATTCTTCGAACATGCAACTCCTAAATTTGTAGGTGTATCAAGTGTACTGATGTCTTTGGGCTCGTTAATTCCTTTTTCGGTATCAGGCGAATGTTCCATACTATTTAAGACAGTATCACTTTCTTTTTCGCTCAATTCATTACTTCGGGAATGTGTACGTTCAATTTCTTCTGTTAACTGAGAATCAGAACAATCCTCTTTTTTATCACCTTGCGAATCTATACATTCTTCACTATTACTATTGTGATGGTCTGCGTGTGCTTCACTTACGTCATTTTTTAAATCTGTAAATTCATTGGGTATTTCAGCTGCCTTGTCAGAATTATTTTTGGGAGTATTATTTTCAAGTGTCGAAACTTGAACTTCATTTGATAGAATATCATTTGATTCACCAGAGAGATCGTTGTTTGGTACTTTCGTGCTCTTTAAATCTGTAAATTCATAGGGTATTTCAGCTGCCTTGTCAGAATTATTTTTGGGAGTATTATTTTCAAGTGTTGAAACTTGAACTTCATTTGATAGAATATCATTTGATTCACCAGAGAGATCGTTGTTTGGTACTTTCGTGTTCGTTTCTACTGAGTTATCATTAACGTTCAAGGTGTCAGGAACATCAACAATTACACTTTCACATGAAGTCTTTTTCAAAATCATTGATCCAACTATTTGATCTTCTATATCCATAAGGTCGGATGTATCGTCCTTTCCATTCTTCTCTTTACTGACAACAGCGGTATTTCTCTGTTCTTCTGTTGTATTTTCGGTAGCACTATTAAGTATAGCACCAGCATTTTTAGTTGTTTGTCTAGTAATTCTTTTTTTAACAACTGCTTTCTTAATAGTTTTATTTATAGTCTTTTTCGGTGCTCGCTTTTTAACATTTTTATTTTTTACCACCGATCCGCTCTCTATGAGATTTTCCGTTTCAGAAATAACTTTTAGTCGTACTTTTGTTTTCTTAGGTTCTGTTTTGACACCTGAAAATTTTTCAACTGTCTCAGGAATTACCTTATTTGACGACCGTAGCAAAATGCGGCGACATGATCTATTTTTATTTTCTTTGCAATTTTCATTGCCATCTTTTTCTTTCACCTCGTTTGGTTCTGGTTCTGTCGAAGTCATGATTTTGGCATTAATATCTGATTCTGGTTTAACATTTATTTCATTGTCTCTGTCAGTAGCTTTAACAACATTTCTCAAATTATGGTGTTTTTCCTGTGTTTTGGCATTAATAACGGATTCCGGTTTAACGGTTATTTCATGGTATCTTTCAGGAGCTTTAACGGAAGTTCTCAAATTATGGTGTTTTTCCTTTGTTTTAGTTACTTCAGATTTCTTCGATTTCAGAGGAGTATAAGTCAAAGGAATTGGAGTATCACTTCGATGATAAATATTTCTATTTAAAATCGCCATTCGTTTCTTATACAATCTGTCATGGTCAGCTGTTTTCTTAACTTCATGTTCAGATGATAGCCTCTGGGTTTTTAAAGCCTTTGAATCAAGTTTTTCAGTAAAATCAAATTTCTGTTTCTCCTGAACTTCTGATAATACTTTTCTCTCACAGCTCTTACTGGAATTTATATCACCTTTTTCTTTTGTGGTAGAATCGTCTTGTGTTGGACAATCTGCCGATCTTTTATTGTCTTCTTTGGCATTAGCTTCTTCCCTAGCATCAGATGATTTTATTTCATTTTTTACTGGTTCTTTAATCACTGGTGGATTCACTTCGGAGGCTTTGTTCGATGTGGAATGTGCCGTTCCGATGGCTGGCACATCTACAGGTACTGTAGCTGTTGTTGTTGTTGTAGCATTTCCAATAATCAAAGGATTAACAACAGGTGCAGCAAACTGCGTAGTTTGATACACAGCTATATTTGGCTGTGTGTTAAAAGATACATATGTAGTCTGTGGTATACCAGTATGTAAAGGAGTTTGGATACAAGGTTGGTAGACCAATTCGGAACCGATAAGTACAACATTTTGTAGTGCAGTTTGTTGAGGTACGGTGACAAATGCTTGATCTATTGTTGGAACAGCAGTGACGTAATTTTGTTCTTTCCTTGGTTGCACGATAACAGACTTTGGTACCTGATGTATCATATTAGCTGTTTGAACATTAGGAATATTTTGTGCTGTGTTATTTTGACTAACATATCCAGTAGGTTGTTGAACTGGTAATGTCGTATTAAAAACTGATTTTGTAACATTTTGGCAAGGTAATCTTTGCATAGGTATCTTCAAATTAGGCTGAGCGACACTCGTATTTACTAAGGGAGGTGCAACACACCGCTTAATCTCGTGTATAACTGGAGTTATAGCTCGATTTACATTAATAAAGGTCTTTGGATCTTTCAAAGCTTGATTTGGTGGAGCATAACAGTCATCATCTGATAACAACTCTCCTATTTCTTGTCTCAGATCATCATCTATTAATTCCTCTAGCAAATCATAATCAGAATTCAAGTTTCCAGATATAAAAGGATCGTCTTCCGTAGGTAATGGACATGTGAATTGTTGCTTTTTGAGTTCTGGACTAAGTTTTTTAGTCGAATCTTTTTGTCGACAGTCATTAACCAATTTTTTGGATTTTTCCGCTTTGGAATGATGATCTTGGTGTAATCCTTGTTTAGAGGCAGATGAATTTTGATTTTCCAGTACCGGATTTGTAGCAACTTTTTGACTTCTAGATGATTTATTAGATTTAGATTTGGTATCTTTTGCGTCTATGTTTGATTGTTTGAGTATATTTGGAATACTAACACTGTGCTGTATATCAGCACCAAACAATGCTTGCGTCTGAACTACATCTAACTCTCTATTAGGTTCTGGCGACTGAAGTAGCCTCGGATTTCGGAGGCTGTTTTCATAAGCACTTAAATACGAATCTTTGTTTAATGCCATATCCAGCGCATTGGGCCCTCGACTTGGAGTTTTATGTTTCAAAAGAGCATCCATAACACTTTCCCAATCTGTCTGCCTAACTATCTCCTGTTCTTTTGTATTAACTTTCTTTGTTACACTCTTACCCCCAGTGTCGTTAACTTTAACTTTTTGTTTGCCAACTATTTCCTGTTGTCTTGTATTCCCACTAACAAGAATGTTTTTACCCCCACTGTCATTTACTTTAGTTTTGTGTATAACAGTCTCCCCAATATGTTTAATATGTGGCTGTTCAGTTTTAGCTGCAGAATGCTTGGCTACTGATCTGTCAGTTGATGGTTTCAAACCAGGATTGCTTTGTATAACAGATTTGTAATCTATGCCCTTCTTGTTCTGTAAGTTTGAGACTTTACAGATGTTGCTTACATTAGGTTGTGAAGGTTGTGAAGGTTGTGCCTTTGGAGGTTCTAGTCTCGGTCTGTTTTGTTTGCTCTGTTGTCTAAGTAAATTCACCAAATCTTGTTCGTCTTTGTCCGTCAAAGATGACAGTTCGTTATGAAGTGATATTGATGTATCCCTTGGTTTATGTTTGTCAACTTGGATGTTCTGGGTTGCAGATGTCTTAGTAAAGTTTGGACCACTCTGAAGTAAACCTATCAAAACGGTATCTTGAGACTTATTTGATAAATTTTTTACCATTTTTTGAGTATTGTCAGTAGATCTTGACGGTTTTATTACTGTTTCACCTGAAGAGTTTAAATAATTAATCTTTGCAAGCTTATGTTCTGCAATAACTCTGTCGAAATCTTTAGTTTTTATTTTATCCAGCTGTTGAGATTGATGTTCCACAATTGCCTCCACAAACTGTTTGGTAGTTTTCACACAATTTTTGTTAGTCTTATAGTAACTTAGACGTGAGAAGGTATTAGGCGCGAGTTCTGACTTTTTCACTGGTTGTTTGGCACTTTGAGTCACTTTAGGTTCAGACTTTGGACAGACCGGATTCACCTTGCTTATAGGTTTCATTTGTTTTTCAGGTTGAGCAAAACATTTAACTTTATTGCCAGCACCAGCGTTTATTGATGCTTGTAAGTCCTTCAGAAAATCATGGAAGTTCTTTTGATGACCATCTACAGGCCTCTGTGTTACACGATCTTGTGATGTACTAGGATTTTGCCTATTTAACAGTTCATGATTGTTTGGACTAGCTTTAAAGACATCTTTACTTGTACTGGGTTTGTGTATAGCAGAGCTGTCGACTGTAGAGTTCAGTACCTTGACTGTACTAGGAATATTATTGAGTTTCGGACTCGGGCTGCATTGTTGGCTTGGCCGACACAAGTACTCCTTATTGTTTAGTAAGTTATTTACTTCATTCCTTAGCACAGCCAGTTGTTCGGATTGAGACTTCTTCCATAACAATTTACTATCACTAACTTGTGGCTGTGCATCCTGTGGTTTTATATTCTTGTTGCTGTATGTGTGAAGATTTGGATGTACCACTGGATTTCTTAGTTCAGGACTTCCACTCATAGCTTTTTGACGCCTAAACTCTATCAATTTTGTTATACTTCTTTTGACTTCTTCGTTAACTGTTGTTTTTGATTGAGAAATTTCAAGACCTATCCTTCTCAATGTCGGCGTATCACACCGATCAGTGTCGACAATTTTCGGGTCAGGTTTTGGTACAACTACTGCTTTCGGCACAAAAGCCTCACTGTTTCTCATGACGCCCATGTTCGTAGTATTATCTGCACTTTTTTCAGGAGACCTCAACTCGTCCATACAGAATAGTCCATCAAATAGAACATTCGTTTCATTTACTTCTGAAAGCAAGGAATTACTAATGTCCTGTCCTTGATTGTCGTAAGAGTTATTAGGCATTATCGTTGATTTTACAGGTTTATTGTTATCGCCCATCTTTGTAACTTTCATACCGACAAGACTAGATAAAGAAGAAGGTTTGTGTTCATGATTCACAGTCTTTTCTTTACGCTTCCGTTCCTTCTTCTCCTTCTTATCTTTTTCCTTTGGTTCTTTCTTTTTCTCAGTACTTTGATCTCTCTTTTTCGTAGTGAGCGGGTCTTTCTTTCGTTCAGTGCTATGTTCTTTCTTTTTCTGAACTCTTGGTTTGGCAACTTTCTTCTTCTCCACACTGTGGTCTCTTTGACCCTCAATGCTATGATCTGTTGTTCTTTCAATACTATGATCTATAGTTATGTTCTGTTCTGTAGTAGAATCATTAATCTCTAAGGGATCTTTAGATTTTGTTTTTGTTTTTGATTTGGATACTTTACTTCTTTCTTTGCTGTGAGGTCTTTCTTTCTTCTTTGCGATTCGTTTAGCTTCTGCCACAGTACTGAGTGGATCTTCATCTTCAGAAGATTTCATAATTTTCTTTGTTCTTCTTTTAGTTTTTACTACATCTATTTCTATGTCCGTTGAATGCGCACTTTCTGTCCGTTCCGCATCATCTGCATCTTCCCAGATCTCTTCTGGCTCCTGGAATTCTACTAAGTGTTCATAACCTGTAATAGAATAACTGTCATGTTATCCAATGATCCTACCTTTATATATATATTTTATTTTATATAATTATGTTGCAAGGAAATAAACGCTTTATCTTGAACTCTAAGAAATAATAAATTTGAGAATGATTTTTAACATAATCATCTTGTTTATTGCAGATATGTCATAAATAACATCCTCATGTATTACTGTTTATATATTACTACAATGTATTACATAATGTCCACTTAAGTTATTGGAAATCATGAATTTAATAAGATACACAAATCTAATCCATATCAGAAAACGTGATAAAAGATACACAGTATTTGGTACAAAGGTACCAAATTAGACGAGAGAAGTTCCACAAATACATTATATTCTTTCTATATAAAGGTCAGCTTTAGAGCTGAGAGACGGCCGTTGTTCTATATGGTTGTGTGCGAAACACTACCTATTCTCGATAAGCTCATGATTTTTTGTACAGAATAAAAAACTTTTCTTTCTTTCTTTTCATTTAGTGACATACTTATTATCATCAATCTTCGCGTTAGACCCGGTTTTTCGATCTCTGAGTACACCTTCAGAGTCCGAGGTCCGCATTTAGTGATCTGGTAAAATAAATTCTTACCTTTCTCGATGCCGTAGTACATGTCATTGTCATCTTCATCTTCCTCAGGCAGATGCTGGTACTGTCGCAGGTCCAGGTTGAGGTATTTAAGCTCGGTAGTGAGCGCGCGAGTGCCGCAGTGCGTACGTTCCATGTACGTACGACAGTTCTCTAGAAGAAGCTGCCTGCAATCATCATAGTACTTTATGTGACTCCATGTTTTATTTTATACCACTTAGCTGGCTTACAAGCACACGGCCGACCTAACGGGAAGTGATTACCCTGGCCTATGGAGGTATGCAACACCAGGGGTGTTACACTTGTACTGCCGACCCTGAAGAAACCTTCTAATGCCCTTCTTGAAGAAACCTACATTGTAGTCGCTTGGCGAAAACCACAGCAGCATGTGATATAAGAATGCAAGCTGGTACACACCTGCTGATTGACCTACAAGGATTTTCTTATAAGGTTGGAGTATCAGACAACATAAGTAGCCCCAGCATAAGACAAGATAACTAATTCATAAGGAAAGTATGAGTAGGAGAATGAACCTCAGGTTCCATAGCTCAAGCCTTGGATGTAACCAGGATTGGCATTTTTTAGATGGCATACATAAAATGACGTCACAGGAAATTAAAAAGAATAATCAATTTATGCTGTTGATTCATATCACCGGAACAGATGAAGTATGCTTGGGTCTTGAAGATCTTGATGTTAATACAACAACTTGAAAAATAGACATACTCTTGCCAGTTCAACTGTACTCCACAATAACCGATCAATATACCAAGAGAGGATTGTAATAGTACTTTTCACCATTGACACTCGAAAAAGGGCCCATGATTCATCAAAAACAGTGAATAAAACGCTCTTTGTTTCACCGAGTGAATAAAAAAATTTGAATTTGGAACATGCGCGAATGTACGGATTCTAGTGAAACATGCAAAGAGGTTGCACACTCTCACTCACTATAAAAACGTACTAAAAGCCACCTAAATGTAATCACTGGCTGGATGGAATGTGGCTCAGTTTAAATTAAGAAAAAAAAAAATGCCGCCATTTTCTGTGTAATTTTCTTTGTAAAAGTTTATGTTTGTCTCATAATCATAAAATGACATGACATACCCGACATCGGGTTATGCGCACTTCGTCCCATTCGCACTTCGTCCTCCGTTCGCAAATGGTCCCATTCGCGGTTAGTCCCATTCGCAGTTGGTCCCATTCGCGGTTAGTCCCATTCGCAGTCGGTCCCATTCGCAGTTCGTCCCATTCGCAGTTCGTCCCATGCATTTACTTTGTAAGGGAAGAGGTAGGTTTAAGGACCAAAGTGGATGGGATGAATAAAATATCATCAAAAAAATAAAAAAGTTCAAAATCCCGAATGTACGAAATACCGAAGTACGATATACCGAAGTTCAAAATCCCGAAGTTCAGAATCCCGAAGTTCAAAAGCCCGAAAATGAGATTTTGATACGTTACCGATGATAGGCGTCCTGGTTTAATTTTTATAGTTATTTTTTTCAAAGGGGATAGTTTTAAAATGACTTCTTCGTTTCTTAGTCTACTTTGGCTAATTTCGTACATCGCGTCGTACGTTACTATAATATAAATATATGTCGGAGGTCATTCTCATGCCCTTTTAACCTATATGTTTCCATGTCGAAGCGCGCAATGTCTACCCCGCGCAATCCGACTTGGATAGATTAGGTTAGAAGGCTAAGGCGGGAGCGGAGCGGAGCGAAGCTCCCGCCTTAGCATTCGTGGTTATTTTTTTTATAACCACCCAAAAATTTAATATTCGGGATTTTGTACTTTCGGTATTTTATACTTTCGGTATTCTGAACATTCGGGATTTTTTAATTTCGGTCTTCCGTACGTCGCGACCAACGCGTCGGTATATGAAATTCGGTATTGTAGCTTCGGGATTTTGATATGTAACCTCTATTTAATGATATTTTATTCCATCCTACCCACTTCGATCCTTAAACCTACCTCTTGCCTTACAAACTACATGCATGGGACGAACTGCGAATGGGACCAACCGCGAATGGGACGAACTGCGAATGGGACCAACCGCGAATGGGACTAACCGCGAATGGGACCAACTGCGAATGGGACTAACCGCGAATGGGACCATTTGCGAACGGAGGACGAAGTGCGAATGGGACGAAGTGCGCATAACCCATGACATCTAGTGTTGAAAATGAAACTCATATTCTCGAACGCGAAAAGACTCCTGAGTCTTTTCGCGCGGTAGCTATTACTGATAATTTGCTGCTTCTTTTGTAATTCATAATCACAGAGTAATCGTTTTCTCGTAGTCAATGGTGAAAAGTTGAGTACCTAACACGTGAAAAAAGAATTCATCTCGGCTCTTGTATCCCTCGATCCACTCAGGTTTCTACCTAGAACCCCTCGCTACGCTCGGGATTCTACCGGAGAAACCTTCACTCCTCTCGGGATACAACTTGGTGCCTCGAAAAGAATTCACCTTTTTTTCACTTGTTGGGTAATCTACTATTGTCTGGCTAAAAAGGTATAAGAAATATTTATACAGCACTTACCGGTCCATATCCCAAGAAAGTGTCTTTACCCTGGGTCCAGACAACAGAACAGCTATGTCCTGACACAGTTCAGGGCTAAGTTGTAGGGTTTCTCCTTCAGTGAGGATGGCAGTGGACAGCACGTTAGCCTGATGCTGTGTCTGTTTAAGCTTGAGCGTCTCAGAAGTCTTCACAAAGTTCGTCTGTCCCCGACTGTCGCTAGCCCAACTACCGAATTCTGAAGCGGTGTGTTCTTCTTTCGGTTCTAAGTCCTGAAAAATGAAGGCCGACCCTTTACAACTTCTTTCAAACCAATGGTTAAGAAGTCGGTCTTACGGTCGAAAGGTCCGGCGTTTAAATCCTGGCTATTACCATTCAGGCGGGAGTTTGAACTCGCCTTGACTTTGCACACGAATGAGGCGGCGCGCTTTCGCATTGTAGTGTAGAGAAATAGAGGTATGATGTTCCTCCAACACAAAGTGCGTATAGTGAAGAGACGGTAAAGAACGTACATATTAAACGGGTGGTATATTGAACCTTCAAACTACGGAACTACCGGTCCTGAATCGCGAAAGTGAAGTTCACGCACTGGATAGCAAAAAATACAACTACATATTCCAATGATAACCGTTTGACTGCGGCCCGCCAGACGTCTCCACCTGATCGGAGAATCCTCCTTGTATCGGAGGAATATCACACCCCCTTCACAATAGTATAAAAACAAGATTGTTTTTGCAAGATTGCAAGTAGATACTTGCGCTGCACGAACATATATCTCGAGACACCTAAGTCTCGAGACAAACGTGGCCCTGGCGGGGCGGATTGTTTTGTAATAATCTATGCTTGGTGAATTTGAGCTCGTCCACCACCGTAGCACCCCGTGCTATCTTCAAAAAGACACCCATGAAACGTGTATTGCGCGTATAGAGCACATTTTAGTTCCAAAACAATAAAATTATGTCGGGACATAATTATGTTTTGGAACTGAATGTGCCTCGGGAGGTATACTATGAGAATGACAGCATTTCAGGTAATAAAACCCAGTGACTTACCATCGCGACGGGTGCCAATGCAGGTGCGGCCTTGATCTTGTCATACATTGCGGGTGAAGGGTGCACTGAGAATGCCGTCAGAGTGCACTCACAGCGCATTCGTTCGCTAGCTGCTAGCACCGTTCCCAGCTGTACGAACCATTGCGATAGAGTCTGTTCTGACGAGCGGGCTTCTGAGGCCTGGAATGTGAGAAATGAACTGGATTGTTAGTAACTTGAGGCACACATGTGTTCTATTTAACTCCAATCATCATCATCATACATATGGAGACGTATTTTCCTGATTGCGTCAGAGGCCAAAGTGACCTCAGGGTCCGCCTTCCGGCTCTTTCTCCTCCCTTCGCACAATCTTGGACGTCCATGGTAGTGAGACCATTTGGACGCATGTCACCCTCCACAATGTCAAGTCAGGACTTCTTGGACATTTTAACATCAATGACTTGTCCCACAGGCTTCCTCTATGGGTTAAGACTAAGTATTCAGATGGCAATCGCTTCCATAAAAACGGTATAAGCAAAAGAAGGGGTAAGCAGACCCCCGACTTTATGACTACGAATGAATTCATATCAGTTCGGTTAGGGGTATATTTAGATGATTTGCCTGGCTCATAAACAGGGGGGACTATCATAAAATGTATGGGGTATAAAGAGAGAATCATTGACTGTTAGTATTATGTGTTATAGTTTACCGTATCAGCGTTGAGTTTGAGTCTCTCCAGTTCATTCATGCCAGTCGTAATCGCACGGACGTACAATTCACACACGAACGGCTTCATATCATCCTTACTCTGTAATCAATCGATATTACTTGTTAATTAATTTATTATGATATAAGTATGTTTATGTAAAAACCTGAGCTTTTGTTTTATTTTTTCTTAGGCTAAGTAATGATACATTTACATAAGTATTGTTGGTTAATAAACCTTAAAAACTGAGCCATATCATTCTATTTGGACCTCGACACTATTGCGATTGTGAGTGTATGTGTGTGTGCTAGTGTACATGTTCTCGTGTGCGAGTGTGTGCTACGCAGGATACGTATGTATGTGTGTTTGTGTATCCTGCGTTGATACATATTAAATTGTGTACGAAGGTGTGTATTCGTGTCATTATACTTTGTAAATGTGTGTTGTGTTTGTATACCCCGGGACACGTATCGAGAACCCAAATCGCAAGCCAAACGAGGTCCTGGCGCGCGCTGATTGTTTAGTAATTATCTATGCTTGGCGAATTTTAGCTCGTCTTCCGCAGTAGCACCCCGTGCTATCCTCAAAAGACACCAGAGAAACGTGTATTGCGTGTATAGAGCACATTTTAGGTCCAAGATATATTTTCTTATCTTTGGCGGTATTTTACCGTCTCTACCATGGTGAATGTTCTGATGAGCTCTTCCAAATTAATCCCACCCTCTCCTTTCCTATATAGGACAACACGTGCAGGGCTTAGATGCCACCCGCATACGGTGCAGAATATTCCCTCAAGAACCAAGCGGTCTGGCGACTCCTTCTTCTGCCGCACCATTAAGTCTTGGAATTCCTTACCAGTTCACGTGTTTCCCTCCTCCTACAGTCCCGGGTCCTTTAAGCGGGGCGTAAAAAAGCATCTGATGAGGCCGTCAAGCTGAGTGCCACCATTGTAACATGATACGTGTCTGTAATGGTGACGCTCTTTTCAGAGACTTTGCCTTCAGCTTACCACCAGGCGAGGCGAAGTCAAATTGACGTGTCCTATATAAAAAACCTACCGCGTTAGCCTAATGGTATGGGTAATGGACTGCTGAGACAAGGTCTCGGGTTCGATCCCAGGTTTTACCATGGCACACACCAATGACTTATCGATGCTTTTCGAAGTTATGTGTGTATTTATCGCAGGTTTATAAGTGCCCGGTTAATGGCAATAGGCTCGCCACCTATTACATTGGGACCTAAACATGAACGGCGAAATGTGGGTGCTAGCACCTCTGCCTACCCCTTCGGGGAATATAGGCGTGAGTTTATGTTATGTTATGTTATATAAAAAAAAAAAAGTATTTGTGTGTGCGTATGTGTGTGTGTATACGTACCTCCGAGTCCACAGCTAACGCGAGCGTATGCAGGTGCCTGGCGGTAGCGGCGGGTGCTGCCAATGCTGCCGCGGCAGTCGCCAGGCGGGCCGCGCCTAGCAACCGCGCCAGGGAGCGAGCGCAACAGTACAGCGCGGTACGGGACACGCCGGCACATACGCTCACCACCATGCAGCGGGCGATCACCACCTGGGGTTCAAGAATGAGATAAAGGAGACGGATACTCTTCCATACATTCGTGGGCCTGATTGACAGAAAATGGAGCTGTCAGCTGTCACAGCTTAAAAATACAGTTGATAAACACAAGAAATAATTAATCGATTAACGGAAATCGATTCAGAATTTATTTTTATTACACTATTATTTGGTATTTTAAATGGTTATTATTATTATTATGATTAAGTTTTGTTCACTCTGATTGATTTAATATCAAATTGTGATGCAAGTGTTTTAATACGCAATATTGTTTAAATAATTTTTAGTAATCGATATTTTATTTTGCTAGTGAAATAAATTTAGTTTTAAGATTTCTCGTCTTCAAGAATTTCAATTGAGCTGGTTTTTTAATATTTTGAAATAGAAAAAAATACCGCTTTTTTTTAAGTCATATCTCAACTCATTACAATTTTGGCCCAGAAGTCCCCGTCTCCTTTACAGTTTGACAGAAAGCTGAAGTAGGCTTGACAAATGCAATAGGAAAACAGTACAGCGCGGTACGGGTCACGCCGGCACACACGCTCACTACCATGCAGCGGGCGATCACCACCTGGGGGGGGACCACTAGTGGTTAGGAGCCGGAGACTGCCTCTGTGGCGTAGCGGTAGTGAACGCGGCCGCTACGCAAGAGGCGCGGGTTCGATCCCCGCTCAGTGCTAATATTTGTATACATGAACTAGCCTTTCGCACGCGGCTCCGCCCGCGTGGATCTCTTATCTTCGGTTCTACTCAACCGATTGCAATAAAACATAGTAACGTAAGATTTTAAGTCTGACCAAGACCTTTCTAACAAAAAAAACCGCATCAAAATCCGTCCAGTAGTTTTTGCGTCCATCGCTGACAAACATTTGCAATTTACAATTATATAATAGTATAGAAGATATGGATATTTGCATTGGTCTGGTCCTGCCTCGGAGAGCACGTTAAGCCGTCGATCCCGGTTGCCATACGAGCATCTATGGCAGTCGTTACGGGTAGTTAGAGCCAAGTCCAACAACAACGGTCTAGCTGCAATGCTTCGATATCGCCTAATGTCACCATTGGGTTGTGGAGGTCTGATGGCAGTCGCTTCACGGAAAGTATCGAGGTCTAGCCAAATCCGCAGTTAAGACTGGTGAAGCGGACCCCAGACTCCGAAGTGAAAGCTTCGGATACGACTGGGTATTAACGCTGGGATGAAGAAGAAGAATACTTGACATATGAGAGAGAACGTTCCTAGCAAGTACAAGTAAGGAAATATCTTGTTCTCCCAACTCAGCGAAAGATCGCACTTCTACGCAGCTATCGCTTTCTGTCTATGTGTAGAGAAGTCATATGAGAGAGAAAGAGACCGCTCGCCTCGGAAATCGTGACCATATCCTTTGTCTTGTATGGCACAGAGCCATTTTCACGATGCCAGCACTTGCAACGGTTCACTACGAAAGCGGAACCGTGTAAAAATCTCGTGGTAAAGTAGCCTAACTAGTAAACTCACCTGTGCAATGAGTGTTGCGACTTCTTTAGCGTTCTTCCACAGTTTCTTCTCGCGAGGAGATGTCTCCTGCCGACTCTGCAACCTCTCCACTAGTTGATAGCCATTCCGTAGCGGTGTTTGTTTTGCCTGTAAAGAACGGATGAATAATGTAAGACAATAAACAGTGATAAGCCTACTTTATCCGTGTGGTGACAGAGAAATAATACAAGTATCACCACCAGTGGCGAATTTCCAAAATTTTCAAAATGGAAGCAGGTGGAAAAAAGTTCTTACCTTGGTCTGGTTTATCAATTTAAACATCTCTACTATCTAAGCAAAGGGAAACCCGCAGGAATCGGGTTATAAGGAACCCTCGTCACTGACACCACCCCATATTATCCGAAGGGGTAGTAAAAGGCGACTTAAGACAAAATACGCAGACGATAAGTGATATCGTCTGACTAATAAGAAGAGGAGGAAAACTCGAAATAAACCTTGTACCATCTCGTCTGGTTAGCATGAAAACAGTAGGACAAAGCCACCCAATATTAGGAGAGGCCTATGTCTAGCAGTAGACTGTGATAGGCTAATTGATTGAAGTCTACAACGGCATGCAAGAACTTCTTGAGTGAACTTCTCCTTCGGGAACCAGCGAGGGCGATATTGCCATACACCATTTGTATGTTATTGCCTGACACCCGTATTCACAAACAATACTTCGCTATGCGTACCACCAAAACTGTGCAAAGAACAACAAATTCTCAGTGCGTTCGTTTTGGCAAGCCTTTTTATTCATTGATAACACTTAAGTAATACTTTGTTGAGGGAACGCACTGCGTTAAATACTGCTCCGTGATGTTTGTGAATTAATTTTATCGGCCCTATGCGCTCGAGCACACTATGAGACCTCACAGTATTGTTTGTGAATACAGGTGTGAGACATATATCGTGAACCTAAAATGTGCTCAAAATTAGCTATATACACGCAGTACACGTTTCTTGGGTGTTGGGAATGGAAAGGGGACTCTTTTGTCCGCACCTAGCCTCCTTATTAGGCCATTGTGCGTGGTTTCTTGTATGTTTTTAGGATAGCTCCCTCGCACACTCAAGCTGTGGAATGAGCTCCCCGCGATGGTTTTCCCAAGCGACTACAATATGGGGCTCTTCAAGAAGGGCATTAGAAGGTTTCTTCAGGGTCGGCAGCACGAGTGTGACGCCCCTGGTGTTGCATACGTCCATAGGCCACGGTAACCACTTTCCATCAGGTGGTCCGTGTGCTTGTCTGCCACCTAAGTGGTATAAAAAAAACAAGCATAAATTACTAGCTGCCCCGGCGAACTTCGTACCGCCATATTTTCGGCCCGCGTAGTATTCAAATCCCGTTCCCGCTGCACCCTTATCACTTAGGGGTATGAAAAATAGATGTTGGCCGATTCTCAGACCTACTCAATATGCTCAAAATTTCATGAGAATCGGTCAAGCCGTTTCGGAGGAGTACGGGAACGAACATTGTGACACGAGAATTTTATATATCCCTACTAATATTATAAATGTAAAAGTAACTCTGTCTGTCTGTCTGTCTGTCTGTCTGTCACGCCCAAACCACTGTACCGAATTTGATGAAATTTGGTATAGGGGTAGATTAGACCTCGAGAAAGGACATAGGCTATGTTTGTTCGCGAAAACCAACATCCACGCGGGCGGAGCCGCGGGCAAAAGCTAGTAAGAATATAAAATAATCCGTGCACGTCAGGGTCTCGTTTATGTCGCGATTTAGGTCCAAGATACGTGTCTCGAGGTATAATATCATTATATAGACTAGTTACCAGTTCAATACACCGCGCAACGTTGTCCCGTTTGTGCAGCAACACAAACTCAATGTCCGTGAGCAACTCCATCACGTCCACCGTGAATCCCGCCTCAGCCTTCAAGACATCCATGAATGTTGGCTGGCCATCATTCGTCGGCTTTTCTGTAATTAATAAGTTGTAAGTGTAATTGTTAAGTTATTAAGTAATAATAAGTGTAATTGTTAAGTTATTAATTTATATTCTTGTATTTATTTGATTTCCTTTTTAATTTTTGAACTATATATTTTATTAGTTTAATTTAAATTTAGTTTCATCTCGTACTAAATAATACTTGTATGTTAACTCCATATTACAAAAGTTGTGTACGTCTGTAACAGGGATGCATATTAGAAGTAGTACCCTATCTATCTATTATATTATAAGTGTACAATATGTATTCTGTAGATGTACCATTTAAATAAATAAATAAAAAATAAATAAATAAATAAATATTCAATTATTAGGAAAATATCTTAGAGTATACATTGCTATAGAGCGCGCCTTACAAGTATGAACTGCTATCACGGGTATGAACAGTACCGAGGCTCCTGGCTCAACCTCAATCAGTAACAAAACAATACCCGTCAAAATGACTTCGCAAATAATATTTAATTCGATATGTTAAATCAAAAATTTATACAACATCGTATATTTGTAGTAATAATGACGCAAAACTACCGCAAAATGATGCCATTTTTTTGTATTTTGGCTTTAATTTTATCCATGCATATCAAATCGAACAAAACACTTCATAACAACAAACTACATTAATAAATGCATCTATTGATATTTTCGGTAATGCATGAAACGCCACTATAGGTGCGCTATACCATCGCAAAGTATCTGCTAACACTCGGCGCCAAAGACCTGAGTGATAGGCGCGCTCTATATTTATGATGTATACTGTAAGGAAAATATATTCACGAGTCAGATACTACTTCGTATTTTCGCACCTAACGTTTATGGAATAAAAAGCTGAACATTCAGGATGGGATTTGAACTCCCTATTCTTCCGTTTTGCTACTAATGTAGCAAACAAACATGGTACGTGTCTATAATGGTGACCCTCTTTCCCGAGACTTAGGATCGTATTCTAGAATGCCACTCAGCTGAATCTCGATTTACCTGAGGACAGATTGTATAGAACTATAGGCAATCTGCCTGACAGCCTGTCAAATCTGTGGAATCTGTGCATACAATCTTGCCTCAGCTGAATCGAGTTTGAGTTGAGCGTCATTCTAGAATACGGGCCTAGACTTCAGCTTACTATCAGGCGAGGTGAAGTCAAATTGACGTGTCCTATATAAATAAAGACCCATCTGATGGTAAGTGACTACCGTACGCTATACATCATCATCCTTGCGTGAATCCCGATCGCATCTTAAACTTTCAACTTGGGAGTATGGGGTCCGCTTTTTCTTGTCTCGTAAGCTAAACATATGCAACACTAAAGATGTCACTCGCGTATCACTAAATGGAAAAAGGGGATGGTTATATGAGAAGGAGAAGAAACCCTTGCTAACGTCGATCTTGAGTAAGAGAGTAGACGTAACTTATTTGAGAATATCCCTATTCCAGTCCTATAACAGCGATCTTCAACTATCTTCTCTCCACTTCTATCTCTCTCATCCTAGCGTTAATTCCCAGTCGCATCCGAAGCTTTTCAGCTCGGAGTCTGGGGTCCGCTTCACCGTCTCAATTACAGATTTGGCTAGACCTCGATATTTTTTCGTGAAGCGATTGCCATCTGACCTCCACAGCCCAATGATAACATTAGGCGATATCGAAGCTTTGCAGCTAGACGGTTGTTTTTGGATTTTTTAGGACTCCAACTACCCGTAATGACTGCCATAGATGTTCTTATGGCAACCGGTACCGACGGCTTAACGTGCTCTCCGAGGCATGACTAGACCAATGCAAATATTCATATTTCATGAACACAAATATTTGCACTGAGCGGGGATCGAACCCGCGCCTCCTGCGTAGCGGCCGCGTTCACTACCGCTACGCCACGGAGGCTGTCAAACTTCTCTCCACTTCTACCTAATATTTGTTAATTACCTTTGGCTTCATCGACCTGATCGTCTTTGGGCGGGTCCATGCACGCCCGCACCCTATCCAATATACCGGAGGCAAGCTCGAGTGCTAAGTCCTTGCAATGTTTCGATGATGCTAGCTGCCTTAACCTCGTCACGAACATAACGCCACGCTCTTCCTTCAGCCATTCTAAAACTGAAAGTATTACAATGTTTAGAAGTCCCAAAGGTGAAAGGTCGGCAGTAATAATAGATGAACTCAACCGCTTGGTCTATATTAGGAAATAACCTAGATTCGAGAAATATCTTTGACATTTAGGTTGGCACTATTGTGTGCTGTTTTTCCTATGACCATCGTGAATTATTGATTGGTTTTTTTTTCTAAATTTGATTATTATCGATTAAGATTGCAAAAAGTGAAATGCTTAGACTGGGACTTGAACCCGCGACCAGTCTACCAGTAAGACCAGGAGGAATGAGGTACCGAGAGTGTTGTAAATATAAGCGCTGAGAGTCGAGCGTTGAGCGCTGAGTCGACGCTTTTGAGCGCTAAAGACTTGAGCGTTAAACGCTTAAGCGTTGAACGTTTGCGAGCGTTAAGACTCGCAACTTAAACGCTCGAGCTACCAGCTCAAGCGTCGCGACGCGTTCGTTATAAGTTTTAAATGTGGGTATTTAACAAATAAATAAATATTAAATATTAGAATAGAATATTGTGACAGTAACTTTATGCAGGTTGAGTAGTTAGTCAGCCACGCAATATAATTAGTGAAATAAAAAAAATTAAAACAAAAAAGACCACTCTATACAGGGTGATCAATACAAATGGGTCAGTAGTGGGAAGTCAGAAACTATGATAGATAGCGAGATCTGTTCTTAGGAAGCATGGCTTAAGACAGACAGATAGACAAAGTTACTTTCGCATTTATAATATTAGTATGGATTTGAAAATGGAACACTTAATAACTTTTTTCACCATTGACGCTCGAAAAAGAGCCCGTGATTCATCAAAAACAGTGAATAAAACGCTCTTTATTTCACTGAGTGAATAAAAAAATTTGAATTTGGAACATGCGCGAATGTACGGGTTGTAGTAAAACTTGCAAAGAGGTTGCACACTCTCACTATAAAAACGTACTAAAAACCACCTAAATGTAATCACTGGCTGGATGGAATGTGGCTCAGTTAAAATTAAAAAAAAAAAAATTGCTGCCATTTTTCTGTGCAATTTTTCTTGTAATAGTTTCTGTTTGTTTCTTAATCTTAAAATGACTTCATCCAGTGATGAAAATGAAATCCTCGAACGCGAAAAGACTCCGGAGTCTTTTCGCGCTAAAGCGGTTGCTATTACTGATAATTTGCGGCTTCTTTTATGTACTATCCATAACAAAATTTAATTCATGATCACAGAGTAATTGTTTTCTCGTAGTCCATGATGAAAAGTAGCGTACCTAACACGTGAAAAAAGAATTCAACTCGGCTCTTGTATCCCTCGATCCGCTCAGGTTTCTATCTAGAATCCCTCGCTACGCTCGGGATTCTACCGCAGAAACCTTAGCTCCTCTCGGGATACAACTTAGTGCCTCGAAAAGAATTCATCTTTTTTTCACTTGTTGGGTAATCTACTATTGTTTTCTTGTAATGAATATTGTGTTTTAAATCAAACGAGCCTTTTCAAACCACTTTGTGTTAATTGTAGATAACTTTCGCATTATTATTGTGTTATGTGCTATGCACTGTGACTTATGATTCGCATCATCAACAATAACAACGAAAAAAGAATCTGAATTTGTTTACTGAGATTTCGACCAGATTCGATTCCTGGCTAGTATGAGAGTTTGAAGAAAAGTTTGAATGTCATCATTATTAAATCTAAAATCGATGTCATGGTTCCTAAGAACAGATGTCGCTATCTCTCATGGTTTCTGACTTCTCCCTACTGACCCATTTGGATTGATCACCCTGTATACGCGATTCTTTTGCAAAAATACAGAAAGTAGAGCAAAAATACTTAATTATTTTCTGTTTATTTTGATTACCTAATCCTTTTTTATTTTAATTTAGATATAATAAAATATTTTTTAATGGTAAAGTTATATAATTAAATATAACATAAATAGGAATAAATCTCTCTTAAAGTTATTTCTCGTTTGAGGCTCAAGCTCGAATCGAGCGTGGAAGCGTCGAGTTCGAAGCTCCGAATGAGCTTTTTTCCTAAAACGCTCAAGCCATTGCTCGAGCGTTTTAGACCCGACTAGAGTTCCGACTCAAGCGTTTACAAACTGCTCGAGCGCCGACTCGAGCATTTAAGCTTCGACTCGAGCGTTTTTACAACACTACCGAGACACGTCTTGAGCATTCCAAATTCTCTAACAATACAACCATCTTGGGACGAAAGATGCCAATTATAATTAATATAAAGCTTTTGTCATGTAGATAACCCGCCACGGATCGTGTCCGGCACAAAGAAGCCCAGAACACTGGCCGCATTCCCCGTTGGATCGCAATGGCTAGCCTTTGCACCAGGTTCGAGCCGGAGCGGGAGTCACCAGTTTTTTTTTTTTTTTTTTTTTTTCATTATATGTCGACCTGTATCTGCCACCAGTGTGTTAGATTAGGTTAGTTTAGACCGCATCAGTAGATACAGCATACGGTGAAATGACTTTGTGATAATATTGTTTATTGTTTTCATTCATTGCGGCTTCTCAATGATATAGTTTACCCATATCGAAGTTAAACAAGTAATGTATTTAAAAAAAGTCATTATCATACCTTCTTCATCTTTCGGCGACTCTTTCCTCTTCGGATCCAACAGGACCCGAAGCACTGGATGTCCCCAGGGATTCTCCAGTATTCGCTTGAACCACTCCCCCCGCGCGACCAGCTGAGTCTGCCATGGAGGGTCTCCATCTTTGCTGGCCTGGCTTTCTTTGATGAAATCATCGATAGCCTCTTCCAGGCGTTTGTGTTCATTTTTATTTTCTGGATCTTGCCATTCCGTCTGTTGAGTAAAACAAAAACGTTACACTAGTAACATTACTATTACCACTATTAATTTTTTTTTTAAAGTGCGAAAAGTCCCCACGGATACCTCCCCCGCCGAAGCCGGAGGAGGAGGTTATGTCGGACTCGACCCGACTAAAACGCACGCCATATGTAGGCCGTCGGTTACCGGAGCTGAGGTGAGATTATCGTAGACATATCCCTCGCACCCCGGCCGACCCAGGGCCATATCTCTCGATCTGGCCCTCTATCCGGTGTGGGGATCACGGAGTCCTCAACTCGTCCCCGGGTATGGGGAGGCGACATTACATATCAAAAAAATTCAATGTTATAAAAAGATCTAGATTATCTAATCTATTTTATAGACGTAAGTGTTTGATAACAATTATACAATATTATCATTCATTGTTTTTAGTCTGAATGAATTGTTTCACAAATATTGCGTTAACTTATTAGATAGTAGAACACTTATTTGCAGTAGATAAATGTGTCTGCAAGCTGTGATAGGGTTCAAGTTCGTTTCCCGGTCACGCACCTCTGGCGAACGGCCGAATAGGTACTCAAATGCAACTTTTTTATTGCAGATCCATATTTTTCCGTTTCAGTCTAATAAATTCCGGTTTTTCCTTCTACATGGTTACATCCTCCGTCGTCCATATACAGCCCAGACTCAGCCGAAGCTGCATGGCTCGTGTCAACAATAGTGCCCGAAATACGGTAATAAGCTCACCCCCTATTACGTGGGACCTAATACAACGACTGATGAAATGTGGGTCTTAATTCACCTCTGCCTAACCCTCTGGGGATAAATGCGTGATGTATGTATGTATGGTTACGTCCTTGTCGAGGTGAAATACCAGTTGCAATTTGGTCCCTAAACTTTACTTGACAAAACTGAACCATATCTTACCTGTAGGACAGTCCTCGCTGTATGCCTCTGCAACCAGCTCACCAGATGTGGATGTGTGGAAGCTGCAGAGTGCGCGCACAGACTATGGACGCGTCGCCATGCATCGCACAGATTCCTCGTACGCTCGCCAAGGTCAGAGTCTTTACTAAGACCTGCCTCTAAAGACTGTAAAAGAAATATACATGTTTAGTCTTAATATCTGTATATTATCAAGATATTTTTTAAGTCGTGTTGGTTCCCCGTGAGTAGAATAGGGTCATCCTATCTCTTCCTGTGGGTGTCGTAAAAGGTAACTAAGGGATAGGGCTGTTCTCCATCTGACAGTTAACATACAGCCCATGAAAAGTGCCTGCTAGACGGCAATAGGCTCGCCCCCTATTACTTGGGAACGAAAATCATAGTTGGCGAAATGTGGGTGATAAAATGTGATACTGATACTACACCTCTGTCTACACCTTCAGGGATTTCCAGTCGTGAGCATATGTATATATTTTTACAAGTACATTATTTTCAGAATCTTTATTTTTCATTAATCAAAATCACTGTAGATTTAATTAAATATAATAAGTCAAACAGTGTCATATTCTCTCGTTTGATTGAACAGTCGTTAGGTAATATAAAAGAGTTTGTATAATATTATATGTTTGTATAGTATATTTGATATTAAATTAGTATCCGGCCGTTTATATCAAGTTCAATAGAATCGTGACAGGTTAGTCAAAACAAAAACATAATAATCATTACATTAACATTTATCTTTCCCTAAGTTTTCAGTGCTTCAGAATCCCCTTATAGTGTGTCTACTACTAACTATAACTATATATTTAATATTTTATTTTTTGTTTACATACTTCTTGACACAATTGTAATATTTTGACGTTCATATGTGCTCTATATGTGCCTAAATTGAATAAACGAAATTGATTCTTTGATATTAAAACTTAAGTTTTGTTCAAAAACGCTATGTGTTTTGCGTTTTAGGTCGTATAGAGAACATATTATAGGTATTTTCAGTTGTGAGTTAATGTAGAAAGGATAAGCAAATAATTTTCTTCAACCAGATTTCATAAATAGAACTATTAATTTTTAAACTTTGTTCATGAGTATTGATGTTTGGTGTATACAGGCTATTTCAATAACTTAGGCCCGAATCCCAGAACGATTTTTTTTTTGTATTCTAAATGACAGTTCTAATGTCATTGTGAGAGTCGATTCACAAGCACAACTGGGCGTTGTTCCGGACTTCCGGAGTACAGGCCCTAATCTAAAGCAGTCGATTGAGTTGTTTCTCTTGAATAGATCTTTCTTATAAAATTAAGGTTTTTTAAGAATATCTGGCTGAATCAGTTTCTTCTGAATCACTGGTTTTATAATAGAAGAAATAGGAACAGAAATTACACATAAAGTACAGTTAACGACAATAGAGGTTATAAAGATCATTAATTAGTGTACAAAATCATTTCTATTGGAAAATGATTTGAAATAGTGTTACGCAACCTCTGTCGTTGATTGTACACAAACAATAAAATTACCATTGCAATTTGAAACTCTTGAATGTATTGCCAAAATACTACATCTTGACGCCACGTTCGGTACGAATGTCCATACGTTTACTATTACAATAATATCTACAGCGACTGTAGTCTCCCACAGTCAACGAGTACTTCCGATAGTCAATATATGCAACTGAAATGTTATAAATTGTTAATGCATTTCTATACTATATCATCATTGGATAATAGGCAGGACCAGATGCAGGTTTTCCTGCCCGGGATTGGAGGAGTAAAAATAAACCAAATCATGGAAAGGAGGCGTAAGGGAGAGGACCACAGGCTCAAAGGGTTTAGTCGCAAACTCCCGCTCCGCTCCCGCTTTAGCCTTCTAACCTAACCTGTCCGAGTTGGGGTGGGCAGTGTCCATTTTTTATAACCCATACCACATACTCATGGGACAATTTGCGAATGGGACGTTTTGAGAATGGGACATTATGCGAATGGGACTTTGAGAATGGGACGTTTCGCGAATAGAACTTTTTTTTTCGTGAGACATTTTGCGAATGGGACAGTTTGCGACTAAACCGCTCAAAGGAGGAGGCATTAGCAGTCAGATGAAGAGAGACTTCTAAAGCTTCAGACCTCTACCCAACGGGCTTTTACCGGAAAGGGGCCATACTGAGAAAGGGTCGTTCCGCGAAAGAGGCGAATCCGCGAAAGGGCCGTACTGAGTATACGTGACATATCGCGAAGTGGCCTAAACCAAAGTATCGATCACATGGGTAGAACACAGATAATGTATGAAATCTAAATATATTCCCATGATATTTAAGTCTGATTGAAAATAGAACTACATGTTCAAAGTTGCCTAAGTTCGTAGTTAGCTTTTACTTTTATTGCTAGTTGGTATAGGGACTGCAGATTGCAGATAGCAGATAGAAGTGTAATGTAGAACTAATGTCGTTCTGATGAAACTAATAGGATAGCTTTTATCATAATGCAAGAGTAAGTAAGTAAGAATACAGATTATTACAATAAAAAACGTGAATATAGGTTGGAATGGAACAGGTAGAATGAATTTATAATGAACAAGATGACAAGTCAAGGATATTAGGTCAATGTAAGTAGAAAAGTCGGTCAGGGTCAGTACAAAGAACATAATATTTTGGGAACGGACAGGTCAGATATAGCCCATATTTGGAAAGTTTGTATGAAAGGTTAAATGATGGCGAAGGAAGCTCTTGAAGTGTGCAAAAAGAACAGAACACTAGGAAGAAAGTCGTGAGTAAGGAGAATTAATGTTATCAAATCTAACTACGAGTATTAACATAACGATAAGTGTTTTAGAAAACGGAGTGTTTTTTTTTTTTCATTTTAGCTTTTGTTCGGATTTTAATGGGCCCTAGAACACTTGGGAGAAGAATATCTTTCATTTGAGATATCAATTATTGAAATGTGTACAGTGGTTTAGAAGATATGAGGTAATCAAAAATATTACAAGTACATAATCTATAGAAGATACGCGCGAAAAACATAAATCTTCTTGGCAATCGAGTAAAAACCTTCAGGAGGAGGTGAAAAATAGGTTTATTATTCAAACAATTATTTTTCATTGTGGTGGTTTACGCTAGTTTCTCGCTTATATAAATATACATCAAATAACAAGGACAAAAATACACCCCAAAACAATGAGAATCACTCTAATTGTAGACTTTTCAATAGACCCACCCATTTAAACGTCGACGAAATGTTATAATACCTATTGATTACAAATGGGTAAGACGATTAACTACCAATTTATCACAAAAGATAAACAAATGATATTATACAACGTAATGATAAACGTAATAGTTTGGTAACATTAATCTTTTACGTGGAATTGTTGACATATAAACAATTCTGGAAAATATATATAAGCTATTAGATTTTTTTCTCCGAATACATAAAAGTGACTACAATATGGGGTTCTTCGAGAAGGACATTAGGTTTCTACAGGTTCAGGTTTCTACAGGGAATGTGACGCCCCTGGTGGTCCATAGGCCGAGGTAACCACTTTTCATCAGGTGGCACCACCACCTAAATGGCATAAAAAACACTAAATCTGCACACGAAGTTTATATTCTAATTTTATAGAATCCCAATTAATTGGGGTTCCCCTAACATAAAATTTGTCCTAGCTTTACCGTTTGAAAACCTATTCCAGAAGCCCTCCAAAAATAAGGAGAACGGCTTTCTTTATTTTCCCCCTTCATTAATTTCTTTTTTTTACTACGAAACTGTTTTGTGTGGCATAAAATGAGTCGAAGTAATTTTTACCCGATTGTGTAAGCGAGGGTAATAGTTTTCAGCATAATATTCTTCGAATAAACACAAATAGTCATTGGTTTCCAGGCACAAGGAGGTTTCCTTGGAAAGATAGCTTCGAGGAATACACCCTATTGCTAATAAATTCTTCTACGAAACCACCCTTCATAAGTATGTGGTGTGCATACGGCAAGACACGGTCTTTAATTTACATTGATTGAGGTATAAGTCTGTGGGGTCGCGCATTAAAATACGATTACAAGCCCTTTCATTTTCAATTATTCATTGCAACGCGTAATAATCGATACTTTTCATTGTACTCCTTTAGTGCAGATATGTATAGTATAGAGTCATACGTAAAAACGTTTAATTGATTGATTTGTATAATGTTATTTAGCTACATATTTTGACACAAACGTTGACATATAAATTGTTCAATATTCTGAGTTCTTAAATTTTAATTAATCAATTAAGTACAGTGCGGTCTAGCTGCAATGCTTCGATATCGCCTAATGTCACGATTGGATTGTGAAGGTCAGATGGCAGCCGCTTCACGGAAAATATCGAGGTCTAGCCAATTCCGCAGTTAAGACTGGTAAAGTGGACCCCAGACTCCGAGGTGAAAGCTTCGGATGCGACTGGGAATTAACGCTAGGAGGAAGAAGACTTAAGTACAGTGTTAAATAAAAATGCTATTGTATACCTTGAGGTGAAGAATGGAGAAACTTTATATCCTTATTTACTACTAGCCTTCCGCCCGCGGCTCCGCCCGCGTGCATCTCGGTTAATGCGACCTTTGCTCATATCTCCGGTTCTACTCAACCGATTGCGATCAAACAAACGTAAGATTTTAAGTCTGAGCAAGCCCTTTCTAACAAAAAAAACCGCATCAAAATCCGTCCAGTAGTTTTTGCGTCCATCGCGGACAAACAGACAAACACAGGAAATGAAAAAAATATACATATTTTCGTGTTCAGTATCGTTAATATAACATAACCCAAGTATTTTTTTTTAAATATCTCCAATGTACAGACACGACCAGTTTACAATTTTATAATAGTACTAGCCTTCCGCCCGCGGCTCCGCCCGCGTGCATCTCGGGTAACGCGACCTTTGCTCATATCTTCGGTTCTACTCAACCGATTGCGATCAAACAAACGTAAGATTTTAAGTCTGAGCAAACCCTTTCTAACAAAAAAAACCGCATCAAAATCCGTCCAGTAGTTTTTGCGTCCATCGCGGACAAACAGACAAACAGACAAACAGACAAACAGACAGAAAATTAAAAAAAAATATTTTCGTGTTCAGTATCGTTAACATAACATAACCCAAGTATTTTTTTTTAAATATCTCCAATGTACAGACACGACCACTTTACAATTTTATAATAGTATAGATAGATAGATAGACATCAAATTATAACCCATTTTCAGAATAAAATGATTTGACTTAAATAAAGTTAAGTACCTACTTATTCCTTCAGGGTAAATGAGACGAGATAATGTATGTAAAGATCTTTAACAAAACCCATAACCCTTTCTGGCAGTCGGGTTAAAAGTTATCATATCATGCACAATGGCAAAACACGCTGTGAAAACTGAAAATTAACGAATCCTTTTTTTAATTTAGGACATCTAGTTGCGAGCGTCAAATTCTCCAGAGGGAATAACGCAAGTTCCTTACATACTCTCTTTGAAATGAAATAATATTAATCATTGTATTATGTACACTACAATAGCAATCCAAAACAATGATCGCACGTCGCTTTCGGGCTGATGAGGGCAGAGGTCGGGTCTTCCGTTATCATGGAGTATACACACAACAGAATTATTAATGTCTTCTGAATCTTATGCATTAACAAGCTGATTGTGAATATTTATTTTGTATGTATCTACCTATGTACAAATATTGGAACCGAGCAAAAATTGAACCTGCAACCTCTGACGTCAGTCAGACGTCATACAGTCAGAGTAAAATGTGAACTTGGTAAATGAAACCTATAAAAATAATCCTGGTATGTATACCTCGGAACATAGAGCTTGGACCTAAAACGTGCTCTGTACATGCAGTACGTTTCTTGGGTGTCTTTTGAGGATAGCCGCGGCGGTCTACGAACTCAAATTCATCAAGCATAGATTATTTCAAAGCAATACGCCGGGGCCTCGTAAGCCTCGTTTGTCTCGCGAGTCGCGACTTAGATTCAAGATAATGTGTGCAGAGGTGTAATACCTATATCCTGGTTTTATATGGACATGTGATACTGATTCCATTACTATGATACTCCCTTATCATTTGCGATATCATTCAACTCGAACATGAATGGAGTGCCTAAGATAAATAGTAGGTAGTGGGTATTCAAAGGCCAGCCTCTGTGTAGTGGTAGTAAACGAGACGCAGGTGGCGCGGGTTCGATTCTCACTCAGTGCAAATAGTTGTATGCATATGTCTGTTTGCATTGGTCTGGATATTTCCGTGATCACGTTGTTGGACTTTTTAGGGCTCCTCCAACAACCCGTAACGACTGCCATAGATGTTCGTATGGCAACCGCGACCGACGGCTTAACGTGCCCTCCGAGGCACGATAAATGATGATGATGATGACTTTCTCGTGTCGAACATAAACAAACAACCTATTACGAGTATTTTATAAATGTGTTATCGCTCTATAGAGCTCGCACACCACTTATAGACTTTCAAATTCCTATTTAACACGACAAATAACATTTTCTTCTTGTATTTGCGCCCATGACTAACAACACGGTGACGTCAACGAGCGTTTTGGCTTCAATTTGAAAGCTACAATGTAATTTTTTTCTATGTTAGTGTTTATTTCTACAGATATAAGATCTTCATGCTTAGTTGTCCCATGTGAGCGAACAGACATCGGGTGTGCCCTACCAAGACAGATCTTCAGGGTTGGAATCATCCTTGCCTGCAAGACTGTACACCTGAGATGATTGGTCGACGAGGCTCTGGTGCAGGCTTTTATCTCAAGGCGGTCAGACGGTAGTCGCTCTTGTAAACAGACTGCGCTATCGTTAAGGTTTGATTTAATTTTTACCGAAGTGCTGTCACTGCTATCTGACTCTCAACTCCAATTAATAATTATAATTAATCAGCAGGTGTGCCGCCCGTATTATTGTATACTGCAGTGGTGGCGGGTCCCTATTACTCGATTCCTACCGGCTTAACAATGAGTTGCATGGTGCGTGACAATCTAGTCTAGATCGTTGTATTTTTTTTTCACCGGCTTCCCTTTTGAAAATATTCACACTTCGCCACCGGTATACTGTATAGGTCCTATAGGTAAACAAAATACTAGATGTCAGCATCATAATACGACGGATTCAGCTATCCTAAGCAGTTTTTTTCTGAAAGACATTTGTAAATCAAATCTATAACATTTGCAAGGTAGGTGCTCTACTTTTGCGATATGAATAGCCTCCGACGATCCATAGAATAAGGTCTATATTCATCGCAGATCAATTGTCTAAGCTCTGACTAGATTTTTAATGAATGAAATAAAAATTGGAGAGATAAAGAAGCTTTTTAGACTAGGTATCCATTTATTAAAAATGTTTTGCTATATTCCTAGCTACGTGGACTGATGACCTGCGAAAAGTGACTGGGACGGACTGGATGCGGAAGTCAGAGGATCGGCAAGCGTGGCGCGTATTGGGAGAGGCCTATGTCCAGCAGTGGACTGCAGTAGGCTAAGGGTCCAACCCCACCAAACGGACGGCATCGGAACGGATTTTACAATCTTTAAACAAAATAAATCTTATATCACGGGCCGATGCCGTCCGTTTGGTTGGGTTGGACCTTAAAGATATGATTCCGTAGCCGACCGCATACGACAACTGCCGACGCACGCAGCACATGCTCGTAGTTCATTGCGGCTTCTCAATGGTTCACTTTATTCGTATCGGAGTCTAACAAGTAATGGGTACGCTGTATCTGCTGCATGCGTCGGCAGTTGTCGTATGCGGTCGGCTTCGTAATCATACCTTTATTGATAGATTGATTGATTGATTGATACTTCTTCAAGTTGTTTGATTTCAATAAGCTTATTTATCATCAGTTAAGGTGAACTCATAATGAAGTTCCCTATTTTTTTTTATACAACTTAGGTGGCAGACACGCACACGGCCCACCTGATGGAAAGTGGTTACAGTGGCCTATGGACGTTTCCAACACTAGGGGCGTCAGCGTCACACTCGTCACACCCGGGCACCCTAAAGAAACCTTCTAATGCCCTTCAAGAACCCCATATTGTAGTCGCTTGGGAAAAGACCACCGGTGCATCACTAATTTGGTAAATATAGTTCTCCTAGTTCTGTGATCCCATACCACATCAACATTTCCATTTTCGTAACTGCGAGTTACGGTCTAATTTAGGCTTGACTGGCTTTATATCTATATCCTTTGCCTATTAACTAACCTAGGCCATCAGCTAGCACACGCAAGAATGCGGTCCTGATAGTGTAAATAATTTCGTGAAATAAATACACAAGATTTGCGCTAAACAATACACCCATAGCGGGCGCCCGCACGCGTGCAAATGGCAGCAGATGCTGTTAAAAAGGATCTTATGAAGTAACTATAACGTACCTACATCAGATAAGTAAATAAGGAAAATGTAATGCCTGACTCATCTTCACACGCTTCACGTATATCATAATGCAATGTTTGCATACCAAGACTCAGCTATAAATCAAAGGTGAAAAATATCTGCTGTGGTTGCCGAGACAGCAAGTCAATAAAGACAGTTTAAAAAATACATTTACATTATATTCACGCCTTTTTCCTTCCAGGGTAGGCAGAGAAAACTGCCTGCCATCTGCTTCTATCCATACATTCCATACACACTTCACAAGCTTCCTCCACTGTTATGGCATCTTTCATGCAAGGCCACCAATTAAGTAATGAATTACTAGTAATTCATGAACCCACTCCTAATATAAGCAAATTAGCTTGGCACTTCTCAAAATTTCAACAGAAGACATGACAATTTCTACCCATTGCATGGGCATTATAGCCATACTAGCTTTTGCCCGCGGCTCCGCCCGCGTGGATGTCGGTTATCGCGACCAAACATAGCCTATGTCCTTTCCCAAGGTCTAATCTACCCCTATACCAAATTTCATCAAAATCGGTTCAGCGGTTTAGTCGTAAAAGCGAGACAGACAGACAGAGTTACTTTCACATTTATAATATTAGTAGGGATTTCTTTCTGACTTAACTTCACACATACACAACAGTGATTATAAAATACACATTGTTAACATCGGACCTAAGGGAGATATATTTTATTATTAGTGTGACCAAGACCTTTCTAACCAAAAAAAAAAACACATCAAAATCCATCCAGTCGTTTTTGCATCCGTTGAACAAACAGACAAGAATTTAAAAAAGTATATTTTTATTTTCAGTATTGATAATACAAAACATGATTCTAGTATTTTTTTTTAAATATCTGCAATGCACAGTCATAACACAAATAGTATAGATTCACACAATTTACACACTATATTAACAGTGCTTAACATACTTCCATTCTTCAAGCGATAAGGAATTCTGACTGTATACCTATGTTTAAAAAAAAATTGCTAGCAAATATTTTCACCTTTTAACCTCTGTGTTCGGGATAAATATGACATTTTGTTTGATAACTGTGTTCCGAGATTAAAAATGTGTTTGTTTTGACTGATAATAATTTTTATTGTAATTCAACATTTACATCTTAATGCGATCATAGTTTAGATAACTACATACCTTTGAACCTGAACAGTCTACCAGTTTGCACTGCTAATGGTCATAGACCTGTGAGGAGGCAGTGCAACCTGGTCGGAGTATATGTATCTATACCATGATGGCATTAATGACAGTATTATAATCACGAACACATTTGAAAGAAAGTATTAATATTTTAGAGTGAATATATTAATTTTAGCAGTTGCGATGGGTCCCTATAACCTGATTCCTGCTGGCTTCCCAATGGGTCACAAGTCACAAGTGACCAATTAGATCTCTTGATCTAATTGGTCACTTGTCAACCTGTTTCCCTTCTGAAAATTTTCTAGACTGTTTATATATCTTACGCTTAGTTAAATACTCTGTAGTGGTTGCACAGAGTAATAAACATTGGTTTGGATATCCCCTGATATACTGAACTGGGAAAAGTTGAACATGGATGGTGCACTATATTACCATTTTTTTAGAAGTCCGGGGTTTATGACTTTGTGGTTGAGATGCAATGCACAAATATATTTAGGGTACAACTTGGTATAGATATATAATGCGCCCTGTTAAACTAAACAATTGTCAGCATTCAAATGAAATCTGAGTATATGTAAAACTTCTAAGAATGAAATCCGAGTCTCCAAGATATTGTATAGTCTATAGGTATTAAAATATTCATAAACATTGGACTTTAAAAAATATTAACAAACATGAGAGAGTAGCTTACAGGTTTAACAGCTGATTAAGCAGATAAGTTTAATTGTCCTGTAAGGAATTAATTTATTAAATATTTATTTATTTATTGCGACTGTAAATAGACAATTCGGCGCTACGTGACTCTTCGGTATTTTGATATGGCTGTCTATCATCATTACAACAGATAATTACAAAAAAAAACAAACCGTAGTTAAATATAGCTAAGTTAATGAAAACTAAGCAACGAGATTCTAAGGGTAAAAAACCCCATCAGACCATACAAATACACATACTATTCATTATTATTGAAGAACATAATTATATATCTACCATGACTTTTCAGCTGCCTAAACTTGTAATGTGTACGGAAAGGGAATGTTATTGGGTGTTGTTGTAGAAGTTTTATCGTCTGTTAGATATTTTTCTGGGGAACGGTGGTACATTCTACATCAAATAACGTAAAGATCATGAAAATATATGAAAACAAGGGTTCATTGAAGACAAATATGGCGGCCATAGTGAACTTTACTAGCACAACGGCGTCGCATTATGCACGCTGATCTTCATTATTATAAGAACAACACTTACCTTGTAAAGTTCAATGTAAAATGATTTGCCTTTTGTACCACTAGTTTGATTACTTTTCACGTCTTTTCCATCATTTGTAGAAGTCATTTCTCACGAAAATATCGCGGGGAGACATTTATGCGCTTGTGTTTTCGTAATGGTACTGTCAAAGTCAGAGTTGCAACAGCAAAATATTTTTTAGTTAATAAAAATAAATACACTTTGTCAAAGTGGTATTACTTTTAAAGTATTGCCATGCCATGATTGCCGTGGCCGAGGGACTCGAGATTCTCAATGAGGAAAGCAATCTCACGCTCCTAACTTCCATAATTTATTGTTTGTTTTGGTTCTTACTTAAGCAACCGCTATTGAACCTCCAAACTACATGAGGAGAATCTGCACTAGATTCTCCTCCTACCTCGTGAACTGGCTTGCAGTTTGCTTTGCAGGTGATATTGGTGATGCAAAAATTAAATTTCCTATTTCTTTGAACAAATAGAGCTTTTTTAGCGTTGTGCAGTGTTCAGGGTCATCTTGAGAGAGACCTAGTCTATAAATACGGTCAACGTCTTCTGCTTCCTCCACCAAAGCCCTTACGCGCAAGATCCCATTGACGGTGGATCCCCCTTGCGTGACCAACCCAGCTTCATTAACGTAAGGTACAAACTCGCTTGATGAACAAGATGATCAATCCAAATGGGTAAGTAGGGTGAAGTTAAAAACTATGAGAGATAGCGATATTGGTTCTTAGGAACCATGCCCGTCACTCCGCCTCGTGGCTGTTGGTTATCGCAACCAAACATAGCCTTTGTCCTTTCCCAAGGTCTAATCTATCTCCGCACCAAATTTCATCAAAATCGTTTCAGTTTAGGCGTGAAAGCGTAACAGACAGACAGACAGAGTAACTTTCGCATTTATAATACCTATTAGTATGGATAGGTATGGACACAGAACAGATAATAGTACTAACGGTAGGGATTTGAAATGAAAATGAACACATAATAACTTTTTATTTTCTTGGGACGTTGTTATACAGGGTATCCCACGGCGATACCACATGGAGGGAAATTACCTTAAATCCTTAAGTTAGCTCATTTTACATAAAGGAGTCATCATTTTATTTTTAAAAAGAAACTAAACTGCATTCAAAGATTTTTTTAAATTCGCTTGCCACACCCGGTAGTCGAACCGACTAAAATCCGAAAAAGTAACATCCTGTATTTTTATGGCATCAATCGATAGTGTCAATCATAAGGATCAAATCTCTCTAAGAAACATAGTAAGTTAAATAAAAGGAAGTCCTTGAAACCTATAATTATAAATTCAATTTGGCAAAATAAAACACTTTAACTCAAAGTTCATCCATCCATCTGATACCAATAAAATACCATATTTAAATTACTTTTCTTTTTTTATCGTGCGGAGACCGCTGCTGGTCAGCAGTAGTTTTTAGGTATGTCGAACTCAAACCGACTAAAACCGCACGCCGTCTCAATTAACAGGTTATAAGTTGATCCAATAGGGCAAGTCTCTCGCCATCTTCGTTGTCCAGGGTACACCGCATGCAGGTTCCTAATCAAGCACCCAAAAATAACTACCTACCCTACCTACATACCTCATGTAGTTACCCAACAAAGTTACATTCTAAACAGGTAATAAAGTTCATTCATTATTACTAATTTTACTAAATAAATTTCATCAAAGATATCTCTAGTGGTGATGTTATACTAGATATAAACCTTATACCGTATCTGATGGTTTCTTAAATAAAAATGCTATCAGTTCGCATTGAATTTATAAGTTAGGTACTAGCTGACCCGGCGAACTTCGTATCGCCATATTTTCCGCCCGCGTGGTATTATTTCTAAATTTATGCGTGTTTCTCTACAATATTCTTCTTCTTCCTCTTAGCGTTAATTCCCAGTCGCATCCGAAGCTTTCAGCTCGGAGTCTGGGGTCCGCTTTTACCAGTCTTAACCACGGATTTGGTTAGACCTCGATATTTTCCGTGAAGCGATTGTCATCTGACCTCCACAACCCAATGTTAACATTAGGCTATATCGAAGCTTTGCAGTTAGACCGTTGTTTTTGGATTTTTGAGGGCTCCAACTACCCGTAACGACTGCCATAGATGTTCTTATGGCAACCGGGACCGACGGCTTAACGTGCTCTCCGAGGCACGACCAGACCAATGCAAATACTCATATTTAATGAGCAGTTTTCCAGTAGTTATTTATAGGGTTCCTAAGGACAAGCTAGATGGCGCAGCCGGCACTTTTGGTAAGAAGAGTGTGGTCTCACATCTAGTGTTCCCTAATTTATGGAAAAAATGTTCTTCGGTTTTGTAATAATTTACTTTACATAAATGTTTTGACATTTTTTTTTTGATAATATTATTATAAATATAATATTATTTAAAATTACAGACAGTGACGCGAAAAGAATTAAGCGTTTTATCATATTTTATCTATTGTAATATGGGTAAATGAAATTAAACTTTGGCAACATCGCACAAACAAACCACAGAGTACATTAAAATTACCAAAAGCTATGCTAGCGCCATCTCTTTATGATTTAAAAACCAACTGATTATTATACCTACTGGAAAACTGCTCATTCACACAAATATTTGCACTGAGCGGGGATCGAACCCGCGCCTCCTGCGTAGCGGCCGCGTTCACTACCGCTACGCCACGGAGGATGAGGTGTTTCTCTACAATATTATGCATGTATTATACATTATAATCCTTCCGATTGAATCACTCTATCTATTAAAAAACCACTTCAAAATCCGTTGCGTAGTTTTGAAGATTTAAGCATACATAGGGACGGACAGACAGCGACAGCGACTTTGTTTTATAATATGTAGTGAAGATTTTGTGAACTTCCTTTCATTTAATTTACCATGTTTCTTAGAGAGATTTGATCCTTATGATTGACACTATCGATTGATGCTATAAAACTACGATGTTACTTTTTCGGATTTTATTCGGTTCGATTACCGGGTGAGGCAAGCGAATTTTTAAAAATCTTTGAATGCAGTTTTGTTTGTTTTTAAAAATAAAATGATGTCTCCTTTAAGTAAAATGAGCTAACTTAAAGATTTAAGGTACTTTCCCTCCATGTGGCATCGCCGTGGGACGCCCTGTAGGTACCTATATCAAACGAGTCTTTTCAAAACCACTTCGTGTTAACTTTAGATAACTTTCACATTATATTGTGTTGTGTGCTGTGTACTGTGACTGTCTGTGACATATTAATTCGCACCAGTCTTGCTAAAACTCGAGAACGGCTGAACGGATTTATCTTATCTTGGTCTTGAAATGTTCGTGGATGTCCGGGAAGGCTTAAACAGTGAGAGAATAGGTGCAGCGCTAACGAGAAAAATATGGCGGTACGAAGTTCGCCGGGACAGCTAGTCAACAATAAAAACGAAAAAAACTTACAGAATTTTATTTCTTTAAAGAGACTTCGACTAGGTTCGATTTCCGGTTATGTATGAGAATTTGAAGAAAAGTTTGAATGTCAATAATATTAAATTTAAAATCGAAGCCATGATTCCTAGGAACAGATGTCGCTATCTCTCATAGTTTCTGACCCATTTGGATTGACCACTCGGTAATCAAACCAGCTAAGTACATTAAAATGTAAAACATTATCGCCATGCATTTTTAAAGCATCAATTTGATTGTTAAAGATTAAATTTCCCTAACAAACCCTGGTAAATGTATGAAATCTCTATGAAATTTTAATTGCGTTATTTATTCAGATTTTAGCAAGTATCGTATAGGGCTGTTTAACATCAGACAGATAATATACAGCCCAGACTCAGCCTATATATGGCTCGATCTCGAGCCAACAATGGGACCCGGGGGGGGGGGGGGGGGGGGGGGCACACTTAGAACAAAGTAAAATTATGAAATTTTGCAGTGACCTCTGGTGATTGGACCACGTAATAAACAACGTCATTTGCCGAGTGACTTCCTATAAAGGTTCATTCTCTAGTATATACATATCAGTCACTAGATGGCGTTGTCGCTAATTTCTTAAATCGCGTTTTGGTTTCATTCGCACTGTAGTATAAGAAAAGAACTGAAATATTATTTATCGTTATCGGGCTTAGCAATTTAGCATTGTGGTGCCTGCTGTTTATCAACATAAATGCATCTGTTTTATTATTGCATAAAATTTAAACATAAATCATTGACCTTTTAAGAGTTCACATGTTTGCATATATATAAGTACCTACATATACAGGATATGAAAAATAAGTCGCGCCCTGCAGGGAAACTACCTTAAATCCTTAAGTTGGCTCATTTTACATAAAGAAGACATTCTTTTATTTTTAAAAAGAAACAAAACTGCATTCAACGATTTTCGAAAATTCGCTTTATTTCGCGATTATTTTTCCATCCTATATATAAATGCATTTGTACTGTTGTTAGTTCTGGGTCCAATTCCGGGGCGGCAGCACTTTCCATACATGCAAGTTTTTGCAAGGAGTTGCCACTTGCCACTCTTCTCCTATATAGGGGGAGGGGGGGCACTTTGATACACAAAAATTCAACCTCGTTTTTAAAGATCCTGAAGCATTATATTTGAATATTTATATTGATGTGTGCATTGGCTGATATGTCAGGTTATATTTTGACTACGAACATAACATGAACATAAACTCACGCCTTTTATCCCCGAAGGGGTAAGCAGAGGTGCTAGCACCCACATTTCGCCGTTTATGTTTAGGTCCCAATGTAATAGGTGGCGAGCCTATTGCCATCAACCGGGCACTTATAAACCTGCGATAAATACACACATAACTTCGAAAAGCATCGAAAAGTCATTGGTGTGTGCCATGGTAAACCTGGGATCGAACCCGAGACCTCGTCTCAGCAGTCCATTACCCATACCACTAGGCTACCGCGGCTTTTTCTACGAAAAAACAGCAAAAACTGGTAAGGTATAGAGATAAACTGATTTTAATAAAGAATCGTTTTTGTATCATTTTGCCCCACCCGTGGGGTACTTTGATACATGGAGTGGGGCAGCTTTATGCGTTTTTTAGACCCATATGAAATGTAAGTATATACCGACTAAAAACCCAATATAAACTGTATTATTGCTTAAAATTGAGAAATAAATCCATTTTATTAATTGAGATCGCAAAAAACACTTTATTAAGGGTACACCTCAGTCATAATAAGTCTCGTAATATAATAACAAAAAAAACATAAAACAAGTCTAGTCCTTAGTTATTTTCTTAAATATCTAATTACTTAATACTTAATAAGTAATCAGACTTTAACATTGAATATTGTTAACGAAAATATTAGGTAGGTACATTTTAGGACCTCCTATCAAAATGAATAATGTTTTTCTTAAAAAAATTATACAAACATCAGAAATTTGAAAATGAAGAGGATGCTTCATTTGTGGATAATGATGTTCTGGTAGCTTCAAATGATTGTCTGGACTTCTCTATGTGATGTTATAGAGCTGCAATTTTCTTCTTCATCCTAGCGTTAATTCCCAGTCGCATCAGTCTGGTGTCTGATTTACCAGTCTTATCTGAGGATTTCGGAAATCTAGACTAGATCTAGACCTCGATATTTGCCGTGAAACGATCACCATCTGACCTTCACAACCCAATAAGTGTCATTAGGCGATATCGAAGCATTGCAGCTAGACTGTTGTTGTTGATCTTTTTAGGGCTCCAACTACCCGTAACGACTGCTGTAGATTTTCTTATGGCAACCGGGACCGACGGCTTAACGTGCTCTCCGAGGCACGACCAGACCAATGCAAATACCCATATTAACACAAATATTTACACTGAGCGGCGATCGGACCCGCGCCTCCTGCGTAGTGTCCGCGTTCACTACCGCTAGGCCACAGAGGCTGTCAAGCTGTGCTGAAGGGTTGCAGTTTTGATGCCATAATTGTGTCGGCCGCTTTGCGTGTAGATAAAAATTTTGACAATTCTTCCCGTATAGCATTTTTAATGTATTCTTCATTGATATATTATTTTCTGAAAAAATAGAAGAAAACTCATGCAAATAAACCATTATTTGTGACGGGGAACTTTAATACACTTGAGGGGCAGATTGATACGTATCATTGTACCCTGCACGTTACCGTATTAAAGTGCCCCAACGTCCGTTGGGGCACTTTAATTTTCCACAAAAAATAATTTTATCAGATAAATAACAATTTTGTAATCAAAAACATTTCAAAACACTAATGACTATATAAAACTAAGAGTATTCTCCTCAGACACAATCAAATTTCACATAATTTTTTTGTAGGCAGTGGCGTACGCCACTTCCAAGTTCCAATACGTTAGTAACCGTTGAAGCCCAACGGCGAAATGGTGGTGAGAGGCGTCACAACTGTCATCCTTACGAATGTCCTTGAGCATTCTAGTGATGTGCTGGACTATGTAGCGTTTATAGGTTTTGAGATATAGATACTGTACAAATGTGCCCCGTGTATCTATGTGCCCCCCTCCCCCTACATAATACTATACTCTTTGGTGGGACCTAGACCTAATACAATGATGGTGAAATGTGGATGTTAATTCACCTTTGCATAATCCTCCAAGGATAAAGGCGTGATTGTATGTATGTATGTATGTTATTTGTTTTTAAAAGTGGACGAATATTTTCTTCGAGTAAAACTTTGTCTCTTGTTAAAGTGCTTTCCCGGTGAGTTCGTTCAATGTTACCCGTAATGGTGTCTTCTTGAAGTCTTTTGGCATGGTTACAAAACCTTTTAGCCATAGTCCATTGCTTCCTTTGAGTACTTGAGTTGCCATTTCTCAGATTGGTCTATCTATGATAACTTTATGGTCATCATTTATTTCATATGGCAATAAAATAGTACAAAGCAAAGCGAGTTGTGTCAAGAATTACTGCGTTTTTTACGAAAAAATAATCTAAAGACAGTTTTTAAATGTAAAATGTGTTGATAATGTAAATTAAAATGTGTATGTAAGGAGTAAATACAGTAATAGATTCTCTATCGTCATTAATTTTGTCGCATTCGATAATAAAATTTGATGTGTCAAAGTACAGGGCAATAGAAGGGCTGATTAATTATCATTTTTTATTCTCTAATTGACAGCATATTTAATTTTATACGCTTTATTTTGCTTAAGAAATGAGCAATGAATTATATCTAGTTAGTATTGAGGGCTTGAGACGAGATGGGCGTGTAATCCAAGAAGGCACATCTGGCGAGTCTCTAGTAACACTTCCTTTCCTTTCTCACTAATTGGCAGACTATTTACTGTTGTACAACGTTCTATTTCAGCACAAAATATTTTATTCTGAACCTCCACATGTCTTCAGATTATTTTCAGTGAAAGCAATTTTATACCATCCAACATTAAAAATTGTGACGAAATGTACAACTTTCCGAATTTCAGCTATTTAAATTAGATGTACATAATTATTCGTTGTGTGTCGTTAAATGGACAATTTTTCTCAGTGTTGTGATGTTTGTGTCGTGTAATTTCAATATTCTCCCATGTTGTGTACCAATTGAGTGATAATTCGAGAAAATGGCTAAGAAGTCGGATAATACCGGGGGCAAGCTGGTCACAGTGTCGGTCGTCGGGCTTTCTGGTAAGAATTTTTTTTTTTATGTTCACAATTTTTTTTTTCCATCAGTGCTATCTAGAACTAAGGATATATGTGGATGTTGGTTGTATGTTGTATGGATGCCATGGATAAGTAAGCTCATGATAATGGTTTCTACATCAGTTTCTGTCACTATTACTATCTATTTGCTACTGTACTTTAGGGCTTCCACTGGTTAAAATTACACTATCCTTTGGGTCAATAACATTTTTAGCATTGGACCTAATGAAAATGTAGTTATTAGGTTTATAAAAACTATCAATGCAGCTGTGAAGGTATGGAAATAGTGTCCAAGTCCAATAGAGGAGAGTATTAAGTTGGACATCATTGAGTTAGATTTATGCTTTTTAAATTTCATTGGTGGTATTTGACTGTACCAATTACATATGTTATTAAATATCAAGCAAGCACACAGCTCATCTAATACTAAACAGTTACCATCCTATCTTATTCTACTAATATTATTTATTTGAAAGTTTATAAAGATGGTTAAGTGTGTGTTACTAAATCATTCTCAAACTAGAATAACACTTTACTTTAACCTGTAAAATATCAACCGGTGCCCGGGCACCGCGAATGTTAGGTGATAGTTTGTTTACGTGGGTAGACTGGTTAAGCCATGGAATTGATTTCCATGGGTTGAATTCTATGGGTAGAATTCTATGCAGGCACTAGTTGGTGCCTGCATATAATTCTGAATATGTTTCTACAACCCATGAATTGATTTCCATGGGTTGCAGAAACATATTCAGCATTCTATACTGGCACCAACTAGTCTCTCTAGCTTGCAATATTAGAAACATCGGTGATCAGCTGTTATTTTTAGACAGCAAAGGGTAGAGAAAAGAAGAATGATGGTACTGAAGAAAGGAGAGAAGAGGATCAATTCTTGTTATAAAAATCTGTTTAATATTCAGTCTCAATTATCTCAATCTCTCAAAAATATAAGAAATAATCATGGTGTTAATATTTGATCATGAAAATTGCATACTTTCTTTTATAAAATTATTTAACTGAGCTACTTAACTTGAGAATGGTAAAAGTTGTGTCTGTCCTTATTTTGTCAATTATGTTTATTTTTATCTTCCCAATCTACAATGATATGAAATTATTTGTCAATTTGATGTTGTACTTTTTCAGTTCCTAAAAGTATTTTGATGTTTAATAAAATGTAAGTAATTTTACTCTACAGTCAAATACCAAAATGTGTTAGAGAATACTGTTTTTAATAAATGTCCCCAACATCTGTGTATATAATAATGATGTTATCTATAAGGAAACAAGTGCCTAACCCATGTTTACATCTCTTATCTGTAGTTGATAGCAGGTAAATAATTTGAATATGCAAATATTATGTCATTATAGAACTGTAAACAACTTGTAAACATATGCTTATCTATGTAAGATAAAAAGCTGAGATAAATATATACAAAAGACATTTTATTATTGAACTATACATCTTTTATTGGATGTATTATGCCCACCCCAAGGGACAGGAGTGGGAATTGGATGAATTGACTTGCAGACTTTGCAAGTGGATCATCCATCTGGCTTTTTGTGTCCCCATTTCAATTTAATATTAATAATAATATATTTTTTACTCATGATTTTTCATTGCAATGAAAGGAGTTAATTGATTTTTTAAAGGTTAGGAAATAGGCCCTATCTCAAAACCAAACAAATTGAGTTCTTTCACAAACAAATTTAAAATTGATCATGATGATAGCCTTTTATCCAGATATCTATAAACTTTGCATAAATTTACTTATTGTCAGTCTATTACCAGCTGTTGGTCCACAGATTACTAATACTTATACATAATTTGTATTTTTTTTAAATCATAGTATCTTCTCTATTCAAATTATCTGAATTCATTTCCTCTCATTCTTATCATTACATAATCTTTTTGTAATGCACCTACCACACACACAGGCTTTACAGTCTTGCGACCTCTGCATGCGCTTGGTAGAACTATACACAGCACAAGACTCACGGCCAGCCTCCCTATGTGTTCAAACTTCAACACAAGTCTTGCAATGTGATGAAGCTTATGCCTGTGGTATCTGGCAGCTGCATAAGTGTAAAGAAGAGTTTTGTTTGTTTTCAAGTTACAAAACACTCATTCAAAATCATAAAAAAAGAATAGCTTTTATTTGATTGAATGTTTGAAACAGATGTTGGTTACTAAATAGGATCCACATGTGATATAGGATCGATATATTCACGCCTGTGAATCCTCGCAGGGGTAGGCAGGGGTAGGCAGAGGCTATTAACACCCACATTTCACCAACTATTATTTTGGTTCCACATAATAGAGCGAGCCTATTGTTGTCATCTGAGTATTTTTTCATTGGCTGTCTGTTTACTGTCAGATGAAGAACAGCCCTATCTCTTACTTATCTTCCACGACACCCACAGTAAGAGATGGAGTGGCCCTGTGCCACTCCACCAGGAACCAACACAGCCTATGTATGTGCCTAATGATTTTTTTGTCACTTTTAATAGAATACTTCTCTATCTCCTTTGTATGTCTGACATTGGCAGAATTGTCGACATCAGCATTGCTCACCATACCAAAAAAAATTAATTGAGTTATCTGATTTAGAATGTGAAGAAAAAGATACAGTCTTGTACTCTTTTTTATTTTTTAGCACTGTATTATTTACTTATTTTCTTAATATTTCAGTTTTACTAGAATTTGTCAATACAATATGATGAAATGGTAATTCATAGAATAAATATTGAAATCTGAATTACGAAAAGTTTGTATTGCAGTTTTGCACATATTTACTCAAAGTATAATAAAGATAACTGAACATTTAGATATACATATTATCGCAGTTTTAAAAGAAAAAGGAATGTGTGTTGCATTCTAAATTGGGTGTGCAGGGCTTTGACACCTCTGGTGTTGCATACCTCCATAGGCCATGGTAACCACTTCCCAGAAGGTTGCCCATGTATTTGTCTGCCACCTAAGTGGTATAAAAAAAAATCAATGCCTTTGGGGCTGAAGCCAATCTCGCCTGCTAGTTGCTGCACCTGTTAAATAACAGACAAGGTTTTGGTGCAGGTTTTCCTCTTGGAGTTGGGCAGTCCAACAGCAGTCCCTCCATGACTAATATACTAAGCATAAACAATAACTGGACAGGCTTTAAAGTGCAAACATAAAGGTATGATTTCGAAGCCGACCGCATACGACAACAGCCGACGCACGCAGCACATGCACGTAATTCATTGCGGCTTGTCAATGGTCTCCTTTATCCGCATCGGAGTTTAACAAGTAATGGGTACGCTGTATGTGCTGTATGCGTCTTTCGTTGTCGTTTCGGTCGACTACGGAATAATACCTTTACACGCAACTGAAATACGACTTGGAAGATGTCTGTCTTGCAGTTGCTATTAGTCAGGTGCGGCCACAGCCTGAAATTTTGGGGAGTCACTTTTTTTAAGTGCGGAAAATACGTAGACGTGCACGATTTTGGGGGAAGTCATATCCCTTGTAAACCAACCCCCGTTTCTCTCAGACCGCGCATGCTACGAGTCCTACAAGGTCGGCTATGTGCTTGTTTGCTAACTCAGTAGTAAAACTATCTGATCTTACAGGATTGACAGCGAGCGACGTCCATAGGCCACGATAACCACTTCTCATCAGGTGTGCCGTGGCCGTGTGCTAGTCTGCCACCTAAGTAGTATAAAAAAGCAATAACTGCCATCATTACTTGACATGTCCTATTGTTGCACATAGTCTAATTTGACCTTAATATATTGAGGAAAATACTTTCATTTAACTAGTCAAGTTTATCAGTTCTATGACGTACGAAGGGCTCGTGCAATCGAGCACGTTACCCATTGCAAAGTCAAGCAGTGTTGCTTAACTTTGCAATGAGCCAGGTTACTCTTAAAATAACCCGCATATGGTCCGGAACATTCCATCAAGAACCAAGCGGTTCGGTGACTCCTTTTGCCGCACCATTAAGACCTGGAATTCCTTATCAGCTCACGTGTTTCCTTCTTCCTACAGTCCTGGGCCCTTTAAGCTTGGCGTGAAAAAGCATCTGGATGAGGCCGTCAAGCTGAATGCCACGGCCACCATTTGTAACATGGTACTTTTCTATAATGGTGACAGACAGACAGGTCAGAAGGCAGTCACTTCACGAAAAATATCGAAGTTAGGTCGATTCGTAGTTAGACTGATAAAATAATCACGCCTATTATGAAGTCATTAATTTAAAACGCATAATAATTCTAACAGCTCTAACAAATCATTGAATGTAATCATTTGAACGGATCCGTTTAAATGTTAGGCACTATTCACACACGCATGATTCGAAAGTATATCATTGAACTAGCTATTACCTGTGGCTCCGCCCGAGTATAATTTTGAATTCGTTCTCGCAACCCAAGGAAACCTATTTCCGGGATAAAAGTAGCCTATGTATTATTGCAGAATATATTTTTTGTATATCACTGCGCAGACAAACACACGGTCCACCTAATGGAAAGTGGTTACCGTGGTCTATGGACGAGTGCAACACCAGGGGAGTCACACTATCTATCCCTGTAAACTGTCACAATTATAATATTATAAGTGTGACAGTGGGATAATACCTGAGCCAGGGTATAGTGTGTGAAATGATACCACTTACGTGGCAGATAAGCACACGACCCACCTGTTGGAAGAACGTGTGCATCAGATTCTGTTCTGGTATAAACAGAAGTCTAGCATGCACAATAAGCTATTTTGTTGACTTTTGACTGTGTTTCTCGTTTGTACATCAATGCCTGATCGAACACCCGCATGAATGGGTATCACGCCTTATACTAAGTGATTGTGAAAGGGCATTATATCTATTGTTGTATTGTTATCTACACTATTTCCTGCTATCATCATTGTGTAGGTGTTGCTTGTTTGTTTTGTATGAGAGAAAGTTGATAATATTTTGTGTTGCCACTGATACCATTGTTGTTCTGGTACTTGAATAAATTAGGTCAATTTGATGACATAGTTTTTTAACATTAGTGCACCCAGATGTACATAGGGCGCCGACCCTCTTCTCAGCACGTCAATTGAAAATAATGTGAATTTACTTTCTTGCTAACTTTTATAAAAATCGATTCATAAGCTAGGTTTGGTGTATGGAGTGTCAAAAGGATCTTTAGCGCCCAGACCTGTCTTATCCGCAAACTGGCTCACTTGCTGAATAACCGCGTCCACACTTAGCGAGCAACCTCAGACGTTTGCCGTGCAATGTTTACATCGCGTCGCGAGGCACCCTCGGGCTGTATAATTTCTGCAAGAGGCTGTCGCGCGAGGTAACCACGGGCCACGGTGAGCCTGAACCAACATCGAGCGTTTGGTTCAACTCGTTGAACAAACGAACCAAACAAAGCCGTCCACACTGCACGCGTCAAACCTACCGAGACATCTTTGAGCATCGACAAAAACCGACAAGGGTGGGCCAAGGCATACTCGGGCGTCCACACTGATCGAGCATTGCGTGGACGCGGCTATTGATGGAAGACCCTCTAATCCAGATATTTAGTTTGGGGTTAAAGAGTCAGCCGGCAATCGGTCCCGTAAAAATCAAATCACTCTATATGCAGGGTGCCACCATTACACATTTCTCTTATTATTAGAAGTAGAAAAACATTAGAGTTCCCCCAAATGGTCTAAAAATATCCTAATCCAAGAACAGTTAAGTAGGGCCCAAACTCTCTTATATTAAAAGGTTTTTTTTCGTGAGTGCGAGTGAGTTTTTCGCGAGTTCGAGTGAGTTTTTCGCGAGTGCGAGTGAGTTTTTCGTGAATGCTTTACTCAAGCATCTCGGTTAGCGGGGACTATCCAATGACCAGTGGAGACTCGATTCAAAGAGGGCTTACAGGCTTCGGCTCAATGCCAACCCCATTCCACATGTACCTACGTCCTGAAGCAGCCGGTCACCGTGCGGATTGTGTGAGGTGATAGGTTAGAGTCCCGTGCCGCCTCACCCGACTCAGGGCCGCAGAATGGGTTGGATGGCTGAATTTGCCGAGACCAGTTCCTTCCCCAACGCGGTTTGCGCTCTCCAACTTTATATTAAAAGGTTCCCCCATCAGTGGGCCTGCCGACCAGTTTATAATAAGTGGGTAGATATTTATTAACCGTAAAACCAAGTAGGTGACATTATTAGTGGCTGCTTTGTAGGTTAATTGAGTCACATGGTGATTGATTATCCCTTTCCATGTAAAAGGTCTCTGCTTATACAATAACTGTCAATAAATGAGGTTAACGAAGACTTGGAGAAATAAGTGAGATATTCCCGCAGGCGGTTACGTAACCGGAATGATAATATAATTGAACTCATCTATGAACTTACGAAAGTGTAGGGAAAAATAATTTTGTCAGCAAAGTATCTATTTTGTCACTAAATGTTGGTAGATACTCAAAGTGGTAAATCTGTCGCTAAATATGGTAAATCTACCACCAAATATAGCAAATCTCTGCCCATAATATAGTAGATCCTGGCGCCAAAATTCTCGACTATTATACGTAGAATAATGGTGTCATTTTCTGCGTACAATAGTCGAGAATCGCACAGGTTACTTGTGTGATAGATAATACTGATAATGCACGAAGAAATTGGGCCCCCTTCGATGTCACTCGAGACGAGACTACATTTAGATAGATAGCAGCTGTACTAGGTATTCTGCTGAGCATCTCTATCACGGTAATACTATCTATTACTGTGCCCCTATTATTTTATCACACCCGAAAGTAAATCGTATCGCATGAGTATTTATTTGAAACTGGTGTCCCACTACGATTTTTGTGATGAGACTCTTGCGTATGTTTTCGTTTCGGGGTGGGAGGGTCAGATAGCAGTCGTTCTTGCAAAAGCCGAATAAGCAAAATCAAAAAAAAAAGTAATGACGAGAAGTGATGAAATTAGGTTAAATGAAGAAAAAAATATTGACGCAATTAAATGATATAACTCAACTCATCCATAAAGTTACGAAAGTAAATCATATCATACTATATGATTTACTTGACGATACGAATTTTTTGAAACATTGTCTGTGCCAAGTGCCAACTCATTTTTGTAAATATAATAAAATTGTGAAAATTTTAATGACCTGAGATCTTACCACATGATTTCTGCGTTCAGCTGCAGTTTATTATTTAATTAATTTTCTAATTATTTCTGTGCTATGCGGCTCTCGGCCAACTACGTTACTTTAACACTTAATCTCATCCTGTGGGTGTTGTTGCAATCGAAACATGAAAATTACCCGATTCATGACTATTGGAGCACCCCTATTATGTTGGAGCAAAAGTCATAGGCGAAATGTGGTTGTTTAGTGCTCATTCGAAATGTAGAGACATGAGTGTGAAGGTGAAAAGTATTCCGTAAGAGATGAATATGTTGGGATCAGACCTACTTGTTCTTCCTGTCCTTCAGGAGGTAGCAGTTATAAATGACTTGTCTTGTATATCTTTTGCACATGCAAAAAAAGGTTAAATCAACAGTTAGTTTTATAAATTCAATTTGTCTCGAATTCCTCGAATGTCCATTCCAAGGTTGCCTGGAAGAAATCGCTCCTAGCCGCCCATTGTACATTGAACTGTAACATGCTACCTACTTGTAATACTGTAAATCTATTGGTGTACAATAAATAATTATTTATCTATCTATCCTTCAATCAATCAGTCGCTTCGTCAGACACATCGCTGGTATCAAATATAAGGTCTTATTTCTATTATAATAGTAATGCCTGGAGCTGGATTGTGAGAATAACAAAGAACGTTATTTGCCCACCAGGTACTGAGAAAGAAAAGGGGCAGCTGGGCGTAGGCAAATCCTGTTTGTGCAACAGATTTGTGCGTATGCACGCCGATGACTACAATGTGGACCATATCTGCGTGTTGAGTCAGGTAAGACTTAAAGCTTCTATGTTTTTTCTTTGTGAAAACTCGTACTTGCAACTCGCTTTGCCGTCATAAGCGTAATTTTTCCACTCTTCGTCCTGCTATTGAGAATTTTACAACAATTAATAGCAAAACCACTTTGCTCTAACCAGATTCGAACATAGGACCTCTCGATCGGAAGCAAATGAGTGCAATCTTTTGCCAAAGGATTAACGAGGCAGTTCGGTATAAGTAATTAAGTAAGTAAGTTCGGTGTAAGAAATTGCCGCAGAGCGATAGGGCCGCCATCTGTACTTACCACACAACTTAGATCTCTATGTTATATTGTTATATCTATGGTGTACAATATAGACCTTTTTACTTACTTACTCAAAACCAATTTCATCATTGAAGTATATCTTTTTCTTCTCCATCCTAGCGTTAATCCCGATCGCACCCGAAGCTTTCACCTCGAAGTCCGGGGTCCGCTTCTTCCAGTCTAACTGCATGTTCGACTGATCTTCGACATTTTCCTTGAAGCTACTGCCAACTAACCACCACAATGCACTGGCGATATCGAAGTAATGCAGTTAGATCAACAATGGTGAAGAGTGAAACTTTCCACGATCATGTTTGTTATGTGACTAATGGGTACGCCGGAAGAAATTGGGTTATAGGAACCCCTTGCCACTGTAGACCAGTTGTTTTTAGGGCTCCAACTACCCGTATCGACTGCTATAGATGTTTGTATAACAACCGGGTTAAGTATTTAGACCAATCTGTTTCATCGTTGAGCTTGTACTGATAAAAGTATCTTGTTCCAGCGTTGAAATATGTCTTCCTCAGTATCTGTTCTCAGTCTCAGCTCGTGAATTAACTAAAGGGCTCGTTAATTGATCTCAAGTGGTTACTCATCCAATGTTTTTAAAACTGCTGTTCCAAAACAAAACGTCAAAACATTTAGGACAGTTTGTTTATGACTGAGAGGCCTTACTGTTACGCTTCTATTAGTTTTGTCAACATTCATTGCGAATGTAGCATGAGACTATGATTGTAACTATGATATAGTTACAATCAAAGTCTTAGATTATGATTGTAACTATGACTTAGTTACAATCGTAGTCTTTTGCCAGTAACGCCAGATATATCTGAGGCCAAGGGCACACCAAAGGTCTCACAATAGTACAATACCTGGGAAATTCCTTCATTCTACGACTCTCGGCTAGACTTCCCTGATGAATATTCTCGTAATAGAGAAATGATAAAGGCTCGTTTAGACAAGGAGAGTTTCTAGCACGTTTCAGTCCGAAAAATCGTACGCGACTATCGCTAGCAATAAATCGCTCACTCTGGACTTTTCGGAAACACTCAGGCAATTCGAATCCTTAGCAGTACGCACAATAAACGTATAGCTAAAACGTTTTGTGCGTATTAGTGGAATGTCCACCAGTTTTAGCAGATCCAATTCCGACATAGTCATCATGTCGCACTATTATAAATGGCGTGTGGTATTGCTCGGGACATTTATCTTGGACCTAAAATGTGCTCAAAATGGTCTCTATACACGCAGTACACGTTTCTTGTGTGTCTTTGAGGATAGCACGGGGTGTTACGACGGTTGACGAGCTCAAATTCACCAAGCATAGATTACTACAAACCAAACCGCGCGCGCCAGGGCCTCATTTCCAGGGCGTTTGGGTTATGCAGACATATTGAACGGCAGTAGATATGCATAGTAGATATGTATACTTACACTTGAATTTCCTTTCCAGTCTGACTTCAGCGGGCGAGTGGTGAACAACGACCACTTTTTGTACTGGGGGAGCGTGCAGAAGGAGAACGATGAACAGGAATACAGGTTCGAGCTGGTCGAACAGACTGAGTTTGTGGACGACGCGTGCTTCCAGCCGTTTAAAGGTAATTGAATAACAAACACAACATATACACACATATTCACGACTGTAAGTACCCGAAGTGTTAGGCAGAGAGGTGTAATAAAACCTAAATTTCACCAGCTATGATTTTCGTATACACGTACGGTGGGCGAGCCTAAAGGTATGATTCCGAAGCCGACCGCTTACGACAACGACAGACGCATGCAGCACATACAGCGTCTTTTTTTATCGTGCGAAAAATCCCCACGGATACCTCCCCCGCCGGAACCGGAGGAAGAGGTTTTGTCGGACTCGAACCGACTAAAATGCACGCCGTCTGTGGGCCGTCGGTTGCCGGAGGTGAGATTGACGTAGCCATATCCCTCGCACCCCGGCCGACCCGGAGCCATAACTCTCGATCTGGCCCTCAACCGGTGTGGGGACCACGGGGTCCCCAACTCGCCCCCGGGTATGGGGAGGCACGCAATACGCGCCGCCGCCGCGGCCTGCTTCTGCTAGGGTGACAGGCGGCTCCACCCGTCACCCCCAGGCCCGCGCTCATGGGGGACGGAGGTCGTTTTGCGATTCTCCTCCGCTCCTCGCGGCCCGCAAGGTCTGCGATTCTCCTTTGCTCCCGCTCCGCCGCCTCCTTCACGAGCATTATTTGCTCGCAGAAGGAGGCGCATACAGCGTACCCATTACTTGTTAAACTCCGATACGGATAAATAGGACCATTGAGAAGCCGCAATGAATTGCGCGCATCTGCTGCGTGCGTCGGCTGTTGTCGTATGCGGTCGGTTTCGGGATCATACCTTAAAGCCGTCAAGCGGGCACTTTGTCATGTATGTTTACTTTCGTAATAATTAATAAATAAATAGTCTGCGACATTCAACACTATCTAGACCTAAAGCAAGTATATTACGATTTCAGTACATTTGTGCCTAGCCGTTTGGTTAGTTATGCATGGGTAACGTAGGTTGCGTTTCGTCTCTAGAGCACCGCCAAAGAAGAAATATTCATGTACCGTGAAACACATTACCCTTTTTACGTCACGCAGTTGGGTAAAAAGGTTCCAGTATAATTTGAAAAAGTAACTACCTGAGCGAGTCTTAAGTAGGAATATTTTATCAACATTATCATAATAATATCCTCAGCAATAGGCCCTGTATCATAATTCAGTCCTAATCCACTGCCATAAAAGTGATTCATTTGTCTAAGGTCTATTACGTACCTACAAGTTATTTTCTTATATAAAATATCACATCTGAGTACTTAGTTAAGTACGAATTGTTAGGTAGATAGCACGGAGATCATTTCTAAATATTTTTGAAATTAATTTTTAAAAAATATGGGGAAAATCTCTGTGCAGACTACGAGGGGTCTGGTGGGTCTCAGCTTTATCCTAAATTCGTAAAACTGATCCGGTGACTTCAAAATTTCAGAAGATTAGTTGTCTATGTGAGACCACTTCAGATGAAGCTTCACTCTTGCATGTCTGATCGTGTGAAAACATAGTTTAATTAATTGTGTATAATTTTGTGTAAATTCAAGACAAATTTTGCATGGCGATATTATCGGCGAAATACACCGCCCTTGCAGAAACCAATGCAATGTAACAACTTTCACACTGTTTCGTGCAAATAAAGAAATCTATTTATATTATTTCTATTTCTATATTTCCTTGCATAGCGGAACTTGGATACTAAATAACAAACGGGAGCGAAGAGAGTAAAATGAAAAATGGTTAGGCCGGGACTCTCACAGTCCATACGAAATGCAGCATATTGCAACTTCAATTTTACAAACCTTAGAATAATAATTATCAATCAATTAGCATGTCGCAGTTCACACTGGAATTGATTTTAAATGGTAAATATTATTGTTTTTTTCTTTCCAGTCGGCAAGACTGAAGCCTACATAAAGAGATGTGTGGCCACTAAACTGCAGTCAGCTGAAAAGCTGATGTACGTTTGCAAGAACCAACTGGGCATTGAGAAGGAGTATGAACAGAGGCTGATGCCTGATGGCAAGCTGACGATAGATGGCTTCCTTTGTATATATGACGTCAGTCTTGTGCCTGGGAGAACTTGGGAGAAGCAGGTTGGTTACTATTATTTTTTTAGCTCTCTTATTTCTCATTTCACATTTTACCGAATTTTTCACATTAACTAAGGTAGTAATCATCAGTCGAGACGATTACGTGGAAAGCCTATGAGCTGAGCAGCCTTCTAAAGGGTGCTACGGCGTCGACCGAAAATTGCCGTAGGCGGCACCTCCTCTCCAGCGGGCGAAAGCTGTCGTCTCCGTTGCCCAGGGTGTAGTGCGTAGAGGTTCCAGACTAGCACCTAGTCCAAAACTGTACCTATTATCATGATGGGTGTAAAGTTTAGAATATTCATTATATAATTTATCAGTGGAACAAAAGTCGTAGAATATTCTCCAGATTTCAGGCAAAGATTCATTACTTGACTTAAACCTATTTGTTCACCGAGTATGTTCAGATTCAGGTGAAAAACTGGTAATCTTGGTCCTTTTAGATCCTCAAGAGCCTCCAACGTCAGACATAACTCTTGATATCCTTACAGAACGAAGTCCTAGCGGCAATCCTTCAAAACATCCTCAAACTCAAGAAGCCGGTAGTCCTCGTCACGTCCAAAAATGACGAGGCTTGTGAGCAAGGAGTGCGGGAGGCAGAGCGATTGGTTCAGCGGAAGGAGTTCAAGGGTTCCATTCCTATAGTCGAGACGTCCAGCCATGACAACGTCAATGTGGATCAGGCTTTCTTCTTGTTGGCGCAGATGTGTGATAAGTCGAAGGCCAGGATTAAGGTATGTGCACACTGTTAAGTCCAGTTTTGACTGTCCTTTCTGCTTAGCAAGTATTGAACAAGCAAAAATTGCTACAATCATCATGCTCCGAGCCTTTTCCCAACGCAGTTCGGGTCGAGTTTCAGTCTGAACGGCTGTACTTCGAAATTTTCCGGAAAGCGATGGCCATCTGACTTCGTTAACCTTCTGGCGATATTGAAGTTCTATAGTTAGATCAAGTTATCGGACTTTTTAGGGCTTCAATTACTTGTTACTAATGTCACAGATCTTCGTATGGCAATTCTTCAAACTGTGAACTGGCCAGCTGGGTTCTAAAACAGCAGCTGAGTTGTGTTACTTTAAGAATTGCTTTGTATGTTTAACAAATCTTTGAGCACTCAAAGTAAAACTAAACTAATAATTAATAGTTATTTTTGTATTTCAGGTTGCTAATTATGCGGAGGCGTTGCGAATAAGAAGGGAGACGTTAGACTTCGTGACTGAGGCGTTCACGCAGCTCATCAGAATGCACGTACAAGATCATAAGTAAGTCGAAATAATATCCAGCGACTTCGATAAAAATATACAGTGACTTCGAAAACTCCTATTTGGTAGTTAAAGATCACAAGATTGTCTAAAATAATGCGTAATATGTCTAAATTGTCTGTTTTTTTTTTCAGGGAAATGTGGTCGGCAGCTAGCAAAAGGTTGTGTAACTATCCAGAATGGATTAAGTTTGTTCAGCAGTTTGGAAACGATGGGACACAGGTATTTTATTAACTGTATTTCAGTGTAAAACTACATTGTATGTCACACGTGTATACACGTGTACACGGCCAAGGAAATAAGTATACATTTTGACATGTAAAGGTGTATACCTATTTCTTTGGTCGTGTGTACCAATATTCACTTTCATAATTTTACATGTAACGTCATCTTTTTGTCAATAATTAACCCTATAATAACGAAAAGCCATGATGGAAATTACTGCTTTATTAGTTTAATACATTTCATTTCAACATCAAATCAAAGATGTAGCTCTCTTTCGTTCATGCATACTCTTGAGCTTGAGACAGGGTATGGTGTTATAATAATATGACGTTATGTTGATAGGTGGTGTTTCGACGTCACATTCGAAGACTGAAAGAGGAACGGTCAGCTAAGAAACTTCGCAAGCAGCTCGCTAAACTACCACAGATTCTGTCCAGAATGCAGCTACCTACCGAAGACTTGCAGGAGAGGTGAGTAATGTATAAGCGGTGTTAGTGATAAATGTACAGTCAGCTACAAAATTAGCTTAGGTGGAATTGGAAGGCGTTATTCAATTTACAGACTTGATTATCATATATCATCTTAGCCCTAAAACCTTTGATAAAATAATAATGTGTTAAGCGCGTTTGGTACAATTTGAGATTGTCCAATAGTGAAAAACATGCCCAATTCGCCTCTAATTCAGTTCGTGAGTCTGTCCAATTCGCGATTAACAAAATTCGTGATTCGTCCATTTAATATTTACAGAAACCGGGTATATCTAATAATAAAAACTTTTTGGGTAGAAATGGACGCCGCATACCCAATTATGAGCGATTAACGACCATATTTTGAGTATGCCGTGTCCAATAGGTTAGAAGGGTATGGTGGATTTCGCCTCCGCCATAACCTTCATATATTAGGTTGAACCAGTAAATGAAACCGTTTGTTTGTTCCCAGTGACTGGCCCATGGTGGTCCGTCAGCTACGTACTCACCGCGACTTCTCGGTGTACTTCAGTGAAGCGCGACCGCAGGACTCGGGCTCTGAGTCGGGCTCCGAGCTCGACAGCCCGCTGGCCATTGATACCACGCTTAGAGTTGGAGAACGGGCCAGGTACCAGGTAAATATCCAGGTTTTTATTGCTTGATAGTTTATTTTTTAACCCCCGACAAGAAAGAGGGATGTTATAATTTGAAGTGTATATGGGAGTGTGTGTGTCAGTCTGTCTGTGCCATCGTAGCTCCCAAACGGCTGAACCGATTTTGATTCTGTTTCTTTTGTTTGAAAGATGGTTTAGTCGAGAGTGTTCTTAGCTATGTTTCATAAAAAGTGGTTCAGCCATTTGAAAGAATATATGAGGAGTGAAAGTGACAATGCAAAATCTAATATTTTCAAATGTACCCGTGTTGGGTATCAAATGAAAGGTCATAATTTATACATCACGATACAGCAGAATCTGATGGGCAGGCAGATGGTGATAGTTTCTCTCTGTTGTGAATCGCTATGCGCTTGCTACACTCGGCGAGAGTCACTTATGCTTAATTTGACCAATGATAGTACATTATGAGTTTGATTGCCTTCTGACCTCACAACCCCAAAAAGGTCACCTTCGTTAGATCAATCTTCTCATACTTACTTAAAATAAAAGTGGCTCATATTTTTGTAACATAACCTTAGGACGTAACATCAATACGAATTCTGCTCGCGTGATCAAATACTTCCATTATTAATTCAGTTTCTTTCTAATCTTCTTCATCCTAGCGTTAAAATCCCAGTCGCATCCGAAGCTTTTCAACTTTTCCTTCTACTCTTGTTATTATATTTTAGCGTGTAATCTTTTTTGTTTATTAGACGTTAGGGCAGTCTCAGAAGATCCCGTACGAAGTTCTCGAGTCAAATGAAGCGGCAGCAGTATTCAAAACATTCTTACACGAAGCGCAAGAAGAACATAGGAACTATGAGTAAGTGCTATACCCCAAAAGCGTAATATATCTGCTGTGTGACGCTGGCCAAATGTGAGGATCTAGTCTTAGGCCCCTATTCCAGAATGGTACTCAGTTCTGAATCTCGATTTATCTGAGGATAGATTACAGATCGCGGAGACAGCAAAGATCGCGGGTTCGAGTCCCGCCCGAGCTGTATTCGCTTTTTCTATATTAATCGAGATTACAGATATCTGTCCTCAGATAGATAGGTATTTAGCAATAAATCGAGATATCGAGATCGAGAGTGTCGTTACAGAATACGAGCCTTTTTTTTTATCGAGCGAAAAATCCCCACGGATACCTCCCCCGCCGGAGCCGGAGGAGGAGGTTATGTCGAACTCGAACCGACTAAAACGCACGCCGTGGGCCGTCAGTTGCCGGAGGTGAAATTGTCGTAGCCATATCCTTCGCACCCCGGCCACAGAATACGAGCCTTAATTCTAGCCTAAGCCTAATAAAAGTGATAAAAGTACTCCTTCCGTTTTGTCAAGATGATTTTCACAAGTCAAAAGTCAATCAATCAGACTTTTGACTTGTGAAAACAATCTTTAGAAATCCTTTTATGTGCTCTAATTATTGCCTGATATTCAGTTCTATATGATTATTAATTCCGTGTTTCTATGGGGATCGGGAACCTCCTAGTATAGCCAGTGGGACAGTATCTTTTATTTTATCACAGATGGTGCCAACAATTCAAGCGTCTCCTAGAAGAGACAGGTTACGTGACTCCTGGGAAGCAGTTGTCCGAAGTGAGGGTGTTGCTCATGGGGCGAGAGTGCTACGAGGCTTTGTCTGAGGAACAGCAGCAGAGAGTGTACGATCAGCACCAGAGGCATATACAGAGACGTGCTAAAGATAACTTTCAGGTATACTTCATTTATCTATCTTCCTACCCTTGATTTCTAGTATTTTTCTCAAACTTATGTTTATATTACATACCAATTTATAGGTTTCAGTTTTATTGGTTGCTTTTGGTCATCGATCATTTTCAACCAATGAGCGTAGGCTTTTTTTAAATCTTATAGTGCGGAAATCCCCTCGGATACCCTCCTGCCGGAACCGGCGGCGGTTTTGATGCCGGACTCCAACTCGAACTCCGACGCCGTCTTGCAATTGCCCGAGAGTGAGGTTGACTTTGGTATATCCCTCACGTCCCGGTTGACCCAGGGACATCGAAATAGCCCCCTCAGTTGCTGGACACTGGCTGTTTCGGTTACCAGTACTCTTTAAAATAATGAAAAAAAAAACCCCAATGTTTATGAACAAATGAATAATCATAAACCTTTTACAGAAGTGAGAATACCTGTCACAAAACATCCGAATTGAGAACCTCCATCTTTTTAGAAATTGGTTATTAAAAAGTTTCCTTTTGTGTTCATAGGAGTTACTATTGGAGCACGCAGATTTGTTCTACCATTTCAAGAGTATATCACCGACGGGCACGATCACGCAAGAAGATATCAAAGAGATCACTGACGTTTTACAAGACGACTTTAGGTAAGTAGTTGGTAGAACATTCCCTGGGGCCTTAGACAAATGACATTCTATTGGCGAAAACGCCAGTGGAATCGCTAATTGTAGTATGAAATTGATATAAATCATTAATATCACTATATTTTTTTAATGAAATTTGATTCTTTGTAACTCGAAATACATTATTTAAGTTATCATTATTACTATAACTACCGCAATGTCCCGAAATCCATTGTTAAAACCTTAAAAATGTTTCGCTTCAGCGCGATTCCATCAATAGAATGTCACTTTGTCTAGGGCCCTTGAAGTCCTGTCCTGAATGTTGGCATTTGCCGATATAAATTTAGTTCTCATACCAACTACAGATTAAAAAAAAAAATCAACAAATACCAATGACTTCGGAACATGGAACACAGAAACTAGATAAACGATAATTTGGCACCTATTTTATATAAATAGAGCGCCTTTTTGTAATGTTTTCTATACGACAGCAACTAAAGCTGGTAATTTGTTGCTGACCAATAAGTACCACTACTTGTCCTGCAAGAAAGAAACACTCACAAAAATATAAACTTACACGTGTAAAATGAGGTTCTCTTCCCACAGATACAAGATGCTGGACCGCATGGAGCAGGACAGGAAGCTGATGTTGTTCCAGCACCTGGGCTTCGTGCACTGCCCCATGCGCGAGCACTGCCCCGCCGCCTCCAACTGTCTGGACGCCACCTTACCTGTCATACTCAACACTCGAGTCGGGTGAGTTGGAACTTTAGGTTACCCACCATATCACCGCGCGAGGAACACAGTCGAAGGCCTTCTGCATGTCTAAGAATAGGCAGTGCAGGGCCGTGTTCTTCGCCCTGTATTTCCCCGCCACAATCCTTAGGTCTCTGCATACGTAACGGGTTTTTTCGTGGACGGGACGGGGACGTGAAGTTTTGGAAATATCGTTTCATACAAATTGTATGCGGCAATGCATATGTCACGGGGCCACAGACGGGACGGGATGGGATGGGCCGCATACATTTTGCTTCACGTCCCGTCCCGTCCGTGAAAAAACCCGTTACGTATGCAGAGACCTTTACACTCCGAGAGCGTACTCTCCTGTCGGATCCAGGAGTCGATCGCGGTTACTGCCACACTTCTGTACCGATCCCTTGCCTTTGAATACTGGCGTAATGATGCTCAGTCTCCACTGGCTCTCTCCTTCACCGCGTCTTTCTTGTACAACAGATTGCCCCCAGAGTTTTTATTAATAAATTAATACTCGCGTTTATTGTGGGTATATTACTGTTTACCAAGTCCAGCTATCTAATATGTTTCTATGATTTTTAAACCGGGACAATTTGCTTATCGGACGGGACACCGGGACACCATGCTTCAAACCGGGACATGTCCCAGCGTACCGTGACGTATGGCAACCCTACCCTAGCACGAAAAACTTTGTTAACGTAAACGTATTGAGAGAACGGAGCATTGGTATTGGCAGTCTTCACACAGTCCCTGGTGACAGTTACAGTAGTATGCGGTGTTTACCTATAATTACCCGACTACGGCGAAGCCAAAGGAGGGTTTTGATTTTGACAGGCTATGTATGTATGTATGTATGTTCGTTTGTTCCCTCATAGCTGCTCAACTACTTATTAGAACTGGACATATAGCATATCGTTAGAATCGTCTTGATCGTCCGATGGTTATAGGCTATATGACGTGTCACTAAATCTAATGTGGCGCCCTCTAGCGGCCATAAAGTACTGTGTTGAAAAAATAATTTGAGATAAATATGCCGTGTATGGTATCAAATTAAAGAGCTCAATTATCACATTTTAAATATGCTTAAATTATAGTTGTTGGGTGCCCCAAAATAAAATAAATAAAAAAATAAATTTAAAACTAAAACCCGACTACTTAAAAATCACGCTCTGAAAAGTATTAAACAAGAAAATATATTCTAGAATAGCCGTGGTCGTATGCCACTTACTATAATAAAACGATACATACATGCTATTCTAAGGAAAAGTGGCATACGACCACGGCTATCCTAGATATTTTCTTGTTTAATACTTTTCAGAGCGTGATTTTTAATTAATTGTAACATTTTAATTTGTATTTTGGAACGTATTTGATGTAAGTTTTTATGTTAACAATTGTTGGTAGACCTAAATAAATAAATAATAATAATAGTCAGGCAGCCAATCGCAATACTCCTTTCTCTCGATACGTCTACGTTACGAATTCAAATATGTTTCGTGCTCGGGGCATAGATTGGCAGTCACTTCACGGAAAATTTTGAAGTTAGGTTAGAAAGCTGACCCTTGCCTGAGCTGGGCTAGTCTCAGAGATTGATGATTAATGATGATGATAATATATTATTGACATTTAACAGATCGCTAACGTCTACTGGTGAGTCGCAATGTCACGCAGGTCCGCCCGCCGCTCCCTGGGCGCTCACTACGGACTCCAACCTCATCAACGTTATTATATTAGGGGTAAGTACTTGATGACACATGTTTTAAACAATTTTACATTGTGACAATTGACTTACAGAACTAAATATTAAAAAAAAGGAATAATAGTTAATTCTGTGATAAAGAAACTCCATTATAAACTGACTTAAAATCACGAGCGTAACGAATGATTCTAGCAGACTACGAGCACACTGACGATAGTAACATTGATAAATATGTGAAACATACAACGTTTCATCTTGACTGGGAAGAAAAATAGTTTAGGTAAAGAAGTGAGAGGCCATTTCGAGACCGGAGAAAGCCCAGGGTTAGCCACTGCATGGGATGGTCTGCATTTTTAATCGGTTCGAGTCCGACAGATCCGCCCCGCTGGCTAGCTTATCCGGGGATTTCCGTATGAAAAAAGGAAGGTTATTGAGGAGAAAAACAAAGCCATAGGAACCGGCGAGGCGTGACTGCCCTCTCAGTGAATTCTAGAGGAAGATAAGATAAATCTTTATTGTACACACATTAGGGACAACATTATATGAAATACTAGCTGCCCCGGCGAACTTCGTACCGCCATATTTTCGGCCCGCGTGGTATTCAAATCCCGTTCCCGCTGCAACTTCCATTTAGGGGGATGAAAAATAGATGTTGGCCGATTCTCATAGATACCGGATAAGCACAAAAAATTTCATCACAATCGGTCAAGCCGTTTCGGAGGAGTATGGCAACGAAAACTGTGACACGAGAATTTTATATATTAGATGTACAAATGGCGGCCATATCGCTGCAAGCGATCTCTTACAGGCAACCTTTGGATGAACATATTTTAAATATTTTACAACACACCTGCTCATAACAGTGATATTATTTTACCGCAATTGACAACATTTCAAATTTCTAAAGTCATGAAAATAAAATTACCGTTTCTTGAGTTTTCTTTTCTGATTCCAAAACTGATTTTTTCATATTTTTTTTGGACTTATTTTTGGAGAAAATAAATAAAAACAAAAAATGGGGCTGTGACGTCATTCATACGGCTCGATATGGTTGTTATCCTTGCCCAGTCTGTTTTATGATTAAAAAAATGTTGGGCTGTGGTCAGATGCATGTCAGATGTCAGTGTTTGACATTGACAAGTTGTCACTTGTCAATTCTCATATGATTCCATAGAGTAAAGTAATACATCGGAAATAGAGGGCCCTCTCGTGAGTTTTTTATGTCACCCACCCAACTTCTATCAGAACAGAATCTACCGCCATCTATTAATCATATTCCGACAACTGCTGTTATTATACCATACATACCTATATTGTGCATACCTACATACATACTACATGCATTGGATATATGGATATATAACCCAAAACCGTTAGGCCTGTTCCTTTACGTTGAATTCATTAAAATTCAACGTAAAGGCCGCGCCGGTTTTAAGTTATGAATTATGACATACTAACTGACATTTTGTGTAAATGACAGCAGGTCTGTTTTACCGACTCAACATGCGGCGCCATCTATCGATCTTTGGAACCAGAGCCACAATTTATAATGACAGCTGGTCTGTTTTATCCGTTTAGTATAGGAAGAAATTCTCTAGATGTCCCTTTTAAACTACTACCACCATACTACCACAGATAACATAATATTAAAGTACTATGTAGTGAAGTTTCCGAGGGCTGTATGATTCTCATCTACAATAACAACATTTCACTTACAACCTTTGTTAATATTTTGTTATTATAGATTGCATTTGTAATTGAATTTAATCGTAACACAAAATGAATCCCAGCGAAGAGTACGTACCAATGAAGGAACCAAAATATTGCTTTGTTCCAACATGCAAAAACAATTCCCAAAAAGATAAAAACACGATGTTTTTTGTAGTACCTAGTTCGGCTAAATACGAGTGGTGTAAATCTCTGGGTGTTGGATGTCCCAAACGAGCGCTTTATATATGTGAAACACATCTTAATGTGAGTATTACCTGTATTACTATAACTTCATAGGTACAATGTTATTTTGTTAGTTGTTACTCATACATTCATTCTGTTGTGATGAAACGAATAATAAGACGATACAATACCTACATATTATACCCCAACTTAGTTCTCAGTTAGAAAACAAAAACGAAATAGTCATTGCAAGACATGCCAACTATACCGAGGGGCTTTTTTTTAATGAATGGCTGTACTTTTAGCATCAATATGCAGTTGGTTGTAGATATTGTTATGTTACTTACTTCTATTATTAGTAGGTAATAGGAATAGTTTGACCTACCATGTCCTTATTAGCACGGGCATTGTAGTCTTAGCTGAAAGTATAACCCCAAGGTGTAAGGCAACCCCGTCAATGAGACTGACCAAAGATAAAACTACATAAAGTAAAACCATCTCTATTTTATTGTACTATGCCTATAACTATAAGCTGACTAAGTTTTAACTCGATTTTATTAACAGTAGGTACACAGCAGCTTATAAAATATGAATAAATTCACAGTTTTCTAGTTTTTATATGCATACCAGATGTATAAATCCATTGCATTACTACCTTAACCCTACTGTCTCTATTAATAATAATTTGAAGTGTAAATTATTTGTTACAGTTGAAAGAAGATGTTGAAAATTATTTATATTGGACCACTATGAAGGCTAGGCCTAAGCTAAGGTCTTCATTACCAGCTTCTCTAGTACAACACACAAGTGGACCTGAGCCTAGTACATCATCATCTTCATCTTTTCCTGTGAAAATGGATAAGGGGACGGATTATGAAAATCCTAACATATGCAATAAAGCCGTTCAAGTAAAACCCAAGACAGCAGACAGAACTACATATTGTTGTATTTCTAATTACAAAAAGGATAAGTCTAATGTAGAAGATGCATTTATTAATGAAATTATACCCGATGAAGAAGCTTTACCTTCAACACAAGGAAGTACTACAACTGTTACCTCTGCGGATATGTCAGAACCATCTGAAATGTTTGAAGTAGAGAAACACAAGACCACAAATAAAAGTTTTATGTTAGATTTAATAGCACGCAGGCCACAAGATTACATAGGATTGACAAAAACCTATTATTGGGTAATTAGCTTTTTAGAGTCCAAGTTGGAAGGAGTAAAGGCCAACGATATAATCATAACATTATATAAAATAAAAAATAATATTCCTTTTAACCAAATATCTGATATGTTTGGCATATCTCTCACCACATTGTGGAGATTATTTTACAAAACTTTATGTGCGCTGGCTAAGTTTTTCAATCAATTAATTTTTTGTCCTACATTATTAACTGTTAAAAAGAATTTACCATCTTGTTTTAGAACAAATAAGGAGTACACAAATATTTACTGTATCATTGATTGTTTCGAGATTGAAATAGAAAAACCAGCAGATCCTATTAATCAGTCTCTAACATGGTCGCAATATAAAAATGCCAATACATTAAAGTATTTAGTGGCTACCACACCTGATGGTTTTATTAATTTTGTGTCAGCTGGCTTTGGTGGCCGTATTTCAGACGTTAGACTAGTGGAAGTTAGTGGTTTTTTAGATGCTTTGCAGTCTGGTTGTACGGTATTGGCAGACAGAGGGTTTAAGCACATTGAATCCATACTCAGTACAAAAAATATAAAGCTTTTGCGGCCTCCTAGTGTCGCAAAAGATATTAAATTGACAAAACAAGACGCTATCAAAAGCAAAGTGATTGCAAGTCTACGTATCCATGTGGAAAGAGTAATAAGAAGAATAAGGTTATTTAAAATGTTAAAACCACATGCTGTTATTAATAACAAGTTAATACAACATACGGATGAGATAGTTATTATTGCATGTGGTTTAATAAATTTACAAAATTCGATTATAAGTAATGAATAAAAAACTTAATAAAATCTTATGTATTTTTATTTCGCACTATCTAAAATTGTTTGATATATATAATTTTCCCAAAAGTCTTCAGCAGAAATTAATAATTTCTTGACGTAGTCTTCATCATAATGCACCCAGTATTTGTGTAACAACTTTGACTGCTCAAAAGTAGGGTCAGCTATACAAAAGAGACCTTTTAACTTATTTGCACCATGCATTTGGACCATAATTTGAGCATTAAATTTTTCTTGCAGTTGTCCATCTTTTATATAGTTTTTCAATGATCTTTCACTTATGGGACATTTCACCTCCACAACAAAATCATCGGTAATACCGTCAGGGGACACACCTATGATGGGTGATATTAAAATCAATCCAGTTCTCTCTATGCTGCCAAACTCACTTTCAAGCTCTTTAAGCACTCTTTGTTCCAAAAGCTTGCCTCTTTTAATCGCACATGTCTCAGGCACTTTGTATCCTCCCAAAATACTCTGAACTAAAGCGCCATTAGGTGTTTTACAATGAACAGCTTCATATATTTTGGAACCAGTCACTCTTCCTTGACGCATAGCATGCCATAACTTTGAATTTGCTTGTTCCTTCGTTTGTGTGGCAATTTCATTTATTATTGCAGTAGTCACAATATTTTTTGCAAATAACTTAAATCCAGAACAAGTTAAATTATTCTTAATTTCAACTATATATTTTAACATTAAATTGAAAATGGTGAGATCTTGTAAATTAGGCTTATTAAGATCTTGGCTTTGTCTTAAAATAAGGCCTTTACACATGTTTTGCTGCGTACATTCTGCTAAGAACATGGACAACGAAGGGACATTCACATTAGTAGGTCTGGTCTTTTTTGGTATGCCCATGTTCTTAGCCATAACATGCTTCTTGTCACTTATAGTCCCAGCTAACTTTGGTTTATTCCAGTAACAAATAGTGGATGTAACTGACGGTTCATCGGAACGCTTAATGAGCCACATAGCGAAACAGATGGCATGTTTGCATCTACCTGCAGATTACGCACAGTCTTTGCACTCCACTTTGACGATTTTATTTAAAGTTTCGTCAATAGTAGCCATCACAATGTACAACTTCCCCTTAATTTTGTGTTCGGGTGTTACTCGGCACTTAACGTTACACAATGTCGCTTCTCGCTGAACTTCTACGTAACCTACCGCGGTATCAACGTAAGCTTCACGTGATGCCAACAACGCCTTAGCACTTCGAGTTTCCGCAACATTATAACAGTCGCTTTCGTGCATGTACTCCAATAACATCAAATAATCTACTTTAGGTAGATTTCTGCTGTCTGCAATACGATAACCCTCGGAAACTTTCATGGTTCAAGAAATTGAGCAGAAAATAAACAGATAGAATAAGTCTGTGAGTAAAATTAGCAAATATGTATTTGTTTTTGTTATGATTTATGAATTATGATATGATAAATAATGAAATGTCAAAACTGACGTTAAGCTGACTTGACTTGATATAATATTTTTTTGAACGTAGCAAAGGCAACTAACCTATTCAGCCGTATGAATGACGTCACATTGCACTTACGTCTTTTTGAAATAATATGATATTCAAAGTTAAAAAGTTGAATGAAAATCAATATATTGAGGAAAAATAAAAAATACGGGTCTCGTAATTTTAGATTTACTTTCAATTGCGTTAATAATATAATCATGCTGAAATTTTGAAATGTTGTCAATTAAGCACGGAATGACACCTATTATAAAACTGTGACTTTTTCATTACTATTATTCACAAAAGTGAGTTATAGATTCTTTTTTTAATTTTATAGGAAGTGTCTATAATTGTCTATGTTCTTAAAAAAGTTTTGATACAAAAAATAACGTGTTTAATAGTACGAATAAATTAATACGCCTATTGTATCCATTTGATGCATTTTCGTATTTAAATAAATAATTTCAACTTGTAATACTTGTGTAATAAACAAAATTTTCGCTCAAATTTAACTTTTTTTTTTCTCTAAGTACAGAAAAAAAAAACAGAGTAAAAAAAAGTTAAGTTCAAACCTCATTTTTTTTTAAATATGGTCGACCGCCATTGTTAAATGCGCGCGCATAGGAAAACGAATTAATTTGTAGTATTGTTTATTTAGTATTTGTAGTATTATTTTATTCGCAAGTGTGTTGTAAAACGTCGTATGGCACGTGTGAGCATGATGATTACCGTCCTCGGCTGTCTTAAGACAATGGCGCCTCGGCGGTAATCACCAACGTTGCTCACTTGTACCATAATGTACTATTATGGTGTATAATACAGGCAGAGGGTATCGCTGGCGAGTTCAGCAAGCGTCTACTAGCGGGCTGTGACGCGGAGCGGCGCGTGTGCGTGGGCGCTACTACGTGGCGCGTGGAGCAGCGCGTGCGCAGCGATGACTTCAGTGCCGATGCGCATATCGACGACTTCGCGCCCAACGGTACCGAATACCTCCTAACTCCTCCGCCTCCTCCCGGCCTTTGCTCTCAAAGAGCAGATGCAGAGAGGAGGCGTTGTTATTCGGTTATGGCTCGGGACATATATCTTGGATCTAAAATGTGCTCTGTACACGCAGGACACGTTCCTTGGGTGTCTTTTGAGTATAGCACAGGTGTACTGTGGTAGACGAACTCATATTCAGCAAGCATAGATTATTACAAAACAATCCGGCCCCGCCAGGGCCATGTTTGTCTCGCGATTTAGGTCCAATATCCGTGTCCCGAGGTATACCTCCTTCGGGCCTTTACAGCCTTTACTTTACAGGGCAGATGCAGAGAGGAGGCGTTGTTATTTAGATTCTGCACGTTATCCCCACAAAGCATATGCAGAGAGGAGGTGTAGCATCCACATAGTATAACTATCTCACTCTAAATGTTACAAGATAACAGGGATAGATAGGTACTCTATACTTTTCGAATACTCAGATATAAAGTATCGCTATCGTTGAGTAGAATTGTATCTGGAAATATTATGTCTAATAGAGCTATACACAGGTTGAACGAGAACAATACGCTGACTAAAGCCAGGCCTAATGTGATGACGTCAGGCTAAGCACACCTCCTCTCTGTAGTTGCGCCGTGCTTTGTCGATATTTTTTATGGAAAATTTTAACAATAAACTGATTGAATTCTTTACTATTTATCAAGCAAATATGGTTTATCTGCAATTTTTTTACATTTAATATTATGTCAAAATGTTGTTACAGGTTATTTCTGCGTATACCAAGACCAAGAATCCTTCGAGTACATCAGATGCTGTGCCGAAAAGACGCTGCTATCTAGTCTTGAGCAAGAAGACAAATTGCCTTTCCAGGTAATGATACATCGACGACTCGCGACCGTTTAGACAGATATTTTACCTATTGGTAGATTTCGCAGTAGTGTCATCATAAGCGTGTCTTTTGTGAAATTTTGATAGAACTTAAAGTGTTCCGTAAAGGTGAACGCAGACTTAGCCGCACCGCACACACCGCATTCGCCGCAATCGTCGCTTTTGTATTCAACCGCTTGGGTACTGCGGCGCGGCTAGGTGTGCGAGGTTGCATAGAACTTATCATATTTGCCCATATGAAAGTGTAATACATAACATAAACTCACGCCTATATCCCCGAAGGGGTAGGCAGAGGTGCTAGCACCCACATTTCGCCGTTTATGTTTAGGTCCCAATGTAATAGGTGGCGAGCCTATTGCCATTAACCGGGCACTTATAAGTGTAATATATGAGTTAGTTAGTTAATTGATTAAGTAACAAGCCATAGCATACCACGAACATTAGTCTTTGCATAAACTTTAATTTAATTGAGATAATTTTAAAGCAATTAGTTTGCTAGACTAAACAAATTATAATAAATTGGAAAAAGCGAAATCAATTCTCGGGCGGGACTCGAACCCGCGATCTTTCCCTTACAGGGGGAACGCTCTGACCACTGAGCCACCGACACAGATTACCTAATAGTTGGAACAGATAACTCACTGCCTGGAAAATCAACGATCCAACTCAGTTAAGTGCCTACAAGTCCACGTGATCAACCACTCCATACGAATATGTATCTTAACAGACAGCCATACGGTTATTATTACTTTGCAGCCGCTCGGCCTCATCCTCGTAGTAACGTACTAGCAAACTGTATGACGCTAGGGTTGCCTCTTGCCTCGCTTAATAAAGGAATACTTTTTCAATAGTTTGACATTTTTCTCACCTATTTATCGAATATCGAATAATAGCCGAATATTATTGGACATTCGGTCAAATATGTATTTCATCTCAATCCTACCAGCAACTCAAGAGTAGGTAAGCTTATAGCTCACCGAGCGGCCTTAGATAAACTACTATTCTTAGCGCACACTTTATAGATCTGAACGAAAACAATGCAGATCTCCTGAAAAAACATACACGATTATTTCGCGCATAAAGTAGAGGTAACGCACCGACACGCCGGCCGTCGCCGTCGCTGAGCTCTTCGCACTACCATCCTGCCTACGATTTTTTATTTACGATTGCATTCAAGTGTTAAGTCAGGACTCAGAACCCGGGCCGTTAAATATAAGTAGGTACTAGGTCAGATAGCTAGCTACAACATTTTTTAAGTTTTTCCGTATAGTAGGTAGCGAAGTGGGTAGGTACTTAAATCACTTTGTACAACTGTACAAGATACCTATGTATATTGAATATTGTCATAGGTAGGTACAGTTACTTAACGAACGTAATTGCACTTATAAAGTAGGTACCTACTTGCCGTTCTTCATTAACAGGCAAGCAGAAGAAAGAAAGATTTTTATTTGATTCGTTAGATTCGCATCCATACACTGCACACGGAGCCTTCCCCGTTATGCGTTCATAATATCATCATAGATTGAGTATTAATTATTTTAATAACAAACAAAAAGACTCGATTGAAACGTTAATAATAATCAAACGTTAGTTTTTTACGCGCGTGTGCACCGTGCACACGCGTGGCTAGCGACAGCCCGACTGACGACGGAGAACCGTCGGCGACCCGCGGCGAGTAGGTGAATATAGCGCGCAAGTACATAGAGTGAGCGTGGCCTGCCACCGAGCTTCGCCCGAGAGTGACCCAATTTTTCCAATACATCCATCTTACGGCGATGGTGAGAGTAATCTACCGATATTCGTACGAACTATCGGAATCAATGAATGATGTTGCAATCATTTTTAATACCTAGTTGTTATGATGTGCATGCAATTCTCCTCGTACTTGTCGGGAAACTTTGTTATTGGCTTAGAGTCCTAAGTAATTCTTAATTTTACCCATGATCTATGTAAAATAGCTGTTAAGTTTCCAATAAATAAATAAACTTCTTATAAAGAATTTGGAATGTGGCGACTGCAGTGCGTGCGGTGCGGCTAGGTCTGCGTTCACCTTAAGGACCGTATTCTAGAATGCCACTCAGCTGAATTTCGATTTACCTGAGGCGAAATTGTATGCACAGATTGCACAGATTTGACAGGCTGTCAGACAGATTATAATCTGTAACAGATTGTATAGAACTATAGATAACTATCCGTCTCCTCCGTCCTCAGGTAAATCTAGTTTGAGTTGAGCGTCATTCTAGAATACGGGCCTAACAGTGGGCCAATTACGCCGCTAATAAGTGGTTCAGTTGTGATCAGAGAGCCAGGTATTCTTCTTCCTCTGGACCTTTGCCTAGAACTAAATCGCTTATGCGGATCGTGGTAAGCTGGGTCTAAAATTGTAAGGTCGTTTTTAGGCGACTAATATTGTTTTTTACTTCTCAGGGATTACCTTTAGTGGTTATGTTCGTGCAAGACGAGGGTATGGACAAGAAGGAGTTGACGAGGCTGCAAGAGGAAGGACAGAACCTCGCTGACAAGTTCGTAGAAATTCCTTATTTATTTTCCTGTAAAGACAATTTTGACTTGTGCCTTTATAGAATTTTTCATTTGTGCCTTTATAGAATTTTTGACTTGTGCCTTTATATTTTTTTGACTTAGGTCTTTATATAATTTTCTCTATTATTAAGCTTTAAGTGAAACTTATAAACATAATTATAATACCTAAACTAACAATATAAACTTGTCCAATCATTGATTTACAATAGGTCTATTTAGTGGTTAGAGTTTGAGTTCTTTGGCGAACCATTTTTCTGAGATACTATTTTTTGTACCACGCGTGATTTTTTTTATACCACTTTTGTAGCAGAGAATCACACGGCCCACCTGATGGAAAGTGGTTACCGTGGCCTATAAACTAATAATTACGTTTTTTTTTTCAGCCTACACTGTTCATATATGGAGGCAGCAGTGAACGAACTGGGAACAGAAGCGTTGACGTCGGACGCCATACAAGAGTTAGTACGAGCCAACAGAGAGAAAGCTAGCTACGCACACTTGTACAGAGATGTTATCGTATGCTTCGATTCTGACATCAGGTAAGATATCTATGGAATGGTAAAATCGTATACCGTTATAGTAAAATCGTATGCCGTCACGGGAAAATCGTATACCGTCACGGCAAAAGTCCTGACGCCACGACACTCTTGAGTCATGCCAGTTTAAATGAACGATGTGATGAACCCGTGTTTTAGAACGATAATGAGTCATTAATCTCTCGTCATGAAATTTGAAACTTGTGTTTTATGTACAGATTGCATTCTATTTAATGAAACTTTTAAGCAATTAGCTAAATGTTAACTATTCAAAGCCATTTAGATGGTTGTATATGAGAATTTCGAATGCTCAAGAGGTGTTCTTGTAGCTCAGTTGCAGTCAGCATTCCCCCTGTAATGTACTGGTCTTAGGTTGTAGTGCCGTCCTGAACATTTCGATTTTCCAAGCTTATTAGATTGCATTCTAATCTTGAGTGGACATTTTATGAACGCTCAAGTCATTTACGTTCATAAAATCTAGATTTATGTCTGAGTATCGTTATAGAATACGGGCCATAGTCTTGATCATTGCGTAATGATGACCCACCTGTTAACTTGTGCTGCCTGCCCAAGCACGTGTACTCCGAAGCAACTCATGAGTGCCTCTGAGAATGCTATCGTAGTGGCTACATACTGGGCAAACCAAATATGACACGATATGCCGTCGACTCGACAGAAGAAGAAGAATTAATTATAATCGGCAGCGTACTGCGCATCGTAATCAGCAGTTTTAACATCATACCTATATTGTTACAGAATAATGGTGTGTCTATTTTGTGACGACCCGTATTCTCCCGAACGTGTGCTGAGCCCTTTACTGTTACACCGAGCGTGTTTCCTCACCGGCGACCGATCTATTGTCATTGAGACTTTCCTTGGCGACTCGAAAAGGAAAGTGGAGGTAAGATGCACTGTTTTCACTGATTAGAAAACTTAAAAATTCGTACTTATTTCAAGCTTAATTGGAGGGGACAGCGAAAGAATAGTGTTTGGATTTTAATCTCCAATAGTATCCATTCCAATATTATAATGCGAAATTTGTTCTAAATTGAAATTCAAATATTTATTTTGCATAAAAACACTGTTTGTTACAAAGGTGTTATGGAATACATGTTTCAAGTATTTTTTTTTATGTTAATTGAGAGTTTAATAGTATTCAAAAAAGAAAGCATTATACATACCTACATAATTCAAATTAGAGTCAGCAATTATTATTATTATTAAGTATTTTTATGTCAAAAATATGTTTCTGTTCTATCTATTAAAATTTTACGCCTGAACTACTAAAGCTCTTTTGATGAAATTGGGTACACAGATAGACTAGAGCTTTAGACAGGGCATAGACTATGTTTGATCGCGATAGGCATACACGTATGTCGAGCTGTAGGCAACAACAACTAGTATGGAATAATAATCTTATGTTTTCTAGTAACGTCAGTAGATTATGTTGTATATTTATAATCATCAAATTAAAAATCTAAAATACCGACTTCAATCGATTTTTGTTGATATTTCATAAACTGCATGACCGATTTTGATAAAATTTACATGGGACCACCTGGGAAGTATAACCTATTAAACAAAAAAATAATTTTGCAAGTCGGTCCAGGCGTCTTTGAGTAATCGGTGAACATACATTAAAAAAAATATTCCGACGAATTGAGAACCTCCTCCTTTTCGGTTAAAAACGGTTAATTCTTTGCAGGTAATAATATCTAGCTTCCACGGCGCGAGTCAGTTCAGAGAGGAGCTCATTCACGGTTTCATACTGATATACTCGGCGAAGAGGAAAGCCAGTTTAGCGACGTTAAAGTAAGTATTCTTCTGATCAACCACCAACTGATTACTTCTCAATTTTGTTCCTCTAGCTGTGAATTATATAGAATAGGCAAGAGGCGTGACGCATAAGGCATAATCAAAACAAAATCGACGCTATCTCAGAGCAAAATAGCGTCGATACGTACAATTTTTTTTTTAATATGTCGTAAGCCTCTTGCCTTTATACGCCATTCCTTGTCCGTTCCTTGTAATGAAATCTATTTTCATTTTATGGATCAATAATTTAGTTTTGTGTTTGTTCATTAATCGTTTGTGAAAATTAATAGCCAATCTATTTCGAAAGTTAGCTTTAACTTCTGCACCAGTATATTATTGTGTGAGTGTCGTTTCAATCAATCAATCAATTAGCCTATTGCAGTCCACTGCTGGACATAGGCCTCTCCCAAGTGTCGTCATTATAAACAGCAATATTTGTTCCCAGTGCCTTCTCAATGAACATCCCAAACCTGCCCATCCAAATGGTGGCGGTGACGGACGGGGGCGGTTCCGCCGCCAGTACGTTCTTCGGCACGGACCTGGGACACGCGCTCATCACCGAAGGGAATGCCACCGCGGACAGACTCGGGGCGCATTTCACTACTTACACTTCCAGTGCTGAGAATAAATGTAAGTACTTATCTGCTGCATTCGGAGAAATGGTCTTTTTTACGTGGGGAAATCTTCTCGGATATCCTGCACCGGAGCCAGCTGGGGTGGTTATGTCGGACTCGAACCGATCAAAACCGCACGGCCGTCTCGGGCCATCAGTTGAGAACCACTGGAGGAATGTCTCCAGCGGTCTACACTCTTGTATTTCACCGTTTAGTCCTTTTTTGACGAGATAACTACAGGCAGTAGACAGTATAGGTACCAGTTCGTAGCCGACCGCAAACAGCAGGAGTGTTTTTATCGTGCGCAAAATCCTCACCGGGGGAGGTTAGGTCTGACTTGAACCAACGAAAACGCACGCCGTCTGGTATCGTAGATTGTCAGAGGTGAGATTGCCCGAGATATATCTTTCGTACCCAGGGCCATCTCCTTCGAGCTGGCTCTTTGCCTGTGTGGGGACTACGGAGTCCTCACACAGTCCCCGAGAATGGGAAGGCCCAACGCCGCGGACTGCTTCTGCTAGGGTGACAGGCGGCTCCACCCGTCACCCCCAGGCCCGCGCTCATAGGGGACAGAGGTCGTTTTGCGCAAATAGTAGCAGTTGACGACACGTCGCAGCAACATGTAGTCTGCTGCTGCTATATGCGGTTGACTACGAATCGTATAACAGCGCATTATTCTATCATTTTTATTGTTGTATAAATATAATATGTTATGGTTTCAGAAGACTTTGTAGTCTTTAGACGTCAAATCAATCTGTTCTTTACTCAGAATGCTTCAGAATTTTGGTTAATTTACACTTGTATGTCCAGCCGCGTTCTACACGCCATTCTTCAAAGAAGTATGGGAGCGGAAGGGCGAGATTGAACGCGCCTTCCGCATGGAGCAACCGCATAACCTACCTGACGTGGCAGCTGCGCGCCCTGCGCCACCGCCCAGGAACCACTCCTACCATCTCAACCACATGTGAGTACTACCTAGGGAGACAAGGGATAAGATCCTACCAGCCATACGTGGCCAACTAAGAACTATCCCTCCATTTGACGAACTTTCTGTCGCAAATCTTCTGCGTCGGATTATAATTACTTTTTGTTGCATATAAGTAGGTCCGCGACAGAGCAACGTATCTACCGCCTATTGTCTAACCACAATAACATGTATTGCCATTCCGACTTACAAGATCCGCGATTTCCGTCAAAGGTAGCGTACATCTGAATCTGACTACGAAGTACTACTATTTCCCTTGATTTGATATACCTTAGCTTTTGCGGGCACGGTTGTCCTGACCTTCCGACCTTAAAAGGAAAAGCTTACATCAGAGCCTCGTCCATTAATAAGCAGGTTTAACGTCTAGAACATGAGGTTGGTTCGGGCCCTGAAGTTCTTGCCATAGCCCCCATTCATTCTAATATATTACAGTACGATTAAAATCAGTTGAACATTCGGTCAACCTCGGTAATTGTCGTGAATCCCTCGTCTCTTACATAGTTATCAATTTACAGATATGACCTTTAATTATATTACCCGTTATCATAATGAATACAATACAAGCACGATATGAGCAACAAAACCTCCTTTGTAGCTCAAAACTAACACAAAAATATTGAAATATAAGAAAAATAATTGATTTATTTGACGTATATGATACATTAATGATTATGAACGCTAATTTCATTCGTGAACATACCTATTCGATTCTATCAAATTTTATCAAAATTAACTTACAGTATTATGTATCATGGCTTCAACAAATTTAAAGCGTGGTAAAATGTAAATAATGTATGTAACTATTTTAATAAAGAATAGATATAATTTATTTAAAAAAGAAGAAAATTTACTTTCTACTTTTTTAATTGATAAATTATCAACAAAAATCGATAGAAGTCGGTTTCTTAAATTTTTAATTTGGTGATTATTATCAATTATTATTAATCCGATGTAATATCGTACTGTTACTTATGTACATCAAACAGTAAAATATTGACTTGTATCTGTTACGGCTAAAGGTAGGTGTGAACATAAACTTAAGATTAGCCGGCTGAACTTAGGTTTATCTTCGAGAAGCAGCTAAAGTTCGATAACATGTTAGTTTGCGTCGGGATATTCCATGTTTAGCCGGTTAATGTGCACATTAACCGAAACGAAACGGCTAAAAATGTATTCGTTCTACCTTTCAGTTCAAATGATTGATTAGGCAACGCCTGCTGCCGGTCTATATTTAATTGCGTATGGCTTTGCGAGACTTCAATTTCTTGATGGTCATAAAAAAAATAACCACGAAGGCCTAATGCGGGAGCCCCGCTCCCGCATTAGCTTTCTAACCTAATCTATCCAAGTCTGATTGAGCGGAGCGGACACTTTGATGTTTGCACTATGGGCGGCATAGAAAAGCTGAAATGAGAGTGATTATTCCTTTCCCATTTCCTTCTACATTTTTAGCCAAGGGCCTGCGGTTAGACTTAAGTTTAGCCGGCTAAAGATAGAAGAAACTAACATTAACACCTCGTCGAAGATAAATCTAAGTTTAGCCGGCTAATCTTAAGTTTATGTTCACACCTACCGTTAGCCGTAACATATCTATGTATTTTTTTATTTAATGTATACAAGTATAGCTATACTTGTATACATTAAATAAAAAATATCGCGTACATTACCGCGATTTCTTATATCTTCAAATTCATTAATTATTGAAGCTTCAATAAATAATGAATTTTCAAATTCATGTCGCTTCTCTATGATTTTCTTAGGTCTGTGGTTAGTAATGTCATCTTGGCAGATGGTATACATTGCGTTTAGGATACTTCAAATTGAATGCTACATAAAAGAAATCGCGGTAATGTATGTCGTGTCATTTCCGTCTCCGAATTTAGGCGATTATACCCGAAAAAAGCCGAATGTTCAACTGATTTTAATTGTACTGTACCTCATAGACCGTAATCGATATTTTCTAGCCTACCTCGAATTTATACTCCTTTCTTCTAATTATCAGGCGAGAACACAAGTTGACCAACTCGTTAGATCTACTCATCGGGCCAGATTCGAGAGCCGACATCGACTCGGAATACAGCGATACGATGAACAACTCCAAGAATAGAGGCTTCTTGAAAGGTAACATTTTCAAATTTTTCTTTACCTCTACTAACCGTGCATTCTGATATGTAAAATATGTAGAACTACGCCCAAATGGGTCAAAAATATTAAATTGCAGACGTCTTAAGGTCCAACCCCACCAAACGGACGGCATCGGCCCGGATTTTACAATCTTTAAACAAAATTAAATCTTATTATCACAGTGTTTGAAGTTTATATTACCAAGTCACGCACAACAGCTTGACAGCGACGTGCGGCGGCATGACGCACGTCAAGCTGTCATGCGTGACTTGGTAATATAAGCTTTAAATGCTGTGATATAAATATTTTTTTTTAAAGATTGTAAAATCCGTTCCGATGCCGTCCGTTTGGTGGGGTTGGACCTTTAGAAGTGTAAGATACGTTAGTTTTTTTTCAAATTAAACCCCTAATATTAAAAATGTGAAAGTTTGTGAAGATGTTTGATAGGAACGCATTTATTTGTTAATTTTTTGATGTTTGTTTTGTCATAGGTTTTAGTGTATACCCGCCGCCTAGCACACCACCAGAACCGGCACCGCCTGACCACAGAATGCACGCAGACTTATCACGTAAGTTACATTTATCAGTGTAAACTTTAATATGGCTGATATACCGCGGGACACGTACCTTGGACCTAAACCGTGAGACAAACGATGCCCTGGCGCGCGCGGATTGCTTTCTAATCTATATATATAAAAATCAATGCCACTTTTCGTTGTTAGTTTATAACTTAAGAACGGCTGAACCGATTTGGCTAATTTTAGTCTTGAAATATTCGTGGATGTCCAGGGAAGGTTTAAAGATGAGAAAATAGGTGCAGCGGGAACGGGATCAAAAATTCACGCGGGTTGGAAAAAATATGGCGATACGAAGTTCGCCGGGACAGCTAGTAATCTATACTTGGTGAATTTGAAATCGTCCTCCGCATTAGCACCTCATGCTATCCTCAAAAGAAGAAGACACGTGTCTTCTACTGCACGTATAGAGCACATTTTAGGTCCGAGATATAAGTCCTTAGCAATATCAGCGGGTGTTCCCTTGATAAGAGAAAATACGGCTTAACTTTATTACCCGTCAAAATTCGGAGCAGCTCGATTTAGGAAAAGGAATCTACAGTTAAGGCACTCTTGAAGTACTTTGGATTTCTTGGAATATTTGGGTCTCTATTGAAGGTCGTTTTAGTGTGCCTCATATAGTCATCGCGGCTTTTTGGTGTAGTACGAATGAGATCGTTAATAAAATATTCAATTAAAAAGTGGTAGCAAGATTGATATCATCTGAATGACTTTCTTATGTCGGTCCCCTGTAGTAGAAATAGTCTTAGGCCCGTATTCTAGAATAACGCTCAACTTAAACTCGATTCAGCTGAGGCAAGATTGTATGCACAGATTCCACAGATTTGACAGCCGGTCAGGCAGATTGTCCATAGTTCTATACAATACTAGCTTTTGTCCGCGGCTCCGCCCGCGTGGATGTCGGTTATCGCGACCAAACATAGCCTATGTCCTTTCTCAAGGTCTAACCTACCTCTATACCAAATTTCATCAAAATCGGTTCAGCGGTTTAGTCGTAAAAGTGAGACAGACAGACAGACAGACAGACAGACAGACAGACAGACAGACAGACAGACAGAGTTACTTTCGCATTTATAATATTAGTAGGGATGTCCAAAGGTAAATCGAGATTCAGCTGAGTGGCATTCTAGAATACTGGCCTCAGATTCAGAGCTTTTCCTCCTTTTCAACAAAATATAATGGCAAGAATTTACACAATATAAAAATATGTTTTACCAAGAAATAAAACGTTACAATATTATGACGCAGCGGATCTCAACTGTTCGGAGGACTCTCTCAGCACGCACGAGTCAGGTGATTGCATGACAAACGATTGTAGACAGTAGCACATTAACTTATGGTACAGTTTCGTGTGTAGATATACAACGAACATGGTTATTACACCGTTTTGGTTCTGTTCTTAATTTTTGTTTTGTCGAATGTTTTGCTGTTCATTTTGCATGTTTAAATAAATTATAATATTTTAGTTATAGTATTTTTTAATGTTTAGAATATATTTTTGGTTTTATAGTTGTTTTTTTTTGGATTATTAGTATCAATTTATTTTGTGAGCATTGATGTATAAGAATATGGTATCCAAAACGATGTGCGGAATGCAGATAGATGAGACAGAATTGTAGATTCTGATCATATGTTTCGAATCTTTACCTTTCTAGAAGAATGCGCTCAAATAATTTTTTGACCATTGAATATACAGGGTGTCCCAAAATTCAAGGATAAGCCGGCAACAGAGGGTGGCCCTACTTATGGCTGCTCTGGAAAAAATAAGAAAAAAAATATATCTCTATTTTTTATTTTAAATTATTTAAACTTTTTTAAAACCCTTCGAAATTCGGTACCCCTAATGATATTTTCAACTACCAGGCCAACAATTTTGCAAATATTTTTGAACTCTTTTCTGTATTAGCAAGCTAGGAAGCATGACTATCCATCACCACCCTGAAAAATTATAGAATATTTGTAGTTATTTTACAAAAATGGGTCAAAATATTTTTTTGTCGTCAAATTTTCATACATTTTTACTTTCGACCTACTTTATCTTATCTCGGTGAAAAAAAAAAGTATGGACACAACTATGGCATCCTTTTTCAAAAATTGGCGCAACTATCCAAAATTTCAAAATGGTATGATTTGGGTATGATACTATAATGAAATACTAAAAAAAAAATTTTTTGTAAATAAGAATCATATTTCATACATTGCTTTTATTGAAAATCACCAGATTTACTTTGTACACAATGCATTCATCCTCAATAAAAAATCATTGACGGGACATTTGACTAAGTGGTAACCGAGTCGGTTATCACATTACGAGGTTAAGCAACACAAGCCAGGGTGGTTTTCGGATGGATGACCATTCTTAAGACATTGAGGCACCTCCGTTCCTCAGAGAGTACGTTAGGACGTCGATCCCGGTGGCCATATGAGTATCTATGACAGTTGTTACGGGTAGTTGGACCCCTAAAAGTCCAACAACTGGATGCACTACATAACTTTGATATCGCCAATGGGTTGTGGAGGTCAGGTGGCAGTCGCTTCACGGCAAATTTCACATTTCTGCTGTTTCACAGTTAGCCGGGAAATCAGAGGCTTAGCGTTTTATTGGAATTGTCTTAAGAACAACCGCGGTAGCCTAGTGGTATGGGTAATGGACTGCTGAGACGAGGTCTCGGGTTCGATCCCAGGTATTACCATGGCACACACCAATGACTTTTCGATGCTTTTCGAAGTTATGTGTGTATTTATCGCAGGTTTATAAGTGCCCGGTTAATGGCAATAGGCTCGCCACCTATTACATTGGGACCTAAACATAAACGGCGAAATGTGGGTGCTAGCACCTCTGCCTACCCCTTCGGGGAATATAGGCGTGAGTTTATGTTATGTAAGAACAATAGGTCTCCGAAAACAATTGCAACGCTGGACTATCAATGCGGTTGCGGATTATATTATTGGCAAAAGATATGCACGAAAAATAATGTATTAATGCCAGTGGCAAACATTAAAACATGTAAAATAAAAAAAAAATATCAATAATGCAATAATTATAAAATTATACCATTTTGTTTGTTTAATTTTTTAACAGTATGGATGTTCAACACTCATCATCCTCTGAGCCTTTACAAAATACAGAGTCGGATTTTATGATTAACTGTGAAACAGCAGAACCGCGAAATTTTCCGTGAAGCGACTGCCACCTGACCTCCACAACCCATTGGCGATATCAAAGTTATGTAGTGCGTCCAGTTGTTAAACTTTTAGGGCTCCAATTACCCGTAACAACTGTCATAGATACTCATATGGCCACCGGGATCGACGGTCTAACGTACTCTCTGAGGAACGGAGGTGCCTCAATGTCTTAAGAATGGTTATCCATCCGAAAACCACCCTGGCTTGTGTTGCTTAACCTCGTAATGTGATAACCTACTCGGTTACCACTTAGTCAAAAGTCCCGTCAATGATTTTTTATTGAGGATGAATGCATTGTGTACAAAGTAAATCTGGTGATTTTCAATAAAAGCAATGTATGAAATATGATTCTTTTTTACAAAATATTTTTTTTTTTTAGTATTTCATTATAGTATCATACCCAAATCATAGCATTTTGAAATCTTGGATAGTTGCGCCAATTTTTGAAAAAGGATGCCATAGTCGTGTCCGTACTTTTTTTTTTCACCGAGATAAGATAAAGTGGGTCGAAAGTAAAAACGTATGAAAATTTGACGACAAAAAAATATTTTGACTCATTGTTGTAAAATAACTACAAATATTCCATAATTTTTCAGGGTGGTGATGGATAGTCATGCTTCTTAGCTTGCTAATTCAGAAAAGAGTTCAAAAATATTTGCAAAATTGTGGGCCTGGTAGTTGAAAATATAATTAGGGGTACCGAATTTCGAAGGATTTTAAAAAAGTTAAAATAATTTAAAAAAAAAATAGAGATATATTTTTTTTCTTATTTTTTCCAGAGCAGCCATAAGTAGGGCCACCCTCTGTTGCCGGCTTATCCTTGAATTTTGGGACACCCATATGATTATACAGTTTAGATATTACCGCACTGAAACACCCTGAGGCTTATTATTTTATTTTTATACAATACATTCCATGCACTCTCAGTTACTTTTGATGACAGAATGTATTAAGTATATTCCCAAACTTTCAATGAGCAGTCTCACTAAACACTCCTAGGATAGCTGTATGAGAGATTTTCTTCATCAGAAAGGCCTTCACGCGTCAACAATCGTAGATTTAGATTGGGTACCATTTATAATACATCAATGTGAAAAAGATCTAAGGCTCCTAAGGTTCCGGGAAAAAAGGTTTATTTGTGGATTTTGTACGTTCCAAATACGACAAAGCGTAGAGCGATTTAGCATAAAGATATGATTTAGTAGTCTACTGCATACGACAACTGCCGACGTACGCAACACATGCGCGTAAAGGTTCAACCCCACCAAACGGACGGCATCGGAACGGATTTTACAATCTTTAAGCAAAATAAATCTTATATCACAGCATTTAAAGTTTATAATACCAAGTCACGCATGACAGCTTGACGTGCGTCATGCCGCCACACGTCGCTGTCAAGCTGTTGCGCGTGACTTGGTAATATAAACTTCAAACACTGTGATAATAAGATTTAATTTTGTGTAAAGATTGTAAAATCCGGGCCGATGCCGTCCGTTTGGTGGGGTTGGACCTTAATTCATTGCTTCTCAATGGTCCCCTTTATCCGTATCGGAGTTTAACAAGTAATGGGTACGCTGTATGTGCTGCATGCGTCTGTCGTTGTCGTATGCGGTCGACTTCGGAAGCATACCTTTACACATTTTCTATATCTGTAGATGGCGGAGGCCTATGGCAGCCGACCAGCTACGGTCACCGCGCCTTCACGACTGGGCGAACGCGGCCGCACCCACCGCCGCAGAGAGTCAGACACTCGCAGACGCTGAAGGTATTGTTAAATATATTTCTATAGCACCAAATCAAAAGCAATTTAAGGCAGAAGATTGCTTTTGCATTCTCCATTTGTAATCTCTTTGATAACCCTTTGTTAACATTCTGCAAACCTGCTACTTTATTTCAATATTAGATTTTTTTTCTGTATTTCTTGAGAATTTTAAATTACTCTTACACGAATGCAGATGAGAATTCGCAGCACTCGAGGCGTAGCTCACTGGTCAGAGCATTCCATTTGGAGTCCCGCCTGAGTCGTTTCACTTTTTCCTATCATAATCGATTTAAATAGTTAGCATACTAATTGCGCTAAAATTTTATTCATCAACTGTCTAAAAATTGTTCAGGTTCAGGTCAGTTGGTGCAGCATTTCTCTACCATGGGAGTACTGCTCGTTCACTGAATTTTTTCATTTGAATTTACAAGGCAATATTTGTATAGTAGAGATTGCTTCAGAAATGTAAGTACTCAAATAAAAATGTAATGTTTTATTGTCCAAAGCAACCGGGTAAACTGGATATGAACAACTACACAATGGTGAGCGATGCACTGCAACACATCACTATCGGACCTCCTGCACATTCAACGAGAGACAGAAAGGTTGGTAACTAAAAAGAAAACGTGTGCTTTAGACCCCACGATTGAGTAAGCTTAATAGGCTTGAACTGTGTCTTAGATATATGAAACTTTACTGGCTTTAAGAGAAAGCGAGAAATAAAATGTGTGCTCGCAGCTCTCTCTTGCCCTATAGTAAAATACGCAATGTAACTCCTTCTCAAACTTCATTAACTCGTATCTCTCTCAACTTCCGTTTGCCTCGCCCGATCACACTTTTCGTAACCATCTCATCACACCTTCAACAGCCTATTCTCCAAGTCAAGCGTGCGTAAAGAGGATTTACTTCAAAAACTGCCAGGGAATCAAATATCAGCTGACAATGAAGAGCAATTTTTTTAATAATAAGCTTAACGTTATCTATTTTAATATTAGAACTATCGTGATATTTACCATGTATTTGTCTATTTTTTGTGTAGTCTCAACGAACTGGGTGGACCCATTCGAGTGGGCAGACGGGTGGGCACCACCATCCATCTGGAGTCAGCTCTGAAACTGAGCTTGACGCACAGTATGCACAGGTAAGTCAAATAGATCTAATTATGTATTTATGCCTAGATATTTCGACACTGTTACAAGCTTTATGATCACTTAGGTACTGTACTACTGCGAGCTAGCCTACCATCAGGCTAACTATATCGGTCTACCTTTTACGTGATTTATTCTGACGCGTCTCACCACTACCCTTGTCCGCGTTCTCATTTCGCACTCGATCACATTCACAACCTATAGATTCACGCGATTGGAGATGGCGTGACCTAATTCGAATGAGCCTATAAAAAAAACGATATCAAATCATCTTCCATTTGGATTGTCAAGTAATAAACATATTCTGTTGTAGATAAAAGAAGCGAACGAGTATATGGAAGCGCCTTCCATGTTGAGGCCGAGAAGACATCGAAGACACGACAAAACACCACTCCATCAGCCTTGTAAGTACTATTTTTACACCAAACATACACCCCATCTGGGTGATTGCGTTTTTCGTAATCTCTCTCCTTCCCCCTCTTTCAGCAGAAGGGTGAAAATTTTGAAAAAAGAAACCGGTGGAAAATACCTACCCTCTTATAGAACGACCATATCAATTTTGTATGGATTTCTACCACGACTTTGTTTGCAGAACAGGCTTTGTTTGCAGAACAACCTGCTAGGACTCTGAAAAGAATATTAGCAACCGAAATTACAAATATTCCCTGTAACCCCTCCAACCAAGCTAAATTGCTTGTGTTACGAGTAGGTTCACGTCGGTGGTGTAATGGCCAAGATACGAACCCGGGACCTTTCGATTGTAAGGCCGACTTTTTAATGACTAAGCTACCGACGCGGGACGCTTCTAATAGGGGATGTCCCCTCACCACTGTCTTTCAGAATTGCTTTCTTATCTTCTTCACCCATTGCTGTAACATTTCGTATTTTGTTGCGTAGCTAACTTTCCAATTTACTTTACTATCGTGTATGTATATGTGTGTGTTGTAGCATTCTCGGAGACCGACAGTTCCGGTTCAAGCTCCGCGTCCGGCGGAGCGGCGGGCGGCGCCGGCGCGAGGATACACGCGCGACGGCGACACAACGCGCACCATGCGCCTAGGCACTATAAGAAACGGTAAGTACACGTGTTTATACCCTGAATAAGTGTCCGTGCGTGTGAGTGTGTGTATAAGCCTATAAAAAACAGCAAACAGCGTCGGTAGCTTAGTGGTTAAGGAGTCGGCCTTACGATCGAGAGATCCCGGGTTCGAATCCTGGCCATTACACTACCGACGTTAACCCACTCCTAGTACAAGCAATTTTGCTTAGTTGGAGGGGTTAAAGGGAATATTAGTAATATCTGTTGCTAATACTCTTTAAAAAAAAAGAAAAATTAACACACTGTTAGATAAGTGAAAAGAAACGGTAGGTCGACTTCATCATGGGAGTATAAAGTCCTTCCTTGGAGCAAATTAACGTCACCTGCAAACCAGTACACCGGCTGAATGAAGGATAACGCTCTGACGCAGGCTTTCTTGGACTTTGGAAGGTCATACGATATTCACCATTCGATTCCGGATGCTGGGGTGACAACTTCAGATGCAACCGGATGTAACGCTAATTACAGGTTTTTCCGAAACTATGCATCGAAAGAAAAATTGTAGTGTCATAATATTGATAGAAATATTATAACACTACAATTTTTCTTTGATTTTATTTTAACTTTATGCATAGTAAGTTGTACAAAGATGGCCAAAGCAATATCTAACAGTCTGCCTCAATGTATCTCTGTATCACCCTATGATACAGAGATACATTGAGGTAGGATTCTGATATATTATTATAATCTTGTGTTTGCAGATCGTTAGGTAACTTAGTAGCCGTCCAAAGCCCACGAGTCCCAAAGCTGGGCATGTTTGTGGGACCGCCTGAGTTGCCCACCGGCTACAGAGCTCTACCGCCGGAAGATAAAGGTAATATTCAACATGTTTTATTAAAATCGAAGGTTGCGGGTTCGATTTCCGCTCGGTGAAAATATTTGTAGGTATACATGAATGTAAATTTGCAATATCGAGGTCCAGCCAAATTCGCAGTTAAGACTGGTAAAGCGGACCCCAGACTCCGAGGTGAAGCTTCGGATGCGACTAGGAATTAACGCTAGGATGACGAAGAAGAATGTTGCATTGGTCTGGGTGTTGTTTTGTATAGTATGTATTTAAAAACAAAAATGTATGTAAGTATGTTTATACGCTTTCAATCCATCTATCTAGATAGGTCTAAAACAAATAATGCTATGTAGAATGTTCTAGAGTATTGTTGAATATAATTTTTTTGTAATTTTTAGCTGCGAGCGAATCGAGTGAAGGTAGTTCTGACGGAGAAACGAGAAGACCGAGGCCTCTGCCCCCACCACCTCATCATGAACCGACACATAAGGTAAACATAATTTCTAAAGTAATGACCCTGAGCTGGCCGGGATGCGAGAAGTATATCTATGATAATCTCGCCCCGGCAACTGACGGCGTACGTTTTAGTCAGTTCGAGTCCGACATAACCTCCTCCACCGGCTCCGGTGGGGGAGGTATCCGTGGGGATTTTTCGCTCTATAAAAAAAGAGGTAATAGTACATTATGGTACAAGCGTGTAATCACCATACACGCGAGTGGCATACGATTATTTTCAACACACTTGCGAATAAAATAATACTAAAAATACTACATAACACAATCAAAACCCAATAGTAAAAATCTATTTGTTGTCATACTTGTCTTGTCATAAATATCCGCGCGCATCTAACATTTTTTTTATTTGTTCCTTTCGGCACAGGCTAAGGTGCTATCACCATGCTGCCTTGTCATCTACTTACTTATTTGAATTATGATTTTTTTTTCTCTGTAAATACTCTGTTTATTAAAACGTACTACAAGTTGAAATTATCTTTTAAAATACGAAGTTGTATGAAATGAGCAAGCAATAGGTATATTAATTCGTTCGTAATATTGGACACGATCTTTTTTGTATCAAAACCTTTTTAAGAACAAAGCAACTTAATCAATGAAATTAAAAAAAAGAAGTCGCATAACTCACTTTTGTGAATAATAGCAATGAAAAAGTCACAGTTTTATAATAGGTGTCATTCCGTGCTTAATTGCGGTGAAATAAAAGCCTGTTTATAAGCAAGTGTGTTGAAAATATAATTAATTTTCATTATTGAATTTAGAGAACTTTAAAACGTTGTTCTATTATAACCTACCAGTGCACAATATCACCCTATTTGCGTTGCTTTCAGTATAAAGAACCAAAGACCTTCCTGCAGAACATGACGTCGATGCTCTCGGGAGACTACCCGTCGTCTGCGCAAGACAACTCGTCTTCTAGCACCGCCGACACGAGGCGACGTCACCATCCTTTCAGCAAACATGACCGTAGGCATAAGGTATAGGCAGGCACCATCGTCCTTCTAGCAATTATCTGGTTTATTTATATAATTAGGTCTACCAACAATTGTTAACATAAAAACTTACACCAAATACATTCCAAAATACTAAAAAAATTGTTACAATTAATTTCGATTTAGAAAGGTTTAGAAAGAAAGAAAGTTAGCATAATAAATGCTTCAAAAATTTCATTCAATTACAATTAATTTGATAATATCAATTGGTTGTATCCGGATCCTCTAATTTTCTTTTATATAGGACACGTCAATTTGACTTCATCTTGTCTGATAGTTAGCTGAAGGCAAAGTCTCATGAAAGAGGGTCATCATTACAGAAATGTATTATTACATTATTGTTGATTAGCTTGTTGAATTTTACGAGAGTGACTGCCGTCTGACTTTATTCCTAGAGGGAAACCTGCATGAAAGCCTCGTTCGTGGGATTTGAACCTAGTATAGTATCATATTATATTAATGGAGATATCTGGATGCACCCTAATTTAGGTAAAATTTTCGTCTTCTACTTCTACTTTCGACTGTTGGTATACAGACGAAAGTAGACGAAAACTTTCATTCTGACTGAAAATCCTCATGAACTATTTACTAGCATAAGAATGGGTCACAGGTTTTGAAAGGATAATTAATGTTTTCATGGTTATCATGAAACATACGACCATACTTAACTAATGAATTGTATTTTTAAGGAATTCTCGAAGAGCAAAGATTCTAAGAAAAATTCTTCTCAGCTGAACAACACGCAATCAATACAGAACTGGGGGCCACCGGTATGTACTCATCGTTATATTGGCTCTAAATAGTTATTTGCTATATCATGCGGACAGTAAGGTCATAAAATTCACCCTGCGTACTATTTCACCTTCGTTCTTTTTCTTACTTCTCACAATTCGTAATTTATTAGTGACACTGTCAAAAACTGTAGTGTGTGAAAATATCGCAGTCTCCTAAATGTTGAGTTGAGAGGCTTTGGCCTACTGTTTCCACGCTGGCCATATGGGTTGGTTCAGAGATTTATTTCAAATTATCCTTCTCTCGCAGTGATATCGTCTGCGTATTTTTCCGTTAGTCGCCTATTACGACGAAAACACAGTTCAATTCCTAGTGTTATTGGATTTTTCAAAAACCTATATTCTCATAGATTCATTGAAATAAAACCCCTTTTTACGGTTTATGCGCGACGCGGACCTTTTACTGCGTCCCTTGCGCGTCGCTTCTATATAAAATGTATAGAAGCGACGCGACATACGTCTTACGTCTGTTCTGTCTGGCATGCGCCTAGAGGACCGATAGTATTATTCTCACAGATTTACCAAAAATACCATGATACAGTTTTAAGGTATATTTTCATCCTAATAGTTTCGAATTTATTCATCCAGTGACGTTAAAAAATAATACTTTTTTTCCCATACAGGGGTCGCACGGTGTCCCTCTGTTCGTAGAGAAGTGCGTGGAGTTCATAGAAAGGGAAGGCCTGGCGTCCGAGGGGCTGTACAGAGTGCCTGGCAACCGCGCACACGTCGACATGTTGTTCACTAAGTTTTATGAAGGTAATGCCGTACATATTTTTTATATACCACTTAGGTGACAGACAAGCACACAGCCCACCTGAATGGAAGTGGTTCCCTTGGCGTATGAACGTAATGCAATACCAGGGGCGTCACACTCGCGCTGCCGACCCTGAAGAAACCTAATGCCCTTATGTATACGCTGGTTTTATAGTCGTTTCGGAGCGAAAGACTTTGAGCACAGTTTCGGTAGCAAAATCGGGTGGAAGTATACATTATTCCGTTCACAAACAAAAAGGCCGATTTAGTAGCATGGATACAAATACCAGGCGTTGAAGCTGATACGAAATAGTTAAGAGCTGAATTGCTGCAACTGGTTAAAGAAATTAAACTTGCAAAATTAAAATATAAAAAATATATCGTGATCGATTTATTTTTTCCTTAACCAATTATTCTCTTGTCTATGGACAGTATGAAAAAATCGTTATGGACAGCACTGAGCGGAGTGAGCGGGACCCATCAATGAAAAATGTCATTCTACGTTTGAAAAATGTCATTGTTTTACGTTCTCAAAATTGAGAACTTCATGGACTTGAACTGTCCAAGCGGGCTTCTTATTTAGCGATTACTTTACACCTTTTTCCCTCCAGGGTTGGCAGAAACTTAGGTTTTTTTTTATATATAGGACACGTCAATTTGACTTCGCCTCGCCTGATGGTAAGCTGAAGGCAAAGTCTTGGAAAAAAAGAGAGAAGGAAAAAGAGGTTAGCTTCTCTAGTATATATAAATAGTATAATTCATATAAATAGTTATTTCATATAAATATAATTCATATAAATAGTTATAGATATAATTTTGTTTGTTACAGATCCTAAAGTAGATTTAGACTCGCTAGACATTCCTGTGAACGCAGTGGCGACGGCGCTCAAAGATTTCTTCTCTAAGAAACTACCGCCTCTACTCGACGAGCCCAGTATGGCGCAGCTTGAAGATATTGCAAGTTAGTATCATAGTATAAATCAATTGTGGAGTATTCTTGGGAATACTGGAATATACCAGACTTAGACCATATATCGTCGCAGTCGTAGAACAAAGACGGATGTGACTTTTGCTAACTTTACAGGAGAACACTTTAAAGTTCTTCATCTATAGATGTTGTCATATTTTGAAAACTACTTATTCAATCTTTCTAAAATTTTGATATGTTGCTATGAATTAAATACTTTATAACATGACATACGCAACATATTATAATATTGCGTTAATTAGTAAAAAAGTCACATGCGTCGTTGTTCTGTGGACACTAAGGTGACGAATAATCTGATACGTCGTTATTTTACGGACTATATTTGTTTAAAAAGTGGCGTACAGTACATACCGTCACTTTTTAAGGGAATCCTTTCAAAATTTTATGACGGACTTGGACTAAGAAATGGAAAAGAAGCTAACTTTGAAATGTTTTACTTACGAAATTATTAGTACAAAATTACTAAAAAAAATGCATCAAAATTGCAATAATTGCAATAATAGATCAATCACTTTAAAACAGTAATTAATTCTTCAAACCTTTAATTTCAAATTAATAAACTTAACTCTCATAATTGCAATAAATTTATTTGAATTTGAATTTGAATAAGAATAAGAACTTTATAAAAAAACAATCAGATCTTGACTAAAATCTGTTTTTGGCATTTTTAATCAATAAGCCTAGATAACATAAGCATAACCAGGTAGCAGAAACCCAAACTATTAATCAATAATAATTATACTTAATCATAATAATTAAAAGTCTCAAGATAAAGACAGAAAATAAAAAAGTAAATAGAGTAAACAATGAATTACTTATATACTCGTAAAAGTATTTATTTGGTATTATTAATACGATTTTTTTTATTCCACTTGGGTGGCAGACACGGCCCACCTAATGGGAAGTGGTTACCGTGGCCTATGGACGTATGCAACACCAGAGGCGTCACACTCATGCTGCCGACCTCGAAGAAACCTTCTAAGAACCCCATATTGTCGTCGCTTGGGAAAACCACCGCGGGGAGTTCATTCCACAGCTTGAGTGTGCGAGGAATGAAGTTCCTTTCATAACGCACAGTGCGCTCCGTTTCCGGACGCAATGTGTGAGGATGAATTCTCTGCCTGTGGCGAGAAGTGCCATGATAGAATGTAGCTGTGGGCATCATGTCAAACAGTTCATCTGAGCACAAACCATTTTAGGTATAGGCGGTAGAACACACACAGTGAGGCAAAGTCCCTTCTGAGAGTGAGAGGTTCCACATTGTCTGTGAGTATGGGATTGCCGACGAGCCTTAACGCCCATCTTTGCACCGAGTCGAAAGGGTCAAGCTCACGCAGGCGCTCCGGCAAAAAGGTGACAGTAGTACTTCATGTGGGGTATTCGGCAGAATAAAAGAGGAGTTGTTGCCCCGCACTGAAGTACTGCTTCGCCCTGTTGAGCACCCCAAGTTTCTTTGATGCCAGCTTGACCTTGTCTTCCAAATGACTACGGTGGACGTCGCTGGAGATATCGACACCAAGGATCCCGATACTCGAGGAAATGGTAAGCGGTGTGCCCAGGAATTGCGGCGCTACAATGAATGGAGTTTTCTTAGCGGTGAATACACATACTTGTGTCTTAGTAGGGTTGAATTGGACTAAGTTTAGTCGTCCCAAATCGGATACTCCAGAGAGAGTAGTCTCGATTTGGGAAACAAGTTGTTCGCAACTTTCCTCCACTTCTGACTTAGGGATATTTGCACGGCCCGTGTAATACGTGTCCCCGGTGCTGTCATCTACATAGCAATGAACGGAGTCATCAGACAGCATGTCATTGATATGCAGCAGAAACAGGTCGGGGACAACAAGGAACCTTGTGAAACACTAGCGTTTATGTTCATGCGGTCCGAGTAGCTGCCATCGATGACGACTTGGATACTTCTGTTAGATAAAAAGCTGGCAATCCATTCGCATAGTCCCTCGGGGAGTCCATAGCGTGGCAACTTCACTAGAAGAATTCTGTGCCAGACGCGATCGAGGGCCTTCGCTACATCTAGGCTGACCGCTAGTGCCTCACCCCGACTCTCGATGGCTTTCGCTCTGCGGTCAGTGATATATACACCAGGAGGTCACCGGTAGAGCGACTGTGACGAAAATCGTACTGTCGGTCGCTCAGGAGATCGTTTCCCTCAAGGTATCTCAGGAGCTGTGTATTAATCACACGCTCCATCACAGAATCTGTACCAATAGTGTTCACTGATAGACATTCCAACTCATCTGGTTAATGTTGGGAGCAAAATGGATCATTACAAATTAGCATGTCTGTTGATTGGCTGAACGATGTTCGTCGCACACCAGTACCATACTGCTGTGCGACGAACATCGTTCAGGTGAAAAAAAAAACCTTAATTAAAATAAAACCATAGAATAAGGTTTCTAGGAACAATTATATCATTGTATAATCTAAGGTAATGTAAGTATTTTGGCAAATTAATGTAACATTTTTGAAATATGAAATAGAATAAAGACGTATATTATAATCTATACGACGAACAACGTCGGTTCAGTATATTCGTCCTCCGCTTATCCCTAGAAAAATGACGGTTTATAGCATACGCCTACTATAGGTACGTAAAACATCGACGTATTTTATTATGCGTCACTGAAAAAAATCATAATAAAAACAAACAATTTTAATCATGGATGAACTGAATGATGTTATTTTAAAAGATAAAAGGTAAAAACAAAGATATAAAAAAATATATTTTAGTATCCCAAGGACAACGACGGATTTGACAAACCGCTGTTCTAAGACGTCAAAATTTATATTTACTTAAAATAAACAAAAAATTATGTAATTTATAGTACATTGTGACAAAACTATCCGTTGACGACTGTTCTTCCTGACGTGACCTTATCCTAGAACATCGACGGTAATGCCAATGCGTCGGGAGCGGAAAGGGCGCGGGGGGCAGGGGAAAGCGACAGACAACGGTGCAAGTATCAATCCGTCATTGTTTTACGTTAATTAATCAAAACCGTCAGTATTCAACTCTGTATTTGGTTCATTTGTAATGAAATTTGATAAAATGTTTTATTTTTTTTATAAAGTACCATATTTTAAGTTAATTAGAGCAAAAAAAAAAAATTTGCAAAAAGTCAAATCCGTCGTTGTTCTACGACTGCGACGATATATTGTATAGATTCTTAAGGTCCAACCCATCCCAAGGTCCATGACAGCTTGACACACGTCGCTGTCAAGCTGTTATGCGTGACTTGGTAATATAAACTTCAAACACTGTGATAATAAAATTTAATTTTGTTTAAAGATTGTAAAATCCGTTCCGATGCCGTCCGTTTGGTGGGGTTGAACCTATATTTCCGATAGTTCGTATGAATATCGGTAGATGGCTCCCACCGTCGCCCTAAGACGGATGTATATGAGAATTTGGATCGACATCGGGCGGGTCTCGGTGGTTTAGTGGTCGAAGCATTCCCCTGTCCGAGGTCGATACTCTTTTCTCTCGATGATATGGAGAGGCTACCATGAAACATCCGAAATTATGGTCCCTATGAAATGCCAACGAAAGACGCATAATATAGGTCCATGAGATTATTTCTGTTTTCTTCTGATAGAGTTTTAGCACTGAAGTGTCACATAACGTCTTCGGATCCGATTTCGGGATAAATGTGTTCCACGGACCCCATTGCCCGGAACTTCGGAACTGCGGATGTTTCGTAACAGGGCTATCCCTCGGGAGTCTCGGGACTTATACCTTGGACCTAAAATGTGCTCTATACGCACAGAATACGTTTCTTGGGTGTCTTTTGATGATAGCACGGGCTGCTACTGCAGTGGACGAGCTCAAATTCACTAACACCCGTATTCACAAACAATACTTCGCTATGCGTACTACCAAAACTGTGCAAAGAACGACAAATTCTCAGTGCGTTCGTTTTGGCAAGCCTTTTTATTCATAGACAACACTTAAGTAATACTTCGTTTAGATGCTGCTCCGTGATGTTTGTGAATGAATTTTACCAGCCCTATGCGCTCGAGCACACTATGAGACCTCACAGTGTTGTTTGTGAATACGGGTGTAAAGGCCAGGGCCTTGTTTGTCTCGCGATTTAGGTCCAAGACACGTGTCCCGAGGTATGCCTGAGCTGCAAATAGCGTACTATGATATGAAAGACCGTAACTCGGCAAAATATTGAGGAGTATGTGCGTTGGTTGCTCGCCAGGCCTGCGCGGCTGCATGGCGGGCGGCGTGGAGCTGAAGGACCGCTCGTGGCGCTTGTTGGCGCTACGCTCGCTGCTCAACAGCGCGCTCACGCCGCTTGCGTCCGCCACGCTCGACTATCTGCTCGAGCACTTCGCCAGGTAACACCCACGCACTACGCGCTACACTACGCGCTACACACTACGCGCTACACACTACGCGCTGCTACACACTACCCGCTACCCACTACACACTACCCACTATAAACTACTCACTATACTCTACCCACTATACATAACTCTCATAACATAAACTCACGCCTATATCCCCGAAGGGGTAGGCAGAGGTGCTAGCACCCACATTTCGCCGTTTATGTTTAGGTCCCAATGTAATAGGTGGCGAGCCTATTGCCATTAACCGGGCACTTATAAACCTGCGATAAATACACACATAACTTCGAAAAGCATCGAAAAGTCATTGGTGTGTGCCATGGTAATACCTGGGATCGAACCCGAGACCTCGTCTCAGTAGTCCATTACCCATATCACTAGGCTACCGCGGTACCCACTATACACTGCACACAATATACACTATTTACTACCCACTACACATAACCAATATACACTACCCACCCACTATACAATATCCACTATACATTATCCACTATACACTAACCACTTTACACTACCCACTTTACACTACCCACTATACACTACCCACTATACTCAACCCACTATACTCTACCCACTATACATTGCACACTATATACAAAGTGTATATAGTGTGCAATGTATACTACCCACTACACGTTACCAATATACACCACCTACTATACACTACACACTACCTACTATAGACTGCCCACTATACACTACCCACTATACTTTCTTTGATTTACCGCGTCCCCTGCCACGCCGCGCGTATGATAGTAGCATTACAGTGCGATCGGTCTATAACTTTCGACTCCAACTTCCCAGGGTGGCCGACAACTCCAAACTGAACTCAATGGACAGCAAGAACCTGGCCATCTGCTGGTGGCCGACCCTGCTCCCGGTGCAGTTCTCGGACATGGGCCGCTTCGAGATGACGCGGCCGTACCTCGAGGACATCGTCCAGACCATGATCGACCAACACCCTTTCCTGTTCCGGGGGCAGGAAGCTTTTGTTATGGTGTGAGGACAGTGTGTAAGTATACGTCATCATTCTCCTGTCACTTATGCGGCTAACAGGCATATGGCTCACCTGATGAGAAGTGGTTTCCTTGGCCTATGGACGTATGCAATACTAAAGGGCTAACTATTCGTGCTGTCGACCCTGTAGAAACCTTGTAATGCCCTTTTTGAAGACCCACATATTGTAGTCGCTTGGAAAAACCTCAGCTTTCAGAGTTTGAGCATCCAGTTGCTTACAGACGTTGAAGACCGAGGTGCACTTAGTCAGACTACCGTCTGACCGCCCAACCTAGAGAAAATTTGTGCCAGAGCCTCGTCCATTACTTAGTAGGTGCATCGACTGGTAGTTGAGGATGACTTGGACTTCTAAGGTGCAACTTCTGTGCAGAGTCGTCACGATTTTTTAACCGATTTGAAAAAAAAGGTGGCGGTTTTAATATATTCGACGTAAAATCGAATTCATCACGATTTCTCCGTCATTTTTAAACACCCCCCCAATTGACTCTTCACAATCTAGGTTAATTATTTGTCCTTTAGCAATAAAGAAAAAAACTAGCAGTTATTATCGTTTTCAGGAACCCACAATGCAGGTTGCATTTGTGATGAACGACGTCTGACGTCAGCCGAGATCAGTGACGTGAAATTGACGTCACTGATACATACGATGTATAGCGTGTAAGTTTGGCTACTATGTGTACTGTGCCGTCGGCCGAGACTCGAGGCAAGCTATTGTTGCTCTTATGTAGGTGGAATACGGTCCGTATTTCTGTTTACGAAATGATAACTTTATTTTTACATACGGTTTTTCATATCAATATCGCTTAGTGATCGCGAAGTGTTGCTTGCATTAAAAAAAGCTTTTATTTTAAAATTCGAACTTAATTTGAAAAAAACATGGACTAGTGAATCAGTATTTTAACTAGGTGTTATTCAAAATTATATCGCATTTGTAATAGGTATAAGGTAAAGCACAAAAGTATTTAAAAAGGTGTTTAAAATTAAGTAATACCAGTATGATATTTAAACTTATATATTTGTAATCAATTAATGGCAACACCATGTAATGTGCACATTCCGTTCAGAAACAAAATGAATTACTGTTAATAATTATTGGATATTATTATTAAAATAGTGATTAATCGTAATATTGGATTAATTGAGTGTAAGTGTCAATATAAAGCTTTTGGGCGCTTATTTTTAACTTTTTTTTAAAAGGTAATCTTGTGATTTTGTAGTAGTGAAATGTGAATTTTTATTTTTTTATTCAAAGTAAAATATTAATGTGCTAAATCTTTTTGTAGGTACTTCCATTTTTAAATTATTAAAAAATTAAATGTTATAAAAAAAACACGTGATTTGGTTTATGGCGTAATATAATAGGACTTTTGAAATTCGAACACTGCTTTTTTTGTGGTTTAATCTCGTTGATCGAGCGATACCACGAAAGATTTTTTTTAATATCACGCTTGGGTCAACATAGACCGAGCGGCATACTGATCGCACAGTTTCTAACTGTTAATTAAATATTAAACTTATTCCACTCAGATAAAACTTAAAATAGTAAGCACCAACTCTAATCGGATACTATTTTCAGCCTTGTCTAGATAGCATAAGGTTGAAATTTAATCAACACCTAAAAACTGACCAACAGTTTGTCACTTGGCCTAGAATGATCCTACGGCCGCATTTCTCTGAGACGGTTTCTTCACAGTTCGGTTTTCTGGTGTACCACAGTGTAGACCCTATCAAGTAGCTGAAATGGCTCATAGTATGCCATACAAGACTGACGATCCGACACGGATTACCGAACCTTGCCAGTAAGAAACCGTCTCGTAGAAATACGACCTAACATTTAATCTCTGAGCCGTTTCTTTTTTTAATTTCTTGCCACATATAAATGCTTATTTTGCAAAATTGTATCGTGAATGTATTAAAAAACAATATGTCTGATACAGGCAGCTTTCTTTTGATTTCTGAGACTGAATACCCATCTAGTTCCTTTGTCACAGAATCCAAAATGCGCACGTAACTTTAGAAATAAATATTGTATTGTAAAATTTGTTTAGCATCGTGTAGATTTTATTTCTTACACCGAAAAGTTGTTAAACGTATTTTCCATTTCTACTATAAATTTACTGCTCCTTGCTCGACAGCAAAAGGGTTTGCAGGAAGCTTACCCCTGTAAGTTATCATTGGTGTGTGGGAACTATCTCAAACTACGAAGTTTATTTATTTTCTTAATCGATACGAAGTTTATGTATTATAAGTTATTAAAAAAAAACATAAATAATAGAAATCGTTAAAAAATTATTGAAATAAATTAATTTTTATTTTTATTAAAAAAGGAAAAGCAAAGTTATCAACTCAAGTCTTCTGCAAACTAATAGTACGGTCTCAAGACACGTTAGATGAGTGGTATAAAAAAAACAAACAATCATATACATTTTTGCAACCAAACAAAAAAGAGCCTGTGGTATCACTCATGTGCAGTCTGCCAGACTGAATACCTTCACAGGTTATTCACCTCTTGTTACTGAATATCTGTGCAAGGCGAGGTGTAAGAAATAATTATCCACAATTATGTATAGCGAATGGCCTATTTCATATAAGTGTTAGATAGACTGAAGTAGTTGATACGTGTATCTCATTTAATTTAAAAAAAAACTTCCTCTATATAAATAATTTCCATTTATCTTCCATATTTCAATCTTTTTCTTAGTCCTAATTAGTGTAATTAATTCGCAACTGTATGGTTCTGTACTTGAAAATTAAATTATTGTAGCGATACCGTGCCCGTCTTTCATGATTTTTGTGACTTAAAATCTTTAGAGGATGTGTTTTATGAGGGATTTTATAGACCCCTGAATTTTATGGAATCTTACGAGTGAAACTCGGCGTCTAAATGTGTATGCATTATTTTATTATTCAACTTTGACTGCAAGCATCACTGAGACTTCAATTTTCACGTATTTTAAGGACTCTTTGGAGTGTTTTATTATAAAAAAAATCTTGCAATTTTCACATTTTCTAATATATTATTTGATTGGAGTCTCAGGAGGAATTTATCGCGTAAGTCGATATAAGTTGTTAAAATACTTCTTATGCCATTAGATTTAAGAATGAATGTGCATCATTCTAGAACACACTTTTAAATATGATAATTTCAAAATTTTTGTACGCGTTTTCAAAATTAATTTGTGTCTTAGAATGTGAATCTCTTCTAAGTACAGTTTGGTATTCATAAATTGTATTTTTTTATATTGTGAAAGTAATTGTTGCTACTTTTGACACTTAGATATTTATTTCGAGAACTAAAGTGTTTTTTAAACATTGCAATATATTTATTCGTAATCACAAACTGTATGATGTGCTTTAATATTTTTTTAAATAAATATGTAAGTGTCAAATATTCTTTACTCGGAGTGAGTCTACTTCCTTCACAAGGTTATATAAACCTGTAACGTCTTAAAAGTAATATGAACACTATTACGAATGTCATAAAGGTCATAGTAGAACTTACTCTGTTACATTTTTTTTGCGAAAGCAATTTCAAATTTGTATTATGCATCGCAAGTGAAGTATGTGTAACTATTTAATAAGTACCTATATCTAATTTATTAGGTGTCTTCAATAAGCATAATTAAGATGTATGTAAGTTTTTAAAGATATAATGTCATTATATAATCATCTCTTTCGCGCACACGTGACGTATATGTCCGCTAGTGTGTGTGCGAGTGAGATAATATCATGTCCATTAGGGGAATGATGTGAAGGAATTTTTTATATTTTACTATGAATCGAAAAAGACATAGAGCCTACCTGTGTTTTGAAATATTATTTTTCTAGAATTTTTCGCTTTTCTTATAGATCTCACTGGTGATGTTACGATATTTTGTTTTAACATTTTTATCGTCAATTTCCCCTAATGTTTTAAGTAAAAAATGCAATTTCTATATAAATATTCGATGTAAATATTGTACATTTATTCTTTTATTTGCTTAATTTATTTATTGAGATTTTTTTTTATCAAAGATTTAAAGCCATTATACTTGTTACTCCTTTGCAATATTACGAGTGTTTTTTTTTAATCATAACGTTTTATTTTATTTTTGAGCACATGTTCTAGATATTTTTTTTAAACGTGCCATTTATTTTAGAAGTGCGGTGATTTCGAGGATTCCTAAAAAAAATTGTAATGTAATTTTTAGTGGACACGCTTTTACGTTCGAAATTCTTTCCTGTAGGTTCTCGAATGTTCTACAGTAGAAATCAATGTACGCTTCGCTGGGGCCTGGCGTCGTCTGCGTTTGTTGGTCTTGTTAGTGTGATGAGGTCGCTTGTGTAAGGTTATTGGGAGTGAGATTAGGAGGAGTGTACGATGTGGTCGCTCTTCCCTTGTAGATGTAGCGGAGATTCTAATTCGTAAGGCTGAGTTAAGAGCGTCAGACGGAGAGCGGAAAGCATTTTGTCCGAAGTAAAGTATAGACAGTGGTATACTTCGACTTCGATAGGTGAATGCAGTTAGAATTAACGAGAGAAGTAAATATGAACAATATCACTTCAACATGACCACATCAACATAACCACTATAAAAGAAAACCCACTATCAAAATTTGGTGGGATTTTGATTATAAATATGAAACTACCCCCATTACTCGAGTGAATTTTGAAAACAGAAACACAAGTAAAAATTTTGCTAATAAGGACTCAATCAATCAATTAGCCTATTGCAGACCACTGCTGGACATAGGCCTCTCCCAATAAGGACTCATTAGTATACTAATTACTTGATAAATACAAAGAAAGAAAAAAATCGCGTTATAAGGCTACCCGCTTTCCGCTGGCGCTCGTCAGTGGCGCCTTACTTAATATTATAGTAGTGTGATCAATGTTGTGATATTATCATTCGCGGTGTGCGCGCAGGCGACGCCGGACGCCTCGGCACATGAATTTTGCTATGCGTCTCAATTACTGTAAAACACGACTCAAAGGAATGTGTCATATTTTATAATAAATAATCATCTATGTAATGAATGTGTGTTTTTATTATGAACCTCTGAAAAGAAATGAACTGTTCAAAATTTAGTCCCGATCTGATGTCAACCTCTCAAATGTAAAAAAGACGTGTGGCACTCGGGGACTGCCGTGTTAAAGCTATTGCATAGCATTTTTTATCAACTTATGCAATTATCCCCCCACTCCGAGCTCGCACGAATCGAGCCGAGCTGTTCCGAAATCGGCCGATTTCGGAGCAGCTCGGCTTGATTCGTGCGAGCTCAGAGTGTCAGCCTAGGTTTTTTCGTTATGGAATTTCTGGATTTGGTCTCCACGCTCAAGGTCCGCGATAGAAGCTATGCAATAGCTTAAAAAACGATCATGATGTCAATGTTCGATCTTGACAATTGTTTTGTGAGATTACTGTTTTTCACATTTGAGTGAGATAGGTATTTAAATTATCATGGTCATTAACATTACTATTAGGGCTATCGGGATATTTACCATGTATTGTTTGATGTATTTCGGCACTGGTTGCAAGCGCCATGAACACGGAGGAACTTGAGTATTGGCGGTAAACGCTAAAAAAAGTTTTTAGGAGTAAATATATCGATCTACCCTCTTTCGAGTTTTCTTACTACGCGTATGAGCCTACCTGGTATGACATAAATATGGAAAAATACATGGTAAATATTACCATAGCTTTAGAGAAAAGGTAATATTTACCATGTATTTTTTAGTATTGAGTGAGAGTTTGACAGATTAGATTTTGCACTCAGGATAAATAAAATATACTAGATCTACGACATTTCTGAACCGAAATAGTCTGGTTTAGTGCCAAAAAACTGATAAGTGCGTTCTGGTCTAGTTATTAATAAATGATTCATAATAATATGTCTCAACAGTTGACAGTCATTTAATTTATGAATGAAGTTATGATTCATCTCAAAGACCTTTGTGAACTGTCTAAGAATCATCTATGGACTATAAGTTGACTAAAACATACGTGTTGCATTTTTATGCTTGAGTGGGCTGTTTGAGTCATATATGATCAAGGCCTCGATACCTACAGCAAAATCACTGTTAACACGGAAACTGCAAAAAATAATCCATTTAATTTTAGACTGAAAAGCAATGCATTTATACTCTAAAATTAAATGCCTTTTTGTAAACCAAATGAAAAAGTGTAATGAAACTATTTTCATTTAATTTTCGACCTTAAATCTATAGCAGTAATTCTAAAATTCAGTGCCATTTTTTGCAGTGCCTTTGATATGACTTTACTTCAGCAAAATGGAGGGCCAGGGGACTTTCCTGTTGCAAGATGCATGAAAGAGAGAATTTGTAAAATACGAAGCTCAAAGAACATGACTCGCAGCGCTATGCTTATTATAGATACCGCTGTGTACTAAGTATGTCTTACAATATCTTAAAATATATTCATGCATACAAATATTTATATTCATGCATACAAATATTTATAGGTACCGTATGATAATCAAACCCGCGACATATTGGCTCGGCTACGGCCTATGGGCCCACTACTAGGACGAAATAAAAGAACTATACTGTGTAAAAGTTTATTTATAACTAAACAAACATACTATGTACCCTTTAAGGTACTGACGCAATCACAGTATACTCATATTATTTACATACATGTGCCAAATTAACATCATAATAATACCATTGCGAGATACATCTCTTAGGTCCTACTATACAATTTAAGACCACCATACCCGGCGCTAGAAACAGCTAGAAATAGGGACCAAGGAAATTAAAAATACCTGCACATTTTCTATTTATACGATGATGGTTTATGAAATAGAATAATAGACTACTGGCCCGTGTAGAAAAATGATGGGTCATTTGAACCACCAGGTGACCTTTATAGAACGATATAAGAGCATAAAATAATAAGATTCAGCACTATGCCGTCACTTGTAAGCTGTCCAACTGAGTGCAGGTGAAGAAGAGGGGGTTGTAACCCACGATTACTTCACCATGTCGCATGATTTTTGTACGGCGTTGCGGAATAATGGATTAGAAGCAGTATTGAAATATTATGAAACTGATGCCGTACAAAATCAAATGACCAAATTTACCCTGGTAATGTCGGAAAATAAAATAAAAATTCCGACTTTGTGGCTCACCATTTTTTGTACAGCACTACGCGTTTGCTTGTTATTTTTCATGGATCTATCGATGGTAAGAATGCCGTACAAAAATATATGACCAAAATGTACTCACTCTACCTGTACTTTGTACCTGTACTCACCTGTACTCAGTTGGACAGCTTACAAGTGACGGCATAGTGCTGAATCTTATTATTTTATGTTCTTATATCGTTCTATATAGGTCACCTGGTGGTTCAAATGACCCATCATTTTTCTACACGGGCCAGTAGTCTATAAGGGTGGCCTTATAGACTCATTGGTAGGTATTAACACCCACATTTCGCCAAAAATCATAGTTGGCGAAATGTGGTTGTTAATACACCTCTGCCTACCCCGTTGGGCATTTACAGGTATGAGGTTTGGTTTTTTTTATACCGCTTAGGTGGCAGACAAGCACATGGCCCACCTGGCACTCGGTTCCGCTAAAGCAAAATCACTGATATACCACAGACACGGCAAAAAATTATTTTAAATTTTAGACTTTATTGCTATAGATTTAAAGTCCACAATTCAAATTAAAAGAGTTATTTTTCATTTACTCTACAAAAAGCCATTTAATTTTAAACTTTAAAAGCATAATATTAAAGTGCAGGTAATTTTTCTTTCAGTGTTCGTGTTATGAAAGTGGTTTTGCTACGGCAGAATCGAGGCGCTGATTGGAAGGTGTTTATCAAATCCATGATTATCCTACAATTCATTTTTTTATCTATGGCAAACTTGATACCTTTATTTGACCTATTTCTTTAGGGCGGGAGATTATTAAATATTGTTTTTAATTAAGCAAAGTTCCCATAATCCGCACCATGCTGGGACTCCGGACTCCTAGGTGAGAGGCTCGGATAAACACGGACTAAAGAATGCTAAAAAATGTGACAGGTATCTTTACTATAGTCTACCAGTTAGAAATAACTAATAAACGCCTTTCTAGACTCAAGTATGTAGTACAAGTCCATAGAACACTATCATCTCTTCACAGAACCTAGCATCAACTAGTTTACAAGGGCTAATAAGTTCCTCTGCAGTTACACACACCCTGCCCCCCAACACCCACACCAGGGTATTGACGCATCATTTGAAGGGACTGATATCTTCCTCGACTTGTGGGTGCACGCAGATCCTAGGGAGTTCATCGAAGAACATATGCTGTTGGTTCTCTCGTGCTCGGAGTGTGATGTCATCTCCTGAAATAACAACTTGGTAAGAACAGGTTTCAACTGGCCTTGAAGGTGGGTGGTCTAGATTTCAATATAGGAAGACAGGTAGGCAGTTGTTAGCTGAGATGTGACCTTTCTATAGTTTTGAAGAGAAGGTAGGTGTGGATAAGAGGGGTCTTGAGGCTCACGAAGATTTGGTACTGATTTGAGATTCTGATCAGGAAAGGGAAGTTCCAGATATTTTTTTGAATAGGTTAAAACTTCTTGAAGCTGTAGATAGGGATATAATGGTATTTTTATATTCCTTGCCAATGTAATAAATAGTAGAAATTGTAAAATTTTGAAAAAATAATCCTGTTGTTAAAATTATCTGTAGTTTTTATCGTACTGAGCTGAGCTCGTACCTACCAAAAAACCTTAAGTGCATGAAGGATCCTCTTTTCCTTGGTCATATTGGTGGTAAGACAAGGCTGTACTTCCTATTTATTTTACTACCACTTAATAGGGGCCGAGCCTATTAGTGTTATTAGCTTACTAAAAGTTATATCTGAAAAGAAAGGAATCCTCTGATACTTCTTCGTTAATTGCAGTTCTTAAACGACTTGTGCTTTACCTGGTAACTGTCCCGCTTGTACCGCGGACCAGAACTCGAAGATGACATGGTATTTCTGGGTCTGTGCCTGGCACAGTGCTTGTGTTTCCCAAGATCCTGTACCTCAACCTCTATCAGCCTCTCGTTATCACTCTCCACCTGGACAGTACCTCCGTTCTTTGCTACTCCGTTCTTCATATCTTTCTTTTTATCTCTTCTTTTTCTTTCCCTCTTTTTGAAAGTCAAAGAGAATCTTTTTCGTTTTTTAGCTTTCGGGGAGTCTGGTCTCTGAGGAGCTGTGGACTTTTCTCTGTCAGATCTACTGGTGTCGTCATCAGGTGGCGGTATATGCGATTCTGAATCCGTTTTTAAAGTTAACTCTGTTCTAGTCGAGGAGTCTGGTTCACCAGATTTATAGGCAACTTCCTTTTCCAGGTTTGCTAGTTCCATCCTACGTAATCTCTTTGGCAGTTTATTGACGGTGGCGTAAATTGGTTCTTCATGTTCACCAACTGGAGCTGAGCGAGACCTTGAGAAAAAGTCGAACTTCTTTGGCTTAACCGGTATCCTTCTTTCAACGAAGACCACTGTGCTGGCGACTTCTGTCGTCGTCGTTTGTAAATCGTCGCCAGATTTTGTGCTTGGGCTACTTGGAATGGGTGTACCTCGTGGATAATCGTACGTCAACTCAATATTCTTCTCAGTGACGTAAGATTTTGGTGGCTCCCGTTCTTCTATGCTCGGCCCACTTATAGTCGGTTCCTTTTTTTGGCAGCAGCATTGCTTCTGAGTGATGCGTCGGGTATTACACATAAAAACCGAGTTCTGTTGTATAAAAGTCGTTTGGATAGTCGGCGTTGACTGCACTTCTCCTAGGAGATCTTCGACGTTTCCTCCGGTGTGGAAGCGTGGTGGCTGGTAGGGGGCGATGACGAAGCCTGGCGGTGGGGGTCCTGCGACGTGGTAGGGGGGAGACGTAACGGATTGGAAGAACCTTGGTACCTCGGGCGGCGCGTCGTGCACCAGTACGTCAACCACCCGCTCGTGGCCATTGTCTGCTATATTTGGCTGCACATTGTGCGTCATTAGCGCCGGTTTCTGACCGTTTGGGATCTTTCTGGTCGTGTCGCGCTGGCATTCCTCGCACGTGCATGGTGACTCGGCGCCGCTCTGTAACGTAAAACATGTATTTATAGTTGCTGTGTTGCTACTTATTTTTGGGATTAGCTTCAAAGTACCTAGGTATTATAAACAATACGAACAATTTGTTGCATGTGTGTTTAGTTTTTGGTGTTTGGTAATACCTATTATCAACATGAAACCTACTATGATTTCTTCTGTGAACAATAATTTGAAATATGATGATAAGTATTGGTTTATTGTTTTGTAACTGTAACTGAAACCTAATTCGTAACGTATTCAAGAAGATGGCACTTATATACATTCCGCTGATATTACTCACCAGGATATTAAGGATATGTAGGTACCTCCGCTTGAGGCCATTAACACCTAACGACTTAATGACTTTTTTACCAAAAGAGGCGACGGGATACATTCAGTAGTCGGAAATCGTTAACTTAATGTTAGGTACATTTTTAAGATACCTACAATAATTGAAAATCTGGACAGTGCAATGGGCCGTTGTGGGTTCGGATCCGGGACATTGCTCTATCGACATGAACCCACTAACACAATCAATTTAGCTCAACTTGAATCAAGTGGTTAGATGCAATACCACTAGTGATTTCGGTTATTATGAGTCGTTTTAAAATAAAACAGAGCGGAAATCGAACCAACGACCTTTGACGTAAGAGTCGGACGCTATACCCCATAGCCGCTATTTTAAAGGTACAGTACAAGTGTGTGTGTTTGTGTGTGTGTGTGTTTATTGTCTACTGTCTCTATTTAGAAAGTATTTGAAGTCTACATTTTCGTTTTAGAACATTTATTTTTAAGCAACTTTGACTGTTCGCGAAAGCCATTCGCCGATAGTAAAACTTTATGAGAGTCGGAGCGAGTTTTGGCAATAGTCTGTAGTTTTCTGGCCGTTTATATTTATTTTGGTATATGGGCAAGTACATATTGGTAGTATATTTGCCGGGATTATTTAGCTTTGGTGCGACTAGGACTGCTTGTCCCCACACTGATGTCATCAACATCTTACAAGCCTTATTCCAACCAGGCGCGGTCGCAGCTTCACATTTTGGGGGGGGGTCACTTACCGAAGTGCGGCAATGCAATTACCCCCCCCCCCCCTCCCCTCGTACTCGAACTATGTCGGACTCCAATCGAATTAAAATTAAGAGTCTCTGTGGCGTGGTGGTAGTGAATTCGACTGCTGTAGGAGGTACGGGTTCGATTCGAAGAAAAAGCCATCGTCCGAGTGCCATCACTGCGACGCGAGCGAGGACTCGGCGCTGCACACGCTCACCGAGTGTCCGGCGTGGGAGACGCCGAGACGGGAACTGGTGGCGACCCTGGGAGTGAGAGCTCACACGCTCGCCACTTTGCTCGCAGCGATGGGTCGCTGCGCGGATGTGTGGGCTGCCGGCACCTCCTTCTGCGAGCAAGTAATGCTCGTGAAGGAGGCGGCGGAGCGGGAGCGAAGGAAAATCGCAGACCTTGCGGCCCGCGAGGAGCGGAGGAGAATCGCAAATCGCGTGGCCCGTAACGAGCGGCGGCAACTCGGGCGTCGGAGGTCGCAGAATGACCCCAGTCCCCCATGAGCGCGGGCCTGGGGGTGACGGGTGGAGCCACCTGTCACCTCAGCAGAAGCATTGCGTGCCTCACTATACCCGGGGGCGAGTTGGGGACCCCGCGGTCCCCACACCGGAAGAGGGCCAGATCGAGATATACGACCCTGGGTCGGCCGGGGTGCGAGGGATATGGCTATGACAATCTCACCTCCGGCAACTGACGGCCCACAGAAGGCGTGCGTTTTAGTCGGTTCGCGATTACGGTAGCGATTTTTCGCACGATAAAAAAAAAGGTACGGATTCGATTCTCGCTTAGTGCAAATATTTGTATACATGGATCTGTCTATTTGCATTTGCCTGATGTTTGTATGCCTGTTAACTCGGACACCAATGGCATTAAGCCCAAGCCGAGCTCGCACTCTGCAATATCACTGTGAGTGAGGCACATTCTGAGGGAGACCACTTCCATCCCCAGGGCCGCTACAAAGATCTGCCTTGGTGTTTTCCACGCCGTGCATTCAGTCAGTGTGGGCAGCCCCGTGTCCTCGCTTGCATCACAGTGATGACACTCAGGCGTTGGCTCCTTCTGGAACCGACGTAGGTGACTCCCGGAACACACGTGTCCGGTGATCACCTGTGTCAGCCGGTACAAGAGGCACCCGTGAGGCCTCTCTTGTCAGCCCTCCATGATGTGCTTTACCGCCGCTATTACGACGTGCCTTGTGTTTGGTTCACGTCCAGGCGGCGCTGGTACTTCACTGCCCCGATTTCTTGAGGCTCGGGTTCATGTCAGCGGGGACATCCGCGCCGCCCTTCGGTACCTGTATTGCACCGAAAAGGCTCTCGCCTCCAGGTACCACAGTAGGGTTCCGCCAAGGAGACTCGACACCTTGAAGGAGATCCTGCGGTACCCTCTGAAGACCTAGTTGGCCATATTCTTGCCCCCCTCAAGTTGGACAGCAATCCCATCAGAGCGGCAGCTGCGCCTTTCACGAACGAGCCAAGTATTTCATATGGGGCTTGATGCTGACGGGAGGGCCTCGCACTATGAGGTTGGTTTCCTAGGTGGCGCGCGCTGAGGTCCATAAAAGAACATGGCCTCAGTTTTATGCAGGACCATAGGCTATCGTTATGGGCAACCGCGGTCGTGCCTTTCAGGGTCACTTCGCGCTGTGGAGCAACGCATGCCATGACTGGCGTGTCATCCGTATAGCACGTGACGGTGACACCGTCCTCGAGCTCATCGCGACCACCCAGACGTATCCGATGGAGTATACCGCAGGACGCAGAACCAATCCCTGCGGAAAACAGCACGACATCTCTCGCCAGCCGAGGTCGGACGCGGTTGGGTAGCTGACGGCTCTCTCCATCGGTTACGCGGGCTATGCGGCGAGGGTGGAGAGGCACTTCATAACTCGTGATACATGAGCGTCTCCTTAATGCAACTCGAGGGCAAAGTGTTGAATGCGTTGGCGATGTCCAAAGAAAACACCGACATCACCTGGCCCACAAGTGGGCATCCACAGTCCACAGTGGAGCGTCTCTGGCGGAATTCATATGAACCACCCGCCAGGTTGGTCTAAAGAGGTGCTCGACGAGGCGCTTTGCAATAACTCTTTCAAAGAGCTTTCACACCTCGTCAGGTAACACTATAGGTCGGTAGGCGGACGGTGAATCTGAGGACCAGTTTCCCCGTCTTTAACGATTTCGGAATCTAGCGCTTGGTCGTCGTCGCCTAAAGCTCGCTCAGCCCGGAGTGCCGCGGTTCGGCCATAAGCTTATGAACCACCAGCTTTAATTCTATCCAACTGACCTCGGACAGGTCGTCCTCATCCACGCTTGGCGCCATAGGGCTTCGATTGTGCCTTGACACGTAAGTTGAAACAATCCTTCAGCATTTTCCCGTTTACGTAGCAAAACGTTCGTATCTTTAGAAGTATTTAATGCTACCTAAATTTACAATTTTACTAATTGTTTACCTTTAAAAGACGCGACAAGGAATTAAATATTGCAATATAATACTTTGCAAATTTTATGAAGACTTTTCAATTTGACGTGCTGGGTTTTGGGGGGGGGTCATGTCCCCTGTGACCCCCCCCCCCCCCCCTCGGACCGCGCCTGATTCCAACTCTGTTGGAGTTGAGTTTTTCAGTCTATGAAGCTGAATTTCGCGTGAAGCCATTTATTTGACCTGCACAAGTGCACAATCCATTGCTGATATAGAAGTTCTGTAAACTAGTTGTCGGACTACCACGGATATTATGTTCATATGGTAACGTGTTCTCTAAGTCTAAGGCACGAAGAGACTTACGTGTGGTAGAGAATATTGGGTGTGACCGAAGGGGCATGAAAGTAAACTGAATGCTGCAGAAATGAGCTGAGAAGTAGGTACAGTTAGAGGATAATATATAGAGGTGGTACATCCAAGGGACGAACAGAGTGATAAGGAAACACAGTGCAATAAGGGATGGTTAGATAGTTCGGTCGCCTAGAGAGAATGGACGAAAGAATATTGAAGAAACACATTTGTGACGCAAGGGTGAATGACCCAAGCGTACCGACGTATTTATGTCTATCTACACCACCTTTTCATGATCTGGTTTATCTTACTTTCTACGAAAGTGACTGCTATCTGACCCTCAAATCCCGAGAGGAAAGCCTTGAGAAATTATGAGGACATATTCAAATCGAAGTAGGTACAATAGATACATTCGTCGGTGCAGAATGTGGCACATTGCACTAATTTTCTTGTTAAGCCTGTAGTAATATGTTCGTTATATTTATACCCTGTGGCTCAGTGGCCCTGACAGTCAGCAACGGTATCCACACGCTGCTCCAGAAATATTTCCTGAACAACTAACGTCACGCGCACGCCCCATATTGTTGTAAATGTTTGGCAGACATCAGTCAAAAATAAGATTTATTTCGGGGCATAACGGCCCTTTGTGCTGGCCGCTGTGACGGACAGACAGATGGACTTATTTAAACAGTATGTATCAAACAGAACATGACAAAGAAATCTATTTGATTGATAGTTATCTACTAGAAACTGCAGAAACAAGTAGGAGAAATAGGCGGTCTGGACGAGCGCCATTTAAAATTCCAGAGGTAGATAAAAGACAAATCTTTCTAGAGATATTCTCATGATTCATGATGACATGATACATGATTTAGTTCATAGATAAGTGGGCTGCATGCGGCTTAGGTCATAAGAGAAATGTAGCCTACTTGTTCAAAGCTAATCAAATCAAAATCGTAAACAGGGTGTCCCACGGCGATGCCACATGGAGGGAAAGTACCTTAAATCCTTAAGTTAGCTCATTTTACTTAAAGGAAACATCATTTTATTTTTAAAAAGAAACAAAACTGCATTCAAAGATTTTTAAAAATTCGCTTGCCACACCCGATAATCGAACCGACTAAAATCCGAAAAAGTAACATCCTGTATTTTTATGGCATCAATCGATAGTGTCAATCATAAGGATCAAATCTGTCTAAGAAACATGGTAAATTAAATGAAAGGAAGTCCTTGAAACCTAAAATTTTAAATTCAATTTGGTAAAATAAAACACTTTCTTATAAGGTACCTATCAACACTAGAGATATCTTTGATGAAATTAATTTAGTAAAATGAGTACTAAATAAATGAACTTTGTTACCTGTTTAGAATGTAACTTTATTGGGCAACTGCATGAGGTATGTAGGTAGGGTAGGTAGGGTACCTAGGTAGTTATTTTTGGGTGTTTGATTAGAAACCTGCACGCGGACCCTGGGCAACGAAGATGGCGAGAGAATTGCCCTATTGGATCAACTTATAACCTGCTAATTGAGACGGCGTGCGGTTTTAGTCGGTTTGAGTTCGACATACCTAAATACTACTGCTGACCAGCAGCGGTCTCAGCACAATAAAAAAAGAAAAGTAATTTAAATATGGAATTTTATTGTTAATATGCTATCAGATGGATGGATGAACTTTGAGTTGAAGTGTTTTATTTTGCCAAATTGAATTTATAATTTTAGGTTTCAAGGACTTCCTTTCATTTAATTTACCATGTTTCTTAGACAGATTTGATCCTTATGATTGACACTATCGATTGATGCCATAAAAATACAGGATGTTACTTTTTCGGATTTTAGTCGGTTCGATTACCGGGTGTGGCAAGCGAATTTTTGAAAATCTTTGAATGCAGTTTTGTTTCTTTTTAAAAATAAAATGATGTTTCCTTTAAGTAAAATGAGCTAACTTAAGGATTTAAGGTACTTTCCCTCCATGTGGCATCGCCGTGGGACGCTCTGTATATTGATAGGAGCGTGCAAAATAACACTAAATCTATTTCTCATTATCCTCCTAGCGATTACCCACTAACTTTATTCTAGCGCGAGGACTTTTGATTGGTCTATTGATTTTTATGAGAACGACTGCCGACTGACCTCCCAACCCCGAAAGGAAAGCCTGCACAAGAGCCTCGTCCATTGCAGGTAGTTTAGTAGGTTCTCCGATGGACCCCGACGATTTAAAGCTTTGTACGCCCACCCAAATAAATACTATTTCTATAAATAAACTAAGTTTTATCCTGTCATTTGAAATTTGACATTATTAAATTCCACTCGCGCAAATCCGGCGGAAGCCTAACAACATTTGCCCATGCCATATGCGCAGGATTTTAAATTCGGACGGCTCTTGAATATGCGATCTATCATATTATAGAACTTTATACGAATGATGTATTGATGATATGGATCTATTAATGTAATTCTTTGGTCGGCTGGGCGTTATAACTCACTTCATGAAGGCTATTTGAAAGATATATAAAAAGTAATAAATGACGGTTCGGTCCACGATCAGACCTGCCTTAGATATTGTATGGATTGTCAATGTTTGGCCTCGAAAGCATCATGTAGCGGAATGGATGTAAGGTGTGACGAGAATGGACAGAATAAGCTATAAGTACCTATATTGGAGGAAGTGGAAGTGGCACCAGTGAATGAAAAATTGAGAAGCGAGCTATACTGTCGTGGTATGGACTTACCGACTTACTATGAGAAGAGATGAAAATAATGTTGGAAAAAAGGTTCAAAGTATGAATGTTGTGGCTTCAGGAGCAGAGGTAAACCCAAGAAAAGATAGATGGATTGCATGAAAGAGGATTTGGTAAAGAAGGAATTGACTGATAATGACAACGGACAGCAAAGTACAAATAATTGGGGCAAGGGCAGGTGGATGATGACGGTTCAATGACTTATTTCTGTTTCTTTTTTTTAATAATTTTAGGATTGTTCCCTTCGGAGTCCGGGGTCTGCTTGCTCCTTTCTTTCATCTTGGATTGCCTTATACCACCCATATATTCATAATATGGGTGCCACTAAATTCCATTTTATCCCGACCGTAAGAGAAAAATGTATGTCTTTCCAAGGATTCTTTCATATTCATATTCATATACATTTATCGCATAAGACAGGTACATAAAGTTCGTTTTGTATTTGAAGCTTCAAGTACAAATGATCAACAATTCAACACATTGTAAGAGAGACGGACGTTTGACTCCCCGAACCCCAAAATGGCACCCACAAGCCCCGTCCGTTTGTCAGCAGGTGCACCAGCTATAAAGTGAGGTATGCATATGCCCCAAAGACCTCAAGAACCTCGGTAAAAGATGTCAACAAACAGTTTGTTTATTGTTTATCGTTTGCTTATTCGGCAGTGACTTCCGTCTGACCTCTCAAGACTAAGAGACAAGCCTACGCCAGAGCATCGTTCTATTATTTGGTACATCAACTACTAAGTGGAGTTAGCTTGGTCTTTAAAAGTGTTAGTAGGCCTCTATGACTGTTGGTAGATACCGTCCAGGATTGGAATAATTCCAGACATAAGTCCTTATAAGAGAAGCAAAAATACATACACAGTCACAACTGTCGCCTTCTGCTAATATAATAAACACAACATCATACCTGTACAACAGTCCCAAAATAAAACAACAAAAATAAAATCACTGAAAAACTCACTCCATATTATAACCTTATTCTCGTAATACTGAATAGAACAGAAGAGATCTAGGTACCTTCATCACTGTCACAGACAAAGCTGTAACGCGGCTGCGCACGCGACGATCCAAACGCGACTGCGTTTATTTATAAGTCAACATTACGTTCTACAATATTTTCTTACACATGATTTCTCGGACGTCCTTGACTCATTTCCTATCTTAAAAATTAAAAAAAAAAACCACCGGGCAGTTTTTATGGACTCTGCTTTTGCAGACAGTGAAATGTAAGAAAGAAAACTTAACTGTCCGATTTGGGAATCGAACCTAGACCAATAGTCACGTAGTACATAAATCAAATAGTGTGTAACCGGTACTACTAGTTAGTGTCATCATTAACATTCGCGTGCCCGGTTGCATTCAAAGTTTGCAGTTTGGAGTCTGGGGTTCACTCTCATACTCCTCCTTTGTGTACTAACTGGTTTAGTTTGAAGCGACTGCCGTCTGACCCACCAACACCGAGAACAAACACTGTGCCTCCATAAGTCAGAAGGTGTATCGATTAGCAGGTGAGGTTTGCTTGGACCCAGAAAACCTTGAATTACTCTCAGATACTAAGGAGTTTGAGATCGAACCAGGGTCTTGGGGCCCAGGTAGTAGTCCATCATTACAGTGTTAATCCCGGTTTATTACACTTCCTTAATTCGGTTTACCTAGACTTGAGTACGACTACCATTTGACCACCTAATCCCGAAAGAAAAGCTGCGTCAGACACACGTCTGTCAATCAGCAAGTGTCACGCTCAAGCTCACAGGTGAGATACATCATGGACCCCGAAGACTTTAGAGGACCTAATAGGTCTTGAGATACATATAATTTGGTCGATTCACTTTATCCGTGAATGGTTTTACTCGTCAGTATACCACCAAAATCATAAAATCACACGAGGAATTTCAAAGAATGCGTTACGTCACGCAAACTTCAAGAATGCCATCGAAATGTTCGACGTATTAATCAGTCAGCTGGTAGACGTGGGTCGTACTGACCCGTCGTCTGGAAGCCAAACTATGTTATAATTACCGGCTTTTACTATACAAGGTGAGCTTTGTGATTTATTTCAGTCGCATGTGAGTCTATAAGTACAAGTTGCAAATGTTCAGGAACATGTGACAAAGCACTACGGTTTTAGTCTACGGTTTAGGGGGGGGGGGGGTGAGCCTATTGATGTTAAACCGCCCTATTCCTTAGTTGCCTTGTACGACACCGCTGGGTATGGAAGATGGGGTGACCCAAATTCTACTCTACCGGGAACACGCGGTGGGTGTAGAAAAATTAGGAATATGTAAATGTAATTTAGACATAGGCCTCTCCCAATGTTGAGAGGCTTTGGACTACTGTTTCCACGTTGGCTAGACAGGTTGATGAAATTTCCAATTTTCCGTCTTTTTCGAGACATTGGGAGAGGCTTATGTCCAGCAGTGGACTGCGATAGGCTATTTGATTGATTGTAATGCATATTACCTTTTCTTGCTCCCCTTCTTCAGGCACCACGCTAAGGTCGTGAAAGGCGACGCGCGCTGACCCGTCCACACTCACGCAGTCAGGGCATGCGCTGCATACGGACACGCTGTCCTGCCAAGCGATAATGTGCTTTATTTATTCCAAATTTAACACAATATCTAAATAAAAAATACTTTGATATACAGGGTGCAAAAATAAGTCGGCCCTGGAGGGAAACTACCTTAAATCCTTAAGTTGGCTCATTTTACTTAAAGGAGACATTCCTTTATTTTTTTAAAGAAACAAATCTGCATTCAAATATTTTTTTAAATCCGTTTGCCACACCCGGTAATAGAACCGACTAAAATCCGAAAAAGTAACATCCTGTTTTTATGTCATCAATCCATAGTGTCATCTGTCCCCTCAAGGAAGCATCTTGTGTTATGGGTTCTGGAATGCCGATATACCTACATAGATATATTTTATTAATGTATATACTTATTATACACAAAAATACTTAGATAAATGCAAATAGACATAAGTATTTATACACGCAAATATTTGCACTGAGCGGGAATAAAGAAACCCACTTATATAAAACTCTGAAAACATAACACTTCTTTTTTGGTAATCATGTAATAAGGTCACATTCCACATATATTTTATTACCTGTGAATATAGCTACAACTGTGCCGTTTAGTTTTCAATGCTGTCAAAATGACTTGATTAGATTTTAATGATTTTATTGTAAAGTTTTTTCACACAAACAAAATGGATTTTTTAAATCTGCCAGTTGAAATAGGTTCCAAAATTTTAAATTATTTAGACCTTAAGACCAAAATAAATGTGTACAATAGTTGTAAAGAGTTGAAGGAATATTTTGCCGCCTGGTGTCACATAAAGAGCGCTGTGTTGTCAAGAAGCACTTTAGCTACTATCAAAACTTTTGACGAGAGTTTATTAATGGATCTTGGAGAACAAATAATTGAATTAAATCTAAGTGGAGTACCAGACATAACGGCTGATAACTTGAAACCATACATTCACAGATTTGTGAGGCTAAAAGCCTTAGATGTAACATTCACTGATATTTACCTAGGCGATATTTCAGAAATATGTCCACAGCACTTGAAGAGAATAGGAATCAACTTTTTTAAATATTTCAACAACTATAATTACGATAGAATTACTAAAGAATCTAAGGATGTCTTCATAGACAGACAGTTTGAAGCCGTTCACTTTGTTATAATGGAGTTAAGCTTATCTGCATCACCGTTTAAGTTTCTCAAAGATGTAAATTGTGTAAAAGATCTAAAAATAACGATATCGGACAATTATAAAGAATTTTGGAGTATCAATAATGAAGAAATCGATTCTGAAGGTGTAAACCAAATCGATATTAATTTCAATAAGTTGACTGTTGTTGCGAGAGATTGCGCTGTTTCCCATAAATTATCTAAACAACTAGATGGAATCACTCGGCTGGATTTCAAACAACTTGAGTTCATATTCATGATGTATTTGGAAACAATAGAAATATATGTATCACCAATATTGGCAAAATTATTCACAGTAAGCTGCAGCAATTTAAAAATAGAAGTTACGTCATATTTACCTTTAAATTTTATGTTAGACGGCCATATCGTTTTTAAAGCTTGGAATAAACACACGACAAACTTTGATGAAGGTTTCTTTTCAAATTTGCAACAGGAATTAAAAGATTACTTGCCGACATTTTTCTGCATGCATAGGAATTATAGCATGAAAATAATTGATGCTCCAAGCAGCTGGTTTCTTATCGATAAATGTGAACACTTTGAAGATATACCAAATTTGCCAGAGAAAGTTACTTTAACGGATTTTTGTAGATGCGATGGCGCCCTAATACCATGCCGACATCCTATTAACATATGCAAGACACCTAATTCATTGCAGCATATAACTTTTTTCTCGATCAACAACATACCTATAAGAAGTATGTTTTTTAGAATACTGTTTGAACGGTGTCCGAAGTTGATAACACTAAACGTGTACGTGGAAAATCTCTCAATAATTCGGACTTATATTCGATCTTTATCACAGTCAATACATTTAGCGAAGTTGAAGAATGTCTTCCTTTGTTCACAAGACATACTATACGATGTTATTTTTAACATATTGGGTCGTTGTCCCAGTTTGGAAAACGTCCATATATGTGAGTATGAAAGAGAAATGAATAATGAAGACATTGATTTGGGAACCACATTAGATTTTATAAAAAAGAGCGTGAATTTGTACAGTTTGTTTATAGAGGCAGATATGTCGGCCGAGGGTCTCACTATGATGATGGCGCCTCTAAGAACGATGGCTCAACGGTTAGAGAGAGATTATCTTTTCATTGAAGTGTGTCAATCGCACTGCGGTTGGAATCCTTTCGCTGATGTCTTCAGTCCTAGTCCTTTACATATTTTTAATAATTGACGTTTAGTTAAATTATACTTTGTACAGTTTTTTGATGTGTTGTATTTTTTGAGATTGAGATATAAAATGGAGCTTTTTACTGCTATATAAATTTCGATTCTTTTAAGAATTAATCTTGTGAAGAAACATGTAGGCACTAACGCCTATAGAACACTTTTCGAGCACATTTTACGCCCAAGATATATGTATCAAACAACACAGTCAACTGAGGAGATAAGGTTGCTCTTTTTCATATAGATAAAGTTGTGTATGTACCTATAATGTTGCAACCGTATCTTCTTTGTCAAATTGTGCCTAAGTTTTTATATACCCTCGCTATTATCATCACTGTTTACCTATATTGCTGAAATTCTCGTGCAAGTTGATCTGATTCAAACTGATCTTATTTTAAATGTGGTGAAATGAATTTGGAAAGTCTTTATTGGTGACTCAGTCAGTACCTATCACATCTCAACTGGATTACCCGACGCTGTTTGCAGATTTCGAAAATTTTTAAACACTTCGTGTTTCATTATTATGATTTAACTTCAACAGAAAATTTTTTCTTTTAGTTTGAAATAAATTTGTGATTACATACCTATTTAGATTTCAAATCACTTTTTATTAAAATTATTACCAGGCTTATATTTTAATACATAATTATTATCCTCCTTATCGAGAAGAAGTTAAATTTATTTATAGCATATTCCCTTATTATTCCTATCAATCAATCAATCAATAGCCTATCGTAATCCATTGCTGGAATTAGGCCTCTCATAATATTGGGAGTCTTTGGCCTACTGTTTCCACCAGACGGGTTGGTACAGGGTTTAATTTCGAGTTTTCCGTCTCTCGCAGTGATATCGTTGTGTATTGTTCTGTTAGTCACCACTTATATCACCTTTATCCGGATGAGATGGGGTGGTAAACAAAGCAGGTGCTTACGTATAAAGTCATAGGTAAGAATTTATTATATATATTCTAGTGGTACGTACGTCCGAGTGTTCCGGCGACGACCTGCGCTCGCGCAACATGCTGTCCAGCCGGTCGTACTCGTAGCGCAGTGCCGATATTTCCCGCTTGAGCTGATCGTTTTCCCGCTTCAATTTCTTTATGTCCGATTGACCTGTGTGATTGTATGATGTACTACTTTCAATATACCAAATTGAAGGAATTTGAGGCAAGACTGCAAAAGACTTCAAATGCATCCGTAAGTCTTCCTGATTTAGTGACTGAATTAATTGATTTTAGAGTGTTCACCACTCAAGTTCTGAAACAGTTGCAGCAGCAAGTAGAAGCCTTAGCAGACACTGTGGATGGCATGGAGAAAATGAATAAGTGCCTACATTTTATTTTGTTTTAGAATTTGCGAAGTAGAGGAGTAGAAGCCGGAAAGCGGACAACGAACTCTGAGGTGAAAGCCTCGGATGTGACCAGGTCTACGCGAAGATATAGATTTTGGTTTAGAATTTCAAAAGTCATATCGAGTTCTTACCTCTTTCTACTTCGGCATTGATATTGATTGTGCGTAGGCGTAGCTCTTCGTTCTCGTATAGCATACCCCGGGAGGATTTGCGGTCCAATCTGTTGGCAAATCATCATTAATTATAACGCTAATGAGAGCTTATTTGTGCGGTCTTTGTGCAAAACCAATAGGACTGGTTTCGTATAAAAATAATTTGTCGCATCTTTTCGTTTCTGCATCAGTGTGCCCTGCCATGTTCACACGCTTCACGAATCGTGAAAAACGACGGATATGGATACGTCTTTTAAAAATCATGATTTGTTAAAAATCACGTATCGGCTTTTGAAAATCTCGAATCGTGAATGCTTTATGGCGGATCCGCTGTTGCGCTGAACTCTGAACTGAACTCAATCGCGAAACAAATGTGAACATCAATTCGTATATTTTGACGAATCGTGAAAAAACACGATTCCGTATTCAATGTGAACATCTATACGTCAAGGCGTATCGTGTTTTATAACGAATCGTCAAAGACGTATCCCGTGTGAATGCGCCCTGGGAAAAAATTCCCAACGAGTCATACAGGTGTTACTGGATGCAACAGTTTTTGTCCCAACGAGTAGCAGGTTACTGGATGCAACAGTTTTTGTCCCAACGAGTAACAGATGTTAATGGATGCAACAGTTTTTGTCCCAACGAGTAACATGTGTTACTGGATGCACCATTTTTTGTCCCAACGAGTAACAGGTAACAATAGGTATACGTTAAGTACGTAGTACAGTACAATTAAAATCAGTTGAACATTCGGCTTTTTTCGGGTATAATCGCCTAAATTCGAAGACGGAAATGACACGACATACATTACCGCGATTTCTTTTATGTAGCATTCAATTTGAAGTATCCTAAACGCAATGTATACCATCTGCCAAGATGACATTACTAACCACAGACCTAAGAAAATTATAGAGAAGCGTCATGAATTTGAAAATTCATTATTTATTGAAGCTTCAATAATTAATGAATTTGAAGATATAAGAAATCGCGGTAATGTACGCGATATTTTTTATTTAATGAATACAAGTATAGCTATACTTGTATACATTAAATAAAAAAATACATAGATATGTTACGGCTAGAGGTAGGTGTGAACATAAACTTAAGATTAGCCGGCTAAACTTAGATTTATCTTCGACGAGGTGTTAATGTTAGTTTCTTCTATCTTTAGCCGGCTAAACTTAAGTCTAACCGCAGGCCCTTGGCTAAAAATGTAGAAGGAAATGGTGAAGGAATAATCACTCTCATTTCAGCTTTTCTATGCCGCCAATAGTGCAAACATCAAAGTGTCCACTCCGCTCAATCAGACTTGGATAGATTAGGTTAGAAGGCATTAGGCCTTTGTGGTTATTTTTTTTATGACCATCAAGAAATTGAAGTCTCGCAAAGCCGTAATTAAATATAGTCCGGCAGCAGGCGTTGCCTAATCAATCATTTGAACTGAAAGGTAGAACGAATACATTTTTTAGCCGTTTCGTTTCGGTTAATGTGCACATTATCCGGCTAAACATGGAATATCCCGACGCAAACTAACATGTTATCCAACTTTAGCTGCTTCTCGAAGATAAACCTAAGTTCAGCCGGCTAATCTTAAGTTTATGTTTACTCCTACCTTCAGCCGTAACAGATACAAGTCAATATTTTACTGTTTGATGTACATAAGTAACAGTACGATATTACATCGGATTAATAATAATTAATTGATAATAATCACCAAATTAAAAATTTAAGGAACCGACTTCTACCGATTTTTTTGATAATTTATCAATTAAAAAAGTAGAAAGTAAATTTTCTTCTTTTTTAAATAAATTATATTCTTTATTAAAATAGTTACATACATTATTTACAATTTCACGAAACTGAGCAACAATTATTTTACCACGCTTTTTTGTTGAAGCCATGATACATAACTACTGTAAGTTAATTTTGATAAAATTTGATAGAATCGAATATTATGTTCACGAATTAAATTAGTGTTCATAATCATAAATGTATCATATACGTCAAATAAATCAATTATTTTTCTTATATTTCAATATTTTTGTGTTAGTTTTGAGCTACAAAGGAGGTTTTGTTGCTCATATCGTGCTTGTATTGTATTCATTATGACAACGGGTAATATAATTAAAGGTCATATCTGTAAATTGATAACTCTATGTAAGAGACGAGGGATTCACGACAATTACCGAGGTTGACCGAATGTTCAACTGATTTTAATCGTACTGTAAGTAGGTATACAAGTTGATGGAACTACGAGGAAGAAGGGTTGATTACGACATGTTTATGTGTAAGAGGCCTAAATCACAATTCCTAACATTGGTGAATTATATTACAGTGTATTTATGTAGAACAATTGGTGACAATTCAAATATTAATTGTAAAATTATACAAAAATCATGCTTACAAACGCGACGACAAATTAAAATTAAAACAAAAATCCAACTCGGTTGCACTTTGCCACCGATATCAAATCACACTCATATAGTTGAAGTTAATGAACGATGCGATGCATAAGCGAATAAATAAAAGGTGCTGTACAATGTATGCCCTCTTTGACATATGTACTATTATTCAAATTGTAGCAAAGAATGATGAATGTATGGGATTTGACATTGACATGTCTTTTGACGTTTATGACAGTCGTCGTCGAACGTATGTCAAATTGACATACGTTACATAGAATACATTGATCAAATTGATCAATGTATTCTATTCTATTCACAAAAGTTGTATTCTATTCTTGTCTAATGGGGTTGAAATTGTGTTGTGACTTTTGAAATGAATTAATTTTAAAATTTCTCGTAGTCACCTAGAATTGAAAAAAAAAAAACTAAAATTAAACTGATATTGCCTAGAAATCGAAAAGTGGAGGACTGGATGGCTATTTTTAAGATTGCTCTTGAGCACCCTCTGGGGGGAGTAAGATTGTGAGTCCAGCACCACCCCAGGAAGCTATGCAATAAGTAAGAATGGAATGACACAAGGCCAAATATACTATAATATAATATATTATATATAAAATATTAAGATCGAATCAATAAATCGATCGAAGATAAAATTGTATCTTCATCTTGCAGAACACGAAATCGAGGTGTGAAATAATTATCATGTTACTTTGTAAGAACAAATGTGCTTAGTGTTAAAAGTGCTTCAAAGTGCTTATACGCCATTTACAGTGCACATACACGAACATGTCATTATTCTTTAGTTTTTTACCCGTCATCATCATCCTGTAACTCTTTAGCTTTTGCAAGGGACTTCTTGAGTCGCCACCAAACGGGGTCATCGGCGAACCTCAACCAGAATGAACCGGCTACCCTCCGGAAATCCATATGATTCGAGTATGCGGCATACAGCTTAAATCTGCATTATTATTAGAATCCAAATGTAATTGGAGCCAAATACCGGTGGCTAACAATTTATCAGATATTTATAAAATATTGAAATTTTGAAATTATCCATACTTAATATTATAAATACGAAGCTAACTCTATTTGTCCGTATATCTGTCTGTCTATTTGTCTGTTTATCTGATTATCTGTCTGTCTGTCTGTCTGATACAGTTTCAATTTGGTACAGAGATAGATTAGACCTTGGGAAAGGCATAGGCTATGTTTGGTCGCAATAAACGACATCAACACGGGCCTCCGTGAAGAACCGTAAATTGGTTACCACAAAAATGGTTTTTACTGTAGTGGCGACAATAATTTCGGTAGTCACCCGGTTGCTACAAGCGTGTAGTTTTTAAACGTTTCTATTCTTATAATGTGCACTATAAACGGAGTATAGGACCCATGATTTGAGGGTTATGAAGTCTAATATGATATGCGTGGTGGCGGTGATGATGATGATACTGAAAGTCTTGAGAAAGTCATCAAACTAGTTATCATTACAAAAAAAATCTAAATGTTAGGCTGATTTTTTTCTGTATATTTTTCGCGCATCTCTGTACATATTATAAAACTTTTCTTTCTTTCTTTTTTTTATTTTCTAGTTTAAGACTTCCTTCGTAGCCCTAAAGTATGGATGATGATGTCTAGGTTTGTGTTCCACTCACTTTCGGTTCGGTTTGACGTTGACATCCTTCCGGCGCGTGCGCAGCATGCTTGCTCCCGTCATGCCCGACATCTTGCCGCTCGATAGCCATATGCTGATCAACACCTGCGTCAAACAGAGAAACAAACATTTAATTATTGATACATGAGAGAAAAATGAAGAGCCAACCAAAACCTTCGGGGCCAAGCTGACCACATCTGCAAGCCTGATTGACGGATGAAATTGTTGCGCAGGCTTTTTTCTCGGGGTTGGGAGGTAAGATGGCCTTCACTCCCATAACGAACGTAGACGAAGACGTTGACGTATAATCCGAAACAAAAAAATTAAAAAGGCCTATCGGACCTCGATCGGGAACGCGCTGGATGCGAGCCGCTTCAAACCGGTCCTATTGGAGATCTATAGGGGAGGCCTATGTCCAGCAGTGGACTTCCTATGGCTGAAATGATGATGATGATGAATCAGATCTCGGGCACAGATTACCTTTATACTTTCTTCTTTATCCTAGCGTTAATTCCCAGTCGCATCCGAAGCTTTTTTTTTCAGCTTGGAGTCTGGGGTCCGCTTTACCAGTCTTAACTACGGATTTGGCTAGACCTCGATGTTTTTCCGTGAAGCGATTGCCATCTGACCTCCACAACCCAATGGTAACATTGGGCGATATCGAAGCTTTGCAGCTAGACCGTTGTTTTTGGAATTTTTAGGGCTCCAACTACCCATAACGACTGCCATCTCCGAGGCACGACCAGACCAATGCAAATACCCATTTTCATGCACACAAATATTTGCACTGAGCGGGGATCGAACCCGCGCCTCTTGCGTAGCGGCCGCGTTCACTACCGCTACGCCACGGAGGTTGTCTAGATTACCTAATACATTATGTTAGTTGGAACCTCGGGCTCTAATGTCAAATGCTTATTTTAAATGCAAGTGCAAACAATAGTAATTTTTTTTATTCTAAGTCCCGTAACTTCGTCAGTAAATTGGCCGAGGTTCAAACCTGCGACCTCTCGCTTGTTAGTCCGCACTATAACCACTGGACAGTAGATATTTCTTATCATTGAATGTTTAACAATTTATTAATTACACTATTGTCATACGTAGTACTATTATTTATTCTGTGCTATTGTGCTCACATTATTTCAATACAATGAAACAACGTGGATGTGAAGTCATTATAAGTACCTATATAAATTTGTTGCGACACATTTCGCATTTCGCAACAAATACACATTTAGTAGGGGAGCCAACGATGCTATGTGTAGTTACTCGAGCGTCGCAGAAACCTATTAGAATTGGTAGAATTAGATAATAGAAACAATAATGGTATTTAATGTTTCCACTTTAAGTGGTGGGGGAAGCGTCTACATAACATCGTAATAAACACATTTAGGTGTTTCTTTTTCATTTATTCTAATTCAGACTTTGTTTTATGCAAATTTACTAACTCCCACGCCATTAGGTTACGCTTAAATTGTCAAAATTTACACTTGATTGTAATTAACCTCCCTAATCTTAATCCAAATGTGCGGCTACAGCTCATGTTTTCGCAACATTTCCATTAAAAACATGCTACACAACATAAGAAAATAAAAAAATCGAGATTTTTGAGTTGCAACACTATTCTGGAGAAGCGACGATATAGAGATTATCATCTCTATGGGTTTCCACAATATTTTTTATTTTATTTGGCACTTTAGGCATTTCAGTGAAAATGTTGCGAAAAACATGCGGGACGTGTTGAGGTATCCTCTGTATATCAAATACTGGCTTTTGCCCGCGGCTCCGCCCGCGTGGATGTCGGTTATCGCGACCAAACATAGCCTATGGCCTTTCTCAAGGTCTTATCTACCCCTATACCAAATTTCATCAAAATCGGTTCAGTGGTTTAGGCGTGAAAGCGTGACAGACAGACAGACAGAGTTACTTTTGCATTTATAATATTAGTATGGATATGGATATGCATATGGATGACGCGCTCGAGTATCTACCGAATTTCCTTCAAACTCAAACTCATATAATACGAAAATGGGTAATTTATAGGCCTACCCTGCTACAATGATGAGTATTGTATGTTATCTGTGGCATTGTCCCTACAGATACAAGTTGGCATAAGCTACATTTGTGTATATTATATTATCCTCAACATACAACATATAGTATTTGATATTACGCAATATTTTGACATCGTATTCACAAAGGGAAGCCATATTGTTTATTATGTGAAGCCATTGCGGCATTGAGCACTGATAAGTGACGTCATAAGTAGGTATACATTCCATCCTAGCTCTGATTGGTCAACTTGAATTTGTTCTAGAATTGGTTTATCTCTGTTTAAAGTATTATATACATGTCATGCTATGATTTAACATAATTGATTGTAATAAATGTCAAAATAAAGGTTGATTCATCTTTATTCCAGTAATGTTAAAGTCATTCTGACTTTGAATTGGTATTTTTTTACAACTAAGGTAGCAAAATAATCAAGTGATGAATCTGGGCTGGTAGTGGATGGTTTCGGCCCTGGGAGTGACAGGTAGAGTCGCCTGTCACCCTATGCAATTCACGCCTCTCCATACCCGGGGGTGATTTAGAGACTCCGTGGTCCGCACACCGGAAGAGGGCCAGAGAGAAATGGCCCTGGGTCGTGTCGGGGTGCGATAAATAAATGTCTTCGATAATCTCACCTCCTCCGGCAACTCCGGATAAAAAAAAATCCTTTTCAATCCATTTTTTCGCCAAGTCCCCAAGTCTTCGTCGGTCTTCGGGGACCGACTAAAACCGCACGTCGTCTCGGGTTTCAATTACCGGGGTGTAAAGTTACCCAATATGGCATTTCTCTCGCACTTTACTAACCTTGGGCCACCCACGGTTTTAAGATGGCCCCCTCGGGTGTGGGAAGCACGATGTCCCCGTCAAACCCCGGAAGGGGGGAAGGAGGGGGGCTGGAGGGGGCTGGTAATCACGCCGCTACGTCACCAGTTCCCCAATGACGTAGGAATCATTTAGGAGAATTCTGAATGTTATTTTTAACATTGTGACTTGTGACTAAAAAAAACATCATGTCATGAACCTTTTTTCATAACCAAGTAGGTATACGAATGCGAATGCATCGTTTTGAGAACCATGATTCGTCGTTATGCGTTAGAACGGTATAATTCGGTTCATTATTAGAAATCCGTCCGTAAATTAATAAAAATCCGTCGGTTGAACTGTAACATTTTTAATGTTATCGCAATTCATTTGATATTATTTTACGAGTATTATTAACCATGATGTACATGTGACCTTGGCTGCAATAATAAAATAACATCCACTATCGCGATAGAATCCGTTAAAAATAGTTTCATGATATTGGCATAAACTTCCGACAACATCATGAAACATTTTCTTTTATATATCCAATGATAGAGTGTCTAATGGCATAATGTTGCATACAGTAACACCGTTGACTCGTTGGGACAAAAATTGTAGCATCCAGTCACACCTGTGACTCGTTGGGACAAAAATTGTAGCATCCAGTAGCACCGGTGACTCGTTGGGACAAAAATTGTAGCATCCAGTTACACCTGTGACTCGTTGGGATTTTTTTTTCCCAAACAGTAACAGTGTTACTCGTTTGGGTGTACCTAACTGCATGGGCATATACCAAATATTTAAAACTCGTGCATTATAATATTTTATAATTTTAGCGTTGCATTCGAAGTTCCCACTTCGTAAATAGAGTCCGCTTACTCATCCAATTTTTGGTTTGGTTTATACGGCTTTTATGTAAGCGACTGCCGTCTGCCCTTGACAACTCATGACCCTGCATCAGTCCCATCCATAAATGAGCAGTTGTACCGTCTTACAGGTCAGTTTCGCTTGGCCCTGTAGGTAGTTCTTGGTGGGGTCCCAAGAACACTCGAATGATACAAAGTGTTCCTGCGTCATACCTATGCTATAACCCGCGCCACGTATCTTGGACCTAAATTGTAAGACATACGAGGCTCTGGCGCCCGTGGATTGCTTTGTAATAGTCTAACCTTGGTGAATTTAAGTTCGTCTATCGCAGTAGCATCCCGTATTATCCTCAAAAGACACCCAACAAATGTGTACTGCGCGTATAAGGCACATATTGAGCACATTTTAGGTCCATGATACGTGGCGCGGGTTATACCAATATTGTATCAACTGTCAATAACTGGGTCTCTCTGGGTCAACTGTCAGTGTAATGGCTTGAGTATACAATAAATAATTGTAGGTTATTTAGGCCCGTATTCTAGAATGCCACTCAGCTGAATCTCGATTCACCTGAGGCAAGATTGTATGGCATACAATCTTGTATCCACAGATTCCACAAATTTGACAGGCTGTCAGACAGATTGTCTATAGTTCTATACAATCTGTCCTCAGGTAAATCGAGTTTGAGTTGAGCGTCATTCTAGAATACGGGCCTTATTTACCTAGGCGCGGTTGCCATTTAGACGGATGACCACTTAGTGGTTAACGCTAAAAGTCGGTTCCGGCTTTCGATAGCCTTTAGGTCAAGTTGGAGGCCTATATGGTACCTACCTCTTTACCACTGTCAGTGGTTAGCCACTAACCACAGCCCAGGCTGGGAGAATAAACGGCAGTCATTCCCAATTATATACCTACCTAGGGTACTTAGTCGTAAAAAACAAACCACATTGGCAAGTTTTTGTATGTGATCGGGACTTCTTCTTTCTCTTAGCGTTAATTCCCAGTCGCATCCGAAGCTTTCAGCTCGGAGTCTGGGGTCCGCTTTTACCAGTCTTAACCACGGATTTGGCTAGACCTCGATATTTTCCGTGAAGCGATTGTCATCTGACCTCCACAACCCAATGTTAACATTAGGCGATATCGAAGTTTTGCAGTTAGACCGTTGTTTTTTTGGATTTTTGAGGGCTCCAACTACCCGTAACGACTGCCATAGATGTTCTCATGGCAACCGGGACCGACGGCTTAACGTGCTCTCCGAGGCACGACCAGACCAATGCAAATACTCATATTTCATTCACACAAATATTTGCACTGAGCGGGGATCGAACCCGCGCTTCCTGCGTAGCGGCCGCGTTCACTACCGCTACGCCACGGAGGTTGTCCGATCTGTATGTGATCGGAACTAACATAAGGTAAATTATGAATTTATTAATACATACGAAGGTGTAGGCAGAGGTGTATTAACACCCACATTTCGCCAACTATGATTTTTCGTCCCACGTAATAGGGGGCGAGCCTATTTCCGTCAAGCGGACACTTAGTCATGGGCTGTATGTTTACTGTCGGATGGAGAACAGCCCTATCCCTTAGTCGCCTTCTACGACACCCACAGGAAGAGATGGGGTGCACTATTCTACTACACCGGGAAACAACACGGCTAAGTTTATTTATCTGTCTGTCTATCTATCACACAACTCTTCTATTGTACACAACACAGACAAGAAAACAAACTCTTACTCACAATAACTTCTCCATAATATTGGCAACACTAAAAGTGAAACTATAAGTGAAACTAGACACCGGTCTGTCCGTCAGCTAATCCAAGTGTGGATTGCTTAGCACAAAGCCGATGGCTGAATGGACTTTGCTCTATATACTTAAACAGGATTACACAATGCTGATATGCAAATTGTGAGAAGTACGAGGGTGATGAGAGCCACTTAACTTAGGTCATGCGCAGTGGAAACGCTGACGGAGCTGACTAAGTTAAAAAATAAAATTAAGGTGAAGTATGCTGTTACTCAGGATATATATCTTGGACGTAAAATGTGGTCAAAATGTGCTCTATTATTTATTTTATCCTCTGTACATTGTTTCTTGAATAAATGCTTTCTTTCTTTCTCTATAAGTACGCGCAGTACAAGTTTCTTGAGTGTCTTTTGAGGGGTTGTTGTAAATTCGTCTCAGTCCGTTTCCGTCAGTTTTACGGAGGTAGGACACGACGGTATCTCCCGTCTCAAATCGAGCAGTCCGACTGGGGAAGTACCTCCGCCCTACAGAAGATCGCGGTTTAGCAACCTTGTGTTGTGTTTTCCGTGGTGAGTAGGGTAGCCAGAGCTCATTGGAGGGTTCTTGTGCTGTCAGCGGGAAGACCAAAGGCTTGGGTTAACACCACTGACTGGTGCGGGCGTGAAATGTTGGCGCGGCGGTCAGGGAGACGCGGTGAAACGGTTATCCGCTGGCCGCCCGCAGGCTGTACGGTTCCCGAACCTGGGGAACACTTAATCTCCGCCCCAGGAGGCTGATCCAGCAGCCTGTGTAAAGTTCCCGGTGCTGTAGTCGTGCCGGAGGAGGAGACCGAGCAGACATTTCAATTATATTTCATGTGCGAAAATTCGTCTCACCTTAAAAAGTACTGTCAGCAAGATAAGTGTTTGTTGCAAGCATATGTGTGTATGTTTGTACTTAGGCTGACAAGCACAGGGCCCTACCTGATGGAAAGGGAGTGGTTACCGTGGCTTATAGAAGTTCTGTATGGTTATTAAAAAAATAACCACGAAGCCTTCTAACCTAATCTATCCAAGTCGGAATGAGCAGCTTTCTCAAGCTTTACGTTGATCTAGAGAGAGAGAGAGAGTAGAGATAGAAGAGTGGTAATCTATTACTTTATTTGCTAACAGTACTTATTTATCAAGGTGAGACGAATTTTCGCAAGTAAAATATTTTCAACTGAGACGAATATTCACAACAACCCTTTTGACGATAGCACGGGTGCGACTGCGGTGGACGCTGACCTGCGACTGCCAGCCTGGTTTATCTTTGTGGTTATTTCTTTAACATAGCGGTCAGTATGTGGGGTCCGGGACCTATTCGAGCCCCATCGAGAAAAGATTGCACTGCGCGACAAATTGAAACTTGCAATCGTGCAAATAATATTGATACCTACTCATATTTGGTTACTCAAATTTATAATACCAGTAGGTATATAGTCAGTTTATGCGCGTTATTTCATGAAATTTATGCTGAGATTAGGAAAATTGGTACTTAGATGACCAGCCCAGGGGGGGGGGGGGGGGAGGTCATGACCCCATGACCCCCTCCCCCTGGATCCGCCCTTGCTCCCCAACTTGGCGGCCTTGAAGAACCTCGTAACAACGAGCCTGTTGCCGTCAAGTCAAGTCTTATCGAATCGTTTTTCAATCTATCTACCAGTATTACTCCTTTGTTTATTAAACATGATTTGCATCTTTGCAATTTCACCTCTTCATTCAAAGTTCGATTTCAAGACTTACTACTGAAAATAATAAATGTACGTACCGATTTTTTATTCTATTTTCGATAAAATATGATCAATTTTTTTTGACAGCCTCCGTGGCGTAGCGGTAGTGAACGCGGCCGCTACGCAGGAGGCGCGGGTTCGATCCCCGCTCAGTGCAAATATTTGTGTTCATGAAATATGGGTATTTGCATTGGTCTGGTCGTGCCTCGGAGAGCACGTTAAGCCGTCGGTCCCGGTTGCCATAAAAACATCTATGGCAGTCGTTACGGGTAGTTGAAGCCCTAAAAAGTCCAAAAATATCGGTCTAGCTGCAAAAACTTCGATATCGCCTAATGTTAACATTGGGTTGTGGAGGTCAGATGGCAATCGCTTCACGGAAAATATCGAGGTCTGGCCAAATCTGTAGTTAAGACTGGTAAAGCGGACCCCAGACTTCGAGCTGAAAGCTTCGGATGCGACTGGGAATAACGCTAGGAGGAAGAAGATGATCAATTTTCCATTTTGAATATGTCACACGATAGCTTATTGGCCTAACAATACCAGGGGGTTAAGTGGCCCACTTGTCATCAATCTGGCCAGATACTTGTTTCACTAAGAGTACCTACTAGATTTAAGTAAATAAACTAGGCAATAATACTTAGAAGCTGATCTTTAAAGATAGTCCTATCCTATCCCTTGATCAGGGAATTACCCCTTTTTCACTTAATATTGACTTTAACAGTGAAGTATTGTGCTTATTTTTTCATATGGCAAGAAAATAATGGTATTACGCGTGTTGCAAGCCTTTGTAGGATACAGTAACCGCTTACCATCAGATGCGCGGACCTCTCTTGTACACCCGAGCGCCTCTTGGTGGTATCGAAAGTTTCCTGTTTGGAGTCCCGGAATCAAAGTCAAAAGAAACAAAGAGGTGCAGAAATATGACTCATTTCTACACCTCTTATATAGATTATGTTTATTTTGAATTTTTGGCGGGGAAGGGGGGTATATTTACCCCTGTGACCCATTACAAAAATATTTAAACTTTTAGTAGGTACCTACTTAGGTATTAACTATTACTCAGAACAACGGAGGTTTTGTGTTTAGCTTTGTGTAATCAGTATGACGTCACAGTGACAACCATTGGGCCACTTCCTACAATATCATTTATGCGTCATAATTATCTGTAATTAACTTACTATGAAGCACAAAAAACACTACGATACTAATAAATTAAGTAGGTACTTATATTTCTGTGAGTAGGTAGGTATAAGCTTGAGCTTGAGTTAAATATAAATTCATTGCGCAACTTGACGCAATATCTATTGAAAATGTCAAAACATTTTAGAGATATCAACATAATATTATGGGTATTTTTCCCATCATATACCTATTCGAGTTTTCCTCAATATGTTACAGGTATAATACAAAACAACACACTTTCGTTTCACCAGCAATATTACGCAACAGTTGCAACATAATTTGTTGTGTTGATGTCATCGACCGGACGATGTGCATGTGTGCGTCATTTGCTTCTGTCTGATTGGTCAGTGGTGAGTGGTGATGTAACACACACAGAGGTATAATGTTGCGCGCCATTTTAGTATTATTAGTATTTCACGCAGATATTGCGACGCAGTTGCGCACCACGCATCATACCGGACGGTTGTGTCAATACAGAATTAAAACAGTTGTTTCTGAAAATAATAATCATGGAAGGAAAATACGATTTGTTTACTAAAGTGAGTGATAGACGTGACATAGCGGATTTTGTCAAGGAGATAGAAAAATATCCGTGTTTGTACGACAAAACGTCAACAGAGTATGCCAATAAGGTGCATAATCGAAAAGCTTGGTCGACTATTGCGAGAAAGAACAATACCACAGGTAATATTTCTATTGTTTATAGGCACACATTTTGGTACTTGTACATCTATAATTTCTGGATAGTAATTGGGATGGAAAGGGTAAAAACGGGTTAATTGGTACAGTGAATTCTATTTATTGATGACAATTATGATTTTAGTATTTTTAACAACTAAGTACCCACTTAAAAGTTGATATAAGTATCCTAAGAAATGTTATATACTTCTCTATTTTGTATTTCCCTTTAAACCTTTTTGCATTATAGACACTAAACCACTTGTACTGTTTCCTACTATTTTATTATGAACGGTTTCGCCTCACGTCATTCTCAAAGGCTCATTATGACAGTTATGTATGTTAACTGTTGGATAGAGAATAGCCCCATCCTTTTGTCGCCTTTTACGATATCCACGGAAGCGATGGCGTGGCCTTATTCTATTACACCGGGTACTAATACGGTGATTATCTATACTCCTATACTAATACGTATTTTATAGAGGAAAGATGTGCATTTTTGTATGTAGCGAATAAACTTATAAACTAACTAATGGACAAATTTCAAAAAATCTCTCACCTATAGAAAGTTGCCAGGTATTAACATAGGCTATTTATATCATCACGATACCATCAACAAAGAACGGGATCAGAATTTCACGTGGGCGAAGCCGCGAGCAACAGCTAGTATTATAATATTCTAAGATTAGCTAAAGCGAGAGAAAGAGACGAGGACGCGAAAGAGAAAGATAGAAGACTGCAAAGGTGCAAGAGATGATTGTAATCTGATGACTCAAGAATGTTCTGGGATATATTACACAGCGTCATTTAAAGCCTAAATAAGCATGGTCGGTACCTAATAAGGGTTCTACGATATAAAATGTAAACAAACATAGTCAACATAAAAATAGTAATAATATAAATAACAACATTAAAGAAACATACAGAGAAAAAAGGAAAAAAAGGATCCACTTTCATTTATTTGCCCTCCATTTCATATAAAGTCATCTTCATCTCTGACTGACTCATAACTTTTCAGATTATTACTCATATCTATCCAAAGAACCTAAATTTGTCGAAATTGACTAAGCTGAAACTGATAAACAAATTAAGAACAAGTCAAAACATGGTCCCAATGTATGTGAAATACGAAGTATGCGCGTAGTTGTAGTTATTTCAACAGCATCTATGCTATTATGTAATTGTAAAGTGGTCGTATCTGTACATTGGAGATATTTAAAAAAATATACTTGGGTTATGTTATGTTAACGATACTGAACACGAAAATATTTTTTTTGAATTTCCTGTCTGTTTGTCCGCGATGGACCCAAAAACTACTGGACGGATTTTAATGCGGTTTATTTTTGTTAGAAAGGGCTTACTCAGACTTAAAATCTTACGTTTGTTTGATAGCAATCGGTTCAGTAGAACCGAAGATATGAGCAAAAGTCGCGTTAACCGAGATGCACGCGGGCGGAGCCGCGGGCGGAAGGCTAGTTAAGCAATATATTGATGGACGATTGTTATTGAGTTCATGTTAGGAGTAGTTTCAATATAGTTGATGGCCTTGCTTAGAAAAAAGTTACAAGTATTGTAGGTATAGTTCTATTCTCATGATAATCATCATCGCCTTTGACTGCCGACCTTTTTATGTGTAACTAGCTGATCTCGCGAACTTCGTACCGCCTAACAGTCGACTTTTTATTTTTTTTTATTTTTCTCTCCGTAAGAACCATCCCCGTACTTCAAGAAATATTCTAAAAAAAGAATTAGCGAAATCGGTTCAGCCGTCCTCGAGATTTGCGCTTAGCAACACATTTAGGGATTCATTTTAATATTATAGACTAGCTTTCTCGACGAACTTCGTACCGCCATATTTTGCCCGTTCTCGCTGCACCTAATGTCTCATCCTTTAAACCTTCCCTGGACACCCACGAATATTTCAAGACTAAAATTAGCCAAATCGGTTCAGCCATTCTTGAGTTATAAAATAACATCGAAAAGTGGCATTGATTTTTATATATTAGAGAAGAAGAAGATAGATAAAAGTGCATTCTATATTTACAGTCAACAAAGAAAATACGGTTGCACTTTTTCAAATAAAGTTGTATGTCAAAGTGTGACACTATTTCCTTTGACGACTGTACCACTTTGGGTACGTAATATAACGTAGGAATGTACACGACAAAGATTTGCATCAGTAACATAATAATTTATAACTTATTTTTTTTTTATTGGTTACAGTACCAGATTGCAGAGACAAATGGCGAAAAATACGGATATCATTCATGAGATCGTTGAAACAACAGCAAAGCGACAAGCCTCCGATGAGACCATACTACTTGTCAGAAGATCTACAGTTCTTGAGGCCTTTTCTGACGATAAACCCTTTACCCTCAAGTAAGAAAGAGGAAAAAATGGATTACGATACGCCAGTACAAAAGAAACAAGAAATCTCCGACAGTGACAGTTCAGATCCTTTTGACATTGAAATTGCAGAGGATGAACCTGAAATCAACAGAGTAAAATCAGATCCAAATAGTATAATCAAGGAAACTCCAAGAGAAATTATATATGTAAATCAGAATGCAAAAAACAATTTCATGGATGAAAAGCAGTATGCAAAGAATAGTTACGGTGATGAGAAACCGTATGGTAGAAACAGCTACGGTGATGAGAAACCGTATGGTAGAAACAGCTACGGTGATGTGAAACCGTTTGATAGAAATGGTTATGGAGATGAGAAACCGTTTTCTAGAAACAGTTACGGAGATGACATAGAGGCGAATCCGAGAAAAATGTTTTTGCTTAGTTTGTTGCCCGATGTAGAGTGTTTAACAGAATCCGAAATGCGGATATTTAGGCGAGAGGTGATAGGTGTCTGTGACAGCATACTGAATAAACGTACGTTGCGAATACGTTACTAGTCATTCTTATTTGTCTGTGCGACAGTTTGTAGAGTGCCTTGTCAGTATCATGACAACCAGTATGCAAAGAATGGTTACGGTGATGAGAAACCGTATGGTAGAAACAGCTACGGTGATGTGAAACCGTTTGATAGAAATGGTTATGGAGATGAGAAACCGTTTTCTAGAAACAGTTACGGAGATGACATAGAGGCGAATCCGAGAAAAATGTTTTTGCTTAGTTTGTTGCCCGATGTAGAGTGTTTAACAGAATCCGAAATGCGGATATTTAGGCGAGAGGTGATAGGTGTCTGTGACAGCATACTGAATAAACGTACGTTGCGAATACGTTACTAGTCATTCTTATTTGTCTGTGCGACAGTTTGTAGAGTGCCTTGTCAGTATCATGACAACCAGTATGCAAAGAATGGTTACGGTGATGAGAAACCGTATGGTAGAAACAGCTACGGTGATGTGAAACCGTTTGATAGAAATGGTTGTAGAGATGACAAACCGTTTTTGAGAAACAGTTACGGAGATGACATAGAGGCGAATCCGAGAAAAATGGTTTTGCTTAGTTTGCTGCCCGATGTAGAGTGTTTAACAGAATCCGAAATGTGGATATTTAGGCGAGAGGTGATAAGTGTTTGTGACAGCATACTGAACAAACGTACGTTGCGAATACGTTACTAGTCATTCTTATTTGTCTGTGCGACAGTTTGTAGAGTGCCTTGTCAGTATCGTGACATTCAGGCCATTTCCCTAAAGGTAAAAATCTAAACAAAAAGATAAATCTTTACAGTACCTAGTTTTGGTTTGACAAGTCACAAGATAAGTTAGTGAAGTTTAAAGGAATGGTCAAGGAACACTACTTGTCCAATGTGTTACGTGTAGCATAGAATAATTAACTTATAAGTATCTTTTCATCGTATCTGTGTATGTATGTATTTTTTAAGTATAATTAAGTATTTTTAAGTATGTGTATTTTTAGTTATGGATATATATTCAAGTAGATATGTATTTATATGGGTATTTATGTAAGTATGTATGTGATGTAACTATTTAATTAAACGCCAACAGCTACCAAATACTCCAACCAACGTACATTTCCATCCAAAGGTTGCCTGGAAGAGATTGCGTATAGCAATAAGGCCGCTCTTTGTACTTATCCTGTCTTCTTAATGTCTGTATAAAAATATTGTAATTTGGCGTACAATAAAGTATAAAATAAATAAAAATAAAATAAATAAATAAGAAAAATCTCGCTAAGGTAGGCTTGAATAAGTTTTCTAGAATATTCTCTCTGTGGCACGTTTATAGGGTGTTTATAAAAATTTAATTTCGGTTTTAACTACTCTAAAAATATATCAATATGTTGATATGCAAGCGATTGAGAGACTGTTCTGTAAAATCCAAGCTAGGCGATCTCAGCAGACTCTCTACTTAGGTGCGTACAAATTATATAGCATAACATGTTATAAAACAATGTTATATAACATGTTTCAGTAATCTAGACACTGAAGTTATAAAACATGTTAGTGAGTTATATAACACGTTATTTTTATTTTAAAAACACTGCAACGTCCAACGAAATTGTTATATGACATTGTTAAATCTAATGTGTACAGTATTGTTAAATGTTGCAACGTTATATAACAATGTTAGATAATGTGGACGTGTTAAGAAACACAAGTTATACAACATGTTACATAATCTGTACGCACCTTTTACGTGCTTATTCAACAGCCGGGTACTGTAAACGGGTTTTGTATTTTAGAAAACTTGCCATTAGATAATCGTGAAGCGATATGACTGCCTCTGTGGCGTAGCGGTAGTGAACGCGGCTGCTACGCAGGAGGCGCGGGTTAGATCCCCGCTCAATGCCAATATTTGTATGCATGAATATAAATATTTGCATTGGTCTGGGTGTTTCTATGTATAATATGTATGTATTTACAAAAAAAAAGTATCTAAGTATGTATATCCGCATTCTAGATTCCATAACACAAGTTAATTAAGCTTACCATGGGTCTAAAAAGCGTTGTGTAGAATGTTGTGGAATATTTATTATTTATTATTATTATTATTATTTAAATCCAGTGTTGGAAAAGAGACAGTTGGGGCAAAATGAATAATAGCAAAATATACCGTATTTTGGTAGCAGCTGCATTATGCTCTAATATGCTTGAGTCATAAATAGATTTTTTCTCACCGAAATGGCATAACCTGGCATAAATCATATACCATTCTCTCCCTGAATAATCTAAATATTCACCAAACGTAGGATATGATAACTAGCAGTATAATATTATATTTCGTATAATTACCTTCCTATCCATTTTCCCAATCCTCTTTTTCCAATATTTATGAGCCAGCTCCACCGTAGGAATACCACTTTCTGTACATCCTTGGGGTAGGATTTGCCTTCTTTACCTTTCCAATTGTCCCCTTTTTTTGCCTAACCCTAATGTTCCTTTGTTACTTTATTTGTAAAAAATAGTTATAATACCAAAGTCATAGTTATAAGCTTGATTCAGAAGACCGTAATTCTGAAGATGGAATATGATCTTTGAATATTAAACTGAGAGATAAATATTATGTACATAAATATTAGAAAATAGTGTAGTCTTAAGATACGTATGAAATGTCCCTTTTTCACTTAACGTAAATTTAGTTTACAAGAGTGAGAGTAAGAGATAAATGTAAACATAACCGTATGATTTTACTTACGAGGAATATCAATCAGGTAAATTATCATTCTAGTAATTCTAAACATTATTACATTGAACTAGTCCACAGTTTCACTTGAAAGAATATAACTACAGAATTTAGTTGACCATTTTTTCTATTCATCCATTGGTTATTGGTTCTACCCCATTTTACCCGGCATCATTTTTATTTGATGTAATTTAGAGAAATAGTGAACTAAGAGAAGTTAACATTAATTTCCTATAAGATTTAGTTATAATATTATGTTTTTGAACTGAAAAACAAACTGGAGAGTTAATCAGTATTATGTCGTCGTAGATTTATCTATATACATTTATTGTAATAAATATTATACACCCCGGCATTTCTTTGTATCATTTTACCCTATTGTCCTTTTTATAGATACAGTATTGTAGAATAGAATGACGGATGTATGGGATTTGACGTATAATATATGTCAGTTGTCAACGTGCCAGCCTCCGAGGCGTAGCGGTAGTGAACGCGGCCGCTACGCAGGAGGCGCGGGTTCGATCCCCGCTCAGTGCAAATATTTGTGTTCATGAAATATGGGTATTTGCATTGGTCTGGTCGTGCCTCGGAGAGCACGTTAAGCCGTCGGTCCCGGTTGCCATAAGACATCTATGGCAGTCGTTACGGGTAGTTGGGAGCCCTAAAAAATCCAAAAACAACGGTCTAGCTGCAAAGCTTCGATATCGCCTAATGTTACCATTGGGCTGTGGAGGTCAGATGGCAATCGCTTCACGAAAAAATATCGAGGTCTAGCCAAATCTGTAGTTAAGACTGGTAAAAGCGGACCCCAGACTCCGAGCTAAAAAGCTTCGGATGCGACTGGGAATTAACGCTAGGATGAGAGAGAGTTGTCAACGTATGTCATATTTAGTTAAGGCCTCCCCCTAACAAATTGCAATCACCATTTAAGCGATGTTCTTGGAGGCATCTGAGGCTTTCACCTATGATCCAGGGACCGTTTTTTCCTTCTCCTCTTTTTGGTTTTACTTATCCGGCTTTTATGGAAGCGACTGCCGTCTGAACTTCCAACTTCGAGAGGAAAGTCTCCGTTGAAATGATGATTTTATACAGAGCCCTCTATACCCAAACTCAGCTTGAATAGCTTGTTATACTATATGGAGAATGAGGGTCACCAGTTAACATATTTAACTACATATATTGCATGTAACATATAAGTGCATGGTTTTGTAAACACACATATTCAACACATTCGTGCATACAAATATTTCGATACCTCCTACGTAAACTGTTGTAACTTCTAAACTGTGATTTTACAGGAGAGCGTTTCAAAGGTACTATTGGCAATAAAAACCGCAGTTTTCAACTAATTTTTATAAAATTCAATATGTGACTTCAGTTAATAATACTTTAGCGTTTACCTCATGGTATTATTCAAAAATACCAAAGGTTTTAGAGATTTTGCTGTTACAACACTTTACCGCGGTATATGACCTTTACAAATTGTTGTATCAGTCACTTACAATTATGTACACCGGAACACATGAGTCGCATTTAGTCGTATGTACCAGATACAACAATTTACGCCGAAAAGCAAGAGAGAAAAAAGGTGTGGTATGTTTTATTTTTACCACTTAGGTGGCAGACAAGTACACGGCCCACCTGATGGGAAGTGGTTACCGTGGCCTATGGACGTATGCAACACCAGGGGCGTCACATTCGCGCTGCCGACCCTGAAAAAACCTTCTAATGCCCATTCTTGAAGAGCCCCAGAGATCCGATTCTCAGCACTCCATGGATTCACCGTGCGGTCGCCGGGTCCTTATGGACCCGTGATACAGAGCACACCGTGACGGCGACTGGGACTTGCGACCCAGATGTAGGTTAAGGGTGGCCATTTTGTGATGCATCAGCGCTCACCTCCACCGTCAGTAGTGTACCCCCCTACCTATCCAAATTTGGTAAGATCTTATCAATGCCGCTTTGGACATTCGATTTAGTAAAGAGCTTACTGAAGCTCTTGGCAATCCGAGGTCTTTAAGTTGTACAGGGATTTAGCTTGAAATCGTCTTGGTCCTACTTCTACGGCGTAGAGTTTAATCACGTAGCCATTTTTGGTTAACTCGTTAGTCAGGTCAAAGTATTTGTTCGTCTTTATAGCGTGGTCTTTAGGTTAGGTTATGTTAGTTTTCCACGGTACTGTGCGTTCTACAAGCACTGCTCGCCTATGCGATCGTGAAAAAAGGAATATATCGGGTTTGGATGACGAGGTACAGACATCCTCCTTTTATAGTGCTTCTCATAAGTGTAGTCTACAAGTATTGTCCAGTCAACGGCAGCTATCAATTTATCAATCAATTGTAGTCGCTTGGGAAAACCACCGCAGGGATTTCATTCCACAGGTTGAGTGTGCGAGGGATGTAGTTCCTTTCATACCGCACAGTGCGTACTGTTTCCGGACGTTGTGTGTGACGATGATTTCCCTGCCTGTGGCGAGATGCGATGATAGAATGTAGCTGTGGGTATCATGTCAAATAGTTCATCTGAGCACAAACCATTGTATATTCGGTAGAACACACACAGTGAGGCAAAGTCTCTTCTGAGACTGAGACGTTCCACATGACCTGCGAGTATGGGATGGTCAACGAGCCTCAATAGTCGTCTTTGTACCGAGTCGAAGGGGTTGACCACTTCAAGTTTCAAGCTGGCACGTAGGCGCTTCGACAAAACGGTGATTGCAGTACTCCAAGTGGGGCCGAACCTAAGCCTTATGTAGGCGGAGTCGTTGCCCGACAGTTAAGTATTCACCCTGTTGATCACTCCAAGCTTCTTTGATGCTAGCTTCACCTTGTCTTCCAATTGACTACGGTATTGGACGTCGCTGGAGATATCGATATCAAGGATCCCAATACTCAAGGAAATGGTAAGCAGTGTGCCCAGGAATTGCGATGCTACAATAAATGGGATTTTCTTAACGGTGAATACACATACTTGTGTCTTAGAGGGGTTGAATTGTACTAAATTCAGTCTGCCCCAATCGGGTACTCTAGATAACGTAGTCTCGATTTCAGACACAAGTTGTTCGCGGCTTTCCTCCATCTCGGACTGAGGGATATTTGCACGGTCCGTGTAACAAGCGTCTCCGGTACTGTCGTCCGCATAGCGATGAATGGAGTCATCCGACAGCATGTCATTGTTATGCAGCAGTAACAAGGTCGAGACAACACGGAACTTTGTGGGACACCAGCGTTTTATGTCCATGCGGTCCGAGCAACTGCCATCAACGACGGCTTGGATACTTCTGTTGGACAAAAAGCTGGCAATCCATTCGCATAATTCCTTGGGGAGTCCATAAGAGCTTTGCAAGAAGACGTCTGCCAGACCCGATCAAAGGCCTTTCCGATATCGAGACTAACCGCCAGTGCCTCACCTCGAGTCTCGATGGCTTGCGCGCAACGGTTTGTGAGATACAAAAGAAGGTTAAGATAAGATACGCCGGTTAAGCTACGGTGGCGGAAGCCGTACTATCGGTTGCTCAGTAGATCATACAGTTCAAAGTACCCCAGAAGCTATGTATTAATGATACGCTCCGTCACCTTCGAGAGGAGGGAGGAGATTAGCGGAACAGACAGACAGACCGACCAAAGACATTTAAATTATGTTCTTGTTAATGGTACCTGATATACATTCACACCCATTTAGTAAAAATTTGTTATTTTGAATATGATGATGATGATTGATGATCGAAGAAGAAGATTTGATGAAAAAGATGAAGAAGATAAGATGATAAGATGATTAAGTTAGCATAATAAATGCTTCAAAATTTCATTCAACTTCTTATTTTTTTATTTTTTTTTAGGTTCAAATGTTTATTCACTTGTTATTTTGACATTACAAACAGACACTTCAATTTTATTTATTTCTATAGATTTTTGATCACATCTATAAACCGCAAATGTTACTTACAACTTACACAATGTCAGTGATAAGCGAAGTAGATTGTTGTATGTGTTACTTAGTAACCATAAAATAGTTAATTTGACCACGTAAATCATTGTAAGTCATCTTGCCATGTACTTTAGTATAACTAATTCCGAAGTAAAATGTTGTATGTATTACTTAACACAAAATACTTGTAAATTCAGGAACGTATATTGTTGTATGTAATCAATACCACATTTTAAATAACCAATATTTTAAATACAGAAAATATGTGCTAGTACTATTACGTAATAAATATCAAATCAACACATAAAATACGCGCGTGACATGCAACCTACAGCGAGTTCCAACGTAGTCTGTTTTATGTCACACATACGCGGGATGAGCGCGCTCGTCAGACTCACACCGCCCGCCGTAAACTATTGCAAGTAATAAATACCACAATATACGCCGGGATACTTCGGAACTTACGATGTTATACTTCTGAAAACTACCGAAATTAATAGATTTTTGGATTTGATCTAATTGTTACAGGATACTATACATAAAATTAGACACTTTTACGTGAAAAACACAAAATGGCAATTTTGTGGGTTACAACAACTTACGTGGGAGGTATCGATTTGTACTAAACATGAATCGAACTACTACCTCTGGCACAGCAGTTACACGCCGTGCCACCACGCCACTCAGGTTGTCTGTAGTCGATAAGCATCAGATGGACCCTGTGTATCTTTGCTACCTTAGTAGTATAAAACGAATACGTACGTCATCTAAACACATATAAGTAGATATGTATGTATTCATGTAAGGCCAGTGAGGAAGACTAAGAACTCTTATAATGCAATAAAGGGTTGATAGTGTAACAATGTTTCAGAGTTTATCGGGGACAACACTTTGTGTAAGCTTGAAATAGAAAACTGGAACTGCAGAAGGGGAAAATGGATATAGTTAAAATAGAATTTTCAAATGTGAAGCCGATTTGATCGCCGGGAACCTCTGTCAATCGTTGTATTCGCTATTCTGCTGAAAATAAACCTGATACAAAAGTGAAATATGAACTCTATGTTACTTCAGTGTATACTATGCAGTGTATACTACCCCATATAGCTATGATTGACAGCCTCTGTGGCGTAGCGGTAGTGAACGGAGGCGCGGGTTCGATCCCCGCTCAGTGCAAATATTTGTGTTCATGAAATATGGGTATTTGCATTGGTCTGGTCGTGCCTCGGAGAGCACGTTAAGCCGTCGGTCCCGGTTGCCATAAGAACATCTATGGCAGTCGTTACGGGTAGTTGGAGCCATAAAAAATCCAAAAACAACGGTCTAGCTGCAAAAGCTTCGATATCGCCTAATGTTATCATTGGGCTGTGGAGGTCAGATGGCAATCGCTTCACGAAAAAATAACGAGGTCTAGCCAAATCTGTAGTTAAGACTGTTAAAGCGGACTCCAGACTCCGAGCTGAAAAGCTTCGGATGCGACTGGGAATTAACGCTAGGATGAGAGAGAGATAGCTATGATATATAGCTACTAATATTATTGATACGAAAGTTTGTGATGATGGAATGCATGATGGAAGTTAGTCACTCTTTCAAGCAAAAATAGACTGAACGGATCATCTCTGGCGTACCAGTGTTGAACGCGATCGCTACTACTCGCAGGAGGCGCGGGTTCGATCGAATATGGTTATTTACATTGGTCTGGTCGTGCCCCGGGGAGCACGGTAAACCGTCGTTGGTCCCGGTTATCATTCGAACGTCTATGGCAGTCGTTACGACCAGTCTAACTGCACAATTTTGATTGAAAGCCGACCCCTGACTGAGTTGGGAAAGGCTCCGAGAATGATCAGAATCTATTATGGACAAATTATACGGAATAACACTTAGGTTTGTTTTTATACCTGGAATAGGTTGCAAGAGATCAGATGATTTCTTAAAATCACGGGATCAGAAATCTACACGGTCAGAACTAGGAAAAATATTAATTTTCGACAGACAGTTTTCCTGGACACCCTACACGGTTGCTTTGTACCAAGTCTATTCATGGTGCATCAGTACTTTCAGTAGAGAGTTATGTGCAACGTTAAGTGCAAGTGTATACCTAGTCGTTTCAGTTTTACGGACACGGTGACTTTGTTATACATTGTGGTCAAAGTGCGGAGCCATTACGTGGTTTAGCATATAAAACACTCTTTGTATAACGCAGTGGTATTTTTGTTGTTTATGTTTTATGGTATCTGTGTACGGAGAAGTAAAAATCGTTTCTCTGAATCCGAGTCAGAGTTACTGAGACATTTACCCCTGGCTTTTCGAACAGTTGCTTTTCATTCCTGAACATGCTAAATGAAACCATTTCAATATAGGATTCTTCTTCATCCTAGTGTTAATTCCAGTCGCATCCGACGCTTTCACTTCGCTTTTACCAGTTTACCTGCGGGTTTTGTCTGTACTTTTGGCTGATATTTTCGATATCGAAGCATTGCAGTTAGACAACTTGAAAAGTCCAAGAACTGACTTTTAGGGCTCCAACTGCCCGTAACGACTACTATATTTCAATAAGACTAAGTAATCTCTTTCAAACTCCTTTATTGTACCAGTCAATGATTATTTATAGATTTTTTTTCATAATCCTTTCGGCAGTTTCATATCAATAGATGATTTAAAGAGAGTCCCAAACGTCTTCGACTCGAGTTTTTGAGGAGTTGACTAGAAAATACAATACAATACAATATTCTTTACTGTACACCGTATGACAAAATACAACAAAACAAAAAAAATAAAACTAGTCCTAAGTAAAATAGTTAATTTATAAAATTAATAAATGATTCCAACGATTTGAGAACCTTCCTCCTTTTGGAAGTAAAAAAAAAACAAATAATATCCATACTTATCTACATACATATACTCACGCATGTATTTACCCGAGGGGGTAGGCAGAGGTGTATTATCACCCACATTTCGCCAACTATCATTAATCGATAACGATAATATCCATCCATTAACTATAATATTATATTCCATAATTGGTGGTTTTAACTAGGGTTTGAAACACATATATTTCTATTACCGCAGTATTACACTAGCATTACATTGATATCTTAAGGCACGGAGCTCGTTTCTTTATCATCACGGATGTGGTTAATGTAGAAAAAAACGAGCTAAAACCCACTATACTGACTCAATTCTCAATGCATGTTGCATCATCTCCCACTAACGTAGCGCAACATTGGCCGCCTGCCTATACTGTGAACCTGGGTGTGTGTGAAGCCAGCCAATCGTAATGCTCCGTTTTCTTGATACGTTACGCAAACGATGATAGAGATTGTCATTGGTCGGATTGGGTCACGTCACTGGAGATCAACCAATGACAATCTCTATCGAGCACAACGTTGCGTGCTTGCTTAGTGAATTGCACAGCTGGTCTGCGGTGTCACTTTCATACAGTACAAATAATACCGTCTCGAACCAAGCGGTCACTTACACCCGTATTCACAAACGATACTGTGAGGTCTCATAGTGGGCTCGAGCGCATAGGGCTGGTAAATTTAATTCACAAACATCACGGAGCAGTATCTAACGCAGTGCGTTCCCTCAACGAAGTATTACTTAAGTGTTATCAATGAATAAAAAGGCTTGCCAAAACGAACGCACTGAGAATTTGTCGTTCTTTGCACAGTTTTGGTGGTACGCATAGCGAAGTATTGTTTGTGAATACGGGTGTATATTTCTTTGCCGCTCTATAAAGAAGTGGAAAGTTCTGCCCGCACACGTGTTCTCCTCTTTTTACAATTCTGGGTCTTTAAAACGAGACGTGAAAAAGCATCTGTTAAGGATAATATATCAAGGATAACCAATTTAGAATTGTTAGCAGCTGTAGTGGTGATTCATATATCATATGGATTTCACTCTAGCTTCTTACCATACAGCGGGGTGTAGCCAATTGACGGGCTGAGTATAAAAAATCATAATTATCAGCCAAGCGCCAGCTTTTACTTTAACGCCTGAAGTCCGTTCTTCTTGACCTCATTTGGTTTGGTTAGCTTTTATGGGAGCAACTGACTTTTTAGATTTCGTTAGTTTAGATTAAGTAGCTCAAAAAGTGTGTCTAAACTACACTGTGTCTAAACTACACTAACCCGTTCGGCAATCTGTTGGGGGTTCCCCCTTTAACAAAAAGAGCGACGAACTACAGAAACATTGTTCTATGATTATAAAGAAGGCATTAATATGTATTTCAATGAATGAAGGTTGAAGTTTAATGATAATTTCTTCAGGGTGTAGGTTGGCTAAGTAGATTTATTATAACAGTCATATTTATGAGTGAAACGGACAAAGACTGAATCACACTTTGGACTGCGGACTATGCCGACCAAAATGTCACGTTATTACTGTGGCCCGATCTTTGAACCCCAATATCATCATTATTATCAGTTTTATTTATGAATCATTTAGAAAAAGTTAGTTGTCATTATGCAATATAACGGCTACGATACTATACAGTCTTTTTACTTGTTTATCCAAAATCGAATTCAACTAACTAACTTCTTATTGCAATATTGATTGAAACGATAGAAATGATTGAATGAAATTTTCTATTTGGATTGAAATGATGGAAACTGAAGTTTAAAAACCGTTTTCCTAAGTCTTCATAGATTCAGTAGAAATCATCAGTAGAATTATGCATGTATGGGATTGACAAGTGTTTAGTATGTCAGTCCTATACTTTGATCAATCTATTCTGTTCTTGGCCTCTTCGGCCCTCAGCCTCGGCAACTCTGTTAGCACTCATATCAACTAAAATGATTTCAGTATTTCTTGAATGAACTGGGGTAGATCAAGAAATGCCCCCGGAACTAATTAGGGGCTGTCCATTAATCACGTGATGTTTTTTTTAGCAATTTTTTAACCCCCCCTCCCCCATGGTGATACGTGGTGAGGTTTTAGACTACCCCCCCCCCCAGCCAGAATCACGTGTATTTTTTATTCATTATTTAATGGTGAAAAACTAAGAATCGTGACAAAAATCGCGAGTTATAAGAAAAAATAAATACACGTGATATATCTCAATATACCCCTCCCTCCCCCTGGTGATGTTTCGTGATTTTTTCCGAAATCCCCCCCCCCCCCCCCCCCTTTGAGCCTCACGTGATTAATGGACAGTCCCTTAGTAGAAGGGTTAATAAGTAGAAAGGTTTTGGGGCCCGGTAGAAGCACACAAGAGACAAAGCTAAATCAATATTTAATAGATACAGGATAGAGAGTTAGATGATATTTTTTATTCGCAATTTTTAATAAACTGTACCGAACAGATTCTCAGATATGATCTAAAAATGTATAAGGTTAAAGTTACAAAAGGAAACACTTTATAGGACATTGATAATCTAGGAAGATGTGTTATTGAACAGGAGAATGATAAAAAACTACATAAAAAGGAATGTGGCTGAAATGCAAATAAATAAAGTAGGCTTTAAAACAAATAAACTGGTCATAAAACATCCATCGGGTTTATGGAGCATAAGTGGATTGCCCATAAAGATTCCCATAAATCTTGTAAACATATTTACGGTTTGTAATTGGAGCAAAATGCTATTACAGTTAATAAAAAATGAATTGTTAGACTTGTTGAAATAGAGACGATGGACGTTATGATGATCTTTGAAAGAGAACTGAAGATACAATGAATATCTTGAGATGTATAATATATGTTTAATCGTCATCTCATCGATGACGATAAAATAAATAGAAGAGAGATAAGTAATAAAAAAAATTAGATAGATGTATGATAAAGATATTATTATAATGAATAAAATATAAAGATAGATAAGAAATTAATATAAAACAGTAATAGATATAGTCCCGCTTAAAGGACTCGGGACTGTAGGAAGAAGGAAACACGTGGGCTGGTAAAGAATTCCAAGACTTCATGGTGTGGCAAAGAAATTGTCGATGAATCACTTGGTTCCTCCCATTCCCCCGTGGTTCTTCATATTTCCATTAGACCAGTTTTAGGGAAACTGTATTCAATTGAGGAAGTGTATGTCATATCTTGTTGGACAGATAAACTTATGGTGTAGTGATGAACAAGTGAGTGAGCATGGTGTTAGACTATAGCCTGGTCGGGGCTGGTCTCTTCATCAGTCGCTACAGTATCTTCAGACGCAGGGTGAGTTGCATTTCATTAGATTTCTGCAATATTTGAATTCATTTGAACTAACTAATTAACTAAGTTACCTAATTAAGTTTGGGCTAGATTGAATTTCGTGGTTCCCGGTAGAGTTGAAATTGGGCTACCCCATCTTCTCCCATGCGGTATCGTGCAAGGCGACTAAGGGATAGAGCTGTTTAACATCAGACAGATATAGGTATACAGCCCAGACTCAGCCTCAGCTGCATTGCTCGAGTTAAAAAAATAGTGCCCGGAATACAGCAAAAGGCTCACCCCCTATTACGTGGGACCGAATACAATGATTGGTGAAATGTGGGTGTTATAAGTATGTTAAGTAGTTTGAGTTTTAACAACTGGACACGCGTGTCATCAGTTCATTACGCGTGTCGCAGGGGTAGCGGCGCATCATCACAAAACAATGCAGCAATGTATAAATTGCAACATCCTTCACTGTTCCGTTTGTGGAATTCCAGTAGCTTCTGCAAAAGGGGAAATTTTCCCAAAGAAAAGCTGGTGGAAAAAGGACTTACGTTGATATAATTTGTCATGCAGTATGCGACCACGACAGAGAGTTTATGTGACCACACTGACGGCATCTAAACTCTGTTTTTACAGGGTCGGCAGCATGACTGTGACTCCGATGTTGTTGCACACGTCCATAGGCCACGGTAATCACTTTCCATCAGGTGGGCCGAGTGCTTGTATGCTGCCTAAGGGGTATTAAAAGATTTTTTTTTGTAACGTTACCGCGCTTTAACTATGGTCTAAGTCTGACTACATTTATTTTATTATGTAGCACTGCTTACTATAGAATTGAATGCAATAAACCTATTCACAAACAATTATTAGATTTATACGGTCTATATGTTTTAAAAGTGAAAGTATTTACTTACTTCATTTTCTTGTTAAGAAATAGAAATCTAACCTCAACCAAAACCTCATTTTGATAGAACACATTGCCATTTGGTTCGTCTTCCGGCGGTTAGCGTTAGAATTTGGCTCACGTGAAGTTATTGAGCGAAAACGGCGAGCACTCATCGTGTCCTGAGCCCGAAGCCGACGTTGAATCGCTTGTACAGCGACCATTGTTACTACCCAGCATATACAACGTACTCTCACATATACCGATGTTACCGAAGATTTGGCATACATTACTTCATATAAACACAAACAACAATCGAGTTTGCAGTATTTACGCGCAATGTATGCCTACGAAATTATTCGACTGAGATTTAGCGGATACAGTGGCGTCATTATGACAGCGGATTAATTGGTCAGCCGTGTCACATCGAGAGGGGAGCGAGGCGGCGAGCGAAGAGGACAGCGATAGTTCGGAGCGGGCGGTGGATACATGCGGTGGAGCGCAGCGGAGAGCGGGCTCACGAGAGGGGAGCGGACGCTCGCCAGTCCCGCGCCGCAGCTCGCTCGCAGCGCCCGTCACCGCTATCGCCTGCGCGCCCGCTTCTCAACGAAAATGAAAGTCAAAGGAGCCCGTACTAAGAACATGGACAAGCTGATAGCAGCGGTTCAAGCTAGGGAGTGTTTGTGGGACAAGAGTTACAGAGGACATCGTAATCGGTTCAAATTAGAGCGATACTGGAACGAAGTTGCGCTGGAAGTGGGCACGACAAGTGAGTACCGATAGCGTTTTGCGTTTCACTGTGTGAAGGTTAATGTCCGTGGCGGATAGCGGTTGGTGTGCCGCGATGCCGGCACCGAGCGCTACCGTCGCGTTGTGTTAATATTGATAAATGGTCTGCTTGTTTTTCTACGCGCAGCGTTTTGCGCGCATAATAAACGTACTTAACTACTGTAACGCAACTCGCAACGTAGGTATAGGCTAGTAATTTTGAATATGGAATGAGGCGGTTAATCTTGTTGTAGGTAATTAATTGTTTTCATCATCGTAGTTTGATTTGCGTATGATATAGGTAATATCTAAGATATACCTACCTACTTAACCGAATACTAAAGTTGATAATAAAAGTAGCAATACTATACTATTCAATACTGTATTTATATTTCATACGATCAAGGTCACGCGCATTTGCGTATTTACATACAACACTGTTGACTGAATTCCTTTCCATATATTTTCTACGTAGAACAATACTTTATTTCCAATGTTAAAAATTTCTTCAATTATTACTAATTTACACTACTGGAAATTCCAGGTCTAAATTGCAGAAAAAAATGGAAGAATCTCAAAGACCAATGTCGGAAAGAAATGAAGAAGAATCCAGCAGACTCAGAATGGCCGCACTTCCAGAAATTGAAGTTCATTCATCACCAATTCTTGGCCGAAGACGAGGAAGGAGACGCTGATACCACTGATGAAGTGTTTAACTCACTTGATGATTCGATTAAAAGACCTAAATTGGGATACACACTAAGAAAGAAACTATTAATGAACAAAAGGAGAACAATAGATGTCGATATGAACAAATTGATTGAATTGGTCAGAGCTAGGGAGATCATCTGGAATCGACAGTTGAAAGGTCATCATAATTGGTACAAGCTTGATGAGAGCTGGAAGGAAATTGCTCAGGAATTGGATGTTACACGTAAGTTTATCTTTTATTTTGTTGGATTGATCGATTACTTGTCTCGTGATATATCTATTGATCAATGAGTGATAGCAATAATTTTATGGACAAATCTGGATCGAATCGTTCAAACCCATCATCGGCCAATGATGATGACAAGGTCGTCCGATTCTACCCAATACTGCTCAATTTCACAGATTTGCTGAAAAATATGCCTTGCAAAATAAAATATTGTAAACTGAACCACAGAGTACTTTATTTTATTAATTATATGAGCTGAAACTATGACCTGTGCTATGAGTTTTCATAATTTTAATTCCCAAAATAGGTCAAAATATATTATAAACAACGAAATAAAACAATGTTCACACGTAATTGTGTTTAATGAGATGTGAACACTGTGAAGGTCATTATCCATGACCATTATGGAGTGGTAATTACATGAACACGAATAAGTGGAAGACACTGTTATTTTTAAATTAGCATTGTTACATATTCCTGTACCTTGTGGGGTCTATTAAGAATAATTCCCTCAGAAGTTTTTTACCACTCGCCACAGGATTTTTTCATATCCGGTGTTAGTAAGCACTTAACTATATAGCTTAACTAGCGTTAAAGGTTCTATTAATGGGAATGAACATACTTAGACACATTTTCTTTTGTAAGTTTGTGTAGGTCTGTGTGTTTCTTTGTATAATATGTATCTAACACCGAAATTGAAAACTATACAATTTAATTTACAGGTGATGAAGCAAGATTAAAATGGAAGTATCTAAGAGACCAAGCTCGGAAAGAAGTCAGAAAACAAGGAGAATCTGAATGGGAATATCTCCCAACACTACAGTTTCTGACCAACCAATTTAATGACTACGAAGGGGCTGAACTACAAGATGACTCGTACACACCAGACGATAATGATCACGACCACGATCACGATCATTTTGAACCAGATCCGTCTACCAGCTACTATATCGAACAGCCTCACGAAGTCAGCGTCAAAGAAGATGAGTTTGATGAATTTGATACTAAACCTATAATTATGGAGACTGATTTCTATGATGATGACGATGAAGCACAAAAAGGAGCGGCAGGAGAATCTTCTGAAACGACAAAGGATGAAGATATTGGGTTCTTTAATAGTCTACTGCCTCATGTTAAGAAATTAGGGCCGGCTAAGAAGCTGATGCTAAGGATGAAGATACAAGAATTAGTTTATAATACTGTGTATAATGAAACATAGCATAAGGACGATTCTGCATTGCAGAGTTTTGAGAGTGATGTGATATTGGATATTGTATAGCTTCTTTATACAATTTTCATTGGATTGGTCAAGAATTCTTTGTGATATTAATGAAAACTATTTCTATGTCTTCCCCATTTTTCAGAGTCTTTTTTACCAATATATAATAATAGGATCTTTGGTAAAAAATCTGTCGTTTCAACAAGTTCAAAATATCTTTTGACATGATATTTTTTATAAATACATTTATCCATTCAAAGCATTTTGTGATGACTGGGAATATGGTAGAAATGGACGACTTCCAAACGTAACTGCACTTTTTCAACCGTCACAACAGTTGAAAAACTGCAGTGTCGTCCATGCAGTGTGCCATCTGTGCAGTGTGTTTGCAGTGTGTCGTCTGTGCAGTGTTGTCGTCTTCCATTACCGTGAAGTCATTTACAATGTGTTGCGATTTTAGTCACGTTCGATTCTTTTGATTAATAATATGGTAGAACAACACTTGCGCAATTAGCTAGTGTAAAATAAAGATATTAAAAAAAAAGAAGAATATAATTTTTATGTTCAAAATCGCTAAAAATGCATAAGATTTTTTGGCCAATCCGTTATTATGAGTAATACATAGTTTAGTTAAAGTAAGATTAATTGTTATCAAAGACATTATTATACTGCTAAGTGAAAAGTTTTATTTTATTGTATATAATGTACATTATATAGTATTTAAGTTTTGACGTCAAATTGACTTCAACCCACCTAAAAAAAAATAACTTCTATGTACTACTAGACTGATTGTACAGAACCAAAAAATTGGTATACTTAGTGAAAGACCACAACAGAACTCTACACTATTTGTAATAGAATACAACTAAATTATTGTATTATGACATGTAAAAAAGTGCCTTTGTTTTTTAATTTGGAACATAGTACAACCGATTTAGCTCAATTAAGGGGCAAACCTAGAAATAATTCCTAGTAGCAATTTTTTTTCTGAATTCGTTGAGGGAGGTCCCTGGTAGTCTAAGTTTCGATTTGCGTGGTATTCGGTTCGTTGCGTTCTCCGTGATCTTGAATTTAAGGATACATTTTTGTTAACATTGAATTTGGAAGTCTGTATCCTGTTCGAAATTCAAAATTAATTTTCACCTCGAAACCGTGTGAATTTTTGTACTATACAGTTTGTCTAGTATACACTTAGAAGTAATTGCACCCAAAAGTACGTCAGGGTTGATTTACACCAAACGGCCGAATGCTCATTCTATTCGTTCTACGTCAAATTATTTTAGTGTAAACAGTGATAGAACATTCGTTCGTTGTTCTTTCAAATGTAAACGCTGAAAATAAGGTTTAATTTACACTGAAATATTAAGAAAGAATGCTCTTAGAATACTCTTGTTCTAGTTCTAGCTTTATATTCGTCTGATGTAAACTAACCATCAGGTGCTAAATACATACGGCTACTAAATACATCGTATATACCAAAATGGGGTGCATAACTGGCGGCCTCGATATCTCTCGTTCAGATAATTGTAATAACCATAAGTGTACTTCTTAAAACTTTAATGCTAAATTTACGACCATTGTCATCGTTAACAAGTAAGTTAGGTACAATACGTTCCTAAAACGTGTAACCCTTTGAATGTAGGATGTATTAATAGACACCACTTATATAATGTCACCACTTATAAGCTATTGTAATACACCTCTTTAATATTACTTGTATTAGTATATTTTATCTTACTTGTATTAGTTAGAAATGCGACGGGTTCCTCAGTCTCTTTCATACGTTCCTCCTCGATCAGCAGCCTCGCCTGTAAGTTATTTAGGGAAAGTGTTGCTCTACAATCTCAGATCCTACTGAGATTGTAGAGCAACACTTTCACAGGCTGATATGAAGTACCTATTTATGGGGTGGCAATGACATCAACATTTTTTCTGGAATACACTCGCCTAGTTGTTTCAGTAGATTTGCCATTCGTTCTATCTGCCTAAACATCTGTGCCACCCCTCTATCTTCATATTTATATTTCATGAATTTTTCTTGCAGCAAATGCACGCTTGCTGTGCTTTTAAGTTCAAATATGCTTGAAAGTTTGAGCCACATTTCAGCCGCCGAGCCACATGCGACTAAGTGTTGCATTACATTCGCCGATACTCGGAATACGATCTGGGTTTGAGCTTTGAGCTTTAGCATCCTTATGCTCCCAGTCTTTTACTCCGTCATCCCCCTTTTTTGTAGATCCATCAACGACTCCAAATATGCCTAAGCCATTTAATACAATTTTCGTCTGGAATTTCCACAGTAACCAATTTTCCACACCGGTCAGTCTCACCACTGTTACCCCGTGAAAGCTGCCTGATCCATGCTAATAATGGCGTGCCCCTCGAGTTTTGCAAGTCAAACCGTATCCGCGTAAATCGGTTTGATTTTGCGGTCTGGGTCTGGGCCCATAACCAATTGATAGAAATGACGCTGGATACAGTTTGTTAATCAGTTATTTTATTACCCAACACAATATATACTTGTTTACTAATAATATTTGGACAGAGCTCAGAAAACAATTACTTACTGTGGTTATGGCCGGCGAACAAGAGAAGGAGAAAGTATAATGTTGCCATAGACAAGAAAATATATTATTACCATAATTTCTTATGTTCATCTAACAGCTTACCCCTTGGGAAATTTACAGGCGTGAGTATATGAATATATATTCTAGACTGTATACCAAAAGTTTAATTATAGTTTATTTAGTACTAGGTACATAATGTGATAATATTGAAGGGATAGTGGTGACATTCTTCTGTTCACGGAATTGTTGGTTCAACAATAGCGTGAATTTAGATGATGATAGTGAAATAGAATAGTGACTAACCCAGCTTTTTTGTATCTATTCCGTACTATTATATAATTGTAAAGTGGTCGTGTCTGTACATTGGAGATATTGAAAATAAAATACTTGGGTTATGTTATGTTAACGATACTGAACACGAAAATATTTTTTTTTAATTTCCTGTCTGTTTGTCTGTTTGTCCGCGATGGACGCAAAAACTACTGGACGGATTTTGATGCGATTTTTTTTTGTTAGAAAGGGCTTACTCAGACTTAAAATCTTACGTTTGTTTGATCGCAATCGGTTGAGTAGAACCGAAGATATGAGCAAAGGTCGCGTTAACCGAGATGCACGCGGGCGGAGCAAATAGTAATAGTAATAAAATAATATTGTTTTATTGATCATTCCAGCAAATAATACTAATAAGTTCCTTTTGTATATTTAAGTAGGTACACTACAGTACCAAGTTTAAGTTGTTCATTGCCTTGTAGATAATTATTATAAATTGTAACAATTTTTGTATTTCATTTGTAACACCTATTGCTACCGTACCGTTTGAAGAAACCAGTTCCAGTTCTAGTCCTAATCATAATTAAATGGGAGCCTCTCCTCTCCTTTCAATTCGGAACGTGGGGTCTTTACTCTTTGGTTTGGCTTATATTGCTTTGTGGGAGCGACTGCCTTCTCACCCCGAAAGGAACGCCTGCGGCGGCGTGCAAATGAGGCATATTTGAGCTTGAGCATCAAAAATTATCCGAAATGGAAGCTTTAAGCCTAAGCCGGGTCCTTTAAGCGGGGCGTGAAAAAGCATCTGATGAGGCCGTCAAGCTGAGTGCCACCATTGTAGCATGGTACGTGTCTATAATGGTGACCCTCTTTTCAAGACTTTGCCCTCAGCTTACCATCAGGCAAGGCGAAGTCAAATTGACGTGTCCTATATAAAAAAAAAGACATGTGGCACTGACTGCCGCGGTAAAGCTATTGCATAGCATTTTTTATCAACTTATGCAATTATAATTATTTACGTTAAGCGGAGCTACTTCGAAGCAGCTCGGCTCGATTCGTGCGAGCTCGGAGTTGGGGGTGTTAGGTTTTTTTCGTTACGGATTTTTTTTTCGGTCTCCACGCTCAAGGCCCGCGATAGAAGCTATGCAATAGCTTAATGCAAAATAAATGACAACCTCTGGCCTGGCAGTAGAGCACTCGATTACTCGAAGGTAGCAGGTTCGTTTATCGCTCAGTGCACAAATTTCATGCATGACTATCTTTTTGCTTTAGTCTGGATCCTTCTATATATAATCTATTTACAGAAGAGAATACATTTTATTGACGAGGCAACACTGGGGAGAAGGGAGGGGAGTCACACTTGTGCTGCTGATATTAAGAACAGAAACATTCTGTCCCGTCAGAGCAGAACACAAGCAGGGTTTAAGTCGGTTTGAGTCCGATATATCGCCCTGCTGGCCAGCGGGAGGTATCAGTGGGGATTTTCGTGCAATAAAAATAGATCTGCTGTAAATTCACAGAGATATAACTATATTCCTAGACCGTCATTACGTGTACGTTACATTAACCATAAACACTTTACTTAGCATAAGTAAAGTTAGCACTATTTATCAAATAGGTACCCGTAAAATAGGTAGTCAGAGATGGTCAACCTAAGAACGTATAATTAGATTGATTAATTTATTAATTTACAAGAATACCCATATGAGCGATTTGGCTTAGGTTAGGTTAGTTATATCGCTTTTATGGGAGAGATCTCCCCCAATCCTTAGAGGAAAACCTACACTGGAGCTTCATCCATTAATCAGCAAGTAAAGGTGAGATTTCTTGGCCCCAAAGCTCTCGATTGGACCCAGTATAGTCTGGTTCAGTCTACCATCTCTTTAAAAAGACATGTAGGCAATATGGTTGGAACTATTTCCAAACAAATCACTTTCAGATAAAAATAAACGACATTGACAAGATATGAGGGCATTTCAAGGTCTCTATTGGATCAAAGCTGTTAAAAAGCTACAAATCTTACTATATCTACACTTCAAACTCTAATACACCGCCAACAGGTTTACGATCCCTGGCTCATACAAAACCAAAACACGCGAGTCTGTAATCAAAACAGCCGAGCCAAAAACGTCTACATTTAGGTCATAACGAAATTATTTAGCGGATATTTTGTCATACAACGTTCAACAATGGTGAATAACGCGATACTTGAGGAGTATACTGGCATAGGTACGTTAAGGGTTAGGACACATAGTCCCGCGGTACGAAGGATATGCTAAGGTAATCTTACAGACCGATATCTAAAGCCTCGAGACAGCGTGCAGTTCAAGTCTGATTTATGTAACCGCCTCCGCCAAGCGGTGGATAACCTTGGAGTTCCAGTACTCGTACGACAACTTTTTGTCGCACTGAAATCCCCTCGGATACCCCGTAGCCTATGAGCGCTTGTAGACGTCCGTTTTCTTCACCGGATAACGGTCCGTGTTTCTTATCCATAGTCCGGTGCATGTATACACATCCATTACAAATCATACACCACCGGACAATGGACAAGAAACACGGTCCGTTATCCGGGGAAAAAAACGGACGTCTACAAGCGCTCTATGGATGTCTGCAGCACCTAGGTAGTTGGTCGCAGCAGGGTCGGCAGCAGGAGTGCTGCTGCTGACCCTGCTGCGACCAAAGGGTCAGGCCCTCGATTCTGCTAAAGTAAAACCACTGTCATGCCACTGACATTGCAAGAAATTTCCATTTAATTTTACCCTTTAAACTAATACTTACGTAGTAACTATTTAGTAATCTGCGCTAATGCAGTTGAAGTTTAAAATTAAATGGCTTTTTGTAGAGCGAATGAGACAGTCTAATAAAACTCTTTTCATTTAATTTTGGGCTTTGAGTCTATATTTAATGCCATTTTTGCAGTCTCTGTGATATGACAATGGTTTTACTTTATCAACGCCCAGGACACACCATTGGTCACTTACAGGGTCGGCAGCACGAGTGTGACTCCCCTGGTGTTGCAGACGTTCATAGGCTACTGTAACCACTTTCCATCAGGTGAGCCGTCTGCTTGTCTGCCACCAAGCGAAATTTTAGCGTACCTACGCATCACGGAGGACATTGCCTGCTCCATGTCAGGCAGTCTTTCGTGTCGACGAGGTTGTACTACGTTGCCTCGATCGCTATATAGGCTACAGCTTTAGTTACCGGCATATATTTTGAGTCCAGTGACGTCACAAAATGTACTCTGCATGCTCAGTACGTGTTTGATGTCTTTTGAGGATAGTATGGAATACTATGGCGGTGCAGGAGCTCAACCTACCAATCATCCACCACCGCGCGCGCCAGTGTCTAGTTTTTATCGTGACTTGGGTCGATATATGCCGATAGCAATGCGAAAGGCCGTCGATAAATGTGTTTTGATCCTAACGCGAAACTTTCAGGAGTTTATTAAGTACCTACAAATCCTACAATACGGTTAATCGTGTTTACGGTTCGACCGGACGTCGATCGTGTTGGCCACACAAGATGAAACAGCGCCGGTTATAATCGAACATGACATTCGACTCCGTGTTCAGTGGCAAAATCTTTGAAGAATACTTTTATAAGAAGTTATCGTGAAGAAATTTCTTTTTTGAAGCGCTTTGTAGGTGTACCTCTATTTTGTTGAATTCGGCACTACCTAATTGTTATATCATCATATTATCCTATGTGAATTGTGAAGATGCTTGAATGTTTGTTATTCTATCACGTTAAAACAGCAGAGCGGATCAGGCTAAAATTTTAAAGTGATAGATTGTACATTAAAAATATATATAGGCTTATTGGGATTTTTATTTTTTTTTTTTTTAAGAATATTAGCAACCGAAATTACTAATATTCCCGTTAACCCCTCCAACTAAGCTAAATTGCTTGTGCTAGGAGTGGGTTCATGTCGGTAGTGTAATGGCCAGGATTCGAACCCGGGACCTCTCGATCGTAAGGCCGAGTCCTTAACCACTAAGCTACTGACGCTTCCCGCATTTACCCGTGGTCCCACCAGTATGACCCACTTGTGGGACCCCGTGGTCCCACCGGACGGTGGGTCGAACTTATGGGACCATAGGTAAACCCTCGGCTTTAGTCCCTAGACTAATTTCCCATGCATTGCGGAAACTGTATCGGATTTGCACGCAGGCGGGACCTTGTACCTGATTAATTTAAACGTCATCAGTATAGTTTTTATATTGAACATTAGAAATTATTGGTTTATAATAGCATTTGTAAATGTCTTCCACCAAATAATGTTGGTCGGGAAACACGGGAAGTGTTTAATATTACTTGCACCAATAAAGTGAATCCAAATTGACTGAGTAATGAGAACGTTATGCCATTATACGCATTCTTGAGTAAAAATTACAATTATAAAAATGTAGTCAATGTACAAAATGATTTTTTTAAAACTAATTAGGTCGCAGATAAGCACACGGCCAACCTGATGGAAAGTGGTTACCGTGGCCTATGGACGACGGACGGACGGAATGGACGAATTATAAAACGAACGGGGTAAACTACATGTTTGCCCCGTGAACTTACTCTTTTCCCGTGACATATTACGAGTCCTTGTTGCACCCCTTATGCATACCCATATTGTTTTAGTTGTCAAATAATATATGAGAATCTGCTGGATAAGTACCTAGTCCCTGAAATTATCGCGTTCAACCAAACAAACCAACTTTTTTTTTAAATTCTTTTTTTTTTTTTCTAATCTTTATCTAATGATATGTCAGTCCTATTGTAACAAAACAACATCAACTACACTTAACCTAGGAAAGGTAGTGTGTTTATGAGATGTGTAGGAACACAACATGTTAACAACTATTCAAGCAATTCCTGAAATTAGCACTGAAAAAACGAACCGAACAACTTCATAATCTATACTATTATATAATTGTAAAGTGGTCGTGTCTGTACATTAGAGATATTTAAAAAAAAATACTTGGGTTATGTTATGTTAACGATACTGAACACGAAAATATTTTTTTTGAATTTCCTGTCTGTTTGTCTGTTTGTCCGCGATGGACGCAAAAATACTGGACGGATTTTGATGCGGCTTTTTTTGTTAGAAAGGGCTTACTCAGACTTAAAATCTTACGTTTGTTTGATCGCAATCGGTTGAGTGGAACCGAAGATATGAGCAAAGTTCGCGTTAACCGAGATGCGCGCGGGCGGAGCCGCGGGCGGAAGGCTAGTACCTATATAAAATACGAACAACCCAGTAACGTGCACAGCAATAGCCTTACTATGTCATTTGTGATACCGATGTCAGTAAGATCGATATATTCTCCGAAACACCGGTTATTTCGCGATTGGTTAATGGAAATGTTTAAATCATTCTGTGTGTGTGGCGTGGGCGGCGGCCATTCTGACGATGTTGAGTTGTTGAATAAGCAAACTTTGGCAGCATTGGGTATGGAGTTTGATTATATTATCGAAATAGAGTACACTTATCGTGGCAGTTAGAAGCCGACATACTACGTAACTTTTTTTACGATTAACTTACATACAAACATGCAATCACGCCTTTATCCCCGGACAGCTAGGCAGAGGTGAATTAACAGTATTAACACCCACATTTCACCAATCATTGTATTAGTATATTAGTATTATTATTCCGGGCACTATTGTTGATTCGAGTTATGCATCTGAGGCTGAGTCTGGGCTGTATACAGGGTGGAAGATTTTAACCTTACCTGGAGGGAAAGTACTTTAAATACTGGAGATAGCTAATTTCACCCAAAGGAAACATTCCTTTATTTTTAAAAAGAAACAAAACTGGATTCATAGTTTTTTGAAAATTCCCTTGCCATGCCCGGTAATCGAACCGACTAAAATCCAAAAAAGTAACATCCTGTATTTTTATAGCATCAATCGATAGTGTCAATCATGAGGATCGAAACTCTCTAATAAACATAGTAAATTAAATGAAAGGAAGTCAATAAAATCTTAACATATAAATTCCATTCCAACAGATACAGTACTTTTGCTCAACGTGCCATCACAGGGTGAGCACCCACTGGTCCCCTGGAATTCGTCCCCAGTGCCCATTCGTCCCTACATAATTTTGAGGTGCCCACTCGACCTCTGGTCTATTTTATAATTAAATTATTATTTATTTAGTAAAATGAGTACTAAATGACTAAACTTTGATTCCATAAAGAATATTAGTAACCGAAATGACTAATATTCCTGTTAACCCCCCAAGTAAGCTAAATTGCTTGTACTAGGAGTGGGTTCACGTCTGTAGTGTAATGGTCAGGATTCGAACCCGGGACCTCTCGATCGTAAGGCCGACTCCTTAACCACTAAGCTACCGACGGCGACGCTACTATTATGTCGATTTAGGTCCAAGATACGTGTCTCGAGGTATACTTGGTTGGGCTTGGAAAGCACTTCGTGGTACACCGCATCGCACCCTGGGCAACGGAGATGGCGAGAGACTTGCCTTATTGGTTCGTCTTATAATACTTTAATTGAGACTTTTGAATTAACCTGAGATGGCATGCGGTTTTAGTCGGTTTGAGTCGAGAGAGTAAATACCCCTGCTGGCCAGTGAGGGCCAGCCATGAAAAACAGGGACAAGTAATTTAAATATGGAATTTTATTCTTAATATGATAGGTTTTTTTTTTATACCACTTAGTTGGCAGACAAGCACACGGCCCACCTGATGGGAAGCGGTCACCGTGGCCTATGGACGCATGCAACACCAGGGGCGTCACACTCGCGCTGCCGACCCTGAAGAACCCCATATTGTAGTCGCATGGGAAAACTACCGCAGGGAGTTCATTCCACAGCCTGAGTGATGGATCCTTGAGTTAAGTTCTCTATTTTGTTAAATTGAATTTGAAAATTGAGTTTTCAGGGATTTCCTTTCATTTAATTAACCATGTTTCTTTGACAGATTTGATTCTTATGATTTATACAATTGATTGATGTAATTTTTTCGGATGTTATTTTTTTGGATTTTAGTTGGTTCGATTACCGGGTGTGGCAAGCGAATTTTCAAAAATCTATGAATGCAGTTTTATTTCTTTTTAAAAATAAAGGAATGTTTTCTTGGAGTGAAATTCGGTATCTCCAGTATTTAGAGAACTTTCCCTCCAGGTAAGGTTAAAATCTTCCACCCTGTATATCTGTCTGATGTCAAACAGCCCTATCCCTTAGTCGCCTTGTACGGCACCGTAGGGGAAGAGATGGGGTGGCTCAAATTCTACTCTGCCGGGAGCCACGCGGCTTACGTCGAGTCTTCGTACGTCGCTCTCAAGACGGGTGTATAGAAGAATTTGGATTGGGTTCGAGCGGGGCTCGGTGGTCCAGTGGTTAGAACATTCTCCCTGTAAGGGAAAGATCGCGGGTTCGAGTCCCGTCTGAGTTGTATTCGCTTTCTTCCATCTTAATCGATTTGAATAGTTAGCATAGGTACTAAATGCTTTAAAATTTCATTCAATATTTTTTGTAAGGTTGCAATTGCATGTTAAAAATATGTATGCTGCATTATAATGATAGTAGAGGTAGTTCTTGAAGTATGTAAGGATGGAAGCAGAATTGGGGCAGTTGTGCGTGCCTACCCCGGATGGAAATAAGCGTGAGCATTGTGTATTTATGTCAATCAATCGATTAGCCTATCGCACACATCCAGTCTGTCCCAGCCCAGCTACCATTTTAGGTCGTCAGTCTTCCTGGCTAGGGGGCGTCCCACCTCTTGTTTGCTTTCTGGCGTTCTCCACTCTAGGACTCGTCTGCTCCAACGGCCATCAGTCCTTCGACAGATGTGATCAGCTCACTGGCTTCAGCTTGCTGATTTTGTGAGCTATGTCGGTAGCTTTAGTTCTTTGTCGGATGACCTCGTTGCGAATTGCAAGAGACTCCAAGCATAGCTCGCTCGATGAAAGTACCTTAATTGTTATTTCAGACTATTATTCTATCTTTCCACCTTATCGTCCCAAACTTATTAAGTTATTTAGAATTAACTATACAGAGTGACGTAGAGAATCATATCGTCCAATCACAGTCCACGACTCTCTCATCAGTATCACACAGCTCTGACGTAACAAAATAATTCGGGTAATTTATTTCTGCACACAGTTTATCACATCTACCCACATAAGTATCCGATGTACCTACAATTTATTAAAAAAACAAACACTTTTGTTTGTGTATCTGTCTGTCATTACCGCACTATTAGCAAAGTGTAAAGAATCATTCGCAGTTAGTTTCAATGATTCTTACGTAAAGTTACAGATACATTCGTGGCATGTGCAGCTTCACACAAAATAAATATGTACAGGAGGCCAGCTTCTAACAACAACCTAACACACACAGACGTTGACACATATGTATTAATCTATCTATACTCGCACATTACAACACACTTTTGAGTATAACACCTGCAAATTTTGGTCGTAGTGGATCAGTTGGGTCCCCATAGACCAATGCGTCTATGGGGCCCCACCAAAATTTTCGAGACCTAAGCTAGGCCTAAGTTCTGACTTAGGCCTAGCAGACTTAAGTCTATACGCCTGCTGATAGACAGATGAGAAAGCCTGTGCTTCCCCTCGGTGTCAGGGATTTACGTGGCGGTCGTTCTCGTCAAAGGCAAAACCAAATTATGGAATAGTGTAAACACTGAGCTCCAAAGTGCGAGCTTTGGTTTTAACTGGGATTGGTGCTCGTGCAGCCACCGAAGAAACCAAAACGCCTTTAAAGAAGTATAATACAAACGTACCTATGACGGGAGTCTGAAAGACCCCCATCATACAATATTCCGAGTTCCATGTTAGATATCAAGTTCGACTCTTGGATCGATCAAAATATACAAATTTGAGATTTTATGTCCGAAAATTCATTGAAGCAACACTGAATCAGGAAAAATTACCTCGATGTCAGTATAAGGCTCGTGCTGAGAAAAGAAATGCGAAGAGAAGAGACTGCAATATTATTAAAAACTGTTGTGCAGTAAATTTCCATTCCTGAAAGCTGTAATCTCATATTATATAAATAGACACAAAGGTTGAACAACCTCGCAAGAACTGCATCGCCAGTGCATTGATCGAGTGATGGACGATTGCAGCGAATCGAGATCGCAAATCGATATTTTATTTATACGATGACAAAAATATATCGAGAGTGCTTTTGATTGTACGATTGCAGTTTTAAGTGGATCGAGTGGCAAAATGTGGCAAGTGAGATATTACCAATTGACAGAATAATGCTTTATTGATATGTTTCTCTTTTAGGCAGCAGACAAGAGGTGAAATCGAGGGTATCACCTGCGTATTTGCTCTCAGATTTACCCTTCGGAAATAAAGAGAATGAGAGAAGGAGAATCGTATTTCCACGAACATCTTTATAGGGAGGGGAGAATTATTGATCTCTAAGCATCGTGTTTCGGTCTAGTAACCTTACGCATAATTTGAGGATCAATAGTTAGTGATCAACAACGGTCGGAGTCCTAGAGATTTCCTTCCTAGTATATACTTGGTTTCTTGACAATATAAACAGAAATGAAGAAACACTATGTGTTTGGGGTTGATTTGAGCCTGACACCCACATCACGATTAACACCGGTGAGGAGAAGGTCAGGGGGAAAATATGACCTGTAGCACTTTTATAGATCTTATGAAATGCTTACATAATACCGCGGCTAATTTGTGTGTGTTCTTGTCCTTGTGTTGTGTTCCCGGTGGTGAGTAGGGTAGCCAGAGCTCACTGGAAAGGTTTTATGCTGTCAGTGGACTCAGTGGGAAGATCAGGGAATTTTCTTGCTATCGATATTAAATGAATACCTGGTTCATTACTGGTTAAGACAGCTCATATAATATACTCGGAAGAGTACTCATCCCTACTAATATTATAAATGCGAAAGTAACTCTGTCTGTCTGTCTGTCTGTCTGCCTGTCTGTCTGTCTGTCTCGCTTTTACGACTAAACCGCTGAACCGATTTTGATGAAATTTGGTATAGGGGTAGATTAGACCTTGAGAAAGGACATAGGCTATGTTTGGTCGCGATAACCGACATCCACGCGGGCGGAGCCGCGGGCAAAAGCTAGTTCTAATATAAATAGTAATTCGTGTATTTATTCGGTAGCAATATAATGCTTTTCGCTTTCTCAATAATGTTTCATTTCCCTGAAAGTCTAACAGAGCGTTTTAATACGTTATTCCATTTGGTACAACAAGTGTATTATTATATTCCTTCTGGACATGTTGTAGGCATTTCGAGGACATGGCAAAACCCAGCGGGAGGGACACTGTTGGATTGGATTTCATATAAATTATACCGAAAAAGGTTTTCAGCATTCACACAATTCATATCTTCTTTAGACCCGTATTCTAGAACGACACTCAGCCCTGATTCCCGATTTATCTGAGGACTTATCATATAGTGACAGATCCATTTGACAGATTGATTTGATTTGATTAGATCCATATCCATGCGGATTAGCAAGTTGAAATGGCAGTGGGCAGGGCACATAGCACGGAGGACTGATGACCGATGGGGTCGAAAAGTCCTCGAGTGGAGGCCACGTATCGGCAAGCGCAGCGTAGGACGTCCACCCACAAGGTGGACAGACGACCTCATTAAGGCCGCGGGAACGCGCTGGATGCGAGCCGCTTCCAACCGGTCCTATTGGAGATCTATAGGGGAGGCCTATGTCCAGCAGTGGACTTCCTATGGCTGAAATGATGATGATGATGATGATGATATCCATACTTATATTATGAATGCGAAAGTAACTCTGTCTGTCTGTTACGCTTTCACGCATAAACCACTGAACCGATTTTGATAAAATTTGGTACAGAGATAGATTAGACCTTCGGAAAGGAGCCACGGTGGTCTATAGAATCTGAACTCAGATAAATCGAGATTCAGAACTGAGTAGGTACCATTCTAGAATATGGGACTAGAGTTTAAAGCGATTCTTTCCTAGAGCCAGTCCATGCGCGATGTAATGCTTGGTTTTATATAATATTGTGTAGGTACCTTAATTTACATTTTGCGCTTATAAATTCATTCACTGCCTCAGAATTTATTTCAAGAATTTTAATAAGGTTCAGGAAATGTATTTAAAATGCAAACACTGTTAGGGGAACTAGGACATTTGCGTGTTTTGTACGCAAATTATTCCGAGTTCACTTCATATATTATGTAATACGATAAACATATTCTACTTATTTTATTGTTTTCTTCTGTCCATACTACTTAACATCATTAATGAGCCTCGGGAGTGGCACAGACCCCCTAGACAAGTGGCAATTCGTTGCTCGGCGTATGATGGAATAGAATGACAAAATGTATAGGATTTGACGTTTTTGACATTCGTTGACGCCTGTCATATACGTCAAATCCCATACATTTGCGTGTTTTGTACGCAAATTATTCCGAGTTCACTTCATATTATGTAATATGATAAACATATTCTACTTATTTTATTGTTTTTTCTTCCTGTACTTACTACTTAACATCATTAATGGGCCTTGGGAGTGGCACAGCCCCCCTAGACAAGTGGCAATTCGTTGCTCGGCGTATGATGGAATAGAATGACAAAATGTATAGGATTTGACGTTTTTGACATTCGTTGACGCCTGTCATATACGTCAAATCCCATACATTTGGCATTCTATTCCATCATACGCCGAGCAAAGAATTGCCACTTGTCTTGAGGGGCAGGGCAAGGAACTTATATTTACGACAATTACACGTACTTACATTTAAATGTGAATGTGAATTATAGAGGTTCAGAAAGAGAAAGAAAGGAACACTATTTATTTATGACGTCCTTATTTAGGCAGACGGCAGACAGTCAGTACCGGTCCATTAGAACAATCCGTGCCCGTATTCTACGCTTTTTAATAATTCACTTTGCCTTCAGCTTACCATCAGGCAAGGCGAAGTCAAATTGACGTGCCCTACATAAAAAAAAGAAAATTAGGTGTGCCCTTTCCTTTTGACGGTAATTATTAATGTACAGTCCTAAACAAATATTGCGTCACAAAATGTTTGAGGGCAACTTATGAAATGTAATTATTTAATCATGAAGGCGGCAGGGTCAGAATTTACATTTACATTTAATGGTTCTGTTGTATGTTCTATTTTACATTTCCACTGCATTAAACTAAGTATAGTTAATCTCTAATTGAAATAATACCACTTTTTAAAGGATTCTATCGCGATTTATTCGTTATTATGACTCCCAAACTGAATTCCGACAAATCCTTCTACGACAAGATTTTACTTCGACAACATGAAACTCCGATACGACTCAATTTCGACAATATTTTTGATCGAAACAACTCAATCCCGACACTACTGTACTCTGACAAAGCGTTTCTTTAATAAGAAACGACGTGAGTTCGACGACATTCTTCTTAGACAATAATGCAATCAATCAATTCCGTTCTTATTTTGTTTCATAATTGGACAAAAACTGTCAGGTGCAAACCGTAATAAGTACCTAATATTGTAGAAAGTTAGGTAATAAATAAATGGCCTTTTTACCCGACTGTCGATGTTAGGTGTAGTGATTTTCGCGCGTATCTTGTTATTGAAAGAATATTAACGCCCGAAATTACTAGTATTACCTCTAAGCTGGACGGGCAGCTATGCTAAGTTGCTTGTGTTAGGAGTGGGTTCACGTCGGTAGTGGAATGGCCAGTAGGTACTCGAACCCGGGACGTCTCGATCGTTAAGCCTTAACCACTAAGCTACTGATGCTTCAGAATGACTAGCTGTGCTTCGCGTATTTCACCCTTGCTGTAGTTGTCAGAGCGTTTTTCCCTATATTATACCATTGTCTTAACAAAATAAAATTATATCATTGGAATATAACCTTCAGTAATGTAATGATCAAGTTGTAGAAGTTTTGTTTTGACATAATCTGTGATCAAGATAGTATTGGTACTCGATGTAGCCGGCGCACTCAGAAAGCTGTCAAATCTAATGAGCTTGAACTTCTTAACGTCTAAAATGATACAGCAACACAGACAGTACTTTAGGTACCTACGAAGAGAGATACAAAGGTACTTACAGACATTGGTAGGCAGGTACTTCTAAATCTCGAGAAAACACTTTACAAGAAGAGGATTGGTTTAGAATTAATATTTAATCCAAACAAGATATAACGACTGCGCTGTTCAAAAAATTGGTACCGACTACACATTGGACCTTGTTAGGATTAATTTGATCACAATACAGGGACATTTGCATGACCTTGACCTCGTCTGCTCAATAGATCAAACTCTATACAATATAGTCGTGTTTAGTTACAATATGGTATGTTATTAGATCATGCTAACATTCAAGTTGCGTAGGTACTGGGTAATAGCTTTAACGACTTATATAAGAGACATACCCACGCCTTGCCAGCAATGTAATCGGGAAGGCGGCGAAGAATACTTCATATTCTTTGATCTTAATGACTGCCTCTGAGGCGTAACGGTAGTGAACGTGGTCGCTACGCAGGAGGCGCGGGTTCGATCCCCGCTCAGTGCAAATATTTGTAAGCATGAATATGAATATTTGCGTTGGTCTGGGTATTTCTATGTAGGTATATGTATGTATTTACGAAAAAAAAAAATGTATCTAAGTATGTTTATTCGCATTCTAGAACCCATAAAACAAGCTAGTTGGGTCTATATAGCGTTGTGTAGAATGCCCTACAATATTTATTTATGTATTTAATTCTCAATATCACGGTCGGAATAGGACTAACACTATATTTCCCCATCTTGTTTTGAACCTTATACTTTAAAACGTTTAAACTTTATTTCATTCCAAGTAAGACTAATATAAGACCACGTAATAAATTAATGTAACATCATCAGGTTTATCCAGGATGTTGATAGGCATAGTACCTACCTTAATTTTTCCTTCCAAAGATCTAAATCAGTGATGTATTTTCGCAGAAGGTGTTCATGATTTGCCGTAGGTAATGAATAACGCAAATTTGAAGATGCTTCATTATCATTTTTTTAATTTTCTTATCTTATATTCATATGGCTGGCACTTACCAATGTGTCAATGGTTACCATTCACTTTCACTCACTTCAATTGACCATTCACCTGGTGTTGAATGGTCAACTAAAGTTCATGATCATTAAGCCACAGGTCTCTTCCCTGAGTTGTTTGCGGGTTTATCATTTTGTACCTAGGACCACCATGTGGTAGGTGGTCCGACTCTTTCCAACGGGTTATCGGGAATATTGAAGAATTCTTTTATGGAATGATTTTTGACGCAAACGACCTTCCAGAACCAACCAGAACCACTTTGAATAACCCTTGAACATTATTCATTGCGAACTTTGCCTAAGCACAATATTAAGCGCTCCTAATACTCATAATTCTAGTCTTATTACCAGTGCAATGGAGCCATTTCCCATGATCTCTGCACTTACAGATATCCAAGTGTTATCTAAACTGCACTGCAATCAGTAAACTACTGCTATTATCAATAGTAATGCCGGACCCTGCAGCTAGTTACCGTGATGTACGATTGTTAGCCAGATGATATTAAGATTCTGAATCGCGAATACGTTTGGCACGGATCCAAAGTGTTCCTGAATCAAACACTGATACACTTTTTCTATTGAATAGGATGTAATAAGTCATCATTGTTTGCATTTTCATTCAGTCATTTGAGTGTTGTTGTTGTTACGCAATCAAACTTTAGCAAACAAGTTCAGGTTCAGAGACTTCAATAGTCAGAATTAAATGTGAATTTAGGTGTGAGTACGTATGTAGTATGATACTTACGTCTTCATTAACGTCATTTTAAAAATATTACACATTTTTTCGCTTGTGATCGATTGCGATTTTAAGCCTATTTAGTAAGTTTTGTAATAGCATTATAAACGTCAATGTGTATTTCTAAGTAATCATTATTTAGCACAATTATTAAAATCAATCATCATCATCCTCATCTTCCTCTGAGCCTTTCCCTAACTCCGTTATCATCAGATTTCAGGCTTACCTACTACAATATGGTAAATCTTGGATATTTTTAACCGACTTCAAAAAAGGAGGTTCTCAATTCGTACCCTTTTTTTTTTTTTTTTTTTTTGTATGTTTGTTACGCGATTGTGAAGCCAATTCTAGACGGATTTAGAAAATTCTTTTTGTGTTTTTTGTGTAAATTTCGTAAAGATCTGATGATGGGTTTCCGAGATTAGACCAAGAACCTCTTCAAAAAGTACCAGGAAATCAGCCGCGATTGCTGCAATGGCATATTATTGCAATGTTTCTGCCATTACACATCATAACATCACGCTTGAGTCCTTTGAAGGGGTACGCAGAAGTGTTCAGAATATTGAGCTATATTTCCGGTGTATATGCATTGATTTTAAAAATTCTTTTTGAATAATGATTTAATTTTTTTTTTGTAGCGTGGCCGGTTCGATCTGTATTGCAGCGTCAGCAGCGCATGTACAGTCAGGTCACTATACATGCGATGTACAGTCGTGAGACTGTACAAACTCACTAAAAAGAGAAAAATAAATTCATTTTTAACAAAAAAGTTTAACCGACTTCAAGAAACGAAAAAGAGGTACTGAAAAGCGAAAAATAACTTAATTTACAGACTTACTGATTTATTAGAAGTCGGTGCCAGCCAACTTTGTTTGTTGTGTCTGAACTACTATGATGCAATCAATTGAAATATGGCCTCTCTTGGGCTAGGTACCGACTTCTAATAAATCAGTAAGTCTGTAAATTAAGTTATTTTTCGCTTTTCAGTGCCTCTTTTTCGTTTCTTGAAGTCGGTTAAACTTTTTTGTTAAAAATGAATTTATTCGTAAAGTGATTGTTATCGTCCGTAACACACGGGTGATATCGAAGTAGTAGACCAAGATTTAAATCAATAAATCAATCAGATAACACATATCAAATGCTAATATCACAGCGCATTGCATTTACATGTTTTAATTAAAACGATTCCCCCAAATATAGTGTAGAACCTTATTCTGGAAAGTTCTACCGTTTTAATTAAACATTCCAAACTAGAGCACAGTAGCTGATGTATGTCTGACTGAGGAAGCATTGTGGCAATATTTAAGAGGCCTTAGACTGATATAGAACTTGTATAATTAAGCTTCACTACTGAATTATTGGAGAAGGGTGTTTTCCTATATGCTGAGATGAATTGACCTACCAATTTCAGTGTGCGTATAAGTGAATAGGTAGCATACTAAATGATATACGTGTGGTGACGGAGAAAGATTAGCAGTATCACCCACCCCATCCCAGCACTCATTCGAAGGCTGTTGTTAAAGCAGAAAGGCAGAAAAATACGCAGACGATATCACTGCGAGAGAAGGAAAACTCGAAACCCTTTTCACTATTCGCAGGTCTCCTGGAAGGGATTCTTAATAGAAATAAACAGAGTTTCTGTACTACTATTTCCACTTATGTATCTCTATATTTGTTTGTGTGTATATATAAATATAGAAATAAATATTTGTTTATTTCTTAGTAGCCAGACGGGTTGGTATTTACCAACCCGTCTGGCCACCGTGGAAATAGTAAGTCAAAGCTTCTCAACAATATGAGTGGACTGCAATAGGCTAGTTTATTAATGATTGTTAAATTGCTGTTTCGTCAACATTGGGTCGTGGAGGTCAGATGGCAATCGCTTCACGGAAAATATCGGGGTCTAGCCAAATCTGTAGCTATGACTGGTAAAAGCGGACCCCAGACTCCGAGCTGAAAGCTTCGGATGCGACTGGGAATTAACGCTAGGAGGAAGAAGTTAAATTGCTGTAAAATTCATTTAAATGCCATTTTGAGTACCAAAAATATATCCTCCTTTACTTAACGTTGTAAAACCAACCTCTCTAGACAAGTGGCAATTTGTAGACCGGTGAGTTGTGGAATAGAATGACAAATGTATGGCATTTGACATATATGACAGTCGACAACGTATGTCATAAACGTCATATCCCATACATTCGTCATTTTATTCTACAATACGCCGTTAACAAAATGCCACTTGTCTAGGGAGGCTGTTTCGCCATCGTAATAGTATATGAAACGCCATGATTATCTTTATTTATGATAGCACAAACGCATTGACTACGCATACCGCCATTGTGCACAACAGTGACCGTTTGGCATAGCTTCAATTTTCAATGAATTATTGCGATCGAGATTTTCAACGCGAATGCTTTTGCGATATTAGTATAGCGATGAAAAAATTGTTTGTAATTGATGATGATGGAATGCTTTTTAACGTGTTTTCTTCGGGTTTTAGTAATTAGGTGTACACGTCGACATCTTGTTAATATGATTCTGTTATTAGTCTGACCTCAATGTCTGTGCGAACGTGATAGAATTATTCATTTTCGTCTATCCCGAACGTTCGAATAATGTCGACGAGTCACGACCTCGTTATAGACTATTATCTACCTATTAGCTGTTGCCCGCGGCTCCGCCCGCGTGGATGTCCGTTATCGCGACCATGCATAACCTATGTCCGTTCCCAATGTCTAATCTATTTCTGTGTCAAATTTCATTAATATCAGTTCAGCGGTTTAGGTATTAAAGCGTAACAGACAGACAGACAGAAAGAAAGACAGACAGGAAGACAGACAGACAGAGCTACCTACTTTCGCATTTACAATATTAGCATGGATATGGATTCTTTCGTTCCTTTCCAGATATAAATTACATTATGTTTATTTAATTTTTGTTGGGTATCTGTTTTCAAATTGTGTAGTAAAATAACCAATTAATAATTGTAACGAAATAAAGTGTTCAAAAACCTTAAACTAATGTCGCCAAACTCTAAGATAAATACTTTGCATCAATTTTTTTACTGACGTATTTCATCTTTCGTAAAATTTCTATTGGGTTGGAAAATCAGACGGTAGTTTCCCCCATAAAAACCTATTTATAGCCTTTAGAAAAAGTCAGGTACAACCGGGATTGGTAATGTCAATGACCTTTAGTAAACTTGTTAGTTTCAGAAACTTTTGTCGAAGACTGTACACAAATGCAGTGTTCAATGAGTCCATAATAAAGAGATACTAAATAAATATTCTTTTATTTATAAACAACAAGATAATTGACATAAACATGATAATAAATAAAAGCTCTACAAGTATGATGTGTAGATTTCTTTATTGACTCAAAAAGTGGAAAAAAGACATTTTGAAAAGTTGTGAATTGAAGACGTTTCACGTGTTACTGCGGGGATTAAATTAGAGAGCGCCTGATTCTGGAAGTTTGTGTTCCCGAAAATGGTGACTTATAATTTTTTTTAAATCTCAGCTACAGCCGCTACGTTTATCCTTCTCCAAATATTTACTAGTATATACGTATATACCTATGTTTATTTTAATAAAAATTTAATTAAGATAATTATCTTGAGATATAACAAAAACTAAACTAATAGTGTATACCCAACTTATTCATCCATGCTGACTTAATTATGCTCACTGGGCTACGTCAGCATGGGTGAGATTATTTTGCCCAAATTGAGACTTGGTGAAATCAACCAACTAAGTAGGTAACAATGAATGGGATCAGATGGTCGATTAGGATGTGTGGTTGGATTTCTGAGAGTGGTGATCATTTGATAGCTTGTCTTTCTGACATTTGACATTGGCAAAATTGTGATGAACCTTCTACAAAAGTTAAAGTCAATAGAAGTCAAGTTACATTTCAAATCGTTGGACTACCGTTTACGTTATGAGCGTAGGTCGATGAAAAACCTTCAAATATTATTTCTATCTTACCCAAACAAACACATAAATTACACCACACTACATACAATATTCACCTTCAAAATACATTAAAAGAATATTATTTTTGCGTTTATTTATCCGATAACTCATAACTAACAATAACAAAATATTTGCGTCTGTCATCTAAGTCATGAATTCGAGAGTTCTAACGTCCGATCGTTCACCAGAATACGGACGCCCGGCTTTTAGACTGTGACTAATATATTTTTACAAAAATAGATTCGAATTTTAAATTTAAATTATGTTGACAACGTTCACTAAAATGTTTCATTTTATTATTTGTTTTCGCGATTTTTTTATGCCGGTTGACATGACGCCTGAAGTACGAGTGTATACATATTTTTAGTCTAGCAACATTGATGTTACGCATTTTTCCACACTGAAAACACCGCGACATTGACCGCATAAAATTGCGATGGGTATTTCCACAGCCCTTTTGATATAAGGTAATGAAATAAAAAGTATGTGATGTGAGCTTCTTAGCGTTTATAAATAGGTATCGAAGTATGTCAATGTAATGGAGTCAATGCTACTGAAGTAACCGAAATAGTAGATATTTTTTCATTGGTCGAATACTTTATGTTTGTTACACTTGAGTATTAAATTGCAACAGAACATCGAGCATTCAACGTTTTTAAATTTTTTGAACAACGAACCGAGCTAAGTATAGAGTCAAACATCCCTATGAAAATTTTCATGATATTTCTAGCGAACGCTAGGTACTTGCCTTTCGCGAGAACGCTCGATAGAATGAATTTTTCCGTAATGTAACACTCGCAAGTATGATCATTACAAGTGTAGTGCTCAAGTTTATCAGCACTTTCGATTCGATGCTCGTGTCTAATGTTCAAACTTTATACAAATATATGAGCTTCAATCAGTCAGTGACGTCACTCAAACCAAGCAATCCTTTCATATTTGCACCCCAAATTTTGGCTTCAACCATTCAACCCGAAACAATGAACCAACATCACCAGTTCCGTAGATAAACACATAAATACAAACAGACAGCCGACCTTGTTAAATAAACGCTAGTCATAACCGTTGTTTACCAAACAGTGTTGCCATAGTTATTATGAGGATATATGAAAGACTGCGATGAAGTTGTTAATGTTTGTGTCTTTATTGCCAGTAGTAAAATTGAAACTGTTCTAGAAAAATATCGTTCATAAATTGATCATTTTATAGATTCTTACATTAGATAATCTGGTTAAGACTTAAATTGCCGATTGTGAATGAAAGTTTAAAACGTTTTTGGGGTTAAGTATTTTTTAAAGCCTAAGTAATATTCTATGTTTTACCAGCTACCCATGATAGGCAAAAGGTAATTCGTTTCACTAAATGATTTGGTTCTATTGACGCGGTGACCCAGTGTTTGGGGCCACATTAAGACTTTATGGGCCAGGCCAGTCTCAGCTGTCTGTTGGTTGACGGGCGGGGTTCTGGCGTAATCTTTTTAGGGTTAGAGGAGTCGAGCAGGTAGAGAGCGGTCAGATGCCATTCGCTCCTCAACAGCGTATGGATCAAACCAAAGGGAAGAGAAGGAGTGAATGGACTATGCTCCACGGTGAAACTGGAGGCTTAACGTGCTCTCTGAAAAACAGGGCATCTCACAGTGTTAAGAATTAACCAGGTAGCGTAGATTAACCCTGTGGTATGTTAACCTTCTGGTCACTTAGCCACGAATCCCTCAAAGAGTAAAAAGAGTGTCAAAGTATTACCTGTCCTTGAAGCCGACAGACAGGAGGAGACGCGGTATGTCGGCTGTATACCGATGTAAATTTAGCTAGTTGTGCCCGGCGGGGTCAATCGCGTGCATCTATTCTAAGGCGGTAGGAAATAGGTTACTTTCCAGTGACATGGAACGGCTTCACTAATACATTTATTGTTTTCTATATATCCACTATGGTAACTAAATTCATTAGAAAAGACGTGAATACGATTTGGTAGGATAATATCTGTCAGCTTCGAAAGTAATTGTGATGAAGTTGGTGAAAAATTGATGTCGTAATAACTGCTTGTGACTGTCGACTTATTCTGTAATTGAGCATTCGACAGTTCTATTCCTAATTATCATCCGCAGCAACCTCAATTGTAAGCTGGTACACCTACGAAGAGATATCTTTTTAGAGAAGTTAATACTGAAGTTATAGTTATAATATTCTACAAACGCAGTCGGTTTTAACTGCTCTATAAAGGTATACGATAGAGAGAACGCTCTGTATAACCGAAACTACATAGCAGATATTAACCTACATAAGTCACTTTTCAGTGATTTGGAACCATGGAACTATATGTTCTATTCTATTCTATTCTATTATGTCCACTGTCCACTAGTCTTATCTTCTATAATATAAATTAGGCGGTACGAAGTTCGCAGGGTCAGCTAGTTTTATATAAAAGTAATACTGTGACTATGGTAACTAAATTCATTAGTAAAAGTCGTGAAAACGATTTGGTAGGATAATATCTGTCAGCTTCGAGAGTAATTGTGATAAATTTGGCGATATATCTGTTGATGAAAATGTTAATGTGGTAATAACTGGTTCTGACTGTCCACCGTTTCGTCATCGAGCACACGGAAGTTCCTCACCATCATCATCAGCAACCTCACATACTCACCTGCAAGCTGGTATACCGGTAGATTGACTTTTTTACACCATTTAGGTGGCAGACAGGCACGCGGTCCACGTGATAAAAAGTGGTTACTGTGGCCTATGGATGTACGCAACTCCATGGGCGTTACACTCGTGCTGTCGACCCTGAGGCTGTTCTGAGGTTCTGTCCGCCTATTCGGTCGTTGAGCACACGGAAGTTCCTCATCAACAACTTCAGTAACCTCATCAGCAAGATAGCATACCTGCCAATTGACTTACGAATAGATATCTTTTGGAGAAGTTAATACAGAAGTTATAGTGTTAATATTGTACAAAAACATCTATAGCAATCGTTACGGGGAGTTGGAGTTCTCAAAAGTCTGATTAATCTAACTACAGAAGGTTTAACTCCATTCCAATACCTTTAGAGTCCGCGACCAGAGATTCAAAACACGATCGCTTATAAGGACGTGGCACGTGATAGGCCTGCTTATATTAAACGTAGCTTCATACAACTCATAAACTAATTACAAAAACAGACTCATAAACGAATTACATGTGCCGGTAATATTCGGATGCAGAGATAAAATGTAGACACAGATTATTAAATCGGGACGTCTTATAAATAAGAGGAAAACGTGCCCGTAAATTGTACATTTCCCCTCATCAAATGCTGCTTTTAAAAAGCTTTGTGATTTTATTTGACGGTACGAAAAAAATTTTTCTGCAAATCGAATTATATTCTCAACATTCAACAAGGACCTGTATGTTTATTTGTTTAGTAGAGTCAGCAGAAAAGGAAGAAAGGTTTCTTTATACTACTTTTTTTTATATAGGACACGTCAGTTTGACTTCGCCTCGCCTGATGGTAAGCTGAAGGCAAAGTCTCTGAAAAAACGGTCACCATTACAGACACGTATCATGTTACAATGGTGGCACTCAGCTTGACGGCCTCATCAGATGCTTTTTCATGCTTTTCCGCTTAAAGGACCCGGGACTGTAGGAGGAGGGAAACACGTGAACTGGTAAGGAATTTCAAGACTTAATGGTGCGGCAGAAGGAGTCGCCGAACCGCTTAGTTCTTGATGGAATATTCTGCACCGTATGCGGGTGGCATCTAAGCCCTGCACGTATTGTCCTATCCATTAGGAAAGGAGAGGGTCTTTAGGTCGCAAACAGGCACACCTGATGGAAAGTGGTTACCGTGGCCTATGGATGAGTGCAACCCTAGGGCAGTCACACTCGTGCTGCCGATCCTGTAAGAACAGAGAGATTCTGTGCCGACAGCGCAAGGTAAGCAGGTCTTACCAATGACAGTACAAAACCTCTCCAGTGAGCTCTGGTTACCCTACTCACCGCTGTGGAACACAACACGAGGAATTCTGTGCCGCAGAAGGCGCATCGGGCGGTGTAGTCCGAAGAACTATCTTCCACCTCCATGAGTGCGGGCCTGGGGTTGACGATTTGGGCCTGTTGTGGCCCTAGGAAAAGCAGGCCTAGGGTGGAGGCGCATCATGTTTACAACATTACAAAGTCTGCCTCATCTATCCTATAAGTATCGTAATAATAAGGCGTCTTAGTGATAGGGTTGTTCTTCATTAGACAGCCGTTGTAAAGTAACCAGGCAACAGGATTAGGCTCGCACCATAAAGGCAGTTACCACGGTAGGTACCTATATGATTCTGTGATTCTACAAAAATCACGCACGTCACGGCAAACGACCACGGACACCGGTCGTCTTTTGCTTCCCACGGTGTGGTGCTTCGAAGCTAAGATCCGAATTTCCGCTACGAACCTGTCTGCACTTCCACAGACAACAGTGTTACCATGATGTGTGTTCTGGCTGCGTTTGTCCGTGTATTCACGCACCGTTGGAAGTCACCCAACATGTCTTTACCTACCATTTCAGGGATATAGTGGTGAGATTACTTTTTCCGTTACTACAAGCTATTTGATTCACGAAATCGATGATAAATATAAGCTGTAAATCACTCTAAAGCTCTCTATCTGGCACAAAATCAAGGATGGGTGGCAGAGTACGTCGTCTTAAATAATATTCGCACTTATCTACCTATTTTTATGTCAACACTGAAATTTTTCACCGCAGAAAATTTTCGGAGAGAAAGAGAGTATTCGAATTATGAAATAAAAACACTGGAGTTTAATTATGATATGTAATTAAACATTATTTTATTGTAATTATTTTCGTTTTGTTTTATATTCAAACTTATATTATTCAACACAAAAAGTTCATTCAGTATCCACCCATTATATAAAACGCTTATAATGGTCATAAACAGAATCTTATAACGAATAAAACGAATAACAAACAATCTTAATCTGTTTACTCATTATCAATAAATTATTTTCAAACGAAATTCGTTTCAGAATTTGAAATGAGTGCGTAATAATAGCTCATAAAGCCCGTCACATTTCAGCAAAATCATTATCGTAATCCGTAAATATTATGAAAATAATAATAATAGTAGAGTTTATTATGAAAATAATATTATTAATCTTTGTTTAGTTTAAATAATATTAGCAACAGTGTGATGTTGAAAGCACTTTGATTTCTTTATTGTACAGTAAAATTGTTGGAAAGCGGTGGAGCGAAGGAGCCATGCGATTTTATTGCCGATATATTTTACGATTACTATAAAGCATGTGTTTAGAAGCGATTATGAATGCGGCTATGAAAACTCTGCTAAATATATTTTTAGATCTCATCTTTATCCAAGCGCCAATTCCTTTGGATGCAACGGATTCGCGCTTTGGAGCTTTTCCGGGACCTGCCTTGAAGGGCCAGAACCCGAGCTGCAAAAATCTAGATACAGCCCCATACAAATCTACGGGGAATGGTGAAAATTTTCTAAGGGGAAGCTGTTGAAAATGATCTTACCTCCTTATAACGACCATGGCAATTTTATTTTTATTAGAATATAAATTTAAACATCTCTACCACGGCTTCCTTTTATAGAGCAAGCTGGCATGAATCGGGTTATTGGGACCCCTCGCCACTGATACACATTCATATAATTTTGAAGAAACTGTCTAGGCAATTTACAACATTTAGTTATTCATAAATCTTCTTATTCATGAATTTTCTCACTGCTAGGTTAGTGATGACAGTGCGACTAGTAATTTCTTAATACCTCAAAGAAAAATTTTAAAAGTGTATGTGTGTATGATGTATGTGATGATGTAAAATAAACATCATACGAAATATTTCCGGTGCAGATCATTTTTTTAATAAAACATGATTTAATTTGCCTCGTCAAAAATAAATGTTAGGATATTTAAAATTGGAACATTCGCATCTTTTACAAATCAGGTATAATTTTCATTTCTATTTTCAAAATGAATTATAACCGGCCAGTGTTTTATACTACAAATACATAAAATATAACTTTTTTCGCAAAACTTACTGCGTGGCTTAGTACATTCTTTTTTTACTCTGGTCTGGCTTTCAAATGTAGGGCATCGGCTGTTTTGATTGTGAAACTATTCGGGTTATATTTACAATATTAATGATTCATGTAGTACGAGTAGTACCTATGTATGTTATTGTTTCACAAACAAGAATACGGAGTAACTAATGAAACTGCAGAACGTAAACCCATCTGGTGCCGGGTTATCCTTGAATTTTGTGACACTCTGTATAAAAATCAGTTTTTATACTACAACATATTATTATACTTTCATGAACAATAAGGGTCTCTGGCAAGGTCTTGTCACGATGTTAAAGTGTCTGGCTATGAATGACGGAATTTCTAATAAATATTTTGAAAATAATACCTATAAATCACACTTTATTATTCAACGAAAATAGGTTTATTTTTTAAACACGTTTAGTACCGTTTATCTGCCAAAGTCACTATGACCCAAACTTCATATTGGGCTGTCGTTCTTACCTGTGTTGGGAGCATGTGCTGACAAATTTTCAGCTTTTTTAAATTGCCGAAGGTCTGGCATCCGTCCGTTAGTCCATTGCTGGACATTAGCCTCTCCCAATGTTGGGAATGTTTGGCTTACTATTTCCACGTTGGCCAGACGGATTGGAACAAGGTTTTATTTCGAGTCTTCCTTCTCTCGTAGTGATATAGTATGCATATTTTTCTGTTAGTCGCATCTTACGACACCCTTCGGATAAGATGGGGTGGTCATAGGTACTTGTATTCTTTCCCCGTCACCACACGGAAGATGACGATGGAAGGTACTGTGTTACTAGTTGATATTTATTAAGCCTCCTTTTGTATGCAATACATGCAGATAACATATAAATACATCTTTATATGTAAAACTCTTAGTCCTGACTGACTGACTGACTGATTGACTTAGAGACAACGCACAGCCTAAACCGCTGGTCCTAGAGACTTGAAATTTTTAGAGAGTGTATGTTTTGATGCGTGGATTTTTCGAATTTTCGAAATTCCCTAAGTGCCTAAAAAGTGCCAAAAACGTACTTTCTTAAAACTGAAGAACGGGTGAACAGATTTTCATGATCTTTGGTTTTTTGAATGTGGCTTTGTCGCCGAATAGCAATTATCACAATTCCAATGTGGCAAATTTACGAAATATTGTAATATTAAAGAAAATACGAAATATTATGGCGCTAATATCGCTAGCAAATTTGTTACCATGACAACGGGTACTAAAGTGATGGTGTCAACGCTAGGTCACATTTTGATCTGTCAAATGACAAAATAATTAAAAAAAATCAAGTAACTTAATTAACGGAATCAAAACCAGCGCAACTGATGAAACGTAACTGACAAAAATTAGTGTCGTCAAAATGGCATCACAGTATAATTAAAGCAGAAATACCTAGAAGTTCGTCTGCTTCAATTCTTAATGAATGGCTCTGTGCTTTTAGCATCAATTCCGCCAATGAAACTACTTATAAGTTTGCCTGATATTGCCCTTTCTCGGTATGTATGTGACAGATTTGACATTATTTTGACAGTTGCTAGTATACATATAATTACGCCTTTATCCCCGGAGTGTTAGGCAGAGGTGAGGACCAGAGGGAATTAACACCCACACTTCAGTCTCACGTACCTAATAGGGGGTGAGGCTATTGCCGAAATCTGGGCATTGGCTATTGTTGACTCGAGCTTGGGCTTTATTTTGTAAAACCAACATTTTATAATCTTTAATTTCTACATTGTTGTGGGTAAGCCCATGATTTTAGCAGTATATTCAGTTACGACCGGTCATTGCCCTATCGGTCACAGCCACCATAACCTGTATACTGCAGTTTACGAGTTTTATTGCCGACTGTAACACCAACTCAATACTACTACTGGGACGTAAAGTCAAGCGGAAGTGTCCTTAAACCTCGTTTTAGTAAGAGAAATAGTGTCGCCAGACTCTCACATTGTCATCATCTTATTGTAGTACACGGTTATTCCTCGGGTCACGGGATGTCAATCAATCAATCAATTAGCCTACTGCAGTCCACTGCTGGACATAGGCCTCTCCCAATACGCGCCACGTTTGCCGATCCTCCGCCTTCCGCATCCAGTCCGTCCCAGCCACCTTTCGCAGGTCATCAGTCCACCTAGCTAGGGGGTGTCCCACCTTCCGTTTACCTTCGCGCGTTCTCCACTCTCCTAGAGTGGAGACCTCGTTTGCTCCAACGGTCATCAGTCCTTCGGCAGATGTGGCCAGCCCACTGCCACTTCAGCTTGCTTATTCTGTATCTTGTACCTTTATCGAGATATAAATGAGGCCCTGGCGTATGCGGATTGTTTTGTAATAATCTATGTTTGGGTGAATTTGAGCTCGTCCACCGCAGTAGCACCCCATGCCATCTCAAAAGACACCCAATAAACGTGTTCAGCGCGTAGAAAGCGCATTTTAGGTCCAAGATATTTGTCTCGAGCAATACATATCGAGGCCCAGGGTCCGTTTGCTCATTCTGCTCCTTTTGGTTTAGTTTATATAGTTTTTAATGGAGTGACTGCTGTTGGACTACCCAATTTTGAGAGTAAAACTTGCGCCAGAGTCTAGTCTGTTAATTAGAAAGTTATTGTAATCTCATCAATCACAAAAATACAGCTTTACGTCATCTTCAGAGGACTCTTTCCTAGTCAAATTAAATTACTTATGCTAAGAAAAAGCACAGTTTTACCACCTAGAACATTCAGGAATGGGATAAATTGGAACTTCTACTCGAAGTCCTACTAGTCATAGTAATCATCAGTATGACAGGAGCGAATTTAAACGCAAGTGTCAAGAATTTTGGCCTAGATACATCAAATATTTTTATTTATTTAGGTCGCCACATTACACTGATTCTTGATATTTGCAATTAAAATTTACGAAAAAATACATACATACATTTATATTCATTCCTGTAATATTTCCGAAGGGTTAGGCAGGGGTGTATCAATGCCCATATTTTGCTAAATATGATTTTCGGTTTCACGTAATGGGGTAAGCGAGTACTTTGTTTGGGCTGTATTTTTATGGATAGTACACTTATTAAATTCTTCAAAATTCGTTCGTACAATTTTTCTTGAGTCGAAATATTCAGTAATCAAATTTTACGAAAGATTTTCTTTCTGAAGCCCCATTCAAAGCAAGGTTGCAATTGGTAGCATATAAAATCCTAACGTTTAACGAGAACTTGACCTATTTATACATCGTAATATAAACATAGAATAATTTATATGTATATATAATCTTGTGATGAAACCATCCGAGGTGCCAAAACTGGTAGCCAGATATTTATATTGGAGAAGTTTATTTGATTTTTCATACATTTCCTGCTGTGTTCGTGAGATCTTTATGATTAAGATGAACTTTTAGCGCGTTATTCTAGGTTGGTTCAAACTACTCATTATTAGTACACGATGTAGTGATTCTATTAATGTGTTATACCATTTTTTTTTATACCACTTAGTTGGCAGACAAGCACACGGCCCACCTGATGGAAAGTGGTTACCGTGGCGTATGGACGTATGCAACACCAGGGGCGTCACACTCGTGCTGCCGACCCTGAAGAAACCTTCTAATACCCTTCTTGAAGAACCCCATGTTGTAGTCGCTTGGGAAAACATCGCGGGGAGTTCATTCCACAGCTTGAGTGTGCGAGGGATGAAGTGCTTTTCATACCGCACGGAGGATGAATTCCCCGCCTATGGCGAGAGGTGCGATGATAGATTTAGGTTGCAGACAACCTCAGGGCCCACCACCTGATGGAAAGTGGTTAACGACACGGCTCTATCTACCAGTAAAGATTGACATAGAGTTACGTATGACAACCGGTACCGACGGCTTAACACGTTCTCGGAGGCACGGTAACAAATAGACATATTCATGCTAACAAATATTTGCACTGAACGGAAATCGAACTCGCGCCCTATACGTAGCAGTTGAACACACACACAGCCTCTGTCATATTTTTAAGGTTATAGTTACATGCTATTTTTAGACCATGGGTGTTGCGTAATTAAATTATAGGTTATATAGTATGTGTCACGAAACTGGCCTATAAAAATTATAATAGCTATTATTTTATTAGTTTTCCGCTCAACTTTGTACTGTATCCATTGTACTTGGTGTAATATTCTTTTACGATCATTTCCTTTGCATAATAATTTTTAACATAGCTCACGAAACCTAATCTTAATAGCTCTGTGGGTGATACAGTCGGCTCCACCAGGGACGTTTCTTTTTTATATTTACATTCATTATCACCATCATCTTCATGAAGACGAATTTTCCTGATTGCATCCGAGACCAAACCTCGGAGTTCAGGGTCTGCCACTGGCTCTTCCTCCTCCACTTCGAATATCGAATCGGTAGTGTGACCATTTGCATGTCCTCCACCACGATGTCAAGCCAGAACTTCTTGGGCCTCCTACCTGGACCCGATGGGGGCGCCATTGCCAGGCATTTGTTACCCACGTAGCCCGGCGTTTGTCGCAAGACGTGACTGCTCCAGCGAAGGCGGCTCTCTTGCATATTTTCTGCGATGTCACGGACATGAAGCCTGCCACGGATGCGAGAGATCCTCACGCGATCTTTACGCGTGACTCCGCACATCCACCGCCGCATTTTCATCAACGTGACACGCAGCTTCTGCTAGCTTTTTCATATTATATTCATTCTCTCAATGGCTGCCGCGGGGTACAATACCCCGCTGGGTAGTGGTAAAAAGTTAAGGCGAGATTCAGAAAGGCCAGCCTTCCAAATGCAATGATCCTAAAATAGTCGCCCCTACCTTGACTGCCTCGAGAAGCACTTTTCACGGCTCAGTTAAAGATCCCAGGATTATAAGAAGGCAACACACATTAATTTAAAATAATGAACAAAAATGTAGTTAAGTGTTTACTTAATTCTAGTTCATATAGTTTAGGTACAGTTAAAATGGAGGTGATATTTCAACATGATGTTGGTGATTTATGTATGTTGTGAATCAATATTATTTCAATCATACAATGGTGTTTATTTATTGGCACAATTAGTTATTCGGTTTGAAATAAATGAGCTGTTTATCGACCTATTTGGCAAGGCGGCCGAGCGTTCAACTGCAACATCAGGGGTCATGTGTTCGATTCTCGCGCAGTGCAAATATTTGTTTTGCATTCTTTCGTCTGTGCTCTACAAAAGGTACATACTGTGTGTACACTTTACAGTGTACGGTAGCGCACTGTAAAGTGGAAGGTCAAGTCACCTAACTAACCAAAACCATTCATATTTCATTTACCTTTTTTTAACGCAAAATACCTACAGATATTGGCTCTCATGTCTCTCGCACTTCGACCTGTCCAGGGCCATCTCTTTCGACCTGACCCTCTTCGGGTGTGGAGACCCCCAGCCTTCCCATAGCCCCTGGATATGGGAAGGCTCGTATTGCACTGCGACCACGGCCTGCTAGGCTGTCAGGCGGCTCCACCCGTCACCCCCAGACCCGTGCTCATGGGGGACAGAGGGCGTTCTGTAATTTTCGACGCCCGAGTCGCCTCCAGTCATACCCTTCATATACTTATCATATCAAATACATACACATACTGTATTGTAGAAAAATTGTTCCAAGCATAAAGTAACCTCATACATCGCATACATTCCATGATTACAAATAGAAATAGAATCTTTAAGAAAACAAGGTAATAGAGATTCGGTAACGCCATCTTAGTTTGTCAGTTCTATCAATATGTCAGTTCTCAGCCACTATTCATGGCAAATGGCAGAAATAGACATTAGATTACAACTTTATTGTGTGATTACATTTTACTTTATTGCTCACACTTGACGGTAAACCTTCAACTTTGCGAGATGTTGATATCTTGTTGCGAGATTTACGAGATCTTCAAATGTGGTACACGGAATTCATTCGCAGCTATGAAGCGTAGAAGAGTAAACACAGGTGTATCCATCTATCCATAGTTATAAAATACAGTTTTTAATGTGACGAAAAAGCGAATATAGCAACATATATTAGTCAAAGATTGTGTATGTGTGTGCATGGACAAAATTGATGGTGTGTTGAAACATTGGTAGGACAGAAGAACTCAAAAATGGTGGATTTGTTTGAAAGGTTTATTGACAGCAGAGTGAGTACGTTAGTAAATGTATTATGTAGATATGTATAATAAGAAATTAAAGTTCTTTATTACTGATACAATTGACTTTACGCCAGTTAGTGATAAAACTATGGGAAATCTTTGAATGGTGGGTACTATTAGATCTGGGCCCATACCATGAACTCTTAAAACAGATCAATAATTGAACTGCTGTCCTTCTACCAACTGCAAAGGAGATGATTTATTTTCGGCCCATCAAAACAACGACTTTTAAGTTTTTGTTTCTTATGTAAAACATCAAAGCGAGAGTGAGAGAAGAGAGAGACAACAGAGAATAGGGCATGAACAGTCATTGTACAATATGCACAAAATACGAATCCATTTATTATCATAATTGGACGAAGAATGTTCCAAAATCTAACCGATTCACGATAACTTATTAAAGAGTGTTTTTTTTCATTTATTGTATTTGTGAAAATTCTTAATATTTCACATGACAAGATGTTAAAATGTTGCCAGACATCTTCTTTACCATAGACACAAATCGATTAAGAATGCGATTGTATTCGATAAAACTTCAGGCACATAATACTATAGGTTTTCTCTTCAAATCTTCAATCTTACAATTCTCATTCCATATAACATTATCGAAAGTTTTTGCTAATAAAAGTATTTTGCTATAAACGAATCTTCATAGAATGCGTTGTAGATAGTTTTATTTCAATGTGTAATTGAAATAAAACTATCTACAACGCATTCTATGAAGATATAACTTCATTATATACCTACTGTCATCATCATATTACTCATTTATCCCCGGAGGATTAGGCAGAGTGAATTAACACCCACATTATACCAATCATTGTATTAGGTCCCACTTAATAGGCTGTAATAGAATCCGTTTAAATATTTTTATTTCAATGATGTTATATATTATAATACAACAGTCCATTGAGAGTATTATAGTTTAGAGTGTAGGCATAGTGTAAATATTATTATTTACACTATGCCTGTCTAAAAGTAAACACTCTAAACTATAATACTCTCAGGTTATAGCTTTACGAATACAAAAATACAACGTTAGGTTGGGCATTGCACTCTTTACCTACTTGGTTGTCGTCATCATTATCTTGGCCTTACCTTGGAGTCCCGGTTGCACCTCTTCCAGTCATCTGACCTCCACAACCCGCTAATGGAGATTATTTTAATTTTAAACTGATGTTTTACTTTTATTTTAAAGTATCAATCGAGGAATCGATTCCATGTGGTAAAAATTGTTAGCGATTACGATTTCATTATTTCGAATGGCAATACAATCCCGAAAGTGCCAAAAATTGTTTGACAGTTATTTTGTGATTATTTTGAGTGATTGATTAGTAATGATTAGTGAATTTTCTTGTTGTTCAATGCTCATTGTAAAAAAATAGTATTATATAATACAGATGTTACACAGGCAGCTGCTATATAAATCAATGGCTAGTATTGAATAATATGGACGAGTGGAGTATTACAGTGTCTATAAGTGATGTACCTAGTCAAACAATTCTAATAAATATACCAGCCGTGCCGCCAACCATCTTATTTCAGATGCATTACTGCAAATCAGTATCTAAACAAACAATTACTAACATAAACCAAGGTATTAGGAGAATGTATGTTATTTACATTAATTGAGTTTTCTTTCTGCTCATTTACTGTAATCACTATGATTTGTATGCTTTTTGGACGACATACCTACCAACAATTTCCAAGAAACGTTTTATATACCTATACCTATGTAATAAAAGGTAATAAATAAATATTAATATAATATGGTTTTGTTTGTTTTTATTTCATTGGATACCTACATTCATTTCATGGTGTAAATATGAATCATCATCTTAGGAATTGTAGTTGTAACCGAGGCTTTTACCGGCCGCTTGCTCCTTCTCTTTTATTCGGTTTGGAAATATGCCTTTTATGGCAGCGGCTGCCGTCTGACCGCCCAACTAGTAAGAATAATCCTGCTTTTCTACATCCGAAAGACATATAGGCTGTGAAAAACGGCTCATGCGGGTTTTGTCGGTTCGTGTCCGACATAACCACCTTCACTGGCTCCGGCGGATTTAAGTGGATTTCCACTTGTTAAAAAGAAGGTTATTGCCCTATCCATCTTCTATTTATTCAATGCATTGCATAGGACATGATTTTAATGACGTCTATTATGTCATACTAAATAATCAATAAAATTATAATTTTCTGAGATTGGCGCCATGACAGTTTCACCTAGTTTCACATTGATTTTAGTATCAGTTTTGATTTGGTTTATATCAATGTTCCGGTTAGACTAGCTAAGAAGCAATGTACCATTGTAATCCCGATAACATTACAAATAAATCAATACTCGTTTCATTATTGTTCTCCAAAATTTGTAGGTGGCCGAAAGCTCTAACATAAAAAATCGTCTCCTTTCACTTTGTAATCATATTTATTTATATGACATTACAAAGAGACATTTGCAGTTGGTAGAATGACAGCAGTTCAATTATTGACCTGTTTTAAGGTTTATGGTAAGGCCGCTGAACGGAATTATTATACTGGTAGAATTTATTCCGACCTTTTTCTTATTACTTTTTTAACCAAAGCTTGAAAATCATCTTCCTTTTACCCTTATCCCATATTAATTTGGGTCGAAAAATGTGTGCTTTTTTCCATTAAGGTCTGTTTGAAGTCATCTATGCCCCGAGCAAAAAAATATTCAAATTCGGAACGTAAACGGATCGAGAGAACGGAGCATTGCGATTGGCAGGCTTCACACACATATACATGTCCACAATAGGTCGGCGGCCAATAGCAACACTCCGTTCTCTCCATACGTTTACGTTCCGAATTTGAATATTTTTTGCTCGGGGCATAGATGACTTCAAACAGTCATGACAAAAAACGGAGCGAATGTTGAACTCCATTTCTAGTTACTTCTATTCTCTTTGTATTCTTTTTCTATGTAGTTATTCTAACTAAGATTCTAGTTATTTCTAGCCATATCGTCTCTCACACAGTCCATATACTTCCTCTTAAACTCTTCCTCTCCCCTTGTAGCCATCCACTTCCATTACTTTCATCCCTTCATTCATTACTATCCTCTATAGCTCAAAAATATAGCCCAATGTCTAAATATTTTTCCAGTCATTCACGCTTCTGAGGCGCCAATAAACAGACTATGACTAACACACTGACGTAGGCGATAGACCAATGAAACGTCTATAAAATCGCCGTACGATGATCTTAGCTGTTCAATTGGCGCTGATTGTACGCAAAACGCATTTAATGATTACTCTGACGTCATTCAGATATTATTGTTTTGACTTTTGAAAATTTTACGACTTTACGATAGGCTATCAAACGTTCGTTGAATTTCTGCCCGGTGAGTTCTTAGGTCGGGGCAAGATTTTGAACCCGTAGTAATATTCAGATATCTTACATAGGTATTTAAGTGCGTTACTATTTGTGCTTGAACTAGGTAATCCTGTGTTTCAAGCTTGCAGTGCTATTTATTACATCACATCAAATATACATAATTCATAGGCTTAAAAAGTATTAGGTATTAGTGTAGTGTAAAGTGGATTAGCCTTCTAAACTTAAATACTATTCATTAATTTACTATTTGACAATAACTATTTTAACACCGTTATTAACTCCTCCGTCTCATCATATGTCATCTTTTCGAGAGCTTTCTTTAGGACTTGCTTACAGTGGCTGTAGTTCAGAGGATAGATGCTTGTTATCGCATTTACCCTGTTATACAGTAATGGCCCAAAAACATGTTGAATTTGGCTGTATACTCGTGCTTTATTGCAGTTCGCTGGGTGCACACAATATCCTTCCGTCTTTTATTTACAATTGCAGTGCTGTAGGGAAGTGCTGTGTGCTGCTTTAGAACTGTGCTCAGTATGAATTGATGTATTTCTGTTACCGCTATACCAACAAATACCTACTGAAATAGAACAATACCTAAAAAAATATTTAAGGGGTGCTCCCATAGTACAAATACCGCTGAATCTAAGGGGGCTAGTTAATGGTACGGAATTCTTCATGCGTGAGTTCGACTCGCACTTAGCCGGTTTTTTATATTCCGCTTGTCCATTAAAACTGTACGCCGCTGGATGGTAAAAAGGGTGAAGCTCAGAAGATACGAGCCACCATTGCATTATGCTGACGATCCTAAAATGATGGTGTCTTGAGAGCTCGACGATGATGAGATACTTTTTCACGTCCCACTTAAAGTACTATCCGGTTGTTTTGATAGTGGTTGCTGTGTAAACATTCAATGATCCAAACTCGCAGTGAGACGGGAAAATTCTGATGCGACTGAGATTAACGTTACGATGAAAAAGAAGAAGACAGTTGGTAGGTATGTATTTATAGGGGACTCTGTGTTTCCCATACCGGAAGAGGGCCAGATCGAAAGATATGGCTCTAGGTCGGCCGGGGTGCGAGGGATATGGCTACGACAATCGCACCTCCGGCAACCGACGCGCGACGGCCCACAGATGGCGTGCGTTTTAGCCTGTTCAAATCCGACAAAACCTACTCCACCGACTCCGCTGGCGGGGGAGGTATCCGTGGGGATCTTTCGCACTATAAAAAAAGGTATGTATTTATACTTAATAACAGTGATATCTCAGCTCAGTTACAGTTACACTAGACTTCAGATTATGTACGGGTTTTGGTAGTGAACACTTGCAGTAGTTTGTAGTCAGTCATTAAATGTTTATTACGAGATAAATGTTTACATTCCAATGGCTGCTGGTACTGACTTGCAGCCTCGTTAGACAGATCCGGTAGAAAAACATTAACGGCTCATAATTTATACTTTATTACGGGTATTTTTTTCGGTTGATGTCGAAGGAAAATATAGGGCGCGCGGTGCCCCCCCTCCCCTTTAAATTTTCATCTTCATGCAGGGTGAGCAGTTTTGAAGTATTAAGTTGGTATTAAAACAGTTCCGTAAAAGTAATTTATTGTTTGCTAGACTAGTTGTTACCCGTGGCCTCGCTCGCGTGGCATTCTTGTCCTGTTTCCCGGTGTTATTCCAAACTAAAGTCTCAGCTACTTTAGCATAATTAAGTAACTAATATATATTAGTCTTACTACAGAATTGTGGTCGATATATACGAAATTAAACTACCAGAAACGAAATTAACTTAGTTTTATTAAATAAAACAGATAATTATGGCACACATTATCAGTCATGATCAGAATACCAAACTAATAAAGGCAATTATTTAAATCTGTAGCTCTTCCACAGCCATCTCTCCTTCACCGCGACTTCCTCGTACAACAGATTGTCCTCAGGGTCTTTGTGTTTAATTCAGCGGCACTTGAACAGAGCCTGCGCCATTTTGGCCGTGGAACGCGCCAACTTATAGATAAGCTTTTGCCCCTCAGACGATTCCAACTTGTTATATAGCGGTTGCAAGTGGTCTCATTTGGCCCTGGCTACCGCTCTCCTGGTGGCGCGTTTTGCATCTTTGTACGCGTCGCGGTCATCGAAAGATTTGGACGCTTGCCACTTTTTTAAGGAGGGCTTTCTTCACCCTGATCTCTCTCTGCACTGTGTCGTTCCACCACCAAGTGTCCCTGTCATGGATGCGTCCACCCTTAGACGTACCGAGCACCACCCTCCCCGCCTCAAGGATAGCTGCCTGAATCCTGTCCCAGCAAACCTGTACTGGTTCGTCTACAGCATCAGCGCACTTGTCACCGATAGCTGAGACGAGACTTTGGGACTTGGCGTCACCACCACCTGATTCTGCGTTGACCACGCTCGGCACGTTTGTCTTTGAGTCGCGGAGGTCCATGACAAGGAGACGGTGTTGGCTAGTGAGACTCTCTCCGGGTATTACCTTGCAGTTGGCCACCCTGCTGATGCTATGCCTCTTAGTGAGTAGGAAATCGATCTGGGTAACGTGCTCTCCGCTCTTGCAGGTGACAAGAAGTTCGGCTTTCTTTTTGAAGAACCTGTTCACGACGGCAGTTCGGTGGCCGTACACGTTTTGAGGATGTGCTCACCCTCTGGGTTACGGCTACCGTGTCCAAAACCACCGTGGGCATGTCCAAACTCCTCATACCTGTCACCCACATGACTGTTCGTGCAGTGGTTTTACTTTAGCAGAATCGAGGGCCAGGACCTCGATTCTGCTAAAGCAGAACCACCGTCATAACACGGACACTAATAATTTTTTTAATTTTTACCATTTAATTTGAGACTTTAAAGCAATGTAGGTATGTAAAATCTAAAATTAAATCGCCTATTGTAGAGTGAACGAAAGCGTGTAGTAAAAATATTGTCATTTAATTTTGGACTTTAATTCTATAGCAATAAAGTCTAAAATTGAATACCATATTTTGCAATGGATATGGTTTATACGTCCATATGTTATTTAAATGTTTGGATTTACGACCTCAATTTTAAATTACGTTTAAGAAATATATTCATTCGTCACGGCGTAAAAACCATTTACAATCAAGGCAGATCTTACGCCCCAGGTTGGTAAAAATCTTGGTCATAACGACTTACTAAAAATTTAAAAAAGAAAAATTTGGCTGTTACATTAACATTTTATCTTTTTTGTGGTAGGATGATCTAAATTTTTTGGGTCGTAAAAGCATTTTTTTTGCGAATTTGAACATTTTAAATATACAGATCGATAGAGAAAAAAATTCTGAACTAAACGGTGTATATAACTCATTTTGGCCAAAATGGTTTATACGCCAATTGAACCCAGAGGTGTCGATATACAAATCTTCACAAACTTTCACATTTGCTATATTAATAGCATAGTACCTATTCATATAATATAATATGACCTAAATAACATTTAAGTATCTTCATGATTACAATCTTGCCATTTGCAACACGTTAGATTCAGATCGACCGAGCCGACTGCCAATATGTTGTGTCATCCAAATAATAACCAACGGATTCCATAATACTATACTAGCGGTGGGCTGCGACTTTGTAGGTACGTGTGGAGTTCCGGAAAATCCGTTCCTGACGGATGTCTACACCCTAAAACCCTATCAAATAGAATAGAATAGAATAGAAATAAACTTTATTGTACACCATACAAAAGAAAAGTATACATAAAATAAATGGCAAACATAATTAGGTAATGTACAAATGGCGGCCTTATTGCTAAAAGCAATATCTTACAGGCAACCTTTGGATGGATATGAATGTCAAGTTCGTAGGTGTTAACTATAATTTCAGAGATTTCGTGCTTAATCAGTGAGTGGTATTTCGCTTTTATATGATATCGGTTACAACCAAACATAGCCTATGTCCTTTCCCAGCCTCTAGTAGTCTATCTCTGTACCAAATTTCATTAAAATCGGTTTAGTAGTTTAGGCGCGAAAGCATAACAGACAGACAGATAGAAAGACAGAGAGACACAATTACTTTGGCATTTATAATATTAGTATAGAGCATTATAATATTAGTATGAATACTTATACCGATCTGTTTAAATCTCAATCAAGTAAAAGTTAAGAGCTAGGTCACGACTGGGACTATCTCACTCTGTCATAGTGTCCGCTGCCAATTAGTGCAGTGCAGTTATAAATGACATTACTCAATGTTTAGTTCATTAGTCTAGCCCACACATTTCTAGATGTGTGTGCATTAAACAGTATGAAGCCGAGCATGTAAGTTTCACGCCTGCTTCCATAATTTCCTCTTCAGCAGAAATAGAGATGGGGATAATTTTTAATTCAGTCAGTCAATCCAGTCAGATACTTTTTAGTTCAGTCAGTTAGTCCAGTGAAATACGTTTTGGTTCAGTCAGTCAGGCCAGGCAAATACTTTTTAGTTCAGTCGAACTTTGTTTCTAATCTGTGACTTGGAGCTGTCATTTTTTACTGTATACAAAGATTACAAAGTCAATGGCAAAGTTGTAATTTATACTTCCATACTTTAATATTATAAATGCGAAAGTAACTCTGTCTGTCTGTAACGCTTTTACGCCCAAACCACTGAACCGATCTTTATGAAATTTGGTACAAAGGTAGGTTAGACCTTGGAAAAGGACATAGGCTATTTTTGGATGCGATAACCGACATCTACACGGGCGGAGCCGCGATCAACAGCTAGTATGTTATATGTCCTTAGCTTCAAAATTAATTTTTCAACCACGTTTATTACATGTGGTGACAATCGCTCTATGAGCTATACCAGTTTCAGTTTATTGGTTTTATGACAAGCAATCAATCAATCGGTCAATCCACTCTGACTATGGATGTCTAGAACTGTCAATATGTAGCCAATGTCATACACTTGGCTGTCTTAATCGATCTTTAAGGTCAGTGTTCGGGAACGTCTGACCGATTAAGTAATCGGTACAAACTTTTGAACAATCAATGTCAATCGGTCTCTAGTGTTCGATTCAAGACGTGGCATGCACTTGGTCTTCAAGTTCAAAGTCTAGAACCATTTATTCTGTATAGATCATTAAAACGGAACTTACAAAACGTAAAAATTAAAAACATATTAAAGACTAGTTTAGCAAATGGACCACCGATTCAAAACGCGGTCCCGACGAGAAGACTCGGGTAAGAAACATAGCGGGTATTTTTTTTTTGCTCTTTTTACAAACATTATTTGGTACTGGTTTGGTACAATACTTGGTACTTGGTGGACTTGGTGATAGTGCCAATCGATTGATTCAAGTCTATCGAGAAAGACGTCTCTTTTTTTTTTTGGGCGGTACCTACGTAAGATCCTAATAATATTAGATTTACGCAAACATATTTTGATGTTTTTTTTTAACTCGAACATGCTCAAACGGCTGTATGTACGGATCTGGCTGAAATATAGCACAGGGCAAAGATTTGATCTGGAATAATACATACACTAGGTACTTTTTCCCTGAAGTACGATTTTCGTAAATAAAATATAATTATGTAGTTTCAAAATTGAACAAGAAATCTTATCTCAGAAAGTAGGTACCTATGTGAAATTTACTCAATATAAAAAAAGGAAGAACTCCAAAAGAGCGATATTACTAACATTAAGTTACACATAGAACATATTTTAGTAAGTGTAACTTTGGCTAGTATCTGCCAGTGAACTTAAATAGCAAATCAATACAGACAGACAGCAACACTATTGATATAACAGGTGAACTATTTGTCATTGATGTTGTTTTGTACCAAAAGCTATACTATTGGTTTATAGAAATCCGTATTCCAATTATGTTTTTTGTAGTACGTCGCAAGTGAAGAGGTAGGTAAACGCCAATGGGGACGAGTAATTTTATTTTGAAAAGGTAAGCCGTTAGGAAAAGAAAATTGTCTCGATCTAGTTTTCCATGCACAGTATTATAGTTGTTAAGAATGCATCTTCCGATGACGTGTTGTACCTATGAAAAACTAGGTACTACTTTGTATTAGCAATTAGCACTATGCCGGTTGATTTTATTATCGTTTCGTAGCGAAAGATTTTGAGCACATTTTCGATAGCAATATTATCTGGAAGCATTAATTTAGCATGTTTTTTTATGACACCCATACATTATTTCATTCACTGGCACATTATTCCAAAACCTACATTATAAAGAATTCGCTACATTAATGCTTCCAGACGATTTTGCTATCGGAACTATGCCCAAGATCTTCCGCTCTGAAACGATTATAGGGTGTACCTATATTAATATAGCGTGTTGTATAACACAACCTTTACATCGTTGCTATAATCTCAGGTTATTTGTAGACTCCTAGCCTTGACATGAGGTTGCGACACCATTGCGAACGCGTTACCGCTTACAAGCGTAAAATATGTATATCTTTGCGCTTATGATGCGCGTGCTATATAATCCATGCAAATAAGATAAGGGCTTCGTTACAAGGTGCTAGGGAAAATTTGATACTGTTTCATTTTAGGTGAGATAATGATCATTTTTAAATAGGTTTTATTTTCTTTTTTCAGCGGTTCATTTTCACCTTTCTTAGTTTTCCAGGTTCGATCTGAGTTTATGAAAATTGTAAGCCTGAAATTGAACAAAAACATCCTCCACAAACATCCTCCAAACAATACATGGTAAATATCCCGATAGTTCTAATAGTAAAATAAAAACATCCTTCATATAAAATTGAGTTTTGACTATAGTGTAAAGAAATATTGAAATTGTTGTGATTAAAAATGAAATCCATAGTTTAAAAAAAAGATTGTTTCAACAATTTGTCTTCTACCGACGGCACAGAATCTCTCTGTTCTTACAGGGTCGACAGCACGATTGTGACTCCCCTGCCCCTCTAGACAAGTTCAGTGGCAATTCGTTGCTCTGCGTATGATGGAATAGAATGCCAAATGTATGGGATTTGACGTATATGACAGGCGTCGACGAATGTCAAAAACGTTAAATCCTATACATTTGCCATTCTATTCCATCATACGCCGAGCAACGAATTGCCACTTGCCTAGAGGGGCTGGTGTTGCATACGTCCATAGGCCACGGTAACCATTTTCCATCAGGCGGGATTTTTCCATTAGATGCTAGTTTGTCACTTCAATGGTATGAAATTAAAAAAAAAACAATTTTCCCATAGGCATATTTTACTACTATAGCAAGACATTACCCCATTGAACAAATTATTTCCATCGACAAGCTAAATACGTAACCATAAACAATTTACAATGCATTTTATAACAAGTGGATGACTTACAATAACTTTTTAATGCTCACATGTGCAGAGTTTGTTAACCCTGCAGTCCGACCTATTTTATATCCATTTTGTTTATACTTGCTACCCATATCTGGATACAACTGTGCAAGGAAATAACATTGGTTTATGAACAAAATATTGCGGCCTTTGTTGTCTATGGTTTATCCATATCCATACTAATATTATAAATGCGAAATTAACTCTGTCTGTCAGTTTGTCTGTCTGTCTGTCAGTCTGTCTGTCTGTCTGTCTGTCTGTCCGTCAATCTGTCTGACCACTGAACCGGTTTTTTTTTTGTTGTTGTTGAAATTTGGTATAGGAGTAGATTAGACCTTGCGAAAGGACATAGGCCTAGATATTTTTGTTTATAATTTGCTTTGGAAAACCGCTACTGTTCGGTCAACGACCAGATGGGTGTCTACTTAATGGTATTTCATTTGAGCGTATCTGTGCTGGAGAGATCATGTTATATAGTCGCTCCCAGCTTTCAAGACGGAGATCCATAAAGGCGACCTTAAGAACCCCAACGCAGGCAAGGAGGTCAAACAGTAGTCGCTACCAGCATAGAGGTCTGGCTGTTTCTATGTATCCGGCCGTCTCTGAAAACCAGCGCTGTCCGCCTGCACTACAACGCGGACAGCATTAAGCTGTGAGGCGGCCATTATTCTACCTGGCTGGTTGAATAAAAATATTTTCTTTCTTTCTTTCTTTCTTTATACCTACTTAATATGTAAATATTTACGAAAAGCCGCGTGATTCCCGGCAGAGTAGAATTTGGGCCATCCCATCTCTTCCCGTGCGGTGTCATACAAGGCGACTAAGGGATAGGGCTGTTCAATATCAGACAGATACAAACAGCCCAGCAAAAAGACCAACCTTAGAAGACCTTAAAAGACTAATCTTATCAAACCATACCTATTTTAGATCTAGATAGAGCCATGTAGAACGTCCTAGAATAAGATCTAAACTTTCATGTCACCTGCTATTAATGTTATGAAGCAAACAATAAATATAAACCCGTTTCACAAAACACAAACCCACATAATTACGATCAAGACAATAGCAGTAACTATTCCTCCCAACAAATAGAAACTCCGTCTATCGTAATGAATCACTTTACGATTCATTTTACGATTATTTCTCGAGTGACGAAGCCAAAAGCTGTAAAGGGTTAAATTAAAAATACGAATCGGTCGGTACATCTCTTTGAAGTATCCATTAAGACGTGTAATAAGGATATAGTATTTCAGAATTCGACGTTACAAGGTCACTATCGTGTGTGTTATCAAGCTTTTACTGTCGACATATCTATTTTGCTTCTCATAATGATATTAAATTGGGTCAGAGATTGATGTTAGTTTCGTAGCAGACGCTTCGGTAAGCGGTGTATTGCTTAATGGTCTTATTAGGCGGATAAATCAAGACATAAAGACTTACTTAAATAGTATTGAACGGGTCTGGATACGTGGCAGACGCTTCTACGATTATGAACTACTAAACGCAATGTTTCGCAGACTTCTACAGCTATACTGGATCAGACTACGCATGGTAATTGGTGTAATTAATGGATTACTTATATCATATTAAGTATCCCACCCAATTGAGTATTATAAAAAGTATTCAAGATAGCTATATCCGTCTAGATTGCTGTGAACTGACGCAATACAGCGTTGCATAGGTCGATCAAGGAATAGCCGCACTAATTCTGAAAATTATCACTATTGGAATTGCGAAAATCAGCCTGTGAAAACCTAGGACTTAGTACCAAATACAGTCTTAATCAAAGTATTCATGTAGTGATAAAAATGGCGGATTCACCAAAATGGTAGTCATAATAACGTCATAACGATTACCTCGAAACTGTTTTCGCTTTCGTTTTGATGACCACCCGGCGCGAACCACCTCGTCTCTGTAAGAAACATTAAAGAATAAGAACCTGTAACTGACTTGCAGAATTCACGAGAGCTTCTGCGGCAAGTAGGGAAATCGTGGTTTCCAAATCCGAGGTGGCCATCTCAAGCTTTGAGGGGGCAAGCTTTGAGCCGACGGGGGCGAGGGAAATGCTTAATTGGCCATTAGGCAGTTGTCTCACCGGGAACGATGAACGAGTAACGAGTAGAGCTAGAGCTACAAACGAGCTGGCGAGCAGCGAGGAGCGAGTGCGTAGTTCCGATAGTTCTATAGCTCGACCGTAAGCGAGTGTGCGAGTGAGGTGAGCGATTACTCGCAACACTCGCTTGCACTGTAGAGAAATGACCGCTGGTTGCTCTCTCGGCGTGTTTTAATCGCTTAGCGAGTATCGCTGAGCGAGTGTTATTTTAAATAGCGCTTTTCACTCAGGGACTAACTAGTAAAACGAGTACTCGCCGGCAGTGTGAACAGTCAGCGATCAATTATTTGTATATGCATCTCTTTTGTTTACACGGAATGTATATCTATTGTATGTTTCTTGAGCGAGAAAATAGTCGATAGTTACTCGTTTTCTCGCCGGCGGTGGGACAAGTGCCTTACACCCGGGATTTGGAACCAGAGACAGCGTGCGGTTTTAGTCGGTTTGAGTCCTACATAACCGCCCCGCTTATCTATTTTCGTCGGAATTTTAGCGCGAATAAAAGGCACATACATATTAGATTAGTGACCAGGAACACAGAATAAATAAGAAATAAGTTCGAGGCTAGTCCAACAAGGCGCAATTACTTATTTAACTATGCAAAGTAAAACAAAAATTATGGTAAGTAAACGAAATATGACACTTTCGATTACTTATCATAGTTTTGTTTGCTTTTGCCACCATCCTAGGTCGTTTAGTGATAATTTTCAGCTTCATGGAATCGTTTACGGAGTGTCTGTCGGTACATTAAAATTTCAACTTTTTCATATTAACTATCGAAGCTAAAGTTCATATTGGACTAAATTAGAAGCGTGGAAAGTCGTAAAATGTTTCTGCCCTGCAATATTTTGTGGACAGGCTGAGACAGATGGCTTAAAGTAGGTACTAGATACGTTTTATACCACTTAGGTCGCATATAAGCACATGGCCCACCTTATGAAAAGTGGTTAACGTGGCCTATGGACGAGTGCAATAGCAGGGGAGTCACTCTTGTGCTGCTGACCCTGTAAACCAGAGAGATTCTGTTCCGACAGCGAAGAAAACAAGCAGCACAAGCCTTTGTCTTCCCCTACTTTTTTTTTATCGTGCGAAAAATCCCCACGGATACCTCCCCCGCCGGAGCCGAAGGAGGAGGTTATGTCGGACTCGAGCCGACTAAAATGCACGCCGTCTGTGGGCCGTCGGTTGCCGGAGGTGAGGTTGTCGTAACTATATCCCTCGCACCCGGTCGACCCAGGGCCAAATCTCTCGATCTGGCCCTCATCCGGTGTGGGGACCACAGAGTCCCCAACTTGTCCCCCGGGTTTGTCTTCCCCTACTCGCCGCCGTGAACACAACACGAGGTTATTATATACCCGCGGTATTCTGTATGGCGGAGGTACTTCCCCAGTTAGACTGCTCGATTGGGCGTATATACCGTCGTGTCCTACCTCCTCCAATTGCAAGCCGTTCGTCTCAGTGTACTCTACTGACTACTTTACTCTAAATTTACAATATCTTTACATATTTATCATGTGCGACAATTTTCTTCCTCCTAAAAATATCGTTTATGAATAATAATAATAATAATAAATATTGTAGGACATTCTACACAACGCTATCTAGACCCAAAGTAAGCATAGCTTAACTAGCTTGTGTTATGGGTGTCAGAATGCGGATAAACATACTTAGATACATTTTTTTTTTTGTAAATACATACATATTATACATAGAAACACCCAGACCAATGCAAATATTCATATTTCATGCACACAAATATTTGCACTGAGCGGGGATCGAACCCGCGCCTCCTGCGTAGCGGCCGCGTTCGCTACCGCTACGCCACAGAGGCAGTCAATGAATCATAATTTTGATGCAAATATTCTCTGCTTTATGTATCATGACCACAATGACCCTACGATCGCGTTGACCACTGACAAGTCATTGGTATTTTTTAGCAGGATACGAAAAGTGCAAAATTATTCCGACGATACACCATCGAAACACTATTTAATAGCAGACTTGGCCCCCGGTTCAAAGTTCAGTAATATTGAAGCATATTTTCTTACGCAATAGAAAGGCCGTCTACAAAGTTTCCCAATAAAAGTGTGCCCCGCCCTTCAATTACAGCTACCCACAATTCCATTACACACTTCATGCGCAGTTTTCTTATTTAGCAACCTATGATTTATGTTCTCTTTAAAGGAGCCACACATGCCACAGCATAATAATTCAGTGAGTCAATATAACCACGACATTGATGGAGCAATTAGGTTAAGTTTGTCTGTTTACATTTTACTTCAAAAGTAAGAGTACTCTGTGACGCTGATGATTAAAAAACTAGGTGACAGATAAAGAGATGTAGATAACGAGATTGACTTTGAGTATCTTATTATCATGTCCTCCGAGCTTTCAGATTAATTAAGAAATCACTGAATCCTTACTTAATACTGTAGATGCAAAAGTAACTCCTGTCTGTCTGTCTATTACACGTTCATGAATAAAAAGTTGGACCAATTCTAATGAAATTTAGTATAGGGATGTACTAGAGCATAGGCAAGGACATAGGCTACCTTTTATCACGGGAAGGTTTAAGGGGTTTTAATAAGAATTCGTAAATTTAGAAGCTAACCTAATGAAATTTGATAGGATAGATTAGAGCTTAGTAAAGCACTTAGTTTGTCATGTTAGGTCGCGATTACAGACATCCACGCGGGCAGATACTCGGGCCCTCCCTTTAACCCCCCCGCCCCCCCCCAACTAAGCGAAATTGCTTGTGCTAGGAGTGGGTTCACGTCTGTAGTGTAATGGCCAGGATTCGAACCCGGGACATCTCGATCGTAAGTCCGACTCCTTAACCACTAAGCTCTCCGATGCTTCTTACAGCAATATATTTTACCCCAGTTGTCGAAATTTTTAAGGCTCCAACTAACCGTATTGAATGCCAATCTCACTGTGCTAAGAATGGTTACCTATCATAAGACTGACTTATATTTTCAAATCTTAATACGAGTATGTGTGATATTTTAGAATCAAACTTCCCCTATTACTACAAACACTGTACTTATCAAACCACTGTGCCATTAGGCTCAATTAGGACGTTCATAGAGATCGGCCTACTTTCATATTCCAGTAATTGTTCTTACATGGTTGGTATACTAATTAGTTGTTATGCCAAACATGCCAACAGGAACTGATGTTGCCACAGTTTGAAGTAGTTGGGTAATCACTACATATTATAAAACAAAGTCGCTGTCGCTGTCTGTCCGTCCCTATGTATGCTTAAATCTTCAAAACTACGCAACGAATTTTGAAGCATTTTTTTTATAGATAGAGTGCTTCAAGAGGAAGGTTTATATGTATAATACATGCATAATTAGAGAAACACTGATAAATTTAGAGATATGCAGCGGGAACGGGATCAGAAAATATGGCGGTACGAAGTTCGCCGGGTTAGCTAGTGTATGATATAGTTAATAGATTGATAACGGAAAGGTGTTTGGAACCTTCAAGTCGGTATACCTACTAATTGAGAGACGAAGCCTTTGACTCAAGAAGTGCTAACTTGACGTTGTTGAGGGTGACATGCGTGCCAATGGTTTTACTATCATGGATACCCAAGATCCTGCGAAGTGGACCACTTATTAGTGGTAGACAAGCACATGGCCCACCTGATGGAAAGTGGTTAGCGTGGTCTATGGACATATGCAACACCACGGGCGTTACACTCGCGTGCTGCCAACCCTAAAGAAACCTTCTAATACCCTTCTTGAAGAACCCCATATTGAAGTCGCTTGGGAAAATCGAATGCGACCGGGACAAACGCAAGAACCTGCAAACCGGTATACCCACTGACGGAAGGACGTGGGGTTGATTTTCTTCATAGTATTAGGTGTCAAACAGTACAAAACAAATCACTCCATGAGGAATAGGAGAGCGGACCTCGGCTTCCAATTGCCAAGTACAACCATGCCGACAGCCATCCGACTTTGCCTCGAAGGGCACCTTCATCAGAACCACGTTCGTCGGTGGGATTAAACCCAAAGACCTTAGTGGTAGCTACTACTTTCACACCTGCTTGGTGATGACAATTATAACAAAATAGTGAGAGTAGTAAGACCTTGTCGATCGTGAAACCAAAAAAAAAATATTCAAAGAAACTTAGCACTTCATCTACTTACAAAATTAGCTGTTTAAGTCTGAACTTCTAAAGAAATGTTATTTCTTAGACATATTTACTCAATCGCACTGTGTAATCTAAGTTTAATAAAGCATCTATTACTTCGTAAATGTAATCACGAAACATCAAAGTGGGAACCGAAGGTGGGAACATTAAACCAACCTGTGGTTCCCGCTCTTTGATCTATAGCGCTACTTATCCATCATAGTGTGCCATGGAGTGGCTGGACTATGAATAGAACATTTCCAGTGGATATCGGATCTTGAGATTAAGAGATTATGTCACAATAATAAGTAATGGTGCCAAATCTCTTGCGCATTTCAATAATTTATACAAGTTCCATCTCTAAAATGTTTTTATTACAACGTATTTCTATTTGGCATCGGTTTGAAATTTTAAAAATCTTAACTAAGAGACTTTAGAACAAAAACGTTGGGATTCTAATCCGTTGGTAAAACAAAAAGTAAAAGGTAACAACAAAAAGTAGAGTCATATAATAACGTGAGCTGGAGATATTTTAAAATTCAACAATCCGCAACTTCTAAAACATGTTATAAGCAGTAGTTAAGTTCAGTAGTACCTCCTCCCCATGCCCGGGGGCCAGATGGGGACTGGGCCAGCTCAAAAGAGATGGCCCTTTTTGGCTCGGCTCGGGGTGCGAGAGATATATTATGTCTCAGACAATCTCACCTCCGGCAAGCTACAACCCACAGACGGCGTGCGTGGTCGGGTCAAGTCCGACATAACCTCCTCCGCTAACCCCGGCTTATCCGTGGGGATATTTCTCTATGTAGATTGTCCCTATCCCTTTTTTACACCCAGAACACGAAGGCTCACAGAACGTTATGGTAGGCCCGCTGATGTCTTAAATATATTTTTCAATGAAGGTAAGATAATTTTAATTTTTATTTCAGTTATGCTGTCAATCAATTTACAAGGCATGGCAATACTCCAGCAGTTTGCTGTTAAGATTTCGTGGTGAAGGTGTGCTAATGGCCTTAACCTCGAATTAATTCAAAACTGCGTGTATTTTTTCGTCATCTAACCTGGAAACTTGCAGAGCTTGTATTAGGTTACAATTCCTCATCGTTTAGAAACATTATTTTTTAAATTATATTGCCGACATAATACTGCAGAGCAGCATGGGTAAGAACTAGTCAATCTAATCTATACTTACTAATGTTATAAAGATAAAATATTTATTTTTTGTATGGAACGAGTAAACTCAAAAACCTGGACCGATTCCATGTCTTTTGCCATTAGAAAGCTACATTATTAGGTACCAACATAGGCTCATCACGATACGATCAGCGATGAACGGGATCAGAATTCCACGCGGGTGGAGCCGCGAGCAACAGCTACGAGTAGTATAATAATATAAAAATCAATTGATGCTCGTTTATCTCGTTAAAACTCGAGAACAGCCGGACCAATTGAGCTGATTTTAGTTTTGAAATGTTTGTCCTAGTCCATAGAATGTTTAAACGGTGAAAATATATAAAATTGTGAGGAAGAACGGGAAAGGGAACGGAATTTTATCGCCGCGGAAATCAGCTAGTTGTATTTTTTATCCAGTCAACATTAACTTAGTCGTAATATCCCCGGGCTTATCGTTTAAGACTCGTAACCTGGCAATAAGCAAAGTGATTAGGCCACCTTTAATCAGTAATAGTGTTGTTATACTATTATGATCAATAAACTTCATTCGATTAGGTGCCTCGCATTCCTGTGGGCTGTGAGGTGTATAAGTGCGACTATTGAGGTCAAGGTAGTCGAGGTAGGAATTAGGCTGCGTAGACCTATCGTAGACAGATGAAAATGTAATACTCAATAAACTATTATGGGCTGATATAAACTAGGCTAAGGCCCATATTCTAGAATATATGTTCTGAATCCATTTATCTGAGGACAGATTGAAAGATTTGACAGATCGTCTATATCTATACGATCTGTAATGAGTACCATTTGAAAATACGGGCCTATTGTAGTGTGTGTATTTTTTCTTCTTTTACTCTACATTTTTTCTTTCTGTTATATAGGTGTGAGTCATCATCATCTGCGTATCCTTGTTCCAATAATTTGTGGTTGCGCCAACCACAAATTATTGGAAAAATAATTATATATTCTCTTCTATATTTTTTCTGTCATAAAACATCTCTTCAGTTTGTGTCCGATCTCAGCGTGTTGCTACAATTACTTTTGATGATGATCAAAATGATAATTTATGATCACGTGTGATCCGTAATAAAACGGTTTTTCTTTCTTTCTTTCTTTCAAAACCTCCACCGCACGATCCCGGGATACCTACATTTTTTCTCGATTTTTTACATTCTACTCTATGTATATTTCAGTAAACCTTCTGTGTTAAACATTAAAACATCTTCTAAAGTCTAACATAACATTACTGATGTTCATAATTTTGTTTGCTCCATGTGTGTGGCCTTAGAACTCATTCAAGGCCATTATCTTTCCATAAAAAGGATGATAATTATTGCGGACCATATATATTGTACATATACACTATTGAATATAATACTCTATTGTGTGTGTAGTCTATTCATGTCCATGACACACCTCACTTGTCTTATTTCTTATAGGTTCTGGACATCCAATGAAAAGAACTCGCAAAGGACCTGTCTTGATGTCAATCTGCCTGTACCTTATTTTTTACTAAGCCTAAATACGTACAATCTATCAATACCTGTGAGGCCTCATTTTCATCATCATCATTTCAGCCATAGGAAGTCCACTGCTGGACATAGGCCTCCCCTATAGATCTCCAATAGGACCGGTTGGAAGCGGCTCGCATCCAGCGCGTTCCCGCGGCCTTAATGAGGTCGTCTGTCCACCTTGTGGGTGGATGTCCTACGCTGCGCTTGCCGATACGTGGCCTCCACTCGAGGACTTTTCGACCCCATCGGTCATCAGTCCTCCGTGCTATGTGCCCTGCCCACTGCCATTTCAACTTGCTAATCCGCTGGGCTATGTCGGTAACCTTGGTTCTTCTACAGATCTCCTCATTTCTGATTCGATCTACTACTAGCAAAACACTACTGGATATAGGCCTCTTCCAATGTTGTGAAGTTTTAGCCTACTGTTTCCACGCTGGTACAGGGTTTTATTTCGAGTTTTCTTTCTCTCGCAGTGATATCGTCTGCGTATTTTTCCGTTAGTCTCCTCTTACGACACGCTTCGGATGAGATGAGGTGGCGACTTTTATTCTTTCTTTGTCACCACACGGATATAAATATGGGTTCTGGACATCCACTGGGGCCATCATTCATCACTTATTAACAGGTGAGTTAAGGGTCTAACGTTAACCTAAATCTAAGCCCAGGTATGGCCATAATATATCTCTATCCTTGTGACGGCTAAGTCAGATGTCACGGGTTTAATTCCCGTTCAGTGCAAATATTCGCATGAACATATAATTTATATAGGTCTGAGTGGTTTTATGTACAATGAGCTCGTATTAACACAATACACCACACATGTTTGTCGGCATTTTAGTACCCAAAAACACACATTATTTCAACTATGTCTAGATAGCGTTGTGTAGTCCTAGTATATTTTCTATTCAACTCCGACTTTTTAACCTTACCGCTAAATCTACACTCTACTGTATTGTAAGTTTACACCACGTGGATGCTAATAGCGGGCAAAGTACTGCTATAACGCATACATCACCTGCATATGTACGGTTTGCAAGCTTGAAATTTGTTGATTGACGCACTACTATCACACCAGAACGCTCCGAAAGCACGGAATGTTTACGCTAAAGTAAATTAAACGCAAAATTACGAACGAAACAGTCTTGCGTATGATTGCTGCTGCTCTAATTCTCACTGAAATTAATTGGAAGCTGGTCTTTTGAATATTTAGTTTTAGTTTCAGGGAAATATAGACTCTAACGGGCTAGGATTGGGGTTTCTTTGAAGGATTTGAAGGATTCGTAGAGGTTTTCTAACACAGAATTAAAGTTACCGACATAGCTCGCAGAATAAGCAAGCTAAAGTGGCAATGGGTTGGCCATATCTGCCAATGGACCGATGACCGATGGAGCAAACGAGTCCTAGAGTGGAGACCGCGAATCGGAAAATGGAAGCTGGGACGCCCCCCAGCAAGATGGACAGATGACCTGAAAAAAGTGACTGGAATGGACTGGCTGCTCAAGACAGAGGATCGGGTGCTATGACTCACATTAGGAGAGGTGTATATTCAGCTCTGCTCAGGGGACTGCAATAGGCAATTTCTTTTGTGTTTCAATTCATATCTGCGATCAGCCTTTGGCTTTTAGCGGATGTGGTGAAAGGTTTTGCTTTTCAGAGCGTGTCCTCCAGCGAGGACATCAAGTCCCTATTCGGAACAAGAGACAACATCTTTCCTCTTGAGGCGCTTGTTGTACCTAAGCTTTAGTAGCTTTGTTGCCAGTGAATAGGCTAATTGATGATATATTTGGAACCGGTTGTGAAAACTTGTTTTAACTACTGATCTTTTCTTTGACGATACTTATCACAATCACATTCTCCTTACTGTAACTCTTGTACAACAAAATCAACAATGGACGTCCCAGATACTTTTAAACTGAATTTGAATTCGTAAATTGGAGGAGTTAGAAATATAAGAAATCATTACTCAGTCTATCATTAGTACTAAGTCTAATAGGATATTATATATTGTGATAGCAAAAATGTATTAAAAAATATAATCACTCACTCACTTGTATCCAAAGTAAAAATAAATTAGATAAGTATATTATGTATGACACACAGTCGTCCCTTTATGATATTTTTAAGTAAAAGTTATTATTTTGCTTAAAATATTCAGATTAATTCACCAAAATTGAAATATGAAAAATAAATTCGAAAATTACACAAAGTATCAATTATAATGTAGTTTTATTGCACTATCATAATATTTAACGATAGAATAACTATAAACATTACATAAATCTCAAAAACAAATAACATAAATCTATACACACTACTAAAGTAAATCATACCTGAATTTTATGAAAGCCGGTTTTGAAGAACAACAGAAGAAATCCAAGGGAACGATAAAACACTTTAAAACAATAATAAAATTCACCACAGATAAACACTAAACAACTGTTAAAATAAAACAAATCGGAATGAAACTCGGAGACATCGTTTTAAAGACCGAATGGTAACAGAACAGATAAACTTTCGAAACCGCGACCGCAGTGTTACTGAACGAACAAGCAACGTGCAGAAGCAGAATACGTCGGATTTTCACTCATAAAAATAACTCCGAGTACCTAAACGTTGATGAAAAACATCGCTTTCCGTGTAAAGCTAATCAACATGCCAGTTAAGAACGATCAGTCGCCGATACTTGTACGTTCGAACAGAATTTTACATAATAATTAATTGTATTAATGCATATTCATAATCAACTGAGAAATTTATTTATACGAGAAACAATTTTATTTACATTTTCGTTTGTAGAGCACAATTTTATTATTTACCGCGATTTTTCGCGCCCTTCTTTTTTTAAACGACTGTCACTAACACATGACAAATTAGCTTTTTTTGCGCGCGAATATCGTCACTTTTTTTTTCTTGCGGCCTTTTTCATTCAGCCTAGTCTATTATTTTTCAGAACGCGTTTATCGTACGATATCTTTGACATCGTGTGTAAGACTGGCTAATTTTAACGCCTTTGGTGCATCATTCAGTAGTCGGCGAAGTAAGCAGCGATGCGTTGGCGATCGATCGATCGATCGATCGAGAGATGATATGCAGATGTTTTAGGGTTCTCTATAAATTATATAAGTACGTTTATTTGGCTTAATATGATATTTTGATTGCTAATGTGGACTGTTATCTGATTGCTAATGTGTAATCACTATGCAAAAATTATAAATAATGAGATTTATTTCATTGATTTTTCTTACTTAGTGCAATTTGTTTATTTTTTTATGATACAATTTATTTGATTTTATATTTATGAGAATGTCCGCTATTTTTTTTTTCCAAAAAATATTTCATATTGGTTTGTGCAGCCGAAAATATTATTTAATAAAAATGAAAAACAAACTTGGGATTTTTTAAATAAATATTTTTTAAACATAAGTGCATCGTTACGATTGTATTTAGCTTAATAAAATTGTAGTGGATCAAATTATTTAATCAAAATGCCCATTAAGTGTGTATTTTAAGAAATGCACTGCATCCACCGCTGTAATGTTAAGTACTAAGGATCTTACATTTTAATCTGGAATGCGGAACTCCGATGAACGAAAGCGCACGTGTCCTCATTGTATCATTTTGAATGTAGAATGATGAATGAACCATTTATTCGTAATTTGAAATTATTAATCGAATGATTCGTGTAATGGTACTTAACGATATATTCAGAATGTTTAATGTCCGATATAGTATTTTCGTCTTTAATTGAAGTCTTTAAAAGCTACAAATAGGTAACCAATCTTGACTGCAGTTTTAATAGAAGGTCTGTACATCACTCGGCTTTTGATTAAGCACGTCACCCAGTTCTTAGGAAAGATTATGCTATATTAGCTATCGACAGCCTCCGTGGCGTAGCGGTAGTGAACGCGGCCGCTACGCAGGAGGCGCGGGTTCGATCCCCGCTCAGTGCAAATATTTGTGTTCATGAAATATATGGGTATTTGCATTGGTCTGGTCGTGCCTCGGAGAGCACGTTAAGCTGTCGGTCCCGGTTGCCATAAGAACATCTATGGCAGTCGTTACGGGTAGTTGGAGCCCTAAAAAATCCAAAAACAACGGTCTATAGCTGCAAAGCTTCGATGTCGCCTAATGTTATCATTGGGCGGTGGAGGTCAGATGGCAATCGCTTCACGAAAAAATATCGAGGTCTAGCCAAATCTGTAGTTAAGACTGGTAAAGCGGACCCCAGACTCCGAGCTGAAAAGCTTCGGATGAGACTGGGAATTAACGCTAGGATGAGAGATTATATGCTATATTAGCTGTTGCCCACGGCTCCACCCGTGTGGAGGTCGGTTATCGCGACCAAACATAGCCTATGTAATTTTCTAAGGTCTAATCTACCGCTGCACCAAAATTCATCAAAATTGGTTTAGTGGTTTAGGCGTGAAAGCGTAACAGACAGACAGAGTTACTTTCAAACAGATAATAATATAGAAATAGATTTATTAGCTGATACCCGCGGCTCCACTCACGAATTACATTCTGATCACGTTCTCGCAACCCGCACACAGCTAGTTTACTATTTATGAGTATAGAGTAGAGTATAATAGCCTGTTATTATCTATGAGAGATTAACACTTGTGAACGATGGGCTTAATATTTTGTTGGCCATAAAATTTATTAAAGATAAGACATCTAATGGCCACCATAGACGTTCAAGTTATTTGATCAAACACTGGATCAAACAGTTTGATCAAGTTGACAGAATCTTTCTACTCATAAAATTTGATTAAATTTGTCATTAAAATGCCAATTTAATCAAAATTTTTAAACCAGCTTGGGCCCGATTCACTAACGCCACGTTTTCGTATACGTGTGACTTCCATTTCGATAACGTAAAACGTGGTATTTAGTAAGATCTGTCAAATTAAAACTTGGTAGAACAATAAATAATTATAGTTATTTTTTTGGTCTGGCATGCTTGTCATATGTCATTACAATATACTTACGTTTTCTTCTTTACCGAAAACCCACCAAGAAAACTATAGTTTTACTCATCAAAATGGTACGTTACGTTTTAGAAGTCACAAACGCACAAAAACTTAAACGTAAAGTTTGTGAATCAGGCTCCTGGTTTGGTTAAATTACTTGAACATCTATGGTGGTCGAGTATAATACCTAATTAAGCAAGTATATTGGGTTGCAAGTGATGATGGGCGTACCTCAGTAGGTATACGTTGGCTCTCGATGAAATCAATTGTTTGGCTGGTAGCTTTTTGAAGTGAAAACTGGCGCCTCGGGTAATTTTCGTAGCACATTTTTGGAGATGGGAAAAACTATTGAACTTATGATACCGTTACGGACACCTATTGTGACAATTAACATGTGATCTTATATTCAGTCCGTAAATTGACTGCACCCCACTCGATGGTGGGAAACTATGACGAAATCCAGATAACTTATGTGTCTCCATTGCAAATGCTGACGATCCCAAAACAGTGATTTCTACTTTGACGGCCTCGAGATAAATATGCTTTTTCACACCCACTTGAAGATTTCGGGATTGTAAGAAGAAGAGAAGCAGGTATATCAACTACCTTCCCCCGCTCCTAAACCAGACGGTTATGTCGGACTCAAACCGACTAAAACCGCACGCCGTTATGGGTCTTAGTGCGCCAGAGTGTAAGAGTATGTCAAATACCTACAAAAAACCTTTTAGTTTTATGTAAAAGTGATATGATGTATTAATATTGAAGGATATATTATCATGTTCTTCACATTTCAAGAGCTCTTATGTTTAAAGCGCGTTCGCCAGCACCACTTGGGTCCTGAGAGCCTCAAAGTGCCACTTCGGACCCTTTGGTAACAATCTGTAGGGATTATAAATCAGTATATTATTGACCTATAAAACGCCTATCAACTTCAACTGATGTTACTGTGTCAAGTTCTTGATATACTTGCGTTCATAGGTAGGTACAAACTAGGGCCTTCTATGTACTATGACCCGGACACGTATCTTGGAGCTAAAATGTGCTCAAAATGTTCCCTATACGCGCAGTACTTACACATTTCTTGGGTGTCTCTTGAGGATAGCACGGGGTGCTACTAAACTGCGGTGGACGAATTCAAATTCACCAAGCAACATCACTATCATCACTACATATTATAAAACAAAGTCGCTGTCGCTGTCTGTCCGTCCCTATGTATGCTTAAATCTTCAAAACTATGCAACGGATTTCGAAGCGGCTTTTTTTAATAGATAGAGTGATTCAAGAGGAAGGTTTATATGTATAATACATGCATAATATTGTAGAGAAACATTGATAAATCGGGATCAGAATACCACACGGGCGGAAAATATGGCGGTACGAAGTTCGCCGGGTCCGCTAGTAGATTATAAATTACAAAGGAATCCGGAAGAGCTAGAGCCTTGTTTGTCTTGTGATTTAGGTCCAAGATACGTGTCCGGAGTTATACTAGACAGTGGGGGTAACGAAAATTTTTGTTAAGATCGTTGATAGACCAGCCACTTTTTGTTGCTGTAATACAGAGTGCCTAGTGCGAGTTTTAACTCACACTCACCGTGATTTGTATGAAGTTATATTATAGACTGTAATTTTTTTTTGCGCATACAAATCACCGTTTACTAGCGTTTTTGTGAGAAAAAAATAGGCTCTCAGATGACATGTTGTGATGACGAGACGACATGAGTCAAAATTCATTACTTATTAATTGTCAAGTTTCTACGTCCCGTTCCGAATTCGAAATTCAAAGTGCCTTCCCGCTTCATCCAGGAACCGGGACACAATTTTTGTTCTAACACCTTGTTCGGCAAAGAAGTCATTGGTGCAGACAATATACCTACTTACATTGCAAACTACGAATAATGTATATTGGTAGACTGCAAAATATATAATAATCACGCAACACACAATTTTCAATACAACATGAAAGAACTGTGAACCATCACAGTTCTTTCATGATAAATTAAAAATTTGAGAAAAGGTGGGAAAGAAGAAAACGGTTACCAAAGTTTTCGGTTAGTGTCTCCTTCCTGGTGGTAACCTGGTTGCATCTATAGCTTATACTTTGCATCCCAAGGTCCTCAAGAATTTGTATGTTTTATGTCAGAAGAGGTTCGTACAAAGGAGACGGGGACTTCTGGGCCAAAATTGTAATGAGTTGAGATATGACTTAAAAAAAGCGGTATTTTTTTCTATTTCAAAATATTAAAAAACCAGCTCAATTGAAAGTCTGGAAGACGAGAAATCTTAAAACTAAGTTTATTCCACTAGCAAAATAAAATATCGATTACTAAAAATTATTTAAACAATATTGCGTATTAAAACACTTGCATCACAATTTGATATTAAATCAATCAGAGTGAACAAAACTTAATCATAATAATAATAATAACCATTTAAAATACCAAATAATAGTGTAATAAAAATAAATTCTGAATCGATTTCCGTTAATCGATTAATTATTACTTGTGTTTATCAACTGTATTTTTAAGCTGTGACAGCTGACAGCTCCATTTTCAGTCAATCAGTTTATTTATTTAATCTTCAAAATTAATTATTTTATCGAAAAATTGTATATTTACACGGCTTATGGGATATACAATTGTTTATAAAATATGTACAAAAGTATGCTATATCAGTATGCTGTATTAGTTTATTGGTTTAAATCCAATGATCAATTGACTTCTGCGTTTTGAGTATTTCCAGTTGATTTCTTGATTATATTCCCTTAACAGTGATTTCTCTTTACGGACTTCTAGCTTGCTCCTGGTTACCTTAAAGTACAATGATAAACTTGTTTACTTGTTTGAGTTTTGCTCGGTATTTTGGATTTTGACATGGATCTCTGTGTGAATTGTGGCATAGAAAATGAAGTAAATAAGGTAATATATTTCCACCTGCGCACTTTTTAGACAATACTCTAATTATTATTGAAGCAGAATAAAAGATAATTATTATTTAAAGTGCTTTTTTTTTAACATAACATCCTTGTACTCCATATCTTTAAAATCTCTTTGTAAGTTTTCGTACATTATCCCTGAGTAAAATATAATACAGTACAATGTAAAAGTATTTTACAATAAAAACAATGACCACTTTCTATTAAAACACCACAGAAATCACAGTTCTAAAATGTCAATTTCTTGCATAACCTCACTTTTACTAAATCTCTTATAACTCTGCTCTCAGATATCCAAAATCTGCAGAATTTTCAGGGATGGTTTAATAATTTATATGCTCTTAATTGATACCACCCTCATCTTATTACATTTTTGGCCCAAGAATGTATGAAAGCCTCCCCATCTCCTTTAATAATTAGAATAGTAAGGCGGTCCATTTTGTGGCACACGGCCCACCTGATGAAAAGGGGTTACCGTGGCGAGTGCGAAAACCAAGGGAGGCACACTCGTGTAGACCCTGTAAGCCCATGTGATAATTCATTTAATAAACGGTGATAATTGGAATTGTTTATAATTTTTTATTACTATTAACTTTTCAAAGTTAATATTTATTCGATGAGTGAATTGACGTGAATGTTAAAGGCAAAGTAATATTTGACAGCTGATACAAGTTATACATAACTTTGCTCGTTTCTCTCTGTAACAAACGACAGTCATTTAATTATTTCAATGAATTCAAAGTCAAAATTAAAACATTCCTCTTCAAAGTTCTCAAGGACTTAAACAATTAGCGAAAAGCTTTCCTAACTGTAGTCAAAGCTCTGTTTTGTTATGTAATACAGTCAGAATGAGACAAAGAACACCTTTTTCTGAGCCTAGCTTTTTATCATTGGCTTCCTAGCAAATGGCATTGTCTGCCTACGCGATTCTGTAGCTCTTATAGGCCCCTCTCTGTCTGATATTTCCTAACATCTGAGTCTACTTTATCGATTGTATCAATACATATAAAACACCCAATTAACTCTGACCTCCAGTACTGGGAATCTACACCCCTTATGCCGTACAAATATACTATAACAGAGGGGTATGAAGAGGCCAAGAAAACATGGTTTTGATACACGCAAATTACGCACACAGTAAAACACCCCCGCGCAGTCGCAGTGAGATCTCGCCACCCCACCCAACTCACTTGTCGTCCAAGCCGGCAAAATTCTTCTACACCCCTGCGGTGAGCTACCAAACGCAACAACTTGTACGAGAAAATATTATTTGAGTCATTTAAAACCTATTTATTAATTAATATCTTATAGCAGTGCATATTTTCAGCTTTAATTTTTGCTTAGTGTTTTATTGTATGCCATTGTCAAAAAAAAAACCAGTGCGAACAACTTTTTTCACGGAATTCGAATACGGAACGAAGATGGCGGTGCGCGTGTCGCGCGTTTCAATTCGAATATAGAGCGTAATCAATAGATTTATATTCCTTTTTATTTTTTTTACCGAGAATGCTAGTGAGGACTTTGTATTGACTAAAAACGCGAGTGTTGAGACTGAAAAATCGATATTCCGGTATGTCGATTTGATTATAGGGTGGTTTTACACTGTCCTCGTTCACAGACTGTTGTACATGTCAGAAAAGAAAGAAGAGGAGTAGACTGGCGTCGGTGGAAGTCGACATGACGACGGAAACAGCGACGCCTAACCAGGTATGTTCGTGTACTTTTGCCGCAATGTGGCGGTAGGCGCTGCCTTCAGTGGCCCGTGTCAAGGACATTAGCCTCTAGAATTAGACACCTGAGAGTTATATAACCGTTTTTTGGAGAACTTTTCTTTTGTTTTAACGAGACTTTATTATTTTTATTACTAAAGTTCAAAAGGGCTACGATTAAATTTGCATAGGGTTGAATATGAAAATCGATATTGCTGCATTGTTGAATGTTGCTTTCGACGCATGTTAACCATTTAGTGGTCAGTTTCAGATTATAGTTATTATTATTTATAATCAAAAATTGTGTATTGACAGGTGATTAATAATTTATTATCAGTTAATAAACATAATGTACTTACCGATTTCTTTTCATGTACATGCATTGTTTAAAGATATTTAGATATAGATTGATAACAACTATAAATTTCTTCAGTTCTATTGTAACTTTTTAATATTATAATAATCTGTAGCCGATCAATGATGAAGTTGTGGGTTTTTACCAGTTTTCCTGTCGCCCGCCATGCCAACTTACTGCACCTAAAGATGCTATCAATTCCTAGCAAAAAGAAACCTCCCTTCATTTATGCATTTTGAGGCGGAACTGAACGCAAAGAGGTTTTTCCTCTTATCACAAGAATGTAAGTTTGGTCATATTAACTTTTGAAAGTGCTAATATATATATTTGACTCATGTTTACCTATGTTTTATAATTTACTTATAAAAAAATAGAGAAGACTTTAGTTAAATCTTTTGACACAAGTAGACATATTAAAAAGATAAATGCAGGTCAGGACAAATCATTTATAGTTCCTTTTCCAATGGATAATTAAATTAAAATCCAAATAAAAAAAAAACAATATCCTAATTAAAAAAATTTAAACCATAGATCCAGTTTCAACGATTTAACTTCCTTTTTAACCGACTTCAACAAAAGGAGGAGGTTCTCAATTCGTCTGTATGTTTTTAAAAAAAAATTAATTTATATATTTTTTACTAAAATGGAAACATTACATAGCCCTAGAATTTTATTTATGATGGGGCTATGCCTTAAATATTAGCAATTATAAAGTATATTGTAAGAGTAAAGTTAGAGAGACAGAATACGAATGAGACAGATGGTACTTATCATGCTCTTATTATTAACAATGATTCATTTGATGTTTTCCAATAATGATTTCCTCATGAATATCATTATTGCCCTCTACAAAGAGCGATGGAATATTGAATGTAACACTCAATATTCAAATTTCTCTTTGATATCTTTCCTCGTAACGTACAAGTACGTAATAATCGGCAAGAAAAGGAATCTTTTTGTACGAAATAACTGGAAATGTTTTGGATGTACTTCATGAATGTTACGAGGGAAATTTAGATATTTTTAAACTGACGGCCCGGGTCCCGCTTTCACCCGCGAAAAAATTCGTGAAAATTCCTATGGACAATTCCGACATCCTGGAGACAGAGGACTTCAGAAATCTGAAGGTGGAACAGAATCTAAGATCGAATCAAGAGGGAAGATCGGGGGCATAGGTGATGCCTTTTTCACTCTGGAGCAGGTAGAGACATGAGCTATATTTTTTTCAAAACCTAAAGAACAATGCCCACTTTTCACCTGTCTGATCATAATAAGCAATTTGCCCGTATTGCCTAGATAATTAGCTCATAAAATAGCATATTTTTTTCTATTTTTAACCTAAAAACTTAGAAAGAAATTGTTAGGCTAGAAAATCAGATATCAGTTTTTTAATGATAATCAAAATGATCAGCAATATATCAATCTGCGTAAGACGAAATTCACCATCTTAAAGCAGAAACCATAGACGGAAAATATTCTCTACTCTCTGTCACGTTGTGATTATATTCTCTTTAGAGATGTTACAATCGGGACTATTTAGAATAATCGTATTAATGAACAAATGACTTGACAGATATTACGTTATTCTTCCTGTTACCCAGTAGGACAAATATTAGTCACACACACACACACACACACACACATACACACATAATCACGCCTTTATCCCCGGAGGGTTAGGCAGAGGTGAATGAACACTCACATTTCACTAAATCATTGTATTGGGTCCCACGTAATAGGGGGTGAGCCTATTGCAGTAAATAATAGTGGCTGTTTGCACTACTTTTCAATCAAACGACTACGTCCAGTTATTCAATATAGGTAATGTAAATGTTATAGGCAATGTGTATAATGCAGGCATTCTATACAATACCTAGGAAATGTATAGAATGCCGGGGTCGTTCAGGCAATGTATGAAATGATATTCAATGTTTAAACTATTTTACACTTTGCCTAGGAAATGTATAGAATACCTAGGCATTGTATAGAATGCCGGTCGAAGCATAGGTAATGTATGTAATCTATTTTTCTTCTCTATGATTTAGTTAGATAGATACTAATCTTTTGAGAGCTAATCCTAATTTCAACTTCCACCAGCGAAAATGCGGATAAGACATGTATTGTGTTCTATTGGTAGGTATGCCTAAGTACCTACGTGTTTTTTGCGTAGAATGTTTCTCACATAGCAGTGAAAGCAAAGCTGCACATTCCGACTTGGATAGATTAGGTTAGAAGGTAAATGCGGGAGCGGAACGGAGCTCCCGCATTAGCCTTTGTGGTTATTTTTTTTATTACCATACAGAATTTCTATAGGCCACGGCAACCACTCTCTTACCATCATCCCTGTGCTTGTCAGACACCTAACCTGATGGAAAGAAAGTTGTTACCGTGGCCTATAGAGATCTGCATGGTTAAAAAAAAATTACCACGAACCTAACTTCTAACCTAATCTATCCAAGTCGGAGTGAACAGTTTTTCTTTCAGCAGTAATATCCATTTTTCAAATCCATAGAGGGCTTCTTAAGGGATCGCAAATAAATGACGCTTTGTTAATCTATTAGGTACTTTGTTTGCTAGCAGTACTTATTTATTAAGGTGAGACGAATTTTCGCACATGAAATATCATTTTAAAGAGACGAATTTACAACAACCCGTCCAATAAACACATTGCCTGATGCGCTTCTGGCATTTAATACAATACCTAGGCAATGTATGAAAGTAATCGTATTATACACATTGCCTGAACGTTTTAGGCAATGTATAGAATGCCTAGGCATTCTATACAATGCCGGATTATACACATTACCTATAACATAAATACGAAATAGTGACCAACTTTTCCTTCATACTTTAACAGGCTTAGGATTAACGCACGCACATAGATTATAATATCGCTCATTGTCGCTATTATTTTGACTATTACCTAATAAGATATCAAAATAATATGAAATAATCGTATTAGGTATACCTAGTAGGTATACCACTGTTATATTGTGTTACTGGTACCTGCTACGATTTCAAATAATAATTGTATTTGTCCTCTCTCTACGCTATAAACAAACACCGACTATGACATGACAGTGACAGCTTCATTTGGTTTCATGGGTTCGTTTTATTGCTGATGTGTAGTGTAATTCCTCATTCTGTTGCGTTCAAATTCAATTTGATACTCTGATATCACCCCATTTGAGAGGAGAGCAATGTCCGCATCCGTGGGATCCTTGTCCATGACATAGCAGATAAAATACAGGAGAGCCTCATTGCTGGACAAGATTTTCGGCAACCCCCAGGCTACGTGTATGATAAAAATGTCTGGCAATACCGCCCCGCCGGGTAGCAGAGCAAACCTAAGAAGTCTTAGCTCAACTATCGTTGTAGAATGTGTTATGCGTGCCAAGTATCTCATTACCAGTGATGCCCAAAACAGTGAAAAGTGGAGTCAGACCCTAAGGGCCAGTCCACACGGTGCGTTGTTTGCGTTGCGTCGACGCAACGCAAATATTTTGACGCATAGCCGGCCATACGGGCGCTGCGTCACCGCAGCGCAGCGTTACTACGATGCATCGCGATGCAGTCACAGTCACAACGCGTACACCCCCGCCCGCTTCGCCTCCGGGGCTGCAGCTCCGTCGTGTGTGCGTTGCGTCGACGCAGCGCGCCGTGTGGACACTATGATTATTTGTATGTAAAACGACGCGACGCAGTGGCACAGTGCTGCGTCGACGCAACGTAACGCAACGCGCCGTGTGGACTGGCCCTAACCTTTTAGAAAAGTCGGAAGACAGACCCTGGGCTCTAAGATTCCTGCCTTCAATTCAAAACACAACATTATTTTGACGATTATTATAATAAGAGAACATATACATTATAAAAATAAAAAATAGACGAATAAAAATACCAATTGTAATGAATAAAATGTTGTAAGGTTGTATTATTAATATTCATTTTTGACTTTTCATATTGTCATTTCTGTAATAGCAATAAAGTTAAAAAGTATTTTATTTAGTTATTGTTGAATGCAAAAATTCCCTCAGCCTCAGTGGCATGGCGGTAGTGAACTCGAATGCCACGCAGGAGGCGCGGGTTCGATTTCCGCTCAGTGCAAATATTTGCATGCATGAATATGTCTACTTGCATTGACCTGGGTCATGGTATCTCCGTGCCTTGGAGAGAGCACGTTAAGCCGTCAGTACCTACCAGTTATCATACGAACATCTAATGGCAGTCGTTAGGGGTAGTTAGAGCCCTATAAATCCAACAACTAGTCTACACAATACTTTAATGTCGCCAATGGGTTTTGGAGGTCAGATGGCAGTTGCTTCACCGAAAATATGTAAGTTCAGCCGCGTCGTGGTAGTACTGGAAGAGGTGGACCCCGGACTCTGAAGCAAGGCCGTGGATATAACCAGAATGAATGCAAGGCTGATGATGATGATGACAAAAATTGCAAACAGTAAATTGTATGTTGAAAGCTCATTTAATCACTGAATATGAGTATATGACATGAAATAAATCTAAATTATTACCTATATCTTGTTAATCTTGACTGTGAAGAATTAACTTTTGATAATATGAGATCGTCATCATCCTAGCGCCGGTCGCACCCGCGTATAAGTAAAATGTATGTCAGAACACGATCATTGGTTGTTAGGGGTCCATTACACGCTAGGTTTTGCCATGGTTTAACCATCAATCACACCGTGAGTGACCAATAACATAACGTTTAATAACCGATTGACCAATAATATTCATGATTGACGGCATGATGCATGACGTTTGCATGAGCGTGTAATGGACCCCTTAAGTTTTTTGACACTGTCACACAGTTCATTAGTCAAAGCACAGATAAATAAATACTTTACCTACACGTTTTAATACCTTGAATACACATTTTTCTGTCTAAAGATTTAAACCATTATTGGTTTTATGCTTTTAAAGATGCAGTATCTATTCATCAATGATACCAGTACAGTAATACGATAGCATTTTAAAAATGTAATGACAGGTCAACGGATGTATGGAAAGTGGGCATCATTCTTTTATAAGTGCGAGATCGACCCTAAACTGTCTACCGATAGAAGTAATTTTGAATCCGATGAAGTTAAAAGATTCAATCAATTTATTGTTTTATCGAATCAATTGTTTGCGTTCAAAAAGGTAACTAAGTCTTGCAACTTTAAGTCAAATATTAAAAAACATCAAGCAACCACGACTCATAGAAACTAAATCCCAAGTTAACTAAGGCGAAAATGCAAATCACTGCCTCACATATTAATTTTCCAACCCATCAAGCCTGACAGATACCAGACACAAAAACCTAGTCCATTAGGCCTACAAGGGTAATCCCTCAAATGCGACAATGGAGGTATATTGTAATGTCGGATATGTAGCTACTTACATGCCTATAAACGGATTACACCCCAAGTTCGTAAAGGAAATGGGAAACAGGGGTGATGATGAAAACGACGCGACGACGGGAGCAACATCCGTATAGACGCTCTATACAAAATGTATGTCTATTGTATTGTGTTACTGTTCTTATCATCCTTCCTGACCCGCTGTTGATGTTGTAGAGAATACAGCCTTATAGCAAGGCTTTAATGGTTATATTCCATTGTTTCCTTTTACTCAACAATATAATGCGTTCTGGTTATAAATGTGACCAAGAGTATGATAGATTGATAGGTGTCAGCGCCTTTACAAAAAACTATTTGAAGAAAAGATCTATGTGTGAAATGGAGATATATCAAACAAGTCTTGGACTCTTAGCCCTTGGAGGGAGGGGGTATATACTAAAACTACGATAGACAGAGATAGATAACTGAGTGAAAGAGGAAGACGTAATGTAATGACTCCTCCTAGCTTGATGAAAACGAAATCATAAAGAAGTTACCGTTATAATACTTTAGAGGTCGTTCATAGTAGGTTTTACGTCAAATTTTATGGACTTAATTCACTAAAATACGTTATAAATACGCGGACTTGCGGTGTGAGTACGGAGTTGCTTCACAGACCATCCACCTGCTGACGTATGTTGCATGCCCATAATACTTATACACCTGAGGATCTTAAATATCTTTGAGAACGCAATCCAGGTAGAGCAAACCTTACTGGGAAAACGTTTTGAGAGTAGAAGTGTCATCGATTCGACAGAAGAAGAAGACTAAAATATATACATAGTGTTATCAGTGGCGAGGAGTCACTATAACCCGATTCTTACGGGCTTGGTCCGTAAAGGAAAGCCGTGGCGGTGATGTTTAATAACGTACAAAATTGCTATGGTCCTTCCATAAGATTTAAGATATTTTCTACTAGCTTCCCTTATGAATCTTTTCACCTTTAACACTGGTAGTTAAAGAGATTATCTCCTGCTGAACTGCAAAGGGCACTTACCGATTATATTTTGATAATCGATGTGGGCTCTTTCATGTAGGACTATTTTGCAAATTTTCTTAAACATAATTCAGCGTTATCTTTAAAAAAAAAAAGGATTCCAAGACACGCAAACCTCCAGTTAAAATATTTTGTCTACTGGAAGTTTTTGTTCTTTTGATGTGCCTTTGTTTTCTTTCTTATTCATTCAAATATATGATACGGTTATTGTATGTCATCATACCATCATTGTGATTTGATTTTGCTTGTGTATACCCGGAGGATTTCTAACCCTTCACTGACTATATTTTGCGGTATTACTTACCTTTAACCTGGCATTTTTATGAACTACTAGCTGACCCCGCAAACTTCGTACCGCCTAAATGAAGAACCGCCCGACCAATTTTGTGCAAACTTCACATAAACTATCTACTAAATAGTCCGAACAAAGCCTAAACAATTAGTTTGGATAGGTGAGCCTGTTCTTGAGTTATAAAATTACAACGAAAAGTAGCATTGATTTTTATATGTTAAGGATAATATTATGTTTTCTGTAGAGAACCTAATCCCTTAGTCGCTGGGATAGCCACGAGAAGAGAGAGCCCTTGTTCTTATCGGGAACCAAGGATTATATAAGGATACAGAATAACACGTCTGTAATTCCCCGAAGGGGTAGGCAGAGGTGTATAAGCACCCACATTTCGCCAACTATTTTTTCAGTCCCACGTAATAGGGGGCGAGCCAATTGCCGTTAAGCGGGCACTTATTCATGGGCTGTATGTTTACTGTCGGATGGAGAACAGCCCTATTCCTTAGCCACCTTCTACGACACCAACAGAATGAGATGGGGTGGCCCTATTCTACTCCACCGGTAACCAACATTTGCAAAAGTATTTTTACGAATACACTCTGTATATAACGTGACATTTCATTCCACAAGCCTTTAGTTAATAAATCTCCATAATATGATTAGGGGCGGTGGTGTGCGTAGTAACAATTTACCGATCCATTAGAAGTGGCCTTGACTTCGTGGCATGTTGTGCCTCGTAAGGTTTCCTAAGCACCAAGGGCTAGACGGGATTTGATGCGATATAAAAGACCTATGACAGTTTATGCGAGCAGACATCAAATGATTGTGCGACAGAAGTGACTTCATTTGAAATCATTGATTTCAACCATTTGAAATCATTGATTTCAACCATTTGAAATCATTGATTTCAACCATTTGAAATCAATGATTTCATATTAAGTGACTTAGAATACGATAGACTTGGCTGTCTTCTTCTTCTTCTTCATCCTAGCGTTAATTCCCAATCGCATCCGAAGCTTTCAGCTCGGAGTCTGGGGTCCGCTTTACCAGTCTAAACTACGGATTTGGCTAGATCTCGACATTTTGCGTGAAGCGATTGTCATCTGACCTCCACAACCCAATGTTAACATTAGGCGATATCGAATCTTTGCGGCTGTACTGTACGAAAAAAAATGGCAAAAGACCACAAGCTTTTGGCGTGTCTATCTATCACTTTTAAGGATAGAGGATAGGAGGGAGAAAACCTCAATAAACCTGGCTGTGATAAGCAGGGTAGTTCATCATCCTATTAACAAGTAAAGAGAAGATTTTCTTATTCGCATTCGGAAAGGGAGAGCTCGTTGTCGGTTAGGATTACTAGTTATTGGGGTGCGAGGGCAATGTCATTTGGGTCATTTACACCTCGGCATCAGAAGACCCGAGACGGCGTGCGGTTTTAGTCGGTTCTAGTCCAATCGCGGGAGATCCGTGAGGATTTCCGTACAAAAAAAAAGAAAGATTACGAATCAAACTGACGTATTTCGAAACGTTTGTATGTTTATTATTAACAATTCGTCAAAAAAAGATATTCTTAGCACCGAAAAATTACCGTAAACATAAACCAACCCTTTAAACAAACCATAATGAAAGGCAGGTGCCAACTATAACGGCAGTATGACCTTTTAATTCAATTAGCCAGAAATATGATCTCATAGCTATCATCAGGGCGTGTCACCCAAGGATTTTGTTAACGATTGACAGACACGATAATAATAATTGAACTATATTGTTAACCTTTTTAGGACAAGAGGGCTTAAAAATAACGGTAAGTAAACGTAAAATAGGGGTGGGTTAACACCGGCTTCTGATGTGTTTAGCCCCAATTTATACAAGTGTTATAAGTTTGACGGTCTAGCTGCAAAGCTTCGATATCACCCAATGTCACCATTGGGTTGTGGAGGTCAGATGGCAACCGCTTCACCAAAAAAATATCTAGGTCTAGCCAAATCTGTAGTTAAGACTGGTAAAGCGGATCCCAGACTCCGAGCTGAAAGCTTCGGATGCGACTGGGAATTAACGCTAGGAGGAAGAAGATACAAGTGTTATAAGTTTAAATAACTAGCCTATGTGTTATTCTAGCTAGACTATAAATCTATCTCTAGTCCATATCTAGATCCGTTCGGCTGTTAAAGCGTGATTTAATAACAAACATTTATACATCTTCAAAAACTTGCACATTAGTAGGATTATACCCCTAAACAGATCAAAACATAATAACAATCGGCAGGGGATCATATCAGGGGATCCAACCGGAATAACTCAACAGATCGCTCGGCATTATGTTTTAACACGATTAGCCTAGTGCCGCGGTAGCCTAGTGGTATGGGTAATGGACTGCTGAGACGAGGTCTCGGGTTCGATCCCAGGTTTACCATGGCACACACCAATGACTTTTCGATGCTTTTCGGAGTTATGTGTGTATTTATCGCAGGTTTATAAGTGCCCGGTTGATGGCAATAGGCTCGCCACCTATTACATTGGGACCTAAACATAAACGGCGAAATGTGGGTGCTAGCACCTCTGCCTACCCCTTCGGGGATAAAGGCGTGAGTTTATGTTATGTTATGTTATGTTCTTGTGATAAGGGTCGACCCTAGAACCCCGCACATCCGAATGTTTACTGTCGGAAAAAGTACAGTCCTATAACTTAGTCATCTTATACGGTATCAATGGGAGAGAGGGGCGAGTCGCCAGAAACCACGCGACAAGGAAAAAATCTAATAAAATGAAGCTTGGTTTTGTTGTCCAGAAGACAATAAATGATATAAATTTCTGTTTATATTGTTGATCGATGGCACTTGGGGGAACTTGCTACACATAGTGAAAAGATACTTTTTTATCGTGCGATAAATTCCCACGGATACCCCTCCGCCGGAGCCGGTGGAGGAAGTAACGTCGGACTTGAACCGACTAAAACGCACGCCGTCTGTGGGTCGTCAATTGCCGAAGGTGAGTTAATCGTAAACATATCTCGCGATCTGGCCCTTTTCCGGTGTGGGGGCCGTAGAGTCCCCATCTCGCCCCCAGGTAATATTGAATAGACACTTGTACTTTTCCGCAGTATTTTATTATTTAACTAGACCGATTTCGTCTCACGGCGTTCGCAACCTTTCAGTATAAACCTTTGAGAATATCATGAGGAAAAATTGGCCTGGTTAAAAAAAAATTACTGTGTAAAAGTATCTGACTATTCAATCCATCCACTGAACCAATTTTGTTGAAATTTGGTACAGAAATAGATTAGAACCTTTTGACATCCACGCAGGCGGAGCCGCGGGCAACTGCTAGTTTAATATATACTTTCTTTACTTTAACTTTAGTTTGATATTTTCACTTTATGAAAATCTAGTTTCTTTCTCATAAAATCCTTCACATTTTCATAGATTATATCACATTTATGATACATGAACCACGTCTAGACGCCTGACTAGTTGCCTGACTTGAATGAAAAACTACTCATCAAGAAATATATTGCTATAGACCTTTGTTCACACAATCGCGAACCTTTTGCTAAAACGGTTCACTAGTTCTGAATAGCCACGACCTCCCCCTATTCACATCCATTGTCAAAAGGGACGGTTTATGTTCCCATCACTTTTGACTTTTGTTGCGTAAAACTTGACGAGAAATTGACACATAAAAATGTTATAGCTTTGTGTCGCAGTTATTTCTCATTTTATGTCATTTTCTGACATGTTTGTAGGTGTATGGACTAATATATTCGGTGAATAAATGAATATAGTAGGGCAGAGTCCACTGGTATTTCTGGTTACGCTGGTTAATTAATCCTGGAACAAGTAATACTGGATATCTCAATTCAGAAAGATTACGTTTTTAAAAGTCGTATAAAAACAGTTTAGTTACTTATTAAAAATATGTCAATGTTATTAATTTATATGAATTATATATAAGTATCTACATTAATAATATTATATTATTACGAATTTATTATTATAATTGTTTTTTTTGGTCGCGATTCTGATTGGTGCATAAAATGATGACCAAAAGTCATCATTTTTTTGTCGCCATTTTAGAGTGCGGACAACATATCTATAGTTTATAATATATCATTGATTATAAAGGTTTATTATTCTCACAAAAACGCAGGTAGGCAACGCAAAAGGCTTTACCTACCTCATCTCATCCCATGGGTAGATAATCTTATATTAGCGTCGGTAGCTTAGTGGTTAAGGAGTCGGCCTTACGATCGAGAGGTCCCGGGTTCGAATCCTGGCCATTACACTACCGACGTGAACCCACTCCTAGCACAAGCAATTTAGCTTAGTTGGAGGGGTTAGCGGGAAAATTAGTAATTTCGGTTGCTAATATTCTTAAAAAAAAAAAAAAAAAAAAAATAGAATACCTCCTATACTTGAATCGGTTAAAAAGGAAAACAGAAATCATGTCGTAGGATTTCAATCTGTATAATTATTACTTTCTATAAAAACCGCAAAACCACGTCACGCTTGGAATAAAATTTTCCCCTTAAACCAGAATTGTAATATACGCGCACTATAATTTATAAACAATCTGGGTAATAACTGGGGAGAGGGTACAGTTATCGGTATTAGAATCAGTTGGGACTGTAACTGGGGTTAATGCATCATGCTCGTGAATGAGTGCTACTTGTGGTGAATGCTTGAATGCAAAAGCATGGAAATTAAACTAATTTTCTTTATAAGATTTTATCGCGAATTTTTCGTGATATTTTTGTTATGACATCATTATTTCATACACGTATTTGATGTTTATGACATACGGTGACGACTGTCATATACGTCAAATCCCATACATTTATCATTCTATTCTACAATACGCCGGTCAACGAATTGCCAGTTGTCTAGAGCAGTAGATCTTGCGTCTATCGCAAACAAACAGACAAACTGAGATACAAGAATTCCAAAAAAATATTTTAAGGTCGTTACCAGTAACATAACTCAGGTCTTTTTTCCAATATCTCCAATGTACAGATACGACTTCTTTACAAATTTATACAATAGCGGAAAATTATCCACAATCTGATAAACACCTCTCTCAAAACGAATCTGTTTATTACATTTCTCGCCATCTTGCAAAAAAGGGTTTGGGATATAACTTTTCTAAGCGGCTTTCAAACGAGATTAATTACAAGCCCGTAGTCTAAATCCCAAGATTTATAAATCTGGTTTTCTGCCTGTTTCCTTTGTTTCTAGTTCGTTGAGTTTGTTCCGTTATCAGAGTCTAAAAAGGTAATTTTCTCACAGCTAGTCTCAGATGGGATTTTATTTTTCATTTAATTTACTTAGCTGTATAAGAATTGTAGCTCTGGTTAATTTGAGATGAATGATTTTGAGAAAATTTATAGATAAGAGCCTAGGAAAGGCTAAGTTTTATTGCGGAAAAAGGGGCTTATATGGATTCAAGTAGGTGATGAAAAGTCTTATGAAAGTTAATTATTTTGAACATCAAAAATCATGAAAATTAACTTACATAGGAAATTTTCATCCAGTTTTGAAATATTAATTTATTCATTATCCCACCACAAGCCAGAACAAATAATAAAATAATGTTCATGATATTTCGGTTTCAACTTTGTCGCGCAGTAAATTACTTTTTGATACAAGCTCGTATTCGTGCTACTGAAATATTTATAATTTCATTTGAAATACCCTCCCAATTAGAATTCTGTTTAATCAACCTGTGATGTTATTATACATGCACCCCTAATTTGTTATGACGTCACAGGACATGCCCGTTGCATTTGAATTACATTGAAATGTTTGTCATAAAATAATGTGAAAGTTTTTAGAGCCAACTGCCCCTCTAGACAAGTGGCAATTCGTTGCTCGGCGTTTGGTGGAATATAATGCCAAATGTATGGGATTTGACGTATATTATGACAGGCGTCAACGAATATCAAAAATGTCAAATCCTATACATTTGTCATTCTATTCCATCAAACGCCGAGCAACGAATTGCCACTTGTCTAGGGGGGCTGGTCTTCTATCGGGGGACCAATGAGGCCATATCTATATTTTTTATTCCTGGAGACGAAAATGGGGACTAGTGGGTTTGGATCTTTTACCCCAGTAAATACTTCTTTCATCATTCTTGCGCCAGTCTAGGTTGCATCCAAAGTCTAAACTTTGAAGCCCGAGAATTACTATTCTACCTTACCTTCTTCTCTCTTTCTTTTCTTCTTAGAGCCAGCTGTCATATTCATAAACTAGCTGTTGCCTACGGCTCCGCCTGCGTAGAATTCTGATTCCTGTTTCGTCAACCCACGTGATATCAACAAATATCCGCATATCTACACAAACTTGGTCAATCATAATATTGTACGGTTTAGGATATCATAAAGTAAGGTTTTCTACATAAATCCCTTGTGTAGGTAGCTCTGCGGTTACACCGGATAATATCTAGTCATAATTTTGGCCTTCACGTTTGAAATAACAATACGGATATTCCAACCCTTAGATAACACTCCATTTGGGGTAGGTATATATCGCCCCTGGGAACAGATAGGGTGATGCCGGATCCTATTCTCGCCTGAAAATTAATTTTCATTTCGGTAATATTTAGTTTCAGTGATGTGTTTTATTATCTAAATGTTAGCGTTAGTTGAGTACAATAAATTAGTGTATGCGTGTATGCTATAGATTAATCCAATTGATTAATCTTTTTAGGGTACTGTACCTCGAAAGCAAAAAAACGAAACCCTTATATCACTTCGTTGTCCATTTGTCTGTTTGTATGTCAAGACCTTTTTTCTTGGGATTATGTACCAAGAATCATAGAAAAAAGAAGCTAAGGTTCATTGCCTCGTTAGTGAAGGGCTAAGGAATTTCCAGGACAGGGACCTCTCCACACTATTAAGTGAATAGCCTAGATGTTCAAATTTCAGTTCTCGATCTAAGATTAACAGTTGGATGTAAGGTAAGAATCACTTGAGAAATATAAGCTCTAAAAAAATCTATTTTGCGAGATTGCAGAGTATATAATATGTTGTTTTTTTTCAGAATTGAAAGCGTAGACTGTTCCTTATAGTTTTACTGGAGCGTAGCAATAAAAATCCCAGCTTTTCTAACGAAATTTGCAACAGTCGGGAAAAGATTCCTCGAATTTTCCTCGAATAGAATCTCTGCAAAGAAAACGAATAAGTAACATGAAAAACTCATTTCTACTATTGAGCACGTTAATCTTACAAAAATGGGACGTGAAGAATTATTGCTGGGCATATTGTAAAGTTGCTATTGAATCTTCGATAACTTCTTATAAGAATCTATATACGTTTTAGAGTGGATGGTATACATGGTATGTGGCAGCCATTCACTATCACTTATACACACAATTTATACCAAATAATCAATCAATTAGCCTACTGCATTCCATTGCTGGCAATAGGCCTGTCTCAAAGTGCGCCATAGCACCCGATCCTCTGCCTTGTGCATCCAGTCTGTCCCATCAACTGAAACATGCCATTTATACTACTTCTTTATTGAATACTTATTTTAATTCGATCGTAGATCTGGTTTATTAGGTAGTGAAGTAGTAAATATGAATGTCGGATTCACGTTTAAAAACTCTCTACAAACCTTAAGACAGAGATAAAACATAAAACATAACATAAACTCACGCCTATATCCCCGAAGGGGTAGGCAGAGGTGCTAGCACCCACATTTCGCCGTTTATGTTTAGGTCCCAATGTAATATGTGGCGAGCCAGAGATTCAATCGCAAATACCACGTTGGTAGTGTAAAAGGAGGGAGTCGACATAACCGCACGATTTTATCTACCTTTAAATTGTTTAAAGAGCATTTAGCTAGAGCTATTAGCGCCAAAGGCGTGCTGTCCCAATCACGAACGACTGAGAATCTAGGAAGTTGTGACCAGGTATTACCGCACTCAAAACTCTTAAAGCAACAAAAACCTTATTGACGTGAAAATGATTATTTGTAAGGATTCGCAATAAAAGCCTTTAAAAAAATGTTCCGACTTAAATAAATATCTGCTGTTCCCGGAACAGACGAATCCGTTTCGAGGCTTAATCGATACCCAGCGATTAACCATCTCGGATATACATCCCGGATGCCAGCGTGACCCAGTTATTTAGCAGCTACGGGTTTATTTAAGATAAATATCGGCAGTAACAGATATTCAGGAAAATTCTGTCAATTTCCTTGTTTGGGTTCAGTGGTGTGTGTATAAACAGGATGTCGAATTATGTGAATATGTGACTGAAGAGTATTAGGAGTTTTTATTATAGCGAGCAGAGATACGAAGGGATACTCTGCGGGTAGGATTTTTGGGAAGTGGTTGGGGTAACATTTCTAAATAAATAAATACCATCACGGGTGCCATACGCCCTCGAGGACCTTTTCAATAAACAATCAATAAACTTTATTTTTTCCAAAATGTTGACATAGTTTTGAACAGCATGACTGCGTAGATATATTGCTACATCGGATGCGGTGATATTTGAATTATTGGATGTGAAAAACAAATTGAATAACTGAACTGCTTAAATAATTTTGCATTGCCTGCTGAGTTACTTTTGGCGCTTTAGCTGCTTCAATAAAAATGACACATTGTTTGCTGAAATAAATTTGAATTCTTATTGTTAAGACATTTTTGCGGATTTTAACAGCTGCAATTGTTATGATGCTGACTGTACCTACACCTGCTGATTAAATCTCAGCGTGTATGTATTTATAGGTACTGAGTGGGAATAGAAGGTGCGATCAGGATCGCATATTGCAGGCAAACAGTTGATCTACATTGTACAGATGGACATAAGTAAAGTCTCATTTGAAGTTTAAATGACTTCGGTGGCTCCTTATTATGTGTGTCCAGTGTGCACGCGGCGCCTGTTTTGCGAACGCAATGCAAAAAATACATACTATTAATTATTATTTCATATTATAAGTTCATACACTTTAAGCTTTCTTCGGCTCTGGCTTGTTTCGACAAAACATCTTGCACTCACAAAGGTTTCAAAACAATTAGACTAGCGGCACTTATAAGGTAGTCCTCACTTTTAAATTCTATTAGCTCAAACAGTACAGACATAAAAGCAAAAAAGTCTTCCTGAGCACCAATCAACATAAATACACAGAAGCGTAAAAAACCAACTTCCCGCGTCGCGCCGCCATGTTGCTATAGACAATAATACGAGTATATCCATCCACCATAGACAAGTACCCCATTTGTCAACCGTTTGTTTGCTGTCGCTACGTAAGCTCTTGTTTGTTCTACGACTCATTTGTTTTGCGCACCGTAGTTATGAATAGGTTTTTCTTGTGTAAATTTGGCCCTGGAATGAAATACTTGGTAGATTTTGAACGAAAAATAAGCAGCAAAATACGTTCGGGACTGTGAAAAGGAACCTAATTCAACACCTGAAAAACAATTCAACTGAGTCGGGAAAAGGCTTTGGAGTTTGAACCTATTGAAACAGTGTTACAGTGAGGTATAATGAAAATATACCTAATATATGTTAAGTCTAAATGGTTTGCTATATTAAATAAATTCAGCCAAGTGCGAGTCGGACTCGCCCATGAAGGGTTCCGTAGTAGCAAAGGCGAAAAATGCGGTTTATGACGTATTAAAAAAAAACAACTGACTAGATCTCGTTCGAACCAATTTTTAGTGGTAGTTTGCATGGCAATTTACATCATATATGTTTTTTAGATTTATCATTCTATTATTTTAGAAGTTAGAGGGGGGGGGGGGACACATTTTTCCACTTTGGAAGTGTCTATTGCGCAAACTATTCAGTTTAGAAGAAAATTATGTTAGAAACCTCAATAGCATTTTTAAAGACCTATCTATAAATATCCCACACGTATGGGTTTGATGAAAAAAAAAATTTTGAGTTTCAGTTCTAAGTATGGGGACCCCCAAAATTTAATGTTTTTTTTTTATTTTTGTGTGAAATTCTTAATGCGGTTCACAGAATACATCTTCTTACCAAGTTTCAACAGCATAGGCCTTATAGTTTCGGAGAAATGTGGCTGTGACATACGTACGGACAGTCAGACAGACAGACAGACGGACAGACATGACGAATCTATAAGGGTTCCGTTTTTAGCCATTTGGCAACGGAACCCTAAAAACCAACTCCAAACGTTTTCTTTCAAAGATAGATCGAGACTAAATTCAGATTTTTTATGACTCGGTCTGCAAAGGAAGAATAGGAAATTTGTTTGATCGTTGTCTGCGGATTTTACAACAGTCTGATAATGTCCGCAATATCCTCATTGGTCTCGCTCACTGCAGTTGTTTGTTTTATGTGTACGACCAAAACAAAGAAAAGAGAGAAATTCAGAGAGACACAGCCAAATGAGTTTTAGTAACTACTAGAGAAGCTGTTTACAACAAAAATTGTGTCTTTATGAGACGGGCATGAAATTTTAAGTTCATGGTAGACCATTCAAAAGTATTAAGTATTTGTTTGTATCATAATGAATATCCATATCCATACTAAGTAATATTAAAAATGTGAAAGTAACTCTATATGTCTGTCTGTGCGTCTGTTACGCTTTCACACCTAAACCACTGAACCGATTATGATGAAAGGAGATGATTTATTTTCGGCCCATCAAAACAACGACTTTTAAGTTTTTGTTTCTTATGTAAAACATCAAAGCGAGAGTGAGAGAAGAGAGAGACAACAGAGAATAGGGCATGAACAGTCATTGTACAATATGCACAAAATACGAATCCATTTATTATCATAATTGGACGAAGAATGTTCCAAAGTCTAACCGATTCACGATAACTTATTAAAGAGTGTTTTTTTTATTTATTGTATTTGTGAAAATTCTTAATATTTCACATGACAAGATGTTAAAATGTTGCCAGACATCTTCTTTACCATAGACTCAAATCGATTAAGAATGCGATTGTTTCGATAAAACTTCAGGCACATAATACTATAGGTTTTCTCTTCAAATCTTCAATCTTACAATTCTCATTCCATATGACATTATCGAAAGTTTTTGCTAATAAAAGTATTTTGCTATAAACGAATCTTCATAGAATGCGTTGTAGATAGTTTTATTTCAATGTGCAATTGAAATAAAACTATCTACTAAGATATATATTGGGCATTGCACTCTTTACCTACTTGGTTGTCGTCATCATTATCTTGGCCTTACCTTGGAGTCCTGGTTGCACCTCTTCCAGTCATCTGACCTCCACAACCCGCTAATGGAGATTATTTTAATTTAAAACTGATGTTTTATTTTTATTTTAAAGTATCAATCGAGGAATCGATTCCATGTGGTAAAAATTGTTAGCGATTACGATTTCATTATTTCGAATGGCAATACAATCCCAAAAGTGCCAAAAATTGTTTGACAGTTATTTTGTGATTATTTTGAGTGATTGATTAGTGAATTTTCTTGTTGTTCAATGCTCATTGTAAAAAAATAGTATTATATAATACAGATGTTACACAGGTAGCTGCTATATAAATCAATAGCTAGTATTGAATAATATGGACGAGTGGAGTATTACAGTGTCTATAAGTGATGTACCTAGTCAAACAATTCTAATAAATATACCAGCCGTGCCGCCAACCATCTTATTTCAGATGCATTACTGCAAATCAGTATCTAAACAAACAATTACTAACATAAACCAAGGTATTAGGAGAATGTATGTTATTTTATTTACATTAATTGAGTTTTCTTTCTGCTCATTTACTATAATCACTATGATTTGTATGCTTTTTGGACGACATACCTACCAACAATTTCCAAGAAACGTTTTATATACCTATACCTATGTAATAAAAGGTAATAAATAAATATTAATATAATATGGTTTTGTTTGTTTTTATTTAATTGGATACCTACATTCATTTCATGGTGTAAATATGAATCATCATCTTAGGAATTGTAGTTGTAACCGAGGCTTTTACCGGCCGCTTGCGCCTTCTCTTTTATTCGGTTTGGAAATATGCCTTTTATGGAAGCGGCTGCCGTCTGACCGCCCAACTAGTAAGGATAATCCTGCTTTTCTACATCCGAAAGACATATAAACTGTGAAAAACGGCTCATGCGGGTTTTGTCGGTTCAAGTCCGACATAACCACCTTCACTGGCTCCGGCGGATTTGAGTGGATTTCCACTTGTTAAAAAGAAGGTTATTGCCCTATCCATCTTCTAGTTATTCAATACATTGCATAGGACATGATTTTAATGACGTCTATTATGTCATACTAAATAATCAATAAAATTATAATTTTCTGAGATTGGCGCCATGACAGTTTCACCTAGTTTCACATTGATTTTAGTATCAGTTTTGATTTGGTTTATATCAATGTTCCGGTTAGACTAGCTAAGAAGCAATGTACCATTGTAATCCCGATAACATTACAAATAAATCAATACTCGTTTCATTATTGTTCTCCAAAATTTGTAGGTGGCCGAAAGCTCTAACATAAAAAATCGTCTCCTTTGGTAGAGAAATATATTAGACCTTGGAAAGGACATAGGCTACGTTTGATCGCGATAACCAACATCCACGCGGGTGGAGCCGCTGGCAACAGCTTACAAATATGCAAAAGTGAATTTCTTTATTTTTTTTACCAATTAAGCAAAAACGACTGAAAGGATTTAGTTGAAACTTTACACGCTGTACGATCTAAGCTACTTTTATTCGATGTGTATTGTGGGAATAGGAGTGTTAAGTATTTTACGGGGGTGAAGTCCCAGATATAGGCTAGTTTCAAATAAAAGTAATAAATCAATTTGAGGGTCGATTGGGCGATTGGATACGAACAGTGAAGTTATGAATAAAAGATGGGATTCGTGATTGGCAGCTACTTGATAAATGGGCTCTCCGCCTATATCTCATCAGATCACAGATTCAATAAAGCTAAACTTCTCCACAAAGTGCCTTTTATATTACAAACCTTAATTTTCATACCAATCGGTCGATTCGAGTAGCTAACAATCCTTTCGGCTCATAAAACACTTCATTAGATTAATCTAATCTAACTTGTGTAAAAGTAATGTTCAATTCAATTACGAGTATATGCCTCTGTACATCTTGTGAAGATGGATTAATTTAAGACTATGGTTTTTTTGGTATAGTGGCACAGCGGGTACAGTGTTCATTTTAATTTTGCTAAAATTATTATGTGTGAGTTTTCGAATGAGTTGGTATGTTTGTGTAAAAAGTTGCACTGTAACACTGCTCAACGTATGTCTTATATTCTGGGGTGTTTTTGTCACAAGAAATATACCGTGGGGTATAATTAGTAATTCCAATTACCAAGTCGTAGTCCATTGCTGGCCTCTCTTAATGTGAACCATTGCTCTCAATCCTCCCCCTTCCGCATTCAGTTCATTCCACCCACTAGGTAACTACATAATTCTTCTAAATTACATAAACCTCCCAAAGAATCAGGTTACTTAACTAAAAGGGTAGATGCTAAATAAAACAACTTTTCTAATATAAAAGAGCATGTTACGAGAAGGCTGCAGCCTTAAGGCTCATAAAATCCTTCATTAGATTAATCTAAGTTGTGTGAAACTAATATTATTCAATAACATCCCCCTGTGTGTCAGACGTCTTGTTAAGATGGATGATAAAGCAAAAGTCTCACTGTCAAATAATAAGCGGTTTTAATGTTACTAATGAAATTCTACTAATATTCTATCTAAGGCGCTTAGGCAGGCAAAATATTGTATGTTTAGAATAAAATATTTGTAACATACTGCAAGAACCCAATGAAAATGACTACAGTTTAGTAATAATCACCTATTGGTTTATTATCTTTCAATAATAGTTTAGGACAGCGAAATTTTATATTTTCAATAAGCAATTTTCGCCGGAAGTTTAACAAGAGATATTTCGAGATTCACATAGGGCTTAAACCCACTAAAATTTTCACCATTTTAAATTTTGTAAGACAAAATCGAAATTTGAATACTCTACTCGTATTCTAATTTGTAAGAAGTATAAGAAAACCATATCTCTCGTTAGCAAATAGGGAGATAAAAGAGAAAAAATAGGCAAACCACACACAAAAAAACAGGAAAAACATCGCTAGCTAAAATGCAAGTCATAATACTTCAATTCATAATATCTTTTTCATTTAAACCGCGGTTGCCAGACGGTGAGACCTCGCTTCCAAGATTAATTAAACGCGTGATCCCTTGATAGAACACAGACGGGACCTTAATTGAGTTTTCTTTAAAGAGGGTTAACTCTGCTAGGATTTTGGGTTTTCGCCTGTAAAGGTTTGTGATGTAGTTTCAGATTAATATTTAATGTCTGTCTCGAGTTTCGTGTTTTATTTAAAGATGGCCGCAATGTTTTGTGTATTTTTCTTTGTACTTTTTGTATCTTTTCTCAAGGGACCTTTGGGATGTTTTTGGGGCCAAGAAACCTTTGGCGTCTTGGGAGAGGATTGTACAACGAAATCTTTAATTTACTTTGCGGTCTAATATTGTAGAAAAAAAGCACACAACTTACAGGAAGGTAAGCGATTACTGAGGATTGACTGCACTACATTTAAAATATCGGAGGGTCAATTCTAGTAATAACAATCTGTTTAAAATTCAGTCTCAATCTAATCTCAATTTTCCAAATGTCTGAAGCGATGTCAATGATAATTGTGTTACGAGAATACCGTAAAGGAAAGTGAAGCGCTTGATAGAAAAAGATTCAATAAAATATGGTGATTTCAAGACTATTATTACATACGGAACTAGATCGACTTTGAATTTATTTGACTTCACAAGTTCTACAATACAAAAGCTTTTGAAAATAAAAAAAACTTTTGAAGCTTACTTTCTTTATTGTACTGGGGGTGTAAAAGGGGGCGCTCCCTACAGCTCTATCAACATTGGGGATGTTGTCATTCTTTGACTGCTTATCGCTTCAGGGGTAGTTAAGTATACCGTTAATAAACCGATCATGTCTATTGTTTTTTTTTCTTTTGAATGTCATTTTCACACACTAAAGTTCTTGATCTTCCTCTGCTCTCATGTATGTCTGTCTGTCTGTTACGCTTTCACGCCTAAACCACTGGACCGATTTGGATGAAATTTGGTATAGGGGCAGATTAGACCTTGAGAAAGGACATAGGCTATGTTTGGTCGCTATAACCGACATCCACGCGGGCGGAGCCGCGGGCAAAAGCTAGTTTTACATACAGTTAGAAGAAGAGAAAGTTAAAAAAAAAATGCATTTAATTTTATTTGTCGTGTGGCGTTACGTCATTATAATTTTAGTTTAATTTGGTATATAATAATATGTACGGATTTCTGTACATATAAAACCCTTCACTAACACTTTGATATTTCAAATTAGTTTCTCCTCCTATGTGCATCAATAACTAAAGTTGTTCAATCAATCACTTCAACTGCCGTCACCCGTGACGTCACAAGTGCCTGGGGTGTGTTGACATTTACCACCCTCGTGGTAAGTATATCGATTTCTCTTCCTGCATTGTCATGTACCTATTCGCTTTGGGCCATGGCTGAGTTGATCACTGTCTTATTTTGAGTATGCATTGTTATTTGAACAAGTTTTTCTTTATATTGTAATAATAAAGCTGAAAAGTTCGTTTTTTTTCGATGTAACTATACTATATGTATATAGATTTGACGTTTATGAAATGCGTTGGGGTAATTTCACGATGCCTAATTTTTTGCTAATTTCGGTGGCATTTTTCAATCATAGGTTTTCCGATGAAAAAATTTAATGGAGTTCTTTTAGAACACATCAGTATTCTAGATATCCTAAAAAAACTCCATTAAATTTTTTCATCGGAAAACCTATGATTGAATTTTATGCCACCGAAATTAGCAAAAAATTAAAGTCATCACAAAATAAAATGCCCGTTTTGACATTTGCTTTCGCGACGTAACTAGTGATGTAACCAATACACCTCGGTAGTTGATACTCACGATAAATCGATTAAAGTTTGTATGCGTATTTGATCGATTAGAATATTATGTATTGTATTGTAAAGTGCAATACAATACTGCGAAAAATCAATTTTCTTACATTTTTATTAAAATACAATAAAATTCACTCAATTCACTCAACTCAATAGAAATCGCGTAAAAGTAGTAAATCATTTTCTTGATACCCTCTGAAGTTTACGCGTATATCACTCATTGAAATGAAAGTGAAACCACTTTATAACGGATTCTATCGCGATTTATTTGTCACTATTTACTTTTAACCCTACGTCTCGGCTACTTTCTAGCAGCCATGGTCCGGGGGTGACTAAAGATGATATTTGAAGCTTAGGAATTTAAAAAAAACTTAGTTAACAGCAAACACAACAAAGTCACAAATTGGGATAATATCATATTTTGTCGATGAGACTTGGCTGAACTCGAATCATACCGTGCCGCAGTCGTGGACGGATGATACTAAGGCCTCTTGCTCAAAAGTGCCAATAGGAAAAGGTGGACGCTTAATAATCTGCCACGCCGGGTCAGCTGGTGGCGGTTTTGTGACTGATGCCTTGCTCGCATTTGAGTTTCTAAAGAATAGCACGGAGTGGTTTACTAACCTGTTTACAAACCTCCCTGAACAGTGCATAATTATTATGTACAATGGCACCGTAACCACTCAGTTCAAATAGATAAAGCACCGACTCAAGCAAACAAAAAGGCCGATTTGGTAGCATGGATACAAAGACCAGGCGTTGAAGCTGATACGAAATAGTTAAGAGCTGAATTGCTGCAACTGGTTAAAGAAATTAAACTTGCAAAATTAAAATATAAAAAATATATCGTGATCGATTTATTTTTTCCTTAACCAATTATTCTCTTGTCTATGGACAGTATGAAAAAATCGTTATGGACAGCACTGAGCGGAGTGGGCGGTACCCATCAATGAAAAATGTCATTCTACGTTTGAAAAATGTCATTGTTTTACGTTCTCAAAATTGAGAACTTCATGGACTTGAACTGTCAAAGCGGGCTTTTTATTTTGCGATTACTTTAGGCATCGTGAAATTACCCGTTGACGACTGTCATATACGTCAAATCTCATACATTTGTCATTATATTCTATAATACGCCGGCCAACGAATTATCACTTCTTGTCTAGGGGGGCTGGTATGAAAACTACCATTCGTTATCGCTCGCACTAGTGCATATATACATACATACAATCACGCCTTTATCCCCGGAGGGTTAGGCAGAGGTGAATTAACACCCACATTTCTCCAATCATTGTATTAGGTCCACGTAATAGGGGTTAGCCTATTGCCATATTCCGGGCACTATTGTTGACTCGAGCAATGTATCTGAGGCTGAGCCTGGGCTGTATATATTTGTCTGATGTTAAACAGCCCTATCCCTTAGTCGCCTTGTACGACACCGTGGACGTTTTGCGTAGCCTGCACATTTTGCGACTTGCACATGATGCTATTAAACGGAGGAGATGGGGTGGCCCAAATTCTACTCGGCCGGGAACCACGCGCTTATATACATAACGACGTATAATCTATATAATGTTTTTCCGAATAAGAATGGCCCCGCGTTCGTACTTAGGTAGCTAAGTGCTACCTAAGTGCGAACGTGCTATAGGTACCCACCTTTTCTTTTGCCCATCCATCATCCTTTCCCTCTACAGGTGACACTTTGGGGTACTATTCTGTTTATAAACGAGTTTTAATCACAGTCCTAACGTGAGTAATCGGTGGTTTTCAATTCGTTAACATCGAAGAACGAACGGGCTTAAAATATAAATAAAACTAGCCGTTGTCCGCGGCTTCACTCTTGTGGATGTCAGTTATCGTCTAACCTAATATAGCCTACTAGCTTTCCGCCCGCAGCTCCACCTGCGTGGATGTCAGTTACCGCCACCAAAAGTATTTTTTCTGAACTAACGGACTTGTAGAGCCTATGTCCTTTCCCATGGTCTAATCTTTCAACAAAATTGGTAGTTTTAAGTTTGATAACAGACAGACGGACAAACAGAGTTGCATTCGCATTTATAATATTACTAGCTGTCCCGGCGAACTTCGTACCGCCATATTTTTCCCGTTCCCGCTGCACCTATTTTCTCATCCTTTAAACCTTTTCTGGAGATCCACTAATATTTCAAGACTAAAATTAGCCAAATCGGTTCAGCCGTTCTTGAGTTATAAAATAACAACGAAAAGTGGCATTGATTTTTATATATTAGAAGATTCTGGAGTATGGATATGGAGAAAAAACATTGATAATGAATAAATCACTTTATTTTTCCACAATTATTTATTTGAACCTTACAGGTTTCGCCTTACAGCATTCTCAAAGGTTTAAAATGATTTCACATGTGTAACTAGCAAGCTCCACCAAGTGCCATCAATTTCCAGTATAAACAGTCAAAAAACATTAAAAATGTCAAGTTTGAATTTTACATTTTTCAATATTATTTTAAAGTTAAGGTTGTCGCCTCTGTCGGTAACTTGATATCTGGTTATACCGTTGGCAGGAGTTATTTTGGCTATACATTTTCACCTTTTTCACATTCGGAGCAGCCAACAGCTACATTTCCAATATTCGATCCTTTGAAAACAAACAGTAATTCGAACAAACGTAGTCTATTGATTCACAAATCACCACACAGCGACCCTTTGGAGAGGGTGGCAACCCCATGAGCCCGTGGCAGGGGTGTGACATAATTGCTCACGTGGCATGCACCACAGTTCCCGGTAAATGCACTGCAAGGGTAGCTTAGATTTGTTTGAAGTGAAGGAAAGTTTTATGACAAAGTTCTTTGGTAAAAAATTACAACAGATATTTTTTTTATATTGAACACATCAATTTGACTTTATTTCGCCTGATGGTAAGCTGAAGGCAAAGTCTCGGAAAAGAGTGTCACTGTTATAGACACGTACCTACCTACCATGTTACAATGATGGCACTCAGCTTGACGGCCTCATCTGATGCTTTTTAACTCCTCGCTTATAGGACCCGGGATTGCAGGAAGAGAGAAACACGTGTACTGGCAAGTAATTCCAGGTCTAAATGGTGCGATGGTGAATTGAGAATCTACTCCTTTTTTGAAGTCGGTTACATATTCAAATATTTAGTTTTCATAACAACTGCAGAATTGAAAAATAGACAATATTCAACCGCTTAGAAAGGTTGTTAAAGACCCACTGAACTATCAGTATTAAGTGAAATTATCGTCAGCCAATCCTTTGTATTTCTCGGAACATATATCTTGGACCTAAAATGTGCTCTATATGCGCAGTACACGTTTCTTAGTTGTCTTTTCAGGATAGCACGGGGTGCTACTGCGGTGGACGAGCTCAAAATCATCAAGCATAGGTTATTAAAAAACAATCCGTGCACGCCAGGGCCTCATGTTTGTCTCGCGATGTAGTTGCAAGATACGTATTTGAGGTATATTTTCATTCGATTTTTTTTTTTTTAAAGAATATTAGCAACCGAAATTACTAATATTCCCGTTAACCCCTCCAACTAAGCTAAATTGCTTGTGCTAGGAGTGGGTCACGTCGGTAGTGTAATGGCCAGGATTCGAACCCGGGACCTCTCGATCCTAAGGCCAACTCTTTAACCACTAAGCTACCGACTATGAGGTTTATAGGGTGTCTGTTTCTACGAAAGTGAAATTAGTAAAATGGGGTAATTAAGTAAAATCAAGGAATTTTTAAGTAACAGCAGAGAACAGATAATATGGTTACAGTTTCTACTTTCTTCTTGCTAATGGGTTATCAGATTTCCCATATTCCAAACAAGATTTTTCGTTTGTACCGTCCACTAAATCCTTAAAAGTTTTTCACAGAAGTCCTCTTTTCACAAAAAACTATGATGACATCTCTAACACTCTGAATAAGCAAAGACATTTAAGTTAACGAAGATGTAAATAAGCCATTAATAAACATGAATGTACCATTAATACTCATTACAACAACAGACATAAAAAGTACATTAATATTTATAAAATTATAACTTTCTCTTTGTCGATACTCACCCTCACGAGGGGTGGTTTGGGGGTGAAATAAAATGCCGATGACAAATTTTGTATGATAAACGATTTCAAAATAAATTGATATAAAAAAATAATGTTTAATATCGTCGCGGCTTCATTTGGATTGAGTATGAAATATTACTTTTGGGTATTGGATATTAAGAACTTATATTAAGTGTGATTCGGTAATATGAGAACAAATTGGTTGGTATATTTCGTGAAATGATGACAAAAGGCGATATGAAAGGCCTATTATAGAAGTGTGTTTCCGGAAGTGAGGTGAGTAGGGTAGCCAGAGTTCACTGAAGAGGTTTTGTGCTGTCAATGGGAAGATCAGAGGCTTGTCCTGCTTGTCTTCTGCGCTGACGGCACAGAATCTTTCTGTTTTTACCTACAGGACTAAAATCAAACTGAATTTAAAAAGTCTCTTGGCTGACACTGTTGTAAAATAGACTAAGATTCCTTCTAATGCTGGGAACTTGGGGTTTACAGAATGCCTTATTTCCCATTTCCTTTCTTTTCCTACTCTTTCTTTTCTGCTGGTATCTCCTTCTCCTCCGATATTAAAAGCGTTCATAGTTCTCAGTAAACGCTTACCATCAAGTAAAAATACTACAACCCTTTAATCATATATGTCGATTTGTATTGCTTTGTTTTCAATTATTCTTTTAAGTTTTATATGATAATGTTCGATAGACATGCAACTGAATAACTAGATAATGGTAAAAATTGTAATGTTAGGTATTTAGACTAACGTGATGATCGTAGATAAGATTCAAATCAATTTAGTTCCAAATGGGATAAGTGCGCGCGTGTGTATCGTATTGTGGATAGAATACAAATAATACAGCTCTAGTACTCATGTCAGGATTTACAGGATCTTTCAGGCCCAGGCCAACCTCACTTGGAAGTCAGTGCACTTAATAACAACGAACGAGGCTTTTTGAGATGACATAGCGATTCCAAAAATGGGGAAATGGGGAACAATAAATTCTAAAGACAAACTGCTTGGAACAAAAATTATATCACCGTTTTTCTGGGTGAGGTGAGGCGGGTACGGGTCTGAAAGGGGCTCTTCAAACCTATACCCAAGTCACAAAATAAATATCCCAAGGCAAAAGTATCGGGATTTGCTGCGGCACGATTGACAGGCACCCACAGGGTGAATCTCGTCTCTGAAGTTAAGAATTTCGTCTCTTTTGTCACCACACTACTATTAGATAGGCTGGTGTGGTAGTTATTTGAACAACAGATTAAATCAAATATTCAAATCCTGCTTGCGGGAGAGTTATAAAGTAAAATTATCATACTAATTCCTTAATCAAAGACTGCGAAGTCCTTTAAAATATCTTAGCTATGGAAATATGTACAGTCGGCAAAAGAGATACGGTTACACCTTTACATATAAAGTGGTATATAAAGGTGTAACCGTATCTTTGTCGACTGTTCTTTCTGCGTTAAGTTTTACATAGTAATTAAAATTCTCACACTAAACTGAATTTTGAATAAGCAGAAATAATTGGTGGTGGTGCTACCCTTTTTACACTCCAAGAACTTAAAAGACTACTCAAGTTTTGGCAAGGGGTAGGCAGAGTTAATGAGTACAGTCGTTTGAAGTTAGGGTATCGATTGTTTTAAGTTTGTGGCCGTGTCCTTGACTTGAGGGTAAGGGGCGATGACTTCGTACTTAATGGTATTAGAATTTTAAACTCCTAAGGAACCAATCCCTGCCTAATATTTAATTATAAGTTTTAATCTCGGAAATAGTTATAAAGATTTCGATGAAATTTTGTTCAGAACTAAGTCTTGATACTGTCGAAAGTATACGCGAATTATATACGAGTACATTGAATACAATTGTTTTAAATGTATTTTATTTGTATTCATTTGACGCTAATTTATTATTAACACTGAACCCAATGTTCGACAACACCAAGCCCTTTAAGTTTTTTTTTAATTGTAAAAATTGCTTCGCACTTTGCCAAATCATAAAAACACTATTTCGTAAACGCAATCTCATAAATCTTTCATTGTTCGAATTGATTTGAGCATACTGGCATCTAACAACTTAAAAAAAATAAAAAAATAAAATAAAAAAACCCAATATTGTATACAGCAGTTGCCCCAACACCGATATTGAATAGAACATTGCCTAAGGGCTACAATTATTAAGGTGTATTCCAATAAGTGAAAAGAAAAGTGGTGTAAAACACCCCTACCACTCAGTAGAGGGGCTCGTTAACGGTTTGAGGGGTTGAAATAAAAAGGAATGAGGCTTTTCGTATTATAATTATTCTGAGTCCTACTTCTCACGCTTCTGTACACCTAGTACTCTCGTTAATCCTTGTAATTATCTAGAATACTAGTATTAGGAGTTAGGGGCTAAATAGTCTAGTCTAGTCTAGTCTTAGGATGGGTGACCATTAACACATTGAGACCCCTCCGTGTTTCGAAGAATGATGAGATGTGATCAAAAGCTGGCAATTCAGAACCCGAAGCCCGCTTCCCTACTCCAACGGGAATTTGGTTTCCAATGGGAACGACTGTCAATCAACAGGTGTACCACAAGGTCTCGAAGACCCCTCCCTTTGTTTGTTACCATATCATTAAGATGCAAAATATTTAGGTTAGCTAATGGATACTCTTTCAATTTGACCTCAATCGATCACATCATCATCATTTCAGCCATAGGAAGTCCACTGCTGGACATAGGCCTCCCCTATAGATCTCCAATAAGACCGGTTGGAAAGATTAAGTTAAAGTTAATTAAAGTTAATTAGCTTATCACCACAGCTTCAATTAATACTGTACTATCGCAGTCCACTGCTGGAAGTACGATTTCCGCTCAGTGCAAATATTAATAATGGCTCTTTGCATTGGTCTGGTCATGGCTCGTAGAGCACGTTAAGCCGTCGGTTTCGGTTACGAACATCTATGGCAGCCGTAACGGATATAAGGAGCCCACAAAAGTCTGACTAGTCTTACTGCAGAACTTCAATATCGCCAATTGGTTGTGAGGTCAACTGGCAGTCGCTTCACAAAAAATATCAAAGTCCAGCCGCATGACAATTAGACTGGAAAGCCGACCACAAGTGAGTTAGGAATGAGCAGTTGTCCAGTAGGTATTTATAGGGTTTCTAAAGACGCGCTAGATGGCGCAGCCGGCACTTTTGGTAAGAAGAGTGTGGTGTCACATCTAGTGTTCCATAATTTATGGAAAAAATGTTCTTCGGTTTTGTAATGATTTACTTTACTTAAATATCCTGTAATTTTTTCTGATACAATTATTTTAAATATAATATTATTATTTTAAATTACAGACAGTAACGCGAAAAGAATTAAGCGTTTTATTATATTTTATCTATTATAATATGGGTAAATGAAATTAAACTTTGGCAACATCGCAAATTCATGAAAAAATACCACATACAAACCACAGAGTACATTAAAATTACCAAAAGCTATGCTAGCGCCATCTCCTGATGACTTAAAAACCAACTGATTATTATAAGTACCTACTGGAAAACTGCTCATTGGCTTAGAGAATGATGATCGCAGTCCGCTGCTGGACATAGGCCTCTCCCAATGGTGGGAGGCTTTGGCCTACTGTTTCCACGCTGGCCAGACGGGTTGATACAGGGTTTTATTTCGAGTTTTCCTTCTCTCGCAGTGATATCGTCTACGTATATTTCCAACTTGACCTTACCCCATTTATTTAATCCTCCAGCCTGACTTTAATTATCCCCACAGATACAATTATATACCATAAAGCTTAGATGGTAGCAAACATAATCATAATAAAACACTTTATACGCGATGGCGTCATAGCTTCCCGGGAAAAACACATTTAGCCAGCCAATTGTCTTAGGTAGGCAATAAAATATGGATAAGTATAATGAGAAACAGAGAGCCTGCGTTATCTTGAGGTCTCATAATAAATTTAATTAAGTATGGTAAGAGCTGACTTTCTATAGAAAAAAAAAGACTACGTAAGTGTTTTTATATTACTACTAGCTGATCTCCGCTGCTCCACCCAGCTGGATTTCGGTTATCACGACTTTTGATCATATCCTTTGGTTCTACACAAACAACCGTAAGATTTTAAGACTGGTCCATATACGAGTAATCTGGTAATCTGGTTTATATAATAACAATAAACACAACATTCTTTTACGATAATACTAAAGCAATGTAGTAAACTTTTATTACACCTATTTACCGAATGGACCATCTTCGTATTTGCCGGACCTTTACAATGTTCTAAGATTCCTTCCAATATACTGATAACAATTCTATTGTTTCAAAAACCACGAGAACGTTTGAGGATTTCACCAACTAAGATCAAGTTGAGATAAATTGTATTGACACATTACTCGATTAATTTCATTTAGTGAAACGTGGGAGCCTAGTTTAACTGAACGAGTGTTGATGAAATTCAGTAAAGTCGCGTGTGCGACAGGTCATACCTGTAACCCCTAAGTTTGCGATCGGCGACCAGCCCACCCCTTGCCTGCATACCACTATGCCTCTGCTAGTCAGAGGGACACGTGGAAAGCCTCCGAGCTGCCTTCTACAGGGCCGCTCCCGCTGTGGCTGGTATTTGTAGGTGGCAGTATCTATCCAGGGAGGGAGAGAGGCCTGGCGCTGCCGTTTCCGTCATCCAGAGTGAACCGCTTGGAGGTTCTGGAGTATAAGGAATGTATAGTACCTATGTTCTTCTTCTTCATCCTAGCGTTAATTCCCAGTCGCATCCGAAGCTTTCACCTCGGAGTCTGGCGTCCGCTTTACCAGTCTTAACTGCGAACTTGGCTAGTACCTATGTTCTACAATATTAATAACAAAACGCTTACTTTAATTACATACTTTAATTAACCGAAATCAGGTAACTGAATGCCTGGCTAAGCTCCGACTCGGTACTAATGTATTCAGAAGCTTTACAACCTAAAAACTTCCGCAAACAGTCTTTCAAGAGGATTACTTCTAAACGCAAATTAAGGTAACATCATTTCTTATTTTATAATTTCAATCTCGAGGAGGTAGTCTTAGAGGCTTAAATAGCTGTTTCAATAATGGAAAGTAATGAAATGTTTTAAGTACCTAAGTTTATTTTTTCTTTTTATGTTTTAGGAGGTTTAAGGTTATTGATTTTGGGTGGAATTCCTTTATTACCATATCTTTTAAATACCTAATCTATTTAGCATAATATCTTTTAACCCAACCAGGTTTACGGTTTATGAATAGGTAAGAAAGTTTTCAGCATGTCTCAAATACGTAACTAACGAATGAATACGTATAAACGGAACATACTTATCAGTTTTATATATGTGTATACTTACTTGTAGATATGGCGCACTTTCGCAGTAATGTGCATCGTGGTGACAAACATTCGACAATGTGTGCATCGATGTGGCGAACTTGCGCACTAACATGAGTCTCGTTTCTGTACTTTAGAACTACCGTTCATCGCGATTTTGAACTCCAAAATTCAGCGAATACTAGAACCCATATTGACAAGCTCATCTCAGTTTAGGTAGGTATAGATTGCGTTGTGAAGTTTAGTGTCGAATGTTAATGACCCAATATTTTCCTTGGAATCATCTTCTCGAAATGCTTAAGTTGTCAGCTGATCAACACAGCTAGTTATATAATTCGGACATCCATTCAAATTTGCAGAAAAAAAGGTCTAATTTTCACAAAAAATCTTACCTTTTTTAAATTTCCTTCTGTTTATATATTCTAACTTTCATAAGGTTCTCGTCAGGTAGGTTCTGTAACAACCTTGAGTTTATATTTAACGAATTCAGACGTACCCGACAGTTAAACCCGAGTCCCGGGCGACCGCTGCTGACCTTGCTAGAATTTCACACAAGGCTAACAAATGTCTATATTAGTTTCTTTACCTAACTTCTTTACATGGTAATAAGTTGATACCTATAAATAGTAATATAAGTAACAGAGCGTGGCGTACAAGGTTACCAACATGTTGGGTCTATAGAAATAATACCAGTTGTCATATCAACGACCTTTCCCTAACTCTGGAGTGGGCATTATAATGTACGACTACATACGACGCTGTCTGGAACCAAAGTTAGCATAGCTTAACTAGATCAGTACTAAGGGTTCTACCTAGTTAAGTATATGGATAAACATATTTCGATGCATTGTTGTAAGTAACTCAAACAGTTACTTTAAAAGTTAAACTAGTCAGTCAATCATTATCTTCTTAGCGATTTCCCGGTTATGACAAAACTTTGAGGGCATTACTTCTGATTGATTTATTGACTTTTACGAGAGCAACAGAGACGAAAGCCTCCGTCACTCTTGTCCATTGTTTAGTAGGAATACTGACTAGCTGGTGAAGGCTGACAAGAGCAAAAGTAGTATACCTGGTATATACTGGGTGTCTGTACCCAGTTAGTAGAATTTTACATATACCGTATATTGCATATTTTTAAAGCAATCTGGCATACAAGTGATGATTACTATTCTATAATACATAACTTCTATTGGCAAAGGAGTGGAATAGATCGAAGTATTACCTCCACCTTAAAAAGTCTACTTGAAACTTTACCTTTTAGCAAAATGAAAGTAGTTTTGCAAAGTTTTGCTCAAGAAGATTTATAGAAACTATTTGAGAAAACGACGCGTAATAAAACTTCTGGTCGGGATAGGCTTACGTCAGTACTTTTGGGAAAGGGATGAAATACTTTATATAAGGGTTTAGATTCGGAGCAATATTGGCCGTAAGTTTTCACTTGGCGTTTCTTATAACTTCAGTTAGGTAAGTGGGTCAGCTTCGGAATAAAGCCAGCTTGGATATCTACTAATATAATGCGTCATCATCATCATCCTTTAGGTCTCATATAGGCTCTAAATTCTACCTCGATCGGGTTGCGTTATGTTTGCGTTGAAACCTTTCACCATACCTAGTTTTTATTATCTATGTCTTTTAAAAAGAAAATCTACACAATTAAAAAAAATGTCACAGTATCTTATACCGCGCTGCACTTTCAACGTTATGTTTGTGTTGAAATACACACTCACCTAGCCAAATGCAAATAAATATACATTTTAATTTATCATACAAATATTAGCGCTAAGAGGAGATCGATCTCGCAGCCCCTGACGTAGCAGACGAACCCTCTACCGCCATGCCACAAAAAATACATATAATCAGGCCTTTATCCCCGTAGGGTTAGGCAGAGGTGAATTAACACCCACATTTCACCAATCATAGTATTACTCCCACGTAATAGAGGGTGAGCCTATTCCGGGTACTATTGTTGACTCGAGTCATGCATCTGAGGCTGAGTCTGGGCTGTATTGTGTAGTCCGGTCAACCTAACTACTCACTGGACTACTGCTACACAAAAGTAGCAATAGTTCGATTCCGTTTGACAACCGGACTACTTCTACTGAAAAGTTGCAGTAGTCCGATCAACCGGACTAGCAACCGAACTACTGAGACTAGAGGTATATATCTCTCTGATGTTAAAAAATCCTATGCCACACAAGTCTCTAAGTAACGCTATTTTTTTTGCTTTGCCAACAGGCGGACGCGAGCACCGCTTTCCTGCGGGCTGCTCGCGCAGGCCAAATTGAGAAGATCATCAGTCTGCTGGAGCAAGGCGTTGACATCAACGTTAGCAATGCTGTAAGTTAGAAAATAGTACATACATACATACATACATACATACATAAACTAAGGGAAACGGAAGGTGGGACACCCCCTAGCCAGGTGGACCGACGACCTGCGAAAGGTGGCTGGGACAGACTGGATGCGGAAGTCGGAGGATCAGCAAACGTGGCGCGTATTGTGAGAGGCCTATGTCTAGCAGTGGACTGCAATAGGCTAATTGATGATGATGATGATGACATACATAAATTTACTCAAGCCTGTAAATCCCCGAAGGGGTAGGCAAAGGTGTACCTATTAACATTTCGAAAATTGTGATTTTCGGTCCCACGTAATAAAGGGTGAGCCTATTGCAGTCAAGCGGGCTCTTAGTCATGGACTGTATGTTTACTGTCGGATGGAGAACCGCCCTATCATTCAGTAGCCTTCTAAGACGCCCACAGGAAGAGATGGTGTAGCCCTGTTCTAGTCCACCGGGATCAAAACGGTAATATGTGTATAATAAAGAAAATAGTCATCATCCTAATACTTTTCCAGGTTGCACCCGAAACCTTTAGCTCTGAGTTTGGGGTCTGCTTTATACTTCTCCTACTTTTGGTTAGACTTAGACAACTTTCATGACAGCGTCTGCTGTCTGACCGCTCAACCCCAAAAGGAATGCCTGTGACAGAGCATCAGTCTGCAGATGGACCAGTTTGCAGATTGTCTTGGACCTAGGGCCATATTATTTTAGTAATTATATGCCATAATAGAGCTAGTGTAAGTTCAAGTAACCTTCATCATGCATCATCCTTATATATCACTTTTTGAAGATAAACTCTTTGGAAAATCATGGCAGGTTTTTTACAGTTCGTATAATCCAAACTCTTTGGAACCAATATGGGAACCCAAAAATAAATTTTCAAACTGTGGAATTACAAAAACATATGTTTCCTTATAAAGTTAAAACGGAATTTCTAAACATCCGTACAGGGTGAAATGCCGGTGGGTTGGCCCTTTGAAACGTGATGTAATCACGCGCACCGGGATACGTGGAATGTCTCTTATACCACATTTATGTTCATGGAATTTAACGATGGTATAATTGTGTACATACCTTTAAATTTCTGGAAGTTTCTTAGACTAGATTGCACATGGGATAATTTTGGTATGACTTGAATTACTGCTTTCAAGCTATTGGTTCGATTTCGCTTCTTCATCAACTATACATAAAAAAGTACAAGTAAAATGGCTCCATGAATATTATAAAAGATTCATGAAGATTAAATATGATTGATGATGTGGATGATAAAGAAATTTAAGATAAAGATTAAGCCCAACTAGTGTCTAGTCAATATGCGATCAAGTTATTTTGAAATTAGGACAATCAAAGACCTAGGCAAAATGATATCTAGTCATTTTGCGTTCAGCTAATTAGGCAATCTGCTATGTAGACAACATAGGACCTAAGTCATTATGCTATCTTGACAACCTAAGACCCACCCGTGTTGTTAATACTTAAGTAAATTACAGCTAAATACAATCTTTACTTAAGTTTGTTAGTTAATTCTCGGGCAAAGGCACTACAAACATTATAAACCTATACAGCTATGTCTTTGGTCATATGTACATAGTGGTAGGCTCACGACATGTGTGATAAAGTACTATAAAAACTAAAATACGACTCAAAACTTTTACAAATGGAGTCATTTTATACTAATTCGCAAAAATATTTCTTCAAACTTTTCTAAACTGCTTAAACTAAAACAGAATTACCGCCTACTATAATAAGGTTGATTTTTGCTTAGCACGTTCGTTCGTTAAGTTATTGACATTCTCTGTGTATTTAGGGAAAGCACGCAACGCTGTCACGAACACAGCTATCATCACATAAAGTACAGACATCTAAATAACTGTGTCAGTTAGACGTATGCTTAACATACTATATGTAGGTACTGTAGTAGTCATTGCCTACTTTTGACGCTGTTTTTAGGAGAGAGAGAGAGAGAGGAGAGAGGAGGAGAGGAGGAGGAGGAAGTAGAAGAGATCATAAGGCAGTACACTGCCCAACGATCAAAAAGCGCTATGTCGTCAGTAAACAAACGGCTTACGAAATTAGATAAAACAATAACGGGGCACTGTCCCTTCATCAAGCACCTATACACCACCGGTCTCATGGACAGCCCCTTTTGCAAGGGGTGTTTCGTCGCCGAGGAAACGGCCGGCCACGTAATACTGCAATACGAGGCAGTGGCCCCCAACAATCTTAAATCCTCGGCACAGTAAGGTTGCCCCGCGAAGTCTGTGAAGTCCACAGTAAGCTTTTGTGTTTCTGGGCGGAGCCCAGCTGGCTGCTCTAGTCAGCACTCTTAGGCACTATAGCCCAAAAAAGATGCTAAGTGCGAACAAAAGAGTCCTTCTTCCATTCCACTGCCTAACGACATCGAGAAGAACGATCAAGCGCTTCAGTTTCAGCTCTAGTTCAGTTCAGCTTCAGTTTCAGTTCAGTTTGAATATCGATTAGGCGAAAGCTGCGTTATATCCGCCACCATTGTGGCAAGAGGCCAGAGTAGGACTCAGACAGGAACTGGAACTGCTGCTCTCTGAATTTCATTACGAAACTAATCTCCTACGCGTTCACACCTGTAGCTCTTATACACCAGGATCAATAGACCCATGCACATGTACTCACCGAGTATTGACACTCGGATAATTCCATGAAAAGTTAAACAATGTGAGGATCCACAACAAAATTAATCAGAAGTAGACTGGATAGCGATTTCTCAGTTGCAACCATGGTTTGCACTTACGGTCAGGGGCCGCTGTCGGTTTATTTAAAAGATGCACCGTCCATACCCACAAGGAAAACCTGGTTCTTTGATAAACAAGTGCTCCTACTAGCAGATGAGATTGTCTTAGACTGCGAAGGTTCTGTACACCCAACGAACCCAAAAAGGAGGCCCATTAGTTGTCTGCCCGGAACTTAAGTACTCATTATGGGTTGGCCTATATAGTACGATTGGCGTGATGGCGTGTCAATTGAAACGATTGCGTGACACTTCGTATGCTATAAAACTTATTCCTTTATTATATAAAAATGTTAAAGCAAATAAACAGAACAATGTTACCTCACCATTAGTTTTATTTCAGATCGATTACATAATAATTAATGTCAGTCAAAATAATCATACCAATATTAGAATGGATCTTTGTTAATCAATCACGTCAAATTCGATTAATGTTTCTGAATAAAATGTGGTACACCTTCAAGCTGAGTGCCACCATTGTTACATGGTACGTGTCTGAATTGGTGACACGCTGTCCTAAAACTTTACGTTCAGCTTACGATCAGGCGAGGTGTAGTCAAATTGACGTATCCCATACCTATAAAAAAAATCTTTTAAATGGTCATACATTAGATTAATTCAACGGATGCAATCAGGAAAATGTGTCTACATGCAAATGATGTTGACATTAATTCTTTTCAAATCTACTTAATACCAACTTTTTATAATACCATTACCATTGAATCATATTAACTCTAGCGAAGCTACCACTACTTATTTGTATGGAATGGTTTATTCTCAAAGTTACGAAATTAAGCACACTAATTCTCATTTCAAACAATGGCGTCATCAAGAATGAATTCCGCGCGAGTATAAATTAAATCCTCCCCCGGCAATAGGTCATGACCTGATTCAATCCCTGGTTGTCCTTGAACTCATTCCAGAAATGTAGGACATCTTTGTGCACGGAGGGAAATAGGTGTGTTTATGTAAAACCTTTGTCTAAATTTGTTTGATTTATTATTCCACGCGCTGTAGTCTGATGCTTTACTCGCATGGAAATCTGATCTAGACCCAGATGACCAGGGATTTAGACAGAAAAAGTAGCACATGTGTTGATCCGGAATATAATTTGACTGGCTGAAATTTGACCTCCGTGCCAAATTCCGTTTCCGATCGTTTGATTCTTTCATGTTTATAAATTAGAAGGATTGTTTTCTTCCATTAATCCTTCTGAGAGTAAGGCGCCACACTCTACTTATATCCACTTCTTGTTCTTGAATGTTTCGATTTAAAATTAAAATTTCATCGAGTTGAAAAAAATTAGACGCGATGAAATAAATAAGTAAATATCAGTTTATATTTTGCTCAACCATGCAAAAATGTCTATAGGTACAAATTTTTCTCCTTGTTCCGTTGGTGTGTTCCATCATAATTACATTTTTTTAAATAAACTAAAGATCCACAAGGGTCTTACTATGGAATCTTCGTTGATAGACTGAAAGCCGATCCCAATTGAGTTGGGAAAATGCTCGTAGGAAGGAAAACTCAAGAAAATTCAGTAGGTAATAAATAATAATCGATGTATAGTAAGTAACCAATTACCACAAAAGCCTATACAAATATGCTTACGTGACACAAACTTTTATCATTGCCCACAAAGCGATAAATAATTAGGATTCATCTCTTTCAATTCACTAATGAACCATGATTTTGTCTGCAGAACGGACTCAACGCTATCCACCTTGCATCCAAGGATGGCCATGTCGAGGTCGTCCGAGAGCTGCTCGAGAGAGGAGCAGCTATCGATGCTGCCACCAAAAAGGGCAATACTGCACTGCACATCGCCTCACTGGCTGGGCAGGAGGCGGTCGTTAAGCTGCTAGTGCAAAATGGAGCTCAGGTATGTATTTTTTAGCCATACATACAACTTCTGCTGTTTCTGTTTGCTGGATAAAAGGTAGAAGAGGCTAAATCGTCACTTGACTACATCTGTGTATGTTTATTTCGCTATTTTCTGACTGAGGTGGGATAAAAAGTTACGTGTTGCACGTCAGTGCAAAGATTTTTCACCTTGTGCTTTTGATTCCCTCGCTAACGCTCAGGATTCTAATTTGTGATTGCGTGTGAAATTTAGAATCCTTTGCTTGCTCGGTCATCAAAACTGACTACGCGGTTCAAAACCAACTTTTGTATAACAAATAACTATTGACGTACGTATTTTGTAATTTCCTACTTAAAACAAGTCGCAAAAAAATTGCGACTATCCACTAGGATATTTTAAATGGATAGGATCTTTTAGCTTATTTTCCAAAACCCTTGTTACAGGTCAACATTCAGTCCCAGAATGGTTTCACACCACTTTATATGGCTGCGCAAGAAAACCATGATGGTGTCGTGAAGTTTCTGCTGGCTAATGGTGCTAACCAGAGCTTAGCCACTGAGGTACGACAGTAATTTACAAGTAATTTCTAACAGCACAGGGGCCTTTGAGTTGCTAAGTTGGCAGAACACTTGCCACTTCTGCATATTTGAAGTTCTAGTACTGTAGTGAACTTGCACAGGGAACTTCAGTTAAGTTTCACTTACGATACTTGTGGGGCACTCGAGAGTTATTAGCTCAAGATTTTCAAAGCTGTCAATATCGAGTTATAGTTATTTATCGACTTTATTATTTATTGAGTTGAATATCGAGCTATTTATCGAGTTATTTATCGAGTTCTGAAGTTTACTGAAGATGCCTGCCAGCTTTATGATCCCCAATTAATTGTATTTTTTAATGATGGCCGGTTAATGATATAATATATAAAACACATAAGATAGACATTCCAACTATTCATTCGACTGGTACCTCTCTGGAGCACTTCAACTGGAAAATAACATCAGTCTCATGGCAATTTTTTTTCAATAGGATGGCTTCACGCCTCTAGCAGTGGCCATGCAGCAAGGTCACGAGAAGGTCGTAGCAGTGCTTCTCGAAGCTGACACACGCGGCAGGGTTCGCCTGCCAGCACTGCACATCGCTGCCAAGAAAGATGATGTGAAAGCTGCTAATTTGTTATTAGAGGTTTGTAATAATCATCACTTTGATAATGACATGTGCATATTTTCTGCATTAATTAAAATGAATCAATTAACTAATTATGTTAACTGTAAAATAAATTCGACTGTTTTATTGTTACCGTGGTAAAAGTTTATAAATCTGCGTTCGTATTTAATTGTGAGGGTTGGACGAAGTTTCATTGGGTTTTTTTAGAAACTTCATAATAGTATAAAATCTGGCAACGTACCGGTACCAAAATTAATCCTGGCAAAACGCAAGAACTTAACTTATCCCTGTATTACGAGGTGTATAAGGTAACCTCATAGATCTGCAAGCGGTACATTTACTGATGGACGTATGATGCTCTGGGGCACGCTGGCGCGAGAATACGTGTTTCTATTCACCAGCCTTTTCTTGTAGACTTTACACCAAATATTGAAAACGTTCAGTAGACATCTGTAATCGTCTTCTATCAGCCTAAAAGTATCTTCTTTAACTCTTTCTTTTTCTAGAACGAGCACAACCCTGACGTCACTTCCAAGTCAGGCTTCACGCCTCTTCACATTGCTGCGCACTACGGGAACGAGTCAGTCGCCAGGCTACTGCTGGCGAAGGGAGCTGACGTCAACTGTGCCGCCAAACATAACATTTGTCCGTTGCATGTCGCTGCCAAATGGGGTAAGTTAGTTTACTTTCAAGAAGAATATATTATTGATATTGATTAATGGCATTTTGTGGAACTTGTTGTAACACATAATTGTTAACACACTTGTACTTTTCCATGATATTTATTATTGAATCTAACCGGTTTCGCCTTACGGCATACTCTAAGGTTTACATTGACAGTTAATAGACATAACAGAAATGTCCCAATATTAACAAAATAAACTCACAGAATTACATAATTAAACAATTATCCGTGTAATTCAGATTTTTTCTCATTTATTCTTCAGAGGTTCTTTCACCGTAGAAGTTTTTCCACGGGTGTCAACACATGTGGTTATATCCCCTCGTGGCAACATAGCCCAGCTGCCTATCTCTCCATTTCTCTTCAACCTATGAAATCGTTTAAAAAAGGCCTCACGTGACAACAACATCATGAAGCAGATATATATATCTCTGTCTATCTTAGTAGAAAATGGCTGACAGCATTATTAGTATTAAAATTATATTTCTTTATTACCAGGCAAAGACAACATGGTAACGTTGCTCTGCGACAACGGTGCCAACGTAGAAGCCCGTACGAGGGATGGGCTGACCCCCTTGCACTGTGCTGCGCGCTCAGGACATGAAAGAGTGGTAGAGGCTTTACTAGATAGAGGAGCACCTATCACTAGTAAGAGTAAGGTAAGAGTCGATTATTCTATGTTATTATGCACAGATACATTCATACATTTGGATGTTTTTGGGACATCATCCGAATCTTTAGGGCCCAAAGCAACATTACTTGTAATCTGGTACATATCCTGACTGATGGACGAGGCTCTGACGTAGACTTTTTTTTATTTTTTTTGGAAAAAATAAAGAAGAAGAAGTCACTGACATTGCTAATATTTCCTCTAACCCCCCAAGCTAAGCTAAATTGCTTATGTTAGGAGAGACCTTCAGTTTGGTGTATTCTATGACCAATTACAAAACTGAGATTCTACACTCTGTAACACCGTACAAACAATGCATACTAGGAATATCTAATAATTTGGCATAGAAGAAAATCAAAAAGGCATTAGAAGGTTCCTATAGGGTAGGCAGCAAGAGCATGACGCCCCTAGTGTTGCACACGTCCATAGGCCACGGTAACCACTTTCCATCAGGAGGACCGTGGTCTTATCTGTTGCCTAAGTGGCATAAAACAAAGTAGGTTACATCTCGTGTCCTTTTTGGGAATTTTTTTAAGTAAATCACGTCTTTTTCCAGAACGGCCTAGCTCCGTTGCATATGGCGGCACAAGGAGACCACGCTGAAGCGGCGCGAGTGCTGCTGTCCCGGCGCGCGCCGGTCGATGACGTCACCGTGGACTACCTCACCGCGCTCCACGTGGCCGCGCATTGTGGACACGCAAAAGTCGCTAAATTACTGCTAGACAGGTAAATTTGCATACTGTTTCATTTTTTTTAACTGTCGGATATCCGTACTAAAGTTGGGTGGCTCCAAAATTGTAAAGAAACGTGAAGAAGTACAAGACAGAAAGCGAACCCCGGACTCCAACTTGATAGCTTCGGATGCGACCAAGACTCATGCAAAGATGATGATGGTGATGCCTCCTAAAACTACCGAATATTTGACACAATCTAGGAAAACTTCAGTAACTACTGTATAAGGAGAGAATTTAACACAAGCTATGAGACTATAACCACATCTCCCCACCGCCTTCTTTTTACACTGTATTTTATAGAGACAATTATATTTACCTACTTAGATTCTTCTGTAATATTTAGAAATGCAGATGCAAACGCACGCGCCCTCAATGGTTTCACGCCACTGCATATCGCCTGCAAGAAGAACAGAATCAAGGTTGTCGAACTTCTACTTAAATATGGTGCAAGTAAGTAGCTTTTTCTTCCATATTCTTTAGGATCTATTTAGGCAATAAATTACTTGTATAATGTTGTGATTTGGTTGCTGAGTTAAGAAATCCACACACACAAAAGGACATCCTGCAAACTTAGTGCCGATTAAAATATGGAATCATTGATTGGGCTGCTACAGAGCAGCTTCTTCCTCATGGTAAATGCTGAGGCACTTACCATGAGAAAGAGAGCCAGCAAACCGGCTCTTTCTACGACCAGGACTAGATTAAGCCTTATTCTCACTACAGGTATTCAAGCAACAACAGAATCAGGTCTGACACCTCTCCACGTGGCCGCATTCATGGGTTGCATGAACATCGTCATCTACTTGCTGCAACATGAGGCTAATCCTGACGTACCTACAGTGAGGGGAGAAACGCCTTTACACTTGGCAGCAAGAGCCAATCAGGTAGGATGTCTTTGAAAATTTCACTGGTTACTACTCAGATGGTAATTTTTGTCGTAATTGCTCCAAAATATCTGCTCCATGTTAATTAGGGTTAATTTTTCAAACCCACAACCTACAAAAACTTATTTTTGTGATCTTACACCATTCTCGCATTATCGCCTTTCCGATGAAATTGGTTTGGGGCAATTTGGTTAGATGGTTTGAAATATACCCGACAAACATAGAATCAATTTTTCTGGTTATATAAATTAGATGCTTCAAAGAAGTATGTTACCAAAAGTAACTCTGACTTATCCCCCCTTTGTATTACAGACGGACATAATCCGAATTTTGCTTCGTAATGGAGCAGCTGTGGAAGCTAAAGCCAGAGAACGTCAAACGCCTCTGCACATCGCGTCACGACTCGGCAACGTAGACATCGCTGTATTGCTTCTGCAACATGGCGCTGACGTCAGAGCAATGACGGCTGATCATTACAATCCTCTGCATATTGCTGCTAAGCAACACAATCATGATGTAAGTATTGGGAATAAAGAACAGGAATGTAGAAATAAAGAAACCACTCAAATATGGAAACATTTTGGTGATATTATTTTTATAAATGACGATTATTATGTAGAATTAGTAAAAATTGTGGGAAAATTGTATCGATGATTCGTAAGAAAGCATACAAGTTAGGATTATCAAATTAATAATTATTATGGTAATAATTAATGTAAGACTAAATGAACGAACACTTTTATAGGTTGCGGCAGCTTTAATCGAACACAATGCTCCATTGACAGCGACTACTAAAAAAGGATTTACAGCACTGCATCTTGCAGCTAAATATGGAAATCTGAAGGTAAGGACAACTATAGTCTGATAAAAGTCATAACTATCGCTATTAAAAATTCAGAAATATTTATTTCATGACATGATTTCATTAGTAAAGAATGTTTTTGTATTTTAGGTGGCAAATCTTTTGTTAGCCCATGGAGCGTCACCAGACCAAGCGGGCAAAAACGGCATGACTCCTCTACACATTGCAGCACAATATGATCAGCAGGCTGTAGCTACAACACTGCTGGAGAAGGGAGCTGATGCGAAGGTAATTTAGAAAGGCTGATGAAAATCGCCCAGACTAGATTCGTTCAATCACAAATGATTTTAGGAAAAAAAAACTGGTTCAGTTTGCCAGAGTGTACTTTTGCCAGTTTGAAAGTAGGAACCTTTCTTTCTAGTAATATTCACTTTATCGGATATTAGTTGCAATATTCTTTTTGCGGGATGTTCTAAATTGAAATATAAATGTCTATTTCAGGCTGTTGCCAAAAACGGGCATACTCCTCTTCATATAGCTGCTCGCAAGAACCAAATGGAGACAGCTGCTACTTTACTGGAGTATGGAGCTCTAACTAATGCAGAATCCAAAGCTGGATTCACGCCATTGCACCTAGCTGCCCAACAGGTAAATGACTGCATACCTTATCTCTTTCCTATTCCAATACGAAATTTCATTAAAATCGGTTTAATGGTTTGTAAACAGACTGACAGACTGGGTTGACTTCTGCTTTTATAAAATTGCTGGTGAACATACTGAAAGGGATATATAGACTTTGTTCCGTGTATCATTGTTGATCACTTAGGTTTAACCTTGATCATCAATGACTGCCTTATGAACTCATAGAAGTAGCATTTAAGATGGCAAATATTATCCAAGTTTATATTCTGATAAAATTGTTATTTGTGCAGGGCCACACAGAAATGTGCTCCTTACTCCTGGAACACGGTGCTGAGGTGGATCAGCAATCGAAGAATGGTCTCGCGGCTCTGCACTTAGCTGCTCAAGAAGACAGAGTGCCAGTCGCTCAACTACTTGTCAAGAATGGTGCAGAGGTAGGACAATATTTTTATTTAAAAAGCATCAGTAGCTTCGTGGTTAAGGTGTGGGCCTTACGACGAGAGGTCCTGGGTTTTAATCCGGGCTTATACTTCCGACGAGCACTAGCCCAAGGAATTTAGTTTAGTTAAAGGGTTTAGCGGAAATACTAGTAATTTCGGTAACTAATGTATTGTTACAAAAAAAGAAAAGATATTATTGTATACTTAGTAACTCTGTTATATGAAATTCACAGGTACTAAAAAGGTAGAATGCCTTTGCAGCTCTATCAGTTACCCAGTTGAAAAAAAATTAAACAATTGGTCATATTCTACAGGTGGATATTTGCACTAAAGGCGGGTACACACCGCTACACATTGCCAGTCATTACGGACAGGCCAACATGGTGCGGTTTTTGCTTGAGAGCGGCGCTTCCGTAAAAGCGCAGACTACACATGGGTAAGTATTTTTGACACATTATCTAAGCAACGTATTGGTTTATCTAGGTGTCTCAAAATGCATTCAAAATGATCAAATGATCTTTCTTGAAAATTGTCAACTATAAGAATACCGTTTTTGGCATTTAGGAGATTGACATTAGATACGAGAACTAATTAAATAATGTTCAACAGATTTTTATTAGGAGCCTCCTGAGGTTCCGATTTGATATTTTTAGAGACTTCTCATACAAGTTACATTTTGATCAGCTAGCGAACTTGAATCACGTGATTTTATGCCCATGATATGTCCAGAATACGTTATTCTATAGCAGTTTATGCAATATAGTAATTATTTTTTGTTTGTTTGTTCAGTTATACCGCACTCCACCACGCCGCTCAGCAAGGGCACATCAACATCGTAAACATTCTACTGGAGCACAAATCTGACGCCAACGCCACCACAACCGTATGTATATAATAAGACGCCATTTTGTTTTGATATAAATTCATTTACTTATCTATGAAGATTTTCGGAGCCCAAGTGCAGAGTAAAAGAGTTTTTAGTAGCAAGAATATCATCATCATCATCATCATCATCATCATCATTATCCTCCTTGTGGTAATCCTAGTCGCATCTGAGTCCTTAACCTTGGAGTCCGAGGTCTGCTTTTTCAGCAAGAAAGGGTCCATTTTCATATCAAGAATATCTCATCCTAGTACAGATTTTTTTTTGTCCGTGCCTCCACACAAGCCAACCCTAACTGCATGTACTGACCTGCTGATTGACGGACGAAGTTTCGGAGTTGGAAGGTCGGGTGGTAGTCGCTCCTATAAAACCCGTTTTACCCAAATCAAATTAAGGAGAAGGTGTAAGCTGACCCTGGACGGTATACCGCCGTTTGCCCGAATTTTATTTACCCTAATATCATTAGCCATAATAGTCAACAGCCATAATATTAACAGACATAATATTCATTTGCCCTACTCTTATTTGCTATATTAATCACGTGCTAGAATCTTTGTTTCCCATAAAATCACTTACCATAACATCATTTGTCAGAATCATTGTAAGCCCTAATAGACTACTGGCCCGTGTACAAAAATGATGGGTCATTTGAACCACCAGGTGACCTATATAGAACGATATAAGAACATAAAATAATAAGATTCAGCACTATGCCGTCACTTGTAAGCTGTCCAACTGAGTGCAGGTGAGTACAGGTACAAAGTACAGGTAGAGTGAGTACATTTTGGTCATATATTTTTGTACGGCATTCTTACCATCGATAGATCCATGAAAAATAACAAGCAAACGCGTAGTGCTGTACAAAAAATGGTGAGCCACAAAGTCGGAATTTTTATTTTATTTTCCGACATTACCAGGGTAAATTTGGTCATTTGATTTTGTACGGCATCAGTTTCATAATATTTCAATACTGCTTCTAATCCATTATTCCGCAACGCCGTACAAAAATCATGCGACATGGTGAAGTAATCGTGGGTTACAACCCCCTCTTCTTCACCTGCACTCAGTTGGACAGCTTACAAGTGACGGCATAGTGCTGAATCTTATTATTTTATGCTCTTATATCGTTCTATAAAGGTCACCTGGTGGTTCAAATGACCCATCATTTTTCTACACGGGCCAGTAGTCTATAATTATCACATGCCATAATTATCACATGCCATAATTATCACATGCCCTAACTATCACATGCCATAATTTTCACATGCCATAATTATCACATGTCATAATTATCATATGCCATAACATCAACTGCCATCGACATTGTGTAACAGTGACAGTGTGTAACGGTTATATCAGGTGAAACTGGATGCAATCGGGACTTTAGGGCACCCCGACTCGGATAGGTTAGGTTAGAAGGGGATGGCGGGGTCGTGTGAGCGAGCGAAGCGAGCGAATAGACCCCGCTATCCCCTTCGTGGTTATTTTTTTATAAACCACCCAGAAGTAGTTTGGTTAGGTGCCATTTGAGTTAGGTTAGAACTGTGACCATTAACCCATCCACTCATCACACCCATCGACATCGACAGTCAGAAAGAGCAAGAAGAAAATATTATGTCTAATAATCATTATGGCGTTTAAATATTATGTCTAATAATCATTATGGCGTATAAATATTATGTCTAATAATCATTATGGCGTTTAAATATTATGTCTAATAATTATTATGGCAAATAAAAATATGTAAAACAATACGTATGGCACTCGTATGTTATGGTATCTAAGTTTCGGGCAATTAAAAGTATGTCATATGTCTTTTAGGTCAAACAAAACATTCGGGCAAATGAAATTCGGGTAAATGGAATTCGGGAATATGATGATTATGGCATATAATCTTCGGTTAAACAATAGACAACCACCCTGGACTCCGAAGTAAAAGGAATGGCGCTCGGATAAATTCTTCTGTGATGAATTTATTGATATTTATAAAGGTTTAGCATCAAAACCAAATACCTGTAACATCTGTCATGACTCATAGCAATAAACGGTGAAATAATATTTACAATATTGCACCATCTGCAGCTTAATGGTGTTTAATTGTATCCCTTTAACATTTAATTACAAACATTATTCTAAAAATATGTTTATTCGTTGGCTGTCAGAGTTAATGTATTCTGAGAAAAACGATTCATAAGTTATGTTATACTTTCTTAGAGTTTACGTATGTAAAATTTGTATAGTCGCTCGTCTATAATATGCTGTATTTCTATACTACTAACGTAGTAAACAAAAACAAGGTATACCTGAAGGTTAGCCGTTACCTGGACCTAATAATCCCTTGTAATAACAAAGTTGACAATACTTAAAGCATGTTTTGCTGCCATAAGAAGTAAGCCAAAAAAACATACCTAAGTAAAAAACAATAATAGAAAAAGATCTATTTTAACTAGCGTTTATTCAAAAACTCAAACAAAATTAATAATTTCGTTAAAGATTGTATTTATACTTATGATTTCAACGCGATGTAAGTAACATCGCGTAACTTCTTTCTCTGTTTAAATTTGAATTACACAAACAATAGAAGCGTTCCCTCAAAGAAGTATTACTTAAGTGTTGTCTATGAATAAAAAGGCTTGCCAAAACGAACGCACTGAGAATTGTCGTTCTTTGCACAGTGTTGGTAGTACGCATAGCGAAGTATTGTTTGTGAATACGGGTGTAATTCGTTACACTCATTTTCATGAAGATCTCCTTCATAAACTTTGCTTCTTTCACAGAACGGACAAACGCCCCTGGATATAGCCTCGAAGTTGGGCTACGTGACGGTGATGGAGACCCTGAAGGAAGTCTCGGAGCCGTCCATAGCTCCAGTGTCACAGGACAAGTACAAAGTGGTGGCGCCAGAAACCATGCTGGAGACCTTCATGTCAGATTCTGAAGAAGAAGGAGGTACGTAAACCGGAATTATCAACTTTTTGTTACTCACATCCAAAAATAATTTATCCGAACCGGTCGAGCCATTTTAAAATTCAAAGTATTTATTGTAGTAGAAATGTTACCATGCTAACTTACTCTAGCAAATGATTGGTCAAAAGTATATTAATAGTTAAATCCGTTTTTTCGTAATGCAAAAATCGATTCCGTTTTCATTCCAGAAGTATTATGAACAGAAAATATGCTTTTTTCTTTAAATTCACTTGTTCTAGAGGCAAAATTGAGAAAAAGGTCATGAATTATGGTTGTTGCAATAAATAATAAATTAGTCCTTAAAGTTAAAAGGCTTACCTTATTTATGACCTTAAGACCATATCTTAGAAATAAATAAAAAGTGGTAGCTAGTAACTCTTTGTGTTTCTCTCTTAGGCGAAGACACGATACTGAATGACCAGCCGTACCGCTACCTAACAGCTGATGATATGAAGTCTTTGGGAGACGACTCTCTGCCAATCGACGTGACGAAGGACGAGCGAACCGAATCCGCTCTCAGCCATAAGAATATTATGGAGATGTCCCAAGGTAATGTTTAGTTAACAGTTAACTAGGATAAGCCATGAAAAAAAATCCTACAGTATGAGTCAACAGTTCAAGTATTAATGACCTTTACAACACACCTGCTCATAAAAGTGCTATTATTGCACCGCAAATAGGCACCTATTATCAAACTGTGACTTTTTCATTGCTATTATTCACAAGTGAGTTATAGATTCTTTTTTAAATTTTATAGGTTAAGTTTCTGTGTTCTTAAAAAAGTTTCGATACAAAAAAGAACGTGTTTAGTAGTACGAATAAATTAATATGCCTATTGTATGTTCATTTGATGCATTTTCGTATTTAAATAAATAATTTCAACTTGTAATACTTGTTTAATAAACAAAATTTTCAATCAAATTTAACTTTTTTTTTAAATATGGCCGACCGCCATTGTTACATGCGCGCACATAGGAAAACTAATTAATTTGTAGTATTGTTTATTTAGTATTTGTAGTATTATTTTATTCGCAAGTGTGTTGTAAAACGTCGTATGGCACGCGTGAGTATGATGATTACCGTCCTCGGCTCTCTTAAGACCCTCGCCTGGCCGCTCGGGTCTCAATGGTGCCTCGGCGGTAATCACCAACTTTGCTCACTTGTACCATTGTACTATTAATGCACTGCATTTTAATAGTAACTTGCCTAATAATAAAAGATTGACACTCGATTGGGTTCTTGTTGTTAATATACCTACTAAGAAAGAAATAAAGAACACATGTTTAATTAAATAGAGTTATTCCGGTTGGATCCCCTGATCTGATCCCCAGCCGATTGTTATTATGTTTTAATTCCCGATTGATTCACCGTAAACTGTGTCATTCCGGTCTGATCCTCTTAGTCTTTTTTTACAGGCAAGTACAGTCAATGGAAAAACAGTTGTTAATGTAAAAAATATTTGGTTTATTTGTTTCAAGTGTTTAAAATCATCACAGAATAATTGGACTAATCGACTTTCGACTAAAATCCAAAAAAGTAACATCCTGTATTTTCATGGCATCAATCGATAGACATCTAAATCCGTTCAAATACATTTAGAGTATTCTACAATTATATAGAACACTAGCTGCTGCCCCGGCGATTTTCGTACTGCCATATTTTCGGCCCGCGTGGTATTCAAATCCCGTTCCCGCTGCACCCTTATCACTTAGGGGGATGAAAAATAGATGTTGGCCGATTCTCATAGGTACCGGATAAGCACAAAAAATTTCATCAAAATCGGTCGAGCCGTTTCGGAGGAGTTCGATTACGCACCCCGTGACAGAAGAATTTTATATATTAGATGACAGTGTGATAAAAACCAATTAAATTGAAGCAGTAGAAATAACAATACAAAAATATTTGTAAATAACATGACATCGGGGCATGACAGCATGACGGCATGACGATCATGCCATTTTCCGTCAGGACACGAGTCGGTTTCCTCACAAGACACACCAAATACAATTTTCACATAAAATATTAAAAGGGTTACATATTCATTTTGTCACCAGGTTCAGTCAACGGCATGCCGTATCAGCCGCAGCAAGAGGTGGTGGTGAAGAGCATCAGCCGCTACAGCACCGCGCAGGCCCCTGAGGGGTACTGCTACAACGTGGACCCTACACAGCCCAAGTCAGTATTACCACATAACTATGTCTGTATAAGCGTCTGTAGTTCAGTATTTAATAAGATCAAGATGTTCAGGTTTGAATCCAGGTCATTTCCATCCAGGGAAGTCCTAAATAAAACAAAAAAGATAAACAACCGTAGTGTGTTTTAAAGTTTTAATTGCAGTAATTGTACTCTAATTTCCATTTATCTTAGAGTATACATTGCTATAGAGTGCGCCTTACAAGTATGAACTGCTATCACGGGTATGAACAGTACCGATGCTCCTGGCTCAACCTCAATCAGTAGCAAAACAATACCCGTCAAAAAGACTTCGCAAATAATATTTAACTCGATATGTTAAATCAAAATTTTATACAACATCGTATATTGATGACGCAAAAATAACGCAAAATGACGCCATTTTTTTGTATTTCAGCTTTAATTTTATCCATGCATATCAAATCGAACAAAAAACTTAATAACAACAAACTACATTAATAAGTGCATCTATTGATATTTTCGGTAATGCATAAAACGTCACTATATGTGCGCTATACCATCGCAAAGTATCTGCTAACACTCGGTGCCAAAGACTAGAGTGACAGGCGCGCTCTATATTTATAATGTATACTCTAAGGTCCATATAGTTTCATTTTCCGCTCCAATCAACACTTTGGTCCTTCGAGCCGGATTATTTTTTTATTTACTACTTAAATCACCCGCTTAAATCACATTTGTTTTTATGCGAGCGGGAATTATCAACAGTGTTATAGTACCAAATTTTCCCATGTTTCATCACGATCTTCAGAAATATAACTATATGTGCAAGTTTGGATTGATGGACGAGGCTCTGACGCAGAAAGAAACTTCGATCTTGTGCAAAAGCTATAGGAATTCCATCCTACCTAACATATTTATAAACATTTTGTAAACCATCTTCTTATTTAAAAAGACAGTTATACAAATACATACTCAGTGGCCTTGCTTCATATATAAATAAAAATAAAACAAGGTAAATCGTACAAATCAATACATTTCTTGGAATCAAAATGGAATGTTTCTACAATCTGTTTAGACAGGCACTTTACTTTTTAAATATAAACTGTTGCCTTGTCCATCAATTGTAACAATCGCGTAAACAATATCGAATGCTTTTAGACTTAAGTAATATGTCAATGTCACTATAGACATATTTAAAACCTTAACGATATGTGCATACAATCTATTTCAGAATGTAAACATTAATGAATGTTCCACATGCTTACTTGGACTGCTGCAGGAAAAAGTTACAATGGAAAAAGTGAGTTTAGTAGATATTAATTTTTATGCAATTTCTACTTGTGCTTATTTGTAATTTTAATATTCAGTTACGGAAAAATGCCATCGAGTTTTTCTTACAGAAATTTTACAATAGCAACAAGGAGTTGGAAATCTTGTCCGTTATATAGATTCGCCTTTCATTACTTGGAATCCAAGAATATATTTTAAGTAATAATTGGGAGGTGTAATGAAGCGTTAATGACCCACTGGGAATATTACCGTTTGTTTTTTAAACTGAGGCAGTATGAGGAAATCTATAACCATAGGAGATACAAGAAAACTGTCCTAGGAATAATTCGTCCTTTTTTAGTCAAAACCACACTGGTTTTAACTAACGTCAGTTCTTCCTGAAAATGTATCATATTTATTCTTGAAAATTCTTGTAAGGAATTTTTATATACGGGGTGAAAAAAAAAACAGAAAAGCAAAGGTAATAAAACGATTTATGCCACAATTCACGGCTATTCTATATCATAATAAAATAAAGGAGATGTCTTAGAAATCATTTGGGACTTTTTATACAAATCTTTTATATGTACTTCTTATTCTCAGCTTCCTCGTATCATTCCTGGTGGACGCTCGGGGAGGAGCGCTGCGAGGATGCCGTGGTGGAGGTGTGAGAGTTATCGTACCACCACTGTCAGCTCAACAGCCCACCAGAATAACTTGCAGGTACTAACATGACTACGCAATAATATGAGATTATCATAAGAGATAACGACAATTATTAACATAATTAATAAATATGTTATAGGTATCTCAAACCATCACGCATCAACCACATGCCGCCGCTTATGGAAGGAGAGGCCCTGGCTGCTAGAGTGTTGGAAATGGGACCAGTCTCCGCTAAATTCTTAGGGTAAGTAACACAACACTTATAGTATACAACTATTTGACTCTAAACCAATGATATATTATGAACTATAGATATGTTGTCCACACCCTAAAATGGCGACAAAAAAATGATGACTTTTGGTCATCATTTTATGCACCAATCAGAATCGCGACAGTGCGCCACCCAAAAAAAACGTTCCTAATAATAAATACGTAATAATAAAATATTATTAATATAAATAATAATATAATTCATATAAATTAATTTGAACATTGACGTATTTTTAGAAGTAGCTAATATGTTGTGTTTGCGCCATTTTTGAAAGCCGACATCTTCGTGTATGACGTATCTATAAAAATAATACATCATTGCTCTAAACCAATTAATTATACACTTGACCTTAACATAAACTTTACTAATGGGAATTCACTACTAGTCCTACTGTAAATCTATTGGTGAACAATAAAGATTTATCTATTTTTCTATAGATCTATCATCTATCCACTATCAAAGCAAATAATGCAAAAATGATTATCAATGCTACTATGGTAATATTTCTGAAAACTACATCCAGAAATAGCACATGAACATAACAAGGCAAATGTAAAAAAATAAGGAGAAGATTTGTCTGAATTTAACTCTAGAATAGTATTGCACTGATTGAAAGGAAGATAACAATAAGAACTAAACGGTAGCTAATTTGTTTCATTAGATATATGTTATGATAACCTAATGACAACTAATTAAAAAAATATATTTTGTAGCCCGGTGATACTCGAAGTTCCCCACTACGCATCACTCCGTGGGAAGGAACGAGAGATTGTTATCCTGAGGTCGGATAATGGCACGAGCTGGAGGGAACACAATGCTGATGCTACCGATGACGTCGTCCAAGACATTTTGCATGAGACTCTTGAAATTGAAGGTGGGTTGGAAAGAAGTTCTTCTATTAGTAATACAAAAAGAAGAATGTAGCCTAAAGAAGAGAAGTCTATAAAAGAAGAAGTAGTCTAAAGAATACTTAGTATTGTAATCTTCCCTAATGAGCTTAATATACTCAAACAAAACATGCTAAATTTAATACAGTTTGACACAAGCTTAGCACTGATTATGATCTGTTTAAAAGAAGCTTGTAATTTTCATCCAAGTGCTGAATGTTATAAACACACATTTATCAAAGTTTTTTGTCTATAGAAACAAACGATGACGAGAAAGGTTGGGACGCTCCCCGAGTAACCAGAATCCTGACGCATGATTTCCCTCAGTACTTTGCTGTTATATCACGTATACGACAGGAAGTACACGCTATTGGGCCCGAAGGTAAGTTATAAGATCTGACTGAAGATATGGCGCATAATATGGTAAACTTGCAAAAATGAGATTTTAATTCAAATATCTTAATTTTTAGGTGGCATGGTATCCAGTTCAGTAGTGCCACAAGTCCAAGCCGTCTTCCCACAGGGTGCACTCACCAAGAAAATCAAAGTCGGCCTACAGGTAAACTTATTCAAACCAAGAAAAGGTGTCAAGGATAAAAATCTCAAAAAAATCACTGTCAATAATGTCTCTAAGAAAAAACGATTTTCTCTTATCTGGTAGTACTCGTATAGCATTTTAATGTATATCTAATTTATTGTACCCGAAGAATTTACTCTCAATACTGACAAAGTCAGCTTCTTATGAAATATAAACGAATATTTTAGATACTCTTTAGAAATTAAACATTGGTGTATTTTAGCAAATTTCACTGTTAGTTTTAGAATTACGTTCATTGAATTATTTATTTGTAAGACTAAATTGTGTTCTCATTTATCTAATATTAGCTGATAGAATTAGGTTCAGGCAAAATATTTTCTGAGAAGTTAATGTGGAAGTGTTTTGTCCCAAAAAATTCACGATCATGTGCATACATTTTCTTGGTTGCCCCAAAATTGTTACATTTTAATCGAAATAAACTTTGTGCCTCACATAAACAAACACATAATATTTTTCTTATGAATATAACTATTTTTAATCAGTATAAAATAGTGTGTAGGAATTATAGTACTATCCATTCCTCAATTCCTCATAGTTATACAGTACTTTCTTTAGTACTTTTTTACTCGTAGGTATCACGTCATAGATTATTTTCTTGTTTGCACTTACTTGAGACCATTAACAAAAATTAGACAAAAAATAGTAACTCTAAGTATCTATCAGATTATATTTTGCCAAACACTCGTCTAAATTTGTTATATTTTAACAAAAGTACAAAATGAATGCCAAATTTTTTTACAAAGTCATTTATTTTTGGAAGGAATTGTAGAATTTATTTAAGCTATTTAAAATTATGTACCATCACATATCGTAGTCATACATACAGGATCTTTCGATATTTTAGTAACACAATATGTGATTAATACAATAACTTTTGTACTCGTTACTTGTTTCATTAAAATAAATACTGGAAGTATAATTATATTAATGATACTACTGGTGTCAAGTAGCATTTTGAAATTTGATGAAACAAGTATTTTATCTATTAAAGTATGCTACTGCGTTACTCCTATAGGGATAATGTCATACCCAATAAATTTAGAAATTCATTAAACACATTTTATTATAGACGAAAATTTCAATAAATTATAAAAAAATAACTTTGTTTTCAATTTAAGCGAAATTGAATTCTATGAAATCACAATAAAGTTGAATATTGTAGGTTTTCTCACACTGCAGTTTTCACAGGTTAGATTTTCTCTAGTTGGTCTTTAGGCACATACATTACAAGCATGACTTGACTTAAGGTTATATGAATTAAATGAATGAAAATGTGATTTAACATTATTTATTAATACTACAGGTGTGTGTATAATATTGTTACATTTGTATTTGAAATAAAATTGGAGTGACGTACTTATAATTAGTTAAGTAGTATTTTAAGGATTGCTAAATTTATTGGGTAATGTATTTCTATGCTTATATACTGAATTGTTAAATGCATTATTACGCGCATTTGTACTTTATTTCCTAAAGACCAAACGTGAGAGTTGCATGATGTTGATGTTTTTTTTTTGCTGTAATACTAAGCTTAATTATTGTAAGTGTGTTGCATCTTGTTTTATAAGCGCATGTGTGAGAAATAGACGAAAGACTGAGTTGAAATATACCAACAATGTATAATTTCATTTTGTATGCTTTTCTTGTGATTTCATAATATTCATATTTGCTTAGTTATGCACCGACCGCTCTTCGCCACTCTCCTACCTTTTTATTTTTTTATACAAATACATGAAAAATAGTAAAACTAATACTTCTTCGTGAAAAACTTAAGATACTCACTAAAATCTCACTACTACTTGAGAATTATTAAAAACTTGATACGGTTTTTTGTGGACGGGTAAGTACGGAATTTAAAATATTTTTACTCACGCCTTTAATATTTAAAATTACACCAGCATGAGGCTTTAACAGCAATTACGTTTGGTCTTTAGAATAATAATAAAATCCACAAACATAATAACCTGAAATGAATACATAGAATATTAAAGTGGCAAAAACCTGCAACAGTAATAAAAAAGCAAAATATAATCCTTTTTCCAGGCACAAATTATAGATTCGGAATTAACTGCCAAGCTACTTGGACGAGGAGTAGCTGTATCGCCGGTAGTAACAGTAGAACCAAGACGAAGGAAATTCCACAAGGCTATCACTCTCAGTATGCCAGCTCCTAGACCTCATACCCAGGGTATGACCAACCAGTACAGTACCTCGTCAGCGCCAACGTTAAGACTACTGTGTTCCATATCAGGTACAATTATAATAGTTCGCTTGTATTTTAATGCCAATCATTTTTGTTACTGGAATATTTTGTGCAACAGAAATGAAGGTTACGTCAAATGATAAAATTTAAAAGATTTCTATAAAAATAAATATCAATAACTAAAATGTGATGAGGATGACAATAATAAAGTTAATAATATAATATTCCAGTAATGAAAGATTAATGCGGTGTGTTGCAATGGAGTATGGCTTGACTTTGCTACTTCGATGACATGCTTTGCAAAAGTAAAGGTAAGTGTGCCTATGGTTAGGTATACGGCTTACAAACAGTATCAAAAGATGATTTGAAATTTGTTGACTGGTATTGATTCAAATTTTGTAGTCCTCACACACTTTTATGGCATCACCTTAGTATGTTTTATATGTTTAAATGATCTGATTGGTTTGTGAGAGACCACAAAAGATTTGTAGTCAGTTTTGGTCACCAATTACTATCAATTTATTGATACTGTATTTCTGCTTTAAGTTGGCTTATTGAGTACAGTAAATTACAAAAAAACTGAATACCAATATTCCATTACAACACATTGGTAACGTAGGATATAGTTAAAAAATACCATTACCAATCGATTAGTAGGTTACTTACTGATAGAGATCTACATGAGATTAGTAGATTTTATAGATTTTGAATTTTATGACATTTTTAATAGAGTATTAATAGATAATCGGAATTTTTATAGTATTTTTATCCTAACTCATAATGGTTAGTGTAGTAAAGTGTTTACGGGTTTAGTCAAACTCCCCATTTTATAGACAAAGGGATGAGCATGTTAATAAAAAATAGCGTAGATTGTATCTCATTTCATCAGAAATAAACATACATAAAGAGAAAAGCAAGGAAATTAAACAATACATATATCAAAAGCAAACCAAGCAAAGCTTATAGCAAATACACATGCAGTTGCCGGGATTTCGCCCTTGTGTGTCCGTTCTGTGCGTGTCTACATTGTCTTTGTTCTCGTGTTTGTGTGTGTTGCACGCTCACCGTGTGTGGCGCTAAATTATGTGCTGCCACCTATCGGCGCGCACCAACAGGGGTATTTCGCAAACGATCTCTCGAAGGTAACAATATTAGAAATATTATACAAAATAAAATCAAAAAGTCGGTTTAATTTCTGTTTTATTTTATTTAATTTTTAAACGTTAATTTAATTGATACTTTTAAATGTTTAATTTATGGTTTTTTATTTCTCATAAATCATTGTTTTCTCGATATTTATACTCTGCTCAGCGACACGGCTGGCACTTTGAGTATAACTATCATATACATATTTTCCCTCTATCACTTTTGAATGCTTTTCCATATCTTGCTTCTCATACATTCTTCCTCTATGCACGGGCTGAATTTTTTATGCTTTGTTAACTCACGTTCACTCTGTATCATAACCATATAATAAATCTTGGGATATCAAGACTTGCACAGCGATACGTTCATAGAAACATGTCGGTTTAGAACCAAACGTACAAACATGACTTTAGTACCTACTTAATCAATTATAATTGTGTTGGCACATTGTATAAGATAATACACGTTAGGTACATTCTTGTTTTTATCTAGTATAAGTAAATTTAAAACTGAATCGGTGCCATCCTCATCCTCATGTTCATTCGACGTCAATGTTCCCTATTTTTGTTACTTTGCTTGTAATTATCAAAGATTTCTTTCCAAAACGGCCTATCAGTTCTGTTTCACATCATCTTCTCTTGTTTTATCTTGTTCCTTTTCTTGTCATTGTTTCACTGGACACGTTTTTATTTTCATTGTTTATTTTGGTTAAATTCGATTTTGAATTTTATTTTAGTGAATGTCCTTCGAGAGATCTGATTTCCGAGAAACCTGAAAGCAAATTTGATAAATCGTTTTTTGATAAGTAGATTTCATTTTTATTTTGAGAGACAACCGCACTATTTATAAGAAACAGGTGACCGTTCACAGTGTGCCACATTAGACACTTTATCATTTTTGTAATAATGAAATGGTAGGTTATTTTATTGTTTATTTGTGTGATGTGTTGTCTTTGCTTGTTGTGTGTTTGCTATAGGCCGTTTTGGAAAATTTATGTTCAGTTTATTATTAATTTGTTATTGACCTATCTTTCTATTTTCCGATCTTTCTTCTACACCGGTTACTTATAAAACTTACTTTGTTTTATGTTTAGGTTATGGTAATAGAAATATTTTACTTGAACTATCTGAATCTGTAGTTACAACTACATCTAAGAATCTATTATGGATTATTATAATTAGAAAAATAGTAGAAAAAATAGTGTGATATACAATTTTATACTTAAATAAGTAGTAACTATACAAGCCTGCTTTGGCATGCATTCTATAAGGTAGATACATCATCATGGCAGTTGGAAAATAGCGTTTTAGCCGCCAAATACTGCCTCATAGCTTCCATTTAATCTGAGAAAGAATAAGTATTTTAAATGTAGAGGTATTCCGTATGTTATTGCAGAGCATGTGTAATAAGTGTAAAGCTCATGGAGTGTAAAGTCGTGATATTATGATAATAGGTGGAACAAATCGAGCGCACTGGGAAGATGTTACCGACAATACACCATTAACGTTCGTGAACGATTGTGTTTCGTTTACAACAACTGTCTCGGCCCGATATTGGCTGATTGACTGTCGACACGTTGAAGATGCTACTAAAATGGCTACGGAACTATACAGGTAAGAATATAACCACTTACTATCAGGTGTGTCACTTACTACCTTGACGAAACTCAAAGGTGAAGTTGCCTTAGACTGATGATAGTCTTCAAAGAAAAGCTCTAAGGCAGCCAAAATCTTAACAGGACCTTTGATCCACGATTGTGTTCCAGCGTGAAGTTCGATTCCTGAGTCAAGCAAAAAGGGCTATTATTTTGGGGTTTCGTACATAATACCGAAAGTTAAATAATCGAATAACAATGGGTCGACAACGATTGGTCGAAACGTTAATGCGTCGAGGTATTATTACGTGAAAAATGCAATAGGTCGACAATTGCTAAGAATTACTCCGTGCCAGATTGAACACTCTCACACCTGATTGTAAAAGGTCCTGTATAGTATAGGATCAAAAAGGAATAAAATGTCATGTAAAATACACTTCCACAGTGCAAGCATACAGCATCGAGCACTACTAGGAACTCGATGCAGAGCTCGATGCTGTATGCTTATAGAATTGCATTACTGCTCACGAAAACACACGGGTGTCCAACAAATTTTAATATAATTTATTTCACTTCTAGGGAAGCAATTCATGTACCGTTCATGGCTCGCTTTGTGGTATACGCCAAACGCACTGATGAGTGTCAAGCACAGCTCCGAATGTTCTGCGTCACTGATGACAAAGAAGATAAGGCACTTGAACGTGTGGAGCGATTCATCCAAGTCGCTAAGAGTAAAGATGTTGAGGTAGGTCATAGGACTGATGTTCTAGCACTCAAAACCGACTTACATTAAAGGTTTGATGATAGTATAGTGTGTAAGGACAGTCGTAGATACCAGGGCCTCGATTCTGCTGAAGCACAACCACTGTTACACCACAGAGACTGCGAGAAAATTCCATTTGATTTCAGCCTTTAAAGCAATACATTTAAGTTTAAAATTAAATGGCTTTTTGTAGATTGAACGAAAGCGTGTAATGAAAATATTGTCATTTAATTTTGGACTTTAATTCTATAGCAATGAAGTCTAATTTTTAATGCCAATTTTTGCAGAGACCGTTGCACGACAGTGGTTTTGCTTTAGCAGAATCGAGGACCAGTTGTGCAATTCTGTAGCACAACGTTGCGACAGCCTTGATATAGATTGTCATTGGTCGATCTCTAGTGACGTCACCCAGTCCAGTTCAATCACTATCAAGTTGTGCTCGACAACGTTGTGCTAGAGAATCACACATGTATGAATGCATGCACAGCAGGCTGCTGTCTTTACTGACCCTGGACTCCAGGGTCAGTAAAGACAGCAGCCTCCTGGGCCTGGAGGGAGAAAAGTATAAGTATCTATAAATCACCAGATACCGATTGTTAGACATCACTCAGCTAGTAGAAGTAGCTTCCACGAGAATTTGCGGTTTGATGATAAATATAATAAATACCCAATAAAATATTATTTTCTTCATCCTTGCGTTAATTCCCAGCCAGTGCATTCGAAGTCTGGGGTCCTTGACTCCGAGGTGAAAGCTTCGGATGCGACTTTATCAGTCTTAGCTGCAGATTTGGCTGTACCTCGATATTTTCCGTGAAGCGACTGCCATCTAACCGCCACAACAACAAAAAGCCGCCGTGTTCACTACCGCTACGCCACGGAGACTATCAAACCCAATAACATATAAAGCACTGTAAAAATTGCAGGTTCACGAAGGCAAACCAGTTTACCTGGAATTTGGAGGCAACTTAGTACCGATTGCAAAATCCGGGGAACAGTTGTCCATTCCATTCAGGGCATTCCGAGAGAATCGAGTTGCGTTCCCTGTGATGATCAAGACGCAGGATCTGGAACCGATTTGCAGATGCCAATTTATGAGAGATCCGAAAGTCCCGAAAGGAGAACCATCACCGGCACCTGTAAGTAATCTGTACTACCTTTTTAGGAATAATTTGACTAAGCTTTAAGTGATTTAGCTATCAATGAAAATAATTCCGAAATAAATGTTAAAAAAAAAAAATATACTAATAATTTTAAGACCTATATGTTTCCAAACAATCAAACTATTCATGTATCACAATCGCCTATTTTTATCAGTCTCCTTTTTTTTTTTACTCCATTTGAGTATTTTAAGATCAAGATTTGGTGACTCTATTTCCCCTTAGCACGACATGAATCTTAGACCCATCAGTGACAATGATTAATGGCATTTAATGTACATTTTATTTTTATCAGATTGCTGTCTTGAATATTATGGTACCAGATGAACCGATGGAGAGGGTTTCACCAATACCAACGGATACTGTACCTCTGCGAACTGAGGAGCAGGAGCTAATTTGGAGGCAGCGACTCAGTGACCCAAGGTATATATTTTACTGCCTCAATAAATTAAGTGTGATAGGATTGGGTTCTGAGAAATCAAACTTAAAATTTTCTATTTGTCGTAGGTTGGAGGATATCTGCAATCTCCTTGGCAAAGATTGGGTGGCGTTAGCATATGAGCTTGGAGTTAGTGTGGCCACTGTCAATCAGATACAAGCAAAGAGAATAACTACTGCTGAGCAGGCTCAGCTCATGCTCAAGCTATGGAAGACACAGTCGGGCACTAAGGCTCTAGGTAGATAACAACGAAAATATAAGAAAGTCTAAATAAATAATCAGATGGATTGAAATTTACACTACTAATACTTGATGATTTCAGATAATTCTCTGGAGCTTGCGCTATGTCGTATTGGAAGAGACGATATTATAGCTCCGCAATCAGAACTAACTAATGAAAGACGTATTCAAAGAAATATTTATCAGGAAAGACAAGCTTCTGAAGAAATTGAAGCTTATAAGGGTAAGTTGATCTAATGGTTATACATAGTACAACATCGGGTCTTGTAATTTTGTAAGTTTTATTGACGATATATTCACCGTCAGTTAAAATATTAAAGGTATATACTGATGCTGACTGCTGTCTTTTTGGCTACTCAATAATTCATAATATAAAAATAACATAAACTCACGCCTATGTCCTCGAAGGGGTAGGCAGAGGTGCTAGCACCCACAATAATTCAATACTACTAAAAGTTTTTTAAACTACATTTTATTTGAATTTTTTACTCTTTTTATTATCATTGTATTGTCCCCGATTCTTTGTATGTGGATGACCATTGAAATGAAAAATCTTGTGATGTTCTCATAAGCATCATGATTGCCGTATCGCAATTATATAAGTATTGTGATTAAAACTAGCATGAACCTATTTGATAACTGATAATTATTGTATAATAAAAATATATCATCATAAATTATGTAACAAGATCCCCAAAATTATGTTATAGCTGAAGAAGACAATAAACTAAAAGATCGTATATACGATGACGACCAAATTGCTGAGCATCGAGAGTCAGAGCACGATCAAGATGAGGCCAAGTACTCGCCTGAGGAAAAATCTTTTGTTGAGAAAAGCGAGATTGAAAGGACGCCCACGCCAAGTGAGGAGAGTGAAGAAGATGAAGGTTTGAAAATATTTTGGTATAGCTAGTAATGTCATTAATCATCATCAAATAGTCGAATCTCTGTCACTGTTTATTAAATAAACTCATAGTAACGGTACTGAGAATTGCTTTTAAATAAACCGATCATAAAATTATAATTCTACTTATCAATTGCTGATCATAAGATCAGCAATCCTAAATGAATAGTTTAATTGAGATACCGTTCGTAGTGGTATATTACTAGAATAGTACGTTTTTGATTGTAGATGTTAAGCGGAGTGTAGCTGAAAGGAAAGAGCAAATTACAAGAAAATTAAGCCAGAGTAAAATCCCTGCATCGAAGCAAAAGAAGGAGATCCGGGAAGAAATCATCGAGATTAAGACTCAAATTAAACCCGACATTAAAAAGTTCCAAGATATTGAACAACAGGTAAAAAAAATCAAGATGCTTGAATTTTTAACACGTCAGCTTTCCATGCAACGTACTATACATAATACCGTATTAATAAGTTAATTATGACGGTCGCGTACTGTATTAACGATCAATTATAATTTAATTATTACAGAAATAAACTTATTTTCCCAAGACCATCTAACCAAATCAACTAGAAGAGCTTGTTTAAAAAATATTTGTCATCGTAGTAATAAATTATATACTGTATTGTATTTTTAGGTGCAAAAAGAACCTAAAGCAAGATCTAAAACATCTCCAGAATCTGTAGAAGAAGAAAAAGAAATTGAGTTAGAAAGAGAAGAAGTAGTTATTGAGACAAAGAAAGAAGAAATAAAACCATTGGAACGACCTGTTGAACAATTTAGGAAATTTGATCCCTCGTCACCTGCTAAACCAACTCCTAAGCACTTACAACGACATATGAGAAATGAATCCATGAGATTTCCTTCAGGAGATTTCTCTAATGTAACGATTACTCCTAGAAAATCAGTAACTGTTGAAACTACTGAAGTCAAAGTAACAGACACTAAAGATACATTTACAAAAGAAGCTATTTCTCAGAAAGAAATTGTGACATCACAAGTTGAAGAGAAGTTGGAGGACGGTGAGAAATCACCCGATTTGGTTATGGAAGATGAAAAAGACATTGCTGAAGCACCTTTAAGGACTAAAATAAGTTCATTTGAATCAAAAATGTCTAAGGAATCGTCTATAGAATTACCTAAAACAACAGTAAAATTAACAAAAGAAGCTTTAAAAAAGCATACTCTAGAGCAAGATCAAGGAATTGAATACACCCAAGAATTTGTAAGGGAACAATCTAAACAAATAACCAGTTTAGAGACTCATGTTACTCACAAAGTTACTGTGGAAACAGAAAAACATGTAGAAACCGTAAAATCTGTTAAAGAAACTATACAACACTTTGACGCCAAGATAAAACAAGAAGAAAAAATAAAACCGTACCAAAAAACCATGCGAACGGACTCTACATTAGTTCAAGTATCTTCAGAGGAAGATAGCGAATTCTTAAAAAAATCAACTGATTCTGAAACAGAAACGGAATCGCAAACAACAATCAAACTTGATAAACAGGACCGAAAATCAAAAATTAAAATTGATCGTGATGTATTTGACGAGAAACCAGACTTTAAGGAACCAAAAATCACCAAGTCTGATGATGACGATAAAAAAAGTGACCAACCTGTTATGATGGCTGAACACAAATTAGAAAAGCAGCTGACAGAAGAATTACGCTTGAAAGTTAGTGAAGAAGAAATTATGGAAGCTTTAGAAGAAAAAGATGTATCTCTTGCTGATAAAGTAATAAAAGAAAAGGCAAGTACTAATCAACTACTTACTTAAATAAGTTTGACTGAATACTTTATTACTCATATTATAGTATATATAACCGAAAAGTAGTTTATTAACTGTTAGTAGATGACACTGATGACAGAACTGAAGTGCAATATTTATGAACCATATTTATTATCTTAACAAGTAATCTTAACTTAATGGAGCCTCCTAAATAGATCTGTAGATCCATTCGTTTCCATGAATAATGCACAATATATTTATGTAGTTTTGGTCTTATATATTTAATAATATCAAAGTAACTATTACTAAGAACCATTTATCTTTATTTGTGAGATATTAGAAGTAGTATTTTACGACATGATACGTTTATTTTTAGTCTATTATTTTAAATTAATTCTATTTCTGTAAAGGTGGAAGCCCAAATCTCCACTACAAGTACAAAATCTGATATAAGCAAACACACAAAAACAGAATCTATAGGATCAGATGTGCAAGATCTCATGGGCAAAAATATTTCCCTAGAGTCACCCGTGCAGTCTGTAATTGATAAGGCTGATTCATTAGCTGATCTACAGCATAGCACTGAGAAAGACTTTAGTTTTGTGTCGCAGACTGAATCAAAGGTAAAAGTAATTTTGTTTTTGTTCTCATCGTTTATGGTTCTTTAGCTAGAGGCACCTCAGGTAACTTATTATTGAGCCTTCAATATCTGGTTCATCTATCTATACTCAGTTGCTAAACAGTTATTGATGACAATTGTGTGTAGTTTCCACGTGCCAATCATGATACATTAAGTTACTAATTTACTAACAATTCTACTATAACAAAGATACATAATCTAGCCAGCTTACAGCTTATTATGTAATGAAATGATAATTCACTAATAGGTATAAAGTTAGTGAATACCGCGATGCACGGACAGTTTTGTGTAAATATACATATTATTATAGTATGCATGAATACAAGAACACTATGTAGATTCAAAGAGGCTCAATTGCATAAATGACCCTAAAACAAATTGTACACTAGAAAATATTAATTAAACATAATTATTTCACGACACAAACTTTAGATTACAACTATCTTTACAGGTATATTCTAGAGACTCAAAACACCGAAGTGACTCATTAGATGAGGCATCCCAATTCTCAGATTTAGACGATCAACTAGGTTTCAGTCCAGCCCATAGACCAAAAACTGACAAAGAGTTAGAGCAAATAGCTACTAAGATTTCTGAAGTTAAAATCGTTACTACTGTGGTAACAGACCACAAAGAAACACGAGATCAAATGTTAGAATTTTTGAAATATGAAAGTGAACATAGTTCACGGGAGCTTGGTTCGGCTTTGGGACAGAAGGAAACAGATAAGGTAGTTGTAATTAACTACATTTTTAATGCTTACTTTTTTATTAAGTTGATACACAAGAATAAAAAAATAATATAATGGTTTTTTAAAACAAATTTTACCAATTTATTTTTCCCTAGGTGTCACCAAAAGAATCACCAGTTATAAGTGCAAAAGCTCGTCAATTTATCGAAACTGTACCCGAAGATGATTCTGTACAGGAATGCTTCTTTTCTAAAAGGATATACTCAGATTCCTTAGAAGACTCCGAACATACAGACTCTAGACGACATTCTGAGACTGAATCTTTGAAATCGGATCAATCTGATATTAAGGCTAAAGTTTCATCATCAGACTTTGATGAAAGAGCAGAATATGAAGAAACAGCAGATTCTGGTAGTGGATTTGGTGATGAGAAATTTGAAGAAAGTGTCCGCTTGACATCAATGAAAATCGCATCTAGTTTAGAAAAGCAAGACTCAGGGTCAGATAAAGCTGATGATTCTGAACCTGTTTTCAAGAAGATGACTCCTAAGCGTCACTCAAGAACAGAATCGGTATCAATAATTAAATTAAGTGACTTAGCTATAGATATGGAACCTCCTAAGCTCAAGCAAGAATTTCAGATGATTGTAACTGAAGCTGAAGAAATAGATAAATCATTTGAAAAAGATGAAATATCCGATAAAATTTCCTCAGAAAGCAGCAGAGAAGTGGAAATTTCTGATAGAAAATCTTCAGAGGGAATTTCGGATAAAATTAGTTCAGAAGATGCCGTAACAGAGAAGAAAACTTCCTCGGAAGAGGACGTACCAAAAGGTGACCAATTATTAGACAGGAAACATGTTACAACTGTTACTGCAACTATTGAAAAACTTGATTCCGGAGAAGTAAAGACTACAATTTTAAAAGAAGATGTGACTGATAAAGGTAAGTTTCTGAAATTTAGAATATTGCTATAGGTCGCTTACATTCTTTAATATGTACTAAACTACTAAAGGATCTTCTTTGACTGTCAGTATGTAATAATCAAAGGAACAAACATTTTCTTCCCAAACATAGTATATTCAAATTTCTAAATTATGAAAGTTAAAGCTGTGATAAAATTTCTATGGAAGTATTCCCTTGTGAATAGGATCGTTATCGTCACTTAACATTAAGTTAATGAGTCAATGAAAATCAATGAAAAAATTATCTGATATTAAATAATTGGCTTATAAACTATTACTCTCATTATAAATTGTTTCATTTATTCAATATTTTCTAGTCGAAGTAATAAAACGTCAATCCGTAACATCTGCCGGCTCAGGATCAATTAGTGAACTGCGTTTAGAAGAAAAACGTTTGTCAGATGCCCATAGTCTCACCGAGTCTAGGGATTATACATTTGAAGAGTCGGAAGACGACATTGGAACTCAAGGCACTCATATTGAATCAAAAGATAAAGCTGACGTGAAGCTTGAGAGTGATTCTAAAACCAAAACTGCATCAGGTCAGTGCTGCTCAGACATATAAATTATAATATACCTGTTATTTTTCTTGAACCTGATAGCTAAATTTTTTATAACAGATCCAGTGTATATGTTACTGTAAAAGCACGAACTGCGGTAAATCCTAAGATTTAAGAGTAAGTCTCAAGATTCACCGACATGAGTTGGTAAATGTACGGATTTATGAAAATGGGACATTTTTTTCGGGCTTTGACCATTAAAATTTAGTACATGGTAGGTTTTACCACTGACACTAGTAAAATATGGTTTTGGGAATAAAACAAAGAAGAACACACAAACAGAAAACAAATTAAGGTGCAATCCTTGTACGTGTAGTTATAAAAAAGTAACCACGAAGGCTAATGCGGGTGCTCCACTCCCGCCTTAACCTTCTAACCTAACCTATCCAAGTCGGCGTGGGCAGTGTCCATTTTTTTATAACCCATGCCACATATATATTTCTTAAATTGTAGGTAGAAGAACACACAAACAGAAAACAAATTAAGATGCAATCCTTGTATGTGTGGTTATAAAAAAATATAAATATAAACTATAAATGAGCTAACCGTTAGGAAATTAATCTATGCAAATTGATAACGTAACACTTTTTCAACATTTACCGTGGCTTAATGTAAACCCAAAGACTTACCAAGCGAATGATGGTTACAGTGCGAATCGCAAAATCGTTCGGGCTTTTACCATTAAGAGTTGGTAAATCTTAGGGTTTACTGGTAAATCTTAGGATTTGCCGTAATTCGTGCATTTACAGTAATATATTATAATGAATACGAATTCAGAAACACAGTTTGTTTTAAAATTCATAATAATTATACTTGTTTGGATGTTTAGTATTCATTGACTAGCCGATTAAGATAAGAATAAAGAAAGGAAAAAAGGAATTCAGTTATATTAACTACTAGCTGTCCCGGCGAACTTCGTACCGCCAAATTTTTTTCAGCCCGCGTGAATTTTTTATCCCGTTCCCGCTGCACCTATTTTCTCACCCTTTAAACCTTCCCTGGGCATCCACGAATATTTCAAGACTAAAATTAGCCAAATCGGTTCAGCCGTTCTTGACTTATAAACTAACAACGAAAAGTGGCATTGACTTTTATATATTATATAGATTCTCGACCAGTTATTGTTAATATTTGCATGCAATTATAGTTGGTAACTAATGTAAAATTCCAGTTCTAGCCATATTATTTCCAAAAGATTGTGATATACAGGGTGTATTTTTGAAACGGGGCAGTAAGGGCAAGTACCTTAACCGTTGTAGTTACAGCAAAACGTTCTTAGGAGACCTTCCCTAACTTTTTGAGAAATTTTGAACTGCATTTACAGATTTTGCAAAAATCTTACAGTTAGCGAAAAAAATGCAAAAAGTCGAAATTTTTTTTTTTAGTGCCAATCGATTCTATTTCATGTGGGGATCAAAAGACTCTATGGGATCATTTTAGCTTTGAGTACTAGGAAAGACAGAAATCGCCAAAAACGTTTCCCATACATTTCGGCGAGAGAATAAAATTTCTACAATGATCAAACTTTTTGTTTAGGACAGGAAGTCCGTAGGGTTGACTATAAAGTAAATGAAAAGAATTATTACCCATAAATTTCTAAATTTGATTCGAATTTCTTGTGTCATTTTTAGTTTCAGCTAAAAAAAATCGTATAAGTTAATAATGAAGAATTTAGGCTAAAATGTCTTCCAATCGTAAAAAAATGACTTATTAGAAGTCTATTTTGTCAATAATCGTTCATAGCCCCGATATCGGGGATACGAACCCCCACAAAAAAATCGAGTGGCATTAGATCGGGTCTACGATCGATTATTGACAAAATAAGCTTCTATTAAGTGATTTTTTTCACGATTGGGAGACATTTTAGCCAACATTCTTTATTATTAACTCATTCGAATTTTCTCCGCTGAAACTAAAAATGACATAAGAAATTCGAATCAAATTCTAAATTTATGGGTAATAATTCTTTTTATTAACTTTGTAGTCAACCCTACGGACTTCCTGTTCTAAACAAAAAGTTTGACCATTGTAGAAATTTTATTCTCTCGCCGAAATGTATGGGAAACGTTTTTGGCGAATTCTGTCTTTCCTAGTACTCAAAGCTAAAATGGTCCCTTAGAGTCTTTTGATCCCCACATGAAATAGAATCGATTGGCACTAAAAAAAATATAGTGTTCTAAAAGAACATTAAAAAAAATTTTCATCGGAAAACCTATGATTGAAAACTGCCACCGAAATTAGCAAAAAACATGGCATCGTGAAATTACCCAACTAATAAATATATTATAATATTAAATCATATAAAATTCGAAGTTTCTAAGGAAATACAAAAAATACTTGTTACAGGCAAAGCCGATCAATCCAAGCTTGCAAAATTAACCCACGGTGACTCATTAGATGACGTAGAAGGTTTTCCAGAAGATCACGTAACTGACTACGTTCATAAACTACCTCATATTGCTGAAATTGGGTAAGAAATCATCAATGAAGATACTTTTCTCTATCTGTGATAGAGGGGTTAGGGAAGGAATGACGATCGTTTACTGTAGACGCACATGCCTGTGCCTTTTTGGCATGGAATGCACCAGTTTTTCTGAGTGAAATGTGCTTCGAAACCGAATTGTTGACGTTCGTTGAGGTTGGTCAAGCTGTCTTATGCGCTGAGATGATAAGGGCTGACATCAAACATGTCTTTGTAATACTCGTATATACGTTCGATCACTTTATTTGGATAATATTTATTGCAGGTCGATTCCCGACAAGGATATGACACACGATTTCTTAAATAAGGAGCGAGAAGAACAACTTAAACGTGAAATTGTTACTTCAACTAAAAATATCGTTACTGAAACTGTTAGTCAGGTAAAAGAACAGGAAATAATCAAAGATACCAAAGTAATGCAGGATGTATCAATACCAGACAAAGATATGATGAATGATTTCTTAACCAAAGAACGGGAAGAACAATTAAAAAGAGAAACTGTTATTGTAACTACAAGCATAGAATCAGGAGCTGTGCGCCCCGTAAAAGAAGTCAAAATTGTAGAAGATACTAAAACAATATGTGATAGTGGTATAGCTGTTCTTGATAAAGACATAATGAGTGACTTCTTAAAGAAAGAAAGAGAAGAACAACTTAAACGAGAAACAGTAAACATTGTAAACAATACCGTTACAGAAATTGTGCGCCCAGTAAAGGAAGTAAAAATTGTGGAAGACGCTACGTCCAAACATTACAGTTCAATACCTGAAAAAGAAGATGATAAAGAATCCAAGAAAGTGTATGATCAAAAGACAAAAGATCTTACATTTACCACAAGACAAACTGAAACTACGTATACTATAAGTTCAAAACATGAACCAACTGTAATTACACAAGTCACAACAATAATGAAAGATGGTCCTTCGTCTACGGTTGAGGAACATATCGAAACAAAAAAACAGGTAATAGGGAGTGATTCAATAAGCAAGTTCGATGTTTCCAAAATAAGAACAGATACTTTAGGTCACTTTGATATTGGTGATTTAGATGATATTAAAAAAGTTGTACCTAAAGACTTAGATCTAACTGGAACTGCGAAAATAACTAAGGACCAGGTGAAACCTGTTATCGATGATATTCTACAAAGAGGCACTATTGCTGCTGCAGCTAGAAGTCCGATACAAGACAAAGATGTTAAGACAATTACAAAAGAAATTGTTGAAACAGAGAAAAGGTCTTACGATGCAAAAGTACCTCATAAGGAAGAAAGGAGGCATTCATGTATAAGCCCTGCTATTTCTTTGGAAAGAATTGCAGAATCTGAGGTTGAAACTGAAGAAGAACCTGTAAAATCAGCCACTCTTATTATTGAAACTCATAAAGTAACGGAAACGAAAAGTGAAATGAAGAAATCAGATTCAGCTATGAAACAAATGGCTGATAATATAGAAATCATTATAAAACAAGCTTCAGAAGATATTGATGTATCTTCGGAGGAACATCCCGTTGACGAAGAACAGGATATAGCTGGACAAGTTTCAGTAGATTCCATTATTGAAGAAGCAGTAACAACTGTAGAGGGTATTTACGAAGACAAAGAAATTGAAGCACAGCAAGAAATTGAAGCAAAAAAACAAATACTGTATGATGAAACAAAGAAGTTTGTTAAAGATAGGCCTGGATTGATCAAGTCCTTATCAAGAGATAGTGGTGAAATCGTTATAATGCCTAAAAAGAAACACCCTAGGACATTCTCTGTGCAGAGTTCTCCTGAAGAAGTAGAAGAACAAATATATACTGATTCTGAATCAGGTAGGTATTGATCCCAAAATGTGTCCATATATTGTTTACGAGTATTATTAAATTTGCTATGATCACGTGAATATGCTTTAGAGTCTGGCCAACGAAAGATGGTTGGAGAAAACGACAGCAAATTTGAAAAATCAATGGGTTGCAACACTGACTATACAAAGAAATAATGAATATCGTAATATTAATAATTATTTTTATATAAAATTAATATACAATTGTTCAGTATTAAAATACGTAATTCATGTTAAAAATTATCGGAATTTTTCTGATTATCAAAACGTCTTCGAATACAACTGTGAAATACTAAATGACAGGAAAATGTTTTGTTCATCTTTCGTTGACTAGACTCTATTATGATCATACACTAATAATATATTTTATGCCTTATCAAAAGTTAACAATATTCACAGACATGGACAAGGCCAAGGTTCTAGAAATAATTGAACCAAGTTCAGATTTAGATGGGAAAACTGCTGCATCTAGTTTTGACACAAGAAAGATTCGTACAGATTCACTCGATGACGCTGATGATTTTCCTGAAAAAGAGGTAAATTTAACTTATAACGATATACTCGAGTTTTTACCGTGACGACAACACAAACTAAACAGAAAACGGAACAGACAAAAAAATCTTATTAAAACTTGCACTGCACTAGAAATAAATTACTTGGAGAAAAACTATTCTAAAATCTATTGTATTTCCTATTTATCTCATTATATTGCTACTTTTCCTTTTAACGGGCCATTGCCATTAGATTCTCGGAGATGATTAATACATCTTTCGCAATTCACATTTTGCTATCTGTTTTCCGTAAAAACCCAGTTAACGAATTTTGTTTGCCCTAAGAACCTCAAATACTCCAATTAATTTATTCGAAGTAATATCTTTAATTTTTGTTGAATTATTGAATTAAGTATTGTTTTTTTTATAAAATAGGGCTCCGGAATTAACGTAAACCTAATATTTGATTATATATAAATAACTACGATGCGAAGGTTATAAGTCTCCGATGATATTCGAGTTATAAGAGTTTACTGGTAGTTACAATAATATGTATACATATCACCCATTTTCAGGCAGAATTTTTCGGCGAAGATGAAAAGTATGTTGAAGATACATCACAATCTTCTCAGCAGGTAAAACTTGAAAGTCTTCCTAGCAGTTTACCTAGCACCAGCGATCACCAAGACTCAGAAGAAGATGACAAATTTAGTAAATCACATATCAAAAAAACTCATTTTGTCGATAGCTTGCGTCACACAGATTTAGTTTCAAAATCTACAACAGAATCATCGGTTACTACAGTTGTATCTACATTAACAAAGTCATCCGATGAAGACCAAAAGTCTGTCCTAGAAGATGGAACTTCTGCTGATTTCTCAAGAATTAGTGGCGCGGATTTAGTTAAAGACCCATCTAAAACTTCAATTGATGCTAAAGACGACTCTAGAAAAGAACAGATTGAAGAGCAGATTGAAGATCGAGCTACGCCTGACTTGTCAAAGAAATCTATTGACTTAACAAAAGACTACTCAAAATCTTCTATCGATAGTAAGGATACGTCAAGAGATTTTGCAACAAATGAACTATCAAAAGATTCAACTGTTGATTTAACAAAGGATTTTTCAAAAGCTTCCGTAGAAAGTGTTAAAGAAACTTCTAGGTCTATTGACGAAAAGACGTTCTCGGAAGACCATTCTTCTTTGCTTGATGTATCTAAAACATTAGCATCTGATGTATCCGAAGGAATCACACTTAGCAAAGAATTCATGGAAGAGGAAAGATCTAGAGTTGTTAGAGTGTCAACGAGCTCGTCTCAAGAAACTTCTATTTTAACGGAAAGTAAACTACTCAGTGATCACGATGAAACCTTTTTAGATAAAACAAAACTATCTGATAAAACTGAACAAGATTTTATTGGAGAAATGGAAGAAAAAATAGCTCAGCTGCAGTCTGAATTCAAAAAAGAAGAAGAGAGTAGTAAAGATATATCCGTTGATAGTGAACCAGAATGGAAAGTTCATAAAGAAGTAGTCGTAACTGAAACTGTGAAGAGAATAGTAGGGGACAAAGTAGTTGAAGAAAAACATACAGTTACTGAAACTATAACAAACGGTAAAGATACTGTGGTAGACAAGGAAATAAAGTCTTCTCAAGCCGATCTAGAAAAAGAAGCAGAAGATGAAGTACCGGATATGAAAGAATTAAACCGAAGATGTTCAAACCTATTAGAAGACATTTCGCAAGGTGCTCTAATAAGGATTGATTCCACGCATGTGACGCATGGTAAGGGTAATCAAATAATATTACTATTTAAGAAATTATTTCAGACACAATAATTATGTACATCTTTTTTTTTTTTTTCTCTTAGATCTGCAATCGAAGTTTTCAAAAACTCCACCACCTTCTCCGGTTGATCTGATTCTCAAGGAGAAAGCTAAAATGGAGGATGGTACTGGTGATAAGCATATCGGGCTACAACCTAAAGGTACAATTTAATTTAATACTATTGTTATCACCTACTATCAAAGATGTCAATAATTATTAATGAAAATAATATATAATTGTAAATAATGAGACTGAGATTAATGGGTTTCATTAATTAAAATGAATATTATTTAAACTAGACATATTTTCCTACTATGTATTAAACGACACAGGTTTATTTTAAGATAATTTGTGTGCCAGAGTGAATAATTTATAATACATTATTATCCTAAATAATATAAAAAAATTAGTGCTACCACTAGCATTTTTTTTTAGTAAATTACATAGTAATTATTGACGATTCTACCGATAATCAGGTTTTAGTTATATAGTTTCTAGTCACGACCCACACTTATTAATGCTACAATCATTAGATACTAAAATAGTAAATTTGACACTTCATAATATCATTAACTGAATGACGCTATCAACAACACGACTTTGTCACTACTGAATTAGTATAGATTTGTGCTAGAAGTAGTGCTAACTAATCCCTTCCTCCTAGGCTCCGACTCTTCGTTCCTGGATGCTAGTCGTCAGTCACCACGAGCTTCCTCAGCCGGAGACAGTCTTATCAGCGAAACGGAAGCTCACCAGAGTGGTCAGTAATATGAAACCATGTACAACTATCAAATTGTTTTCACTTAGAACCTGAATTCATAATTTACAATGATGACTTTGGCATATTTCAAAAGTTAATAAATAAAATATATTTGTCCATAAAAGTGAGTGACAAAATTATTGCAAGTTCATTGCAGTAAGGTAGTGGCAAAGTAGAGTCATAGCGAAACTTTACTCTTGATTTTGTAGTAAAAACCATTGTATACAGCCTTATTTGCCACACTCTTTATTTATACGCCAGTTATCGCATGTGTCGTGGTTGATTTTCACACTAAAATTGATTGTTTGTATCAAACAACGACTACGGAACGAACGGACAAGCACTACATAGATACTTCCGAATGATAAAATGCACCAAAGTTGACATAGTGATAAAAATCTTATATAATGCGAGCCCCATGAAGCCAATAAAAACAAAAGATAAATCTAAAATACCTACTTTAATTCAGTTGCAACAATCACATAGTTTATGCAAATATTCGTCAGCACAGTAAATTTTACTTTCTTTCTTGCGGAGCCCTTACGTTGCAATAGGTAAGTGGACCCATAAGCGACTAGACATCATTGTTTTACTATCGCTTCTTAATCTGACGAACAAATTATTTTCTCGTATTTAATTCGCAATTGTTTCATCATTCACATTGAGTAATGTTTCGCTTTGATTCTAAATCTTCATTTTATTATTTTACCATCACAAGCTTCCCTCGCTATTATCTTAACATCATCACACCGTACTTGTATATACAAAATTATACGCTTTACATGCTTCTGGGACATTTACAACTTCAAGTGTCATGCACACGAGTTGCATGTAAAATATTTGTGAAAATAATGTCGAACTACCTTTACCACGTCTTTCAAATTTTCACACAACTACATTTTATTTCAATTTACTGGAGAAACTCAACACTACAGAATTTATTTTCTTTTCAGACGTACTGATAGAAGCGTCTAAGGCACTAACTGCTGCCGCCAGACCAAAATCTCCAACAAAACATGTAGCTGATAATATGACGTTTGTCAACGTTGACCAGCCAACCATAACTAGTGGTGCAATAGAACTTGTGGACAGAACTATAGAAAAAAGCATAGATGTGATTGATCAAATTAAAAAAGAACAGTTAGCTGTTAAAATGGAAGAATTGCAAAACTCTACGTCTAGCGATACATTTTACAGCGAGTCTAGGGTTGAAACATCATCTTCCTCGACCCATAAAACATTTGAAGGTGCAGAACTAAAGTTCCAATCCTTTGACCCAGAAGCAGTCATGTCTGATATGGTTGCGAAGTTTGGCACTAGAGATCAAGATTTTAGTACCATTTTAACCCATAAAGAGACGGAAACTAGAAAGATATCCGGTCAAGAATTTTTTTCCGAAACCAAACAAGTATCGTCTTCCGATGACGATTCACTCGTTATTAAGACTGAAACAAAACACGAACTAAAAGGACAAGAACATGAAATAAAAGAAAAGACTATTGTGCGGAAAGATGGTGATCAGACTGAAACATCTAAAAAAAAGCTGGAAAAAGCTCACGAAGCTTCTGCTAAACGTGCTGATATAGAAACAAAAACCGTCCGTAGTACAGATGATACGGATATAATAAAAGTTGAACGGGAATTTTCTGAACAAGGCCTTTATACTGGTCGTCAGACTAAGTCCGAAGAAAAAATGACTGCGTTAAAAGATGAAACCACCAAGAAAAAACATGAAATAAAAATATCCGAAAGAGATTTGTCTCATGAACAGTGGGGTAAAGAGTACTTCACTGAGCCTGGGGAATTAGAAAATATTATAGAAGACGATGATATGAAGTCAAGAGTGGCTTTTGTTGATTCATCTCTGAAAATTATTGAAAAAGACGAAATCGTATCTAGTGTTGAAGTTTCTGAAAAGGGTAAAATTGTAAGTTCTACTATAGAACATCACAAGGAAGAATCTGTAATTGAGAGCAAGGAACACGATGATCTTAGTTCAGATGCACCTAGTTTTAAAAGTGAATCAACTGAGAGACGAGATTCTTGTGAAACAAGTCCTAAAAGTAAGTCAAAATCTTTTAAAAAAGATGATGAAATTTACGAGGTAAATTTTATTAAAGAAATTAAAGTTACCACGTCACCAGTCAAAAGCACGTTCAGTCGTACAGGTAGTCAAGATACGCATTCTGAATCGGAAGCAGCTCCTGAATTACCTCATGATGACAAAACGGGAGAAACACCAAAAAAAGATAAACCCATCAAATCCCCAGTAAAAATACCGCAGCAACAAATTGAAGACCAAGTTTGGGAGGTGTCTGTTGAAAAGGCTGATTCATTCGAAGTGGCTGCCGAAATACCAAAACCTCATGCATCATCTAGTTTTACAACTAAGAGTTCCGATAGTGATCCAGTTTTAGATCTTACATCAGTTATAGAAACTAGAACTGAAGTAACTAAAACTGCCAAGACTGACATGTCACCTATAACATTTGAGCTATCTGAGGAAATAAGTACTATTTCCAGAGACATTATGATGAAATCCGGAGAAAGTCTTGACACAGAATGTATGGTCAAATCTTTAGAATCACATGAAGGAGAAGTTTTACAAAAGTCTATTGATTCTACCGTTAGTGCTGAAACTCTTCATCCGTCAGATTTCTCAACTGAAGCTGATTCAGCTTATTTAACAGGTACTGGTACAGACAAAAAAGAAGAGGTAAAACTTTTTAAAGAAAAAAGTCTAGAAGATATTTGCAGTAGTGGTTATGATACAGATCTTTCTTCGGCTGAGTTTCATGCTACGAAACTCGAGTCAGAAAGGGTCGATTTGGATTCATTGATATCTGCTCAGCCACTGGCTGACTTGTCAGTTTTGGAAAAAACTATAGATGAAGTCAAACAGTCTCTTGAAGCAGCTCAAGTTGAAATTATAAGCGAAAAAAGCGATGGAAGTATTAAATATAAACAATCTCCTTCAGAATTTCAGTTCAAATTGTTAATAAGCCCAGATAGACCTGAAGTTATTACTGAAGAACAACATGATGATCATGAAAAAACACTGACATCTACAGAATTAGATGATAAAATCTTAGATAGTCAACGTTCAGAGGGCTTGTCCCAAAAAGTCAGTTCTCAAGAAGATACAACGACTTCCGATGAAGAAAAAGACACAGTTCATATCAAAGAATCTAGTCCACCTTTGGATACTGGGGATATTTCTATTAGATCAGACAGTGGCCCTCACTCTATTATTGAAACCGATAGTGAAATCATATTATATGATAGAGATAAATCAATAAGCAGTCTTGAGGTAAAACTTAGAGAGCAAAAACATTTAAAATCCAAGTTGGGTGTAGGAGATAGACGCTCTGCATCTGAAGTTGAGGGTTGGTCCAGTTCAGGAGAGAGTCATTATCATAGTTTCGAACATTCAGAGTCTAGGCCATTATCATCAGATATTGAAGTTATGATGACGGCACAAAGTGCAACTGAATTTGAAACAGCTTTAACAAGTCATGATATTTCATCACAGTCCCTTCGAACATCTAAAGACTATTATACGGCTGGTAGTTCACTCGCATCTAGAGATAGTATGAAAAGCTTAGACTCAGATGGATCGAGTCATGTCGCTAGTATAGATATATCTGATGCTTCTGAAACTCTTGTACCTTCTGCAAATGAATTGAAAGAGGAATTGATGGAAAGTAGTACTTATGTAGAACAATTTCTGCACGAAGGAGAAAAAGATCAAGAGAAAACCAAAGATGTAAGTGATGAAGAGGTTTCTGGAGATGAAGGTGAAAGCAAACTGGACATAGAGCCACTGGGTAAAATGAAACGATCTCATGAAATGAGATTTCTACCCAAAGAAATGATACCTGAACATTTTCCAGTGGAAAATGTTTCAGAGAGCGCAGAACTAGATGAAGACTCTATAAAAGATAAAGAAGGTTCTGATACCACAATATCAAGTCAATTAAAAACAGATGATATATTGTCATCATCTATTTCGAAATTAGATATGCCTTCATCACACTCAGGACCAGAAAAACAGGAAATCCAAGAATTTGAGATAACTAAAACTACATCACGTAAGGAAGAAGCTGTTCCATTCTCAATCACGAAAATAGAGAGACCGCAGAGAGAATTTGCTGACGTAGAAAGTGAGATAATACCAGTAGGATCAGCTGAATATGAAGACATAGTAAAATATGGAAGTATAAGCCCTGAACCTAGAAATCTTCCGACTGATGCAGTCACTATAACAAAGGAGACTATTGTTAGACTAGAAAGTTTACCGGCTACATCGAAAGAAGTGGATAGCTCTGATGCCAATATAGGTGAAATACATGAAGAATGTACTAAAAAAATTGTTAAAGAAGTTTCTGTGGTTCCATTTCCTGTAACACAAATACCATCCAGTCAGAGGGAAATGGTTGATGTTGACGACGAAATAATACCAATTGGCTCAAAACAGTATGAAGAAATTTTGAAATCTAAGAGTGATTCGTCTGTTCCCAAAACTAAGGTTGAAAAATCTGTAGCCAAGACTCCGGATTCTGCATTAGAAAGTAAACAAAGTTCTACATCTAGTCTTAAAACACAAGATCATATATCTACACCACATACACCTTTATCGGCCCCAAGTCAAAGCTCAATATCCACAGATAATGGCAAAGAATACGTTTTGGATGACATGTACGATATATCTGAAACACCTGAATTGAGATCAGATTTAGGTGAAACTAGCAAATCAGAACTAGTCATCACTACTGAAGAAAAATCTATACACACTTATGAAAAAGAACAAGAATCACCCACTAGCGATGAATTTGAAATGGTGGACAAACCAAGTGAAATGGATGATTTTGTAGTTATTGAAGAAGTTGCTAAAGAAGCCCAAGAAACTGATACTGAAGGCAAAAGTGTACAAATTAAAGCCCAAAAATATGAGAAACGTCATGACACTGAAATCGAAGACCTTTTATCAAAATCATCAAAGAAACAAGAGAGTACTAGCAGTACATCTGGATCACTTTCCGACGAAGAACTATTGCAGTATGAATTAGAACAGAAAAAATTACAAGCTCAAGAATTAGCAGAAATTGAAGCAGGAAGGCGATGGATACAAATGCAATTTGAAGGAGATCCCCGATATGACTATGAAAGAGTTCCATTAGAAGATATTAAAGAGGAAGAAATGACTGATTTTGATGCTAGTAGAATCGGTAGTTTGACTTCTCAAAAAGAATCAATTGGCAGTTACGGTAGTTTCAGGAATTCGTATGGAAGTCTTTCTGAATCTGAAATGGCATCTCGAATAAGGTTTAGAGTTAGAGGCGACAACGATGATATCTCCATAAGTTCACTGCAAGAATTTGAAAATTTGGAACGGGCCCTTATGGAACAGTATCAGCAACATTCTTCATCATCTCAAGATTCTCTTAATGGTTCTTTACCAAGACGATATATACTCAGTAGAAGCCAAGGCGATGACATTTCAATATCTAGTTTAAAGGAATTTGAAGGCCTTGAATCAGCTTGTCTTGAAGCTCTAAAAGCAGAAATACTTGCCAAGCAAAAAGAAGCACTGCTAATGGCAGATCCTAAAGAAGTAAGTGGGAGCTTTTTAGAAAGAGAAAAGCGATCATACAGTGGTAGTTCCGACAGTAGTCCACCGCAGAAAGGTGGTAGCCCAAGCCAAAAAAGTGGCAGTCCATCTCAGAAAAGTGGAAGTCCTTCACAAAAAGTAGGTAGTTATGGAAGTCCATCAGGGAAAGTTCTTACAGACTCCGCTAGTATCAGAAAACTTATTGACCAACAAATGGCTATAGAGCAAAAACTACAACAACAAATAACACCGAAAGTAATAACCGTGAAAAAATATGATGATAGAGGTGCATTCTTTGTAGCAGAGCCTCAGCCTGAAACATCAACATGTGAAGTTGATTCATCAGGTAAAATACCAGAAGAATGTGTAAAAACATCTTCTTTTGTATGTGCCGCAGCACCAAGTGATGGCTCTGCTGAATCAATTCCAGGTGATTGCGAAGAGATGATGAAAATCTTAGATCAGGAAGAAAAATCTAAGGAAGGCCATTCTTTGACAAGGACTTTTACTGATGGTGGTGTAATAGAAGTTGTGCGAACGACGACCGTTATCCAACAGCGTTTTGTTGATGGAAAAAAAGTATCAGAGACAGTGACAAGCACTGATGGTGAAGGCGCCGTAGATATTCCTTCTAGACCAAGGCAGATTGAAGAGTCTGCGATGTCATATGGCTCAGAAATGTCATCATCAATTACTTCGCAACCTTCCGAGATGGATAGTTTAATGACTGTGATGGAGAGACATACAGACGGCGAAGTAGTAACTGTTACACGACAAACGATAACTATGACGTCAGAGAAACCTGATGACTTAGAATTTTCTAGAGAGAGCAGCATGGTCCGTGAGCTATCGCCCTCTTCGGGTAAGTCGGTGGCTCACAGCGTATTATCGTTCTCCGGTAAACAATTTACAGATCCAGCCAGTGGGTCCTGGAGCGGTCAAGATGAGGAGCTCAGTTCTTCAGGTAGTTTTAGTAGGTGAGTATTAAGTTCTAACTGCCTGCTTTGCTATCAAAATAATTTCATGTATCATTATAAATGAATTTATCATGACATTTTTAATAGTCAAATAATTTAATGCATATAATATGACACTTGTTGAAATTGTTGCTACTCACAAACATTTAAAATTCTTGCTTATACATGTTTGTTTGCTGAGATAAATTGGATTCTTAAACAATCTATCTTATTTTATTTACCTCAGAGCTCGAGCAGACCTAATGCTAGGTAGCACAGACAGCCTAGAAGCCACAAGTTCCAATGCGACGCGTGCCACCTACAACTATGAAGTCGACACTCCTATGACTGGCAGTCTCACTTCTGGAGGTAACTGTTGTTAATACTATTTCATGTACATTTTTTTGCATTAAGCTTTATCGAATTTCATATTTTTGAGAATATCCTACTGGATTTAAAAGGAGTTGTCTTTAATCAGCATTATCACCTTATAAAGTGATGCTATATCATCATTATATCTATATCTTTCAACATCGATTTGGTTCTTCACATTGCGCGTTCGAGCAATGTTCAAACTCGTTGGAATAATCGAGAGCTAATTTCCTAAATATTTTATAACTTCTTGATCTTCAAGAGAAATTAATGAACTGTGTATATAGAGAAATGTGAAAAACACTGTTCTGCATTTATTATAATATAAATAATACCTCTAAGTATTCTCTTGAGATGTGCCAGACTAGTAGGTTACATCAAAAGGTAAGAAAGAACTTGTTACACGACTTCTATGCCAAATTTATTATCAGCCTGGCAATTTTAATAGATCTTTAGTTTGAAATACGGTCACTAGCTCTCTTTCAATTGCCTAGAGCTAATGTTCGAATTTCTATACAACACTCTAAAATAATTATGGAGCTTCATTTTTACATTTTTATACTATTTCTATTTCGCATATTTTATTATCTACTTATGCGTGGCTTTAGTATTTAACTTTAAGTAATATCTATACCTTGGCCAAATTAACATGTCAATGTGTATGTAGTATATCTATATATACATACAATAAATAATGATAGCCATAGGTCAGAATTTAACGGTAATGATTCACATAAGGTGATCAATCATTCCTTGATTGTTGAAATACTATTTAGTACCTTGCTTCAAAAACCCCTTCTTGTCGAAACTTATCACAGTACTTCATGTCCTTCTTCCTTAAACTCCACCAAGACTACTCTTAAACATCTCACGGGTGTCTTCTACTATCGTTCAAATGGTTAATTTCGCCAGTTTGGAGACCTGCTAAACTGTCCTTTAACTTTAACTTTCCTTTTGAATACGTTGTACAAGTTAAACGTTACATTTGTCAATTTTTATGTAAAATAATGGCATAGGTATAGACCATCTTACTAACAATTTATTATTCTTTATTTAAGATATTTTCTATCGCATGAGTATTCATACATTTATAATCATCTTTTGTATTTTACAGAACAGCTTTGCTCTCATCCCCGCTTTTATCTTTAACTATTTAACCAAAATTTATAACATTCCCTCAAAAATCAATAAATTAAAACAAAAATCGATATTTGCCATTATTTTTAAATATTAAAAATTGTTTTGAGAGGAATGAAAATTTTACGATTATTTTGTTTATTTTAATACACATTGCCATCCCACCGAGCTTGATACTAATCAGAAAGATAACAGCGGTGCCCCCTCCAGGCTCAAACACCATGGTTTCATCCCTGGACACCCTGGACCCCATTACGGCTGTTCAAATGGAAAGCTTAGAGCATCAGTCTACCAGTGAACATTATTCTCATGATTACGAAGTACAAGAACCGGATTCGGACACCGAAAGATTGGTGAGTTGCATACAAAATTTCAGTTATTTTTGAGTAATAACGAATTTTGGTATTTGATTTTTCAGTTGACGTGACAGTGGTTAAGCCTATTTGCTATCAACTCAGAATATAGGTATTTAAAGTATCATGGTAACTCACATTACTATTAGAGCTATCGGGCGGGATATTTACCATGTATTGTTTGGAGTTTCCGATATTTCGGCGCTGTAGTGTATCGTGGTAGTGGTAGTGCTGACGCGCAGCAAGAGAACTCGAAAGAGGGTAGACAGATATATTTACTCCTAAAACCTCCAATACTCTAATTCCTCTGTGATCATGGTGCTCGCAAAAGCACCGAAATATTGGAAACTCCAAACAATATATAAGGTAAATATCTCGAAATCTCTAATTAGCAATCAACTCAGAACTTTTATATGCGTTATTATGTTCACTAACAGATGAAGAGTAGCGATACCCATGATCTTATTATAAAAACTTGCTGGATGATATCTCTTTCTATACATATTACACCGGGGAACAAATGCGACGCAATTTTTTAATGTAACTCTAATCAATGAATTTCTTACCAACCTATATCAATATACCTACAAGATTTTTTCAGCGCTCTTTGGCATTTTTTCATAATTTTGGTCGAAAAACTACTTACATATCTTGTGTGTCTTAAGGAACTGGACAGCCGAGTACCTCGGGCTAAAGAGCGAACAATCATGTTCGATAGTACGGACACTCTTAGTGCAGTTAGCGGCGATGGATCAGTAAAAGAAGCTGCAGTAGAAACGGCAGCACCAACATTCTATATCGGCGACACTCCGATAGTTCGAGGTACGATAATTTTAATACTGGATATGAGTTCATCTTCTTTAAATAACTAAGATGAAACAATAGGTTACAATTTCAACGACGAAACGGTTCAAAACGTATAATATAATATGGTTCCAATGGACGAATTACGATGAATATGATACTTTATCACTTTAAAGTAAGAGTTTTCTAATTAATGTTGCGAATCATTATTTGTTTCATACGACTTTTTATATGGGTAGTTCCACAAAAGTTGGGTAACTTTGTGTTCCAGTATTATTTTATACATTTTTTATAAAATATCCAATAATTAAATTGTCAGCCATATTAAATAATCAATTTTTTACTATGTCACTCACTTTTGTTACAATCATATATTTTTTTTATAAAAAAAAATGTCCTTTTCTATCCTCAATATCAGTCCCTAGCCATGTCACATTTCCAAAATAATGTTTTCGTTCGACTGATTTTAGTACGACTTGATGATATTTGATCTTTATTTAACTTAAATACACTAAAAATGACATTACCTTGTTCATTGGATCTATTAAGTAGACAAAGTTAAATATTGTTCATATTTTTTTTGATAGAAAAGTAGCGTCATCGATAATATTAGTCAGGCCCTAGCCACTCAGTAAATTTAAAAATACGCGGCAATCGAAATAAGCGGCCATTCTAAAATGAACACATTCAAAAGTAACAACGTGAAGTTAGCCATACGTGGGGGCCGTTCCGCGTCAGCTATCTTGACATTAGTGCGATCGGTGTCAATGCTGAGGAAACACGCGCTGGGCCAGTCAATCTCTCAGGCCCTAGGTGAGTTATTTTATGTAAAGTAAATTAGTTATTATTCTCTCTTGTTTGTGTGTACATGTGATTTGTTTGTTCTGATGTTGTTGTTATCTACAAGTCTCGGTATTTCTTTTATAAAAAAAATTACGAGTGATTTTGTTCTGATTCGTCAGTCCCTAGACCATCAGGCCCTGGCTGTTAATGTGACTAGGGACTGATTCAAAGGCTAGGGACTGACAGTCATACTCTTTCACATAGATTCATCATTCAGAAACTTTTGTTGGTTGTAGAATATGCCGCCGCGAAGAAAAATACCGTTGTCTAAAGAAGAAAAAGCAAAAAAAAAGTCAGATTATTTAATTTTTCACGAGTTTTATGAAAACTGTTATTATTGTTAGTAAGAGAGATTCATCATCTGCATATAGACGCATTTTCTTGATTGCATCCGTGGCCAAGATGATCTCGCAGCTCAGGGTCCGCCTTCCGGTTAAAGGTCCGCCTTCCGGATCTTCCTCCTTCACTTCGCACGATCTTGGGTGTCCATGGTAGAGAGACCATTCGCACGAATGTCACCCTCTACGACGTCAAGCCAGGATTTCTTGGGCTTACCCCTTTTACCTGAACCCGGCGGGGGCGTCATTGCCAGGCATTTGTTACCCACGCAGCCTGGTGGTTGCCGCAAGCCGCAAGACTTGGCTGCGAAGGTTTTCTCTTGCATTATAACCGCGATGTCACGGACATGAAGGCTGCCGCGGATGCGAGAGTTCCTTACGCGATCTTTACACATGACGCCGCACATCCACCGCATTTTCATCTCCGTGACACGCAGCTCTTGCTTGTGTCGCTCCAGCAGCGGCCACGCCGTGCAAGAGGACAGGTTTAATGATCGTTTTATAGACCTGCCCCTTCAACCGGACTGACACCAGCCATTTCTCGCCACTTAGCCCACGCGACAGCAATTCGTGCCCTGACGTCTCAGTCGATTTCACCAGTCACATGAAGTACAGATCCCAGGTACTTAACCTGATCCGTACGCTCGATTAAATCATCGCCTACACGAACGGGTGTGGGATCTGTGGAGTTTAACGCTAAGTACTTCGTACGTACTTCACTACATTTAGCTTCAGACCACCGTTCTCAAGCGCTTCCTTCTAACCTTTCTCGCGTCACACTAATCTGCTCCTATCGGCGTCCACCAGCGCAATATCATCGGCATACATGAGCAACCACGGTGGCTGCTCATGTGAGTTTCTGATACTGTTCGACAGAACGTCTAATATCACGCTGAACAGGTAAGGACGAATCCTTGGTGTACTCCGACGGTGATGGGGAAGGCTTTCGAGTCGCCAACGGTAGTCCGAACCACAGAATCGGAATCGTAGTACATGTCTCGGATGGTGTCAATGTAAGTCTTTATGATTCCCTTGACCCGCAATGCCCACCAGATCACCTTGCGAGGAGCACAGTCGAAGGTCTTCTGCATGTCTAAGAATAGGCAGTGCGGGGGCGTATTCTTCGCCCTGTATTTCCTCGCCACAATCCTTAGGGCGAACACCGGGTCCATGGTCCCGTGCCCGGGACGAAAACCATACTGACACTCCGGGAGTGTACTGGCCTGTCGGATCCGGGAGCCGATTATCCCCTCGTAGAGCTTCAAGAGAGATTATCTAAGAAAATTTACCTAAAGACTGATTTGTCCCTAATTTGATTGCATTTTGGCATAATATGTGTATGAATAAGATAAGAGTGAGATTTAACAAATAAATACTAATTATATAAGACAAACATGGTGGTTTTATTGTAAAATAAAAGTAAGGCATCAGTCCCTAGCACAACCCGTCAGTCCCTAGAACACAGATTTCAGAAAAACACAAATTTCTCTTTAAATACCTAGTAAAGTGACTGGCCCCTTCAGATACTAAAAGTATATTATTATATACACTGTATTTACTAAAAAGTTTTTGATTCGGTATCTAAAAACACGTATGGCAAGATTTGGACGAATTTTACCCAACTTTTATGGAACTACCCATATGTTTATAATCTTACCAATTCAATGGAAGAAAAACGTAGTTAAAACTAAAGTTAATACTATCTTTAGGAGAACGAAGAGAAGACGATGATAGCCAGCCTCAACTATCAGGTAGCTGTCCAGCTTCACTACCACCAGCAAATCAACCATCGCCGCCTATTCCTGCTCAGAGAAGGTAATACATACACACTCCCACAACTCTTTCTATTTTGAAGAAATAAAATACATATTATCGTTAAATTCTTTTAACTTGATCAAAATATATTCACAATTATCTACTTCATAATTATATTTTTGCTCTTCAGTTTAAATCATTGCAATATTAGGTTTATCTATTATTTATTTAATTATTTTTATATTATTGCAAGCTTTTTCAATAACAATACTGTATTTATCTGTAAATATAGCGTAATATTTAGTTATATTTATTTCATTGTTTATGTTTTGTAAATTGAAACAAATTATGTACCTACTAAATATAAAAATATTATCATTGCAGCTGCTATTGTTTAAGTCACTCTCAAGACAAGCTCGATAAATAGGTACACTGTTTTTATTCTATTGCTTTTATTATCATTTGCTTCATTATAAACCAATGTAATCACTACCTAAACAAATACATAATTATATTTTTTTGCATAATTATGAACACTTAATTTATATGATTTACAAAGTGTGTTGTTGCTATATTAGGGGTTATGAAATGAAGTGAAAAGATTATTTAACATTTATATAATAATTTAGCAGAATATCATTGCTAGTTTTATATTCTGCTACTAGCTTTTTATAGCAGTTGTAATCCAAATAGAATGTCATTTAATTCACGGAAAATTTTGAAAATAGCAAAAAGTATATACCTACTGACATCTTTTCATTTCACGTATCTCTATCATCTGCAAATTAATATTAATCTCTTGTTGTTTGCAGATCTTTGTCAATGCTCGCCAAATCACCTCCATCCAGTTTAAGCGAATCTAAGAAGTAAAGTTTATCCTAAACGTGACTAGCACTAAGTAGTGCGAGTAGATTTTCTCTCGAAACACTGTTTTCTTTGGAGTTCCTAAATTTCGTATGCTTTTACTTAGTCTTGCTTTGGCAAATATTGCACCGTGGCAAATATTTATACAATTTTATACTACGTTTCTTAGTTTATCAAAATTTAAAAGAAATATAGGGTCATCAATGACCGTAAAATAGAAGAAGTATTAATTATTACAAATAAATTAACGAAATCGTAATAATATTTCATAAGATTGAAATAAATGAAAAATAAAAAGGGAATGATATAGATTAATAACTGTAAAAAGATAAATAACAGAATTGACCATTACAAAGAATTGATGAAGTGATTTTTAAGTACGGTAATGAAATCTTCCTCCTTATTATCTAACAAAAATTAGCAGCTCGTTATGTAGAGAAAAAATATCTATAAATAATGCGTCTGCTGTGATGTATTCAAACTAACTGACTCTTCTAGTAAATCTACTAACTACGGAAGTCCTAAAATTGATAGTTGACTATAATAAAAACATCGGTAAGTATGGCAATCTTTTAGGCAAACGCTGGCCATATTTACAGACACTTGAATAATATTTTGGTACTCAACTTTTGTACTGAGCCGTCGGTTTCGACATAGTCCATGTTATTTGACATTATAACCCATAGCTTAGCTTTAGACATGATAATAATATGCTTCATGATATTAATGGACTAGAACTATTAACTATTTTATAAGTACAAGTAAGTAGATATCTGAAATGGATTTTGATATCGTTGATAATTGAGATTCCGTTCACTTGGAAAATAGAAAAAGAAAGGGTCTTCGTATTTGATTCTTGCACAATTTCTTACATAAGTAGGTAGGTAGAAATACAATATAGGATAAGTATTGCTATTTCTGCGGCCAACTGGATCTCCATTGATTAGACCACTCGTTGAAGTACATATTAACCTATTAAAGGTCCAAGATGTACCTGTTTTTATCTTCATGTTGGCTAACAAGTCGATGAACAAATTGTGAGTATAGAGTATAGCTAGTACGACGATGGAATGGGATCAGATATCAGCAAGGTATAGAGGGTTTTGCCTTTTGTATTTTCTTAAAGATTTTTAGTAAATTTAATTTTAGGTTTCTTCCTGTTTATAGATATTTTAGAAACAATTCTAGTCATAGGTGACATGATATGATTTTGTTCATTATTTATTTCACTATTCATAGTTATTTTTGAAAATCTTTACGTTTGTTGTTACTTTCATATCATTTATTAGGTTAAGATTTGTACTGTATGTAGTTAAGATTTGTATAAATTGTACTATTTCAAACACATTGATATAATGTTGTAGAAATAATTCTGAACTTTAGTTTTAATGTGTTGTGATATTACTTGAGATGTATATTTCAGTTGGTCGTAGGCAGAATTCCATCAAACTTAGATAAATAAACGGGGCTTGCTCACTTCCAACTTTATTATAATTGACTACGTAAGAATATAATTTTTATGGCGGTATTGTAGGTTTTGGACCTAATGTAAAATGTTTTGTATGAGTAGCATGAGAAACTAGCAGATATCGACTTTTTAAATGCTGAATATGACATTGATTTAAATACTACAACAAATGTAACGATATATGAGTATAGTGTAGTAAAATTATGAATTGATTGTCGTGTAATAAATTAACTGTCATATAATGTGGCGTTTAAAAGGTTGTTGTAATTGATATACTCGTAAAACTAGTTCTATCTTTGATAGATGTGGTGCGGGATGAGACTGAGAAGGTAAAATTTCAATCGAATGCTTAGCTAGTACACCGCACAGCTGACTCGATGCAATTGTTAACTCATATCGGCTCTGGAAGTCCCCTAATGACTAGTCGTAAGAGTTCGCTTAATTGTAACTATTTATAAATAATAGTTATTTTATTTTTGAAGTCTGTGTGCTTGAAATGTCAATGTTAAGGGTTTCGAGCTAGTGTCTACAGTTGCTACGCTGACATATTAAGTTTAAAAAAAAGAAATTGGTTTGCAATGTTCAATTGTTTCACGTTGTATTTGTAATATTGCTGAATATTCTATCGATTAAATAATTATTGAATATTAAATAAAAACGCTATGTCTCATATTTATAATTTTGTTTTATTGTGTCTTCTCCCTCTTTACTACTGACCCTGATGACGAACTTACTTGTAATAATTAACAATGTTGCAATGGAGTTTATTGCGTTGCTTCTTCTCCACTAGCTTCTAGGAAGCGGTGTGAAATTTAGCAAGCAGAATTGACATAAAAAATACTATATTGAGAAATAAAGAACAAAAAACGTCATTATTACTTATTTTAATGGCAGTGGAATGCCTACGAAAAAGTGCCTGGTAGTGAATCCTTATTCATAATAATTATAGGGTTCCTTCTTCACATCAGCACTAACCCCAATTGCATTCGAAGCTTGCAGTTTCTAGCCCAGGGCTTGCTTTTCGTCTTTTGGTTGCTATTAACCATCTGACAGCCCAATCCCCAAAGTCTGCCTGCGCCAGAGTTTACTCCATCAATCAGAAGGTGTATCGATTTGCAGTGGAGGCATAATTTCTTAGGCCTCGAAGAACATGATACACTTTTTTCATAATTTTTATTGGTTTATTGGTATTTAAATCAAAACACAAAAGTACAAAAACTATAGTTTATTATTAACAAAGAATATAAAACCCGAACGAAAACGATTTAAAACATTTAGCTACAGTTGTGATACAAATACATGTATCTAAATTTCCTAGTGACAAATCGTTCATTTGAATACACCATGCTTTTCGTATTGTCTTAAACTGCCTCCATATGTATAGCAAGGAAATGGTCACTATTAATATTATTTTGACTTATAACTTTAAAGACTTTACGGTTTTCACTAACAAAAACATTAGTGTTGATTATTCTATTCTTATTTTTATTTAATTGAATGGCTATTCTCTTTTTCTTTCACAATTTGAACGATATTTTAAAATTAGGATTTTGATTTTATATAAAATTTAATCAATTTCTCAAATTATACAATTTCTTTTATTCCTGACATAAATACATTGGTAATTGTACTTTATTATTAAACATCCAGTTAGTAGTAACATTCAATGAAATTAATTCCCATTTAAATATATTACTTCTTTAAAAGCACAGTCACATTTCGTGGTTACTTAATAGGTCAGACGGTAGTCGCTCTCTAAAACTTAGCCAATAAATAAAACACTGCAAAGCAACCGGGACAACACTAGAATGGATTAAAAATCTCCTACAAAAGCATGGTGTACTATTTTGTCTTACTATAAAACAAAACGCCAACTTGTACCATTTTTTGTAAAAAAAAATCCATGAAAATTCTTCAAATAAGAAATCTGTTTTTCTAAATAATAACTTAACCCTATACATTTAAGATTTCTCATTCAAATTGTTTTCATTCATTCATAATCTTAATTACTAGAAATGCTTACATTTACTATGGCATTCTAAAAATAATTTCATTCATAAAAACATTTCACTGAACAAGATGAAAAACGAATTTTAAACTTTGAAATACAGACATTAAACATTAAAATAGAATAAATAAGTTAATAAATTAGATAAGTCTTTACTTTGGTGGTAAACATAAACTCTCGCGCATGCTCTTTTACTTACAAAAATATATCTTCGTCTCATTTAGTGCTGATTTCCATTGAAAAATCCAATAATTTTATTTGGTACTATTGGTTATAATATATTACGTACATAATTATACATATATCTATTTGAAACATTTCAGTTCAATTTACTCAAATCAAAGATAAAAAGGCTAATAGGACAGACTGGATGCGGAAGGAGGAGGAGGATTGGGTGCTATGAAACACGTTAGCTACCTATTTCCAACAAAGGACTGCAATAGGGCTAATTGATTGAAAGAATTCGATAACCTAATCGGACATCAGCTCTAAAGAGATTTTATTTTTAAAAGTAAAAAAGCATTTTATAAAAATATATTTTGTTAATGCAATTGCAGATGTAATACTCGTATAAAATTACATGACTTTTATTTGAACGGTCTCACAAGGAGTCGAATTCTGACACGTCGCTAGTCTGGAAAAGAAATAAAACATGATGTGAGAAATATATAAAGAAATTCCATAGGGCGTAGAATGACAGATTCCTAAAATACCACAGTATCAATTCTATGACAGAATAGATAAGCAAATCTTCTGATTTGCTTATCTATTCTGTCATAGAAATTATTAACATTAAAGACTTTGATCATTACACAGGCAACACACGTTATTAAATCCACTAAAAGCATGAAATAATGCATATCTATTATATCAAACTGGAAAGAAGGAAAAATACAGAACCTAAACTTTTAAGCAAATTATGAAGTCCAGACACTGCAAATCTAGGAAAAGATATTGTTATATGATCAGCAGATGCCTTCTTATTGCAAATAATACAGGTGACTGTGAGCACATAGCAAAAACTATATAGACATTACTCTTGAAGTAGACGCATTTGAGAGATTTTACTTCTCGTAAAAGTTCCTCAATTTTGTACATTAGATTTGATATCAATCTTTATATTTTAACTACTACTGTGACTACATCTATCAAGCAAGTGGTAAGAAATATAAATAAGTGTAGGGTTGTAAAGGCGGTATTGGAAAACAATGGAGTGCAAAGATACCCACAAGGTCTGGTTTGTAGAGGTGCACGTGGGGCAGCAGGAAGGTGGAACCGAGGTCACGCTCAGCCATCGTGTTGGCCTCCTATACATGCGTGCAAATGTGGTTTTAGCTTATACAGGTGCCGATGCTAAATTTACTGATTACACTCATCTTAATATCACTGTATCTCTTACTGACAAAAAGACAAAAGGTAACACCGGTAGATTAGGCAACGTAAACAAAGTTGAATGACGAAATGTAATTAAAAAATATATATTTTTTAACGATTTAAAAGAGAGTTTTATTGATATTAATATGAGCGTGTGACTCTAGAATTAGCTTTGTGAGGATAGTGCAAAGGTACTAACCAACTGAAAATGAGATAAATAAATGTGAATCAAAACTACAAGAATTGTGTAGGAGGGAAAATTAAAAATCTAAATAAACTAATCCTAGAAAAAACGTAAATAGTTACATAAAGGCGACTTAAAATCAATAAACTATAGGTAAAGAAGTTGCAAATAATTAAAAAGGGGAAGATACTAGGACCAAAAATATATTATTAACAAAAAGCAAGTATGGATTGATGGGGTAAAAAAAGCAAATATATATAGACCTGGTGTGTAAGACGTGTTGACGAAGCAGCTCTCCCTGTGCTGGCTGGCAAAGTTCCACCAACTGACCTAGCCTCTGATAGCGTTCTGTAAATAATACAAAGCATTGTGCAAGATATGTTCAGCAGCTATGTCATATAACGCAGAAACTTTACTTACAACTCTCCGAGCCTTCTTTCTGCGTCTGTCCATTCTGATAAGTCTTCTTGACTGAAACATTTAAGAAACATCTTTAGTATTTTAGATTTCTAGGTGTATAGAAACCATTACACTAGGAGAATGTTTGGACAAAGTAAAATACTTAAAAAATCGTACATAACAATACAATAAGTTCAAATGTGCCTGATGATGGGAATTATTTTTTGATACCTTATTAAACCCCAATGGCATGAACTCACTTCCAACACACGCTTACTTAAATTGACGAGAATACTATAATAGTAGATTTTATATGAAACAAAACATGAACAGTTGAACTTATTCAGGCCTGAATACATTCACCAAGAAACACAAGACGACAGCATTATCCATTAAAAAAACCAGGAATATGTTTATCGTCCGTCTGACAGACCAATGATGCTGATATACGAAGGTTAACAGAACTATAATATTGATAAAACCCTTTACCTATAAGACTTCCGTAACGTTTCGAAACGAGAGAGTTCAGCTTCTAAATCTCCCTTAGTGACGGATGATAGATCATCCCGCTCCGACTTCATCATAGCCTCGTCCGGTCTAATTGTAGTTGATACTTTGAAACCCGCTGATACTAGCGCTCCTGTAAAATCAAATGTAGGTATTCAACTTTTAGCAAAAATTGGCCTCATTAAGACGTTTGATGCCAGGTCAATCTCATTTGTAGACCGATACACCTGCTGATTGAGGAACTAAGCTTTGGCGCTGTGTTTACTTTTCTTATAATTTGGAGAACAAACTTTTATAAAAGCTGGATAAGCCGAACCTTGATTGACCGATGATGATTAATAAATATTATTATGTTTTTACTAGAAACACTAATTCTCTGAAAACCCTACTAACTTATTGTGTTAATTTTTTCTAGGCTTGAAGCCAAATGAAACTGTTTTTAAAGTTAGAATTTAGGGTTTTACTCAGTATAACATTAAAATAAATATAACCAAACTATAATCAAACGATATGACTATCAAAGATAAATTACCTTGTTTATTATGTCTATCTTTGTTCGCGCTGTATGAAGATTCCAAACTGTGTTTTCTTCTCATCTGAAAGAAAACAATGTCGAAGTTTATATTCACGACCATAAATAATGTTTCAATATGCATTTGCAGTTGTTTTGTTAAAATCTATGAAACTAACCTCATCATTACTGGTTGTAGCTCCAGACTCTAGATAGCTGATCAATTTTGCTTCACTACAGAGTTCCATACTTCTCTTTCTTGCGATATTTTCACGGCTGGTGGAAAAATAAGAATATTAAAATTGTTATCGAGATAAAGGTTTTAATAGGAAAATATCAACATTCAGAACTGAACTTCAACTCGCAATCAGTCCCTTTCTGTGGGGAATACTCTGAGTAATTGAGCTACCTGGAACTGGATGTATGAGATAATTTCAGCTCTCCAACACGTGTTCAGCTCTCATGGTTAGAGTTATCTAGAAATGGACTTGTCAAGAGTTCAACTCCCGTTCTGTCTTTTTACTTTTTCGATTGTCTTTTGATTTTCTTTGTCGATTGATATTCATAGGATAGCATACTAGTTAACTGCTTCAGAATTTAATTCATGAGATGAAAGTTCTACTAGCGTTGATCCCAGTCGCATCCGAAGCTTTCACCTCGGAGTTTTTTCAGTCTAGCTGCGGGTTTGGCTGATCTTCGATATTTTCCATGAACTGACTGCCATCTGACTTCCACAACCCATTGGCGATATCGAAGTACTGCAGTTAGACCAATTGTTGAACTTTTTAGGGCTCCAACTACCCGTAACGACTTCCGTACCATAAATGATAGTTTTGAAAACAATTTACCTGTCTCCATGATGTGGATTCAACCTGGCTCTCGGGATCATGACGGCTGGTGCTGGCGGTGGTGGTGGTGGGTCGTGGGCGGGAGGATCTGATATTACGCATTTCTTGCTCGTGGATGATCTGTGTTGCTGAACATAATATATAAAAACAGTTCAATAAAAAATTAAAAAAGACTCAAAAAATATTGATATCACGTTTTTTTGATATTATGCAAAAATATAACAGGTGTATGGGGTCCTACTAAGATTATTTTCGTTTCTTCGGTAAAAAGAGTAGGAAAATGCATCCCGGGCTTCAGACTGTAGCTTCGGATGCAACTGGGATTGGCGCATGATTATGGCAAAACTATAGACCTCATGACAGACGTAAACATTAGTAAACATAAACTTATATCGTCCGGCAGGCGAGGATATTATGTAGCGTATTATAATAATACGCTACATAATAAACAACAAGGCTACAGTAATATTACCTTAGCTGGGATATACGGTAGCGATGCATTTTGTAGACTAGATGTATCACCAGATTCTCCTCTCTCGCTAATTAATGCGCGACGATCAGCTCGTTGCTTTGGCACTGCTCCCTGGAAAATATTGTTAGGACTATATCAGTAAAGTGTGAAACCTGTGGTTTCAGTGCTGAAGTCTCGCCTAGAGGGTAGGTAGAGCAAGCGATTCCAATAAATACTAAAATAGGTAAAATTGAAAGGTGCTCGCGAATTGATGAAGATTCCCTTTTTTGGCGCACTATAAAGACTTGAACTTTATAACTAACGAAGTATAAGACAAAGATCAGTAGGCTAGCGGCCAGGCTAAGAAAGGTCGTAGAAATCGCGAGATGTGAACTCACTCCTAAGACCTTAACTGGAATCTGGAATGTTTAACGAGAATACTAGTTCTTTCCTTTACCAGTATACTTTAAGAGAGAAAAAACTTTGGTTTAACGTACCTGATGTAAACTAGGCATTCCTTGTATACATGCCACAATTGACCGCTGTGGATGCGGTGGTCTTCGCGCACGTCGAGAGCACGCTAGCACCGCACACACAGCCAGCACTGCTGATAGTAACGCACCACATACCACCAGGGATATGAGGACCACTGGAAACGATGAAAAATAACTTTATAACACCCATAATGGAGGAATGTATTCTACATCAGATAAGGTTTCTGGTGAATTAGAGCATAATCACCACAAAGTGTTAGTAGCTTAATGGTTACGGAGTGGACCGACCTTACGATCAAGAGGTCCCGGGTTTGCATCCTGGCCATTACAATACCGATATAACGGAGACGAACCAGCTACCACTCCTAACACAAGCTATTTAGCTTAGCTGGAGGGGTTAAGGGGGATTTCGGTTATTATCTGATATACATTTTTTGTAAAAATTGCTGAAAAACAGTTCCAGATAGTTGGTGTTAATACACCTCCGCTAACCATTTCAAGGATATAGAAGCGTAAATGTAGAAAGACCTGAATCTAAATGATCCTCAGACCATACTAAATGATTGTGCCTGTCTCCAAAATTTAATATAGAATGGTTGTAAATATGAAGCGTGAGAATATTCATAGCGTGGTACAGGATCGTATGTTCTCAAGTAGTTAGGCTTGTTCCCGCTAGATGGCGCTAAATAATTGCTAACGTCGCCACACTCGCAATATTTACTGCTATATGTATGTACCGGTATCCAATTTCACTTGCTTGATTGCGTGTATGAATCTTATACACTATCGATTTGTCATCAATTCCACCTTGCTTGAGTAACTAAACATAATTTGTTAAACTCACGCTACAAGAATTTACTGGTAATGTGAGTGTAGTTACTCCCTATTATCGTAGCACCAACATAAAAATCAAAGCAAATGTTAATGTCTTATTGTTTAAGATCGCGGTTAATATGTAATTATGGTTTGTACTGTTTCATATACATATACCTATTTACATATTTTTTTAATTAATATAATCATAAAATTATCGAAAATCCGATAATTTGACAGAGGACCATTATAGAAGTCCTGACCAAAAACACTTAACTTAGCACACGCGATTTAAACTTGATGTTAATAACCTTAAAAAAAAATCGTTCTTAAATCTTCAGATGTGTTTAAATAAAAATATACGTTATGCAATACCTAAAAAAGGAGTAAGTAAATCGTACAATTCAGAACTTGGTCAAATTCTTTCGTAACAAATACTTTAATCATTGTATCTTTCCATAGCGGCCGCCGGCGACTTCATATTTGTGGTTTAACCCCCGGGGGTAAAGTTTAGTAGAATCTGTTCTTAGCGGATCTCTTCACCCTATAAAGGACCAACCTGCTATATTTCAAGTTTGTAGGTGTTATAGTTTCTGAGATTTCGTGATTAATTCGCTTTTATGTATATATTATAGATTATTTCTTGAGATCCAACCCACCTTTCAAGTTGATTTGACAAGCGCTGCCTGAATACCACTGGAAGCATTCGCATAAGACTCTTCTGTCGTCCCGGGAGTAGCATGCACCATGATAATTGCACCGCTCACAGCCTACTGGTTCCGCTGTGAAAAATAATACAAGTACTTTCAGTAATACCTATAAACTATAGTTTTTGAAAATATAACTCAACATAAGTGGAGTAGAATGCAGAATTATGTGAACAAATAGACGAATAAATAAATGGAAAGCATGACCGACAAAGAAGGACACACTCAAAGGAGAAGACATCGTTGCTTCAAAATTTAGTAAACATGTTTGCAAAGTAAACATACTGGATCTTAAATAGGGAACGAGCATCTTTAAGTTTGATGAACTGGTTAGTAAATAAATTTTGACCTTAATTAAAAATTAATTGCTAAATTTACCTGAACATATCCTGCCTGGATAAAGAGTGTTCACGCTGAGGTCAGCAAAACCTTCAAGGCAGCTGCAGGTGTAGGTCCCGCGCAGGTTAAAGCACTGAGAATGCTCGGAACAGTCATGGAACTGGCCGCTTAAGCACTCGTCGAAGTCTGAAACATTCATGCCAAGTCTACTAAGTAGTAGAAGTACTAACGCACAATAAAGTAAATAAACACATAGATACCTTACTGGCGTCTGTAAAGAATAACAAAAAAAAATGGACCTGTCACACGTATCATCTCCCAGCTTACCAGCAGGAATTCAATACTGTTTTAGGACATGTAATCCATTATAATAATTAGAATGTAAGTAAAATTTTCTTTTTGATACAAATTTTGACGTATAGGAAAGATTCTGAGATGGCAGATGAAGCAAGAGTGATCTGTAAGGCATTTTATGGTGAGAACAAAGATAAGTAAGGTTCTTGTGATGTATAAGTTTATGTAAAATTCTACTACTGTAGTTTTTAACAACAAAAACTGTCAACGCGTTCTTAACAGATGGTTCATATTTTGATTTCCAGTGATTTTGAAGTGATATGTACAGTTATGACTTCTATAAAATTGTGTATTTCTCTGAGACGACTATCTTCTCAAACAGCTTTGTCAAATCTTATAATATATTGTACAGTAACAGACCCAAAATGTTGTAACAAACAATTATTCCAACAAATTACTCACCGCTTACATCCAGTTTGTCTATTAGTTCGCTAGCAGCATGAACTTCAGTGCCTCCCAAACTGTAATTGTTATTTCGGAGATACTTCTCGATCACCTCCTTCAATCTACTTTCATGAGCGTTGTCTGAAAGCTGAAAATGATGACAGACATAAAATTAGTTTGTTAGTTTTCTTTTTGATATTGCAGCTTATGTTCTTAGGTTAGTTCTAGCTGCTACTATTTAGCGACCAACTGTAATAAACTATTTTTTTCTGCTTTTGGGTGATACAATTCAGAAAGTAAATAAGGCTAAAGTTATAAGAATCTTCTGCCCAAACAAGTTCATACTTTTTTTTCCAAGGTTCTTAAAGCTAGGAGTGAAGCATCTGTCGACCTCATCAAACTACTATTATGAAAAGGTGGTCGATAGTATCTAGAATGGTGAACTGCACCTTCTAGCTTGCCATCAGAGCTTTTACTTTGACTACACCACAACACCACGTAGTCAAAGTCAATAGAAAAGAGAAAAGGCTAGAAAAAAGAACATTTTATTCAATTACCTGTACATAGAAATCATTTATGACACCCTTATAGGTATCTCCACTCGGACTCTTTATCTCAATTGGATGGAAGCCAGTAATATGGACCCCGTGATAGACATCTCTTAGGTCTGACTGCATTACCATCCTATTGATACCTTCGTGGGTAGCCACAGCAAGGGCGTGATACAACTTGCTAGAATTATCTGACAGGTAGTCGTGATACTCGAGGCGGTCGTTGCCCTGTGAACCCAGTGCTAGCTTGACAGAATAGGTATACGTTGCTGAAAAAGAATAAGTATGTATTTGTATTCCAAATTATTAATAATTATTATATTGAATTTGATTTGATACATTCTATTATTATATTTATATTGATTCTATGAGATTTAAGGACAGTCCTGTACTGCAAGTTTTGCTGTTACGTTGGCTATGTAAGCGTTTAATTTTTATTTGAAATGTCTGTCTAGTTTATTTCTTAGTCTGCTAAATGCTAAAACAGGTGCCAATAATGACTTCGAGACAAATTGAGTAAAGTTTTCGATGGGTGTAATATCGTTCAAGCAACAGCGGCTTTTGAATAAGTGAAGATGGGTCCGGCAGTATGTTTTATTGATAGTACTACTATCTAGTTTGTAAATAATCACGTAACCACCCCAACAATTTAGTAAGTCAGTAAAGTAAGATTCTGATACAGAGGGCATTCTTATTATATAACTGAAATTATGATGTAATTAATATATATACTAATAATAATGTGGTTACTTAAAATACGTTCTCTCTTACTCATAAAATACACTTCGCTGCTGATAATTAATTAACTAAATTAGGATGAATATATACGCACGTTTACAGGGCCTGTCGGGGAACATCCTTGCGAATCCAGGTCTACAAACACACTTCATGATACCGTCGATTCTCTGGCAGCGTTCGTTCCTGGATGCCTTACAATCGGGTTGACATTCCTTGCCGTAACCACCTAAAAGTAATGATATTTAATTCTTCTGTTCTTTCGATAATTTAATTGAGTCTATCATAGCTTTTATTACGCATTGAAATACACTTACCATTGGGATTAACATTTGTTGTCTCCAAATAAGGTGTGCCCGCCAATAATATTTCACCAAATAGAACTTGCGATACTCCATTATTATTCACTTGTTCATTTCTTGTAATATCGTAATCACCTGTTTCTATATCTGTATTTACTGGTGGAGACTGTCCTCCATTTTGTGATTTATTCATAACAACAAAGAATGTATCATTATCAGTTTCATTTTCACTCTCATTTTCAATCTTCTGAATGGTATTATCGGTTGTATCTGAATCTCTGATTATTAGATTATTCTCATTTTCTTCAGAAGACATCGTTATATCATCAAGAGGAACTTTAGTCTTAGGAACAATATCTTGTACTGATGTTGGCTGTACTTGAGGAATCGGTATATGTTTAGTAACAGTCTCGATTATAGTTGTCGGTTGCACTTGAGTATGAACTTTAGTTATAACATCCACTATTGTAGATGTTTGAGTATTAGTTAATATCAAAGTTCGTGTAGCAGCTCCCTCCGATTGACTAACTAAGCTTGTTTTGGTATGCGTCACAGTTAGAGTGTGTGTTAAGTTTACGTAACCAATACTAGATACCGTTTTCGGTGGTTCAGACAACGTCTTAGTGAGAGTGACTATGGTTGTTCTGAATTCTGTTTTCGTAGGAATAATTTCGTCAGATATTTTTACTTCATTTCCTGCGTGATGTGTAGGCTGTATAGTAGCTGCTTCATCGGAGACAGGAGTTGGTAGATTAGACAAGTTTGGCTCTTCTAGTCTAGTGATTTCTACGTGCGATACTGTTGGCGTAACGGTGTCTTTAAGCACTTCTGTTGGCTTTATGAAGTTCTCATCCACTGATTGCTCAGAGCTCTCAATTATACTTGGATCGATTTCTGTAGGAGGCCTTGAAATTGGTCGAATTATTTTCTTAATGGACACAGACCTAGAAGGATACAAAATATCCGGACGAGATAAGGTTTTAGTAGGCTTCAGAATTGATGAGAGTTTTGTTGGCAATTTCCATCTATTGGTACTATTTCTCTTTTCATCGCTTTCAGTAGGGTAAGGTTTACGAGGTTTGTATTTATTTTCTGTAGATGTTACTTCTATTTTTTCGGTGGTGGGTTTTACGTCATTTGACCATTTATTACTTGTGTCATTGATATCTGCGATGGATGATACTTTCGGGGTTGTGGTAGTACTACTTGCTTCTGTGCTTGATTTATTTGTAATAACAACTCGATCTTCTGTTACACTTTTCTCTACGCTAGATTCATCATTGTCCTCTACTGAAGACTCATATGAATAATAAGTTTCAGAAGAAGATGCCTCGCTCGATTCAGGCATTTTTGACGGTTTAGGATTTTCAGGGAATTGTATAGATGTAGGGGCAAAATTGAAACTTGAAGACATGTCTATACCAGATGATGTTAACCATCCAGATGACATTGGGGTAGGGAAAACTATATTAGGTGCACCAGGTACACTAGGTGCACTAGAAGATGGCAGTTCATTCATAGGATTTACAATTCTTGTAGAGGTATCTCTAGGTGGCGGCAACAACTGTGATGAAGGCTGATCACGGGTGAAAGTTGGCCTTCTAATACCATTTAAGATATCAAAATGGGGCCTATAAGTAGAAATTTCATCTCTATTAATCGGTTTTCTTACAGGTCTTTGTGTTGTCACTCTTGGAGGGATAGGTCTTGGTGGCTTTGTCCTGTATGGTGGTGGTGTGCGTGGTGGAATGGGAGGTCTTGGAGTCAAAGGTATCCTAGTGGGAATTCTTATACCTGGTGGGGTTCTTGGTGGAGGTGGGCTCATTCCCATAATCATTTCATCGTTTGTTGAAGGTTTGAAACTGTAGTCCATTGTTGGTGGAGGTGGTGATAAATCAATAATCTCACTTGACGAACGATTCAAATCTAAATTAGATAGTGTGAATGTAGGTAGCGTCGTCTTTTCTGTGGCCTTTTCAACAATCAATGGTTTTTTATCTTGTATGTGAACAGTGGATGTAATAATTGATTCGTTATGTATGTGAGTATTATTAAATCTACTGGAGAAGTAAAGTCTTGGAGGTTTCTTGTACTTAGGTTCAGATTCAGTCGTATGTACAGGCTTTAGTGTTGAATAGGGTTTATCAGAAGACGGTCTTTCAATCTCCTCACCAATATTTAAATCAATGTTGTCTTCATACGATACGTTGGTTGCATTCTCTACCATATGATTGATTTGCCAATGAGGTTGTTGTAGTTGATGATCAAGTACTGTTGCTGTATTTATAGTAAACGGACGAGGTTTCATATATGGATTCTTGTTAGTATGATCATAAATAGGTTTTATGGTATTCGACTGGAAGGCACTCTTGTTGTAAGATCCAAACGGTTTCTCAGTTTGAGTTCCTGCATTAAAATTGTCAATAATTTTATTTTTATTTGCATTTTTATGAACATTTTCAGGAAGTTCAAACACTTCATCTTGCAATAAAGTTATTTCTGTTGATGATTTAGAAACAGTTTCAACTTCATTTGACGAACTAACTACAGGTATTTTCATCGATTCAGAACTGACTTCTCCATCCATATCACCAGCACTTTCAGGTTCTTCTTCCCCATCATAAATTTCCTCGGAATTTTCATAGACTGGTTTAACTTTTTCTATCATGATTTCATTTTTAATTGTAGTCGTTTCATCACTATTGTCTCGAATTGGAATATCATAAGCAGGTTGTTTCAAAGTATTGAGATTAGACGGTACATAATTAATATTAAATGGCTTAATTGTGAAAGGTGAGGAGGTAGAAAATGGTTTTTCGATGGTCTGTTGTTTTGTAAAAGGTTTGCCAATATGAAAACCTGAGGGTATATTTTGCGCCCAATATTCTGTTGGAGGTTTACCAACGCTTGCAATTTTCTGTCCAAACTGAGGCATTTTATGCTTGTCGTAATAATCTGGATTCAAAGGAATAATTTTACGTGTCGTAGCTTCCACTTTAATGTTGTTTATTTTATTTTCATTAAGGATACTTGAGTACCAACCATGAGAATTTGTAGGAATATTTGGTATTAGCTTAGGGGGTCTTTTCGCGTCGCCTGACTTAATATTATCAGCATAAGTTGTGACAGTTTGAATGATTTCTATATTGTTAGATGGCGTCGTGTAATCATTGATCATAGGAAAATTTGCATGGCTATTTACTGAAGGCTGTACAAAATCTTTGACTACCTTATCACCATAATTCTGTTTTGGGTAATTGTTACCTATAATTGTTGTGTGTATTGTTTCTATTGAACTCTTATTCCATCTGTTATCTTCTACTGAAGTCTGTGGTACTGTATTATTATAAAGTACATGGTCATGGTGACTATGAACTAAATAATGATTTTTGACTCCTTGGTGTAGATTGTAACTTTCTAACGGTGTCTTAACATCCTCAACTTTAATAGCAAAATTAGTTCCAATAGGAATATCAGTGTTAAGTTGATAAACATTCGATATTGCGCCGACTGAAACTGGAACACTAGACCCAATGACTTGTCCTGCTTCGTTATTACTAGCAACATTAGTAGCAGTGTTTAAAGTAACCGTATATGTATTTTTGTCTTCATGTTCAAGAGGTACAGGTGATTGATTAACAATATTAGGAGAAGGTATAACAGTGAATGAATTATGCATAGCATTGACATTCTGAAGATTTTGATTGTTGCCATAATTCTGGCCACCGCTTCCAAGTTTCGGAGGTGGTAAATTATTTGAATTCTGTTGATTATAATTATTATAAGATGGTGGAGGCATACGAATTGTATAAGTAGGTGTAGGTTTGTTATTTGGCATCTGAGATGCAAAGTATATTTCAGAAGTAACTTTAGGTGGTAATTGTTCAGGTACCGGATGTTGTATATTCAAAAATACCTTCATGTCTTGTACTGGTTTTGTATGTACAATGGGCCGTTGGCTGTAAGGTTTACTATTATCGTAAATATCTTTATTATGTTGTTTTGGTCGTGGAGGTGGGGGCACTGCTAAATAATTTTCGTACTCTTTGTCAATAATTTCCTTTTCCTTGGGTTTTTCTTGCCCTCTAAGTTGATTGTACTTTTGGGCATCATCATTTGTGGGGCTGTATACATCTGGATTATATACCGTTATTTGTGGACCTACTTGCAGGTGTGTTTCTTGATTACTAGTAGGAGGCGGGATCTTGGTAAAATCAAAGGGTCGCTTCGTTTCCTTCCATTTCTGTTTGAGGTCATTCCGAACTGTTTGCTCCTTGAAAGCTTGTCCGACATGATGTTTATTGTTAGTTGGTGCAACATTATGAACGTTCGTCATTTGTGGAGCGTCTATACTGAAACTACCAAAATAACCTGGTTCAGGGTAAGGTAAGGGATCATCAATGTAGTCACCAGTTTTATGTGGCTCCGATGATCCAGCAAATACTAAAGCTGTACTACTGCCATGCGGAATCAAAACATTAGCTACTCTTGAAGGTTGAATTTCAACCAAAAATGGTCTAATTGATTCGGAGTTGCCCACAACCGCATTATCATCGTCTGTCCGGATTTGTGTGTGAACTATCTCAGAAGAACTGGGATTACTGTCAGCAACATCAACCTCAGAACTAGGGTTCTTATAAGGCTTCAAATTCATATGATGTTCAACCGGAGCTTTCTCTGGTTTACCTAATGAAGGAATATAGTCTAAAAATATAGGCCAACCATGGTTATTTAGTGCTGTTCCAGTTGATGTGATTTTTTCAGTTTTTATTCCATGGTCGTGTATACTTGAAGGCATGCGATAAGGATATTGATCATTTGGTGGTATATTATGTTTATTGAATGCCGATACTGGTCTAAGCATATGTCTGTTAGAAGTTTTCTTAGATTTAGGGGGCTCAGGTGGCCTGAGATCAAAGGAATCATCCACTTTGGTTCGTATAGCTGGTTGATCACCAAGGGGCTCCTCATTGACAAAATACTGCTCATTTGCTGCTATAAAACTGTCAAGTGGAGGTGGATTCACGGAGTTTTGCAATTTAATTCCACTAGCCGCCAAAGTCAATGGTCCACCTACAGCTGGTTTACCAACAATAACATCCGAATTGGCAGTGATTATTTCTCCTGGACTAATAGGTATACCACCGTTGACGAGTGGACTTTCATGTCTAATTTTCGGAAGTACAATGTGTGCTTTAGGCTGTTTATGTTCTGCCGCCCAAACTAAATTTTGATGTAATGTAGCATTGGTAAAAACTAGTTGTGACTCAGCTGTCTCCATTTCATCCACTGGAATATAGATTGGAAAGTTACTATACTTTGAATCCATGTCGTTATCCACTCTTTTGTTTGCAGTGTAAGGTGTTAATTTTACAGCAGGTTTGACTGTCGTAGTTGTAGTTTTGTTTACTTGGTCGTGTCGTCTTATAAAACCTCCTGTCATTTTCTCAATAACTGGTGCCAATTGAGTAAGTCCTTTTATACCTAAACTACCTAACTTCAGAAGATCAGCAACAACAAATTTATTTTTGTTTGGTTTCTGTGGTTTTTCTGGTTTTGACTTTTCAGGAACTTTAATATTTACTTTATTTGTTTTTTGGGGTGCTGGTGCTTGTTCATTTGTTAATAATTCGCTTTCTTCAACTGAATTTGAGTCTTTTTCGTCAGAATAATCATTCATAACTTCTGTATATTTTTCAACTATTTTGTCAGTTGGCGCTACTTGGGAATTTGTTTCATATTCGTAAGGTCCATATTGAGTTTTTTTGTCAAAAGAATCCTTGTTGGTTGGTCTCAAATCTATTTTGGTTGCACCGTACTTCGTTGATTTAGAACCATAATCTGTATATTTAGTTTTCAAACTTTCTGTTTTAGTATTGCTACAGGAGCAGGAACCCGTACAAGGAATATTACCTACTTCAGAAGGTTGTATTAAGTCAAAGTTTTCGTTGTCTTCGTTGTCAATTCGTTTATCTATTTTAGGATAACTGCTCATAAATATGTTGGTTGCTGCAGATGGCTGTATAGTTTTCACTTCCATATATTTAGTCTGCAACATATATAAAAATATTAGAATGAGAGCATATCGCTCTGCCGTATCTATCATAAAAATTGAAATTTTGTTAGAATATGAACTTCTCTAATTTATCGTTTTCAATGATTACAACTTTATTATCAAATAATATAATTATAGGTAATGTAGTGTAAGTACTAACTACTTTAAGTTTATATTAATAAAGACATTTTAGAAGTGAAAGAGTTAGCTTAACTATACAATACTCCACAAATATACCAAGATTAAAATTGAATGGCATTTCAGGACAAAAAGGATCGACCAGGGTTCGTTTAACCGGGTTCCCAAATCTTACTTTTGTCGGCTTTAAATCTGGTATAACATCAGTATCGTACAGATTGGTTAGAGATTCAGTTGTAACAACTGATACAATTGTCTCAAATGTAGAAATTGCACTTCTTTTGTTGTGAACCACTGTTGTTAAGTAAGTGTATGTGGTCATACAAGTCTTGATGATATAGTTATGTTGCATGAGTTGATGAATGGGGAAAAGTGCGCTTATATGCTGACGGCTGACGACTGTAGCAACAGCAGATGAAAGTAACTGTTTTGATTCCGAAGATAGACCTTGTTGCGGTTGTAACGTACTTGCATGAATGAGCTTAAATTTGCGCTGAGAAAAGAGCGTAGATGAAGATGAAATAAATGATAATAGCAAAAGCAGAATCTATTAATAAAGATTATTTATTTACTGCAATAATTAGTTTCAAAGTTATTACAAATATGTTCAATAATGTCTACAAAATATGTTACTATAATTTTGTTTATGTGGGCATATGATATGTTAATTAACTAACGGCTAATACCTATGTACGTAAAATTATACTATCTTCTCCTTGAAGCAGAGAAATATCTTTCTTATTTCTTTAAAACAATAACATACCTGTTCTTGTTTCCCATCAGGATTTTTATCCTTGACCAAAACTTCTACACCATTAGACATAATCCTTGTCGCGAGGTTTTTTAACTTTCGTTCATCTTCTTCCGGTACTTTTTCTTCTAGATCCATATCTCTGCCCGGTCTCCATGGTGTATTATCATATACGATGCCATTTGTATTAAACGCTGAAATTACAATAAGTTATGTTTACATTTAGGTATATTGTGAATAGCCCACATAATATACTTAGGTATATTGTATATGTGCGCTTTTTATGTCAAAAAATGAGTAGCAAAGTAAAATATAATTCTTAGATAAAATTCTTCAGTAACTCTAGCCAGTGGAAATCGCAAACTTTCTTAAGTTGTGAAAAACTTATATTTACATTATATGTGTACACTTATATTAATAAGTAGTGATTGAGTATAATGTCCATTTTTTACTTTCATTTAGTAGCGTACTTCGAAACAAGTAAGTTACTAAATGAAAGATTTGAACATAAAACTAAAGAACAATTCAAGAAGATTTGTTTTGGAAGTAAGATCGTAAAATATTTTAGAGTTAGCCTAAAAAGAAAATAATAATTTATACTTAACACACAAACAAGCTATTACTACAGCATTCCATTTTCTGAAAATAAGAACAATAATTTTGTGCAGTTAGTATTACACTAAGCTAATTACTATAAGTGAAAGATAGAAATTACATTAAATAAATACATAAGTCAAATTCTCAACATCAAAACTGCTAAACAAAGATTCGTCACCTTTTTCAATCTTTATCTTAATTTTCAGAGTCGAAATATAATGCCACTTTTAGTTACTATTCTAAAGCAAGACATTTTCGTCTGGTATATTTGACAAACCACTATGATTAAAGTTATTACATCAATAATAACTTATGAGTTTGTTAGCATCAGAAGTAAAACCTAATCTAACAAACTTCAATGCAAAATTATGCATTTGTAACTTTATAACAAAATTTTACGAATCTGTATTTTGATTTATGATTCTTTCAAAAATATTAAAATAAACCATTCGGTTTATCTCCCAATGAAATAACGATCGATATGACGACAGTGATCGACTTCATTGTAAGCATGATACTACTGCAATTATGCGGAATTGCGTGACCACACTGCGTGCGCCGGCGTCGTTCCTACAAAATATGCATAATATTTATACTTTTTTAGTGTAATAGTTATGTAATTTCTAACTTGCTTCACTTTTATTATATCTACAGTTATTTCAATGTTGTGTATCACATTGCCATTATTACAATTTATTTAGGTTAGTTTAGTGCTTTTGACGGCAATATTTACTACATATATTGTATTTACATCTAATTAATTAGTTTTTATGGTCAAACGTTCTTGAACATTAGATATCTAAAGCGTGTCATTGTAAAATATTTACAAAATTACGAGTATATTAAAAATTGAAGTGAAAAATACTGTTCGTGACAAAAGTAATACTTTTATACAAAATGTTCAAGAAGAAAAACCACAATGTTATACTATTTTATTTTTGAAAAAACTCACCTTCCTATTGGATGATGCAGGATGTGGGTTTGGAACCTTCCGATATGGGGAACCTTCGGAATCTCCGGATGGTGCAGTCCAGTATTCGTCAGATCAGTTATTCTTGTCAACCAGTCAGATTTCGATGGTTTGTAAGTCTTATATTTCAGGTAGGATAGTCATGTGTTTGTAATTTGGTTAAGATATAGTATTGCTAATAACTGCTTTCTTGCAATAATGTTACAATTGGGTACTTATCTGGCAAATCAAATGAGTTTCTTTTTATTAAACGTCAAGATGGTAAGTAATTATACTAACTTTATTGAGCTCGAAGAGATTGTTACAGAAACGTGTATGAAATTAAGAGATTTGACGTCACGCTTCGGTAGTGTCAAACAGGGTACTACTAGGCAGGTTAAAATTAATAATAAATTACGATATTATAAAAATGCATTTAATTGTTATCGTTCTTTTACTATTGTTTATTTAAAAGCTTCCCAATTGTAACATTATATTTTTAGCCTCATAACTTTAATATTCGTACATATAGGGTTCATAAAATGGAATTTCAATAATGAGACATATCAATTTTTGAATTGTTTATTGTTTTTAAAATTTAAGTCGTATTTGCAATGTACAGTCGTAAGCGAAGAAAGAACGAGTATTACAAGGTAATAATTATGGTAATCATAATCTAAACTTATTCTTAGGCAGTGAGTAACCGTTACCCATCAATTTTTCCCAGCACATCGATTATGGTAACATAGGACATAACATTTTTGGTGAACTTAGTATATATGTTATTATCTAGTCAAGTACAAAAGAGTATTTCTTTCTTAAAACTAAACTAAATCTATAAGGCACTATTCCATAGTTAACTTACTATGATACACTCAAAATAAATAACTAAACGATTACTATACACCTTAGCATTTTTGTTTTTTTGTTTCACGAGACGTCATCAATTGAACTTTGTTTTATGTCTCGAATCGAAGACGGACTCGTTACCTGCACGTAATATGTTGGGGATGCGTCGTACCTAATATGCCTGCTTACCTCTCCTACTATACTCTCTAAGCTTTGAGTTTCAACTTGGTTTTCTACAGAGGCATTGTCCAAATTATTTTCAGTCTCTAAAAGTCTACTACCATCGACGAACGACCCAGTAAGCTCACTAACTGTAGGTAACATAGATGGCAAAACTTGAACATTATCATAATATATGGCTTCACGCTTTCTGACTGTTTGCGTGTCATCTGTCACGACTGTTGACAGAACTGTGCTAAACTCTCCAGGATATTTGCCTGATACATACAGAGTCACTACACTGGTCTGTTTGGGAGGGGCAGCTGGGGCTGGTTTTGGACGTTTTCTGTTTTTACGGGATGGTGATGTTACTGGTGGAGCATCTTCTTCAGAATACTGAGTGTCTTCAGAAAAGTCTTCGTTACTATTTAAGTCTGAAAGGATGTTTGGCTTGGGACTATTACTGTAAATATCGTTGTTTAAGTTATGTTGGTGATTTAAATTAGGAGTTAGACCAAGGTTATTAAAATTGTTTAGACCAGCTAAACCAGAAAGATCGGATTGACCTAAACCTAAAAGAGGATTGGCTGTCGACAACGCAGCTTGTTGTTGTTGCTGCTGCTGCTGTTGAAGAAGAAGTGGGAGTAATAAGGAGTTCAACTGAGGAGCGGGAGCCAAAGCAGTTGGTGTAGTGACAACTGTTTCAGTTATAAATTCTGTTGCAGTAATTACATTAGTTGTTGGATCGACGATTGTAGTCAAAATAGCTTTACCTCTGAAAGTAATTGGTAACACTGTTTCCCTAGCATCTACAACGGTAGTTACATATGTAGTTGTTCGAGTTTTGAGCTCTGTAACCGGAGTTTGTACTACGGGTTGCTGTGGAATCAAGCCCTGTCCTTGCAAAGCAAGTAGAGGGTTGATGCCTGGTTGTTGACCACCTAACAGCAATTGAGAAAGTAGCAAGTTAGCTAGTGGAACATTAGCGTTAATCTCAGGTGCAATAGTTTGCGTTACTGGCTCTACATTATAAACTGTGCTAGGTAAAACATGGGAAAAGGATGTTTTACGACCTCGAATAGTTGTAGGAGTGAATATGACAGTGGTGGTAGGAGTTTCGTGAAGGATATATTTAATGATCTTTGTGGCTCCATTATCAGCTAATTCTGTAGATTCTGCAGCGAGAACCAACTGTGGATGTCCCAAAGGTCCAAAAGACGTGGATACTTGATTGTTTAATAACGTTTCTAAGCTAGGTGTTGCTGACAATAAGTTTTTGTACTCAGTGATCTTTCCGTTTACAACTGGTATAGTTATTTCGGTCGGTATCTGATGCGTGATAGTTATTTTGCCATCATCTAAAACGTTTCTATAGTTGTGCCGTTCACCGCTGACATTTTCAAAAGAGCTCCTTTGCCGACTTGAGGCTCTGCTGGTGGTGGTACGAGGACGCGATGATCGCCCTGAATTCGAACTACGAGATGTGCTTGATCGAGCTCCTGATGAATTTTTGCTAAGTCTTGGAGGTTTTGGTCTAGAAGCGGAAGTAGTAGATCTAGATGACGAACGACTTGGAGATTTCCCCCTTCTATAAGCTGGTGAGCTAGTAGTTGTTGTAGTCCTAGTTTCTCCGCGAACAATAAAAGGCTGCCTTGCGGCAGATTTCGGTGATGATATTGTGGTGGTTCTTGAGTTTGTGCGACCATTATAGCGACTAGATCTCTGTTTTTGAGTAGTCGGTGGTTCGGTCTCTGGTTCAGGTCGGCGAGTAGTTGCAGTTTTAGCTCCTGGTCTTCTAAAACTTGTAATTTTTCTATTGCCGTAGTCAACTTGACGTTTTGTACGCCTTCTGAATGTAAATGGTCTTATTTGTACTATGTTTCTCTTAGGAGCTGCTGTAGAAGGTGACGGCACTTGTCTTTCCTTTCTGTCAGATGAGTCATAGTCGTTGTCTTCGTCAAATTCCTCTTCTTCTAATAACTCTTCACTCTCTTCTACTTTTTGTTCCTCTTCTTTGATTTCTTCTTCAGGTTCAGGCTCAGGTTGTCTGAATAAGTTTCTTTTGGGAAACAATGCATTGGGTCTCTGTCTTCGTAATGATAGTACAGGATTTGGTGTAGATCTCGTAGTGGATCTTCTGGTAGTAGTTGTAAGTCTGCCACGAGGAGTAACTGCACCACGTCTGGATGAAGGTGTAGTTGATCTAGGTGTTATTGCTGTGCCTGGTTGTCGAGCAATTGGAGGTCTTCTGAACCTCAAAAGCGGATTATTAGTAGTTCTGGCAGGAGAATCTGTGACCTCTTCAAAAGCTTCAGTAGCATTTTCATCTTGTTGAGTTCCGTATGTTTCATCGTTCTGGTCTTGTGGTGGAACTGTTATCGAGGCAGTTGGTCTGATATTTCTACCAATAGGAAGCCTACTAGAAGCAGTAGGTCTGATTCGTGGTACTGCGGACCTACTTATATAGTCCAAGCTGTTACCTCTTGCTGAACTCGATCTAAACCCTGTTCTTCTTGATGATGGTTGTATACTACCTCTTTGACCAAAACCTGATCTTGAAGGCGATGGAATGTTACCACTAGGGCTTCCTATGCTACTACGACCTGAGAATCGCTTACTAGCACTTGAAGAACCAGGGAAAGCGGATACTTTTCTATTGCCACCGAAACCTGAAGTTTTTACAGATTTTAAGCTAGGAGTAGCAGTTATTACAGGGGGTGTGAAATCAGCACGAGTAATAGTAGTGGCTCCACTTGCTAATGGTACACGTTTAGGAATAAATGTTGGCCTGTTTCGAGAAGCAAACGGAATAATCACAGGTGTAGTCGATGGTTTTTTCGGCGTAAATGTTAGTCTGGATTTCTTTCTAGTATTTGAATTTTCTTCTTCTTCTTCTTCAATTTCGTGTGTACCTTCAGTAGTGACTTCAGGTTCTCCAACTGAACTTTCGATTACTTCAGGTGTAGGAGAGATAATAGATGCTTCAGTAGTAGGCTTGTTCGTTGTGGCATTAGTGTTATTAGTATCAATAGATAATGATTTGTTGTCACTTGTTACTATTGTTGAATCGCCAGATATGACAGCTACTTGAGAGAAGATTATTCTTTTCTCACTTTCTGGAACGTTGGTAGTGGGTTTTTCTTCTGGCTTGACTTCAGCAAATAAGTTATCAATATAAGTACCTAAAAGTACAGTAGGTGCTGCGGAATCAATGTCCGGCAGTTTCGTTGGAATTATTTCTTCTTTTACTAAGGTTGGAACAATATGTGATTTATCACCACCATCTTGGATGAGATTTTGATCCGCGGCCCCTACTGGTACTTTTCTACCTATTTGGTTATCTTCAACAAATTTTGGATTATCGGCAATAGTTGTTACACTTGTCACAGTTTGTAAACTACTTCTGATCTGAGATGTATTACCAGTATAAAAAGTAGTAAAATATGTGTAAGTCGTGTAGAAAGTCGCTTTACCATCATCTGGTTCAATAGTGTCAGTGATTAAAGATGGTTTTAGTTCTAATTCTATATCTTTGGGTGGCAGTACATTATCAATATCAATGGGAGTTGTATCAATAGGGCTGATGGTAGCAATAACCTGTGGAATAGGAGTCACAATGTTTGAAACAATTTCTTCTCGGCTTGTGATGGTAGTCGATTTATCCTTGTAAAGTGTAGTCCAGTAAGTAAACGTCGTGTAGTATGTAATTGGCAGGTTACTTTCTTCTTCAGTTTCTTTATTTGGCATTATAGTTTCTGTTACAACATTGGTAATAGTTTCCAAGTGACTCTTAACTTTGCTGGAGTCTTTTCCGATGTACATTGTCGTAAAATATGTGAATGTTGTGTAACTTGTTTGTAGCAAAAGTGTAGGTGACGGAAGAATTTCCTCAATGTTACTTTCTGAGCTAATTTGATCATCCAATATTATGTGATTGTTTTCTAGGTACTTTCTTTCTCCTTTGGAAGATGAGGATTTAACATCAGTAACGTAAGAGTTTTCAGATTCCAATGGATTTGACTCTACACTGAATAGCATATCTACTTCGATCGGGGTGGGCTGTGGTGTAATATTACTCCTGGATTCTTCAGAAACTTGGCTATGACTTTCATCCATACTTACGCTGGATTCCATGGACGCATTATCCTCTTGATTTGCAGGTCGAGCCATTTTCACTTGTTTACAATTTCTGAAGTCAAATTGCGCTTTTGTATTAGCTATAGCCAATGGATTAATCTTCGTAGGAATCAGTTCATCTGGCCCAACGTAATTGGTGTACACCTCATTCCGGCTGCACACATTAGCATCGGTACCCACATAGATTGTTGTGAAGAATGTATACGTTGTGAAATAGGTCTTTACTGCATCTGGCTTAATGCTAGCTATAATATCATCACCTAATGATGGAGTGGGTGTTTGAGAACTATAAATATTATCGACCTCTACCGATTCAATGACTTCTTTTCTCTTTACTAGGTCAATTATGCTGTTAATCGCAAATGATTCCGTAGGACGACCTATACCCACACTGGTCGGTGCAATTTCGTCTTCATTGAAAGCTCCTAATAATGATGGGTCTAACTTGGACAGATCTATTGTTGACGTAATGATATTGGTCACTACTGATTTATGGCTAGCCACACTTGAGGTCTGATCACCGAAGAATGTCGTGAAGTAAGTGTAAGTAGTATACAAAGTTTTATAGATTACATCAATTTCATTTTCATGGTCTTCATTTTCTTCTGTTGCAGGCGATGAAGACGTAGATTTTTCAGTTGGGATGGTTGATTGTTCGGTGCTAACAGAAACTTGAACATGTTTCTCTCTGGTATCACCTCTTTCAGTAGTTGTTGTCGTCGTAGTTGCTGGTTCTTTGTATTCCACGACTTCCTCATATTGATTTTCCAAACTACTTTTTTTATTGGTATATTCTAATTCTGCTTGAGTGCTAGTATTAGCTTCCTCTTGCCAATGCGTAGTTTTAGGTGCTTCTGTAATTGGTACATTTTCTTCAGATGGTCTGGTAGAGACCTCTTCGGCAACCGGCTCGGCAGTTTTTATTTTAGTTTGCACTGAATAATTAACATCAACATTTACAACTGCTGTTGGTTCAATGTTAAGATGAGTTTTACACACAATATTCGTTAAATAACCAGTGTTACTCTCTACAACTACGTCAGATTTAATTGATGTACTTGTCTCTGTACTTTCTAAAGGAATGAAATAAGTTGTTAAGTAAGTCAAAGTCTTATAAGCAGTTGTCATTGTAGATTGTGTAGTAAAACCTTCAGTACATGTTACTTCCGCTAAGTTTTCATCATTTGTGTCTTCCTCTGATTCAATTGGTATGAATTTGGATTCAGTAGTTGTTTCAAAATCTTCAAATGACTCCTCACTATGACCACTTTCTGTAGTAGTTAGGATATTTTTAGAGATGTCAGCAGTGACTTCGTCATCTTCATTTTCCTCTGTGGTTCTTTCTGTCATTTCTGCAGCCGTATTTTCAGATTCTTCTTCGGAATTTGTAAACAACTCAGGCATATCTCTTTCTGTGACCGCAGATTCCCTGGACACTTCCAGTATAATTGATGTAGGTGACAATACAGCTAATGGCTCAGTAGCACGTGAACTATAACCTTGAATAGGTATTACTCCTAACTCTTCTGAAGATCGCGTGCTTTCTGTTGTGACCATAGGAGATTCTGAAGGCTGAATTACATCTAAATTAAAATCAAACCCATTGTTGTACTGAACATTGATCGCATCTGGTATTTTATCATCAACTTCATACAAAACCTTTTTGAGACTTTCTTCATCATTAAACAGAGCCTTTTCAGACCTGTTTTCTCCAACTGTAGTAGCTAATGGACCTTCGTGAGCCTTTAATGTGGATGTAGGCACAGGAATATCGGAAGCAAGGAAAGTTATTTTAGTAGCAAGCTTATCAACACGTTTTGCAGAGGGGAATACATTAACTTCATCAGGATTTTGAGGCCTACTTGTTTCAGTGTTAGGGGTGAATATAATTACCGTATCCCCTACGACTGTCGTAAAGTCAGCAAAACCTGCATATGTGAAAGTTTTCTTTGGTCTAGGTTCACTCTTTTGACCAAACAGTTTTTTAGGTAATTTGGTCTGCTGACCTACCTGCGGCTGAACTCGCCGTGACTCAACATTATCGATATAATAAAATATTGGCGAAAATTCGTTCTTTATCGTAAAAGTTGGTAAGTCGTAATTAGGTTTTACTTTAACTATATTCGCTTCATCAATAACATCATCAAAGGGTTGTGGTTTCATTTCGTTTTGTTCATTTACCAAATCGTAAGCTTTACTTTCTCTGTTAAATGTATTTACATTGCTTACAATTGATGGTTCTACAATAAAACTATTTTTTTGCATGAAATCAATGGATGGACCGTCAAGGTAATTATAAGCTTCATTTTGAACATACCTAGGTATTTCTTGAACGGGTTGTACCCTACGACCTACTGGCTCTTCGAGAATGATGTTCTCGAATTGACTTTCAGGAGCAGATGGATAATTCCAATATTTAAGAATATCCTGAGCAGGTTTACTGGCATAAACAATTTCCATTTTACTACTAGGTGCAAGATAGTCAGTATTTTTCAGAATGAACTTATCTGGATCAATGAAGCCTAAATCTTGCTTGACGTTCCATTCACCATCAAAAGCCGAGTGTATACGAGTGGGCTTTACAACAACAGTATCTTCAACATTGGAAGGCTTATTGTATAGAACCAGCGAAGACTTTGTCAGAAGTTGCGCGTATATGCGGCCGTTATCTAAGGTGGTGCCGAGAATTTGTGTGGCAAACTCCGTGGTGACACCGTCTTGGATGAACGTTCGAGCTGTTGAAGTCAAAAGGCCTATAAGGGGTTTCACGCTGTGGTACCGGCCAATCTTCGTGTTATAGTCATTCCTCTTCTGGTTTACGAGAAGGACGGTCAAGTCTGCAGTCACAGTCAACGTCAGCGTCAAATGGGTAGGATTTCGTTGGAGGTGCGTTATATTTTACAAAGTCCATTTGAGTTGTTCCACGACCAACAGGATTAGATGAAAGAAAAGAAAAAAACATACAATTAATAATGCAATATAAATAGAATAGAATAGATACTACTAGATTTTTTTTTTTCATACAGTTAGCACTATTTTTGTACAGCTTTTTAAAACAAATGAGGTTTCTGATGGATTAGTACCTATTTTAATTTTATATTCATAATTGTTTTTACTACATACTTATTGATGTACAAATTGTAATTTATAGGAGTTGTTTTTCCTCACTATATATGTTTAAAACATCACAAACCTCTTCAAATATACAATTACTTTTTTGTTATAATAAAGTAGAAAAAGTTAAAAAAAAGATAAGAAGGTAGATATAAATTGTCTAGTCAAGGCAATTCTGATACACTAGCAGACAATAGATTCATTCAAGCATAGATATTTTTACAAGTGAATACATAGCGTGAAGAACTAAAACTTACCCCTATTTTCGGGGACACCATCCCTTTTTATCCTTGTTGACTCGATCTGTTCATCTTGACTAAATTCTGTGAACAAAGAAAGTGATTTTTTGAAAAAATTGTAAACAGTAAGATTGTTTTTATTATGTGTTCTATAGCGTAGCCACGACTACTTTCATTTTACATAGCATTGAGAAAAGTGTTGTTTTAAAGTGCATGCTTTGGATGCAACGAGGATTGCATTACATTGAATTGCAATGCAAAAAGGGCAAAATTCATATCCATACTAAAATTATGTGAAAGTAACTCTATCTGACTGTCTCTTATACTTTTTTACACCTAAACCACAGAACTGATTTTGCTGAGATTTGGCACAGAGATAGATCAGAACTTGGGGAAAGGGCTATGTTTGGTGCAATAACCGGCATCATACGGGCAGAGCCGTGGGCCACAGCTAAAGTATATTTGGTCCGTCAATTGACTGCACTACACTAGATGGTAAAAAGCTGAGGTGTAGTGCAGAAGATATGGACCACCATTTCTGAAGCTATCGGCCTTAAAATGGTCCGTAACTTGATAGAGAAATGCTTTTTCATGCCCCTCTTGAAGAACCCGGGACTGTAGGAAGAGGGAAACACGTGCGCGGGCAGAAGTACAATGGTGCAATACTGGTGCCTCTCGTAAAATAACTTAGTAACAAATATATATTGAAAATCTTACGCATTAAGCAAGAATAACATAATGAGCGCACTAGTTGAATAATCCGACTCCGTTTCATAAGAGTAACGTTAACCCACATGCATTGTAGAAAGTATTATATGAAGCAAGGTCGTTTTGAGCTTGTAAATTATTTGTTAATACTCCTTTTGGCTGTAAATTACTATATATAACACTTGCCCTACCGGAAATATTGTGCCTAGTACCGTACGTCGTATCTATATCGCTTCGAATCACCCGCCCTGGCGCAGCTTTTGGATCTTTTTTAACATACTTATACCTTTTTTTACGTGCGTTTAATCCTCCTCCTCCCCTCCCACCAGAGCCGGCAGTGGAGGTTGTGTCGGAAGGATTATGTCTTCAGGTGTGGAGACCGCAGAGTCCCCACCTGAACCCCGGTTAACAGACTTATATTATACTAGCTTTTGCCCGCGGCTCCGCCCGCGTGGATGTCGGTTATCGCGACAAAACATAGCCTATGTCCTTTCTCAAGGTCTAATCTACCCCTATACCAAATTTCATCAAAATCGGTTCAGTGGTTTAGGAGTGAAAGCATAACAGACAGACAGACAGAGTTACTTTCGCATTTATAATATTAGTATGGATGGGCTGATTTTACAGTCATTTCGGACCTAATTTAACACGCTTCTTTTAGTTTCGTATGTTTATAACAGTATATTTCATATAATATCGCGTTTTTTTAATAAACACATCTTTATTGATAAAATTACAAAGCAAAACCATAAGTAAATTTAAACAAAAATATCCAAATTGCTAAAGCCATTTCCGTGATATAATAACGTTTTAACAATCAAATATGCTCACACCATTTTCACTTATATACTCTACTCTCACAATACGCAAAAATACCCATCCATAAACAATTATCATGAGGTTACTCACATATTAACATACACAATAGTGTAATAGACAAAAGGTTAATTTTTCATCTTATTTTTTTTTTCATAGTAATTTATCAGCAAGTTTAGTTCAGGAGATTAAGGTACTGCACTAATGGATATAAATTGATCGGTAGAGAGGTAAGGAAGGAACAATGCAAAAGAAAACCTCCATATGGCCCACAAGAGGCTAGAGGATTAAGAGAAGGGAGGAGAGGCCACTTCTTTAGCCCACACAAGAAGTGGCCTTTCTCCATCTCTCTTCATCGCCTTGGCCTTGTTCCTAGTTACATTTGAAGCTCTGACTTAGAAGCCCAGGGTCTGCTTCCTGACTTTTACTCCTCTACTTCACCCGGTCATTCCTGGTAACGTGGCCCAATAGTCAATCACGTTTGTCATCTTCTACAACGTCAAACCAGTACTTCTTGTATCTGCTCTTCTTACAAGGAGACGAACAACGACCCTCATCTGCAAGCTGGCACATAAGCCGGCTGATTGACAGGGAGACTGGACTCTAGCACAAAATTTTCCTCCAGAGCAAGTCAATTCAGGTCAGGGTCTGCAGCACAAGTGTAACGCCCCTAGTGTTGCATACGTCCATAGGCCCCTGTAACCATTTCACATCAGGTGGGCCGTGTGCTTGTCTGCCACTTAGGTGATATAAAAAGGGGAAGCTAAGATAAGTAAAATCAAGAGAAAGAGAGTGCAAAGTCATCAGATCCTCGTTTCCAAATGTGGATTCAAGCTTTGGATGTAACCCGGATTAACACTGTATACAAGATGATGATAATGATTAATAAATTATCTAACAGTTTGCTCAATAATTTCACTTACGAAAGCTCACATCGCAATGTTAGCGATCCCTTTGGGAACTGGTTGCGCAAACCAACAGACAATGATCACAATGGTTGCCGGCCGTCTGTATCTTCGCCATTAAAAAAAACGGTTACACATAGTATTTTTTCTCACAATTACCACTCGTTTATATATGTTCGTGATATTTCTGGTATGTCTCTCAGAGATAAGATGGTTGTATCTATTGTTGAGGACATGAGATCGGTGTAAACCTTGTTAGTGTACCAGTTAGTTCGTAAGTCATACTAGACGACACGATACTGATACTGCTGGCTAATCTAGATCAAAATACAGTAAGTTTCTATGAAAAGGTTTTTCAGAAAAGCAAAAAGTACCTAGTGTAGATTATCCCATAATCGTACACCAAGGAAATAAATATGTGCAAATATTTAGGAAATGTTGTGAAAAATGGCGACCCGGGGTTCCTAACCTAGATTTTAAATACACCCAGGACCTACCGCTAAAATGGGAATGATAGAGAGGTATGTTTTTTTTTAAATATTAGCAACCGAAATTACTAATGTTCCCTCTAATGGATGGGTTATAGGGAAGCTAAGCTAAATTGCTTGTGTTAGGAATGGGTTCACGTCGGTAATGTAATGACCAGGATTCAAACCCAAGATCTGACGATCGTAAGGCTGACTCCTTAACCACGGAACTACCGACGTTTCGCATTGGGGTCAGGAGTCCCCATTCCTTTTGTTACGTACATTCGTACATTCATTCACACGTACGTTCCATGTATCTGTTATGCATGTGTATATGCATATTCTCCAGATAAAATTTGAATTAGTAGGAACTTTACAACGACCACGATTAGGTACGCCATTAATTTGGTTATCACTAGTACTACGGGAACAGTAAACCATTGTTAAAAATGAACAATCACATTCAGACCTCCTTACAAGCAAATAAAAACAATTCACGCATAATCGTGGGCTATTTGACCTCTTCTAATGTCATTAACAGTTAACTAACGCATTTATATCGCACCTGCGTTCAACCAACATACCAGGAGGGCTACCATGCAATATACGTACGAACCACGAACGAAAGATGTCGACTATATTCGTAGCTATGAAATGGCACGTGCTGGGAGTATTTTGGGATCTAACTGAATCTTTCCTACACAGGATAACACGTGCAGATCTTAGATGACACCCGCATATGGTGTAGAATATTTCATCAAAAAAACGAAGCAGTTCAGTGACTTTCCTTTGCCGTACCATTTAGACCTAAATTCCTTACCAGCTCACTTGTTTCCTTCTTCCCATAGTCTGATGAGGCCGTCAAGCTGATTGTCACCATTACAACATGGTACGTATCTGTAATGGTGACTCTCTTTCCTGCCCCTCTAGACAAGTGGCAATTCGTTGCTCGGCGTATGATGGAATAGAATGCCAAATGTATGGGATTTGACGTATATAACAGGCGTCAACGAATGTCAAAAACGTCAAATCCTATACATTTGTCATTCTATTCCATCATACGCCGAGCAACGAATTGCCACTTGTCTAGGGGGGCTGAGACTTTGCTGCTTATTCGAAACTTGGATTCGTAACTTCAGATTCGTTCATTGTATAGTTGAGTTACTGTCCCGTAGACATACAGTTTCTTATAAATAAACATCCTACTTAGACATTTAAATAGCGAAATTTAAATCCAAACATGGCGGTAGAATGCGGATAAACATACCATAGGAATACGTAGCAGGAATGGAACCCGCAACCTCGATCGACCGCTCTACCGCTGCGCCAAAGAGGCTCTTCAACCAGTGAAGTCTCAGAAAAAATCGTTATATGACCAAAACAACACCTTCCATTGGTTGAAAAGGTTCGAAATACATTTTTTTATATAGGACACGTCAATTTGATTTCACCTCGCCCGATGGTAAGCTAAAGGCAATGTCTTGGAAAAGAGGGTCACCATTACAGACACGAACCATGTTACAATGGTGGCACTCAGCTTGACGGCCTCATCAGATGCTTTTTCACGCCCCGCTTAAAGGACCCGGCACTTTAGGAAGAGGGAAACACGTGAGCTGGTAAGGAATTTCAGTACATACATACATACAATCACACTTTTATCCCCGGAGGGTTAGGCAGAGGTGAATTAACACCTACATTTTACCAATCATTGTAATAGGGGGTGAGCCTATTGCCGTATTTCGGGTAGGTACTATTGTTGACTCGAGCCATGCATCTGAGGCTGAGTCTGGGCTGTATATATTTGTCTTATGTTAAACAATTCCTGTACATACAGGTTGTAGATCTAAGTCTCTTATTAGACAGTTTTCCCTGACATTGTATGGTAAAACGGAAGCAGGACTGACGCATGGCGATCGCACGTGACACGCATTTCACTGGGTCACCAGTTCGATGCCGGTTTGTGTCTCGGGACGTGCGTACGATTCACGCCTCGGTTCGCATATTAGGTTAAAGAAGTTGGTAAGTTTATGGTGTGAATGATAATGATTTTATATACTTTTTTGACATGGTTTTACTTTTTATTCTGTTGGTGTTACTGTTGACATGTTTTAATTCGGTTCTTGAAAGTTTTATTGATCCAAATTCTGGTGTTTATCGTTCTATTGTTTTGATATAGTGTAGGTAGAGACTACTAATGACAGAGGGTGAAAATTTCAAAGGGAAGCCGGTACAAGAGAAATATTACTTCTTATAGAACGACCATTTAGGTAAGTATAGTTACTAAAAGCAAGCCGGCAGGGATCGAGTTATAAGGAACCCTCGCCACTGCAGACTACATCATTTAATTTTATACGATCCTGGCATAAATTCACTCCTTTATTTATTTTTTCATTGATACCTAAATTTTCACCTTTTGATGATACTCTTGCCCAGGCCTTTTCTTAAAAATGTCTTCGATCTTTCGGACAATAGTACACCTAGGTTGACGTTTACCTGGTTGCCCTTTCACTCTCTCTATTCGTAGCTCTATTTGTCAATCTTTTTTCGTCTCATATCCGTCTACTCCTTTCTCTATCATGGTTACTACGATATATTCACTCTACAGGTAGGTACTATAAAAGTACTAAAATATTATTATAGGCTATATAATTTGTAAGTCTAGTAATTTTACTTTACGTAACAATTCAAAATAAGAACACCTGAAATGTTCTACAAACAAATTTCATTTCCCATTTCAAAATAACTTCCGTAACAATACCCCTCCTCAATTTTACTGAACGAAGTAAAAATCATACACTATTTTGACCTATAGAGTTGTCAATTTAAGAGTCAAAATTGCTTGTATGTTTTTGCTATAAAATTTAATCTGTGTGAATAGCTGTATCGTTTAATTACACGCATAGAACTGTCAAAAGAGTAATCATTCGCACGGTCTCCTTTCTAAAAGATTTTGTGCTGTGTACCAATGAACCTTGTCAATCTTATTACAAAGGAATAAAGACTAAATTAGCTTAGCAAGTAGTTTACGACGCGCAGTAGTATTCTTAAGATAGGTGATGTAGTAGGGTGAGAATTTAGTTATTATGTTATTATAAGTACTTTGAAGTACGCATAGTTTTATTTGAATTCATAAAGTAGTTCATTAAGTAGTTTTAAGATACTTTTTTGTTATTATCGGACTAATTGTCATCGATAATTCCCAGATTCGAACCCTAGCTGTTACACTAACACCTACTCCAAGCACAAGCAATTTAGCCTAATTACCCTACTATTCGGCTACATTAATGGAATACTCTTCTACGTAAAATTAGTAGGTAATTTACAATAATTTACTTTATTTTTAGGCCCCAAAAATTCTCCAGCTTACTTCCCACTCTAGCCCTTTAAAAATAAGATACAATGTTCCCCAAACTTAACAAAAGCATTTATAGTTCTTTTGTTTACAATATTAGACACACATACAACCTAATCTTTGAATAGTTCTGCAATGAAGCGCGTTCAATATGTAAGGAGCTACATGATAACTGTATCATAAATCAGAAAATACTAAATACAGAAGAAAGTAATCAAAAAATACTCGTTTGTATACCTCAATCTCCTCACCAAAACAATTTTGACGGAGCGCGTAATCAATTTCGTACAGTGAAAGTTTAAGATAATTTCTCAGATAGACAGGTACTACATAATCTCGTATATTACAGATGTTATCAAGAAAAGCATTCGGCGGTTGATTTCAATCAAGCATTTCAACTTTGAGTAACAATTTCACTTGTGAATCAAGAAAGCACGATGCGAGACGGCACGAGATGTATTCTTGTTTTGTTAGCTTTTAAATCGGCCCTATGATTTGATTGGAGTGTTTAGAATTTGAGGCAGGGGGAAATAAGTCATCTTTCCGTCAGTACCGGTGGCATCGCTGGCTTTCACCTCGGATTGCGGGATCTGCTTAAATACGAGTATGATTTGGATTGGTTTTTCGGTAATATTGGAACAGCTGACTGCCGTCTAACTTTCCAGTCTGAATTGTGGTCAGTCGCCAACCACTTGGGTTGTTCAGGTCACTCATAATATAGATCACCTATGATAATACTCGTAAAGATAAAGGTCAATATGCCAGCCGGGACCTACGTACCCTCGCTACGTAGCAGACGCTCATCATCTAAGATTCGGCTCGTTATTACCAAGATGGTTGATAGAGCCATGAGATGGTGGTGAGAAAAGGTATCCTTTGAAGCACGGAAGCGCTCAGTTACCCATGCAAATGGCAACCATATCTAGGCAGATTACCCTCTGATAGTTTTTCGAATACTTCTAGCTTTCGCTATTTATTAATACAGGGTGTGATATTATTTATCTAACATACCAGTAAGTGGTGGAACAAGTTCATAATCTCATAAAACCCATAATATAATTATATAGGAGCGTACAATCCGTCCATTTTCTAGTGAATTACCGTTTACTGAGTGGTTTGCGTTTCGAAATGAGTCCTCAACTTTTATGGCGGGAAAAGTGTCGTGTAAAAAGTTGCACGACAGTGCGAGACAGATATACCGTTTACCGTGAGAGTGAGTGTGACAGAAAGTGTGTCAGTGGGTAAGCAAGCCCTGTGTCAATGCACTTGCTGCGGTGTCGCGAGTAAATACAGTTGGCGGTGTTTTTCATTAATTATTCTGTACAACCGTGATAAGACTATGAGTTGCATTCTCTACAACTGTGATACTGATAAGACTATGAGTTAAATTCTGTACAACTGTGATAAGACTATGAATTAATTCATTATTTAAATACACATTTATCTTTTGGATTTTTAGACGTAGAAGAGCGCCTAGTGGTTCTAAAATGCTTTGGAAGCTACTGGAGCTAAAAAGAAAGCTATAAAAATAGCTTTTAATATGAGTTATATACCTACATTTATTTCAATAGGTATCTATAGATCTACATTAGAAACAGCCAGATCAATGCAAAAAGACAGTCATATTCACGTAAAACAATATTTGCACTAAACGAGAATCAAACGTCCAACAAGGAATAGAAGACAAACTCTCTACCACTATGAGAAAGTAACCCTGTCTATCTATTATCCTTTCATGCCTAAACAACTAAACCGATTTTGATGAAATTTGATACAGAGATAAACTAAACCTTGGGGAAGGACATAGGCTATGTTTGGTCACGATTACCAACATTTATACGGGTGGAGCCGCGGGCAACAGCTAGTATCCATACTAATATTATTAATAATGTGAAAGTAACTCTGTGTCTGTTTATTACGCTTTCACGCTTATACCACTGAACCGATTTTGATAAAATTGGGTATAGGGGTAGATTAGAACTTGAGAAAGGACATAGGCTATGTTTGGTCGCGATAACCGACATCTACGCGGGCGGAGCCGCGAGCAAAAGCTAGCTATCTATAAGACAAGTGTGTATGACATGTAACATTGCACGCTATATTATACGCAATAATACGTCCGAAACATACCTACATTTAAATGTCAATATTATCATACGCGCATCTTCTGAGACTTAACCTATCTATTCTTACAAAACTTATTTCTCACGATGAACTATGTATAATGGCCGTTCATTTACACAACTGTCTGTCCGTTTGTCTACTGATGACACTATTGCAACATATAATGTCGCATGTTTTTAATAGTGCTTTAAAAATGTTTGGTAGCAAACTGGCTTTTGAAAGTGTGAATGCACGATAGTAAGAAAATCAGTAAAATGTACTCAAAACGGCGAATTTGCATGAAAAAATTTGTGAAGCTATAAGGACTGAAAAAGACGTCGGGCTGGTGTTTCTGCGTACCCCGTGGAGAAAAAGCGTGAGTATTGTATGTATTTATGTAGCGAAATCAGTTGATCGTCGGTCGGGGTGTGAAAGATAGCGACTGCCATATGACCTCCACAACCCGATATTAGGCGATATCGAAGCATTGCAGCTAGACCATTTGTTGGACTTTTTAGGGCTCCAACTACCCGTAATAACTGCCATAGTATGTATGGCAATTGGCACCGACACCTTGATGTAGTCTCTGAGGCACGACCAGACCAATGCAAATACCCATATTCATACATAATATTTGCACTAAGCGGGGATCGAACGCGCACCTCCTGTGAAGCGGCCGCGTTCACAACGCCACAGAGGCGGTCGGTTATCTCCGGTGTTGGTTGTAAAATCGTGCACTCTTTAAAAAAAATATACTAAGTAAAGTTGAGAACAAAAGAATTAGGCGTTAATCTACAACACCGTTCACGCAATACCTTCTATCTAACATTTTGTAACACATCTTATTAAATAAGATCTTAATCAACAAAACAAATGCACTCACAGGGTCATTTCTCAATAAGAGTTGAAATATTACGATAGTGACGCGAAAGCCTATCTATTAATGAATCCGGTTTGAATACCGGTCTTTGTGCCAGCTGCTGGTACCGATTTTGCAATGGTAGGTCCGGAATTGGGTCACATTTTGACAATACAGATACATTATAGATACTGTAGTAATTTAATTGGTATTTTTTGATTTCTAATTTTTAAAGATTCATAAAATAACTTCTGTCAAAAAAAAAATTAAATATTGTAGTTTTTTTTTTTTAAAGTCTATGAAAAAAAAGTAGAAGTATTTGATTTGACTTAGTTTTTTAAAGAATTTTTAATGTAATTGGTTTGTTACCTATTCCTATAGATTTCAATGGAAAAGTGACTATTTCACTTTCAACGATACTGTGTTCTCCCGTGCACAGGGGAGGTATGCTGGAAGAAAACTCATCCTTGAGTTAAGCTCGCCTTTGTACATAAAATCTCACTAATTTGTGTAAATGCACACTTACATAATGTGTGCACACTTACATGTTGTGTACAATAAGAATAAATAAAATAAAAATAAAAACTTTTTATAATTTTTTAAACACTTTTCATATATTTTTGTACGTGACATAGATTTATTCATAGCTTTTATAGTACTATTACTTATTCTGTGCTTTTATACACAATTTTATCATGCTGAGCATTTTACCAACATTTTTTTTAAATCTAAATAAATAACTTGGCACCAATCCCTGTCACATTCAAAGCTCGCACTTTAGAGCCCAGGGCCGCTCTCCTCACCCTTTTACTGTTTTTTTTATTTCTATGTAAGTGACTGCCTTCTGACCGCCCAACCCCGAGTAAGTCTGAACAAGAGCCTCGTACGTCAATCAATAGGCGTGCTGATTTGAAAGTGAGGTTGTTTTGGCCCCCGAAGCTCTTGAGGCCCCAAACACACTGTCTTACATAGTTTTAGTGAACTTTTCATAACAATTTTGATACTATTAACCCTGACCTATGTAGAATGTCGTTTAACCATATCAGTGATTAGGACTACTTTAAAAAAATAATTTATCATAAGTACCTACGCATATTAAACACCCATGGCCCAGTGCCTATAAATAAATGGAAATGAACCCGTTAAACACATTTTAACGCTATCTTTTATTGCTGAACAGCCTATTATATATGTAAATTAAGTGCGTACCTATTTACGTGTGTGGTAAGCCTACGAATTTAAATTGATATTTGATATTCTATGGGAACACGAGGCGTGTTATACCCATAGTTAATCGAACTAGACCTTGTTCTCTACCATCACCATATATACAATTATAGAACTAGCCCTGATTCGTGGTTTCAACTGCCGTACATGGTTCAATCTAAACAGTTACCCGACTTCCTAGTCTTATTACTCAGCTCCAAAGAATCGTCTTCAAAAACTGCCCTATCAACTGCAAGAAGAATTTTTCTAATCGCAAATATTTTCAGAAATTCTTTCTCATTTTGTAGTTCAAAAAACAAAATCATCAAATTTCTTATTAGTATAAACCATAAGGCGAGATGAAGTCATATTGACGTGCCTATGTAACAACAAACTTAGCCCCGAGCCTCTTATTGGCTTCACTATAGCAAATACAGTAATTTATCACTTATAAACCATCTTCCAAATTCTTCCTACAGACCCGGATCGAAAAAGCGAGGCGTGAAAAAGCATCTGATGAGGCCATCAAGCGAAGTGCCACCATTGTAACATGATACGTGTCTGTAATGGTGACTCTCTTTCCTGAGACTTGCCTACAGCTTACCATCAGGCGAGGTGGAGTCAAATTGATGTGTACTACATAAACAAGAATGTAGATTATTCTAGATCAACTTAATTTAGGTACAAACCCCGCACAATATTACACAACGTATAATATGACCAGTCGTGACCAATTTAAACTTTGAACTTGGTTTGAAAATGATCAGCCATTTAAATTATTTTAAACTAAGCTTCTTTTACAAGGAAGGATTTTTACGACTAGGTTGAAATAATTCCAGCAATAGGTATTAATGTTAAATGTTAACAGACTGTATTGTGTCTAGACATTGAACTTCCAGGTCTCTAAAGATACCTTTAGATATTTTTTATCTAATATCGAAGCTTAATTCCGGCATATATTGTAACACTATGTTTTATCATCTCAATCGGATGGATGATATCATCACAAATCACAGATATGAGAATAAATTTCACAATTTTAAATTAGCTATAATATTGATATACCATAATCTGGGGGCACGGCAGTGCCCCCGCCAAGTCGAGCAAAAAAGAGTGGCACGGCCGTAACATAGTTCTTTTAGTTTTCGCTTCACGTAAAATATTTAAGTCCAGCAAAATCTACAGTTAGACTGATAAAGCGGACCCCAGACTCCGAGGTGAGCTTCGGATGCGACTGGGATTATTGCTAGGACGTAGAAGAAGATCTTTTAGTTTTATCTTAATGTTTTACTATTGTTTAAATAGTAGGTACCTAGTGTACCTACCTACATATTAATTTCATATTTTATTGTGTAATTTAAATAAAGCAGTAAATGTTACGTAACTTAATATTGAGAGACTACTGATGACCTGAACAACAGCTTGAACCCACTCTTAATCATAGCAAATAATAAATTCATATATTTTTAGCAAAAAAGAAACTAGTAGACCCGGTAGGTAGTAGGTAGCCATTATCCAGTCATTTAATAAAACATAATCACAAAAAACATAAATTAAAAAATAATTCGAATTGTACAAAACTACGTAAATTGAAAAAAAAAAACACTATAATAATTTAAGTGTCAGCGTCCGCGTCGTCAAAACTTCCTTACTACATTAAATACCTATAAAAACAATAACACCAGTTAAACAATCTTATTGAAAAACAATCGTGACTTATTAACAATCAAAAAACTCTATGTCCAAACTGATGAGCAGATGACCAAACACGGAAATTATCAACTGACTAGTTTTTCTTCAATAATCGTCATTTTACTGTCGAGTCATCGATACCACTTGCCATTGACTGAATTAGCTGATGATTCATTCATATTTGTTTAAACTATTGCCCTGAATAAGCGACCAGACATAAAAACACTTGTAAAAGAAACTTGAAAATGGAACCTGTCATTTGAGCTTGTCATTTGGATTTGTACAAGAGGTTTAATGAAAGCAGAGGATGCTCGTAAAGTCATAAAGTGTGTAAGTACACAAGCAGATGGTAAATTGTTATATCTTCTTAACCAGAGGATAAAAGACGTCGATATGTTTAAAAAATTGAGGGTTTACTGTATTATGTAGCCAGACAAATACAAATAACTTCAAATTGCTTTTTTCCCTCGTTGATAAGGAAAGCACCTAGTACTCTCACAAATCGTCAAAAATGCATCGAACTGCTACTAAAAATTCATAGAAAGGCGCCGGGTTTGAATCACAGCTAATACACTACCGATGTGAACCCACTCCATCCTAACACAATCAACTTATCTTAACTTAGCTTGAAGGGTTAACGGGTATACAAGTAATTTCAGTTATTTAGTTATTCTTTAAAAAATATCAAGTGGTATTCTTATAATTAAGAGCAAATTTTAACAATCATCTTGAACCACGATCAATTAAAAATAAAATTTGTTTCCCTCAAGTTAATAAAACGTGAGAATAAAATTAAGGTCAATAGATATTTACATATGAAATTCAGCCAAAATGAAAGAGAGACGCTTCCTGATATAGCTGAGAAAAGGAAACTAACACGCATGATGTTTTAAAAATTAAACAATTGTAGTACAAGTTCCGACAATCCAAACAATAGTTACAGATCTCATAGTAACATAATATAAGGCCTTATATCATTCTGTTATATAATACATAGCATTTTCCATGAGAAGCAAGTCGGAAGTGCTACTTCCGAAGCGTTCAATGGACCATCAACGTTTGAATTTTGTAACAGCACGCGTCAATGGATTGTAATGATTTATTGGAAGTTACCACGTGCAGTGTTTTCATTGGTAATATTACGTGAAGATATTACGGCACCTAGATGCATTGATCGAGTCATTGGTCAGCTTAAACCATACGTTACTAGGGTCTGTCTACTTTACTGGGTCTGGGCTAGCTGCTTCCAGCTTCGACGCGGGGAAACTGGTCAAAGGACTACTGCTACTGAAAAATTGCAGTAATCCGATTAACCGGACTAGCAAACGGACTACTGAGACTAAAGAGTCCGACAAAATTTAATAAGAATCTGGAACGATGTTCGCCATTAACTCGAAGAATATCTAGATGCCAACTAAACAAAGCTTGTTGGTTTTAGAATGCGAATCGTCATCATAATAGCGTTAGACCCGGTTGCATCCAATGCTTGGATTTTGAACCCTAGAACCCGCTAACCTAATTATCTCCTGGTTTGGAAAATGTAGACTTTTACGAGAACAACTGCCGTATGTTCCGTTCGACGCCGAAAACCTGAGCCTCATGCGGTAATCATCCGATATACCAGCAAGCAGCTGAGGTTCTTCGGCTTTGAAAATTTTTATATCCCACTGTCTTCTTTGAAAAAAATATTTTACTGGACACGTCAGTATGACTTCACCTTGCCTGATAGTAAGCTGGAGGCACAGTCTTAGACAAGAGAATCACCATTACAGACACCAACAATGTAACAATGGTGGCACTCAGCTTGACGGCCTCATCAGATGCTTTTTCACGCCCCGCTTAAAGGACCCGGGACTGTAGGAAGTTAAGTTTTGAAAAGAAAAAAGTTCAGTAAGTACTTCTTTATCTAGTTTACCTGGTATACGGAAATCACAGAGGTAATATTCTCAAAGAAAGTAAAAACAAACGCTTAAGACAAGATCTGGAAAGTGACCCATCACTTTCTTTGCTGACCTATGACGCCTCAGGCACACAATCGTGTAAAAATGTTGCCAAACGGTATTCCGTATTCGCCTTAATGTAAAAGTATTTTTATATTCACAGTATTACTTCGTTTTGGTTGTTCTTCTTTCTGCGTGAATTGTAACACTTACTATTTAAGTAATCTGTGGTAGCACTAACAGTAATTAGATATTGCTCGGGACTTATATCTTGACCTAAAATGAGCTTAAAATATAGAGCACATTTTGAGCGCATTTTACACAATTACTAGCAGTATCCGTTTCTTGGGTGTCTTTTGAGGATAGATCGGGGTGCAACTGCGATGGACGATTCACGAAGCATAGGTTATATTATAGGTAGGTATTAGGATATCATAGTCACTAGATTAATTATGTTTTCTCAAGCGACTACAATATGGGGGTCCTTCAAGAAAGCCATTAGGAGGTTTCTTCAGGGTCCATAGGCCACGGTAACCACTTTCCATCAGGTGGGCCGTGTGCTTGTCTGCCACCTAAGTGGTATAAAAAAAATTAGCTTATCTGCATAATCTATTAGTTTTTTGTAATATCTATAACAGCTACAAAAAGTTGTTGCTGGTCAAGTAATGGTCTAACGTACCATTTTTTAGTTCTGTACAGTCAGTTTCATAGCATGTCCATACGATAGGACATCCATTAAAAATAATACAGTAACAAACTTGATCGAACTTTTAAAAAAATTGCGTGATAGTTAAACAATAAAACAACAATATGTTCAACAATTATCCAATATGGCAAATAGTAAAGAAAACCTTGGCGAACAAAAACGATTGCTATTAAATAATCAATGGTATTATATGGTAATGGCTTCCCATAGCCGCCATTGTTTCGCACGTACGTTCGGGATATGTTGACCCAGAATCGATTGTGAAGCAGTAACCTTGCTGTAGATTCTTCGTGATCTACAAACGTATACAATGTGAAAAGGTGGATTCGAAACAAGATGAAACATATCATCTTATGACATTGATGTATTGCAATAGTCAAATAAACAGTGTCAAATCTTGGTACGAGTATATACCTACCTAATCTTGTGTTGTCTCTGAATACGTACATACACTCACGCCATTAAATCCCCGAACGGGTAGGCAGAGGTGTATTAACACCCACATTTCGCCAACTGTAATTTTCACTCTCATGTATTAGGGGGCGAGCCTATCGCCGTCTAGCGGGCACTTTGTCATGAGCTTATGTTTACTGTCAGACGGAGAACAGTCCTATCTCTTAGTCGCCTTCTACGACACCCACAGGAAGAGATGAGGTGGCCATATTCTACTATCTTGTTGTCTCTGATCTTCTCCTAAACAGTTGAACCGATTTTTTATTTGTCTTGTTGCGATATTTTTTATTGGAAGCAAGTATTCTTCATATAGGATATTAAGTATTTGGAGCAACCGCCAGGCTACGGATGTAGCAAACGCCGGGTCCAGGTTGAAGGGGTAGGCTCAAGAAATCCTAGCTTGACATCGTGGAGGGTGACATGTGTAGAAAAAAAAGAAGAAAGAAAATGAAAAGAAAATGGTCTCACTACCAACGACTGACCAAGATCGTATGATGTGGAGGAGGAAGAGCCGGAAGGCGGACCCTAAGCTGTGAGGTCACCTTGGCTTCAGATGTAATCAAGGAAATATGTCTTCGAAAAGATGATGATTATTAGGTGTTTGGAGTTGAGTATTGTGTATAGTTTGCTTAGCTTTAGCATGTCTAGGTACATATATGAGATTAAAAATGCATAATTAATGGAATTGAAAAATTAACCATCTAGAATTTAAAATACACTTAAAAGTTGTAAAGTAACTGCTGCGATAACAAAAGTAATAAACCATGTCAACATTTTTAAAAGATACCTGCCACAGATAAATTTAAAGTATGTATTGCCAATTTCGGAAAGTAATTACCCCAAAACAAAATTGAAATTTTGAATTTATTTGTACAACACTTGAATTTAATCTACCGACCGCAGCGACCAAAAATCGACATTGAAGAGAAAGTCCGAATATTTACAATTTCACATTCTGCGAAATCTCATTATCACGGATAATTTGGTAATACTGGGTTTGTAGTATAATGGGCGTGTTATTTTGTTACTGAACATGTTGTCATACTCAATTGTATAAACAACTACAATTGATTTTCTGAGACGCCATTCTCAATTTTACCGCGAACACCTTAATCATCCATATCTATATTGCTAGAGTTAAAATCGTAAAATTTCTACCATAAATGTTTTCATGCCTAATTAATAATTTCCATTGTAGATTTACTTGCAATTGCAGATGGTTTGTAATGAAATTTTATTGTGCAATCATTGAGGTTTCGTGAATAAAGGTCATCTACCTTAGTATGAAATTGTTGTAGTATAACAGATTTTGTACAAAGAGCGTCACTGTGAACACGGTATGAAACAATGCTTACATATTACGCATTATTTATGTAATGATAAATGAAATAGCGATGAGAAATTCGTTCATTAAGAAACTACCAAGTGATAATTTAATCATTACTCGTCTTTTCATACAAAGAAAGCTACCAACGAAAGAAGAAAGTTTGTTAAAGTTTATAAATCGAATCACATAATCTACCACGCCTTCGAAATTCAAAATGAGGTAAAAACAGTTCACTACATGATCGCGCGCTTACCATTGGCATAATAAACGAATATAATGGCATTTTGAATTTACATTTTGAACTGTAACACTATACCTAAACGGAACACTTTTGCTTGAAATTTTTGCGGTTAACAACGTGAATGTCAAGTACAAGAAATCGATTGTAACGTTCGCTAATATTTTAAAAACTTTCAAGTTTAGGCCAATGGCATCGGTGATGAGGATTACCATTATTTTTTCATTGAAATCTACTAAATTATAATAAATTCCACATTTATAACAAAAGTGTTCAAAACTGATTTCTTGGTTGTTAGTTTCGATTTCATCAGATTGTGTTTTATATGAAAAGGCTTTTGTATCTAACGTAATACGTTTTTACAAGTAATCATTGGGAATTGGGGTCAAGCCTTGTGAGAGTGAAACTGCATTTTTTGTAAAGACACCCACGATGACTAGTTTTTGTCTCTTTCGCACAGTGCTTCGAACTTTGCACTTGGACGAAATTTGATCGTTTCGCTAACACACTTTTGGCGCAAAAACTTTCTCATGAGCTTTAAATGTTTTATCACCTGAGGCCTACAAATTATCATATATTTTTGAAGTTGTGTTGATTCCCAATAGAGTAGAATAGAGCCTCTCATCTCTTCTTGTGGGTGTCTTAGAAGGTTAAAGGATAGTTCTGTTCTCCATCTGATAGTAAACATACAGCCCATGATAACGTGCTAACTTGACGGCAATAGGCTCGCCCCCTATTACGTGGGACCAAAAATTATAGTTGGTGAAATGTGTGTTACTTCTACCTATCCCTCCGGGGATTTACAGTCGAGAAGATATGCGTGAATATTTGTATATTATAGCATACTAGCTGTCCCGGCGAACTTCGTACCGCCATATTTTTCCCGTTCCCGCTGCACCTATTTTCTTATCCTTTAAACCTTCCCTGGACACCCACTTAATGTGTAGGTATAACCTGAAAAGTTATACCTACACATTAAGATTACCAGCCTACACATTAGGTGAAAAACGTGCAGTTAGGTATATGTAACGTAACAACAAACTATTCAGAAGTGATGTGCAGTGCATGCCGAATAAGTACCTTTCATCACGAGCAACGTAAAAATATTACAACCAAAGTGCTTTCACAGTTCAATAAAATCGAAAGTATGTTTGAAAAGTGTGAATTCCGAAAAAAAGTCTGCGCTTGCACTGTCAATTGACGTCCTACAAATAAGGTTGCCAACAAATAAAATTTACCCGGAAATTTGGGTAAATATATTTTAAACAAGAATAGATATAATGTTCCCCCTGTTTTTTAGCAACAGATTTGGTAACCATAGCCTTGATAATGTTGCCATGTTGGACATAATTATATAAACGGTCTCTCACGATAACCTACTGAAATTGCTCAATATTGGTATTAAAACTATTAATGTAATGATCAACCTATTATTTGAACTGATATTGATTTAGTCGTATTTTATAAATCATGTTAGTTACTGTAGATTGTATAACTATTGCAGCTTTAGTTCTAGGATTACCTAAATCTAGATTAAGAAATAAGGCTATGACTTTTTGGTAGTACTATATTGTTTCCTTTATTAGTTTACAACTTAAGTAGCAGACAAAAAAACCAGACAGACAGACCTACAGACGTATGCCACATCAGACCTGTCACACTCATGCTGCTTTTACTGAGGCCTATAGACGTGTGCAACACCAGACATGTCACACTCGTTTTAAAATCCGTTAAGTAAATACAAAATACATACATAACCTAACGATATAGCTATCTAAAACAGTTATGTTAATATGCATTTTTATGTCTGTTAAGTAAACTTGACACTGGTTGTTAATCTTTTGAATGGATGCTGGTAACCCTTAAATATCGAGGTCATTGTAAAAGTGAAAAGTGCTGAACAGGTTTGGTCAAAAATCAAGTTTGTAACAGGTTGTTTTCTCTGAGCCAGCATCCACGAGATTTGGCCACATGAAATGCGAGTGTTGCTAACAGAAATAAAGATTTATTAATCTACTGTATTACTGACATACTGGTAACTTTCTGTGGTAGATATTAAATTGGATAATTTGCGAAAGTGCCATCACTTTGGACACGTTTCCTCGCTGGATTGGCTGGCCTAGTACATACCAGGAACAATACATTTTGTTGATCAATTATTTATTTAAACTATCATGGTCACTCACATTACTATTAAAGACTAGCTGACCCCGCGAACTTCGTACCGCCTAACAGACGATTCTTTATTATTTTTTTTATTTCTCACTCCGTAAGAACCATCCTCGTACTTCAAGGAATATTCTAAAAAATGAATTAGCGAAATCGGTTAAGCCGTTCTCGAGATTTGCGCTTAGCAACACATTTAGGGATTCATTTTTATATAATAGATATCGGAATATTTACCATTAATTTAGGCATTAATAGATAGTCCAGTTTCTCCGAGATCATGGTGTTTGCAACAATGCCGAAATATTGGAAACTCCAAACAACACAATATGTTAAATGGATAATTATTTTCTTTCTCGGAAAGTTTCTTTGTTTTCATTATATGCAACACTTTTGTCTGCTACTGTACCATTTTCTAAAATAATTTAATTCTTTTTTATAAATAGGACACCTCAATTTGACTCTACCTTAACTGAAGTCTTGAGACTTAAGAAAAAAGTGCACGAATCATCACCACATTTTTAAAGAGGAGTCATTTCTCACATCTATAAATTCAGTATGTATGTGCAAATCGACCACTAAGCTATGTCTACTATTAACGATACATCATTTGGATTCTACAGCTATCTAAAAGTCTTAATAAGGTACTGACCATGGATTCGGATTTGGAATATTGACGGTAGTTATATTTTCCATTGCGTCACTACATGCCTAACTAGTTACGACCATGGATTCGAATTTAAGACATGAAATCACGAAAGCTACGATTTCCACGGTACATGAAAGAAGACGAAAGAAGACATACATACTTACATACATATAGCCCCGCCTTTATCCCCGGAGGGTCATGCAAAAGTGAATTAATAACACCCATATATTTCAACATTGATTCGGGTTCACGTAATAGATGGTGAGCCTATTGCCGTATTCCGAGCACTATTGTTGACTCGAGCCATTTATCTGAGGCTGAGATTTAATGGAACTATGAGGCAAAGGAGAATGGGCAATCCGATAAGACCTAGGCTCACCAGATGTACCAACGTATGACAATCAGATCGAATATACTTTGAGGAACGGTCATGCATGACATACGGGTGAGCATGAAAGAAAGTGGTAGAAGCAAGTAGTATCGGGATCGTAGCAAGAGGAAACATACCGCATGTTTCCACTTGCTACGATCCTGATACACATTGCTTCTGTGTACTGAAATAGGAAAAGGTATGATATTATTTACTCGTGCATGTATGTATGTATGTAACGGTAGAATGGTTGATCAGTGTTGTTTATTTTGTATTCCTTTCTTTTTTAACTGCAAAAGACACAAGTTATTTCGCTAATAAATTACAAATCAATTTATAAATTTTTATAAAATTGTTAATAACGAGATACCAATTTTTCATAAATTGATCTTTGACCAAATATAGTAAAATCATAAAACTATGCTTTCTTCTTTATATTTATCATAAGACGTCATTCTTAACTTGACATACAACAAACATGACATTTATCTCTAAAATTATAGATTTTAAATGAAGTTACTAACTTTAAATGTAGTAAAAAAATTTAAATGAAGTTAAGGTGTGGCAAAACAGAGAAATTTTGCATATATGAATGATCACTATTATACAAAGTGAATTCTGATTAACCTAGACCGAACAAGACACATAATTTATAGATACTATAAAAAGCTTATGTTTTATAATTATAATATTGATATTCAGTGTTACTTTTACGATTTTACTGCGGCTACAAGTTAATTATCTCTAAAAAGTAGATTGGATGATTGTAAGCATTCTAATCAGTTTTATTTACTAATCACTTTTAGAATTCTTAGGTAAACTTTTGAAAGTAATTGTTTAAACTCTTACCGGTATTGCTTTTTATCTAGGCTATCATCATCATTTTCATAGCTAGCATTCGAAGTTTTGCACTTTGGAGTCAGAGGTCTACTTTTTTATTGTTGTGTAGACTTTCCGGGAGCTACTGCTGTTTAATTTCCTTAACCTGTTAGAAAAACCTGCGGCAGAGCCTCGTACATTATTAAGCAGGTGCGATTTACAGCCAAGTATCCAAAAAATCTAAGTTTATTTGCGCGTCTTGCTTAAAAAAAGCTTGGCCACCTAAAATATAACTCATATGAGACTGTTTTGAAATGTTAAGTGCATTACTGTTGTAATACTGTATGTAAAAGTAACAGAAATTTGCCCTTCTAAACTTCAGCAATTAGTAAAATTGTTGTAAAAGGAATGAATATAATATTGCTATAATATGCAACTGTTATATTTGCGCAACTTATTTTATCTTAATGTCAATGATTAGGTATATATATATGCCGTAATATAATATAAATATCAAACATTAGCAATAATTTTACGTAATTTATGATGTCATGAACAGGCCTACAGAAACGGGAGGGGAAGTATTAATGGAGGTCTATTACAAATAGTACGTAACTTAGGCTTTTTAATTAAACTCGTTTTTTTGTACTTATCTATTAAACAACGTACTAATTAGATTACTGTAATATGGTAATTTTAAGAAACTTTCTTTCAATGAGGTTCGTTCTTAGAGACCGTTCTCTAAGGTTATAAATAGAGTCGACAGTATAAAATCTGGTACGTACATAGAAACACCTAGTAGATTAAGCTTAATGGTAAATTAAGATTAATGGTCAACGATTGAAGAGAAAATGAAGCTTAGATCTGCTATGTTACAGCGGCAACACACATTGTTCAAATTTCAGATCAATTCAACCGTCAATGAGATAATACCCACTGACATACGAACATTTTGGGGATTCTTAGTAATAGGGTCCCGTGGATACTTTTCTGGTACAGAATCCTTTATAGTTCGGAAAACATCGAAAAGACAATACATGACAGTTGACATTTATCTTTAATATTATAGGTTTTAAACGAGGTTACTAATTTTAAATGAAGTTACCAATTTTAAATGCAGTTAAGTTTTTTAAATGAAGTTACTAATTTTAAATACAGTTACATATGTTTAAATGAAGTAAGGATGCAGTAAAGTGGTGGCCAATATATTATGCAGAAAAAGTGCAATACTAAAATGGAAGAAAGAAACAAACTGATACTATAGCTACAATATAAACTTTGTCGTTATCCAAGCGTTGTACGTAGGTGGTCATTGCTATAGGAAACCTAGTTGAGATGAAAGTAAGGCTGTTGCTCGAGGTCACCGCTCTGTGATCTTTTGTTCAGCGGTTATCAACGCTTGTTATAGTTTAAAGACATTATGTCAGTCCTATTAAGTACTTATCTTGCATTTCGACTGATCATTACATAGATGAATCACTGCCAAAATCACACAGGTATTAGCCTAATAAGGAATGTAGCATCAGTATGTATGGCGATCCTTTCTAATTGATTCTTGAATGAAACTTCATGTACAATGTAAACTTGAATCAAATACACATTTTCATTCATTTCATTCTAAAAAAAAAAAACAAAAAAAAATCTTCGGGCCCCAAACCTACTTCATTTGACGATTGTAAAATCGTAAAAATCAAACCTAATCATGGACAGAAGGAGTAAGGAAGCAGACACCAGGTTCCTAAGTGGAAGTTTTAAAGAGAGAGAGAAAACACCTTCACACTTTCAAACTTCTTTCAAACCTACTTTTAACTTGTTGTGAATTTTTTATAGTGATGTATGAATAAGCCTATTGCAGTCCGCTGCTGGACTTAGGCCTCTCTCAGTATGCGCCATTGTTCCACTGCAAGAAAATCATCAAATTAGCATTTCCACATGCTGTCCATCCCATCTAGTTTTTCGTAGTCGTCTTATTTAGCTAATTAAAATTAGTTTATTTGCTATATCATAGTAGTAACTTGATTGCTTCCTTTCTGATGAAGGTCGAGTCATAAATGTAATTGGAGTACCTACCTACCTAATCTAAAAGTTGTTGACATTTCACTGATACCTATTAAATTAATTGTAGTACCTACCTGATGATAATTTGTATGGGCGGTTGCACTTTGAAGAGTGTTTTTATTAAGTATAGACAAGGTAAACTACATGTTAACTATTATGCATTGATACAATGATATATTATAAACTATTAATAAGTTGTCCGCACTCTATTGCATTAATCAGAGACACGACAGTGCACTACGCAAACAAAAAACGTCAATTTAACCTATTATTGCTGCTGAATAATATTATTATTACCTATAATAATAATATTATTCAGCCAATTCCGCAGTTAAGACTGGTAAAGCGGACCCCAGACTCCGAGGTGAAAGCTTCGGATGCGACTGGGAATTAACGCTAGGATGAAGAAGAATAATATTATTCATTTAAATAAAAAATTATATAAACTAATAATAATAACGTATTTCTTCACGCGAGTGCTACATTTTTTTTGGCTCGTGTTTGCACCCATTTTTTGAAGCCGCCATGTTCCTGCAGGTGTGCCTATAATAATATGTCATGGCATTAACAGCGACTTTTGATCTGTTAGGGTCAGGCAGAAAAATTCTCAATCATAATATCAATCCGGGCTAAAAAAAGATTGACTACGCAATATAATCTATCCCTGTATCAAATTTCAGCCAGATCAGTTCAGTTATTAGAGCATGATTGAATAACAAACATCCAAATATGTTAACAAACTTTCATATTTATATTAGTAAGAAGTAGAATATATTCAAGGAAATGTTAACTTTTCAAGAGAAAATCTACAGGTATTTGCAATCTCCATACAAAACCAATAAATACATGGTTGGTTCTGGTTGCACATCCGATACTCAATGATGATGGTATAGAATGCCATTCCATTCCGATCGGACACTCTTACCTACCATTAAATTCGCATTAGAGCTTTTCTAAAACAATTTAAAGCATCATAAGCGAATTCCTTCGAAGCATTCTTGGAGATCTTTGTCATATAAGTAAGCGGAGAAAACGGATAGACATTCAAGTCGATTCTCTTATGACAAAAACTAAACTATGTGTAGTAATCGGGATGCTTCGTGACAATGTATTCAGGCTGCTCGAAGCGCTCAGGAGTATTGCCGTCCCAATCGAGCAGTCCGACTGGGGAAGTAACTCCGCTCTATAGAATACCACGGGTATAATAACCTTGTGTTGTGTTTCCGGCTTTGAATAGGGTAGCCAGAGCACACTGGAGAGGTTTTATACTGTCAGTGGGAAGACCTAAGGCTCGTAATGCTTATCTTTTTACGCTGACGGCACAGTATCTCTCTGTTGTTAAAGGGTCCGCAGTACAAGTGTGACTCCCCTGGTGTTGCACTCGTCCATAGGCCACAGTTACCACATTTCATCAGGTGTGCCGTGTGCTTGTCTGCGACCGAAGTGGTATAAAAAACCATAAGAAAGTGGGTATCCCGGTGCTTCCCGATCTAGCTAACCTACTCATGATGCGAATAGTTTAACGTTGCCACTAAAACTATTACCAATATCTAAAACTGATGGATACCAGCCTGTAGTCAATGATTATTTTGCCACTAACAGCAACAAAAAAGTGACATTAAACTATAATTTCAAAAGAAAGGTCTAATCACGCATTTCTTAACTTTCCACGGACGTACTATAACTTAATAGTCATAACCGTAATGCCCATTGCCAATTGTCCCGTTGATCGGCGCGTGCGCATGGCACCTGTCACACGGGCATTGAGCCGACTGTTACACCGACGCGTAGCAAATGCGTGAAAGATCGATTTGTGAATGTATGAAGTGGTTTGTGCGTGTCATTTTGTCATTATGCTTGGTGGATCATTTAGACTAAAACAAATATTTTGCTTAGTGTGAAGTCATTCAACTGAATGAATGGAATAGGTACCTAATAATAAATCTATTCGATTATTATAAAGGGGTAAAGTTTGTGAGTTTGTGACGATATATGGAGTAATATCTGGACCTACAAAACCGATATTCAAAATCAATCAATAGAAATTCACATCCTCATTCAGCTAACCAACTAGGCTTTCCTATTGGCACAGGGAGGTCAGACGGTAGTCCCTTCCTGAAAAGCCAATATACCAATCAGAAACTGTATGCAGATCGTAGGCTCCAAAGTACAACTTTGGACGCATCATGCAACTAAGAAATTCCTATGAGGACCTATCACCGTAAAGTCCTGCATTCAAGTATTGAGTGGTCAACTAAGGTTACTGAATTTTTCTGTTAGCAATTCCGAGTCCGGGAAAAGTACCTGTTGATGGCATTAGGCTCAATTCATCCGATAGTAAACATAGAGACCAAAAGTTGCTGATTAACACCAAAATGCTCATTTTATATTACCAGCCACCAAGAAAGTAGTTGATGAAATATGGGTGTTTACGGTACCTCTGCCTATCTCATAAATAGCAGTTTAACTTATTGTGATTTGGAAGGTACCGTTAGAAAAACACAATTAACAGAATCTACAGAAGATGCTTGCGTGTTTATGGAAACTGTACTTTTTGGTTTTTTATTACTGCTTACACACAATGTTTGTATTGTCGTTAATATACCGTGAAGATATTATTTTAGCTGTTAATAATGAGATAATAAGACGAAATATTATACCTACACAGTGATATCCCATGAAAAGGTAGGCAAAGTTGTTTGCTTGAGAATGAGTTTAATAATATGGAAATACTTTTGCCCGCGGCTCCGCCCGCGTGGATGTCGGTTATCGCGACCAAACATAGCCTATGTCCTTTCTCAAGGTCTAACCTACCTCTATACCAAATTTCATCAAAATCGGTTCAGCGGTTTAGTCGTAAAAGTGAAACAGACAGACAGACAGACAGACAAGACAGACAGACAGACAGACAGACAGAGTTACTTTCGCATTTATAATATTAGTAGGGATGAGTTTAATAATTTGGAAGTATGAGTTCAATAATATGGAACTATGAATTTAATAATACAGAACTATGAGTTGAATAATATGGAACTATGAGTTTAATTAATTATTAAACTCATATTCTATAATTAGAAACAATTCATTTTAACTGAGCTTACCTAGTCGACTTATCCGGGAGCAACTTCAGCCTGATAACCGAACCCTAAGTCAAAATCTTGCCCTACAGTCTTGTCCGTTAATTAGTAGATTTCAATACAATGCTTAGGGGACCTAAGATCTAGATGAGGCCCCATACACTCATTACCACAACTTGACCATATGTGACACAACTTGACCATTATATGACAGTTAATACATCTTAGCCTATCCCATAAGTGATAAATCAGCGTGAATAAGCACATAAAAAATATATCTGCGTCCATTTTCACAATTTTGTAAGTACCGAGAAGCATCCCGCAGTAATACTTGCGATACCGCAGAATGTGGAGCATTACGACTAAGTGTTTCCTTCGGCGTCTCTCGTGATTGGTATGCTCTGTGATTCCATACACCGCTACCATAAATTCCGTGTAGATTGCTTGTACGGTACTCGGATAATCCGGTAATGTTGTTTCCCACATCCGTTGGTCTAGCTAGATCTAGATGATCGATGCCCGCTTAGTGAAAATTTTTGTATGCATAAAGGACAATGCCAGTATTTGTATGACACCTGGTCCTGTCACATCGCTGGATAGGTATTTATGAGCTGAATAAAAGTTACTTTGGGGCCTAGTCCAAATCTTTGTCTGTTCAGAATTATTCTTTATTAGTTTTACAGGCAGTTTTACAGAGGTTAGGACCAAAATTGGTTCAGTCCTTTGCATTGGGGTAGGTGTTTAGTATACTATACTGTAAAATAATGAATGTGGGAGGGGGGGGGGGGGGGGGTCTGAAAAGTAACAAACGAAATAATACTATTTGGACTGCGTTGTATATCCATTTATCAGTGGGTATATATCTCATAAACCGCTGAAGCTATTTAACTGAAATTCCTACATACAAAAAATATACATTGAGATTGTTCTCAATCGCTTTTTTAAGTTAGTTTAAAATAAATATCGTGATTAGCGTACTGAAACTAATTTACAAAATAATATCGCTAATTGATTGCTGACCTCTTACAAGTATATAAGAGATCACAAAAGATCCTTTCCCAGTGTATATAGGTACAGAACATTCTCGAAGATGTAAATATCAAGGTCTGCGAACTCAATGCAAGGCTGCCATGCGGAATTTTCGCACAATGCACTCAGGTCTGAGATTTTCAATAGTTGTTTACTCATGTCCGCATTTCGATACTGATTTATTGATCAGAATTGACTGAATGGGACATTAATAACTACGTTTTCTTTCTCCTTCCCTTAGTCCCATATCTGTCTGGGGTCAGCCCCCCTAGACAAGTGGCAATCGTATTATAGAATAGAATGACGAATGTATGGAATTTAACGTGCGCGCGTTTTTTAATGATATGCAAACCCTAGTGGTTTATAAGTACTGATGTGAATTAAACTGTATAAGATAAGATAAGATTCGTTTATTTGTCAGAATATTGTATAAAGTTGTTACAAAATAGATGTCCATTATATTCTGCTGTCTCCAGCGTACAAATATTGAAAGGTTTAATATAAAATCTACATTATGTCAGCATACAATTAATAATGAATAATTATTCCTCACTTGAATGATACAGTCACAATAAAAGTTTATAATTATAAGATGTCAAATTATAGGCTATACAAGTCAGGATTCGCCGAGTAGATTCATATTGGACTCAAATATATATTAATAGTAATATTTTATGTGATAAAATAGAATAAAAAAAAGATAGTGAAATTTAAATTTTAAGGTCAAATAATTTGTAGACTGAACTTATATTTAGACAACTAGATAATAAATAATATTTATGTGTGTCTGAGACAGTCTTATAGTCAGTCTAACGGATCGTAAACCTGTCGTTATTATTTGAATTTTGATTAAACTCGATTAATTCCGCATCTTCGAATAGCTTCACCTTATAAAAGTGAAAGGATGTGTCTAGCAAATTATTCTTAAGGAATTTTATAACTATATTGTATAAAGTTTCTCCTGTGATGTATTTTTCTACAAAGATTTCAGGCAAAATGTTTAAATGATTTCAACCTGCCTGGGTTATCCCTACTAATATCCCTACTAATATTATAAATGTGAAAGTAACTCTATCTGTCTGTCTGTCTGTCTGTCTGTCTGTCTGTCTGTCTGTCTGTCTGTCTCGCTTTCACGCCCAAACCACTGAACCGATTTTGATGAAATTTGGTATAGGGGTAGATTAGACCTTGAGAAAGGACATAGGCTATATTTGGTCGCGATAACCGACATCCACGCGGGCGGAGCCGCGGGCAAAAGCTAGTATTGTATAAAGTTTCTCCTGTGATGTATTTTTCTACAAAGATTTCAGGCAAAATGTTAAACTGATTTCACCCTGCCTGGGCTATAAGTCAAGTTTAAAGTCTACCTATGTATATCTAATACTAATAGCTGCAGATTTTGTTGGTTTGACTGTTCGATATATAGCTCAGACTGTCAGATAGATAAGTAGATCAGTGGTCAGAGCATTTGCCCTGTAAGGGATTGGTCGCGGGTTCGAGTCCCGCCTGAGCCTTTTCACTGTTTCTTCTCTCATTCAATATGAATAGTTAGCATACTAATTGCTTTGAAATTTCAGTCAATTAGCGTCGGTAGCTTAGTGGTTAAGGAGTCGGCCTTACGATCGAGAGATCCTGGGTTCGAACCCTGACCATTACACTACCGACGTGAACCCACTCCTAGCACAAGCAATTTAGCTTACTTGGAGGGTTCAAAGGGAATATTAGTAAGTTCCTAATTATTAGATAGATAGATCTCTTTAGTTTACACAAAAACACAAGAAATATTAACAATCCCTACTAATATTATAAATGCGAAAGTAACTCTGTCTGTCTGTCTGTCTGTCTGTCTGTCTGTCTGTCTGTCTCACTTTTACGACTAAACCGCTGAACCGATTTTGATGAAATTTGGTATAGAGGTAGGTTAGACCTTGAGAAAGGCTATGTTTGGTCGCGATAACCGACATCCACGCGGGCGGAGCCGCGGGCAAAAGCTAGTATGAACATAAATAAACAGTAAAAAACAATTTGTATTTGATAGCTCAGTTCATGAGGAAGATCATAGGCAGAAATCACGCTACTACACTTAAGGAGATGTGGAATAATGAAAAAAGGTTAAAAAAACAGATCAGGCAGTCTTGTTATGCGAGGTGATGCGATGTGATGTGATATGATGACATCTTAATTAAGTGATTGCATTGTAATTTAGTGACATCGAACATGTAAAAATTCGTATGCCTAATGCAGGCGAGATATGCTGTCCTATCTACACTGAAAAATGTAACATCTTATCTTCACCGTGTTTCTTACGAATAAATTTTCATTTCATGCTGGTGAAACTGTGGCGTACTAACATCTAGTGAAATATAATAATAGTAGATTTTTTTTATTAATTTTTACCGTTACTTCTTCAAAATCAGCTTAATGTCGTAGAGAAATGCGCTATATTTACCTGTAACAAAAAATACCTTGTTAGTATAATGAGATTGGTTCAGTAACATTATTTTATCAACAATAATTGAAGAAATAATTCAAGCCTCTATACGTTATGATATTAATAAAAAAGTATGTGTTATACTTCATTTGGTTCATTACTAAATCAGCCCACCTAGACAAGTCTGCCACCTGTCTTAGATGCCACCCGCAGGCGGTGCAGAATAATCCATCAAGAACCGAGCGGTTCGGCGACTCCTTCTTCTGCCGCACCACTAAGACCTGGAATTCCTTAACAGTTTACGTGTTTCCCCCTTCCTACAGCCCCGGGTCGTGAAAAAGCATCTGATTGCCAGAGTGCCAGCATTGTAACATGGTACGTGTATATAATGGACCCTCTTTTCCAAGACTGTGCCGTCAGCTTACTATCAGGCAAGGCGAAGTCATATAAAAAAAGTCGCAATTCGTAGGCCGGTATTGTGGAAAAGAATGATGTACATATTTGGGATTTGATGCATATGACAGTCATCGACATTATGTTACGAGTATAAAGGTCAATACGCCGGCCAACATATTATTGCCACTTGTCTAAGGAGAATGAATTCAGTTAGTTATTTAAAAGGAGCTCACATACATTTACTAAATAAAATGTAGATAAAATGTTGCTTAGTTGCTACAGTTATTCATGAATGGCAATACATTCCATAGACGTACAGCCTTCACTATAAATTATATGTCAGCATAATTGGTGGAATGCATTAACATTTCTATAAGTAGCGCTTGGTAACATTATCGATTACATTCAAACTTGCAATAATATTTTTTTTTTTATGTATACATTAACTATTTGTAACATTACAATAACAGCTTTTTAAAACACCATTATGAATGTATATTAGTAGTTTATGAAACTGTTGCATAAAAAGAGTTCTTAAAATACGAGTGTATTAAGATCATATTAAGTGCAGTTTTATACATTTCTTTATCTAATCTCATGTAATAATTAATATAATCTGCGTAAAATGACAGAAACGTTAAGCGCGAAAATCTATATGCTGACCGTACATACATGCGTGTTGCACCGCATCCACAGACTATGTAGAAAAATCCAGCTGAAGTTGTAAGGAAAGACTTTTTATTTTTTTTAATTGTTTACATTAATTGTTGACTCAGGAAGCTAGATTGGACATTCGAACTGACATTATAATAATTATGATATTATGTGGCATGTACCGGACATTATCCGACCTTGTGGAATTATAGTGGAATTGACAATTTGATGTAATGACATGTAATATACTTATGAATACTATTGAGTTATGAGTTAATTATCCTAATGAAAAAATTGAGAGTAAACTTAGGCTATATTTAGGTATTTATTTAAGATTATTTTTACGATAATTTCCCACACTAAACACAGACCGGTATATAAATAAAGATACTTTCCATTGCCACTGAAGGATGATACTAATATCAGTATTCTGCAGTCCTATTGTTAGTGGCATTCAGGTTATTGCCTTCTGCTAACATTGACTTCAACTATTTGCATTTACTTTTCCTATCGGTGAAAGGAAAGCATTGTGTGCCAATCCTACTTTAAATTGAATAGGTCAGAGAAAGATATTCTGAAGCGATTTATTCCTACTAAAATGGTTAGGGTTTTAGGGTTACTATCTCGGGGTTGCGTGCTTTCTTTCTGTCCTTTAAGTCTATATTTTAACACGATACTCAGTCTTGAATCTCGACTTGAGACAATTTCTATTACGTTCGTTTCAATATATTTGCTTTTAAGTTGGCTTTTACGAAAACAACTGCCATCTGATCTCCAAATTCAAAAGTCTACACCAGAGGCTTTTCCATTCATTAGCTCAGGTACACCAGCTTGCAGGTGTTCTTATTTTAATCCCAAAGACCTTAGTGGACCTCAAATATACCCAATGATTCATACTACAAGCGATGATTCATTATCATACCATAATATATCAGATAAGTGAAAAACTTGCACTAGCCATTTTGTTCAGAACAAGTTTTCGTACTTAAAAGCTAGCTGAGGTGACCTTGAGGTCACGTCCGCGATGACACAAAAACAACCATAAAACTTAATTAACTTCAAAAAGGATAATAATTGGCTTCTTGTGTGGGTGACTTGTCTCCAATTATATGTTATAAGGAACTTGAAACGGAACTCTAAAGGTTTATGGAAGACTAGCTGTTGTTCTCGACTCCGACCACGTGAAATAATGACCTGTTCTCGAAATCCATATAATATCTATACCCGGGACAAAGATCCATCCTATCTATGTACCTAATTTAGTACGGAAAAAGTCAGCCCTTTTTACACCACAGAGTAGCAAATATTCAAAAAATGCATCCTCACAAACTTTCAGAAAAATCTTTCACCACAGAACAAATAATGTTTTACTACACCACTTCTATCACTCAGTAAGACCTTAGCCCGCATATCATCATAAACAGTTAAAAAGAAATAAATATTTATTTAGTGCAAAGTGGCCACACAATACAAAAAATTACACAGCTAACAATGACATTTGAAGTATTAGAAGTATGTTCACTCATTAGTAATGAACATGCTTCCTAACTCCAAACGCAAAATGCGCGCAATCAATAACAATACGATACACAAATGCACCAAATGGGTATCCACTTCAGCATGTCATGTACCAGGTAGAAACCAGGCGCTGATTACGACGGTAACTGGAATACGACATCAAGCTAGTACTTCTTGGGTCTACCCCTTCTACCAGGGCTTGTATACGTCTGGTTGTGGTCCTTTATAAAACCTCCACAATATAAAGGTTGTTATTTCACTTATCCTTACCACTTGAGGTGAATGAATACCATCCTTACGATTGCTCCAATGACGATGTAAATCAATCAAAACACTAAAAAAACAAATACGCATTCTGCTGAAGTACCCATAATTAAGGCCAGTTGTTGTTGAATATAGTACTTATGTTGCGTACTTATTCATGGAACCAATGAGGCAATTCATAGTTACAATTGCTACATTAGTTCCGTGGCTTATGAATACACTTGTGTACGCAAATTTTCAGTAAAAAGTGTTCAAGGAGTCTGGAAATGCGCCTGATAGGCTAGAAATTCGCCCATATCCATTTTCAACATCCCTGTTGTATCAGCTGAGACTTCACCTCTCAACTGAAACGTCATCTGACCTCCCAAATCCAAAAGCAAAGCTTACGCTAGAGTCTCATCCGTCAATCAATTGCAGGTGTAACGGCTTGCAGGAGTTTCAGGTGAGTACAGTTGACTTGGCAATCCCAAGATGTTGGTAGTCTTACCCTTTAGTACCTTTTTTGTGCGGCAACCCACACAATGGAGTCGGCAGCGCCTCTTTCCCGCAGGGGAGACGCTACCAACTCGATCGTGTCTTTTTTTTTTTTTATGGTGCGAAATTTCCCCACGGATACCTTCCCCGCGGGAGCTGGAGGAGGAGGTTCTCCGGTTATGTTGGACTCGAACCGACTAAAACTCACACCGTCTGTAGGCCGACAGTTGCCGGAGGTGAGATTGTCGTAGCCATATCCCTCGCACCCCGGCTGATCCAGAGCCATATCTCTCGATCTGGCCCTCTTCCAGTGTGGGGAACACAGAGTCTCCAACTCGCGCCCGGGTATGGAGAGGCACGCAATGCGCGCCGCCGCCGCGGCCTGCTTCTGCTAGGATGACAGGCGGCTCCACCCGTCACTCCCAGGCCCGCGCTCATGGGGGACGGAGGTCATTCTGCGACCTCCGACGTCCGAGTTGCCGCCGCTCGTCGAGGGCCGCGCGGTTTGCGATTCTCCTCCGCTCCTCGCGGGCCGCGACTCGGTCGTGGCTCGGTCTCCGTTGCCCAGAGTGCACCGCGTGAAGGTACCAGAACACTCAACCCTTACTCTTTAGTACCTACACACAAACATTGCTTAAATAATATTCTGTCGAAAGGGGTCATTGTCCTTAGCAGGAAACCACAAGACCCTTTTAACGAATTGTACGAAATAAGAGCAAAATTGTGCTGAGCTGCTTACATCACACAAGGAAGTGGCGGCCATTGAGCCGGTTCCCTTCTACGCCTTGTTGCGTCGGGCAAAATGTTGATAATTATGTAAATTACTTGTTGATTGGATTTATTTCGATGTGGATTGACATTGTTTATTAGAGAAGGGTGTTCTGGATCCCACCATGGTGTACGGGGTCGAAACCAACATTGGAAGAAGCCGGTATGCCTTCTGATTAATGCACGAGGCTAAGGTAACCTAACATAAACCTAAAGGAAAGCCTGCACCTTAGTTTTAAGTGGCATAGAAAGAAATGATGCCTTTATGACTAAATGCTACGCCTTTCCTTTGTGTTTCGTGCAAATCAGAAGCTTCGGATGTTTCATGATTATACAGATATTATACTATATTTTGACTTTGACTGCCATATATATGGCAGTCAAAGTCAAAATATAGTAAAGACAAAGTGAGTTATAGATGGTACAGTTTAAAATATCTTCAATCTCTTTTGGGGTCCCACGAAGATTTTCAGACTTAAGACTTAAGCCAACCTCACATCAAGTATGTAGTACACCTGCTGATGGAGGGACGAGGCTTCAGGAAAGGCCTTTCTCTCAGGATTGGGAGGTCAGGTGGCAGTCAAAGCAAAATATGGTAAAGAGAAGAAAACATCTTCAAAAATTACGCATAATATATTCTCTCTACTAACAGATCAGAAGAATTTAAAAATAAACAGTGTACTCATTTATTTTTTCTCGAACTCTCAAAATAACATAACGATCAATATTAATCAATGGCAATAATAACCATATATGAAAATAACTACCAACAATAATAAATTGTAAAATTAATAATATATGGAAATATTATACAGGCGTGTTTTATTATAATCATTAATTTTACCTATGTAATTCTTTGTTTCCTTATTTATTATGGTGTATTAATCAACCCACTCATTTTTAAGTGTTTTTAAAAAAATGAGGTTCCTAATTCATCAATTGTTTACGTAGCTGGTAACTTGACTAACGAGTTAACCAAAAACGGCTACGTGGTTAAACTCTACGCCGTAGAAGTAGGAGCAAGGGGAATTCCAGCTAAATCCCTGTACAACTTACTTAAAGACCTCGGATTGCCAAGAGCTTCAGTAAGCTCTTTACTAAATCGAATATCAAAAGCGGCATTGATAGGATCTTACCAAATTTGGATAGGTAGGGCGGGGAACACTACTGACGGTGGAGGTGAGCGCTGATGCATCACAAGGTGGCCCCAGTCGCCGTCACGGTGTTCCTCTCTGTATCACGCTATGGACCCGGCGACCGCACGGTGAATCCATGGAGTGCTGAGAATCGGATCTCTTTCATCTCTGTCAATCTCATAGGCAATAGGTATCCAACCGTTACTAGTAATAAAGAATACTGATAAAGAAACCCTAAATTACTAGTAATCTCGATAACATTTCTAGCTAAATGCTAAAAAATCGCATCCGTTAAAAATGGTCCTCGCGTAAACTTTTGACTCTATCATTCGAAATGGTTTTTTTACCACTTAGATGGCAGATAAACACACCACACACATGATGGAAAGTGGTTACCGTGGCCTATGGACATATGCAACACCAGGGGCGTCACACTCGCGCTGCCGACCACGTAAGAACCTTCTAATGCCCTTCTTGAAGAACCTAATACTGTAGTCGCTTGGGAAAACCACGGCAGGGAGTTCATTCCACAGTTTAAGCGTGTGGTTTTACGTTTTAAGTCAGTCGGAGTTTGAACCCACGACCAGTCGATACCAGGTCTGACGCCTAATGGCGCTTGTAAAGCACTAAAGCATCATTTGCCGTGTGTACGTTAACGCAGTAATGCGTAATTCACACACAATATGCGTGTGAGTTGAAATAATCACTTATATGCGTTTGCGCAGATTGTCGTACCGTGTTATATTGAATCTCGGTTACCGTATTATAAAGTGTTAATAAAAATATAACATAATAAACATTGAGGATTGAGTTCATGTGCGTCGTGTCGTAATATTGCGAAAGGTGTGATGTTCACACAGTATTTCATATAATCGCGTGCACATCGACATGAAACAGTGGTGTGTGGTACAAGTGATAAGAGAGTTGACGTGATATTGAGGGTCGTGGCATTGAGCGCAACAGTTTCAATTTTTTTTTTTTTTTATATAGGACACGTCAATTTTACTTCGCCTCGCCTGATGGTAAGCTGAAAGCAAAGTCTCTGAAAAGAGGGTCACCATTACAGACATGTACCATGTTACAATGGTGGCAGTCAGCTAGACGGCCTCATCAGATGCTTTTTCACACCCCGCTTAAAGGACCCGGGACTGTACCGGGACTGTACCTAAATTATATTATCATAGGTGTATTTTTCTGTTATATGGTAATTTTTTGGTGCGGTTTAATAATTAATAATTTGACATCGTTTTGTAAAATCCTTCCGAGTCTATTATATTATTTGATATATTATTAACTATATTTATAGAAAATCAAATTAAAATAATGTTAGTCAAACATCCTTTTGTATGCAGCCAATCTTTAAATACCTATAGGGTTTGACACTTTGACATTATAATTAAGTATATAAATAAAATTATAATTTTTATGAATTTCACTAATCGCAGTATTATATAAACACTGTCTTCTTATTATTTGGGTCAATGCTGCCCAATAACACAATACAACATAAGCACAATTTTGTTCCATATCGTTTACCAGAAAATATTATAAATTATACAATACAGCACAAATTATAGAAATATAATGAAGATAATCCTGACATTCCTTACGCAACTTGTACCACACACTAGTCTAATCACAATGTTGTATCGTTCGCGCATGCGCGAGATAGGCCATTGGCACCACTCTTGCGCATCGTCAAGCGTGAAAACGGTACAGTGTTATCTCGTTTTTTTTCCTTTGCAATAGTTAAGTGGTAATATGATAGCCATTAGATTATACAGGATAGCTATTGCTATAAAATTTTCAGTTTCTTACATATCTTGCTGCAAATGTGGAAGTTCGGATGGATGTTTGTTAGTTAATTACGCCAGAACGGGTAAATGGACCTGGAGGAAATTTGATACAGAGATAGATTAGCACATGTGGTACTTCCAATCTAGGAATTAGTTTCTGTAGATTTCCATAAGGTGTAGGGAGGCGCGACAAATATAATTTGACGTCACATTTTGTGTTAGTTATGAGTACTTTTTTTGTCACACGTCAATTTGACTTCACCTTGCCTGATGGTAAGCCTCAGGATAATGCATAACATATATACAATCACGTCTGTAATCCCCAAAGGGGTAGACAGGTATATTAACACCCACATTTCGCCAACTATTGTTTTCGGTCCCACGTAACAGGGGGCGAGCCTATTGCCGTCTAGCGGGCACTTTGTCATGGGCTGTATGTTTACTGTCGGATGGAGAACCAACAAAACAAATATATTCGAGCAAAAGTTTGAGTGCATGAAATACTAACCAATAACGGAAACTTTTTTAGAGTGTTTACATTTGTTATCTTAGGTATTTCACAAAAAAACCATTTTGTAAAAATTTGCATTGGTGGCACAAGGAAATATTGCCAAACCGCTTTTAAACGCAGTCACTCCGAAATTAACAAAATGTGTTGCACCGCAAGTAGGTCTAACATATATGAGTCAATACCCACGGCGCTTTCAACAACATCTCTCAAAGGATATTCGTCATGTAATGTTATAGAACTGGGACTGAATATGCAAAACAAATGTTAATACTACTGCATCCATTTCGTATTTCGGAATGTCCAATCGGACTAAGAGACTCGGTACTCCGATGATTTATAATCATCTGCATCATCGGACTACTGAGCCCAACTATAGAAGCAACTCTGTCCTCCTTAGAGCAGCTAAGTTTGTGAACAGAACATCAGCTGAATACCCAGAATTAGACTTGTTCAACACAAGTCCTGCTAAATACAAACGTATGGTCAGTGATTACTGGTTTAAATTGGCTCTCTAGGTGTTTTGTGTAGAGTCTCCTCTTCTTCTTACTAATTTATCATCTATTATTAGTATATAAAACCGTCCTTGTATATTTTATAAGTGTATTGCATTTGTTTTCTATATGTGAAAACATATAAATGGTTTCTAGTTATGTAAGAAGATGTTACATAGTTTTAATGCTGTTTGTTTTCCAAATAAAATAAAATAAAATAAAAAGTCTCAGTAGTTCGATCATGGGACTATTTAATCGGACTAGGTACTGATACTAGGTCAATATTGGTATAAGCGTACGTGTCTGTCTGTCAGTCGAAGTCTATATGGTAGAAAAGACATGAAAGGTCGACTCTTATTTTTTTTTTTAAAAAAGCTATGAATATTTTTAATAGGTAAGTTATTAAAGGCATGTTTGGTGTACTTTTAGATTCTGGTACTCTTGACATGTCCTTTCTTTAATATGCCTTCGAACTTAATGACATACGTATGTCTAGGTCAACTCCTACCGGGTTTGCAATTCACCCTCGCTTCATAATCTGTTTCGTCGTTTTGAGCATGTATGAAAACAATTATGAAAATAGTAGAAGCGAAAGATCTATACCAGGATTGTAGCAAGTGGAAAGCTGTGGTCTCTGCCTACCCCGCTGTAAAAGAGGCGTAACTGTATGTATGTATACTGTACTTTCGAAAATATAATGGAATAAAAGTCACAAAATAAATAAATAAATATTGTATGACATTCTACACAACGCTATCTAGACCCAAAGTAAGCATAGCTAAATTAGCTTGTGTTATGGGTTCTAGAATGCGGATAAACATATTTTTTTCTTTTTTCAAAATCCCTCTTAATCCAGAACCAATGATAACGTCAGCATTTCTAAAGCCCCATTTTGAACTTAAACTCTAAAACTAGAAACCGTGGGTACCAAATCGTTCCCATCTCTACAGATCAAAAATTCAATCCCACATTAGTGAAGCGTCAATAATGGTGGTATTTGAATACCACCATTATTGACAACTCAATAGTACAAGTGAAAGTGTACCTGACAAATAGAGATGCCCTGCAGGTGGCACGAAAGTGCAACGATTGTTGTCGGACACTATCGTGGTAAGCTCGTTTGTGTCGTGAATAGTGATGTGACTCTATTTTAGGTTGTGTACTTGACCATAAAATAGGTAATAGTGTTTCTCGGTTGTGTTTGGAATTGATTAGTGGTTTAAGTGTGACTTTAAAAGTATTCAAAATGTAGCGTTGCACATTTTGAATACTTTGTATACTGTATTAATTACAATAAACTTTATATTATATTGTCGAAAAGAAATAAAACTGTTTTAACGGATTCTCGAATTCGATCGTCGCCGTCGTGTCGGATTTAGTATAAATCTATACTTAAATATTATAAAGCTGAAGAGTTTGTTTGAACGCGAAAGCCTCAGGAACTACTGGTTCGAATTGAAAAAATATTTTTGTTTTGAATATATTCCTCAATGGAGCGGAGTAGTAACCAAAAGTAAATCTCAACAAATCTAATAGATTTCCATACATAATTTGAAAGCTAAAAAATTACGAACTCAAAGGAGTGATACGAGGTACCGAATAAGTATGCCACAGGCAAAGCCGGGGCGGGTCGACTAGGGTATACATATATACCTATACGATTTCCTGTCATTACCAATATTTTATTACAACAATGACATACCAAGAGGCCGGATATTTTGAAACGTTGTTACAAAAAGATGAAATTGTACATAAACTTAGTTGCTTCACCAGTTGCCGGAAAAACATCTATTGAGCGCAGTCACGAAATGTTACTAGTACTTCCAATTTACGTAAATACATCTCGACAACCTTCTTTATAAGAGCATTCATCATTTTTTAGTCCAAGATAAGCAAGCAACAGAAGTAAAAAAAAGTACATTGGGTCAACCGGGGTGTGAGACATTTCAATTCTATGGTGTATTGAACATACTGAACTTATTGTAATTTTCAGTCCAGCTAGTTCAACTACATTTTGAAGTTGAAAAACCTGGAGAAAAGTTGTCCAATTTGTTCAACTGGTTGAACAGATAGTTGGACATATTGGAGTAGAGGTATTACAGTGGTAATCTCACTCTCGGCAACTGACCCAAGACAGCTTGCAGTTTTAGTCGGTTTCAGCCCAACATCACGACCCCCGCCATTTCTGTCGGGGGAGGGGGAGATACATACATACATACCCACGTAATAGGGGCATAGGGGGTGAGCCTATTGCCGTTTTTCGGGTACTATTGTTGGCTCGAGCCATGTACAGGCTGAGTCAGGGCTGTATATATCTGTCTGATGTTAAACAGCCCTATCCCTTAGTCGCCTTGTACGACACCGCATGGGAGGAGATGGGGTGGCCCAAATTCTACTCTGTCGGGAATCCAATACCAAACACATTAACCTCTAGTCTTCCCAAGCCTTGCGTGCTGTAAAGTGATGACGTAATCACGATGAAACACGAGTACCTAGAGGAAACCTAATTCATTCGATATGTATCTATAGAAAACTCATTTAGGTAGGTACCCATTACACAATTCATAAACATGCTTTTTGGCATGCCTAGTTTTTTTTAGCAATGAGGAAATATTTACAAGTTTATTTATTTCTCATATACCTACTTCTAAAACCAATACGAGTTCTTAAAAAAACAATTCAAGTTATAAAATTGGGTATTACATTGTACGATTAAGGTTGACTTTGGTTACACCTCTTTTATTTTATTTCATTATATTTAATGTTCAGAAGAGGTACTTAAATTTTATTTATTTATGAATAGAAATACCTAGTTTAGATTACTTATATAGTAACATTGCTCGGGATATAATATCTTGAACCTAAATTGTGCTCAAAATGTACTCTATACGCGTACATATTTTTAGGCTTTTTACAGGGGTAGATTAGACCGTAGAAAAGTACATAAGCTATGGGCAGAGCCGCGGGTAGTAATTAATAATAAAATATACCTAGTATCTAGTATTCTATAATGTTATTATTGACCCTGTGAAGGACAAAACATACGAACTTGAAATTCTCCAAAGCTATAAAACATAACAAAAATAAATACAAGCAAACATTCCTGATACTGTTGCATCATACTCAAAAATATCGCAGTTTGGCTCATCTTTAGACTCAAGTCACGTTTTAGAACAACAAAGATTTAACCCCGCTTTAGTGCATTGTTGAAAACAATATTGTTTAGTTACAATAGTTTAAGTTAGAGTAATAATAACATTAAACGAAATTGTAAATTTCTGTTGTAGGAAAAAACTACATATCCATCAGTCAATGGAGGTAAGATACGACGGTATTCCCGTACCTATTGAGCAGTCCGACTGGGGAAGTACCTCCACCCTACAGAATAACGTGGCCTTAATAACCTCGTGTTGTGTTTCTGACGGTGAGTAGGGTAGCCAGAACTCACTGGAGAGTTTCTATGCTGTCAGTGGGAAGACCAAAGGCTTGTCCTGCTTGTCTTCTGCACTGACGCTACAAAAATTCTGTTCTTAAAGAGTCGGCAGCACGAGTGTGACTCCCCTGGTGTTGCAGACGTCCATAGGCCACGGACACACCCATCAGGTAGGCCGTGTGCTTTTCTGCCACTTAAATGGTGTAAAAATGACTTTATCCATACACATATTTCCTTCTCCTACAATTCCGGCTTCTATAAACGGGGCGAGAAAAAGCATCTATCGAGACCATCATTCTAGAGACAGCAGCTGAAATGGTGGCCACTACTTTTTGGACTTCAACTCAGGCACAGTCAAACTGACGAACTGAACAAAGAGACCAGTAACCTAGAACTCAAGTCCAGAAGTCAAGTTCATGTCCTTGTGTACTTTCCTTACTCAACTTGTACCAAGTCTATACTTAAAAAGATAAACAATTAGTGAACCATAAATAATTAACATAACAATATCACATCGTCCTACAAACCGTGACCACTAGAAGGTACCATGACGAGGCGTGCTTACACTGCTTACAGCATCGTTAACGTGCTCTCAAGGTCACCCGTACATGCGTGCATGCGCACGTCGGCATATGCGTGCGTGAAAGCGTGCATGCGTGTTTAGTGTTTATAAATATGTAACTACTGAAAATATGTACTGATGGACTTTTGGTTATGAGGGACCAGTCAGCAATTACTTCCGTAATTTTTTTCTAGACGTAGTTTAGTAGAATAATCAAAAGCAGCTGCGCTACATTGCTTATGTTAGGAGTGGAGTCTAGTGATAAAGGGTAAAAATTTTCAAAAGGGAAGCTGGTAGAAAAGTTTTTACCTTGATCGAATTTGAAATATCTCTAACATTTCTGCAAAGGGAAGCCGACAGGAATCGGGTAATAGGAACCTTTCACCACTCTGGTGGGTTCACTTCGGTAGTGTAATGGTCAAGATTCGAGATGCTGACTAAAACTTAACTGTACCATTTTTTTATTGCTTACAATTTAAAAATAATGTACCTGATACAGTTACCCAACAATTAAAAAGGTAATTATAAATTGTATAATTCAGCATCCTGTTATGTACAAGTAAAATATACCGAGTGAAATGTTCATCCTTTTTGTGCAGGTATGCAAGGATAAAAGCAAGGTTTGCAGTTTTTTTTTTCTGTTTATAATACACAATTTAAAACAAAATAAATCCTAGTCTTAATAATGTTACAAATGTAAAAGCTTGTGAAGATGTTTGGATATCGATTTACAAAGAGAATTCTCTTTTCTCTTTGTAAATCGATTTGAACAATCAGCATAATAAATGCTTCAAAATTTCATTCAAGATGTTTGGATATTTGATACTTGATTACGCTCAAAGGGCTGAACGAATCTGACTAAATTTTTGTAAAGGAATAGATTGTAGTCTGAAATATCACATAGGTTACTTGTTACCTATAGGCAGACAATGGCTATTTGAAAATAAAAGTATTTGTATAATCCCGGTCTAATTATTTCCTTATTTCCGGAACAAAATAATTGATGTGCGGTTATTTAACGAATTTTATCACCATTACTCATGAATATCATAATTTAATTGACATAAAAATGATATAAAACTTGAAAATCACTGGTTCATAACGCGGACAATGATCTAACAATAATGACCTGTTAACCCACACATAATTTTCGACATAACACTTCAAATATGTTACATAACAAATATGAAGATTTTGCATCAGACAGGTCTCACTGCGAGCGGAGCGGAACGATCTTATGAGAGTAATGAGGTAATGTTGGATATTAAATAATATTACGGTGAGATATTTTACAATTTGTTTTAACAATTAACATGATTGCAACATTAAGTGAAGAATTTTTGTTTGTTTATCAATGGTTTAGTGTTCATTCATTTGTATAAAATAAATATGTTGATATGTGTAAAACTTTGTATAAACTTTTTCTTCTTGTATTTTGTAATTATTAGAACAAGGCAATAAGTGCAAATTGATTAGATATTCATACCTATGTAATGCATATGTAAATGCATATTGCTTCAGTGATTACATCACTAACAATAAACTTTAAAATAAAAACCATAGAATATTTATTTTTACATAGGTACAGAAGCAATAATTAAACAAAAAATGCTAAGATCTTGTTAAGATGTTCCTTGTTGCTTCATCATCGTATTAAATTATATTTACTAAGACATTTTAATAGTGTTTTCAAATGTAGGTATGCAGTACTAAATTATCAATGTTGTATGCAACAGTAAGTGTATTCTATTGCCTACAGTTTGTCTTCCGCATTCCTTACATAATCAAAAGTCTTGCAAGACTTGGTTATAACCTTTAGTACGATTAAGTGATAAACAATTATATAACACCAATTTTACGGGGCCAGTTATCTTGTTAGTGCTATGTGAATTCAATATTTTACACACACTTTGCGTATTGCGCGTGGGAAGAGATCATTACGATTCAAGTAGACTTAAAAATTGAGATCAGAGGAAGTTTGGTTATCAAATTATTAAGACGTAATAATGTTCGTTATTTTATTTCTATTTATATTAATCTACACGCAATTTTATTATTTATTATAATAATAATCAAGTAATAAATTAACGTTTTATATAATAAAATTGTAATATCTGAGAATTAAAACGCACTACCTTATTGTTTACATACTAACCGTTTGCTTTTTTCAGTGTGCGTCAGTGTTAATTAAGAGAAAAAAACACTATGAAAGTGGTGATTCAATGAAGCTCAAAAGTTCCAGGGTTTCGTCCATGAATTGGCAGATGTATCGACTTGAAACACAGGTTGGTATGGGCCCCGTGGGTCTTGGCGGGAGAATTTGATTGGCATCATACAATATCCTCGACTTGCAGTGCAATAACAATAACGATTCGCATAATCAGATCACTATACATCGCAAAACTAACAGTGATAACTATGCAAATTAATTTCCGCTCACCGCTATCAGTGGGACCGAGGCTGAAGTAAGTTACATGTACTGTACAGTTACAGTTTATACGGTTAATTTAATTAGTGGAACAAATAAGTGTTATTTAACTACGAATTAGTTAGAATGTAGTGCCACTTCGCTAGTGTTATATAGGTTAATGGGCAATGATACAAATGTCATTCGAAATCATCTATGTATACATATAAATGTGAAGTGTTTGTTTGTAATGTTAAAATAACAGTTATTAAATCAATGCAAATGAATTCATATTTACGGTGCGTATACAAAAAAATAAAACAGTTTTAAAAATGTTTGTCTATTGTGTGTTTTAATAAAGTAATCTCTGAATTGGGTGAATCAATTTTGGTGGGACTTTCACTGCTAGGTAGCTGATATGATAAAGCGTAACTTGGGCTACTTTAAGGCTCGATAAGTGGGAGCTGCAGATTTAAATATAGGTACAAGCCGGGACGGGCTGTTTATACTCAAGTATTTTTTTTAATAGGACACGTTAATTTGACTTCGCCTCGCCTGATGATAAGCTGAAGGCAAAGCCTCTGAAAAGAGGGTCCCCATTACAGACACGTACCATGTTACAATGGTGGCACTCAGCTTGACGGCCTCATCAGATGCTTTTTCACGCCCCGCCTAAAGGACCCGGGACTGTAGGAGGAGGGAAATACGTGAACTGGTAAGGAATTCCAAGTTCTTATAGAATTTGTAGAAATAAATTCTTTAAACTTATTATGCCCGTCACACACGTTACCAAAGAAAATCTGAAGTAACTTCAACGTTTTTCTTTCGTGTTTCGTATGGCCCCAAGGGCCGTAGTAGCTCCTCCATATTCTCAATGCAATCAATAACGCATTACGTGACTTATGCAAGTCATTTAAAAAAGGTTCAAGGCTAAGTGATAGTGGATTGCGTTAGCATACATTACGACTACCCACAGAGCAGCTGTCAGTGCCAGAGTAAATGGAGTACAGTGATTAATAGTAACTATATTATTTTTTGTTTGAACAGTTTCGATTGACTTGTTAGTTAGTTGTTCTGTATAGATGTTAGCCACGATTTTGTTGAACATCATCATTAAAGAAAGGAAGGATATACGTTTTATCGAAAAAGACGAATATTTTTCATTAGCAGATTAATATACTCGTACTAAATACTAAGTGACAAATGAATTTATGTTCAGGTTTAAATAATTTCCACGAGAACATCATAAAAAATGTTCTAAAAACAATTGATACCTAAGAAACTGTTACTACCCTCGCAATATTACGATCGTTACCATCTTACTTCTTAGGGGGTCACACACACATCAAGGCAGCATTTTCTGCGCATACAGCAAATCGCCAAGAAAAATGCTTCTTGGCAAGAGCAGAAATAAGAAGCGTTGAGAGAGAGAGAGCACAAGTAAGGGTGCCGAAGCAGTATTTGCTGTGGGTGTACCAAGTGCTACTTTGTTGTGGAGCCCATAAAAATAAATCATCGCGCCTTAAATATCATAACGCATATCATTATCGTGGCTCCTAAGAAAACTGAGCATACAAGAGAGATAAGGATAAGAACAAAAAGGCCCTATTGATAAAGGCAGTACTATAGCAAATGATGTGTCTATACCGTTGATGGTTCTACTAACGATATTTAGTGAGTCTACGAGCTAGCTCTTGAACTGTGGAGATAAATACCTAGTACCTACCTAGTTATATCTACAGACATACAACTTTCCTTTTTAGCAAGTGGCCTGTCTATTTGAAGGCTAAAATGTCATATGTCATGGCTGAAAACGACTGTAGTATGTTTTAGTTTTCTAATTCTATTTCACGTTTCTGTAGTGAACTGTTTCCCTGTGTGTATGTTTATTGTGGGTTGTGTATCGAACAATTTCAGATGGTAATGACATCCATTCTTCGGATGTCACCCAGCACCTAATTCTGACTATAAATTGCTGTCTACTACAATGTGGTTGCTTTGTAGGAATGCGGGAAACCTCGTTTGTCCTTTTTTGCCTTCACACAACACGTGAAGAACAGACAAGCAATAAATACAATGTTTTATTGGTCTTAGAAATTCTCAAGACGGTATATTTAACTATACCGTCTTGAGAATTACTATAGATTGTCATAATGGTTCCCAAACTGGACAAATGCCTATAGAAGAACATGACATCCATTATGACATATGCCTATTAAGAATCCAAAAACGGTCATATTACGAAGTAGTCATAAGCAGAAGTGGTCATAACTAGAAAAAGAATAATGAAGAACTGCCCCTCTAGACAAGTGGCAATTCGTTGCTCGGCTTATGATGGAATAGAATGCCAAATGTATGGGATTTGACGTATATGACAGGCGTCAACGAATGTCAAAAACGTCAAATCCAATCCTATACATTTGTCATTCTATTTCATCATACGCTGAGCAACGAATTGCCACTTGTCTAGGGGGGCTGGTCCCTAAACGTCAAAAGGTTTGAGAGCCAGCAACCATATTTTTTTCATAGGCAGAGGCAACTAACGAAAACATATGCAGACGATATCACTGCGAGAGAAGGAAAACTCGAAATAAAACCCTGTACTAACCCGTCTGGCCAACGTTGAAACAGTAGGCCAAATTCCAACATTGGCAGGGGCCTAATGGACTACGATAGATTAATTGATTGATTGAGGCAATGTAAAGCGTATTGATACCAATGACAACCTTCGGATCTAGGTGTAAGATGTTGTATATCTTGCTGCAATATCCGTAAGTACTAGATCGTGACGTCATAAATATTACTTAAGTAGATAAACCATTACTCAACACGTTCCAGATTATTTTCATCGGTGGATGATGATTGTATGACTACACAACCTTGGTAGCGAGAGCGACAAGTTGTAAGTTGTGAAACCTTCGGGAAAACCCCCACAACCACAGCACATAATTCTCGAAATAAAGATATTATCGGACATTATAATTTGCGTTACTTACTTTACTGGAATAAAACTACTTTTTAACGGATTCGATCGCGATGTTATTATTAACTTTTAGTTCGACGAAAAATGTGACAAATACCATATTTTGTCATCCCGCGACCTTGGATACTTAAAAGCAGCCGAAACGATGGGCTAAAAGTAAACAATCCAAATCCAAACTAATATTATAAATGCGAAAGTAACTCTGTCTGTCTGTCTTTCTGTCTGTCTGTCTGTCTGTCTTTGCTTCACGCCTAAACTACTGAACCGATTTGTGTGAAATTTGGTACAGACATAGTTTGGAACTTGAGAACGGACATAGGATAGTTTTTATTACAAAAAATAAAATAAAAAATAAAATTTATTCCGGACACACAGCGCCATCTATTGGTCAAGAGTCGGCATCAATTCAGTACTGAAAATTCATCGGAAAAAGGCTATGTTTGGTTGCGATAACCGACATCCACGCGGGCGGAGCCGCGGGCAAAAGCTAGTAACATATATATTGTGATAGAATCCGTTCTTCTTCTTCTTCTATAGTGTCGACGGCGATAGGAGATCCAGGGATGTATAGTCTGCTCTGGCCAGCATCTCTGTGAGTTTCGTGCACGCACAGGATATCACAGCGGGTGTTCTGGCAGAGACTAGAAAGTATCTCCTTGCCTTGTCCCGAGAGAAGCGTCCAATGTTAAACGACATTCACATAAACTTCAGACAGCATCATATTTTATTTTATTTTATTTATTAGAAAACAAAACAAAGACCTGTCGTCTTTAACCTTATTAACAACAAACCACTCCTTTTAAAATGACTTAACAATAAACTATTCTAACTCATTCCCTTTTCATTCATTCAACAATAGCTCATAAAATCTATAATTTATATCAGAATTAGAAAACTTAACACGAATAAAACAAGTTTCTGTAAAACACCATAAAGGTGCTGATAAACTTGAGCATTCACTTGTAATGAGTATTCTTACGAATGTTAGAATACAGAAAAATACAAGAACATTTTAGCGAGCATTCTATCGAGCATTCTGGCGAGCATTCTAGCAAGAATGCTTGCAAAACGACTGTAAATTTGCTGCGACTAAAGCGTTCGCTAGAAAGATCATGTAAATGTTCGTAACATTATTTGGCTCTACATTTGGCTCAATTCGTTGTTCGGTTCGACAAATTTAAAAGCAGCGAATGCTCGATGTTCTGTTACAAGTGAATGCTCAAGTCTATCAGCACCTTAAGAGTTGAAATTGCTATGTAGCCCAACTAACAGTCCGTTTGCGAGTGAAATGTCCTTGTCAGACGCCCACTTTTCGCCAGCCGCTTAAGTATCATAAAACTGTAGTGTTTGACCATATTGGTTTAAGACGGTAACTGTGATGACACTCAAATGTGAGAAACAGATTTGAAATGTAATATCATTCGACCACCAAACAATTTGTTTTTGTAAGAATATTAGCAACCGAAATACTAATATTCCCTTTAACCAACTAAGATAAATTGCTTGTGCTAGGAGTGGGTTCACGTCGGAAGTGCAAAGGCCAGGATTCGATCCCGGGACCACTAAGCTACCCATGCTTCCAAAGTTTCAAATTGCATCCAAAGCTTGCATTTTGAGACAATAATTCTTATAGAAAGAAACCATAACATTTTTACCCATAGTCATTACAGATACACATACAAAACTTAATTAAGACCAGTGCTGTCAAAAATCATGGGCAGACATGCATGTAGCTTGGGGCTCCCACTGTTCCGGTCCTTTTGGTGTTTTTGGCCGTGTGCTCCCCCCAACGACGAGAGAAAAGCCTGTGCAAGAACCTCGTTTGCTAACCAGCAACTGTATTTGCTTGAAGGTAAGGTTAACTTGGGTTCTGAAAATGATAATAGGATGGGATCTAATACGATCTCAGCAGAAAGGTGTATTTAAGATCTCCATTCATGATTGGGATCATAATGTTGTGATGAACTCCAAAAACAACAAAACAAAAGAAATTAAGTACAAAAGTAACTAAGGTTATTTTATACAACTTAGGTGGCAGACAAACACAGGGCCCACGTGTTGGAAAGTGGTTACCGCCACCTATGGACGCGTGCAACACATTCGCGGTAGCGGGGCGTCACATTCGCGGTGTCGACCCCGTAAGAATCTTCTAATTCCTATCTTGAAGAACCCCATACTGTAGTCGTTTGGACCACATCCTCTATATATATATATATATATTTTTTTTTTTAAAGAATATTAGCAACCGAAATTACTAATATTCCCTATAACCCCTCCCACTAAGGTTAATTGCTTGTGTTAGGAGTGGGTTCACGTCGGTAGTGTAATGGCCAGGATTCGAACCCGGGACCTTGCGATCGTAAGGCCGACTCCTTAACCACTAAGCTACCGACGCTTATTCCTTACACGGAACCAATAACTTTTCAGTTGCCTTTTACATGAAATGTCAGCCGATTATTCCAAAATATCTGCAAGCCTGTCACTTCTCCATTATGTAACAAGTTCGACTCCGATTGAGCAACATTTCGCACAAACATTAAGCACATTGGCTCTTTAATGATCTCGAGTGTAGCAAGATGATGAATATGCACTAATATGTATCACTCGGGCTTTATGCTGACATCACAATCATCATCCGAGCGCCAGTCTCTTTCTCTGCATTTTGGAGCCAGAAGCCCGATCACAGGAGCTCTCGTAAAAGCCAGGCCGAAGGAGGTCCTTTCCATAATTAGGTTTGTAAAGCTTTGAGCAAAACGACTGCCATTTGAAACCTAGCCCCGAAAAAAAGGCCTGTGCGTTCGTCATCAGCAAGTGTACTAATTTTTAGGTGAGGTTGGAATTGCCGCCTAAGATCTTAGACTAGGCTAGCCACCCCTTTTCTGATGTAATCATGATCAAATACGTGATGAAGTTCCAATACAAATAATTAAGATATCATTGGTGGTGTTAACGCGAATGCCAGCGATGTGTGACCAACATAACCAGCCTTTAAAAACAATACAAACTTAACTTCAATCAATCAATAAGCGTATTGTACTCTATTGCTGAAAATAGGCCTCCCCTAATGTGCGCTATAGCACTCGATCTTATGCCTTACGCATCCATTCTATCCCAGCTACCTTTTCAGGTCACTAACTTTACTTAATCGTTGAATATGCAACCCAACATAACTGTAATCATAGTAGATCGATGCACATCGCATATGACACTTAGGTCTATTTTTTGTGGTAAGCTCTGTAGGTCATGAGAACGACCGCGTAACACATCACAGATGAGTAGGAACTCCATCAGTTAGTTAGTTGTGGGATAATCTTCACTGTGAAAGAGTGAGTAAGAGATAATACTATGGTATAGAGATGATTACCAAGTATAAGACACATAAGTATACCGAGCCTGTCGGTCCCGTAAAAGCCAAGGTAAACAAAGCTTCCACTGCAGGGACTTACTCCGGCTTACCAACTCATTTTAACCATTTCTAATTTGATGTATTGGCTATTATGAACGCGCCTGCCATCTGACTGAAATATTTTAATAAAAATACAATATCTGAGAATGGTGTGTATCATGATTATTGATTCTATGTTTATATTTAAAACCAGATTGCGACGCAAAGGTTGTGAGAAAAAACGTCTGGAAAATCTGTGTGACATTATCAGTTAACGTCTCACTCTCAATCATAGCAAGCACTACTAATAGTTTATGATCATGTTGCCAATATGCATACGAAGAGGTGTAAACAGCTTGCTGTGATCTTTCCACTAGATTCAATGTATCGCATATTTTGATTCTAGGATCGATATTTAGGCACATGTTACAAGTAGCAATTCATAGTTTGAAGTATTTATATATATATATACCAAATAATTCGCTACATATTATTATATAATTACGCTTTTTCGTTCCGTGCTTAAGTGGTTAACAGACGTGTATTAACTACCAAAATTGTAATCAAAATTAATTCATAATTTCAGTTATCCATGCAACATTTATTGCCCCAGTCCTGTATTTTAAAAAGGTTTTTTATATATTATAAATTCAAGGATCCATTAGTTGGAAATTAAATTATAAGGTTGTTCTAAATATTTTATTACTACTCTTCACAAAATGCATATTTATAATAAGTACTTTATAAAACAACTGGTGAATGCAACATGCATGCATTAAATTGTAAATATCAAGGTATTGTTGGTCAACAAAAGTCCTAGGTTATGCAGAATCATGGTCAATAGAGTATATCAAGTTCGGATGCGCAGGCGACACGGTACGGCGCCTACGATCATCTATTGTTCTAGCGTAGTGATGTTTTTGTTTATCGATATTGAGATTGTAAGTTCAAAAGGTCGTGTCATAATTATGTATTAGTTATTTGTTTAATTATAGAAACGATTACATAATCAGTAAAATTTGAAATTCGTAAAATTTTATTATTCCAATTATTTGTAGAATTAGAGAATTTATATTTTATTACGGCAAGGGATTCGGCTGTTCTCCATCCGAAAGTAAACATGCAGCCCATAACAAAGTACCCGCTAGACGGCAATAGGATCGCCCCCTATTACGTGGGATCAAAAATCATAGTTAATACACCTCTGCCTACTTCGGGGATTTATAGGCGATGTATGTATATATTTTATTTACAGAATTTGATTGTTCCAATTTTATTTACAGAATTTGATTGTTCCAATTTTATTTACAGAATTTTTCGTTACAGATATTGGATTATTCCAACTTTGACAACTCCACAACAAAGGAAATGAAATTCTAATTAATTTTTCTCTCATTATTTCATTTTTTTTAGTACTGTAATATTTGATTTCATATTTTTTGAATTATCCAATAATTAACTGTAATGAATAATGAAATTCTTATTTCTGAATACTTTTTAAAAGATGTTATAGATGAGCTCACTAAAGAACACTAAAGCCATGTTTGAAGTCAATGTCCTTGATACGCCATTTAAGTTAAAGCAGCCTCGGCGTTTAGTTGTTTATGAAAGTACTATTTGTTACACTAATAATAGCTGTCATTGTGATAAATATATCTTCATTGTTGACGTATAAAGCCAACTAGTTTGATACAATCTCTACTCGTTTTGAGTTTGGTTATAGTATTTGAGTATAGTCTACCCAAGTAATACCTATTTGTATAATCCATATATCCATACTCTATGTATACTAATATTATAAATACGAAAGTAACTCTGTCTGTTTATCTGTCTGTCTGTCTGTCTGTTACGCTTTCACGCCTAAACAATTTGATGTAATTTGGTACAGTTTGGTACAGAGATAGAATAAACCTTGGGAAGGAAATGAGCTACGTTAGGTTACGATAACCGACATCCGCGCGGGCGGCGCCGTGGGCAACAGCTAACACTTATTCTGATCATGTACCCTGTTGTACTGAATTGACACTATTGATCCGATCTGATGATGGAGAATCTTTAACAGCCTTTAATACTTGTTGATTTTGGGATTTTTCAGTTTGTTTTCATGACTAGGTACCATTTTTTTATATATAGGACACGTCAATTTGACTTCACCTCGCCTGATGGTAAGCTAAAGGCAAAGTCTCTGAAAAGAGGGTCACCATTATAGTGTGAGTAGAGTAGAGTTTGAGTGTTTAGTTTTGTCTTTCAAACTACAAATAAAATTATCTTCACTATTTACAAGTAGAACACAAATATCTATGACACGACTGACATTGACAGAAATGTCGACATCGGCATTGTTTGCCATATAGAAAAATTAAGTTAAATTGACAAAAAGTTATCGAAAGTGTGTTTTTGACAAAATGTTACAAGGGCTTAGTGATTCGGCATTGGTATCAATATTGGTATTATTCTCACGTTAGAAAATTAGTTTGTGAGAAATCTTTATTTGACTGATAAGGTTAGTTCTGTTTTAGTTAAGTGTAACCTTGGCATTAAAATCTATAAATGTTGTAATTATACAAAAAAATGTATTAAATCTATTTTACAACACACCTGCTCATAACAGTGATATTATTTTACCGCAATTAAGCACGGAATGACACCTATTATAAAACTGTGACTTTTTCATTACTATTATTCACAAAAGTGAGTTATAGATTCTTTTTTAAATTTTATAGGAAGTGTCTATAATTGTCTATGTTCTTAAAAAAGTTTTGATACAAAAAATAACGTGTTTAATAGTACGAATAAATTAATACGCCTATTGTATGGTCATTTGATGCATTTTCGTATTTAAATAAATAATTTCAACTTGTAATACTTGTGTAATAAACAAAATTTTCGCTCAAATTTAACTTTTTTTTTTCTCTAAGTACAGAAAAAAAACAGAGTAAAAAAAAGTTAAGTTCAAACCTCATTTTTTTTTTAAATATGGTCGACCGCCATTGTTAAATGCGCGCGCATAGGAAAACGAATTAATTTGTAGTATTGTTTATTTAGTATTTGTAGTATTATTTTATTCGCAAGTGTGTTGTAAAACGTCGTATGGCACGTGTGAGCATGATGATTACCGTCCTCGGCTGTCTTAAGACCCTCGCCTAGCGGCTCGGGTCTCAATGGCGCCTCGGCGGTAATCACCAACGTTGCTCACTTGTACCATAATGTACTATTATTGTATGTTCTGCTAAAGCAGCAAACAAAGATAAATATAGTTAATAATAAACATGAGAGAAAAAAAATAGGAAAATTAGAAGTGATTTAAATCTTCTAGTATTTGCTCAAACTCTGCAAATTACTTGAAATACTAACATGGTACATAATGTAAATCTGTATAGGCTAGTTGCTTTACCAGGAACAAATTTATTTATTTTTAATTTAAATGGAGAATGTCTCCTTGGGATTTTATTGCTAATTTTTTCACTGATTTGCTTATAAACATGGTATTGGAATCAAAATCAATGGAAAAATTACAAAGTACTATGTCTCGTAATTTTCCCATACACAAAAAAGTAAGTAAATTTTTAAAACAAATATAAGACAATCTTATCGATATCCACGTTTCTCCTCACTATGCGGTATTCACAAAGAACGTTATGGCATTCAAAAGTATGCCACCGTTACCCCAGTTTGTTTGTACAGCATGCCGCACAAGTTAATAGCCTATGCAAATTAAACGCGAATTAATTGACGTACCTACTTTAGGGAGATGTGTATTTTCGTCTTAAGGTGCTGATTTATCTGTTGGTGATCGCTTACCTGTAAAAAAAGATGGAATAAAATTAGTGAAATGTTTTACAGATTAACAACTTTTTTAAGTGATGGACAAGAAAGCCTGGCAAACGTTTAATTCACAACTATAAGGGTTGTTAATCATCATCTTAATGTATTGCATTCAGAGCTCGAAGTTCCAGATTTCTTCTTTTACTCTCGGTTTGGCTTAAATGGCTTTTATGGAAGTGAATTTTGCGACCACCCGAGAGCAGAGCCTAAGCCGGAGCATCCTTGTTCAATCGGCTATCAATTCAAAATCATTTCGGCTTGCTATTTAGGTTGAATTGGGCCTCAGAGATCTTGATGGACCCCAAAAATACCGCAATGTGTGTCAATAAGTGTAACAAAATTTGTGACGCAGCAAAAAATAAACAAAATTTGTTCGACTTTCTTGAAATCGTGAGAGAACACGTGAGTAAAACCGCATAATATTACGCATATTGACTAAGAGGTTCCTATGCCACGATTTGCGCAAATTAAACTACAGTTACCGCTTACGTATTCCTCAGTAATATACATTGATCATAATCTCTAAATTCAAAATTTTAAAACCCGACTTCAACCGATATTTATTTTGTTGATATTTCATTAACTGCTTTACTGATTTTGATAAAATTTACATGGGACCACCTGGGAAGTATAACCTATCAAACAAAAAAAGAATTTTGCAAATCGGTCCAGGCGTCTCTGAGTTATCGGTGAACATACATAAAAAATAAAATATTCCGACGAATTGAGAACCTTCTTTTTTGAAGTCGGTTAAAAACAGATTTCCACTAGAGAAATTCACTCTCCGACTTGTAATTGACCGCGAATTCCAACCCCCACTTTGCCACGAGACTTTCCTTTAAAAAGATAATATATCACTCAATCCTAACGTTATATAACTACTATTATGATAATCGATTTATATTTACCGATTAATCTTAAATCTCTAATTCGATTAATGCATTCGAAATTCAAATAATGTTCTCTGATTGGACATCAGTTACAAGATCAAGGTTGTCACTCACGATTCGTTTACTGTGTGAAAGATTACACAATTTGACGTTAGTCTTTAAGAGGAGAGTGTGCTAAACGGTAAGGCATATAAGGCATTTTTATACCATTTAGATGGCAGCGTAGCGCACGGCCCACATGATGGAAAGTGGTTACCGTGGCCTATGGATGAGTGTAATACCAGGGGTGTCACACGCGTTCACCCTGTAGGATTCTTCCTTTGCCCTTCTTGAAAGACTTCCCTTATTATACTCATACATAAGCATATGGTACTTTTAAAAAACTAAACTAAAGCATTGAATGATAAAGCAAAACTAAAGCACTCAGCCTTGTATATTAATTAATATAGTTACCTACTGAAATGTGGGTATATAGGTACACCTCGGTCAGACTTTTTAGGGACACGCTTATGCCATCGATTGGGCACATAATCATAGTCTGCATACTTCCTGTCAATGAAAAATAACCCTATTTTTAGTCGTTTTGTAAACTACAATGAAAAGGTAGACCGACGACCTGCGAAAGGTGGCTGGGACGGACTGGATACGGAAGGCGGAGGATCGGCAAACGTGGCGCATATTGGGAGAGGCCTATATCCAGCAGTGGACTGCAATAGGCTAATTAATTGAAAATACAATCTAAGTAGGCTAAATTCGTTCATCAAAACTTCGTTCTTACATTGATATCCATTCCATGACCGGTGAAATCTGCTTTCAAAGCCAAAATTAAGTAAGTCAATTAAGTGAGAACTCCGTGATATAAGTAATTTAGATGATAATAAAACCATTATCTAAGTTAACAGCATACTTTACAAGGCTATTTGCTTCAAATACTAATTGCAAATCTCCAACAACCTCAATACAAGCTCTCAACATTGTTGGGTGAGATCGATATATCGGTTTCACTCAACAATGTTTCAATAGAGCTTAGCACTTATTAAAAATGACGCTTACACGTTAAGTGTAAGACAGACATATTCCGCGAATACACTTACAACTGTAATTAAGTAGGTTTATGAGACACAATGACTATGTTATTAGTTTAGTTGAGTCAGATGAGAGCATATTGGGAAAGCCTATGTCCAGCCACAGAACAGTGTGGTGAGCACGAACAACTATCGGATTCGTATCGTGAACGTAACGAGAGCACGGAGCATTGCGATTGGCCGCCTGCCTGAAGCCTGCCAATCGCAATGCTCCGTGCTATCGTTACGTTCACGATACGAATCCGATAGTTGTTCGTGTTCACCCCACAGATAGTGTCCAGCAGTAGACTGTGATAGGCCAATTTAATTGAGGTGATAGCTGTAGTTCTGGCAGACTGTGGGCATTAAAAAGATACTGTATACAAAACTATAACTTTTAATTTAAAAAGACAGCAAATAGCCCATTCTTTTTTTCTTATGGAATCCTTCGAATACTGCCTCGATTTGGGCAGGATAAAGTGATTAGGTCGGCGTTTAACCGACTAAAAACACACGCTATGACCTGTAGGTCCACGGGCAAACCACCTAAGGTCTGATGGTTTGCCCGCTGAGTGGATGTCCAGCTCCAGCAAGTGTTGGTCATCCTTACTGTTGACTTCACTTTTTAGACGAAGCTTTCGTCTTTTCTTCGGCTTTCTAGCCGGTTAATAAAATGACTTGCTGCCTTACCTAGCGTCGCCTAGCTAGTGCAACAACAGGGGAGTCACACTCGTGCTGCCGATCCTGTAAGAACAGAGAGATTTTGTACCGTCAGCGCAAAATATCCTTTGGTTTTTCCACTGACAGCACAAACCTCTCCCAGTGAGCTCTGGCTGCCCTACTTACCGGCGGAAACACAACAAGAAGTTATTAAGCCGCGGTCTTCTGTATGGCAGAGGTACTACTGCTCGTTTGGGACGGATATACTATCGTGTCCGTTGCCTAATGGCAAACGTTTACCAAAACGGCAACACGGACTACAGTTAACACTGAGTTGTCACTAGCACATACCCACTAACTCCGCCTTGCAGAAAACTTTAAGTCACTCGAAACAACTCTACAGAAGTGCTCTTTAACTGTAGAGTTCTCAAGAGGAGATGATTCCCCAGCAGAGCAGTTCATATAAACGGTCCTGTTACGCCTAATGTCCTCAAAATGACATACAATGCCTGTCGTATCACTTTAGTTAAGTCACGCGAAAGCTGACCTCTTCAAGTAGATTGTGGTCACTCAAGATTAATGAAGAGATATGATAGCTATTATAAAATTGTTCATGTCAGTTACTTTGGTCGTTTGTTTGCATGTAGCGCAAAAACGGCTGGGCTTGTTTTAGTAACCCGAATTTAAATAGCTGCAGTTCTGCACTTGCTCTTAATTCATAGTAATCTGTAGTGGTAGGCTCTACTTATTGGACTTCACCAAAATGAAACCACTTTTCCAGATGCTATTTATTCTTTAATGTACGTAAAGTTTGACGGTCTAACCAGATGCACGGATACACAATACCAAAATCCCTATGATCTTGGTATTGTGTATAGTTAGAAACGGATCGATTTAGTATTCATTTATGATTTGTGAATATGCGCTCCTCCGCCGCTGTAGCACCCCATGCTATCCTAAAGTGGGTGACAGACGTGCGAGTAAGTACGCGGACTTATGGCTCGGCGACCTTACTCGCACGTCTGTCACCATAAGTTCGCGTACTTTAAAACCGCCGAGTAAGTTCGTTCGCGATCTAGCAAGTTTGAAATTTTGCTCGTAACTAGAGGTTTGCACCGGTGCGGAATTTCGCGAACCGGTGAAAAACACCGGTGTTTTAGCAAGCTCTTAGAAAAATATGACATGATAGAATTCCTAGATAGCACAATGCCTCTTCTCTCGACGACATTGCAATACAGTGTGAGCAAGCTTGACGTCTGTCACCGACGGCGAGCCGAGTAAGTTCGCGAACTTAAAAACCGCGTGCTTAAAGTACGTACGTCTATCACCCACTTAAAAGACATTTAAAAACATGTACTGCGCATAAATAGTACATTTCGTGACGTGATTAGGTCCAAGATATGTATCGCTAACTATATACAACTCACGGCCTCGTCTTCACAAGTCAAAGCTTATCTCATATCTTTATAATCTAACAATGATTTTATCTTATTTGTTATTGAGGGATCCCTAAGTGGTGTGTTTTGTAAGGCTTTCAAAATGTCGGCAATGATTCAGCGCTGCAGTAACATGACATTCGGATATTTAAAGCTTTTAAGGCGTGCATTACACGCTCATGCAGGCGTCATTCAAGCCATCTCAGTCATGAATTACGCTTGAATGATGGTTTTACTGTCGACATTAGATGTAACCATCGAGCAATGGACCACCTCTCAGCTATACTACGGATGATAAAATTTAGACCCATAGTACACCTAAGAGGTGTACTATGGGTCAGAACAAGTGCCCGTAGTCCACCAAGGTGAACTTGTTAGGTGTACTACGGATCGGGCACGCAGTCACCGGATTAGACGATAGGTTATTCGCCTATCACGGCCTTGACTGTGGTTAAACTGACAGCAAAACCTATCGTGTAATGGACGCCTTAGTTTGCTTGTGGACTTGTTACACAATAGTTCTTCTTTAACATTGTAGACACACGATTGACCACTTTAAAAGATGATTTGAATGATGGACAATGTAATGTACGTAATGATAGAATGACCCATCTATCACCGTTTTTTTATAGAACTAGTCAATATGACCCCCCTGAGGTTGCACTCGTCCATAGGCCATGGTAGCCACTTTCCATCAGATTTTTCTTTCCCATCCTTATCTTACTTACAGTATGAACGTGAAAGTTTGCGTAGATGTTTCGATATTTGTTACTCAGTCATACCAAATTTCAGCTACAGGGATAGATTATAATTTGGAATAACACATAGGGCTCTTTTTATTTCTAGACTAGCTTTTGCCCGCGGCTCCGCCCGCGTGGATGTCGGTTATCGCGACCAAATATAGCCCATGTCCTTTCTCAAGGTCTAGTATACCCCTATACAAAATTTCATCAAAATCGGTTCAGTGGTTTAGGCGTGAAAGCGTAACAGACAGACAGACAGACAGAGTTACTTTCGCATTTATAATATTAGTATTGATTGCTTCCTTTATGTTGCGGGAAATTCAGGTTCAAGAGAAAAGCGACTACGTGAGAATATTACATTTGATATAAGCCTAAATCTCATTGCGGATGGATAAGTGATATAAAAACTACATCTGTCAATGAGTAGAGTGTTTACGAGGCAATGTTGAGTAGGATCAGCAAAAAAGTATCTCGTCTCCCATAAACCTAGATTGAGGAACGTCTTTGGAATAGTAATTAGTAGACCAGCGAGTTTCTCGTACAGGACCGACCATATATGTTATTTATTTATGTGGTCTACTTAGTGAACACTCCTAGTTTTTATACTGGAAATTGCAGGCAAGAATGTTTCGCTCACCACTTGCAAGTTTGCTACACTGGTTAGGTTAACTCTGTAGTTCGCTGTATGAGTAGGAGGACTACCACGAAACATCTAGAACTTCCAGCCATCACGAAACATGAGCGAAATATGTAGTATTTACCATGTAGTCACTTCGAATTTCTTTCTTAATTCTTTATTGTACACAGAAAATACATGTTATATACAAAATATTACACAATGGATAAAGTCATTTTTGCGTAATTGAGTTAACATGGAAAAATGGATCTGGTACAAATTGGAAAAAATGTATCCTGAGAATATGTTTTTTATAGTACCTACAGACAAGTACACGGCCCACCGCCGCCGGTAACACAACACGAGGTTATTTAAATCGATTAAGATATCTTAATCGATTTGAATAGATAGTATGATAAATGTTTTAAAATTTCATTCAAACGAGGTTAGTTAGCCGCGGCATTCTGTAGGGCGGAGGTACTTCCCCAGTCGAACTGCTCAATTGGGACTGAAATACCGTCGTGTCCTACCTACCAGAAGTGTTCCTGTGAGTCGTGAGAGTGGGTCAATGTTCCTCGCTAACGTAGCCTTGGGCATGGACTATTATGAAATAATTACAAAGGAATTCTCATCAAACAAATTGATGATACAACACAGTGAACCTGTAGCGCGGTACCTTCACAAAGATAGTTTAGAAAAATTTAAGGAATTCAATAGAAAACTAGTGATGGACGGATGTTAGTCGATAAACTTTCTATGTCCTTTTTAACTTGTTATAAAACTAGTTTCTGAGACGATGGACCGAAGACGGATGAACATTAGCAATGTTAATATAGTAGTAGACTTTCTATTGTTTATTAGGCGCGATTTATTGATCGAAAATATGTGGGAATAGGGCTGTCAACAATAAATATTATTCAACCTGTTTTCTAAGAATAGTGAAACCGTCCACGACGAGGACAGCTAGTCTATACTAGTAGTATAAAGAGGAATGATTTGTATTTTTGTATGTAACGAATAATTTAGATGTTTATTTTTCTATGTAGGTACAAAATAACTTATCACAATAATTGTATCAATATTTGAGAGCGATCCTTCGTAAAACAGGCATCATTTGCTTACCAGGAGTTCCAACTACCATAATTTGCAATAAGTAAAATTACAATAAATTTCAAATATTTCAAAATTTTAAAATTCAATAAATAAACGAACCGATTTAAAAAAAATATTCGCCATTAGAAAACTACATTATGAGGTACCAACAAAGGCTATCATCACGCTACTATCAACGATGAACAGGATCAGAATTCTACGCGGGTGGAGCCGCGAGCAACAGCTAGTTGGAAATAAAATTATTTTATTTGTTTTCTATTCCTGTATCGCTACCATGACGCGTTTATAAGCGATCTTATTTTTGGCCGCGATCTGTAGAGAAGGATGGAGCTATGTAAATTGTATAGCAGCATCCCTCTTCCTCACTCGAAACTCGAACTCTTACAGCACGTCTAGCACATCAACAATGCTATTTGTAACAGGATGTTGTGCTGAGAATAAAAAATGCTATGCTGAGCACGTGGAACGATTGACATTTCAAGTTGATAAGGTAAACATAAGTGGGCAAGTCGGTCGGGGTCGTGAAGTTTTGTAAAAAGGGTAGGTTACGCAATGGAGAAATTCAGTTTCAGCTTGACTAATCTGACAATCCAGACTAAGTCTATCAATAGGTAGGCAACATCCAAGTCCTTCATAAATGTATTATATCAAAAAATAACAAAAACTTAACCTCTACTGTAGATAAATATAACATACGATCCACGTTTTAATTTATTTTATTAATGTCTATACATATGAAAATAAGAATTTTAGAAACCTTGAATCTTTTTAAAACTCTATCTGGTTACCAATTCTGTGTGATCGTCACGTCACACTCATGTTTGTACAGGAACCGAGTTTATCCTTTAACACTAGATAAAAGAATTTATCGATATAATAAACCTTATTTCCTTATGTAGGTGACAGCCCTAAATGTGAATTCCGTTCCTGTATGATAGGCGTCCGAGTTCCTCGTATTAAACAATTAGTATTCAGATGAAGTCGTCACTTTTATGGTGTGAAGGAATTTCATGTTGTTTAACAAGTATATGTAGACAATGGTAGCCCAGTGGTCTAGTTTTTTTGTACTACAAAGATAACAAATCAAGCCTAAAGGAAATAACTTTAATTGTAGAGAACTTCCTGAGATCTTCCGGCCTTGTCCAACCTTGGGTGGGAACTGACTGGCAGTCTCTTCTTCGGCGGGGACATTACCGTGCTCCCAGATAATAATTAAAAAAGTAATAAGAACATCAGTGCCCCGAGGACGAAAACCTATCGTAATCTTAGCAATTTTCTGACCCCCGCCCCCCGTGGTGAGGTTTTAGACTAACCCCCCCCCCCCCCTAGCCAAGATCACGTGTATTTTTTATATCTCCATATACCCCTCCCTCCCCCCTGGTGATATTTCGTGATTTTTTCCGACCAACTCTCCCCCCCCCCCTTTTGAGCCTCACGTGATTAATGGACAGCCCTAAAGGAGCAGTGCGATTGGCCGCCTGCCTATTGTGAACCTGTGCGTCTGTGAAGCCTGCCAATCGCAATGCTCCATTTTCTCGATACATTTTCGTTACGATTACGATAATTTTTCGTGCTAGGGGTACTGGAGATGAGTGGGAACCTCAAATATTTGAGTAGGTGAGTGGTTGGGGTGGGAATTTTAGAGGACCAATGGTTTCGTCGCCTCTGATCCTAATAAGACAAAAATCGTGGCAGTGTTGGCATTAATCGATTATATTTTTAATCAATTTATTAATTTGATTAATTTTAATCAGATTAAATTAATCATGATTACTTTAATCATGATTAAAAATATATATTTTAATCATGATTATTGATTTAATCATTAATCAATAATCATCAATTGATTAACTTGATTAACATTATTAATTCTACGTAACGAAAGTATACGAATACGACGTGACGTGTCACGTGACGTCATGCAAAAAGTGTCGTTATAACTTTTGCTCTTATTTTTTTCCGTTTAGCCCCCTTTCGCAACGCGCGATAAGGAACTTCGTTCCAATAAAGTAGCTGATAAATACCTAGATAATGAAATAATCAAATTAACGATTAATGATTATGATTAATAATCATAATCATGTCAAATTTGATTATGATTAATAAATCATAATCATTTTTTTGATTATGATTAATTAATCGTTAATCAGATTAACTTTCGGCCAACACTGATTATCGTGGAATCTACTTCACCCTATCTCTTTAAAATGTAAGGCTAATCCGGATCTCCTAATAACCCAGTGTAGTGTTTTATTAAGATTGTTATCGACACTCAGACAAGTCGTTTAAGTTAATATAAAGATTATATTTATCGGTTGGTACTGGTATGACAATATTAATGCAATTAAACTGGGGCAACTGGTGGTCTCGTTAGAACCAGTAATCACACCTCAGTGTGGTATTTATCAGGGTGGTGGCAGAATTATGCCCACAGCTACATTCTATCATCGCACTTCTCGCCACAGGTGGGGAATTCATCCTCACACATTGCGACCGGAAACGGTGCGCACTGTGCGGTATGAAAGGAACTTCATCCCACGCACACTCAAGCTGTGGAATGAACTCCCCGCGATGGTTTTCCCAAGCGACTACAATATGGGGTTCTTCAAGAAGGGCATTAGAAGGTTTCTTCAGGGTCGGCAGCATGATTATGACGTGCCTGGTGTAGCATACGTCCATAGGCCACGGTAACCACTTTCCATCAGGTGGGCCGTGTGCTTGTCTGCCACTTATGTGGTATAAAAAAAATGATATCAAGTGTTTTAGGGTATACTCGTATAACTCCGATGAGATAGGCAAAGCTGGGGCCCTAGAAAAGTGACTATTCGTTGACCAGCGTAGTGTATTGAATTGAATTCAATGATGAATGTATGGGATTTGACGTATGTGACATATATTTTGACGTTTATGACATAAGTTCACGGCTGTCATATATACAGGTACAGGTAATCTACTATTATAAAGAGTGAATGAACTTTGCAACAACAGAATTAGTGTTGTAACGCGACACAGGTCATTAGATTTAATAACTTTAGTTTGGTCATTCCAGCTTCTGTTTAATTGACATTTGTACCAAAATTAATTAATTTTCATCTACAACACCACGAAATAAATTTCAAATCAAAACATGTTGCGTGATGGTAGACCTCGCCATTCTGTAAAAGATTTATTGATCTGCAATAAAATTTACAATTCTAATAATAAAGTAATTACTTTATCACGGGACTTGTGAAAATGATTAAATAAAAACATGTGGAGATTTTTAATAAATGTTATAGAGCAATTCTTGTATTATACTTTACTCACAACAGCTCTAAAGCTGTTTTCGAGATAGTAAAGTATATAAAGGATGAAAATAAGTATTTGGATAATTGCCGTTAAATATACTTTCAAAAAGTGCCACAATAGGTTTTTCGTTCTGTAATTACTACTACTTTATTTTTCATCAGTACCACCTACCAAAGTTTCAATACCTATACTATGAAGGACTTACCTGTGAACTCACTAATTACAAATCTAACCTCCTAATTAAAACATTACATCACCACATTACACACCAGAAAGCAAACAAACATACAAACAGTACAATAGTCCCATCAATTAGGGTACAGTATGTGGTGAATTCACACCACATAGGTGAAATCTTTGAGTTCCGCATACGGTCAATGCCCTGTGACTGAGAAAGCGATAGTGCGTGAAAAGCGGTCAAGTCCGAGCGCCAAGATAAGGGATGGGCGAATTTCTCTTTTATGCGATTGTTATTCTATACTCTATGTATCCTAGTTGAGAATTTTTGTGTGGAAAGTTGTACAAAGAACTCAGTTTATACTGGGTACATGTAAGCTTGGTGGTCGATTCGCATACATTTGTTCGCGCACGTTTGTTTGAAATGAAGCTTTTGAATATTTGTGCGAAAAATTAATGTTTTAATGGTCGATTCCCTACTGAATTTACTATAATCGACATCTCTAAAAAACTGTGATGGCGATTAGCACATTTTTGAATGGATTCAAATTTCAGGTGCACACATTTCAGTAGGTCACTATTTCATCATAAATTCACAAAGCATGAAAATTACTTTCTAATAAATATCAAATCAAAAATTAATTATTCAATGAATACAAATAAAAATCAAAAAAAGGTTCTAGGTTATGTGTAAAAGAATTTTTAATAATATTTTTACAAGTGCCCGATAAAATTATATGACTGTCGTAATTATTAATTATTCAATAATTCCACAGGAAATACTCACAGGTGTTAGAATTATGACATTTGCCTTGTAGGATACTGCATAATATAATTGATAAACTAATTACATATATTATATTTATTTATGTAACTATATTTTATTTTATTTATATAGATTTGCTGCCAAAATATTCCAATTTATGAAGTAAATAAAATAAATATTCTAGGTCATTTCACACGGTACCATCTAGACCGAAACCACAGTCTTAGTACGAGTAATACTGTGCCAAAAATAAGCATACCTAGATTAAGCGGATTAATATGCATTTCACTCCATAGTATTGTGTGTGTGTGTATTATGTCCATAGATCACGGTAACCACTTTCCATCACGTGGGCCGTATGCTTCTCTGCCACCTAGGTGGTATAATATAGTTTAAAACTTTCATGTTTCCTATATGTTTTTTTTTATATGTTATCTTTTTTTTAATACTGAAATAAAGAGTTCGGGCAGGTGAAATTGACTTGTTCCCGAAAATATTTATAAATGGAGAATCAATGTCCTTCTAAGATATTCGGGGCAAGTCACTCGATATACTGGTGTGTATAGTATAAATTTAAATACAACTTTATTATGCTTATCATTTTTATAAGGTCACATCCATAATTTATAATTTTGTCTCTAAGCAAATGTGGGGCAAAACAGGAATTAAATATAACACGAGGCGAATTCGGAAATTTTAGGAATGTGCAGCAAAAAAGCGGGGCGAATGCGGAATAGACCAAGAAAATGTTTCTGAGATCGAAGCTTCTTACATAAATCAGCATTACAATAATGACGTAGATTAATGTGACTAAACTTTTACGTATTTATCTTTAGGTATAAATATATTCAAAAGAATTGCCAATGTCACGAGTTTCACCGGTGACCTTCGGATTTTACCTCATTTCGGATCCAAATGCTGGCCTCTGACTTATGACATACAAGACCTGTTTGCGAACTTAAAATTCACTCAGATTAATACATTATGTATACGGATGCGTATTATTAATATGACAAATGTCACAGAACAGATAATAGTAATGACGGAAATATTAATCTTGAGAATATATTGTAATCTTATTAATTTTCGAAAGAGAGATTCCAGATGAACTATGAAGAAGACACCCTTCTTCATAGTTCATCTGGAATCTCTCTTTCTCATGGTAGGTATGCGGGCAATAAAAGTGAACTATGAATACCTACTGATATACTCGCGTTGTATAATCTACAGATACAAAATGGAGGGTAAAAGATGAAAATGGAATAAGACACACAAGAAAATAAAGGAACGGTACACATATGAACCGTATAGCTGAAAATACAATTACTTAATGTAGGCTCTCGAAATGAACCCTGCACCAACTCGTCTAACCTGCGTGGATACAGTAGGCCAAATCCTCCCAATATTGGGAGAGGCTGATGTCCAGCAATGGACTGCGATAAGCTAATTGATCGATTGAATATCAGGCGAAGGGCTTGCCCAGCCGGGTGACGCCAAATTCAAACGAAAACTACCGTTGATCCCTATCCCATTAAATCTTCTCAAGTAAACAACTTATATGTGTCTCGGCTGAATCAATTATTTCTTTCTTACTTCTTTCTTTCTTTCAACCTGTCGCTAAGTATTCCCCACGACACCATACGAAGAAATCATAAAAAAAGTAAACCAAGTTGATTCAAACTCGGTAATGTTGAAGTGTCACTCTGCCCATCGGACACAGGAAATTGTACCCTATTTCAGGTGTATATGGTGCATTACTGTGTGTCAGGTCACACGTGCCTGACCAGTGTCCGGCTCCGACTACTTTCGATGCGTGAATCAAGGCCGTACGGTAGAAATTTAAATGGCTCCGTTTACAGGATTATAATATAAAGTATACACTTATAGAATGTATAATATTGTCATATCTTATGGTTTTTGCTAAATTTAATAAAATTCTAGGTTAATAACGATATTCTTTTTTACTGTTAATATGTTTAGGGCAAAAGGAGAAATCTCGAAAAGTATAATAAAAAATCTTGGTTGGAATTTGGCAAAATTCGAATAATGTTAACTTTTACCTTTTACCAAATGGTTTTTTATAGAACACTATTTACGCAAAGCGAACTGATTCGAGTAAAGTACCCACAATGGTTTAATTACACGACCGCAAAAAAAAATGTTTTCAGGTTACGTGTGAGTTTATTTATTTTGGATGTAGCTAATCAGTATTTTCGAGGCTAAAGGGTAGCAAAATATGGGGCAATAAATTTACTTTTTATCCAGGATAAGTGGGGCGAAGACGGAATAAATTAAAATTCATAACGTCATCTTAGAGCGTGGTTGAACATTTTTGTAGCAACACATAGACGTATAAGGTAGCCTGATCCCTTAATACTATCGACCCCTTTTTAAAGGTTGTTAAGTAAATAGCCCCTACTCTAAGTAGCGGTTATATCATCAATCCATAACGTTTAGTGCCTGAATAGCGGTGATAACGGCACGCGTAACGGACAGACGAACATCAATGTAATTTATAGATTTATACAGTCATGTGTATTTAGATTTTACACATGACTGCATAAATATTTCAATACTACGCCCGCGTGAATGTCGGTTATCGAGACCAAACATGGACCTTTCCCAAGGTCTAATCTATCTCTGTACCAAATTTGATCAAAATCGGTTCAGTGATTTAGGCGTGAAAACGTAACAGACAGACAAATAGACAGACAGACAGCCAGAGTTACTTTCGCATTTATAATATTAGTATGGATTTCATTTTAAAAGAAATGCACAACCCAAGAACAGTTGTTAGTAAACAACTTTCAATTTCCGATTCAATTGCACCTGCAGTAATTGTAGTGAGATCAAGTCTGCAGATTATGCTGCATGAAGCTGCGTGCGCACTATGACGATGTGTTTGTTTTCTCTACTGGTCAGACGAGTCGAAGCTTCTATCACGTAATAAGGCAGGCAGTGTACCATTGGGGCGAGTAAGGAACTAGGGCGAGTTGGGGATTCCGTGGTCCTCCGGCGAGGGAGATATCCATGGGGATTTTCCGCACGATAAAAAAAAAGGCAGTGTACAACCATGACGTTAATTTTTGTTTGGTAGGTTCCCGGTTGAGTAGAATAGGACCATCATATATATAGTGTTTTAGAAGGCTACTAAGGTATAGGGCTTTTTCCACCCGACAGTAAACATACAGCCTATGACTAAGTGCCCACTTGACGGCTATAAGGCTGTTCCCTATTACGTGGGATCGAAAATCATTGGTGTAACGTGGGTGTTACACCTCTGACTACCTCTTCGGGTATTTAAGGGCGAAAATGTATGTATTTATTCCTGGTTATCCCTTCAGCTGAGCTATATTGCTTTTGTTAAGGGTCTACAGCAATAGCGTAATGGCCAGGATTCGAACCCGGGATCTCTCAATATATAGATAGAATCGACTAAACCCACAAAGTATTCCGTTATTTTAATACCTTCACCAAAGGCCCCAGGTGTCGCCTGAGCAGGAAATCCCCAGGAAGCCCTGCTTTTACATCCTTCTGGCGATATTGAAGTTCTTTTAACATGCTCAACAAAACATCGAAGCTCCTCAATATGTTAAGAACGGTCACCCATCCTAATACTGACCTAGCTAATATTACCTAACCTTGCATGTACTAACATAGTTACCACTTAACCACGACCACTTGCAGTCACAAAAATGTTATAATAACACCTCTACCTACCTCTTAAATGTACAGAAAACAAAATAAATATAATTATAAAGCTTAATAGAATAAAAACCGACGGTATGACAGTAGAACTAGACCGTCATTATCGGTTGCCAAACGGAACTGAACACGCACTACTTAGTAGAAAGTAAACCATTGACCCCATTGCACCTTCATTAATTACCTACTGAACTAGCGAGTGCTGAGGACTTTTAATTGTTTAAGGGTCGGTACATATATGACGGAAAATGCGTTGAGTGTATCATCAGTCGCGTCTATTTGGTCAAATTAGACCTGCAACAATACGCGTCTAGATTGTTTTGCGTTCTGCATCATGGAGTGCTTGTATTGTGTGATTAATTAATTCTAAAATGAAGTCCATTGAAATAATAGGTATTTTGGAGGCTTTAGAATAAGATAGAAACAGGAAAGGACGGTATTGGATGCATTCTTTAAATATTATAAGAATATCACATATAAGTAAATCGAGCGAAAATGCGTTGACAGAAACGGAACAGACGCAGTACGCTCGATGTTCTAACGCAATATCGGTAAAAACATTATTTTACACTAGCGGCCGCCCGTGACTTCGTACGCATGAATTTGTTTTAACCTCTTGTCTACACCCTATAAGGAACCTACTTATCAAATTTCAAGTAAGTATGTAGGTGTTATAGTTTTTGAAATTTCGCGATTGAACTATGAGTAGTATTTCTCGTTTGTGTATAAAGATTGGTCTGTACTGGCGTTACGCGACGACTAATACGCTACGCACGTTCCGTCATATATGTACCGACCCTAAATGAACCACGTCACGTCTAGACAGACATTTCTTTACGTATAGATAGGATAAAGGACTGTAGCCGAGATGCGAATGTTGAGATGGATGTGTGGTGTGACAAGAATTGATAAGATTAGGAATGAGTACAAAAGGAAGTTTGAAAGTAGCAGTGAGCACAGAAAAGCTACGACGAAATGGCTTGTCCTGGTTTGGATTTGTACTAGGGATGAGAGTAATGTCGTGAGGAAGGTATTAACTACGGAAGTAGATAGCTACAAGGGGAGAGGAAAATCTAAGAGATAGATGGACTGTGTGAAAGATGATATGGTTAGAGGGATTGAATGTTGAGATTACTGTAACCAATATTTCAAAAATCTATCCCGGTTTTACCCTATTGTTGCTACCTTTTTCGCGTGTGAGCAGTGCAGCCCCTGGGCTTCACCTCGATGAACTATTGTTGCTACTTAAAAGTACCATGTTTTTTTTTATATCACTTAATTGGCAGACAAACACACGGCCTACCTGATGGAAAGTGGATACCGTGGCCTATGGACTATTACAACACCAGGGGCGTCACACTCGCACTGCTGATCTTGAAGAAACCTTCTAATTCTCTTCTTGAAGAACCCCATAATGTGGTCGCTTGGGAAAACCACCGCAGGGAGTTCATTCCACAGCTTGAGTGTGCGAGGGATAAAGTTCCTTCCATACCGCATAGTGCGCACCGTTTCCGGACGCGATGTGTGAGGATGAATTCCCTGCCTGTGGCGAGAGGTGCGATGATAGAATGTAGCTGTGGGCATCATGTCAAACAGTTCATCTCCTGTACCCTCATAAACCTATCACCCCAAGCTCATCAATTGCAAATACTTTTGATCTATTTTATCAAAACGTATAATCAGTATAATGTTCACCAAGGTCGACCTCGACCCATTTACCTACTTACATTAGCTTTACAATCAACAAATTGAAACCAACAACAATCTATCCGTTAAAACTAAACCTGATGTCCTTATAAGGTCACCGACACTAGAGGCTCAGCTAGAGGGGTACTCTAGAGCCGGCGGCCTTCAAGTACTGTTACAAATCACTCACACCTCTATCAAGGCCGAATTTGACCACACAGTACTTTCAAGGTGGTAGGACACGATAATTTGACCAAACCGAACTAGTTAATTTAAGATTGAACTAGGGCTTATTATCTTAAATGGTTTTAAGTAGTTGAAGGGTATTCCGGATTTGTTTATATCAAAGAATTTTATTTAGTTCTATTAAATCAATCTAAGTATAAACCCATTTAGAACATAGGTCGACCGAAACAGGGAGAATCCGTCTAGGTGGGGTTTCCGGACATCCGGTGTAAGTATGGAGTTGTTCCACAGACCATGGCCTATCTGCTGATGTACACCGGAAGATCTTATGAGCGCCTCCGAGATCTCAATCCAGGTAGTAGCACATTGGGTAAACAGGATTTGAGAGAAGTGTCTTCGATTCGACAGAAGAAGACTAGATTGGTAGTAAGGAACAAAAAATTGGTATCGCGAAAGACCACCATAGCGCACAACCACAGATTACCTAATAGTTGGAACAGATAACTCACTGCCTGGAAAATCAACGATCCAACTCAGTTAAGTGCCTACAAGTCCACGTGATCAACAACTCCATACGAATATGTATCTTAACAGACAGCCATACGGTTATTATTACTTTGCAGCCGCTCGGCCTCGTCCTCGTAGTAACGTACTAGCAAACTGTATGACGCTAGGGTTGCTTGCCTCGCTTAATAAAGGAATAGTTTTTTTTATAGTTTGACATTTTTATCACCTATTTATCGAATATCAAATAATAGCCGAATATTATTGGACATTCGGTCAAATACGTATTTCATCTCAATCTTACCAGCAACTCAAGAGTAGGTAAGCTAATAGCTCACCGAGCGGCTTTAGATAAACTACCTATTCTTAGTGCACAGTGGCGATTATTCCTACTTTATAGATCTGAACGAAAACAATGCAGATCACCTGAAAAAACATACACGATTAATTCGCGCAAAAAGAGTGGTAACGCACCGACAGATTATCTACACAAGTACACGGGAGTCAAGCGCCAGCCCGCGACAGCGGCGCATCGGCGCCGGCCGTCGCCGTCGCTGAGCGCCTCGCACTACCATCCTGCCTACGATTTTTTATTTACGATTGCATTCAAGTGTTAAGTCAGGACCCGGGCCGTTAGATATAAGTAGGTAGGTACTAGGTCAGATAGTGATAGCTGCATCATGTACCAACCAACCTATTATTAAATAGCCTAACTAAGTACTGAATCCAATATTTTTTAAGTCTTTCCGTATAGTAGGTAGGTACTTTGTACTTTGTACCTATATTACTTTGTACAACATATGTACCTACTTATATTGAATATTGTCATAGGTAGGTACAGTAGCTTAACGAATGTAATTGCACTTATTAAGTAGGTACCTACTTGCCGTTCTTCATTAACAGGCAAGCAGAGGAAAGATTTTTATTTGATTTGTTAGATTCGCACCCATACACTGCACACGGAGCCTTCTCCGTTATGCTTTCATAATAGCATCATAGATTGAGTATTAATTATAATAATAACAAACAAAAAGACTCGATTGAAACGTAATCAAACGTTACTTTATTACGCGCGTGTGCACCGTGCACACGCGCGGCTAGCGACAGCCCGACTGACGACTGAGGACCGTCGGCGACCCGCGGCGAGTAGGTGAATATAGCGCGCAAGTACATAGAGTGAGCGTGGCCTGGCACAACTCTTAATTCGGAGCTTGTCTAGTTGTATATATCGGATGATCCAAATCCACATATTTAAACTCTACGATTATCATTCGCAAGACAATCCCGGTTTGCATTCAAAGCTTCAACTTGGAGCCTAGGCTAAAAGCCAAGATATGTCAAATCAAGACGGAAAAAAGAGAAGAACGGACCCCACACTTCAGGCATAAAAATCTTCAGAGTACAAGCTATGGGTATAACCGGAACTAGCACTATGATAATAATTCAAAATGTACTAACAAAACACTTAATTAGAATCATAACTCCTCATTGTTTTAGTACGTTTTAAACCTACTTTTATTAATCCACGATTAAAAACATAGGACTGAAGTTCACACCACATAACCACAATAAATATGTTTAAAATCTACACAAAAAGATATAAAAAGCACAATAAAACATATTTAGGGCATAACACACGACCGAATTCTCAGCATTTCTGGGTTAAATACCACAACTAACTGTTACTTTATAGTTGAGTCTGATAGACACTTAAGTTGACATTAGGTGCCTACGCTCAGCTTCACGTTAGGTGACTCGATGCAGGAAGGAAGTCTGTATGTATATAGGTATGAGTTCCTGATTCTCGGGAAGTTTAGACCTGGTATTTGATCACACTTACATGATGACTTCTTTCACATTTTATGGTTCAGGTTTTACTATTGATAACTAAAATAGGAACAGAATTCGACTGTTACTAAAATGCTTTATCAATGTTATCATGTTTTACTCAATGGGTTTTAGCATCTAAAACAGGCGAAGCCAGTTTAGTTGAATATATTTTCACCGGTGAATTATTGTTCTATGCATGTAAACAAATAATGCAACTGGAATTCACGTGCACGCCTGTTAAATCCCCAAAGGGCTAAGCAGAGGTGTATTGACACCTATATTTTGCCAAATATGATTTTTGTGCCCATGTAATAGGGAGTGAGAATATTGCCAGCTGTCAAGCGGGCACTATGTCATGGGATGTATAAATGGCCGAATTTCTATATTTGGCGTGAAGCGACTGCCGCCTGACCTCCATAACCCATAGTAGTTGGATCTGTACCCTTGGGCCCTGAAAAACTTAGTAGGACTCATAGCCCCACAGTACTTGTTTACCACCTCAGTACTATCAAAAGAAAGGTAATTCAACATGTAACATTACATCATATCATTAACGGAAGTAATAAATCAAAATAATGATATCAAAAATGTAATAATTATTGGTCTGAGCCACGACAAAGTAAGATAATATCATTGCATTACGTAATTACTCACGACATGTCCCGTAAATGGTAAGCAGAGTTTCTAATGTCACCGGCAACGTTTTCTACCTATTTCCTGGCAAAACACTGTTCCCTTCATACAGGTTTTAAACACTGCAGTTATATAAAGGTATAGTTTTTATAGTGCCATCTTTTTAGAAGACGGGAAGAGATTAGTTGAGGAATTTTCAGGTAACAGGTATCGTTATATTGTGTACTAGCTGACCCGGTGAACTTCGTACCGCCATATATTCCGCCCGCGTGGTATTATCTCCAAATTTATCAGTATTTCTCTACAATATTATGCATGTATTATACATAATTATATAAATTCCTCTTGAATCATTCTATCTATTAAAAAAATTGCTTCAAAATCCGTTGCGTAGTTTTGAAGATTTAAGCATATACCTACCTATTTTCTGTCTAACGAATTTTCTGTCAATGTTTACACTAATAGAATTCGGAGATTGAGCATTGGCTCGTCTGATGTAAATGAACCCTAACAGGCAGTTAATTGACAGATGGCTTTTTATTTTTAAGTAGTCAACCATAACTATCTATATGACCATTTTTTTATTGCCACAATCCACAAACCCGGTCCAGTAGACACATAAAAGCCTTCGCTTCTTAAATATTAATAAGCTTATCTCATGCTAAACTTCCATTACGTATACTACTGAATGTGATCATCACCTTTTAACGATATAATACCCTTATAAGGCTTTAAAACCTTAGACATAAACGAAGATGTACGAGAAAGGGCCAGATCGAAAGTAGAAAGTGTTTCTTAGAGAGAGCAGCCTCAGAATGTTGGCTGGAGTTTTATAATGCAATTTATAGATTTGTTACGCATACGACCATGGGAAAAGACATAAGTCTTCTTTGGCAGTCGGGTAAAAAGACTGCCTAATTAGTTCTGTGATATGTTTAAGCTTATATTTGAGTTGTAAGGCTGTTCTCCATCCGACAGTTAACATACAGCCCATGAAAACGTGGCTTATAGACTCGACCCTGATTACGTTTGACTGATATAATCGTGGTTGACTATATTGGATGTTAATACTCCTCTGCTTACCTCTTCGGGGCCGTATGCCTTTAGAGGCGTGAATATATTTAAGGAAGTTATATTAGAGAGTTACTTGTGGCCTATGATGCCAAACAGAATAGAACCATTTTTTATCAAGATAATATGATCTGGATAAAAATGGTTTTGTATTTTTGTTGTTACCTTTTTATTTCCTAGATACCTCACGGTCATGTGCAAAATGCTTTGCCAAAATTTCATCGCAATTAGATCAGTAGTCACATACACATAGGACCAACATATAGAACAAACAATCATTCATAATATTTACCTATAGGTATCAGTACTTACAAAGTTAAGTATGCAAATCCCTACTAATATTATAAATGCGAAAGTAACTCTGTCTGTCTGTCTATCTGTCTGTCTGTCTGTCTGTCTGTCCACTTTTACGACTAAACCGCTGAACCGATTTTGATGAAATTTGGTATAGAGGTAGGTTAGACCTTGAGAAAGGACATAGGCTATGTTTTGTTGCGTTAACCGACATCCACGCGGGCGGAGCCGCGGGCAAAAGCTAGTAGATCATAAACTAAACTGTGCCAGCAGGTCTCAGTAAAAGCATGAAGAAACCAATATTTCACCGAAATTATCGCCGAATTGGAGTGCAAAATTTGATGGTAAATAACCAATTTGCTATGGTTTTTTAGATTAGCTTACTTTACTTTATAATTAAGTAGGTCGCTTTTTGATATGTCTACCATACTGTTAGCCTCCTACGTTAAATGCAGGGCTATCTAGTGTAACTCAGTAGAAACTACATTGAGAAAGAGAACACTAGAAAGAGATAATTAGGTTAAGTAGCATTTGACGGATTATGTCGGGACTTCGCAACGCAATATCATAATATAAAAGTTCAGCCCCCCTAGACAAGTGGCAATTCGTTGCTCGGCGTATGATGGAATAGAATGCCAAATGTATGGGATTTGACGTATATGACAGGCGTCAACGAATGTCAAAAACGTCAAATCCTATACATTTGTCATAGAGGTTTGTATAGAGGGGCAGTGCGTCTTATGATAACGTAGACACAGCGACGGCGACGGGGCTAGTTCACAAACTGTAGAAGTCGTGCAGCAAGCTATGAAGTAAGCCATGCTTTCAACTTTCCTGAACGTTACAACTTACCTACTAAAGAACAAACTGAATGAAGTGGGTCAGCACCCATTGGTCCTCTAAAACTCGACCCCTAGCATAAAAGTTGTAAATTCGACCCCTTCTTAGGTGCCCATTTGTCCTTCTGTAGGGGACCAATAATATTAATTAATTTTTAAGGCACCCATTCGTCCTCTGGAATAAAATAAACTTTAATTAATAGATTCGACCCCTATTCAGGTGCCCATAGGTCCCATCATACACCAACAGCTATATTTTTTACATAAAATCCGTTGATTTAGTATCTACAGTTGTGAACAACAAGTTTAAAGTAACTTTTTTAAATATTGGCTATCGATTAACCATATCTGCCAAAAACCCTAATAATTTTAGTAAGTAGAGTGGAGAGGAGACCCTACCAGGTTAAACTTCAGCGAACCTGAGTCTGAAATCTGTTTAAGGACTCCAGGGTGGTCCAGAGAGGGTCCCGTCCAGAGGGAAGATTCTGAGGCACTGGCACGGACGGATTGCAGTATTTATCGTATTCTAAAGCTATATGCAAAGTAATTATGTAAAAAAGGTAGCCTAGTGGTATGGGTAATGGACTGCTGAGACGAGGTCTCGGGTTCGATCCCAGGTGTTACCATGACACACACCAATGACTTTTCGATGCTTTTCGAAAGCATGTGTGTATTTATCGCAGGTTTATAAGTGCCCGGTTAATGGCAATAGGCTCGCCACCTATTACGAGTACATTGGGACCTAAACATAAACGGCGAAATGTGGGTGCTAGCACCTCTGCCTACCCCTTCGGGGATATAGGCGTGAGTTTATGTTATGTTAAGTTATTATGTAACAATTACAGATTACAAGATCTTAAAGTACTTACTTTGTTATCATATTTCGAATCAAAAACGACTCTATAACAAAACTGCCGGCCTGTGAGAATCTACTTTCATTCACAACCCATGATATCCCTCCATCAGTTTTAATTAAGAATTGTTGCTAACAAATTAGTTGTTCGGTTCCCAGCTGTTTTACGATCAGCCATCTTACTTTCGCTAATAAAATACTAGTTTTAATATTAACTTTATTACTTGATTTAATTTAAACTGTGATTAAGCTGTTAACCAATAGTGTACTTATGTACTGTAATTGGTGTTTGCTACTTATTATGTTATTATTTGACTAATATTCTCGTGATACGTCTCATTATGATCTTGGAGCTGTTTCCGGTTGAATCTGAGGCTTTCACCTTGGAACTCGGAGTTCGATTACGCCTTCTCCTCTTTATGATTTGGTTCATACAAGTTTCATGGGAGCGAGTCTCATCTAACTGCTAGACTTCTAAAGAAAAGCCTGCTTCAGTCTTGTCCGTTCATTATCAGGTATATTGACTTGCAGGTGTGACTGACTTGGCTCTGAAGAACTTTTTAAGGACTCAAATTCACCCCCAAAAAATCTTGGTAGAACAACGAATAGGTACACCCAATACTGTGATACAAGATTTTGCCGAAGGATACAAGTAGGTACCAGCACGAACATCACTTGATTTTTTAACAATACTGATTGGGGTACAAACCCACTGGTCCTCTAAGATTCGTACCTTGCACCCACTCCTCCCTTCAAATGTTTGTGGCTCCCAAATTTTTCCTTGTCTGGTATTTACATCGTAAGGATGTACAGTCCACAAAGGAGATAGGGCTGCAAATTTATATACAACTTTATATGAAAAAATGCAACCTTTCCTTTGTCGAGTGTACAGCGAAGACCTTATCGTTAACTTACAATCAAATCGGTTAACCCGTTACTGCATTAAGAAGTGACAAATCTACACACATTCTCACACATCCATCATTTATAACGCTAGTCTAATACATCACCCAAATTACCCCAATCTCGATCATTAGTCCAAATTCACACAACAATCACTGCCCTTATTCGAGAAGTGTGAACAACCTCTAAATAATGACGACAAAATTGTGACTAGTGACGCTCCATCTGTCGACTCTGTGACGAAACACGACTTTCTCTCGAGAAAGTAATCGACCATCTTCGATTTTTTTATTCTGTGGTGCATTTGTGTCTCTCGGATGCCTTTGTAATTTGTTCGGGTTAGAAAGAGATGGATAGCAGCCTATTATTTTGTTTTGATTGTAGTGGTATAAAAGTAATAAGGCTTGCTTGCTAGTATCGAAGAGGTAACGACTTTTTAAAACCCTTTAGACAAGTGGCTATTCGTTCGCCGGTGTATTGTTGAATAGAATGACGAATGAAGTATGGGATTGATACGTATTTTGACGTTTGTAACGTTCATGAGTCGTCAACGTATGTCAATTCAATGTACCGCTCAATAGTGTATTTTTATATCAAGAGGGCTTATACATTTCGTAGCCGTATTCATGGTAAACATTTGTTTAGCAACATTGTTGATGAGCGGAGAGAATGTTGCTGGAAAATTATCTTAACTGTATTAACCTATGCCGTTATCAACTGTGCAACACGCAGTGTTGTCAGCAACATGTTGACAGCAACTCCGCAACAAGTTGATTCAACTTTGTTTCTAAACAAATGTTTACCATGAATGGGCTTTAGGCGAAGACAAAGCTCTAAAAAGCTCTTCAGCGACAAAGCCAACCTCACCTACAAGTCGGCATATCTACTGATTGATGAACGAGCTTTAGTTCAAGTTCTACTCTCGGGTTGGGTAATTATTTTTCTTTTTTTGCAGAATCCAGGCAGACCCCCATAAAAGTCAAAATAAAGTAAGTTATAAGAAAGAGGGGTAGGAGAACGCACCCCGGGTTTGAAAGTGCAAGTTTTAGGTGTAACCAGTATTAGTACAAAGAAAAAAGACATCCTGATATGTTCTTAGGGATGTTTTACCGTGAATAAGTAGTGTTCTGCCTAGCCCTCCGCAGATATAGGTATGCGTAAGTATATGTATGTAGATTAAGAGCCGGTATATAATTTACTTCTGATCATGGTGTTTAAGGAAATCACTTAATGGTGTCTAATGGCGGTCGGACTCCTTTCTCTGTTGTGTTACTTAACATGACGTTAGTCTGCTTAGGTAATACCATTCCAACAGTATAAGAAGTATAGGATACTGTTGGGATGTTTGTAATAGTACTGTTGAGTTCAGAGAGTTGAGTTCAAGCTTCAGAGAAAAGGGACCCCCCTTGATAATGACATGAAAGCATTGAAGTTTTTTGAAACTTTGTGTAAATGTCATGTTGGTCTGGTGGTTATGACCTATGCTTTGTGAATACGGTAACCGGGGGTTCAAATCCTCGGACACAAAGTTCTTTTTTTATTTCGTATATTTATTTTTTTATTCTCATAAGCACTTTTGTTAATTATTATTTAAGGAATCAAATTTTATAGTAGGTATGAGGTTTGTAAGAAAAGATAGGCTTGTTGTATAAACAATATTAATTTATTTCTCGAATTACATTTCTAGGACTACATGAAGTCCATTTCCTGGTTGAGTATACAGTTTTTCTATCTGAGTTAAATTGGGGTTACTTATTTTTAGATTTACTTATTTTTAGAACGTAAATTTATTGACAAAACACAATACCCTAAGTATAAAATGAAAATAAAATGAAAAGGTCTAAGTGAAGTATAAAATGTTTAATATTATACATAGTTCTAGAAACATAACTACAATATTTATTTGCTTATTTATTTAAAGTTGCAAACATTAATTTTTTACACTCTGTATAATCTTTGAATATAAAAGAATGGTTGAAAAATGAAATGTTATTTATGCCTGTGAACCACAAAGAAAGAACCAACATGCTAAACTATAACAGTATAGCAATATACATCTTCCTCTTTGATCACATTTTCTGATAAGTAACCCTTTTAACACAACATTAGAAAAATATGTGAGGTCAGATGGTGCATCGTTAACACATTAGAAGATTACTAAACTTGTAAACAAGAGTAATGGGATTAGGTATTAATAATAATATAATATTATTATTATGAATGTTAGGACACTATTTCGCATTAGTTCCCAAGTTCTGTTTACCTTAGTTCCAGATTAAAACCATCTGACCCCACAAGTTTTTTATAGGATTAAGATCCGGGCTTTTAGCCGGCCACTCAAACACCGTTATATCTTCTTGTGCATTTAGCCAGTCTTGCACAATTCGGGATGCACTAAAGGGTTATCCTGAACCAGGTAAATTTGTCCTTCTGGTTATGCGACCCGCACTGATTATGCGCAGCATTACGTCTTTCAACACTTCAAGGTATCGCTCACTGTTCATGCGGCCACCTATTTCCACTAGCTCGCCTGGGCCCATTGAAGACATCCATATCCAGTAACCTAAAATAATAAACCTTTTCAAATCTGTTTTTTTTTTGTGATTTTATTTTAAAGAATATTATTATAATCATTTATTTACCTACCTAATGTTAACCGCCGCTTGTTCTTAAGTCTTATATGTTTTTAGGGTTGAAGGGTGCCACTGAGTGAACTTCCACAATATCATGGTGCCGTTCTGATTCATGAGTGTAAGCAACTAGGCGAGGTCCTTGGCGTTCACATTTTTATATCACCCGTCGCTCGAATCCATCTACGCACTGTATTTCTCTGTAATGAAAATGATAATAAATAAAAGAAACTCCAAAAATCTAACTTGTAAATGAAAAAGTAACATGATTAAGCAATAAATAGGTATATAATATATTTTTATCGTAACTCTTACCGTTATGCCTCTATTCTTGCTCCCAGAGAATAACAATTTTAGCTTTCAAAAATGTTGTTATTCGAACCATACTTTCAATTTACTCAAAAAACTGATCAACAACTTAATAAATTGAATAATATTACGAGGAGGATTAACACCAATGCAAATTAGCTATCACGAATTATAAAGTTACCTTCAATCACAGTTTAGTAAATAAGGCAAAGAAGTATTCTAATTGCAACCTTAGCGCGCTGTCACAGATATTAAAATACTATAGCCGCAGCTCATACAGCAGATAAGTTTTTGAAGTAAAAAACAAAATGACGGTAGTGCAATAAGGTGTATCAAGCGTAATCTATTGAACTAAACGAGAAATCTATACTAATTTCAACCTTATCTTTCAGTCAATTGAGAAGTTATTATTATCACATATGGTGTAGTTGAAATTTAAACCTTAACGTCTACAAAATAACACCGTAATCAACTTTGTTCGATAATAGGAGTAGGTAATGTTATTCATTTTTTCGCCATTATTATCAAGTGAACCGTAGCCTAGTGGAGTAAGGCGCGGTCTAAGTAATCGGCTGGCGCTGGAGATGCGGGTTCGTATCCTCAAACGGCACATAAATTAATGTGGCATCTTTTTGTGAGTATGTTGTATCTTGGTATACAATTGAGCCGAAAGACGAAAAATATCAGAAAATTACAAACATGAACATGCAAATAAAAGGCAGATCTGTTTGCAGCTCAGCGACGATCGCATCGCGTGACGTCATTCGTGAGTCATGTGACGCGGCCGGCGCAGGCGGCGATATTCTTTAAGTATTGAGGGGGTCTGTTTTCTCTGACGCTGACTGTACTTCTATGCCAGTGCCGAGTTGACGAATGAAAAATAAATTAAAATAATTCGGGGCAACTCGACACCGAAAGGCGAGTTTTCAAGTGGCGAGCTGACGAATAAGTCATTTTATTAAAGCTGGTAACTTGTCGGTGTCAAAAAAGTAAGGTTTTTTTTTATACTAATTACTTAGGTAGCAGAAAAGCATACAAAGTGGTTACCGTGGCCTATGGACGTATGCAACACCTGGGGCGTTACACTCGTGCTGCCGACCCTAAAGGAACCTTCTAATGCCCTTCTTGAAGAACCCCATATTGTAGTCGCTTGGAAAAACACACAAAAACGTGTATTTTGTTTGAGTTGTATGTATGTATGGTATGAGTCTATAGAGTAACTACTGAACGGTTGAACCAATATTGATTATTAGTGAGACGTACTTAGGTTCATCTTAACAGCACGTGTGTCGCGGCTTCAAAACTTTTAAAAGTAGCTAGGTATATTTTTTATTTCTTTCATCCATATTTCTCAGATATATTTGCTTTTTATCTGTTTTCTAATTGTTGTAGGTATGTACTTCTCAAGGGACGAGGATAATAATAAATAATTTATGCCATGCTCTGTTTAGTATGAAATAACTTCTAACACCTAATTTAAATATTTGTTATTCAACCTTAAATGCGTACACATTTTAGATTGAATAACGAATAATAATAATTGACATTGCATTTAATTTATGTTGTATTTAACCAAATTTGTATTATGCATTTGTAAGTACAATTTACGCGATATGCAAAATATAAAATTTACTTTGTTGCAATATTTACATTAAATATTCAGATATAATATATTAGGAATGTAAGTACTAATAAAATTAAATTAAATAGGCCACCTTGATAGGCAAGTACTAACTTTATTTTATAGATTAAAGTAATTTGCAAATATCTTGTAGTTGTTTTTTGTAAGAAGCCTTGGCTTACATACAAAAATGTAACAACATAAAAATATAATTATATTTTTATGTAATATCCTATATTAACACCTAAATAGATAAAGGTGGAATCTTGTTTTATTTTTTTTTTATTTCAAAATCATTAGAGTGTTGTAACTGAAGAATTTTGTTTGTTTTTTTTTTTGTTTTTTTTTTAACACTGTAAAGTACTGTATTTATATTTCATAGCCCAATTTCTAAGGTTGTTTTATTTAACCACTCGCTACAACCCTTAGGAGCCGAGTAGTATATAAAAACCTGATGCGAGGGACCGCCACCCTATTAAGACTAAGTAAGGCGGGTGAAACCACGGGAAACAACTATGTATTACAAATTAAAATATATGCCATTTATTACTAAAACCCGTAGCAGTTCAATATATCATTGAAATCATAAATAATCCAAAACTATTTAGCCTAATTAGAAACAAATAAATAGCCTATGTTACTAAAACAACATTGATAAGTCAACAAGAACTAAGTTTTGATTATTATGTAAATACTACGCTAGAATAATTTTGTACACAGCAAATCTGGCATTTTATTAACCTAAATTCCGCGATATTTTACTATAGTTTATTGAAATTGAATATTGGTAAAACTTCCTACGGTAAACGACACTTTGGAAATACAAAGCGCAGTTGTTTGCGTTAGCAGGCGCATAGACTAGATACAAACTTTATAGTCTAGGAGCAGGTGGTTTTATATCTTTTTTGGATATTTTTTTTAAATAGACAACAGGTTTTTTGTTTTTCAGAAAGAATATTATACATTTCTGCTCATTAAATTTTTATCTGGAGAAGATTGTTGGTTTCAATAAGACCATCTATCGTACATTTAATTTCATGTAATGAATATACACATTATGTAAATATTATTATGCTGATGCCCACGGCTCCGTTCGCTTAGAGGCTGGTTATGCACTTTTGTTATTACCTCCAGACAACCAAGACTTTACAAACAAAAAAAATCGTATCCGTTCCGTTCAAATCCGATCAGTAGTTTTGCAGCCATCGCAAGTAAACAAACAAGCAGACAAGAAACTCAAAAAAATATTTTTTTTCACAATCATATCGCAAGAATTATTTGCAAGTGTAAGTCTTGGCAAGAGTTATTAATCCTTTCCGAAATTGATGCAAATAAATGATTGATTAATTACCTTTTACTATAGACAGAATGAGGTGAAAAGCAAACAATATTGATATGATAATAGCTGCAATACCAAACGCAATATTGCGTAGCCAATATTTGAAAGCGTATCACGACATGCTATAAAATATGAGGTAGGTAAAGTAGGTTAGAGATCTTTGACTATTGAACTCACTGTGAATAGTATATCAGCTAATATTTACTAAGATGTGACTAGGCGATGAAATTTAACTTTCAGTAAACACTTAGAGCTTGAGAGAGATCTATGTCCAACAGAGAATTGCAATATTGATTGCACCGATACGATCAGACGAATACGAAATTATTATTGTCAAAAGAGAGTAAAAAGTACCGGGTCCCACAAATAACTTTGGGACCCAACCTTATCTGCAAAGCATCTCCTAAACAGCTGAAGATGTTCTGCAGTAAGTTTTCTTTTTGGAGTTACACATCAGACGGCAGTCGTTAACCGACAAAGAATCTAAGTATATAATTTGTTTTTAATTGTGGCGAAAACTCCCCACGTATACCCAGTCAGAGCCGGCGGGGGAGATTTTGTTGGACTTGAACCAACTAAAACGCACGCCGCGCCGTCTATGAGTTGTAGATTGCCGGTGGTGAGATTGCCTGAGGCACCCCAGCCAATCCAGTGCCGTCTCTTTCGAGTGGGCCCTCTTCGGGTGGGGACCCCATCTAGGCGCCCCGCCACCGCGGATCAAATCTATATACCTAGACTCTTTGCTCTCTTTGCTAATAGCTCCGAAGTATTATATTACCCAGCTCCTTTGCAGCGACACAAACTGGATATCGTAACAATGTTGACATGAACGAAAGTTCATGGCCATTTTCGAACACTTTTGAAAACAACATCCGTTGACAAAACACATGCATTAAAGTATTCATCCGTGTTACGATGTAATCAACGAAAATCTCAAGGTCCATTGCGTGATGACAATGTTGGTGAGATATTTAACTTGTATCTTGTGAAACAATCGCGGCAATGTAGTGATGACACTGCAAATGTGTCGTTATAGTTAATGATATACGATATACCTTTGTGGGTTTTCGTTTTGCAGATGGTGTAGGGCTTACCTGTGAACAAAAATGATGTATTTTTATATAACAAGCCAAAATAACTTTATTTTTAATATTATTACAATAACAAAATATTCTACGAAATGTTACATAGCATCTTCTAGACCTGAACCTAAACATAACTTGCAATTTAGATAACTTGTTTTTAGCATCTATTTATTTCTTAAATGGGTAAACAAATTTACAACACAATATTTCAATCTATCAAAATCATGGTGTAGAAATAGCCAGACTTTCGTTAACTGCAGACAAGAATTTGCATATTACTCGTATTACATACGCAATAAGTGTAAACTTTAACGAATTATTCAATATAAATAACCTTTAACATCTCAGACGAGTCTAATTATATGCTACGGTAAGCTAATCTGCATATTTGGTAATTAAGACACGCTAAATGATAGATTTTATTATTTTTCGATATTATTTTTTCTCAAAACTGCGCTTACGTAATATTAGAGGTGGCATTTGAGAGAAGATGAGAATAGAAATAAGCAACCTGCTTTGTCTACTGCACTGACGGCATAGACTCTATGTTCTTACAGGGTCGACAGCACGAGTGTGTCTCCCCTAGTGTTGCACACGTCCACGGTAGATAAGCACTTTCCATCAGGTGGGTCGTGTGCTTGTCTTTCTAGTCTTCTTCTTTCGAGTCTATTATCACCTTCCGTATTCTTTTGGAGCATACACGAACAACTTTATATTCTGGACCAACTCCCACAAGTCCTAGGAACCTATTCTAGGGATAGAAAGTAGCAATGTGTTATTCCCAACTATAAATCTATCCCTGTGCAAAATTTCAGCCAGATACGTTAAGCTGTTAGAGTGTAATTGAACAACAAACATCTTGACAAACTTTCACATTTATAGAATAGGATATATAGAGAAGATTCCGCAGGACAGTGGCTATACAAGGAAACTTATACATATATTATATGGAGGTGCGGCGAGAAAGTGAATTCCATCGTGTAGAGAAATGGCCCTACGCATACACGCGAATCTTCACGAAGTTAGCCTATCCGTATTGGCGGCAGAAGTGATAATTGGCGTTTCACTTTCAACTATATTTATTGTATTAATATACGAAAACTGGTTTCTATTATCATAGTTTTTTAAATATTACGTTAACATGTTAAGTTTCAGCTAGTTGGTCCTGAGCTAACCTTATTAGGTCATTCTTCTGTACGTGTATTTGTCACTTAATTCCATGTAAACAGCTGTATCGTTTTGAATAGGTTCCTGGATGGTTTGAAAAGACAACTGGACCTGCTAGGTGGCGGTATTACAAGTTTGTGTACTGTTTTTCCCAACAATATGACCTCTACCAGGTCTCCCAGTAATATAATAGTAACATTAAAAATTAAAATACAGTTTGTATAAAATAAAAAACATAAATGTTTCGTTTTAAAAACTGAAAAGGTTGATAAACATAATTTATATTAATTGTAAATACATACATATTATACATGAAAGCACTTAGACCAATACACACATGTATTCAGGCATACAAATAATTACACTGAACGAGAATCAAACCCTATAATGCACAGTAGAATGCTCTACCAGCACACAGGTGACAAAAGCTTCGCATTATACCTGTAGGGCCATTTCTCTGCACAGTGGAATTCACTTTCACTCCACACTTTCATACACACAGCTTTCATACAAACATCCTTGTGTGGCCACTATCTTGCAAAATATTCACTATGCCTACCGCGCAGTCTATTGCCAAATATTTGCCATATTCAATAGATAATTTACGTATTTGTATAGGATTAATGTTTTTGGAATGTGAAAGAGACGAGTCGACATGAGTCATAAGTCATAATACTAGTTTTCTTGTTAACCCCTCCAATTAAAGTTGTCGCGTGAGTTTGGGTGGGGATTGAACCTGTAAGCTCTTCAATGCGAGTTCGACGCCTTAGGCTGCGTTACTGACGGAGATGTGCTATGCATCTATGTTACGAAGATGTAAAAGCTAAGCTATGTAACTATGAGACCATTTCTACTATGCTATGTAGTCTAGCGAGTAAGATGTGCTATGAAACTCCCTACAAATATTCAAAATTCGAAACATTTCTCCATCCATAACAATCACCTTTCTTTAAAATATAACAAATATAACGCACAACTCATTTATTCATAAGGATGATCATTGCACGTCAAAGTATCATTCACAGTGGTTACAGCAAGTTTGTCAGTTAACATTCCATTCTTAATTAATAATAGGTAATTATAATAGATTAGCTGAACCCCTTTCCACCAGTGTTATGCTATGTGAACCAATGAATATATTTGGTGAATATCAAAAGCATTCATAGCAACGTAGCAAAGCACATCTCCGGTGGAAAGGCAAGCTTAGGCGGGGACTACACAATCAAAAAACATCACAGTATACGAAATCTTGTCAATGTATATTGATACTATTGATATATAAACGCAATTCATACCTATATTGACACGGATATCACGATATTAGATCGTATAATTTATTGACAGAATAATCCCTGCCTATTTTAGAAGCAGATACGTCTTGTACCTATCAAACCAGAAAAATACCAAACAAAAAAAAACTGTTACAACAGATCGAGACGGGTGGGTGATTTTTTTCGTTTTATATAGGACACGGACACTTCACCTCGCCTGATGGTAAGCTGAAGGCAAAGTCTCGGAAAATAGGGTCACCATTACAGACACGACAAGACATTTAATGCAAGAAATTGCCAAAAAATAATTAGTTAACAATTTTCCTAATTTTCCAGTTAATACTTAACAGTGTCCTTGTACAAATTAATATTATATTTCCACTCCCCAATAGTTTACTTTCCCTTTACACAAGCCACTTACAAAATATCGAACACTGTATGTAATTAAATAGCATCTTACAAATCGCATGCCGTTCTGCGCACGCGCAGCCAACCATACAGACCTGTCTACTCCACACCGTGGGAAACTAGCGACACCTGATAACGTATCATTGGATTACATTCGTTGATTTAATATTTTGACTTTTTATACTACTAAGATGGTTAACAAGCAAATAATAATAGTCGTCTTAAAATTTGGTGAATACTGAAAAATTACATTTAGGAACGATTTTTAGAACTAACGTAGTTGTAATATTATTATTATTAGCTCATCAATAGCTTAATGGTTAAAGAGTCGGCCTTATGATCCAGATGTCCCGGGTTCGAATCTTGTCCATTACACTACCGACGTAAACCTACTCCTAACACAAGCAATTTAGCCTAGGGGGAGAGGTTAGGGGGAATGTTACTAAATTCGGTTACTTTTATTTTTTGTAAATTTTACTACCTTAGTATTATAAACAAACCACTGTTGTAATACCAAGGTATGTAAGTAATTCACCAAAGCCGACACGTGTAAACGTGTAATACGTGTCAGTTTTGGTGAACACTATTGACCTTTCACGATTCATTCATGGACTGACGGACAGAACTAATTATTACTACACCCATGAAAGCAGTCAATTAAGACTATTTAGAAAAGATCATCTCAGTGGTATGGCAGTAGATAATGAGGCTATAGTTTATAACCGGTGCGGGCCAACAGGGTTATTGGATTTTTAACAGCTTCTTAATAACCTTACGGCGTCCTAAAAAGTCCGGCAAATTGTCTAACTACAGAACTTTGATATCGCTCGCGGGTTGTGGCGGTGAGATGGCAGTCGCTTCACGTAAAATATAAATATACGAGTAAGGGTCAACTCACACCGAGACGCGACGCGACGATGCGCGCACATTTTAAAAGAGCAACTTTAAAATATATACTTTATTTAGAACACGAAAAGATACACATTTCATTACAAAATTTTATATTTTTAAGTTGCTCTATTAAAATGTGCGCGCATCGTCGCGTCGCGTCGCGTCTCGGTGTGAGCTTACCCTAAGCTAGATCGGGGAAATGGACTCCAGACTCTGAGGTAACAGCCTCGGATGCGACTGGGACTGATGTAAGGATGATGATGATCACAACGCGGTGGCAGCCACGCAGAGCAGCGGCACAAGAAAAAAGTATCTCTTTCATATCTTCTTCATCCGAGCACTAAGATGCATTCAAAGCTCTCAAGGATAAACTTTTGCTCTCCTTATCCCAACCTTGGACATGACATTACGTAACATCATAGATTAAATGCAAGAGAGACGCCTTCACTGGTGCGGCCGTGTCTGGCGTAACAAATGCCTGGCAATCGCGTCCCCGCCGGGTCCAAGTAGAAGGGGCAGGGCCATGAAGTCCTGGCTTGACGTCGTGCTGACATGCGTGCAAATGGTCTCGCTACCATGGACGCCTAAGATCGTGCCGGAGGAGGAAGAGCCGGAAGGTGGATCCTAAGCTCTGTGACCACCTCGGTTTCGTATGCAATCAGGAAAATACGTCTCCACGAAGATAATGATGATGATCCCAACCTCGCCAGGAAAATCTGCACCAAACAGTGCCTTACTCGTCAATAAACCGATGTACTGGCTTTGCAAGTAAGATTGGGTTGTTATGGTCTTGATGGGATCCTATCCATCCAAACCAATTAAGTAAGTGGTTAACATGCAAAAAGTGGAACGCCATTTTTTTAATTCCGAAGCGGATGTGAATATAATGTCCATGACTTTCAAATTAAATAGTAATTCAAACAATAGATTTTATTAGGCAATAAATTTTGATTGAATAACTCAATTGGTTACGGTTAAGTAAATTAATAACATTAGTATAAAAAACTAGCTTATGCCCGCGGTTTTGCCCACGTGTATGTTGCTTATTGCTACTTTGATCATATCACCGGTTCTACTCAACCAATTGCGATCAAATATATTGACAGATTATAAATCTTGCGAAGACCTTTTTAGTGAAAAAAACCGTATCTAAATCCATTCAGTAGTTTTTGCGTCCATCGCGAATAAACAGATAAGAATTCCGAAAAGTATTTTTGGGTTCAGGATCAATAATACAACATAACGCTAGATTTTTAATATCTCCAATGTACAAACACGACAAATATACAATTTTATAACAGCATAAAAGCCGGCAACACGACAAGGTCGCGTATATCAATGCAATGTTAAAGAATGTAATGCTTTTTAATTTAGAAGTATTTTGTTAACGAGGTGTTACGAAAAAATGTTGTTTAGTTTCAATTATAGATTAGAGCTAACTGGTAGCAAGGTTAGGATATTAACTCTGTTATGAACCGACAGATGGCGCTGTACGGTATTTTTTGATTTTGCTGAATAGCTATATTAAAATTATCACCATAAATAAAATGATCCAGTTATATGATATGAATATTTGTCTACTGCTTCATAAATTTCTTACTAAGAATTTCTCATAGATTCCAATGAGAATGGGAACGATCTGAAGTAGACTAGAGTAGACTGAATTCAGCTGTGAGCTGCGATAGTTTAATTTACGTTTATCTGAACTAATAACAAAGCTGAAGAGTTTCTTTGTATCAACACGCTAATCTCTGAAACCACATGTGCGATTTGAAAAAAGGCTTGCGTTTGACAATTATTTATCTGTGGTGGAGCACGTTTGCCTAGAATCTATTCTCTCTAATCTTGAAGACTAACAAGATATAGCTATCCGCTAATGCTAACATAATAACATAACGCTATGCCTCTCAGGACTGGAAAAGAAAAATGCAAAAGACACGAATGCTACGTAGTGGATGATAACCGAGTATGACAGGTGAAACCGTAGGACACAGCTAGTATAGACAAGTGCTTACGCAAGTTTCAGTAATCTATTAGTGTCAAGTATATCTATTTATTTATATCCATTAGCATGATATAGTGTGCGTGCTAGAAATTCTAGTTTAGTATATAATTTCCTCAATTACGATTAGGAACCTTCTAATTTTATTATGTATTCGGCCGCCATTGAGCTATATATATACTAGTACTTAGTACAAAATTGTATAATTTAAATGCTACTTTTATTTTCAATTGCGAGCAAGGTTGATTACCACTGACATTGCTGGTGAAAAAAAGAAGTAAATCGGATGTAGGTGTCCAACACTATTGGCTAATACTATGATTAATAGCTACCTGCAGGGTGCAATTTTGTAATATCGACGACGCGACGGTTGAAGCGAAAGGGTGCAAGTGACATTGACTTTTCAAAGAAAAATAAATTTAAAAAACGGTAAAAAAAGATGTAAGGTATATTATCGTGCTTTTTATGCCTCATACCTTTTATATACAGGGTGGAAGACTTCAACCTCACTTAGAGGGAAAGTACTCTAAACACTGGAGATAGCGAATTTCGGTGAACGAAAACATTCCCTTACTTAAAAAAAAAACTGCATTCAGATATTGAGAGTACTTTTAATAAATACAATCAATCGCAATCTTTCACCCTATATAATTCACTCCCAAAGTATATAATCAAAACAAAATCGCGCCTCATCCGTGCCATGCCGTCTGTTCAAAATCCTTGCATCGCCCTATGCCTTCTCTACAAGATTTGTTTACATACATAATTTAGTTACCGGTGCTAAAAAAGTGAAGTAATTGTTCTGTCCGCTCAAATTATCATATTTATAAGTACATTATCTTATATATTAGTTATGTAATGTAATTGTTTTGCCACTTTCTCGGCCTGTACACTTAAATTGATTTCACCGAGTGCTCACGACTGCCTGAGGCCACTATTAGGAGCTATTAAGATGCAGGGTAGAACGCCGTGGTTCCCACACAGGTGCGGGTCATCTTAGAATTAGCTGGGATGTTAGGGATAAGTTTTAGGTAATCTTTAGAGTGTATTGTTGATTGTCTTGACCTTGAAAGTCTGATTGGAAACTATATAAACTAAAGAAAGATTGTGATTGAATTGGTTCCCGGCAAAGTAGAATTTAGGCTACCCCAACTTTGCCCAAGCGGTGTCGTCCAAGGCGATTAGGGGATAGGGTTGTTAAACATCAGACAGATATATACCTACAGCCCAGATTCAGCCTCAGGTGCATAGCTCGAGTCAACAATAAGTGCCCGGAATGCGGCAATAAGCTCACCCCCTATTACGTTGGACGGAATACAATGATTAATGAAATGTGGGTGTTTATTCACCGCTGTCTAACCCTCCGTCGTGCGGCGTGATTATACGCGTATGTATGTATGTATAAACTAAATTTCGTCCAAATATCCGTATTTATTGTAATATCCCAAACTATCATATGTCTCAAGAAACTTTCAACCCAAGAAGTGCTGACTTGGTGTCAATGGCATGGTGTCATTACCATGGATGCTTAAGACCGCAGGATCTGCGGACCTAGGATGCGACGAGATTTACCCTCTGATAATAATAAGAATGAAACTTTCATAGGTCATCATTTAAAATTAGACATAACCGAATCGTCTAACTAAATAGTTTGTTTATTTGTCTGTTTTAATGTAGTAGAGAGTTTTGTTTAACAGATTCATTCACTTAGAATTATGTTTCTCTCCTGTACGTCACAAGCATACACCTTTCTCTCTCTCTGGTGAAGGCCGATACAAAAGATATTTATTTGTACATACTCGTACATACATGCATACAATCACGGCTTTATTCCCGGAATCATTGTATTAGGCCGTACGTAATAAGCGGTGAGCCTATTGCCGTATTCCGGGCACTATTGTTAACTCGAACCATATATTTTAGGCTAGTCTGGGCTGTAGTGTATATATCTGTCTGATGTTTACTTGTATCTATCTTTATATACCTACCTCATGAGCTTTCCCTATACTTTCATACAAAACTATAAGTTTTTGTTGGACCTGCCTTTCTACTGGAACATCACCAATTTAGTGGGTGAATTCCATAGAGGAAATACATTCAGATTGGTCGGGGTTGACCTCGAGTAACTTGTCTAGTTCGTTTCGCATTCTATACTAGATACTAGATTTGTTATACAAACTTGAAAATGAGTCATTATAATAGAAATATAGAAATTTGTAATAACTTGTTTACAGCCTCACCTAAATGGTTTTTGTGATAGCTATGAATCATCGTCACATCATCATCATCTACCTGCCCTTGTCCCAATTATTTGTGGTCAGTGGAAAAACAGCTTTAGATCATCGTCTAAATATTCAAATATTAATTGATTCATATAATATGGTCTGGCCATCAAAACAATTTTTATAAAAATGATTGCAATGTCATTTAACGTTTCTTAAGTATCCTTTTTAACCTCTCATTGTATCTGGGTGGTGACATCAGATAATGAGCAAAGCTGAAAAATCATAACTTCGCTACCTATAAGTAACCCTCATAACTAAACAATGCTTGTATAGTTTGTTATCCCTACTATAAAGGCCATCGTGAAGCAATGGAAGTGGGTTTGAATCCGTAAGTTCATATCTAGGAGTATGACGTCATTATTATAAGTTTCTCGATCGTGATGTCTCCCTTAAAAGAAGGGATGACGAAAGCGACACTTTTAAATATTCTATTGCAAATGAAACCAAGATGGCTTCAAGTTATATTGTATATGTATATTACACTCTGAGTAATACAAATATTGCATAACAACTTGAATCAATTAGTTACGCTTTTTCCATTCGCCGTAAAAAGAAATTTCATTCAAATTAAAAAAAGTATTGAGTGATATAATAATGATTGTGTACCGACATTACTTGCTTACTTCATCCGAGTATCGAACCCGGTTACATCCAATGCTTGTACACCTCGGGATCTGCGGCCTTACCATAAACCTTAAAACAGGTCAATAATTGAACTGCTGTCATTCTGCCAACTGCAAATGTCACTTTGTAATGTCATATAAACATATAGGATTACAAAGTGACATTTGCAGTTGGTAGAATGACAGCAGTTCAATTATTGAGCTGTTTTAAGAGTTCATGGTATGGGCCCAGAACTTCTACTTCTTCTTTCCATCTTGGCTTTTATGAGAGCGACTGCCATCTCAACCCCCCCAACCACAGCCTCTTACGTTACTTGACAGGTGACCGGCTTGCAGTTATGGTTGACTTGGGTGCTAACCTTATAGACCCTGAATGGTTGACCCAAGCCAATCTAATCTTCAAACTGGTACTTTACTTTTGCTGATTGGTAGATGATTCTCTGACGCAGATTCCCCCTTGGGCTAGGGAGGCAGACGGCAATCGCTCCCGTACAAGCCAGGATAAACTGGTTTTAGTCCACTCTCGACACCTTGACCCCAATAAATAATGTGTCTACTGGACCCCTAACTATAGTTTTCCCCTAACTAGAGTGGATTTTATTTTCCAGTCATGTTATCAAATTAGGGGTTGAGAGTGGGCGAAATAGGTTTAAGGGTTGAGAGGAAACAAATAAAGAAATCTTTATTTAGGGGTCGAGGGGTCGAGAGTGGACTAAACCGATAAACTCAGTTACTTACTGAATGATTTCTGATTGAAATCGATTGATTTCAAATAAATCGACATCGACTCGAACATAACTCGAATGACATATCTGAACAATTATACCTATCTATGATCCTAGTATACTTAACTCACATTAATGTCAGATGTGATTAAACGATCTTATTTAAAAGCCGGAAACAATAACTTATTACAAGTATGTACTCCATTCCACTCCAGTTGATATACTCGAATAGAAATGAAACCACATGCCAATCGTGTTTCACGTTAATAACTTCCTTGCTCAACATTTGAACTATAGTGTATCCTTCAGAATGAACGTCACCAAGGAAATTTAATCGATATCATAGTAGGTAAGTAGGTACTTACAAAATTATTTTTGCCATAGTTGATCAATATGCACTTCCTGATCTCCTTCAAAAAGTAATCAATAATTGACAGTTCACTGACCAACAAAAAATGTATTACCGAAATATTTTTGATCAAAAATTTGTAACGTTTTGAATTTTTGATACCACGGATGAATACAACTATGAGGAAACAATCCGTAAAGGATCAGGTTGGGTATCAGTAATTTATTTCAAAATAATATGTAATTTATCTTTTAAGAAAATGTTCACCTTGAGTAAATTTTTGATCAAAAATTTGCGACTTTTTAAATTATTATAAAATTCGATGGAAAATTTCTGCAGTTAAGTCTCTAACCGCATTCTTAATCCTTAAAATCCATAAAGTGTCTGACCATGAATGAGTTATTTCAACGGTATAATCGTTGAAATAACTTTTAAGAAAATGATCCACATTGAGAAAATATTTTGATTAAAAATTTACAACTTTTGAAACTTTTGATCCCATTAAAATATAAAATTATGGGGAAAAATTCTGCAACTAGGCCTTTGGCTAGATTGTTTTGCCTTAACAATCCGTAGTGACTGATCATGTGTGACTTATGTCAACGTACGGCTTTAAACTTGCAGAAAATGTCCCACTTCAAGACAATTGACCCCACACAATCACTTAAGGAGCATTTACCCCAAAAAGTGTAAGTGATACTAACACGAGCCTACAACATAATACGCACAATTGTCACAACATCCGTCACGGTTTTGTGACGTCATCCGTCACGGTATTGTGACGTCCGCCGTCACCGTTTATATCATAAATGTATAATATTATGTGATACAGTGTAAACACATGTTATGTATCAAATTAAAGGAATTTGGTAATTACACACGTTTTATTTGTGAAAGTACTCATTATTTCGTCATGGTATTGTAAATCCATATATTATTATACGCTACGCGATAACTTTGGGAACCTTTCGTTATTATATCTACCGTAAACAAAGCGTTGCTTATACGAGTATGTATTTTTTTTATAATCACGTAGTTGAGCGGGAATCGAACCCGTGACCTCTGACATAGCAGTCAAATGTTCTACCACCGGTCTACAGACAGAGTTATTCCGGTTGGATACCCCGTATTTGATACCCTGGGGGATCAGTTTATTTTTATGATATTTTTTATTCCGCTTTGATCCACTGTGCAGGGTATCACAAATAAAGTGTATTTCCCCTTCAACATGGTCCATAAACATAGTGTTTCTTCAGTCATAAGAGAATTTTCAGGGTCTTAATTTCAAATCTTATGAAGGTTACTATATCTATAAAAGAGTTTCTATATGAACCCTGGGAGACCTTCAGTAGGTACTACGGCCTCGCTGTGGAACGCGGGGTCAAATCGTGTCAGTCTATGCCGTCTATGGTAGCTTTTTTTTGGTGACAAGTTCTATCGATTCCTTCCGGTAACGGTAATAGTCTATTACCGCTAACAGGAAGGATTATTATGCCCTCTATGTGGATGATAACACACGTCTGCCTACCGCTTTGAACGTATACAAGCGTGAATATCTATATTCTATAGAATTAAGAGAGAATAGTAAAAGGAAAGTCTCACGCGGAATTAAGAGAGGAACGAAGGAAAGGAAGTCTTTTGAGAATCTTTTTGGAACCCCATTGAGATCTTCAGGGTCCAAGCTTCCTGCCGATTAATGGGCAATACTCTGGTCCAGGTTTTTCTCTCAGAATTAGAGGGTGAGCCGGTGGTCGTTGCAAGAAAATAAAGTTGCAGGAGCACTCGCCTACAACTTCATTTTTGGGTTATTAATTTATATAAAACAAAGTCCACCGACCCTTTATTTTTCTGGCATAAATCCACACGATACAACCAGGCAGTGGGGCGGTTACGTCACAATTAAACCGACTAAATTCACACTCAAATACCGGAGTGTAAAGTGACCGAAAGCTCGAAAATATAATCTTAGGATCCCGAGATTGACTCTCTAATCCCTACTAATATTATAAATGCGAAAGTAACTCTGTCTGTCTGTCTGTCTGTCTGTCTGTCTGTCTGTCTGTCTCGCTTTTACGACTAAACCGCTGAACCGATTTTGATGAAATTTGGTATAGGGGTAGATTAGACCTTGAGAAAGGACATAGGCTATGTTTGGTCGCGATAACCGACATCCACGCGGGCGGAGCCGCGGGCAAAAGCTAGTGAAGACTATAAAACAATTAATACCACGCCCTGTTGACGAACCAAAACAATAGTTACACTAAACGATTTTCTCCCAGCAAGGTTTTTTTTCTCAGAGTACGCCACTCTCACTTGCTAACCAAAAGAACGAATAGGGTTCGCACTTTCTCTCGCCCATGTAATGGACACACCAATAGATACCTCTAATTGACAACCATTTGATTCAGATTGATACTCGTACTATACTAGAAAATACGTGAAATTGATACGATACGGCTTTTGTTTAGCGTTCAATTGCGTACATAACATATGTATAATTAATGATACGATTTTGTTAGTTTTACCTCTTGCTAACTGTACATATATTCATGCCTGTAAATCCCCGTTGGGGTAGGCACAGGTGTATTAACACCCACATTTCGCCAAGTACGATTTCCAGTCACATATAGGGAGCACTTTGTCATGTTGTATGTTTACATTGTTTACTGTCAGATGAAAATCTATCCCTATACCTTATCCTATGATACCCATGGGAAGAGATGGTGTGGCCCCATATAATATATGGGGTGAAGATGGAGTAGCACCGGTAATCAACAGGGAAACAAATCATATCATTTTAAAGTTAATTGCGCAAGGAAATGTTCTTAGAAGCCCATTACAAGTTTTATATAATAGGAAGTAAATCAGTACCACCTGAGGCTAAATCAATAATAATCTAAACATTCATTCCCCCTTCCGATCACATAAGAGACAGTACTATTCTATCACTCTTTTTATTTTTTTACTATCTGTTACCCGCGGCTCCACCTGCGTAGATCTACCCAAGCTCCAGTCTCTTACGGTAAAACAGACAGGACTTACTCACGCATTTTTATTATGACTATGATTTTTAGTGATTTCAAAGTTTATGAAATGGTTTGTTTGTTTTTGTTACGATATTTTATTTTATTTATTTATCCATACAACTATTATTGCAGGTATACCCTCAAAGCAATAGTGAAGAAATTAAAAAAATAGCTACTTACAGAAGTATAGTGTTAATACTGGTCCAATAGTATAACAGCACTGCGAATCTAACTCTCAGACTATGAAACCACTCACCATTTTATAAGTGGTTTCATAGTCTAAGAGCCAGATTCGCAAAACAATAAATAAAGCCTATAAGAAAACAATCCGCCAATAAAAACTCACGATCATTTTTAATTACCAGTGTTACCATAAAAATTAATAGGATTAAGTAGTAACTCTCGCTTTTGACGTGTGACAACAACATATAATCACATTCTTTCATACACTTGGCACAAAACCCACAGGTGTTAGCTATATTCAAATGAGTATAATATAAACATAGTCGAAAATTAGAAAGCCGATAACATTGGTTGTATTAATGCGCGTACGCACACATGCGAAGGTGCGCACGCACACACACAAGCGTGACCTTTCATCGGAGATTGTGAAAGCAAGACCGGTGGGTATTGAATATTTTAATGTTGTTGGTAAGTTTACTCATCATAATATTTAAAACTAATTTTTTAAATTATTTTAATCAATAAATAATTCTTATATTAAAAAGGATCTGCTCTCCATCCGATGACAAGGCGCGCGTTTAATGGCAATAAGCTTTCTTCACGTGGAACCGAAAATTATAGTTGGCAACATGTGGGTGAACACACTTGAAACTTTTACCTGAATGACATTTCTTTGACAGTACTTAATCTTTGTGACTGGATTTATGCTTTTTATGTATAACTAGCTGACCCGGCGAACTTCGTACCGCCATATTTTCCGCCCGCGTGGTATTCTGATCCCGATTTATCAGTGTTTCTCTACAATATTATGCATGTATTACACATAAACCTTCCTCTGGAATCACTCTTTCTATTAAAAAAACCGCTTCAAAATCCGTTGTGTAGTTTTGAAGACTTAAGCATACATAGGGACGGAGAGACAGCGACAGCGACTTTGTTTTATAATATGTTGTGATATGAAAGTGTCTAAGTATGTTTATCCATACCTGTGCTTAGAGCACGGTAATACTATCACAGGCCCCGGCCACATCTCCACGGTACGGCACCGTCCGCCGTCGCCGTGGGGCAGATTAGACCTTGAGAAAGGACATAGGTAACCGACATCCACGCGGGCGGAGCCACGGGCAAGAGCTAGTTATATATTATATCATTGCGCGCACGACAACTGAAAAATTTCGTCTGGGAATTGCCCTCCCCTAAATCACACCGTCCGCGTCCGCCGTCGCCGTGGCGGACGGTGCCGTGGAGTTGTGGCCGGGGCCATAGATAGTATTACCGTGCTTAGAGTCTAAATAGCACTGTATAATTATTATTATATGCATAAGGCGTAAGGCGAAGAACAGGAGTGGATTTTCCTCTAATTGTGCCTTATGCCTTTCCTATTCGATTTACGACTAAGAGGGTTAGTCTGTAGTATTTGTCAAGAGAAATCAACAGACACAAACACACAGACATAGAAGTTCTGTACACTACACTCTGTTTCTAAGAATTCTATTGACACCACCATAACATTATAGTGCCTATAAAATTGAATGTCAATTGGTTTTGCGAATCAAGTTTTGACTAAAGATAATTTGTTCCGGGGAATGAAATATATTATAAAAATTTAAATATATTAACCTTTATTGGCTAAATTATAATGATAATATTAGGTATATTGGTAGCGGAACCGTGTTTGGGGCCATACGAAACTTCGGTGATAAGTCAATTTCACCTGCAAGCCGATATCTACACCTGCTGTTTACTGGACGAGGCACCTTGGCTGTTCTCTCGGGTCCGAGAGGTTAGTCGTAATAATCATAATAACAGTCTATTGACGTACCTTCGGGTTAGCTAGAAGTCCTTGCTTGGCGCTAAGTATCCACCATTTTGAGTTTTTAGTCAATCTAACGATATATCGTACGTAGGTACATCAAAATTTAATAATTCATTCGTTTAGTAACTTTGAAAGAACATCAGGAACACCGCAACATCAATTAGTAAAAATTAATATTCATAAGATTTTTTTCAATTAAATGAAATAAAAGTTTTCTAAGGAGAAAATGAAGTTTTTTATCATTCTAATTTTATAAGACTTTAAAAGAAAATAATCACGTAATGTGTTTCATGTCTTATCAAACTAACCTAACCTAACTATCATTCCTCCATTTACTATATCACGAAATTATTCGCAGATTTTTAGTTATTTGATGAAATATAAAATATCCCTAGATTCTGTTGATGTGTGACATACTACAGATTAAAGATAACCCTCTTTTTTTACTTCACCACAGTCGATTTAAAAACAAACTTAGTAAAGTAACAAACCTTTTAAAACCCTATAGCCATTAAGGCCATTGCAAATGGGAATATGCAAAACCCATAGTCGATGATATCCATAGTGGAATGCTAGTTTTTAGTCGTGTCATCTTTAACGGCATCACAACTAGGTGAGCGAGTATGTGATCATCATTCAGTACTCTCAGGTAAAACAATCGATTGGGGGCAACCGGTAGTATTGATTTACTGCCTACCTGTCTTTGTAAGTTGTACGGCTTGAAGATGTGCAAACTTCACATAAACCATCTACTAAATAGTCCGAACAAAGTCTAAACATTTGGTTTGGAAAGGTGACGGGCTCACCTATCCAAACCAAATGTCTCTTTTCGTTCTTTAAGTTATAAAATTACAACGAAAAGTGGCATTGATTTTAATACCTAGATACTGATACGTAATCTTCGCCCATTCATCGACATTAAAGAATAATTAATTATTAACGTGAGAAACATTAGTGAAGAATGGTGAAAGAAAACTGACTGTTTTCAAAATACCAAAAGAAAATAGGAGAAAAAGTTCCAATAGTTTTTGTTTAGCGTCTTAAATAGGCAACAGATATTTCGTATTTATCATCTTCAACCGAAGGTCAATACTAGTTGATTGGCGTTAGAATATTTTCTTTCTTCCTTTCATTCTTTCTTTATGATTCCAATTTACGCATTGGTACCCGGAGTCTGCTTTCCTACGCCCGCTTTTCATAATTCTATTTGGTTGGATTTTACGGGAGCGACTGACGTCTAACCCACTAATCCTGAGAGGAAAGCCTCGTCCATCAATCAAAATATGGCATGCAAATTTGATTGAATCCTGAAGATCTTAGTGGGTGGTATACCCCCACCATGTCTTAAAAGCGACAGTACAATAAAGGGCTATTACGTGATGTATGTCTATATTAAAATATTAAAAACATTACTATAGCAAGAAAATTAATACAGTTTATAATATCACTCGGAAATATTCGTCTCATTTGGACAACTTACGTAACAGTGGGTAAAAGTTGGTAATCGTAATCGCTAGTAATATTATACTGCGCGCAAGAAAATTAAACCTAATAGAATTTAATCTTAGTTTAAAATAACAGTTATATTCTCTACTACTCTAATTTTGGAATAGGTGAGCGTGCCAAAGATATATTTATAACTTTAATCAAGTATTAATCGGTAGGGAAGTAGGCTGCGCAGGCGATGTAAAGCGGACGTAATTTAATGTGCGAATGAATGAAATTGATTTGAAAAAAATCGATTTCCGGGACGCGTTTTCATTTGTTAGTTCTAATTTTAATAACCGACTTTGAAAAGGAGGTTATACATTCGATGAATAGCGCAGCAATCGACGATGTACCTACCTATTTCCGTTGTTTGTCAACCGTACGTAAAAATATTTTTTGATTATCTTCTGCATGTTTGTCAATTGACTGAGAAGTAGATAAACTCCAGAATTATGAAGCAATTGACTGTGTTTAGTATAATTTTATAATTCACCAGCTGACCCGGTGAACTTTGTACCGCCATATTTTTTTAGCCCGTTTAAACCTTACCTGGACATCCATGAATATTTCAAGACTAAAATTAGCCAAATCCTTCCCGTTCTCGAGTGTTGGCGACACTAACGAACAGCAATTGATTTTTATATCTAAGAATAAGATATAAGATATAAAATTATTACAAGTTGAAATTATTTATTACATACAATTAATTATTGTAAATGTCACATTATGTCACATCAAATAACCCGCCACGAATCGTTCCCGGCGGAAAGGTGCCCATAATGCTAGCAGCATTGCCTCGCTGAATCGCGATGGCCATCCTCTGCGCCAGAAACGAGCCGGAACGGGAGTCACCGCCTTGTTCGTGGATGCGGCGGCCAATTTCTGCTATTAAACTCCTTGCCTCCGACCCCCAACTGCCCAAAGTCTCCACCGCAATGGGCACAAAGTAATATTGTGGCTCCATTGCGGCGTATTTAATTTTCTTCCTGCTCGCTGCGTCCTCCGCCGCTGCCGCGGGAGCGCTGACGGTACGGCTCAGGTGCGTGGCCGCGACAGTGCTGACGCACGTGGCGTCCCATATTAGGCACCTGCCATTTTTCCACGGCACCAGAGTCAGGCCGTCTGGTCGCTTCCCGTCCGATCTGCTGAGACCCGGGGGTTCCAGCGTACACGGTAGATATAAAATAAGATATAAAATTATTTTTCAGACACCGTCCAAGATAACTGTGGCAATTTAGGCATCTGTCGAGTCGACCCCTGTAGGATAGAATGATGAAAGTATGGGATTTGACGTATATAGGCGCGGGCTCGATCCCCGCTCAGTGCCAATATTTGTATGCATGAATATAAATATTTGCATTGGTCTGGGTGTTTCTATGTATAATATGTATGTATTGACAAAAAAAAAGTATTTAAGTATGTATATCCGCATTCTAGATTCCATAACACAAGCTAATTAAGCTTACCATGGGTCTAGATAGCGCGCGGGCCTGGGGGTGACGGGTGGGGTCGCCTGTCACCCTAGCAGAAGCAGGCCACACCGGAAGAGGGCCAGATCGAGAGATATGGCCCTGGGTCGGCCGGGGTGCGAGGGATATGGCTATGACAATCTCACCTCCGGCAACTGACGGCCCACAGAAGGCGTGCGTTTTAGTCGGTTCGAGTCCGACATAACCTCCTCCTCCGACTCCGGCGGGGGAGGTATCCGTGGGGATTTTTCGCACGATAAAAAAAGGGTCTAGATAGCGTTGTGTAGAATGTTGTAGAATATTATTATTATTTATATAACTGTCGTCTATACATTTCTATTCTACAATACGCAGGCCAACGAATGGCCACTTATGTAGGGGGCCAGGACTCGACTCGACAGATGCCTAAATTGCCACAGTTATCTCCGTTAGGTTGTCGCGGGTTCAATATCCGCTGGATTTTTCCGTTAAATTTACAGCAAATTGTTACAATTTTTGTCGTAATTACTATAATTACGACAAAATTCGTACGTCACGTCAGACAATTAAAAACAATATTAACAATATTATGCCATACGGTATTCATTATTCCGTAATTGTATAAATAATTGGCTGTTGAGTATAAAATGCAGTTATATAGGCAAAAGGATTGAGTTTATGTATGTTATTATATAATTTAGTAGGCTGATTTCATTTTAAAATATACAAATATAAGTTGTACAATTTCAATTTCGTAAATGTTGTTTGTTGCTGTTGCTGCTTAACATCAGACAGAATGATGTATACAGCCCAGACTAGTGCCCGGGATACGGCAATAGGTTCACCCCATATTTAGTAGGATCGAATATAACGATTAGTGAAATGTAGGTGTTAATTCACCTCTGCCTAATCCTCCGGAAATAAAGGCGTTATTATATGTATGTATATATGTAAATGTTTTTACATTCGGCATCTGTCTACGCTTGTACCGAATTATTTGGAATAATGGAAATCTCATATACTCTCTTATACTTTCCTTTTCGTGTCCTTATTTCATCAGTGATGGTACAAATGCTTACCTGTAACAAAAATAATAGTGATGTTATCATTGTGAATTATATTAAAATATAGGCTATCAGTGAAGTAGATATAATAATAATAATAATAATTTATTTCGGATACTATTTTGGATCCATAGATAATATATGTTAGTAACAATGTCTTATACTAGTGTTAGTAGGTAATAAATTAAAATTAAAATCAAAAATTCAAATTAAAATCAAGCTCCAAAATAAAATTAAAATCGATGTCAACAAAATTAAAATCAAATATAATCAAAATTAACATTGAAATCTAAATCAAAATAAATAAAATCAAAAATTTATAAATAAAATCAAAAATTAAATTATCAAAATCAAATTAAAAATTAAAATTAAAATCAACAATGAAAATATAATCCGATTCAAATTAAATTTTGGTATGGATGGAAATCCACCTGTGGATCAGGGAGGAGTCCCATCTCTCAGAAAATACATTCAGGATGCTGTTGGAGGAGGAGCGCAAACGCGTCAGCATGGAAGCGCAACGTTTTCTAATTATAGCACCGAACCCGTCAACCTGCGCATCCGCGAACATGCCCGACGCGCTACAACGCCGCGGCAACCCCAAAAACACCCTGAATGCATTATTATATTGGACACGCAAGTCGCCGTATGCCCTTCGCGTAAAACTAGTCCACAGGCTGCACGCGTAAAAAGACTGGCAAAAAGCTTTAAACAGCGTAATCTTGACAGAATCAGTACAGCGCGCAAACCTGCGGGCCAGCATACTGCAACGGACAGCCAACGACCTGCGCTCCCTCTCAATATCCACATTATCTTTTAGGTCATCGGTGACCCAATGGCCCAGGTATTTAAACCTCTGAACCCGACCCATAGGAACTCCGGTGAGTGAGAGTTCTGGAAGATGTTCTAATGTATTGGCTCCAGATTTAAAAACTAGCCATTCACTCTTATTGGTATTATACCTGAGCCCATGTGCCACCGCATAACCCTCACAGATTTTGAGGAGTCTCCTCATCCCACCAACAGAAGGGCTCAGCAACACCATATCGTCAGCGTAGCTAATATTGTTTACACAAACACCATCTACGTGACATCCCGTTCTGGTGCCGCTAAGCTCCTCTATCAATTTATTTACATACAGGTTGAACAAACGAGGGGAACTCAACCCGCCCTGTCTTACCCCACAATCCAGCCCATACACTTCAGAATATGTGCCTGCCCATCTCACCCTATTCTTTTGACCACTGTACCAATATCGCAACAGTGATATAATATTAGCCGGGACAGTAGTATCATGGGCAAGCTTATGCCAGAGTAGCTCATAATTTACCAAGTCGAATGCCTTCGATAGGTCCAAAAAACAAGCTATTATTGGGGTCTTCCTGTCTGTATAATATTGGACAGTCTGCTTGAGACATAGGATAGCACTTTCAGTGGATAAGTTGGGCCTGAAACCAAACTGACTATCCTCCAGAACAATGTGTTCTGCTAGAGTGTCATCAAGCAGACTATCCAATACCTTGGCAGTCACAGTTGCCAGCGAGATGGGTCTATAGTTGGTAATATCGGAGGCATCGCCAGTTTTATTCTTCATGATTGGCACAACAATTGTCTCAGTAAGTTCATCAGGTAGGTAACTATGACTTAAACACAGGTTGAAAAACATAGCAAGTACCCTCGGTAGATGTACTCCTGAATGCTTAAGATGTTCGATGCTGAGGCCGTCGTGACCAGGGGACTTCCCCCTCATCATCTTTTGTATGGTTTTCGCAACTATATATATATATATATAAAATAAATAAATATTTTTGTTGGCTTAGGCCTGGCTCGCCCCCTGAATCTCGACCCTTGCGATTAAAATGCTTCACTCGCCCCTTTTTTTATTATTTTGGTGTAGTGACTCGCCCCTTGCCACGGGGCGAGTTAAAAATTGACATTTAAATAATTATTCTGGTGGTGTGAATCGCCCCTTGAGGTATTTCTTTTGAAATAAGCCGTGAAATGGTACAGTCAGACAGAAAAATGTGCACTTAAATGAAAATTACCATGATTGATGTCTGTAATATCACCAACTACGTACACTAAGTTTTTGCTACCTAGCTTACCTATTAGGTATAACAAAAGGAACGTTTTCAAGGGTCCAATAAACAAAAAAAAAAAAAAAGCTTTGTTAAAATAGGTCGGAGAGAGTCGTATATATAATGCTTTCTCTTTCTAAGTTCGTATTATAATGTGGAAGAGATGTGTTTTGCGATATTTGCGTAGTGGTTTATAGTCTGTCTGTTTTATCTCAGATACTAAATTAACAAGCGCAAATGTCAAATAGTGAAATACTGATACCAGCTTTGTATTTAGTGGTGTACTCGAAAGTCGAAACTATCGACAATGTTTGCTGCCTGGATACAGGTGGTTTGGCTATAACGTATTTTAAGAGAAAAGTCAAATAAAAAATGTTTATAAGTTTTTTATCCGACTGCGCGACGCAAAGGAATAGTAATGTGTTTATTTATTGTATGTTCCTTTATTAAGCTCTATACATTACCAAACGCCTGGCCCGATTTTTATGATTTACACGTCAATCGATTCCTCTTAGTCCGGTGAGTGTTACTAAAGACATGACGTTAGTGAAAATTCAATATGGCGACTATACTGGACCAGGCCTCCGTCATTCGCCCATAGCTGCGGCGATAAGCACCTACGACGCGCCAAACCCCTGAGTTGCTATAGCAGTGGGGGCCGGCACCCGACGGCGAGCACACGCGTGACGTAATTTGCGTATTGTGATCGCATCATATTGGAATCGCAATACCTACAAATAACTGTTGTGTGGACGGATGTCGAAATTTACAAAAGAACACAAGTACACGTAAGATTACAAATATCGGTGAACGCCGTAGAAAATTTACTGAACATGATACTATTGCAAAAAGCTATTTACTTGCATAAAATGTAGTTATTTCATCGTTTCATTCAAAGTTTCGTTTTAACCATGGTCAAGGCACAGCGAACGTGTGTTCGGCTGTGTTCGACTAGGTTCGGCTGTACTCGTACCTCAGTCGCCCACACTCATCGCTGCATTTTTTTTTTTTTTTTTTTTTTATACCACTTAGGTGGCAGACAAGCACACGGCCCACCTGATGGAAAGTGGTTACCGTGGCCTATGGACGTATGCAACACCAGGGGCGTCACACTCGCGCTGCCGACCCTGAAGAAACTTTCTAATGCCCTTCTTGAAGAACCCCATATTGTAGTCGCTTGGGAAAACCATCGCGGGGAGTTCATTCCACAGCTTGAGTGTGCGAGGGATGAAGTTCCTTTCATACCGCACAGTGCGCACCGTTTCCGGTCGCAATGTGTGAGGATGAACTCCCCGCCTATGACGAGAAGTGCGATGATAGAATGTAGCTGTGGGCATCATGTCAAACAATTCATCTGAGCACAAACCATTGTATAGGCGGTAAAACACACACAGTGAAGCAAAGTCTCTCCTGAGACTGAGTGGTTCCACATCGCCTGTGAGTATGGGATTGCCGACAAGCCTCAACGCCCGTCTTTGTACCGAGTCGAAAGGGTCAAGCTGGCACGCAGGCGCTCCGGCGAAAAGGTGACAGCAGTACTCCATGTGGGGCCGAACCTGTGCCTTATAAAGGAGTAGTCGTTGCCCCGCAGTGAAGTACTGCTTCGCCCTGTTGAGCACCCCAAGTTTCTTTGATGCCAACTTGACCTTGTCTTCCAGATGACTTCGGTATTGGACGTCGCTGGAGATATCGACACCAAGAATCCCGATACTTGTGGAGATGGTGAGCGGTGTGCCCAGGAATTGCGGCGCTACAACAAATGGGGCCTTCTTAGCGGTGAATACACATACTTGTGTCTTGGTAGGGTTGAATTGGACTAAATTTAGTCGTCCCCAATCGGATACTCCAGAGAGAGTAGTCTCAATTTCGGACACAAGTTGTTCGCGACTCTCCTCCACTTCCGACCTAGGCATATTTGCACGGCCCTTGTAATACGTGTCACCGGTGCTGTCATCTGCATAGCAATGGATGGAGCCATCAGACAGCATGTCATTGATATGCAGCAGAAACAAGGTCGGGGACAACACGGAGCCTTGCGGAACACCGGCGTTTATGTCCATGCGGTCCGAGCAGCTGCCATCGACGACGGCTTGAATACTTCTGTTGGACAAAAAGCTGGCAATCCATGCGCACAATCCCGCGGGGAGTCCATAGCGTGGCAACTTCGCAAGAAGACCTCTGTGCCAGACCCGATCGAAGGCCTTCGCTATATCTAGGCTGACCGCTAAAGCCTCACCCCGGCTCTCGATGGCTTGCGCCCATCGGTTAGTGAGATACACTAGGAGGTCACCGGTAGAGCGACGGTGGCGAAAACCGTACTGTCGGTCGCTCAGTAGATCGTTTCCCTCAAGGTATCTCAGGAGCTGTGTGTTAATCACACGCTCCATCACCTTCGAGAGCAGCGAGGTGATAGCGATAGGCCTATAGTTGGACGGATCTGTCCTGTCGCCTTTCTTAGGCACAGGATGCACGAATGCAGTCTTCCACGAAGCCGGGACCTGTCTTGTGGAGTAGGAGAGCGCGAAAAGGCGTGTAAGCACTGGGCACAACTCAGGAGCACAGTGCTTGAGCACCATCGCCGGTATACCATCCGGCCCACTCGACTTTCGAACATCTAGGGATTTAAGTTCACGCCGGACCACCCGTTGCGTGATTTTCACTTCAGGCATGGAAGCACCACAGCTGGGAATAATAGGTGGCTCGGCGTTCCCGTCGTTCATAGTCGAGTTTGACGCAAAGAGACGACCCAAGAGATCGGCTTTCTCCTTAGCGCCATGGGCCAGACTACCGTTAGGTTTTTGCAGCGGCGGAAGGCAGGACTGGCAGAAGTTTCCCTCGGCAGCTTTGGCGAGCGACCAAAAAGCACGACTTCCTGACGGATACCGCGCAAGCCGCTCGCCAATTCCGCCAACGAACTCGAACTTAGCCTTGGCTATTGCTTTTTTACTGGACCTCGAGGCGGCGTTCAATTTACGCTTCACTTCAGCGATATCCGGATCCCTATTGGCAAGAGCTGTGGTCCAAGCCTTATAGGCAGATTGCTTGCGGTCTCTAGCTTCTCTGCAAGGCCTATTAAACCACGGGCGTTTGCTCGCTCCTGTCGCGATCCAGCGGTTAGGAATATAACATTCCATGCCCGATAGGATCGCTTCAGCGACTGCTGTTGCACAGGAGTTTGGATCATCTGAAGTGAAACAAAGCCGCCTCCACGGGTACGACGCGAAGAATTCTCGCAGACCATCCCAGTCTACCGACTTATAGTGCCAGACATGCCACCACTGTGGTGGCCGCGGTGGTTCAGGCCGCGCGAGAGTCACTTGCGCCCGGACAAGGCAGTGGTCCGAAGTGCCTAATGGCGCTTGCACATTCACGGAGTACTCATCCGGGCGCGTAGTCAGCAGAAGGTCCAGTATAGAGCTTCTATGGGTCTCGATGTCTGGTATTCTAGTGATAGAATGCACCAGTTGCGAGAGTCCATAGGTCAGGGCGAAGTTGTATGCAGCCCTTCCCGCAAAATCAGTCTCGGTGGACCCCAACCACTCCACGTGGTGAGCATTAAAGTCCCCCAAGACCACTAAGTCCGCGGTAGGGTACTGCTCGATTACCGTGTCCGCCGACCGCTGCAGATGCTCAAACAGTTGAGCCGTGCCCAGATCACCGCTATGAGACCTGTACAGGCACGCATAAACACGGGTGTTGCCACCGTGATCCATACGCACCCATAGCGTTGATAGGTCTCGCTCCTCAAGGCCATTTAGACGGCGACAGCAAACATCATCCCGGACGTACAAGCATACCCCGGCTTTACTCAGAAAGTTGTGCTCGAGCTTGTAGCCGGGGTACATTAGGTAGGCTGTATCGGCCGGGCATGATATTTGCGTCTCCGTCAGAAAGAAAAGGGTCGGTTGTGCTGTTTCGAGGTGGTGGTGGACCTCGTTCAGGTTGGAATTTTGACGCGAACAATTAATTATTATTATTATAACACCCAACCATTTTTGCGTCAGGGGTTACAAATGAATAGTGGTTGTAAACATTTTATTGGATTGCTTTATTTTATTTTCTGACAAAGTGACAACCCTAACACTCAAGTTGGTGGCGTTGGATATTCGGAACAATGGGCGATTCCAAGAAAATATCGTAGGTTTTTAAAACGGCGGCTTTCGTCAATAATAAAGGAGTGCAACTTCTGTACGTAGTACTATTACTTATTCTGTGACTGGACGCCTTATTGTGAAAATCAAAAAAATTAAAGTCAACAAACCATGTCAAGTGGGGTATCGTTGAATAGGTATTTAAAAATCATTTCAGTTTTTTCTCACCATTTTTCGATTTGACTTACCGTTTAGGATCTATATCGATTTAAAGTTGCGCTACAACTATTCTAACATATTAATTTAGACAGTAGAAATTTACGATGAAAAGACGAAAACTTCGCATGACTGTATGGAAGAAAATTGAAAGACGATTACAAAAATATATAACTAAAAAGTTTTAAATAAAATAAATTATTGAAACTATCAGTCGAATTTTTGTTTTATTTTGATTTTAAATTTAAATTAGAGTACCAAAAATTTTAAAATACCGTAACTTACATACCTACAATTTTCAGATTCTAAGACTAGTATAGCGTCATCTTTATCGATAGTCTCTGCAGATCGATTAAATGAAACTTATGAAGCCTTAAGTTAGATTTTTACAATGACAACCTAAGTGACGCAAAATGGACGCCATTTTGTTTCAATGACAATATACCTATTTAAGTTTTGTTTGCATTATTGTTATTTAAGTACGTCACGATTTTTATTTTTTATCAAATTCTATAAACTAGTAATTTAATTGAAAGAACTAACTCTATCTATCTATCTACCTATAGTACAAATTAAAAACTAAAACCGAACGCGTCAGTTTTGTTTTATTTTATTTAGGTAAACAAACAGTTTTGTTTTATTTAGGTAACTCACATACCGAATTTAAATTAGAATTTTATATATTAACCTACTTTTTTATGAACATAGAACATAGAAACTTGATTTCTGTAACACAGGTATTTATACCTAGCACGGAAATCAGAGACAAATAAACAAATGTAAGAATTTTATGTGAAAAAAAAAAAAAAAAACTTAACCTATAAAATTTAAAAAATAATATATAACTCACTTGTGAATAATAGCAATAAAAAAGTCACAGTTTGATAATAGCTGTCATTACATACCTAATTGCGGTGAAATAATAGCAATGTTATGAGCAGGTGTGTTGTAAAACTCTTTATTGCTGACAGTACTTTTAACTTACTAACAATCGGGGGCGATTTGGGGTATCTAATGTTCAAGGGGGCGAGTTGCAACATTAAAGCAGTCGGGGGCAAGATCCACGGGGCGAGCGAGGCCTAAGCCCGTAGGACATTCTACACAACGCTATCTAGACCCAAAGTAAGCATAGCTTAACTAGCTTGTGTTATGGCTTCTAGAATGCGGATAAACATACATAGATAATTTTTTTTTAGTAAATACATACATAATTATACATAGAAACATATTCATGCATACAAATATTTGCACTGAGCGGGGATCGAACCCGCGCCTCCTGCGTAGCGGCCGCGTTCACTACCGCTAGATAATTGTTACGGGTAGTTAGAACCCTAAAAAAAGATGGACTAGTCTAACTACAGAACTTTTGTATTGCCAATTAGGTCGGATAGCTATCGCTTCACGGAAATTACCAAATTTTAGCCACATTACAGTTAGAATGAAAAGTCGGCCCCAACTGAATTGAGAGAAGGCTGAGATAATGATGAGCGAAGTGGGTTATACATAACATATTAAGAACCCCAAAATAGCTATATCTTTCTAATAGAAATGGATACATCTAAGCTGTGAACTGGTTCGTTCCTTGGCAAATTAATGAAAGTAATTACATTCAAATCTAACGAAATTCAATGATTTATTGATTAAGTAAAACGTGATACTTGAAAGTCGACTGAATACAACTATGTAAAGTGGGTTATCACGGTTTACTCAATGAATGAATTCATTGCGTAAAACGCGATAAATAGCTTGATAACATCGCAATGATTTTCGATATTGAAATCCACCCTTAAATATTACATTATCATGATTACTCCATCATGTTTTTATAACCGGGTTTACTCTATCAAGTCTTAGAAGTTACAGCGAGTCTCTTTATTATGAATCATGGTTAAATAGTTTAATTTGATCATCGTGTCTGTTAAAATAGCTGGTTAACCAACACGATGATCAAATTATACTATATTTTAACCATGCTTTTAGCAACCCAATTGCTACTTGAAAAAAAAAAATTAACAGCCGATTAGTTAATTTGACATTGATCAGCCTTTCGGAAACTGGACGTATGTGTTAATACGCCTCTGCATACCCTAGTCGGGGTTTACAGGCGTAAATATGTATGTATGTATGAAAGTGCTTGCAATTTTACGAGACCTATAAGGTATATTTATTAAGTAGATCAGTAAGAGCTTATTAACATCATAATCTTTACCGCAGAATTTAATTACAGTGCTTAAAAAGTATGTATACCGTTTACTACCTAATAACTACGGACAAATATATGAGAAACCTTTCCCTGCAACCGGTTAGGAGTTAAACTTTCTCACACATGGCTCGTGTGATCTCTTCGCCGTCAATATATCGAGAAATACCAACATCCGAGCATCACTACACTTCGCCAAGCTTGCTGACCTAGTGAGGTACAGGTTTCGATAGGGTGGGGCTACGGTACGAGCGAGGAGTGATTAAGGTAATGATTTGATATCAGATGTAGATAAAATAGTTTTTATCGATAGATTTTTGATTAGTCTATTCTCACGGAGCATTGTGTATCGTGAATTTAAATGTACAGTGATAATGTGTTTCGAAAATACGATTTCCGATCTCGAATTATATTAAAATCCTCGCCTACGGGATAAGATTTATACAGGACCGTCATGGTTAAATCAGTCCCTTTAATCCCCTGCATTACTAGTACAAAACTATATTACTAGTGGCAAATGTTTTTGATGTATGGAATGACTTCTTTTTTGAGTACCTGCTCTGATAATGTTCTTCTTCATCCAAACGCCAATCTTATTCGCACAAAAACCTGCACGGGGTCCACTCTTTTACTCCTCCTTGCAATAATTTTGTTTATTTTGACATACTGACTAAACTCCCTCCTCTTAACCCTATGAGGAAACCCCCTTTAATCAGAAATGCCAATGAAAAAGTCAGTTAATAAGTACACCAGTTAAAGTGGTTCTAGACACGGCAGATCTTGAGCCCCATAAACTCATAAGATATATTCTGATAATAATTAGTAGATAATACCTAATAATGTACAAGCAGGTAATAAAGTGCGTATACCGTTTGAATTTACTCTTTTGACCTTAACTCACGTTGTCAAAGTAGCAATCTATAATGTATTTGTTAATAAGCTAATTATCGCTTTCACTGGCACCCTACCAATCGAGTGTCTCAAGACGGTGTTCCACTTTTTAATAGGCGTGCCTACGGTTGTAAAATAGCAATGTCGCAGTCCAAACGCTACTAACAGGTTCCACCATACATTAATATAGCTATACTCATACATAATTACATTTAAATACCTCATTACTTCATTAGAATTATCAATTTCGATTCCGTCAACATTTTATCATAATTTGCAATGATATGATAGTAAAATTGTCACAGAACCAAGTTTTTTTTTGTACTTAGGAAGCTCGAGCTCATGGCCCACTTGATAGTTTACTGTTATCATGTCTTTTTACCGCTGGTAACATTAAAAGTGTCAATAGCGCGTTACTGCTTTACTCACAGAGAGGGAGAATATACCTAAATGAAGAAAAACCGGGTGACCGTCCCGATTACAAAGCAGTTGCTTCCCTATAGGTCGACAGAAACCAAACCAAAAGCAATTACAGTCATCATCAGATCGATTTTGACTACCTTAGTACTTAAAATGATCTTAATACCTTGGTATCCCCCCCTTCCCGTTGACAGATTGTTCTGATATTTGGTACACACCTTCAGTTCGGACGATAATACAATTTAAATCAATAAAACAGTTTGGTATTAAGATATGAGGCCGCGGGAACGCGCTGGATGCGAGCCGCTTCCAACCGGTCTTATTGGAGATCTATAGAGGAGGCCTATGTCCAGCAGTGGACTTCCTATGGCTGAAATGATGATGATGATGATGATGATATGATTCCGTAGCCGACTGTATGCGACAACGGCGACTTCTCAATGGTCTCCTTTATTCGTATCGGAGTTTGACAAGTAATGAGTACGCTGTCTGTTGTTATAGAAGGCGTCGGCTTCAGCATCATACCTTTAGCATCATTAGTAGGTATTAAGATCATTTTGGGTACTCTGCTAGTCAATCTGATGCACATGACGAACAATATGAATTGCATTAGCGTTATCTCCATATTTCATGAATGAAAGGTCCCGCGTTCGAACCACACTTAACATAAGCAATTTAGTTTAGCTTAATCGAAATGGCAAACATTCCCACTAACCTCAAGCATGCTAGCTACTAGAAAAAAAAATCGTTTATCAAATCTATGATTGCAAACCTATCGAAATCTGTCAAGCAAAAACGTGATTAAGCCCAGAAGCCTTGGCCAAATAGTTTCAAATCTAAATGCTGTTCAACGACATGAGGCAATCATTTGGGATGGGTGTGCGGAATGTTGGTTGGGACATGCGAATGTTGATTAGTACTATAGTACCTGATTTTATGGTTAAAATGTACCTACATTAAATACATTATAACTACATGTATATGGGTACTGTATATCTGTGAGTTTTCGTCGAATTTTACATCTTTTAGTCCTAATAATGCTTGGTTGACGATGACGAAAACAAGACCTTTAGGGCCTAAGCCGGCACACGGTTTGGGAGGTCGGATGGCTGTCTCTCCCGCAAAAGACCCATCAAGAGACAGACTAACTTTTAAGTTCTTGCATTCCATGGTATACAATAATATTGACGGGAACTGGTGCAGTGATGATGATGATAAATGATGCTTGGTTGAGAACATAGACACTAGCTCGAAACGGCTATATCGTATTTAGTAAAACAATGTTATCTGTCTAGCCCTGTACGTGCTACACTTTGCAGTCGAGTTGATAGATATTTATAACAATAAAACAAAATTTAACGTTTCTTTCCACAAGGAAATCAATTTTCAATATAATTTGTAAATTCAATTTTCTCATTTCCGCATAATTGTGTAAAACAATTTATGCACGCAAATGCGAACGGTTTCCGGTACAAACAATTATTTGTGGTCAAGCATTTCTACCAATGAAGGCTATCGCCAAATAGGGGTATGTTTTTGAAATTCAAAAATTACTACAGATTACAGATATTGAAACTAGCTGATCCATACCAGTTTTCAATACTACGGAGCTCAAATATTTGGGTACCTACTTGATAACAATAGGGTGCTTTGACAATAATTAGGTCCTTGAGTAAGAGTGCTTTTCCACTGACGTGAGTTCAAGAGAGTAAATAATTTTAGGACATTCTGCATAGTGCTATCTAGACTTCTAGACTCAAAGTAAGCATTGCTTAACTAGCTTTTGTTATGGATTCTAGAATGAGGATCGACATACATAATAACATAATATGTATTTTCTTTTGTTAATACCAAGAATAATGCAATAACACATATTTATGCATAAAAATATTTACACTGACTGTGATGCCCCTGTTATTGTACACGGCATTGCTCATAGTTTTTAACCGACTTCAAAAAGGAGGAGGTTCTCAATTCGATGGGTTTTTTTTTGTCTACCAACTGAAGTATTGAAAAAAATCGAACCGTAGCCTTAGCGGTAACGTTTTCCTCAGGTACGCACGTATCAGTGAAAAACGCTACCACCAAGTCACAAAGGCCGTCTAACTTGAAATACAGTTAACTCTAAAAGATAAGGTTATAATCATTCCGTGTTGGTTCCAATAGGGCCACCCCATCTCTTCCTATGGGTGTCCTAGAAGACGACTAAGGGATACGGCTGTTCACTATCCGATAGTAAACATACAGCCAATGATTAAGTGCCCGCTTGGCAGCAATAGGCTCGCCCCTATTACGTGGGACCGAAAATCATAGTTGGCGAAATTTGGGTGTAAATACACCTCTGCCTACCCCTTCGGGGATTTACAAGCGTGAGTACATTCCGTTATTTGACACCTTTGATTGTACACCTATTTGACACTTAGATATTATACAACACGTACATATTCTAATACAAAGATACGATAGACTAGTATCGAATGACGCAACAATGATTTCACTTTTTTATCAATCGTCGTGACAGAACTACACGACCTCTCCCCAAGCGAATGATCACGCCTCAGAACCAAAGCATCAATTAAATAGATATTTAAAATCAGTGCAGCTGTTGCCTAATAGTTCGCTTTACTAAAAGAATTCACTAATGAATTGATAGTTTATTAATCGGTAGAGCTTGCTGCAATCTCTTGATTATCGTCTCTTGTAAAGGTGTACTGTACAAAGAGAGTATAGAAACAAAAGGATACCACCTCACTGTGGGCACAATTAAGTGTTCTCTAGTTCTTCCTCCCCCTATTACGTGGGGATCTAATACAATGACTGGTGAAATGTGGGTGTTAATTCACCTTTGCAAAGGCGTGAGTGTATATTATATGTATGTCGTAGTGAGAAAATAGCCCAGAAGGGGGCAAATTTCGTAATAAAAATCAATTCAATATTACTTAGGTCTCGATCTCAATTTCATATAAAAATGATCAGTTTGTCAATGTTCGATCGAAAAAAATTGATATTTTTGAATTTTTTTTTATACCACTTAGTTGGCAGACAAGCACACGGCCCACCTGATGGGAAGCGGTCACCGTGGCCTATGGACGTATGCAACACTAGGGGCGTCACACTCGTGCTGCCGTCCTAATGCCCTTTTTGATGAACCCCATATTGTAGTCGCTTGGGAAAACCACCGCAGGAAGTTCATTCCACAGCTTGAGTGTGCGTGGCGATAAACATGATTACTCCGTCATGTTTTCACAACCGGGTTTATTCTATCATGTCTTAGAAGTTACAACGAGTCTCTTTGGGACGTCCACTGCTGGTTTGGTCAGCAGTGGACTTCCCAAAGGGCCTATTCATCAACATATTTATTACTAAAATAAAGGCATTCATAGGGAGGTGAAAATGTGTTACAATGCTGCACTTCTATTAAAAAATTGCCAACTCTGTTTCAATTATTTATTGTTACTTTTTAAAACTTCAAAACTTGAACTGATTTTATTATGAAATTTGAGTGAATATTTTGTCATATTTTTTAAACATGGGGCGATTATATTGCATTCAACCCAAGACTGTCTAATTGTCGGGTGGTAAGTAACCCTACATGGCATAAAATTAGGTTTTATATACGTACTACATGTATAAAACAATATTTTTGTAAGCGACTGTACAAAAATACTACGTACCTACTTACATTGAGGGCCGAGTTGACGAATGAAAAATAAATTAAAATATTTCGGGCAACTCGACACCAAGTGGCGAGTTTTCAAGTGGCGAGTTGACGAATAAGTCATAAATACAACCATTTTTTGATGAAAGCAATAAAATTAACAGTACAATAGAAAGTATATTTTTAGAATTGAGGACGTTTAGATAAATTAAAAAAATAATAACACACTACCACGACACCACAGCTCTAATATTAACCTATCACAATATACCAATCATTCACAAAAACTTGCTAAGTATCATTTCCGACATAAAAGACACGTACGATAATTTCTTCCTTTTATCTTTGACGACAAAAGGCTTTGATATCTTGTAATGTGCTTTTTTGCTATCCATTCACTTAAAACTGTGCTACTTTATTATAGAAATAATAATGAGACTTATTACGGTCACGTTTTGTACATACAGGATGTTATTACAGTTGTACACTTAATTATAAAGTAGCGACTTCGATTTGACTGATATTTAAAGACGTTTGAGATGCGTTCAGCAAGTTCAGCTTACCATCAGGCGAGAAGAAGTCAAATTGAAGTGTCCTATATTTAAAAAAAATGTGAAATAAGATTAATAAATTTTGAGGTTCTCAAAAGTAAACCTTTGATAATGCCGTAAGGTGAAACCGGTAAGGTTCAAATAAATAAATAATTGTGGAAAAGTACAAGTGATTTATTCGATATGTGTAGCAAGTTCCACCAAGTGCCATCAATCTCCAGTATAAACAGTTCTCAAAAGTATTTGACAAATAGCAATTTTTATAACGATTTAAATGTCCCGTAATAATTTCAGAAATATTTTTTTACAAATTTACATAGTTCACGTTTAATATTTATTTTCTTTGCGACTAAGTTTACCCAGATTAGATTTAACGATCATCACAATGTAGTAAGTCCCATTTGAATCCAGACTTTGCACTATGGAGACTTGGCTTTTGGAGAAGCTACTACTATCTGACCCCCTATTATTTATTTTTCAGATTTTCTTTCTAACGTTATTCAAGAAGGGTATTTTAGAAGGTTTCTAACGGATCGGCAACGCGAGTGTGACGCCCCTGGTGTTGCACACGTCCATAGGCTACGGTAACTCCTTTCAATCAGGTGTGCCGTAATAATAATAATATAATAATATATCTCTTTATTGTATGTACACAGATACAGAAGAATACAAAAAAAAACATAAAAAATAAAATACAGTAAATACAATTGGCGGCCTTATCGCACAAGGCAATCTCTACCAGGCAACCATGGGATGGAGTCAGTTTGATAGATAGGTATAGCGGGCAGTTTCCGGTGTACATAATATATTACTTATATATAGTTATTTATGCTCTGATATATTATATAGTCATAGATTACATCTACATACATACTAATTACATAATACTTATAAAAGTACTTACTACATATATAATTTATAATGAAATGGTACCTAATTTTAGGTACCTACCTAATTACTTATACATAATAAACTAAAATACATAATATTAATATACTAAAAACAGCGTGGACATGAATAAGGGAAATATATACAGTGATAGATAGATAATGGTTATGGCTCTTGTAAGTAGTAGGCTGTAACCAGTTTTTTGAAGACGGGCAGAGATTGCGCACGTCTTATGGTAACGGGTAAGTCATTCCACAATCGGACAGCTTGGACAGTGAAAGATTTATCCATGAAACTCGTGGAGTGCGCTGGCATTTTCAGTCTCAAATTCTCCGACGATCTCAAAACCCTAGAATGCGAGTCGCCAAGGAATTCAAAGCGTTCCTTTAGGTAGATAGGAGAAAGAGGATGAAATAAAATATTATACAATAGATAAAGAAAGTGAGCATTCCGGCGAAGGCGTATAGGTAACCACTTGAGCTTTGCGCGAAATTCGGAGATATGATCATATTTGCGAAGTCCAAATATAAATCGTATGCAAAGATTTTGAAGTCTCTCAAGTTTATTTAGTTGGTCTTCAGTGAGGTCTGGATAACTGGCATCGGCATAATCAAGGATGGGAAAGAGAAGTGTTTGTGCAAGCGCAGTTTTCGTGGCAATGGGTAGAAAATTTTGAAGCCTACGCAGGGATCCCGCGGAGGCAAACATTCTGCGGCTAATCTCTTGAAGCTGAGGACTCCAGGACAAACAGCTGTCCATATATATCCCCAGATTTTTCACTTTATCGCTATACTGTATAATGGTCCCGTCACATGAGATCTGAGGTTGCAGTGACCAGTCGATTCTGGATATATAGCTTGGGCTACCAAAGATAATGACCTGGGTCTTAGATGGATTGACTTTCAGACCATGCGATTTACTCCAGGCACATATACGGGCCATATCATTATTGATGGTGCCGATAGCATCCGACAGTTTATCTGGGGCAGCTCTTGAGTAAATTTGTAGATCGTCTGCGTATAGGTGGTAGGAAGAAGTGAGATTGTTTGATATGGAGTTTATGAAGACAGCGAAGAGTAGAGGAGATAAAACGCCACCCTGAGGGACGCCAGCAGACGTTAAGCACCAAGAGGACATAGTGTCCTCTATACGGGTACGCTGCCGACGACCATACAGGTAACTTCGAAACCAGTCAATCACTGCCGGAGATATGTTAAGGGAGCACAATATCCCGAGCAATACGTCAAAGTCAACATTGTTGAAGGCATTGGTAAAGTCTAGCAGCGCTAGGACTGTCAGCTCGCCGTTCTCCATGCCAGATCTAATGTCTTCCGTAATATGAACCAAAGTAGTCGCGGTACTGTGACCTTGACGAAATCCGGATTGATAGGGGTTCAAAAGAGAATTTTTGGAGAAGAAACTAATTAATTGTGAGTGTATCAGGCGTTCAAGGACTTTGGAAAGGAAGGAAAGTATAGAGATAGGTCGGTATTCGGAGAAGGATGAGGGGTTGTTCTTTTTAGGAATTGGAATTATTTGAGCATCTTTCCATGCGGATGGAAAGGTGCTGCTAGCTGCCGAAAAATTAAAAATATGAGTGATTATGGGAAGGATTTCGTCAATGATAGGTACGATCATATTACGGCTGACACAGTCGGTTCCGACCGCATTGGAAGTGATCGACACTATGCTCTTCTTAACATCACAACTAGTGAATTGAGTGAAAACAAACGAAGGACAGTCGGGAGTAACAGTAGATGAAAGATTGTTTAGAGTATTAAGTTTGGTCGCCGCATCAAAAGTTGACGGGGCAGAAAAGTGTTGATTAAGAGAATTTATATCTACATTTTTAGAAATGGTGTTTTGTCGAGACTTACCAACTCCCAATGATTTTAAAAATTTCCAGACGTGAGCTGGGTCACCGTTTTGAACAGAGGTATGGATATGTTGGCGTTGAGCATTCCTACACACCTTTCCGCACTGATTTCTAATCGCTACGTATCTCTCCCTATTTAGTTCTGTAGGGCGACTTCTGTATTTAGACTTGGCTGCAGCTTTTTTTGATATGAGCCTTTTAATTTCGTCAGTCAGCCAAGGCGATGGTAAATGTTTCACTTTGATATTGCGTATAGGCGCGTGCAGATCATACAGTTGCGTTAAGTTATTTGTAAACAATTCGACCTTTTCATTTATGCAACTAGAGTTGAATAGTGAGCTCCAATCAATGGCACCAGCATCCCTGCGCAGGGAGCCGAGGTCCATGTCACGAAAATTGCGTTGCGAAAGGACTTTAGGTTTAGATTTAGGTGGGCGAAGTTTATAGGATAGATACAGTAAGTCATGATAGGAAAACTGAGTAGCTGAGCGTTTACCGTGCTTCACAACACTATTTGAGGAAGAGACAATGATGAGATCTAGTAAAGAAGGTGCACAGCCTGGGAAATGGTGAGTAGAGTCAGAGGGAAGAATGAACAAGTTGTTGGATTGGATAATAGAGTGTAGGGTAGAAGAACGAGAATCGTTTTTTAGCAGACAGGTATTGAAATCACCCATGATTATGCTTTGACTGTACAAAGGTAGGAACCTTTCCAAGATGAGTTCGAACGAAGGGAAATAATCTATTTTAGCTGAGGGACAGTAGAAAACGCCGAGAAGAGTTTTAGTGTGGAGGAGTTCAACTTCAAGGAAGAGATGTTCCCCAGAGACTGGTGGCTGTGGAGACTTGCTGATGACAGTGTAAGGAATATGCGTCCGTAGATATATGGCAACACCGCCGCCCCTACCAAGTGCGCGATCATTTCTGATGAGATTGAAGCCAGGTATAGAATATGCAGTGGTAGGTAGACAAGGGTGCAGCCACGACTCTGAAATAAGAATAGCGTGTATATTTGTACAGTCAAATGTTGCCAGTATTGCTGGGAAGTGGGCCGGAATGCTTTGAGCGTTTATGTGGACTGCGTTGAAATTCCCGGGAACGTCAGAGAACTGAGATACAAGAAATTCAGGAAGTGATGGACCTTCGTCATCGCTCACATCACTACTTAGAGAAAAATATTCACTATCACTATCGTCACTGCAGTCAGATAGTGTCATTTTCAAATTGTAAGTAGGTACTTATGCTTTTAGTAAGAACCTAAGATAAAGATAAATATAAATATAAATACTAAATTTTATATAGAAGATGAAGTTGTGTTTAGCTCCATCTGCCGGTGGCAAGTAACAAATTAAAAATTGATTTTAGGTTAACGAAAAGTAAATAAAATAAAATATTAAAAAAATTTACAGTGAACACAGTTAGAATAAAAAATAAAAACAAAAATAAAAATTAATAACAGTAATAAACATCTTTCACAACAGGCACAAATTTGGTCCAGGTAAAACTCAATAAATAAAAGTGTCTTTATATACATATAATAATATAACAACGTGGCAACACTAACAACCGAAAGAGTGAAGCGTGATATGATGAGAAACTTTTGTTGATATTACTAAAAATAGAAATCGCTATTCTATTTCTATTTTTATTATGGCAATAGAAATTGCTAGAAATGGAACGCAGCTATGAAGTTTAAATGACAGTATGGAAAAAAAAAAAAAAAAAAAAAAAATCAAAATCGCATCTGTCAATTCCGTCACCCATCCGTCAGCTGTCAGTCACCTACATAGATGTCATATTTTATAAACAGTGCATAATTTGATAGATTTTAGATTGATTGATTAGATGGATTTTATAGGAATATTGAAGTTAAATACCTTCATGTACGGAATAAGAGTTACAATAATCTAATATAAAATTGAAGGTAGTGCAAGTAAACAATGAGTGATACCTGGATTGCAATGTGTGAGAAATTGATGACCTCATTTTTTCGTGTTTGCTGCTCGTCTGGGTTTAGTTGTTTTCGGAGCTACCTCGACCGTTGTTGGCTTGGACTTCACTTCAGCAAGAGCATTTAACTCAGCCAACGACGCCACTCGATGTCGCAACTCGTCGGGGCCGATAACAAAAACGTTCCCGTCCTTAGTCCAGCTCTTAGTGATTCCGAAACGATCACGAGCTGCCATGAACACGTCGTATCTAGGCTTAGTCAAGAACTCCGACATTGTGATCCCCGTACCTTTGAGCTTGACCTTACTGAACCACAGCTTGTCCCGAATGGCTGAATCCTGCATTTTAAATAAAAGGGGTCTGGGTTTTTTGGACGAAGTAGCACGACCCATCCTCTGGCAACGCCTTATGCTGCTAGCTGAGAAATCAGTCAGACCGAGCCGTTTGTTGATAATGTTTATCACTGTATGAGTGGGAATTTCGTCCTTCAGTTCTTCAACACCATGAAGCAACAGAATCTTGCGCCGTCTCTGCATCTCCATGCCATCCACAGTGTCTGCCAAGGTTTCCACTTGCCGCTGCAGCTGTTTCAGTACCTGAGTGACGAACGCTCTGAATTCAGTGAACTCGGCTGCCAAACTGGATAGACTTAGGGATGGATTTGTGGTGTTTTGCAGTTTTGCCTCGAACTCTTCCATCCTCTTGTTGATGGCACTGCTCACAATATCTATATTAGCTTGCATGGTGTCCATTGTAGATGTTGAAAAATAGTCAGTGAATTGTGTGAAAAATGAGAAAAAATTTAGGAAGGATATTATTGCACCCGGCAGGTAGATACTTTAACTGATTTTTAATAACATAAGATAAGCTTATAATATGCTATATGTAATTTATATTAAATATTTTTATAGAGCACAAGATTTGATGACTTCTCTTTGTGACTACCCACAAATATGTGCCGTATGCTTGTCTGCTACCAAAATAGCATAAAAATCATGAAATATTTTAACATACAGATTCGATTGTTTATTTAGCACAAACCATCGTGACTTATATTCATCCTGTACATATAAATGTTTTAAAGTACTTCTCACCTAATAATTATTACTTGCAGACATAGAAGTCTGTGTGTATGATTTTTTGTGTATGAATTGTGTATGTATAGATGAAAAAAAATCTGGGTTATGTATTATATTTCTGTTTACGTTTACTGTTAGATAAATGCGCTAATCTAATTGTGATGCGAAACTATCTCAAGTCGTCTGCCAAGCGCAAATAATTATATTAGTCATCTTTTTTTGGATTTTTAAGAAACCTTTGTATACTACAGAAGAATCCTGTCCTGTCCCATTAAAAACCCGAGAAGAATCACTACATATTATAAAACAAAGTCGCTGTCGCTGTCTGTCCGTCCCTATGTATGCTTAAATCTTCAAAACTACGCTACGGATTTTGAAGCGGTTTTTTTCAATAGATCACTCTATGATTCAAGAGGAAGGTTTACGTATAATACATGCATAATATAGTAGAGAAACACTGATAAATTTAGAGATATGCAGCGGGAACGGGATCAGAAAATATGGCGGTACGAAGTTCGCCGCGCCGGGTCAGCTAGTATCATAGTAGCGAAATCACATGAACTACAACACCTACCAACTTGAAATTTGGCAGGTAGGTTACTTATAGGGTGTAGACATCGGCTAAGGACGAATTTTCCGAAACTCCTTCTCTAAGGGGGTCAAACGAACTTCACAAGTACGAAGTCGCGAGCGGTCGCTAGTCTTTTATAGTCGAAGAGTTTTTGAGACAACTATACAATACATTCTCTTCATTTCACGGATACATTAATGTTTATTATATCATATTTATAAACTGCATCACGTTTCTACAATTGGCATGGCGTTAATCTTGAACTCTTATACATAAAATTATATATTTACCATCAATGTCAGGATCACACAATCAATATTAAAGATTTCTGCGCCAATCGTTAAAAAATATATCTATACTTCCATATTAACATTATAAATGCAAAACTCTGTCTGTCTGTTTGTTATGCTTTCACACCTAAACCACTGAATCAATCCTTATGAAATTTGGTACAGAGATAGACTAGAACTTGGTAAAGGACATAGGTTATGTTTGGTCGCGATAACCAACATTTAAGCCGGTGTAACGGCGGGAACAGCTGGTTTTGAGTATGCTTTTCAACAATATGCTGTTAGTAGCCTGCCAAATAAAACTACCAAGGCATTAATACTCATTTTATACCGGTCACTTCACAAGTGCGTTGCTAGACCTACTGGCGTAATACTTACGTAACTAATAGATGAACGTTCAGTACCAAATGTCAAAGCGCACCGAGACACAGTTCTATACAATATTTGTTCAATGGAACTTAATAGACAAGTCGGACAGCGTCGACCTCGGTTAACGTACACTGCTGACCGCATTGGAGATGTTCTGAAAGCTTCCGAAGTTAGCAGACTTATTTCCTTATCTTTCATTAGTTTAACGAAGGAGCAGAAGAAGAAACGAATGAACAAGCTTGCAAAATGTGTACGGACAGAAGCAAATGGTGGTCTGTTCTTCGTGCCTATTCGGGATAGAGAAAGACCGTAGTATATGTATGTAACGTGTGGACTTATGATCCCGTTCCCGCTGCTTATTCTCTTTGATAGCGTGATGATATATAGCCTATAACACTCACAAATAATGTAGCTTTCTATTGGTAAATTTCTTTCAAAATCGGTTCATTAGATACAGTAGAAATCCCTACAGCAACGTCACAACAATTGTGAGTTTGTTTTACTTTACCTCTATACAATATTAGTATAGATTAACGGTTAAACTTATCCTAACTAATACTATAAATGCGTCAGTTTGTTTGTAACTGTATTAAGTGAAAAGCAGGCCTGTTCTATCAATTTTAGTCAAGTTAAATTAAGTTACTTCATAAACGAAATTGAACAAAAACAAACAAATTTAACTTAACAACAATTACCTATTATAAACTCAGCAATAAAAAACTAAAACCAACTAAAAACTAAGATTTACAACTGAGATTACTTAATTTCATTTCGTTTATCAAGATAGCTATCGGTCTGTAAGTTTTTTTAATCTGTTTCAGTAATTATTTTTTCAACAGATCACAATCAAACTGAATTGTTGGTTACTTAATTGGGTTATTGGTCAAGTATGTGCCGGTACGAAGGCCGTGCGTACCTTTTTAGGGTTCCCTATCCAAAAGGTAATAAAAACGAAACCCTATTACACTGAGACTGTGCTGTCTGTATGTCTGTCACCAAGCCGTGTATCATGAGTTGTGATAGCTTGACAGTTGAAATTTTCACAGATGTTGTTTTTTTTTAAATATGACACGTCAATTTGACTTTTGATGGTAAACTGAAGGCAAAGAGGGTCACCCTTACAGACACGTACCATCTTACAATGGTGGTAATCGTCTTGAAGGCGTAATCAGATGCTTTTTCACGCCTAGCTTAAATGACCCGGTACTGTAGGAAAAAGGAAACACGTGTTGGCAAGGAATTCCAGTTCCTAGTGGTGTGGCAAAGGTCACCAAACCACTTGGTTCTTGTCTACTAACTACTAACTAAGTCCTGAACGTGTTGTTCTGTGTTAGAAAGGAGAGGGTGGGACTATCTGGAAGAGCTCATGGTTTTCGGTACTCTGTGCTAATAGTATTCATTATTTAACTGACGCAACACCATTTTACATATATTACTTACTGTACTTTCTTTTTTTTTATCGTGCGAAAAATCCCCACGGATACCTCCCACGGATACCTCCCCCGCCGGAACCGGAGGAGGAGGTTATGTCGGACTCGAACCGACTAAAACGCACGCCGACTGTGGGCAGTCGGTTGCCGGAGGTGAGATTGTCGTAGCCATATCCCTCGCACCCCGGCTGACCCAGGGCCATATATCTCGAACTGGCCCTCATCCGGTGTAGGGACCACGGAGTCCCCAACTCGCCCCCGGGTGTGGGGAGGCACGCAATGACAGGCGGTTCCACCCGTCACCCCCAGGCCCGCCCTCATGGGGGATCTTCTGCGACCTCCGACGCCCGAGTTGCGGCCGCTCTTCGCGGGCCTACATATATTAGTACTCAAAATATCCGTGGGAGTTATTACACGTCACAATCACTCATCATTTATTCTAAATCTAACTTGATTTCGTAGCCGGTCAGCTAATGTCATACACACATTCTCACACACACTCACAAACCGAGACACAATGACCTATACGACAGTGAAAGTTCAACTTGTATCAATTGAAAATGTTTTATGTGAACCTTTAAAACATATCAACATCAGACTTTCAAAGCAAAAAGGTTCCAAACGACTTTATAAACACCTTACAGTAAATTCATTTTCCTATCGGTGCTTGTTGTCGCTTACATCCTTCCGACTTTAAACTGTCAATATTATTACAGTCACTGGGTCCGCTAGTAAGAACACAGACAGTACAGCCCCTCTAGACAAGTGGCAATTCGTCGACCGGCGTTTTGTGGAATAGAATGCCAAATGTATGGGATTTGACGTATATGACAGGCGTCAACAAATGTCAAAAACGTCAAATCCTATACATTCGTCATTCTATTCCATCATACGCCGAGCAACGAATTGTCACTTGTCTAGGGGGCAGATCTTAGTATTGCCTCTCTAGACAAGTGACAATACCTTTGGGGAATAGAGTAGATTGATCAATGTATGGAATTGACATGCGTTGACGACTGTCATAAACGTCAAAATACGTGTCAATCCCATACATTCATCATTCTATTCTACAATACGCCGGTCAACGAATTGGTAAAGCTAGGTAAAACCAGCCCCCCTGACTGGTTATTTAAGCTTTCACTAAATTGCAAACAAGATTGCAATTAATTTTCTAGAAATTTTGACGAATTTCTGGCGCAGGTTTTCCCCTCGGGGTTGGGTGGTAATATTATAGTGGCTAAGTTGTAATAATCTGTTAATAAAGAAAAAAATAAAAACACTGAACCGTTTTATCTTTCCTTTTTAATTTTGTGGTAATTAATATGCTTACTATTAAAATCAATTAAGATTGCAAAAAGTGAATGCTGATAATTCGTATGATTTATCGATAGATGGTTTCCACCGTCGCTCAAGAAATGCCCCAGTAGCTCAGTGGTCAAAGTATTCACCCTGTAAGAGACTGGTCGCGGGTTTTTTTCCAATCTACATAAATTGAGTTTTAATTTTTACCGTATTAATTGACTTCTTCCCGTACGAACTGAAAGTTAAGACCTTCATCTATAAATGGTTCTTAAAATGAGGTCTTACGGGTGTATTTGTGATAGGGTCCAATTGATCAAACTTTGAGGTTGCACAGGTAAATAACCTTTTAAATTAATTAATTACTATCCTATTTAATATGCAGCTAGCAACAGAGGTATCGAAATTTGTTCGCCTTAATAGGCCTTGTGCCTCATAAGGTTTTGTAAAACTTATGTAAGTATGTTCAAATGTATTTTTTATATGATCCCAATGAGCGAAACTTTTAGGCAATCACTCTGACATCATTTTACTGGTTACGGCTTTTTATTGTGTTGAAAATTTTTAATATCTTAATATTGCTCTATCTGTGCATATATTATACGTCCAGAAAAGGGACTGAAATACGCGAGCTACTAATATGAGTCTATTAAATAAATGCTGTACAATTCCCAATTTTTACCCAAAAAAAATGGAAATGTTAATCCTAGCGTTAAATCCCAGTCTCATCCGAAGCTCTCACCTCGGAGTCTGGGGTCCGTTTCACCAGTTTAACTGCGAATATGACTCAATTTCGTATGGTAACCGGGACTGACTGCTTAACATGCTCTCCGAAGCACGACCAGGCCAATGCACATACCCATATTCATACATACAAATATTTGCACTGAGCGGGGATAGCGTAAATTAAATGTAGGTTAAAAACTGATGATAAGTACATTTTTTTCAGAAGAAGAGAATAATTCTATGATAAATTAAGGTCTCATTTTATGTCCTGAATAGAAATACATGCAATTTCTATGATAGAACTTCCATTTTCAATTCCCAGATTGGGTAAATTTTATATTTCTGTTAAATAATTATCATAGCACCGTAAGTCAGAAAAATGCCTGTCTAGTCCCTATAGACTCGTTCTAAGTTTAATAAATTCATCTCTACCTACCCCTTTAGAGCTACAAGTACCTATATTTTAGTTAATTTAAAAAAAAAAGCTACTGCTACAAATCTACCTATCAACTGTAATAGATACCTCTGCCACAATTCCATAAAATTATTAAAAAAAAAGCGAATAGAAATATTAAAAATGTTGATAAACAACTTGTTTATGGTCGGTAAAAAACCGCAATTCACTTGAAAAGCTGTCGTTGTAACCTTTCCAAAGCGTCTAGACTTCCGTAGCTGGGTAACAGGTTCTATAACCAGTATGGTACTTAATAACAATTGCTGTCTTCATTAAATACCATGTTTTATTAACATATGGCAACTATTTAAGTTATAAATATTCCTCGACATTCTATAGACCTAAAGCATAGCTTAGCTAGCTTGAAATCTAGAATACTGATGAACATACTTAGATTCTTTTTTATGCTCATCAAAATAGATAAAACTCACTAAATACTGTTTTATTAAAACGGCAAGAAATAATCCATACTAATATTATAAATGCGAAAGTAACTCTACCTGTCTGTCTGTTACGCTTTCACGCCTAAACCGCTAAACCGATTGTGATGAAATTTGGTACGGAGATAGATTAGACCTTATGAAAGGACATAGACTATATTTGGTCGCGATAACCGACGTCCACGCGGGCGGAGCCGCGGGTAAAAGCTAGTATTTAATATATAAGAAGTAAATAAAGGACAACATTCACTCTCCATACAAATCTGGGCTAGTTTTGAAAGTGCCGGCCAAAGGAAAAAAATACAATATTCCGTTAGAACTCGTTCTTACTAACATTTTTTATTATAGCGTCAAAGTTGAGAGACCACTTCCAACGGTTTTATTAGAGTTTAAAAATCTTAAAATATACACTTTTTATGATACGAACTATTGAAAATAAATGAAAAATATTGCTATACATCGGAAGAATAGTTAATAAAAGCAATAAAAAATAAACCCTGTACTTTATATTGTTGTTTTTCGTCCATTTATTGAGATCCAAAGTTGAAAGTGCCGGTCAGAGAAACCAAATATGATATTCCGCTAGAACTTGTCCTTATTAGCACTTTTTATTACTACGTCAAAGCTGAGAGACCACTGCCCTCAGTTTTATTGGTGTTCAAAAATCTTAGAAACATATAATTTTTATGATATTATATATTGAAAATGAATGAAAAATATTGTTCTATATTGGAAGAATAGTTGTTTAACGCAATAAAAAATAAACCCCATACTGCATATCGCTGTTTTTCGTTAGTTAGGTCCAAAAATTGAAAGTGAAGCCAAAGAAAAATAATATGATATTCCGTTAGAGCTTGTCTTCATTGACATTTTTACTATAGCATCATAGCTGAGGGAATACTGCTCTCGGTTTTATTTGAGTTCAAAAATCTCGGAAACGTATATTTTAAATAAAATAAATAATTGAAAAGGAATAATAAATTATGTTGTATTATATTGGAAGAATAGTTGATAAAAGCAATAAAGCAATAAAAATAAGCAATTAAAAATAAAATACACGAGCAATAACACTGTTTCATTGCACTCAACCCTGTTTGTTTTATCTATGATAATGTATGTATAATGTTGACGAACCTGGACATGACGTGATTGCTATCGTCCACGAATCTACCTTATGGCATTGCCATTAGTGCCTTGTAACTGTGGAATATGATCAACACATTTACTAAGTTCAATAATTGGAAATGCACCTTTAACCAATATAAATCAATATTTCTCATTCATTTTCAATAATACGTTTAAAAAAATGTATTATATCCAAGATTTGAACTCAAATAAAACCGAGGAAAGTGGTCCCTCAGCTTTGACGTCATAATAAAAAATGCTAATGAGTACAAGTTCTAGTGGAATATCACATTTGTTTTCTTTAACCGGCACTTTAAATTTTTGACCTAAATAAATGAATGAAAAACAACGTTAATGCAATATGCGGTTTATTTTTTATTACTTAAATGAACTATTCTTTCAATATAGAACTATTTTTTTAATTCATTTTCAATAGTTCGTATCATAAAAAGTGTATATTTTTAAGATTTTTAAACTCTAATAAAACCATTGGAAGTGGTCCCTCAACTTTGACGCACTAATAAAAAATGTTAGTAAGAACAAGCTCTAACCGAATATTGTATTTTTTTTCTTTGGCCGGCATAATAAAAATTAGCCCAATCTGAATGATGTCCTTTACAAAGTTAAGGTTAGAAGCTGCCTCCTTAACCTTCATGATGAAACTTTTGATAACCATCCAGAAATAGGAACCCTGCAAAGCAAAAACCTCACACAATTTGATGATACATTGGGCCATGTATCTCGAAGATGTTGGTAGCAACCGAAACATCAAGATCAGTGTAAGTATTATAATAAAAGAAAAACCCAAAATGAATCGCTATAAAATCCATTCAAAATAATTTTATTTTAATTTATTTAATATTCAAATAAACATCCGACGATATTCAAAGACAGGTATTCAGCTCCAGGTGTATAATATTGTAATCTATACCTAATTCTATCAGGCTTCTTTTTACGGTCACGTTTTGTCAAAGATGTGTTAAAAACTATTTATATATAATTAATATTATGTTCCACGTGCCCGCAACGTGACACAAATCTCAGAAGCAGTTAAATAGTTGAATTAGGTCATTAATTATATCTGAATATAAATTATGATCTCGACCTATGTTTCAATAAAAACAAATTTGGTTCTAATAATAATAAAATGTTATGTAATTTGTTCTTTTTTTTAGACTGTTTATACTGAAGATTCTGTTGCTATTTTTTTTTTTTGTTTTTAACCGAAGTCGGTTCAAAATAGTAGAAGGTTCTCAATTCAACTGTATTTTTTTTAGATTGGTTTTGTTTGTAGTTTTTTTTGTTTTAATAGACTTGTTTTGTTTGAAGTTTTTGTTTTAATAGATTTGTTTTGTTTTAGATTCGCCAATGGAAAGTTTGGGAGAAGTTTTAGATGGTAAAGACTTTGAAAGTGTTTGCGTCCTTGGAAGATGCCTTTTTACAACCGGTGTAAAGCGGCTAAAAGGTATATCTGGAATATGTCCGAAGGCTCGACATATTAATATTTAGGTACTTAATTATATAACCCCTGAGACATTTTGTTTTTATTACTAGAAATGGTATAAAAAGTTGAACAAGGAACTTTGATAAAAAAAACTAAATTATTATTAAATTAATAATAATTTAGTCAAATTTTCGTTTCTTACCTATTAAAATTTTTAATACGAATTTAAATAAGAAACGTAAATAGAATAAAAAATATATACGTTTTCAAAATTTATTGTTATATAAGAACGTATGGTAATATAATTAACGTAACGAATAGTATTTAAAATAGTATAAAGTAAATAAAACATACTATGATAAATTTACATACATACGTCACAAACGAATACATATTTGGGACTAGAAAAGTTGAAAATTTGACTTCGTAGCGGTAGAGCTCGATTGGCACTTTAGTATATTTTAACGAACTTTTTTATATAAGACTCGTCAATATAACTTCACCTAGAACCAAGCCTAGACTCAGGCTCAGATACATGGCTCGAGTCAACAACAGTGCCCGGAATACGGCAATAGGCTCACCCCCTATTACGTGGGACCTAATACAATGATTCGTGAAACTTGAGTGTTAATTCACCTCTGCCTAACCCTCCGGGGATAAAGGCGTGATTTTATGTATGTATGTATGTATGTATGTATGTATGTAGAACCAAATAAGTATACCTAGATAGTGATAGTATAACTTATCACTACTTCTAAATTTGTAATCTAAATATATATAACTCAAAGGTGACTGACTGACTGACTGACATAGTGATCTATCAACGCACAGTCCAAACCACTGGACGGATCGGGCTGAAATTTGGCATGCAGGTAGATGTTATGACGTAAGCATCCGCTAAGAAAGGATTTTGATTAATTCTACCCCCAAGGGGATAAAATAGGGAATGAAAGTTTGTATGAAACTTTGTCAATTTTAAACCGATCGGGCTGAGACTTTGCATACATAAAGCTACTATGACGAAAGCATCCCCTAAGAAAGGATTTTGATTAATTCTACCCCCGAGGGCATAAAATAGGGGATGAACAACATTCCGAAATTAACGCGGACGAAGTCGCGGGCTAAAGCTAGTGAAGAATATTACTAACTATTATTCCAACCTCTCCAACTAAACTAAATTGTTTGTGTTAGGAGTGAGTATGTCGGTAGTGTAATGAACAGGATTCGAACCCGAAACCTCTCGATAATGAGGGCAACTACTTAACAACTAATCTACCGACGATTATATATTGACCTTTACATACCGTCTACAAGTACAAGTAACATGGCTCAATTGGCTTAATACTAAAATGTATGAAGGACGAGATACGTGCACGCGTTGATGTCTTTTGTAGAGAAGCTTTCGTGCTACGTATTGTTTGGTTAAAAATATTTATGTATATTACATTATATACTTACTAATCTAGGTGAAATCTATAACGAAACTAGGTCTTCTTTTGTACAATACTACAATAAAGGTAAATAATACTAATTCTTAAATAAAATCGTGATTAAATAAAAGAAAATGTTACTACTACTTAAATTTTAGATGTAAAGTAAGTTTTACTTTAAAATATTTCAGTTAAAATAAAAGGAATCTTTCTTTTATTTTCCTTTTTATATAGGTACTGAAAAACTTATTTTTTAAGTATTTTCAGCTAGATTCATTCAGCCATTTGAGCGTGATTGAGCAACAAACATCGCAACATGTTCACAAACTTTCACATTTTTAATATAGGATATAACTATTATGTAAGCCATCAAAGGGGCCAAATAACCCTACCCCCTTTGACTAGCTCCACACTTCACCAATCATAATTTTGGGGGTCCAGCAACTGCTATGGAGTTGAAAATACCATTTATCATAACATACACATTTAGTCATACGCACTCATTTTCATAACTCATATCTGCTTATTGCTCGAGGGTTATACAGCGTCCCAGGTTCGAATGCTGGCCATTACACTACCGACGTGAACCCACTCCTAACACAAGCAACTTAGCTTAGCTGGAGGGGTTGGAATGAATATTAGTAATTTTGGTTGCTAATATTCCTTTAAAAAAATAACGCTAAGGAGACTAAGAAAGAGAACCATGAGCTCTAAAACACAAGTCTTTAAATGGAACTAAGATTAGCGCTCTATGAGGACTCTATGGTAAACCAAATTATTTATAAGAGAGTGGACCTCAACCTCCAAAGAGCTTGCTTTGGATACAACCAAAGGCACTCTAATAACTCTACGTCATCGGCTTCCATAAAAGCCAAAATAAACTAAATTATTATAACCAGGCTACAAATTACAAGCTTCCGATTCAACCAGAATTAACCAATAAGTACAACCAGGTACTTACTTACTTCTAGCAGGGGACTTCCAGAGGGGTGATCTGCCACTTTGCATGGGTCATTTCACCTAATTCAAAGGGGGTGATCTGCCCCTTTGCATGGGTCATTTCACCCAATTCCCTTAAAGCCTGTTTGTATATAAGCTTTTGGCACCCGAATAAAGTTCCTATAAGTATTACTCAGTAGTATCAATATTGACGCAACCTACTTCGCTACAATACGCAATCGTGACATACACATGACATTTATAATAATAAAATTCTTACCTTGACATGCAACCAGAGCCGCGCTAAGAACCAATGCGCAAATGACCAAACTCCTTAAAGGCATTCTCCCAAAAACCATTAACCTGGGCTGAAGCATATTCACAACACTAGAAATTCATCGAAAAAAAAAAGTTTTCACAACACTATTTCGTTTTTTTTTTATTACAAATAAATCACTGATTTTTTTTTAATCAGATCGCCATGTCGCGCGCGCAGGGTACCGTTGTATTGTGAAAGTGGTGGTTCCGTGAACGTCCGTGGTGTGGCGCTGTTGGCGCTTGACTGGGCGAGCTGCGCGTACGCACCGCTACCGACAGTTTCTTTGAGCTGGAGTTCGAGACACGAGTTGTGTGCAGAGGTGGTGAACATTTTTTGGTAAAAGTGTTGTGAGTGTACTATTTGGAAGCTTATGCGTTTTATACTACTGAAGTAGCTAATGAGCAGCCTGTCTTAAAATACTGAAGTAGCTAATGGTAAGCGGCTAATGGTAAGCGGCTAACGTAATAGAAGGCATAAGAGGTAGAGGAAAAAAGAAGGAAGGAAAGGTGTCTTGCTCTCCGATTATATGAATACAAGAGCCTATCTACTCGTAATGCAAGGTTCGATACTTCGTGCCTCGGAGAGCACATTAATCTATGAGCCTCGGATGCCTGCGTGTGTCACGGGTAGTAGAAACCCTTAAATGTCCGAGAACTGGTCTACAGAACTTCTTTTATATATATATATATATAGGTTTCGTCAGTGGGTTAGGAGGAAAATGGAATACCTAAATATTGTACCAGTAGTGGTAGGTATGTATTTCCCCGCGGGCCTGGGGGTGATGGGTGGAGCCGCCTGTCACCCTAGCAGAAGCAGGCCGCGGTGGCGGCGCGCATTGCGTGCCTCCCCATACCCGGGGGCGAGTTGGGGACCCCGTGGTCCCCACACCGGGTGAGGGCCAGATCGAGAGATATGGCCCTGGGTCGGCCGGGGTGCGAGGGATATAGTTACGACAATCTCACCTCCGGCAACCGACGGCCCACAGACGGCGTGCGTTTTAGTCGGTTCGAGTCCGACATAACCTCCTCCTCCGGTTCCGATGGGAGAGGTATCCGTGGGGATATTTTGTACGATAAAAAAAAGGTATGTATTGCCCATATGCCAGCTCTATCGGTAAGTAACAACGACATTAAATAGCAGAATGCTATAATCATAGTTAATGGTACTTCCTGAGGCCTGTCTTCTTTATCTGCTCTCATAAAAGCCAAAACAAAGCAATAAAACGAAGAGCAAACCCGAGCTCCAAATTGCTAGTTTTGCATGCAACTGAACTGACTCTCAGATGGCAAGAAGGGGATGGTACACCCTATAGAGCTGCCGTATGCATACGAGTATAATACTAAAAACATGATCTTAAAATCAACTATACTCCTTTCGGTTAGATACCTTCTTAACTAAACGCCAACAATCAAATGTGTCTATTTAATCTTGATGTGTCTAATTAATTTAAAAATTCAGTTTATTAATATTTCTGTTTAAAAACCTATTTTGAAGACTAAAACCGTAATCAAACCACTAATTAGTCAGTTAGCCTAGGTTATTTATTTAGTATGTGATTTAAAAAAAAAGTCACCACAATTTTTTTTTTACCTTTAATTTAATACGTAACCAAAGGGACTATAGACTATTTGACCTAGTGTTTTTGAGATCCAATAAAATGTTGAGCACCCCTGCCGCCGAACCCACTTCACTTTCAAACTCGGTCGCCTCGCGGACGTGGCGCGTAAATATCACCCAAATGGACACAGCCTTAGTACCCACTCAACTTTCCGCACCACAGGTTCCGGGTTGGGGCCTGATGTGTTCTCACTCGAGTGATGTGACCTCGCTCGTGTATTGAGTCTAATGTTGATATCTGTCTCCCTAGACTGCCCCCCTAGACAAGTGGCAATTCGTTGCTCGGCGTATGATGGAATAGAATGCCAAATGTATGGGATTTGACGTATATGACAGGCGTCAACGAATGCCAAAAACATAAAATCCTATACATTTGTCATTCTATTCCATCATACGCCGAGCAACGAATTGCCACTTGTCTAGAGGGGCAGTAAGTATAAATATTTATAGACTTGAATGTTCACAATGGTTTAGGTGTTGTTATTAAAACCAAAAGCAACATAAAATCAGATTGTTTAATGGTGTGCCAGACAAACCCCCAGTGGTTTAGGGCGTGCCAATGTGTAAGAATATTTGTATTATATTTTGTATATAAATAAATTTAAAAAAAATGTATAATGTATCTAAACAAAAAAAATTTATCTAAGTATGTTTATCCGCATTCTACAACCCACAACACAAGTTAGTTAAGCTAGGCTTACTTTTCTTTTAGATAACGCTGTGTAAAATGCCCCAAAAGTATTTATTTGTGGCTTTATAGTTCATACTAGCTGTGGCCTGTAGTTTTGCTTGGGTGCCCTGAAGCCCAAAAGAACCGAATTCGACTCAATTTCAGACTATAGCCTGTGTGTGTGTCTATGTGATCTATTTGCCCCTCGCCTGCTCTCCAATGTACTCTCTGCAAGTCAGAGGGTTACGTGGAAAGCCTCCTATATCTGATAATTGGATAAAAATACATTATAATAAGTACTAGTCGTAGCCCCGCTTGGGTAAAATACTGCTGCCTGAAACCCAAAAGAACCGAATCTGGTTCGATTTCAGGCTAGAACATGTATCTGTATCTCCGTTTGATCTTTGTTGCTCTCCAATATATCTGCTAGTCAGAGGTTACATGAAAAGCCTCCGTGAAGCCCTGTACAGGGTCGCTCCTGCTTCGTTTCTGTTCCGGACCACGCTATATAGCTATAAGGGGTACTTATAGCTTCCAAAACTAATCTACAAAAGTCAATAAAACTTTCGTTTATAGATTTATAAAAAGCTATTCTTATCATAACTGCCTTATACATAGCTTCATTTGAATTTAAATTAAATTTGATATAAATAATATAACATTAAATGTCATCTATTCTTGGTAATTTACCTGCTTGTATTTCGACGAATATGATTTCCAGTTTTCGTCTTTAATGATTTCTAATACTGCCAGAATGTTAAAATTACACTAGCTTATATACAAATAGTAATACTTTTAAATCAATTTTCTCCATACAGCCTCCTAGCTTTTCCCGGCTGCGTGCAAAGTGTAATGGCCTTTCCTGAGACTTTGCCTTCAGCTTACCATCAGTTGAGGTGAAGTGAAATTGATGTGTTCTACATTTAAAAAAAGTTTACACTTTGGAGTCCGCTTATATTATTGCGGGAACGCGCTGGATGCGAGCCGCTTCCAACCGGTCTTATTGGAGATCAATAAGTCCAGCAGTAGACTTCCTATGGCTGAAATGATGATGATGATGATGATAACATAACATAACATAACATAAACTCACGCCTGTATCCCCGAAGGGGTAGGCAGAGGTGCTAGGATGATATATTATTGATTTTAAGGACAGCGACTGCCATATGACCTCCCAACCCTAAGAGAAAAGCCCGCGTAAGAGAGTAAGGCCGGGTCACTATTTAGCAGGCGCATCGACTTGCAGATGAGGTGGACTTAGGCCTCAAGGATGTTGGTAAGGCGTACACTCTTATCCTGTACATAAGAAGTATTAAAAAAATCTAATATTTCACGCATTCATAAGTCACTTTTCATCCTAGCGTTAATTCCAGTCGTATCCAAGACTCACTTCAGAATCTAGGGTCCCCTTTTTCCAGTCTAACTGCGGGTTTGGCTGAACTTCGATATTTTCCATGAGGCGACTGCCATCTGACCTCCACAATCAAATGGCGATATCGAAGCATCGCAGTTAGATCAGTTGTTGAACTTTTTAGGGCTCTAAAGACCCGTAATGACTGCCATAGATGTTCCTATGGCAATCGGGACTGACGGCTTAACGTGCTCTCTAAGACACGACCAGGCCAATGCATGCATATTCCTGCATGCACTGAGCGGGTATCGAACCCGCTCCTCCTGCGTAACGGTCACGTACACTACCACCTGGCCACAAAGGCTGTGAATTAGTAGGCAACGATATCTATTTTCAATCCCCACATATATTTTTTTTCCAACCTCTGCGTCATAGTGCAGAGCCTATTTTGCTTTTTGCCAATTTAAAAGACTTCCTATTTTAAGCTATAAATTCCCACATATTACCAGGTTTTAGTTCCAGGTGTAGTAGAATAAAGCCACCCTATCTCTTTCCGTGGGTGTCCTAAAAGGCAACTAAGTGTTATCCATCCGACAATAAACATACAGCCCATGACAAAGTACCCGCTTGACGACATAAGGCTCGTCCCATATTACGAGGGATTGAAAATTTTAGTTGGAGAACTCTGGATGTTAATACTCTACCTCTTTGAGAATATACAGGCATGTACAGTCAGAGCTCATAAGTGCATTAGCACAACAAGGCTCAAAATGGTGTGGCGTGGCCGCACGCCACGCCACAACGCCTTTTGCGTTTACATTATGTGTGTGTGCGTGTGTGTGTGTGTCATTAGATACTAATACAGTAATTTACCAACCTAGTAAATTAACTGATAGCTAAGTGGCTGAAGCAAGATACTATGATTCACAGTGATTAGTGATATTGTACGTATGTAAAAAAATGTATGTCTCAAGGCAACGTTTACACTTACTTTAAAACTGAATCCGGAACTCCACGATGGAAGTGTCGATTGTAGAACTGATCGAGTTCATATCCGGTGAACTGGTTTCTGATAATATACAGTAAGTTGTAAGGTATGTACTGTGAGCAGGTCAATGGACCATCTGAAGGAAGTGGTACATAGATCTGTTCCGTCCGCGAGACGGATGTGACCACATCAAGTATACAGTCGATATACGTCATCTTAGAGTCAGTTCACGTCATCCTAAGTTACAGAAACAAAGTTGCTATTAAAAAAAATTAAACTACAAAATATATCTTTTTATTGATGTTAAAAATGAAAAGAGTGATTTTTTTTTATATAGGACACGTCAATTTTACTTCGCCTCGCCTGATGGTAAGCTGAAGGCAAAGTCTCTGAAAAGAGGGTCACCATTACAGACACGTATCATGTTACAATGGTGGCACTCAGCTTGACGGCCTCATCAGAAGCTTTTTCACGCCCCGCTTAAAGTACCCGGGACTGTAGGAGGAGGGAAACACGTAAACTGGTAAGGAATGCTAAGACTTAATGGTCATGCCTCAGACGAGACTCGAACCCACGACCAGTTCCTTAAAGAGGGAATGCTCTGACCGCTGAGCTACTGAGACAGATCTTGAGCATTCGAAATTCTCCTATACTATTATCTTGGGGCGACGGTGGTAGCCATCTACCGATAATTATTCTAACTGTCGGAAATAAATCTCTTCTATTTGCCTCAGATTGCCTAATGCGGTCTATATGGAAGCAACTGACATCTGACCTCCTAACCCCAAATGTAGAGCTTGAGTCAGAATCTCGTCCGCTAAACAGCAGCTTTGTACGTGAGATTGGTTTAACCCAGGGGGTCTTGATAGTACCCCCAAAAACATACCGCAGGCTTATTAGCTAACTTTTCGCGACCAGCGAGCGAGCGATGAGCAGTAAGAACGAGATCACAGCGCGATGGATCGCGATACGTCAAAAAAAATTGGTATTACGTAAGGATTTGCGATCAGATCGTCTTAACAATTATATGCTGCGGAACTGAAAAATAGCGATAGTTTTGTTTCTAAGACTAATTTATATGTGTTTCTTGATTTACCACTGGTTTTTTACAATGAAAATTTCTGTATTTATTATTTTCACAATGGCGGCCATTAAAAAAGGACCTTTTGAGAGATCGCAATGACATTTCTTATCGCGCCTTTTTCGCTGATCGCTTTCTGTCAAATGTGATACGTAATACCAATTTGTCGTTTTTTGTGCGATTACCGCGCAAATTTTGCTATCACGAGTTAGCTAATAAGCCTGCCAATCGAATCGAGAAACTCTTCCTTTTTGTAGTCGGTTAAAAAAATTGTAAACAGAAGAACACTTCCTTATTTCCTGTACACGACGAAATCCTTCGATCGTTTCCTCCCTTCATCTCCAAAAATAAAAAATAACATTCACACAACATCGGAAATATTAATAATAATTGTCATTTTCTTTGTTCCGTTCCGACATGATATTTTTTCATGATTTTTATCAATATCTAGCGAATTAAAAAAAAATTGACACTGTCGGTTCGGATGACTTGAAAAATATCTTCAGTCCTACGTAATTAGGATGCGAGCCTTTTACCGTGAAAAGCCGTGAAAACCTATTATATAATTGTCGTATTATATAGTCGTCGTGTCTGTACATTGGAGATATTTAAAAAAAATACTTGGGTTATGTTATGTTAACGATACTGAATACGAAAATATTTTTTTTGAATTTCCTGTCTGTTTGTCTGTTTGTCCGCAATGGACGCAAAAACTACTGGACGGATTTTGATGCGGTTTTTTTTGTTAGAAAGGGCTTACTCAGACTTAAAATCTTAGGTTTGTTTGATCGCAATCGGTTGAGTAGAACCGAAGATATGAGCAAAGGTCGCGTTAACCGAGATGCACGCGGGCGGAGCCGCGGGCGGAAGGCTAGTAATCTATATTTTTGTACTCTCGAATAGAGTATTGCTTTATTTATCAAAATTCAGTTAGCGACTAGACAAAGACTTCGCAAGCATGTCTAAAGCGTCCGCTAAATCGACTTGGTTCCACCAAAATCCTGCTTACCTACTATCACAGATTACTAAATAGTTACTACGTGCTACTATGTCAACAGTTTGCTTAATCTCATCTGTACCTATATAAAATTTACTAGACAATAATCATCATCATCTTAGCATGATTCCTGGTTATAGGTATCTGAGACGTTGAGAATCGCAAACCGCGCGGCCCGCAACGAGCAGCGGCAACTCGGGCGTCGGAGGTCGCAGAATGACCTCCGTCCCCCATGAGCGCGGGCCTGGGGGTGACGGGTAGAGCCGCCTGTCACCCTAGCAGAAGCAGGCCGCGGTGGCGGCACGCATTGCGTGCCTCCCCATACCCGGGGGCGGGTTGGGGACTCTGTGGTCCCCTCACCGGAAGAGGGCCAGATCGAGAGATATGGTCCTGGGTCGGCCGGGGTGCGAGGGATATGGCTACGACAATCTCACCTCCGGCAACTGACGGCCCACAGACGGCGTGCGTTTTAGTCGGTTCGAGTCCGACATAACCTCCTCCTCCGGCTACGGTGGGGGAGGTATCCGTGGGGATTTTGCGCACGATAAAAAAAAAAAAAAAAAAAAAAAAAGGTATCTGAGACGTTTATCATGGAGACAGGGGTCTGTTATTGATTGTCTTATCTTGGCTTTTATGAGAACGATAGCTTTCTGACCTCCCAACATAAAGAGGAAAGACTGATTCTGATTAACAGACGAAGCTAGGGCGCATAGCTTCGTCTGCTAATCAGAATCAGCAAGTGTACCTAATGGGGTACAGGCGACGTTGGCTTGGGCTCTAGAGATTTAAGGGCCCCTAATAAACCCAAAAGCACTAAATATTCTGTTTAACGGACAAGGCGCAGGCTTTCCTCTCGGCGTCAGGAAGTCAGATGACAGTCGCTCTCATAAAAGTCGTTTAAACTAATAGTAAGTTGACCGCGGAATTTGAGGTGAAAGGCTCGGTTGCAACCGAAAACAGCGTTATGATGATGAATGATGATACATACTGTTTGAAATTTACTCGAATATCACTCATTGAAATAAAACCTCTTTTAAACGGATGATGAATGATGATGGCAAGCTCTTGGGCGTGTATGTATGTCGATCATTAATGACAATAATGTATGTATGTGCGAAACAGATGCCATTTAAACAGAGTTCAAAGAAACGTAGGTATCTAACGTTCTTTCTAGTTATAGAATATAATATATCTATCATAATATGATAGATATAGGTATATATTATATACCTATTAAAAAAAAATTAAAAACACAAATAAATACTAAATAAAAAAAAATAAAAAAATATTAGTGTGCCCAATTCAATCGCAACTGTATTAAGATATGCATAGTATATTATATTGTATTTAGCTTTACTTGTATGCTCGACGTATGGTTAATAGCTTTACTTTACATTTTTGCAGTAAAACCTAATCCTGAATAATTCAAAGTAAAGCCATCTAGATACTGTACAATAAACTATTAAAAGCTTCAGTAGTGCGTGTGTTGTTGAATAGATGGCGCCGTGATAAAAATTTAAACTATAATTGTCACGATTTGTATGTGGAGGAAAAATAGATGGCGCTGTAATCAAACAAAATAGTTGCAAAATTTGATAAGAGATGGCGCTAGATGTTTTTAAAAACAATATTGTTATATTTACTGATATAGTCGTTAGTGGTTGTTTATTATAAAAATATTTACAACGAATGCAATAAAAGCGTTATATTTCTCATACAAGCAATCAAAAGCTAAGCCTTTATGATTAATGATGTTGTTTTTGTCACTAAATAAGCGTAGAGTCAATCCTCGGTGCATGAAATCTGATCAGTCATGGCAAATTGCTTCGGAGTCGTTCAAATGTTGAATACCAATCACGGTAATCGGTTGAAATTATTGAGCTACGGACACGTTTAGTTCACACGGTGTGAAACTGATGATATTTCCTTTATTTTAAGAACTTATTCAAGGTAAAAGAAAAAAACGTTGAACCGTGAAGGCGTGAAAATCTCAAAGTCAGTCTTAATTATTTCTAGACATGTTGCATAAATGTATTTTTTTTTTTTAATCTGCGCATGTTCACAAATTAGACCTGTAAGTAATTTTATCAGTAGCTAGTCGTCATAGGCATCACATCCATCACATTGTTGAAACGAAACGTCGGTAGTGTAATGAATGACAGGACTAAGATTCGAACCCGATACCTCTAGCCTCCTCCTTAACCACTGAGCTAAGGCTTATTAACCTAGCCAGTGGCAAAAGGTGAAAATTTTCAAAAGGGAAGCCGGTGGAAATAAACTTAATAAACTTATATGAATTTCTGGGCGTTCTGATTTCAGACGCTGAATTTCAGATTCTGAATTTCAGAATCATCTCTACCACGGCCTCCCTTTGCAGAGCAAGCTGGCAGGAATTGGATTACGGGTACCCCTCGCCACTGCAGCCTAGTTTTGTTAGTGACCATTTTAAGCGCTACCAGTTCGATATTTCGTTATAGCTCGGGACACGTATCTTGGACCTGAATCGCGAGACAATAGAGGCCCTGGCGCGCGCGGATTGTTTTGTTTTTGAAAGCTCTTCCACTTCCACCGCAGGAGCACCCACCCAAGAAACGTGTACTGCGCGTACTTAAAGAGTACATTTTAGGTCCAAGACATAATGTTCCTAGCAATACTTACCTCTTTTTAAAATAAGATCATTGGTTATCTTAACGTCGAATCCAAGAAACCTACCTACTCATTATAATAATCACTTATACTAATAAGAACTACAATTACTATTGTAACATTAGCCATAGAGCACATTGTTGTAAACAGTAGGTATGTTACACTTTGAACGAATGAGTAGTGAACGAATGAACCATTTAAGTCGACAAGCCGGTCGGGGTCAAGGCCTCGAATAACAACACCGGCTAAGTTATATTTCTATAGTTTCTATAGTTGAAATCTATACTATTATATAATTGTAAAGTGGTCGTGTCTGTACATTGGAGATATTTAAAAAAAAAATACTTGGGTTATGTTATGTTAACGATACTAAACACGAAAATATTTTTTTTGAATTTCCTGTCTGTTTGTCTGTTTGTCCGCGATGGACACAAAAACTATTGGATGGATTTAGATGCGGTTTTTTTTGGTAGAAAGGGCTTAAAATCTTACGTTTGTTTGATCGCAATCGGTTGAGAAGAACCGGACATTTGTGAGCAAAGGTCGCGTTAACCGAGATGCAAGCGGGCGGAGCCGCGGGCGGAAGGCTAGTAAAGGACATCATTCAGATTGGGCTAATTTTTATTTTGCCGGCCAAAGAAAAAAAATACAATATTCGGTTAGAGCTTGTTCTTACTAACATTTTTTATTAGTGCGTCAAAGTTGAGGGACCACTTCCAATGGTTTTATTAGAGTTTAAAAATCTTAAAAATATACACTTTTTATGATACGAACTATTCAAAATAAATGAAAAATATTGTTATACATTGGAAGAATAGTTAATAAAAGCAATAAAAAATAAACCCCATACTGCATATTGTTGTTTTTCGTCCATTTATTTACGGCTAAAATTAAAAGTGTCGATTAAAGAAAATAAAATCCGCTAGAATTTTTCCTTATTAGCATTTTTTATTACGGCGTCATAGCTGAGGGACCACTTCCCTCGGTTTTATTTATATTCAAAAATCTTGAAAACATACATTTTTTATGATACGAACTATTGAAAATGAATTAAAAATATTGTTCTATATTGGAAGAGTAGTTCATATAAGTAATAAAAAATAAACCGCATATTACATATCGTTGTTTTTCATCCATTTATCTAGGTTAAAAATTGAAAGTGCCAGTCAAAGAAAACAAATGTGATATTCCGCTAGAGCTTGTACGCGTTTGCATTTTTATTATGGTGTCAAAGCTGAAGGACAACCTCCCTTGGTTTTTTTTTTTGAGTTCAAAAATCTTGGGTTTATACATTTTTTATACGTATTATTGAAAATGAATGAGAAATATTGATTTATATTGGTTAAAGGTGCATTTCCAATTGAACTTAGTAAATATTTTGCCGGCCACTAAAAAAAAGTGCTTGATTTTGATAGAACACAACATTGTAAGCATTTTTTATTACTACACCAAAGTTCTAAATCGATTCCTTGAGATTTTATTTAGGGTTCAATATTTAGTATAAAGTGTGACTATTTAATTACTTAGTTCAAAAATTGAAAGTGCCGGTCAAAGAAAACAAATAGATATGATATTCCGCTAGAGCTTGTCCTCATTAGCATTTTTTTATGGTGTCAAAGCTGAAGGATAACTTCCCTCGGTTTTATTTGAGTTCAAAAATCTTGGATATATACATTTTTTTTTACGAATTATTGAAAATGAATGAGAAATATTGATTTATATTGGTTAAAAGTGCATTTCCAATTGAACTTAGTAAATGAGTTCATCATATTCCACAGTTACAAGGCACTAATGGCAATGCCTTATGGATGATTCGTGGACGATAGCAGTCACGTCATGTCCAGGTTCGTCAACATTATACATACATTATCATAGATAAAACAAGAAGGGTGAAGTGCAATGAAACAGTATTATTGCTCGTGTATTTTATTTTTATATGCTTATGCCAATAAGGACAAGCGCTAACGGAATATCATTTTTTTTTTGGCCGGCACTTTCAATTTTAGACCTAAATAAACTAACGAAAAACAGCGATATGCAGTATGGGGTTTATTTGTTATTGCGTTTAATAACTATTCTTCCAATATAGAACAATATTTTTCATTCATTTTCAATATATCGTATCATAAAAATTATATGTTTCTAAGATTTTTGAACGCCAATAAAACCGTTGGAAGTGATCTCTCAACTTTGACGCAATAATAAAAAATGCTAGTAAGAACAAGCTCTAACAGAATATCGTATTTTTTTTCTTTGGCCGGCACTTTCAAAATTAGCCCAGATATGTATGGAGAGTGAATGTTCTCCTTTATATAACTGACTATTTACAACTTTTTAATTTTTATATCGAGATTTATTCGGGGTTATTTTATTATTTACAGTGAACGCAATGTTTCGGTTGCTTTTCAGTAGGTAGCCATGGTCACAGGGAGACAGAAAAGCAACTGAAATTTTGGGTTCAGTGTAAACAACAAAAATAGTTTTATTTGAATGTGTGATATTCGCGTTCAAAAACGGTGATGTACCTTTGTACTATTTTAAGTGCGTTTTTCCCCACAGTCCCCACGGACACCGGCGGTGCCTGCGGGGGTGGTTATGTCGGACTCGAACCAACTAAAACGCTCGCCGTCTGTGTCGTAGGTTGCCGTCTGTGTCGTAGATATAAATCTCTCGCACTCCAGCCGATCCAGGGCCATCTCTTTCGGATGCAGGGACCGCGGTGTCCCCATCTAACCCCAGGATAAGGAAGCGCGTATTGCACCGACGACGCGCGACGCCTCAGTCTGCTTCTGCTTTGAGATTATAAATAATCAAAATTTCTAGGATGAAAGGCGGCTCCACAGGGTGATGTACCTAACCTACTTACTTCAAATTTGTAATTAGCGCTCCTAGTACCATTTCGATTTTGAACCACGGAACGGTTAACCTATACATTCTAATAATACCCTATAATTTCTTTAACGTTTACCAGCTTAAAATGTAGAATACCCAATTACCTACTATCCAATATCCATATATTAGCACATAAGTGTTACTCTTCGTATTCTAATACCCATTAGCTGATAATAATTAATACAATGAAATTACAATTTATGATCATTCAATCAGTCGTTTAACCCATGTTTAACCCAACCCAACACGTGTGGTGTGAGTGAACTAATGAGCAACATAAAATAAGAATGAACTGCCCATATAGGAGCGATAAAATAAAGAAATACAGATAATAATTTTTGTTAAGAAGACCGATTGTGAGACTGGTTTTGCGTGAGCAATTATTTAGTCAAAATTCAGTGAATGATTGGTGGCTCAGTGGCCGAATGCTTGCGTGCCGTTGCCACTCGTGAAGAACGCGAATACCTATCTTGCCATAAACAAGTATGAGGGTTGATGATTTCGCGGGAAATGAAAGCGCCATTTTTATGTTTTGTATTGTACCTCTATACAATATTTGTTTATGCATGCCTACTAATGAGTGAACTGGTTTTGCGAAACTAAAAAAATCACGCATATTTTTCTAGTGCCATTGTCAACAGAACAGGCTATAAAACATACTGGGTAATGGGTATAATGCTCAGACTAATAGTTATAATGCTACAGACAGCTCATATTTTTCGCAACATTTTCACTAGCACAAGGCACAACACAACAAAATATGGTCACACATCTCACTCATTTTTTTTCTTTTCCTGTATCCCTTTGTATTTCTGTACATGTATACAATAAAGAGATACTTATATTATTATTATTATTATCTCTATGATTTTTCACAACATTTTGTTATGATGTTTGGCACTTTATAGAAAGAACACTTTCTCTAAATATTTGCCACACAATAAAGTGTCAAAATCATAAAAAATGTTGTGAAAAACCACAGAAATGTAGAGATTTCCATGTTTTTTTGTGTTGTGCTAGTGAAAATGTTGCGAATAACATGAGCTCTGGACGAGGCTTTAGTAGACTAACTTTTCTTTACCAAGCGCGATGTGCTATATCAAAAGTTACTAAGTATGTACTATATTTACTTACTAAACAGTCGTACCTACACTCAATCTAGGAATAGACTAACTATAAGATAAGTTAACAATTTGTTTTCACCAATGATGTATTATATTCATAGATACGTCATACAAGAAGATGGCGGCTTTCAAAAATGGCACAAAATCTTTAGTATGAAAAAAATATAGCTACTTACTAAAAATATGTCAATGTTATTAATTTATATGAATTATATTATTATTGGTTTTCACTACTCACACTTCCTTATCGTGGAAGTCGGAGGTGGAGGGTTAAATTCCCGCTCAGTGCATTTTTTTATATGAATAAATATTATGTGTAATATTTGCTCTGTTCTGGGTGTTTTTATACAAGCAATAACAGTATTATTTAATTTTTTAAAATCTGGAACCCATGACATGCTATGCTGGACAGCGCTGTGTAGTTTGCCACAAATCAAATTATATCTTAACACCCAATGACTCTAGCATACTTATAGAGAAATCCTAATGTGTCTCTTGTTTCTTTTTCTATGTAGGATACGTAAATTTGCCTGCACCTCGCCTGATGGTAATGTAAAGTCTTAAGAAATATTATTATTAATTATACCGACACCATCCTTTTTACATTGATTTAAATTGTTACATAATACCTAAGTCCTTTTTCCCACCTTACCGTTCCCACCCAGCCCTAAATGAATCTACTTTATTATGTATTAAGAGTCCCAACATTATCGTAAATAACTCGTTAATTTAAACTCAGAGCCGTAAATAAAAGTTTTGACACGTACAGGCAATAATCACTGTACTCGCATTTACATTAATGTTTGTGTGTGTACTGTACTGTACTGTACACTTCGAATCCATCTGTACGCAGTATACACTTTGTATGTTTTGAGGTTATGTCGTTCTTACACTGATTTCTTCTCTTTTATACCACTAACACACCGACCGCCTGACTTCGACTTTCCATGCAGCTTTCTGTCTGAGAGTCTGAGAATTCTATGCTTGGTAAGAAAAACGAAAGGGGGAGTGAAGCAGTTTGGTCCCGGGCTTTATTCTACAAAAGACAAACCAAAGAGACTTAACTTCGGTTCATCATCTTCATGGAGACGTTTTTTCCTTATTGCATCCGAGGGCTGACCCCGAGGACACCCCCATTCCTCCTTTTGCAACATCTTGGGCGTCCAAGGTAGTGAGTGTGAGACCATTTGCAACTTTGGCTATATACCTACAACCAAAGCCCTCAAAACTAAGAGTCAAAAATGAATTTTTAAGGCTATATGTTAGATAGCTACAAAAAGTTGCACGTTGTTGATGGTTGGTTTCTAACTAGGTACTGTGATATCAAAATTATTATTCCGTGCAACCAGTCTAGATCATAGACTGGGGCGGCCACAGCCTGAAATTTTGGGAGGGGGTCATGTGCGGGAATTATATCAAAAATACTTTTTTAGAAAACTTTTTAATTTGACGGGTAAGATTTTGGGGAGGTCATATCGCCCCTCCCTCCTTGGACGGCGCCTGATCATAGAAGTATTGGAAAGCAACCTAAGTGCTATTACAATAGATTAATTTCAATTCGTACGTGAATTGTTTAGATTTCTTTTAAAGTAATTACCTATCGATCTAACTACCTATTAGCAATTTTATAGCTTAACCACGATGTACATACAGGGTGGACAACAAGACGTTAAGAATAAAACGAACCCGACATGTCTAGTAGCGTGTAAGTAGGGATGCCACACGCGAATAAGAGAATAATGAGCAATTTCGTACTAATTTGATACTTACAATAGTTTTCAAGTCCTTTAATCCTTTGTAACCAGTTTGTATGGGACCTACCATGATCTTCAGGGCTCATGCCGACCTCACCTGGTACCCGGCACTCTGGCCCAAGCTCTGACTTTCCTCTTATGATTACCATTACCTGATGAGGCCGTCAAGCTGAGTGCCACCATTGTAACATGATACGTGTCTGTAATGGTGACGCTCTTTTCAGGGACTTTGCCTTCAGCTTACCATCAGGCGAGGCGAAGTCAAATTGACGTGTCCTATATAAAAAAAATAAAAAAAAAAAAACCAAGTCAGACAAAAGTCGGACCGTAAAGTCAAGATAAGCCTGATCAGTAGGAGAACGTAAGAAGAGTGAAGTGATAAAAGAACAGAAGGCAAATGGGTGAGGATCCAATAAAATCATCAACACCCCAGCTAACCTCACCTTGATTGTAGGACTTGGTCCAGGCTTACATAAGGGTACGAGGTAGGTATGTTTATACCATGCACATGCGAAACACGAACGAAAGATATATTTTGTTTTTTCGGGAAAATATTCACTTCGCTACTTGTGACAGCCCTGAGTGTGCCCAGCCTTACGGCGAACCGCGTAACTCGACAATGATTTCATTAGTCCGTCGGCGGGTCGCATTACCATCGCTTATCTGCCGTGTGACGTCACAGAATTACCGTCTCACTCACACTTGCATTCTGACCAATATACTTAACTTGGAGAAAAGACGAACGTATAATGCAGTACTTACAATACCTACATAGATTTATCTTTATGGCGTTCCTGCGGGTTCCCAGTTGTAATCTTGCTGTTGGGAGCTTGAGGTTCACTCTTCTGTGGTTTTTGTTGATTTAGCTTCTACGGAAGCGACAGCGGTCTGAACCCCGACAACCAGACAAATGTGGCGAAAGTCTGCGCGAGAACCTCGTCTGTCAATCAGCAAGAATACCGGCTCGTAGGTGAAACTCTGTGGGAATACCTTGGATGCGACCGAGATTAACGCGGTCCAGGATTAACCCCCAATATTGGGCAAAAGTCAAACCGGATCTGTTTTGGGGGGGCAAATTCGATTTGACTCTTACCCCATGCCTTAAAAAAGCTGGGTATGCCCATGATGATGGGTGATGGATGAGTGATGTATGATGATTGTTAGCGCAAAAAAAATGGTTAATTAAAGAAGTCTGATGCAACCAACCTCCATTTTTGCTCTAAACAGCTTGTCTATAAGTCATTGGTATAAATACATCTTCAAGTCAAGATAAAATTAATGGCTCATCTGCTTACCTGTTCGCGTCACATAAATTCAAGCCCACACCATAAATTACAGAATTAATTTACTTAACTTGACAACCAACACCTCTCGTGCACAACAGCACAACTGATGCTGATTAAATTTGCAAATAACTGTCACACAGAAATGTTATATCGATGGAGTAATTAGTAGGATATCTATTAAATTAAAAAGAAAACAAAAGAAGTTAAGATGTGATTCCGAAGGTGACGTCATACGACGATACGTATGCAGAAGATACGCATAATTTATTGCTGCTTCTCAATGGTCCTCTTTATCCGTATCGGAATTTAAACAAGTAATCGGTATAACTCCGGACACGTATCTTGGACAAACAAGGCTCTGGCACCTGAGGATTGCTTTGTAATATAATCTATGCTTGGTGAATTTGAGTTCGTCCACCGCAGTAGCACCCCGTGCTATCCTCAAAAGACACCCAATAAATGTGTACGCATTTTGAGCACATTTTAGGTCCAAGATACGTGTCCGGAGTTATAAGCTGTATCTGCTGCATGCGTCTGCTGTTGTTGTATGCGGTCAGCTTCAGAATTATAAGGCGCTTATTTAAAGGAAAAAGTCACCAAAGATCTCAATGAGGACCCATATACCATATTTTTTTTATAGGATACGCCAATTTAACTACCTACATCTAGCCTCATGGTAAGCTGAAGGCCAAACCTCAGAAAAGAGGGTCACCATTAGAGACATATACCATGTCAGAATGGTGGACTCAGCTTGACGACCTCATCAGATGTTTTTGGACGCCCCGATTTAAGGACCCCGGACTGTAGGAAGAGGGAAACACGTGAGCTGGTAAGGTAAAACCCCTATGATAGGTGGTCAATCAATCAATCAATCAATCTACCCCTGAGGTTCCCCTTCTTAATTACCTTTCTATAAATGTATGTAGCCCCTTAACTTCGATTATAATAAAATTGTACTCAATTGTAAATCTAATTATTTTATTTATCTCTTTGCCTCTAATAGCTAGCCAGTTTAGACACTATAGACTCATTACATTCACTTCATTAATTACTTTTACAGTGCATTATATTCATTATTATATTAACTTCAGGTTTATTAACTTTACTTATGAGTGCCTCTGAGAACGCTATCGGAGTGGCTACATACTGGGCAAACAAAATATGACATGATATGCCGTCGACTCGACAGAAGAAGAAGAAGCCTATTGCAGTCCACTGCTGGACATAGGCTTCTCCCAATATGCGCCACGTTTGCCGATCCTCCGCCTTCCGCATCCAGTCTGTCCCAGCCACCTTTTGCAGGTTGTCAGTCCACCTGGCTAGGGTGCCCTTCCGTTTTCCTTCTCGCGGTCTCCACTCTAGGACTCATCTACTCCAACGGCCATCAGTCCTTCGACAGATTGTATGACCATAAAATAATATAATCTTGTTCTTTCTTGAGTTTAATGAAGCGTGCGCAAGATATAGAATATCTGGACGGACGGTAGAAAAACAAAGCGGAATTTGATCGTCATTATAAAATAGTGTTTATCGAGCGACCGGCTTGACGGCCAGTGGGCACATTCTCTACGTAAACGGACCGATGTAATCTAATATTGGAGCAAATGTTTTTGTCTAATGAAAGTAGAAAAAGAAAGACTGTCAATAGATGTAACATTATAACAACTTGTAGCCATTTAATACTTGGAGTATTAATTGCATCAACATGTGCAAATCGACTTCTTCATTCTAGCGTTAATCCCAGTCGCATCCGAAGCTTTCACGTCGGAGTCTGGGGTCCGCTTTACCAGTCTAACTGTGGATTTGGCTGGACGTCGATATTTTTTGTGAAACGACTGCCATCTGACCTCCACAACCCAATAAAGATATTGGGTGATATGGAATACTTGTGCAAATCGACTATCCTACTAATATTATAAACGCGAAAGTATTACATAGTATGTTTGTAAGTAAGTTATGTTAGTTCAGTGGTGAGCGTGAAAGCATAACAGACAGAGTTACTTTTTATTATTAGTATGGATATCCTTCTACATTTCAAATTAAATACAATGGTGTTTGACCACAATTTAATTGTTCGTTTGATCAACAGTTAACTAAAATTTCTTTAAACGCGATATCACAATTAACGATTTATCAATTTTGATCGCGAAGTTGATGATTAACAATTTATTAATCATTGTTAATGGCATTATTCACAGTTAACATTTAAACAACACTTAACATTTTTTTTTTTTCGTTTCACCTGTAGTCAACCATTTTATGAATACCGCTAATTATGTACTATATCAATATTAATTAAGTAATTTGTTAAAGTTGACTCCTTGACTAAATTTCGATTTTTGATTAATAAAAGGCTTTTATAAATTGACGAAGGTTGTGCGTTCACGGGCACTAGTCCAAAGGGTCCTACATGGTTTTTTACTGTTTGGGTGTATGAGTAGGTATGGGCCTCTTCATGTCTTGGGGGCCCAGCTAATCTCACCTAGAAGCCAGTGGTTCATACACCGGCTGATTGATGGGTGTGGTGCTGGCGCAGGTTTTCCTCCCAAGGTTGGGAGGTCACACAGTAGTCAGTCTCGTAACAAACCGCTCTAGGATCCTCTTAGCAATTTCTTCAAATTGAATGAAATTTTGAAGCATTTATTATGCTAACTATTCAAATCGATTTAGAAAGAGAAAAGAGAATCGACCTCGGGCGGGACTCGAACCCACGATCTTTCCCCCCTCGAACCTACAAGGGGAACTTTCTTCAAAATTCAAAATAACCTGTATTTCACCAACTGTTTTGGGTTTTGGGTCCCACGAATTCCAATGATGAAAACCGTATTGTTAGGAACTCCTTATAAAACCCTATTTGAGTTTGATTTGACCCCACATTTCGTAACCAGAGACCTGGGAGTCCTATGCACCACTGCGACAGTCTAAATTTAGTCCAAATTTACTGCTAGGGTTCTTTAAGGCCACAGATTGCGGTGTACAAGCGACAAACTCACCTGCAAAGGGCACCTGCTGCTTGACAAATGAGCCATTATTTGTAATTAGGTAAGTACCTACTACTATTCAATCCTCCTATTACTAGCAGTAGGTATCTACAAAATACCTACTAATAATTTTCTATAGTATGTCTTCGTGTAGGGTAGGGATTACAAGTTACAAAGTAGGCGTCGAAACAGTAGTAGGCATGAAGCTACCTACGCTCACCACCCCTACATACCTACAAACACAAATACCTACTAGGTATTGCTCACTTTATCCGAACTAAAACTAACACTACAGTCCATTCATAGCATCCATTCACGACGCGCGCGGTTACCCGCCAAAACTATCAGTGTTGCCAAAATAACAAGCCGAATCACACTAAACAAACTATCAACATTAGCGATCATTATAATTATATTTTGCCTCTGGCGATGCTGAGGAGTAAGGCTCCAAGAAAAAAAAAACCCTTCCGCAAAGAATTTAGGAGTGCCCAAGACTGGGACTGAATCCGACTTGCTCGTTATAAATTTTGTGTAAGATAACAATGCGTGCGTGTGGGTGTGTGGTACAGTCGCTGACGAGTATAGTTACGGCACGCAATAACGCTAACAAGCGTGCGAATGGGAGGCCGATAGCGATGTGTAGCGTTATCTCGCTCTTGCCACCAGCAACATGGCGCGCTGACTCGGGCGCAGGCTCGAATCGTATCGCCTGCCCACTCAAGGTTCGCTGACTGCCGTTCTTTTGTTTTTAATGTTGCCACGTGGGAAATTTTCCCTGGTTTGGTTTAAATAATTGGGATTTTTGTGCAGAGGTTTTTTCTATTTCGTTTTGCTGTGTTATTATTAGTGTTGTTTGAGAGTGGTGAAAAACATATACCTAGTTGTAATATATTACAGAACATAATATATAAATAACTACAAGATGCTCAAGTAAATTCATAAGTACAAATTTAATTCTAAGAATAATTAATTAAGATGATACAATATTTTGTACACTTTTTTTGTATAATATTAATTAATTAATTAAAAAAAAATGATAAAATAAACACATTATAATTCTGGTGTTTTTAATAGTTACAAAAGGTACAAAATACCTATATACTTAAACTGTTGTTTGGAAGCAGGTTTACCAAATCATCCATTAAAAATCATCAATTTTGGTAAACCTAAGGAAATGTAATTATTAGTAATGTATTTAATTTATTTATCTATTTTATTTATTTATTTAGTTAATTAGCATGGAGCCTCGGACTTAATAAAACATTTCAAACAATCATATATTTTACTTTCTGTCTCTAGTGAGTATAATTTTTTATTTCGTATTAACAGTGCTTCAAATTACGCCTTTTATCGAACGTTAAACAAATTATTTTAATTAAAAACTCAACGTGGTATGGCCATAAAATTTTGTCGAAATTTTAAATTAATAATAAAAATGTGAGGAGAATGTCGCGAGTATTTCGGGAACCCTGAACCGCAGACGAAAACAGCGTCAAGCGAGGACCTGCTTCAAACCGAACGTCTGCATACCGATCGTTGGTTTTTTATAAGCGCGTGTCGGTGCACGCAGCGCGCTCTCAGTGTGCGTGAAGCTGTGTCTGTGTGAGTGGGCGCTCGGTCTCGCGCGCGCCGCACCATTGTTGTGTGCAGTAGACTCGCGACTCTCGGCCTGCCGCGGCCCGTTTCACGTGCGCTCGCCGATACCGACTAAAACTGCCGGCGATAAACAAAATAATGACCAGTGTACTACATTACGTGCATCGCGAGTGCAACAAGCGACAACAGTGTGTGATAACAAGTATGTAACGTGCGTGTTGTGTCAAACGGTGTGCGTTTTCGGACGTGTTTTGGAGTTTGAAGGCGCGTGGACAGCGCAATGCACGTCGTGTTTAGGTATGTGCCGACCGATTAATTATGGCCCATCAGTGAGGGGTCGCTGGCCTGCAATTTCGCCAGAGATCGTTTAGTGTATTTTTATAATCGGTGACAGATTTCGCATCGGTACGGTGCGACCACGGCGTGTGGCGGCCGTGCTATTTACACGGCTGTTTTCGTTTACATTATACAGAACTGGCTGGCGTCAACGTTTTCTAGTCACATCCGTCGTTCCTTGTGGTGTTTTATGTGCATTTGGCGCCGTCGGTACGTTATCACTCGTCGGAAAGTATATCGAGTAATTTATAACCTAATTAATACGTTATCGGTGACGGTGAAGCTATGTTATAGCGTGAATTATGAACTTTGCAACCATTTCTCATTACCAGGACATATCAATACATGGCCTGTGCACGATTCCAAAAAGATACATTACCGCACTGCGCTTGCCGTTGGTTACAGATGCAAATGCCCCCGTCGTAAAAAAAAGTAATAAAAACATTTGATAAAGTACGTTGCCCATCTAATCGTTTCATAACGTAGATAAAAATGTGTGTACGAATTCAGTACTTAACTTGAGTTTCTGTTACATTTCATACATAATAATTATCTTTACGAAATGTAAAACGGTTGCTTTAAAGTTCAACTGTCAACAGTGTCAACTGAATATTATTTTTCTATTTCATTCATTCAAAAACCAAAACAAAACAGTACCAACCTAAAAAATAAAACACACATTCTTCGATATGATGAGGTACAAAATATTATTAACGTCATAGCAATAAAAATAATTATAATACATACTTTGCATTATCAACTTCGGAACTTTTTGTCGATTCTTGTAATTTATTATAAATACACTTGAATTACAAACGTTTATTTTCTCAATTTACTTAAGAAAATACCTAAGTGTTTATTCAGTTTCTATGAAATAATATTGTCAAGTCAGAAAATAATTCTTACATTATTGTTATTTGATCGGTTATTTAGCATCTACATTTGCATTTTAAGTATTACTAAATGATTCATGTGACAGTAGTAAACACATAATATAGGTAGGTATGATAATATCTTTCGGTGAATATAACAGGTACTTACAAGTACCTAGCCTAAATGTATTTTTCGAAAGATTTTTCCGTATAAAATGAATTCTTATCAGACTACGAAACAACAATACATTAATTTGATTACAGACATGATATTTTCGAAAATGTTACACTGCCCAATTGAAATGATATTTTAGACAAATTTAATTAATGATAAATTATCAATAACACAAAATAAAAAAAGTAATGACAAAAATCCTATCAAATAGTTTTATTATAATGTCGAATAATATACTTGTATAGCTTATTATCATTTGGAATTTTCAATTTTAATAAAAACACTCAGCAGTTTTAGTTTATAGTCTATTCCTTCTTTAATTAACTTCACTAGCTCCGGCGGAATTACTGAAATGTCCATTACGGTACATAAATGACAACTCATTAGTAACAAAGATGATAATTGTACTGCCATTTATTTTTTATTGTCAATGGAACCTCAATAAATACCAAAATAGCCCTACAAATGTGCACAGACGCACCTGCTATATAAAAAGTTGAGATGTCCATAATAAAAGTAAAATGTAGTTCATAGTAGTTAAAGTTACTAAATTATACACATTAGAACTTTATTAAAGTTAAATTTAAACAAAACTTATCTACTTCATTAAAAAAAAAAAGTTAGTAATAGATAAAATTACTTTGATACCCTACGCCATATACACTCATTGATTCAATTAATGTCTTCAAGTTTAGTTTACTAGGTTACTTTTTAACATTTTTGTTTACCGGTATTATGACGCTTATGTAAAGAAATATTCTTGAATATTTTCCGTAATACAGTACTAAAGAGCGCTATTCTATAATAGAAGTGACCATAGTAAACAAGGTATAATGCCATTTATAACTTCTTGATATAAAAAAATGCACTATTAAAATACACAGTTACGCTCTAAACGCGACTACATGGGGGGGGGGGGGGGGGTCACGACAGCCAGGTCCATACTTCGAGAACAATTTTTCTTTCGTTTTATTAAATTATGCACCCAATACCTTTCCTATACCCATAATTTGCTGTATCAAAGTAAACTATTAAACTCGGTTAAATCGTTTCGGAGTGCGATCACAAACACCATGACATGAGATTTTTATGTTTTTAGATGTTTAAAATAATCTTTTTTTATAGTAAACCGGTGAGTTCTTTAAGTCCTACGCCGGAAAAATCTGAATTCTCATTCTCAGAAGCGAACAATCGTCTTACATTTGGTCGTTATCTCAAATGAATTATTCATATAATCGCATTTCCTACGCTCAAGTAGTATTATTGGATCTAATTATTTTTATTTGTTGATATAAAATTTTAAATGTTGATCTTGTCGTCGTTTAATTGTTAGTGGGTGTCTAATCTAACGCGTATAATGATTGAGAATCAAGTTTGAGTTTGTTTTCGTTTTTGGAATAAGTTAACGCTGCATCTCCACCAACATACAACATATATACTAACATACCTCGTCTATAATTTTTGTTATGAATGAAATCTTACTATTTTAAATTAGAGAGAAAGTTCAACCAGAAGACTAGTAAATAGTAATGTACCTAGTATGTTATTTGTTTAGTTAAAACTAATAGCTCTACTTCCTGAAACTCAATTACTTCTCAATTCAAAAGTTACTTCAAGTATTAAAAAATCCGTAAATTCTCAACTTAAGCCAGTCGCATCTACTGAGACAACTACGGAACGCGTGCGGCTTGCTATGAGAACCTGCGCGAGAGTTGAGAATGTTAATGCGCTCGTGTTGTTCGCAGGGCACACGTGGAATACTGAGTGCGTTTACAAATATACTGTGTAACAAATATAACCTACCATAAAATAAAAATTTCAATGGCGTCTACAGTAATTCTAATATTCACGACCTAAACGTGTCTAGTGTTAAAATCTTAAGTTAGTCGTCTAGGGCTTAACAAGTTGCGGTCCAATCCAACATCATAATAATAAAACATTGATGGTCCTATAGCTTGTTAAATAATTATTTTCCATACAGGTAATGGAATTATTTCAAAAAATGGTCATTGTTAAACACCATGCTAATAGCTCTATCTGATTGTCGTTCATTATTTATTAGTACATATTAACTCGATGCTCTATTCGCACATTACTGTTGTAATACTTAACCGAGATCATGTAATTACATACGTATTACTATGATATAAATACGATAATTTTTCCTGCAGGTTTACATACATACATAAGCTTACGCCTATTTCCCTCTGGGGTGGACGAGCATGGAAATTCGTATACTTTTATTATTTTCTCCTTTTTTTATTACTAAGTTAATCTGAAATTAAATTGATTGTCATCTCATCATCGGAATCCGAATCACTTTTTTTTGTTAATAAATCTAAATTTATTTTATTTTCTGTTCGCATAGCCGACAACTTGCATTTTTACCCTACTAAAAATCAACCTTGCAAGGGTACCAACCGCACGAAATTGATACAAAATGTTTACGGCCCATAAGACTTCAGAGCGGGTCTACATTTGATTTCTATTCTTCGGAATTCAAATTGATGCGTTCGAGTAGTTTGTCATTGGAATTCAAATTGATTTCGACATGTCATCGAGCGAGATTTCATGGTAGGCACTTAATCTCAGTTTATGATTATCATACGAACCACGTTCGTTCTTTGTTACCGCCTACCGGGTAGGTTATAATATAATGTAAATAACATAGCGGACGTTTGTTTGTAGTGAAAATTCGCGATGTCGATTAATTACAAAACTAGATTGAACTGGCAACAAATAATCGTACCAGTACAATATTATCCATCCATGGAGCCTAATAAAAATACGAATATTGCCGTTTGAAATTAATTAGAACCACATTGATTCACATTAGAGCTCGTCCACTATAGTAGCACCCCGTATCCTCAAAAGATACCCAAGGAACGTGTACTGCACGTATAGAGCTAGAAAAGTTTAGGTCCAAGGTGTATGTCCCGATTTCGCGGAACCTAGACTTCTGAGTGTAAACCTGGGGTGCAATCGAGAACCACTTTATGTATGTACATAGGTACATATATTGTGGCGCACATTAACTTATAATATGTTGTTTAAACGTATATAACCCACGCCACGTAACTTGGACCTAAATCGTAAGACATACGAGGCTCTGGCGCCCGCGGTTGGCTTTGTAACAGTCTATGCTTGTTGAATTTGAGTTCGTCTACCGTAGTAGCATCCCGTGCTATCCACAAAAGACACCCAAGAAATGTGTAGGTACTGCGCGTGTAGGGCACATTTTGAGCACATTTTAGGTCCAAGATACGTGGCGCGGGTTATAATTGTGTAATACAGTCGGCATGAAAAGAAACGGATGTTCGTGAGTTCAACACTACACGCTGCCGTATTTCTAGTGAATTCTCCATTTTATATGACGCTAAAGAAATCATGACGACACTTCGTTCAATATTTTGAATTAATGAAGCGTTCTTCATTCGAAAAGCGTATGTGAAGCAACATTCGGAAACAGTTCGTCCCGCTCTCACTTTTGAAAAGAAACTGCGAGCGAGTGAGATGTGTAGAGTGAATTAAAATTAGCGGGAAATGGCTTTTCTTCTGAATAGGGCAGTAGCAAGCACATTATATGTACCCACATATGCCTGTGATTTATTGTTAGGTATCGTTAAGGATACTAGATGTTAGGTAGATGTTGTACTGTACCCTTTACCCATAAAGGCCGTAAGCCGTAATAGAGCTATCTTCAAGGGGTGGTATCCGCATGTGCCTGGACATACGATTGTCCAGTTAGAAGATAGAGCTGCTCTCACACCTACTTGCTCAAATCAGCATCAGCACCGACGGCAATGGTCAGACAAAATAAAAGAATAGGACAATACATAGATATACAAAGTTAGGCATAAAGTTTAAGTTCAATGTTGTGTTTAAAACTTATACAGGGCGTCCCACGGCGATGCCACATGGAGGGAAAGTACCTTAAATCCTTAAGTTAGCTCATTTTGCTTAAAGGAGACATCATTTTATTTTTAAAAAGAAACAAAACTGCATTCAAAGATTTTTAAAAATTCGCTTACCACACCCGGTAATCGAACCGACTAAAATCCGAAAAAGTAACACCCTGTATTTTTATGGCATCAATCGATAGTGTCAATCATAAGGAACAAATCTCTCTAAGAAACATGGTAAATTAAATGAAAGGAAGTCCTTGAAACCTAATATTATCAATACAATTTGGTAAATTAAAACACTTTCTTATAAGGTATTAACTTATATCAACACTAGAGATTTATCTTTGATGTAATTTATTTAGTAAAATTAGTACTAAATTAATGAACTTTGTTACCTGTTTAGAATGTAACTTTATTGGGTAACTGCATGAGGTATGTAGGTAGGGTAGGTAGTTATTTTGGGTGCTTGAAGGAACCTGCACGCGGTGTACCGTGGGCAACGAAAATGGCGAGAGAATTGCCCTATGGATCAACTTATAACCTGTTAATTTAGACGGCGTGCGGTTTTAGTCGGTTTGAGTTCGACATACCTAAATACTACTGCTGACCAGCAGCAGTCTCGGCACGATAAAAAAAGAAAAGTAATTTAAATATGGAATTTTATTGTTAATATGGTATCAGATAGATGGATGAACTTTGAGTTAAAGTTTTTTATTTTGCCAAATTGAATTTATAATTTTAGGTTTCAAGGACTTCCTTTCGTTTAATTTACCATGTTTCTTAGAGAGATTTGATCCTTATGATTGACACTATCGATTGATGCCATAAAAATACAGGATTTTACTTTTTCGGATTTTAGTCGGTTCGATTACCGGGTGTGGCAGGCAAATTTTTAAAAATCTTTGAATGCAGTTTTGTTTCTTTTTAAAAATAAAATGATGTCTCCTTTAAACAAAATGAGCTAACTTATGGATTTTACTTTTTCGGATTTTAGTCGGTTCGATTACCGGGTGTGGCAGGCGAATTTTTAAAAATCTTTGAATGCAGTTTTGTTTCTTTTTAAAAATAAAATGATGTCTCCTTTAAACAAAATGAGCTAACTTAAGGATTTAAGGTACTTTCCCTCCATGTGGCATCGCCGTGGGACGCCCTGTATAGTAACTTTTAAACATAACATTGAACTTAAACTTTATGCTTCATTTATTATTGGCTCAGTGCAGTTCGGGTCTCTTTGGCACTGTGTAGTAGGTACAAAAAAAAACAATATTACATATTAGTCTATGACACTCTGTATAATGGTCTATTGGGCCAGGCTCGGTACAGTCGCTCTCAGAAGTTGCTGTACACTAACAATTTTTAAGTATACAGTCATACTTTTAAATAAATCACCAAAAGATAATAATAAATTGATGAACCTTTTATTTATTCTTGTAATTCTTTATTTATTTTATTTTAAGTTTTACTCACAGTTCATAAGGTGTTGGTAACTTGGAATTTGTGGCTAATTTAGCGATGGCGACTGTGAAATTAAATATATCCTCGGAGGTCATTCTGTGGTAAAACTAATATTAGTAAAAAAAAATTGAGGCCAACCATCGACCATATTAATATTCTATGTGGTTCCCTTGTCAGCAATGTTATTTATATTCTCATATTAGGAGTCTGGATTAAAGAAATAAATAGATATCTTAAAAATTCACCTATCTAGCGTAATGTATAAAACACCGCTGCTTTCCCCTTGTAAACTAAACAAGCGTGAATAAATAAATAGAAAAACTTATCCGACATTAAAAATTAAAAAGTTGCTAAGTTTCCGAGTGTAATATCAAAGTTTTGTAGCGCCAGAGAAGAAAGTTCTTTTTGATTACCAATTACTTAGGCGCAGACGCCCTCCCTAATTCCGGCGTCTTATAACTACTCCTTATAAATAAAGTACAATACTAATCGTTTTTCTCAACAAGCTCACGCATTTTTTCAACCGGTTTTGACTAAAAATACACCATGTTAAATAGAGCCTTATCCAGTATAAATAAGATTGAATTTCGAAAAAGGTTACATTATTCTGTCTTTAAATACTGTTTTGACCGTATGTTCATTGCATTTTTTGTTTTCGTTTAAACATTTTACGACATTATATCTGTCAGAAAATTAAGCGAATGAGTTTTTTGCTGCTAAAGTAGCATACATATTCGCTAAATAATATTATAGCGTATTTAAATTAAAATACTTGGTTTTAATTCGTTTCGTGGACGTCATTTTGGACGTATTATAATCTTAGAAGATACTAGTTTTAAAGGATACTCAGCTTTATAAATAAATAGTAATAGAGTGGCTTGTATAATATGTATTTACATGTGTTTACATTTATGTGGGTGCTAGCACCTCTGCCTACCCCTTCGGGGATACAGGCGTGAGTTTATGTTATGTTATGTATTTACATATTCACAAAAATAAATGTATTTTTCATCATTCTAGAACCACAGGCTAGTAAAGCTATGCTTACTTTGGCTCTAGATACTAGATATCACTACGTAGGAAGTCCTGGAATACTTATGTATTTATTGCTACAGCTGATCAAATGGTCCTGACCAGCTGCCCAAAAAACGTTGACGATAAAGATATATTATGAGAAAAAAGACAGGTCCTGGCAAGTAGAGTGAAATTTCCATAACTAAAGCAAAAGCTTCCCCGAAAAGGACCTTTTAATTATTCATTTACCTCTAAAAGACACATAAATTCGACATTGCAAGAACAACACATCGTTCATTCTTATAAAAATGAAACAAGTAAATTATTTAATTACACAACAATTTATCAAAGCAACAAAAACAAAACCACAGGCATAGCTGCGGGCGAAAAGCTGTTTAGCGTGTTACCGACGGCTAATTTAAAAAGCCGCGTTCCCTACTAAAAAGGTTTCAATAGGAGCGTATTACATTTGGTTGGGTTATGCCTCTGTCTTGTTGGGTCAGTCTGGAGCGGTTCGTAATTGGACCTCGCTACTGAACTTAATAGGTTCGTAACAAATGTAGTGTGAACTGACGGATTTCTGGCGACTTTAGTTTAATTTTGAAATTACATAATACATAATATGTTTTTTATTATTATTAAACGTAAGTTCTGAGGACACTTGTGAAAAAATAAATAAGTATGACGTCATATCTCGTTACTGAAATTGAAATACTTTATTACTTAGGTCAAAAAGCTTTTACATAACATGACTAAGGTAAGGTGACTTATTCTATACTTATCTCTAAGGAAATTCTAGGTTGATAGATATAAAAAAAAACTAAATCGAAATACGGAATATTCGTCGTAACTTTTATAAAATGGTCAAAATATAAAAATGCCCATATTTTAGAGAGACGGAGACAAATATACCCTACCCACATCGAACCCAGACAAGGAGTCATTCAAGGCAAGCCTACCTGCTAGCCTCTAACGGGCCACAAGGACGAGCGACAAAAAAAGTGAAAATGGCACCCATTGTTTCATGGGACACCATTAAATTTTATGTGTTATTATTTATTACCCTTTGTTCTAAAATGTTTAGTTTAAAAAATGGTTTTTGACTACCCATCGAAATAAAATGGAGTAAGTAACAACTTATCCACTAATATTATAAATGTGAAAGTTACTCTGTGAGATACGCTTTCACGCCTAAAACTGAACAAATTTTGATGAAATTTGGAACAGAAATGGAGGAGTACTTGGGAAAGGATATAGGATATATCTTTTCGCGACATCTACGTGGACGGACCCTCGGCTAACAACTAGTTTTAACCAAGTTATTTAATACATTTAATCAAAGTAATTTACATACATGACATACATACGCTCACGCCTATTTCCCGCCATTTCACTCTATCCTTACATACCTCACGAGCCTCCTTACTGTCATTAATCCTTTCATACAAGCCCGCCGGTTTCGAGTACTTCTGACCTGTCTTTTTTTTTAAAATTAATTAATTTGACGACTAACTAAATTACTCTTATAATTACTATAGGAAGAGACTATCATTCAACGTTAGATAGTGTCGTCTATAGTTACCGTAATTATGTCCATTAAAATATAAATTACTATAATCTTGTATCTAGATGAATAAGAATTTATATACTTAACTTGTAGAAAACGGCTGTTTTATCACATGTCAATGATGAGCTGTTTAAAATTGTCGATCGTTATTTTCATATTTAGTTAGTTAGGGTTGTCAAAAACATATTTATTAACCGCTAGGGAAGCACGATATTGTTTATTAAAGGTCGGTACCTATACTGACAATTATTTCAAATTTGATGTTTACGTGAACATGTTTTTTTAAGATATACGTATTAAATACTGACTCACAACTGAGATGAACTGTGGATGCTTGGCCTCTCCATTTTAGAGCGCTTGGTTTATCATCACGTACTACCTTATTACTTCCTGCCATTTCCTTCCTTATAACCCTTGTAGATTTTCCAGGACATGAACTCTCAGGTACGTCTAAGTATATGTGTCCCTTTAGCGTTAAACCTGCTTAGAAATGTTGAAGGTGTTTGATTGAGTATCGAACTTGAACCCCCGGTGTGAAACGCCGATGGGTAGACCGACCACCCAGTTATCTCTTGTAAACTCACATTAATTATCGATCGCGTTACATTCGAGTGCAATCTTTTTCATTACTTCTTATTTATGTATAACAATCAAAAAATATTAAGGCTAATAAGCTATTTAGTATTTTGATCTATAAGACGAACCAGTTATTAAAGAAATTCGGCAGGAAGTAATAATTCCAATACGAATGAGCGAATGAGCTGTTAACATTCTACCTAACGCTAGATTATTTTTATATTAATCTACTGTTGTTTACTGATATCTCATTTTTTTAAATTAAAACATGGATTTAAATGTTTATAAACATCTGCCTTAGTATTTTAATAATAATTTGATATAGAAAAAAAATCTATAATCTATTTACTTGTATTACAAATGCATTGCTATAAGTAGCGACTTAGTAATCAAAATCAAAAGATAAATTCAACAGGTGACAACCCTAAACGCGATTAGTAGAAAAAGTATGGGTAAGCGAACCGTGCGACCACCAATGGCTACTCCATAGGCGGCGCGAGCCACACGCCATAGCTTCGCTAGATGCGGTAGGCGGTGCGAACCTATATCGCTTTATAAGTATACTAGTCATTGAAACAACCGATATCGATAGTTTTTATAAATAACCAATTCTTGGTATACGATATGCTTCAACTGTTAATAACGTGTTATTTTTAGAATAACTTTAAAGTTTAAATAGCAATGGCCGCGGCTTCTGCTGATGAATTTTTTGTTCAAGATATGGGGTTTTTATTCCTGACATTATTCGAACCGTCAATGCACCTACCGTAAATCTTCCATCTCTCAAAAATCGAAGGACAGTAACTGTGGGGTCTCCTGGACCATACGAGATAGGTTCAATCATACTGCCAGCATGTGAGCAAAATCAACCAATATACCTATTAATAACAGAAAAAAATCTAATAAAATAAAAATCCTACATAGTTGCAAAACAACATAATTCTCATAGGAATAAATCATCACTACACGACATAATCATGAAACGTGGCCGCTCGCCGTGACGCCGCAGTCAGACTTGTATGTCTAATTAAATAATCGGTATTGTGAACCCACACTTATTTATGTAAATAAAAATGTTTGCGCCGCATCCAAGCCGCTATTAAATTCGCGCTATTAAATTATACGGTTTTAATTAATATCTGAAAGAGATTTTTGCCGTGACTGTACATAGTTTGGACAAATTGCTTGTTTCAAATTTCGAATTAGGAATCGATTAGTTCCTTTTTTGATTGTTTGTCTATTGCCAAATGAACACCTATTTCTTGCATACCTCTGTAGCAACCATTGTTTTTATTATTGATAATAAATTAGATTATAATAGGTACTTAACCGAATATTGAACAAAAAATACACTAAAAACTAGCGTATTTTATTCAAAAGGTACTTACTTACCCTACAAATTTAATTGATGTCACAACTAGTAGGGTTTATGAGTATCATATGCTTTGATTAGTCAGTTTGTTTTGAGTAACACATACTACGATTTTACGATCCAATGTATGTCAAATATCATTTTTATTACGCACAGACGAAGTCTTCTTTTCCTGTAGTTTGTAGTTTTATGATTTTATTAGATATCATTTGAAATAAAGTTCAAAGTAATATTTCTGTTGCCAGTTTCCCACCGACTTATTTAATAAGAGCGTTAGTAGTCTTCACGTGGATGGGGCATAGATAATTCTGAACAACCAGTGATCGTTCAAGTCGACCATCAATTCTGCGGGCACTATTTTTTAATAATCGTTTCTACGTGACCCGTACTTGTAACCCGACACGGCCACATGCTACTGTATTCATATGAAATTAGGGCTGCACAATACCAATTTTAAAAGACTCATATTACAACACGTATTGTAAACGAGTAAGGGTCAAAATAAAATGGTCGTAAGTCAGAGACAAGGAGTCAGGAATGTGACGAATTTGTAACGCGAGAACGCGACACTAAACGCACGCCTGTGTCAATGCTTTCTTAAAAAAAAACACGTGTTCTCGGTCTGTGAGTTTTAAATATGGAATTTGATTAGCATATTATGATTTTTATCTGTGAAATTTATTTATGTTTTAAGGTTTAATGCTTTAAATTAGTCTTTCGAGTAAGTATTATGTTTTGAGCTTGTTACTCAAATATGTGGTAGTCTCTAATGTAGTAATGATTATTTATATACTTACCACTTAGCTACGTTTCGTAGAACTTTGTATATTTTTAGTTTCTTCGTGGTTATGCGCCTCAGTAATCATGTAAAACTTTAGTTCTTTCATAAATATATGAACTCAAGTGGTAAACTTAAAGAAACTGTTATTTTCTTACTTAATAGTTTAAGACAGTTTGCAAGTCCGTAATCATTATGGTACCATGTAAAACAAGCATAATATACTATGTGTTATTGTAAGCAAGTAAAGTTGAAAGAATAAGTTTAATATTTAACAAAATGTTTAACTTTAGTTTATTGCGGTTTACTTATCAACAGGATAATTATTATTATTATTAACTAAAATATGAGAACCGAGTTTAGTTAAAGGGATGATTACTTGAACTAAATAAAATTCAATGAGTTTAGCATTATTAACTCAGTTTAGATCTACTTGATCGACAGTTCTTCTAAAGGAAAGTATCCAAGATGCATGCATATGAATGCGTACAATTAGTCAACAAATCGTAGCATCGCATCTGTGCCTGCAGACAGCCATTAATTTGTTGTCTGACGTACATATGACAAACATATACACTAAAAATAGCTCGTCATGTCACTCTGTAGAGACGAATATTTATACTTTGCTAATATTAGACAAGTATCGGTAGAAACTTTTTTATGGGATTTTTGTTTCGTAAGATATTAGTGGGTGTTAATTAACTTCTGTTCAACCCTCTGGGGATAAAAGCGTGATTATAATGTATGTATGTAAGTTCATAAGTAAATTGTAAATACGTAAATTAGTTTCCTATACTTAATATTATAAAGCTGAAAAGTTTCTTGGTTTGCTTTTTTATTTATTTGTTTGGTTGAACGCGCTAATCTCAGGAACTACTGGTTCGAATTGAAAAATTCTTTTTGAATTGAATAGCCCGTTTGTCGAGGAAGGTTAAAGGATAAATATCATCACGCTACTGCTCAAGGGAGCGGAGCAGTAACCGTAAATGTCAACAAATCCAGCGAATTCCCATACATTACTTGAAAATTAAAAAATTGCGGGGATTTTTGTTTGAAAGGGATGATACGGGGTTTCGAAGTACATATATCACGTTCACGGGCGAAGCTATAATTTTCTTGTCCACGTTGATAATAGCCGTGTGGTTCCCGGCAGAGTAGAATTTGGGCCACCCTATCTCTTAAGGTGATTACGCGAATGACTTTGACCATACAAATGCTCAAGGTCATTCGCTCATATTTAAACCGTAAAATTCAGTAAAACCAATTTTTATAGATAACTTTATAGGCGACGGTTACTAACTAAGAAGGTCACGTCATGCTAATACACTTATTTAACATACATGTGAAATTTTAGATTATTTGGATACATATTGTAGAAAATATTTGGTTTCATTAGAAAGAGTAGAGTGTTGTTCAGAGCCTCTTTTCAACTATTTCCTCCTTTTTTATTTAATTTATGAAAAGGTGAAGTTACTCTGTATATTCTGTAGTATGCAGGCATGTGAATTCCAGATCTGTAGGTTTTATAGTTAAAAAGAAAAACGGTTTCGAAAATACCGATTTTTCGATGCTGATCTGATTCGGGGCCTACATACGATGTCGTACAAGGCGACTAAGGGATAGGGCTGTTTAACATCAGACAAATACATACAGTCCAGACTCAGCCTGAGATGCACGGCTCGAGTCAATAATAGTGCCCGGAATACGGCAATAGGCTCACCGCCTATTACGTGGGACCGCAATATAATCATTGGTGAAATGTGGATGTTAATTTACCTACACCTAACTCTCTGGGGATAAAGGCATGATTAATATTATGTATGTATGTCCCCGTTGATTTCATTTCGATGTCGAACAAATAACGTTGTCCTTAGGAATTTTCACAAACAATTTAAAACAATTTTTATGAGCAAGTCGGAATTTTAATAATATTCATATACACATCTCAGTCTCGATGCTTGAACACATTGTATGAGCGGGCAATTTGCATATTAACTACAGAACGAGTAAGCGTTGTGTACCGATATTTTTGCAAAAGCCAGGACCAAATGGGATTATATTCAAGAGAACGTTTCTCTGCATAAACATATAATTCTAAGACTCGTATTCCAGAGCGATTCACAGTCCTAAACCTTGGTTTATAACTAGTGCTGAGGACAGATTTTCATTGGCAATCTGTCAAATCTGTCAATGAAAATAGAGGTTCAGGAATGAGTATCGTTCTGATTGGTGAAATGTGGGTGGTAATTCACGTCTGCGGGTCTGCCTTACCCTCTGGGGATAAAGGCGTGATTATATGAATGTATGTATGTATGTATCTTTCTGGAATATGGGTATCCTGTATTATTCAATACAAGTTCCAAGTTGAAATTAATCCAGTAGTATAACTTCAGATGCTGTTTTGTGGTTAGTAAGAACTGATTTCACCAATGCAAGGAACTGACATCAAGTAAAATGCCTTAAGTATACGTTGGTGGTGAAAGCAACTAAGGTAATCCGTAATAAAGCTCGCTGAGTTTCTTGCCGGAGTCTTCTCAGGACGGGGCCGCGTTTGGAACCGGTGTGTTCCATTAACTAAAGATCAAATATTTTCAATTTTGACGTTTTCTAAGTTCCGTTTGAAATGTCTATACAAAATAAACGATTTTTGACTTTGACAATCCGTAAAAATATGTACGATATTGTCGAACTACCTGTTATCATATTTCACTCCATGAATTTAATAAAGTAAAACGTGAGTTTAACTAAACTGGATACGGGATAAGTAGCCAGTTTAGTTAAACTTGATCGTGGTTATTTTCACTGGTGGTATGTGGTATCCGACCTTAGTCACGTAGGCACTTCCTAAAAAAGCTTCGCGACACCTCGTATCATTGGAAACTAAATATTATGCAAATATTATTACCGCAATAAAAAAATATTATTGTTTGGGCCACTTCCAATTATACCTCACTCTTTTATATTCTATATTTAATATTAAGTAGCAAATGGTACTTCGAAACGTACACACAGCCAAAGAAATAAGTATACACCTATAAATTTCTGTACAGTCGACAAAATAGATACGGTTGCACCTTTACATACAACTTTATATATGTGAAGGTGCAACCGTATCTCTTTTGTCGACCGTACATGCGAAACCTCACACACAACATGCACTCTAATAGCGCAGTACGCGTTTTTTAGGTCTCTTTTGAGGAAAGCGCGGGGTGCGACGGCGGTGGAGGCGCGCCATTCCACCAATCATAGTATATCAAACCAATCCATGCGCATCAAATTTTGTTTCTCTCGTGACTTGGGGCTATTGTGAGTAAGTTACTGTCATTATACACCCTGTCATCTCCTTGGTTGTTAGCCTTTCATGGTACACCTACTCGTTAAAAGGCTGTATATTGGCTGTCATCTGTCAGTCAATCAGTTGACCAGTTAGTCACTGAACTGTTCTTTTTTTTAAATATTCTATGAAACTGATATCGTCATAAGTTGTGATGCATTACAAAACCGCAGAATGGTGACTAGTTTTGTTCAAACATATTTACAGACAGTTGAAACTAAAAAACGTGCAAGTGACATTTAGTGTTCAAAGGAAAAAGATCCCAAACTACATCATAAACGGTTTACGGAAAATAGATTTTTCTGTGAACTGTTATTGTCGCTTACAACTTTTAGCTTTTTAACCATCATCGATATGAGTATTGTGGGAATCTACGACTTAATTGATTGTTCTAAAACATTGGGAATTGGATTATGATCTCATTTTAATGTTTCGAAAATTACTTTACCAATTAATTATTAATTTGGAATGTTTTTTTTTTTACATATTTTATACAATAGCACACATAATTATTTGTGGTTAACGCCACCAAATCCTACTATCCTATCCTATCCTATCCTACTAATATTATAAATGTGAAAGTTTGTGAGAATGGATGTGTGGATGTGTGGATGTGTGGATGTTTGTTACTCTTTCACGCATAAACGGCTGGACCGATTTGGTTGAAATTTGGTATGTATATAGGTTATACCCTGGATTAACATATAGGCTATATATCAGCTATGAACGGGATCAGAATTCCACGCGGGCGGAGCCGCGGGCAACAGCTAGTCCTACTAATATTATAAATGTGAAAGTTTGTGAGAATGGATGTGTGGATGTGTGGATGTGTGGATGTGTGGATGTTTGTTACTCTTTCACGCATAAACGGCTGGACCGATTTGGTTGAAATTTGGTATGTATATAGGTTATACCCTGGTTTAACATATAGGCTATATATCAGCGATGAACGGGATCAGAATTCCACGCGGGCGGAGCCGCGGGCAACAGCTAGTATGTAATAAAGTAAATAAAATTCTGGCAAAACGTTTCATATAAACTAGCTATGTCCGCAACTTCATCCAAGTGGATTAATTAATTTTTTTAGCTCTAATACTTTTTTCTGAAATAAAAGTAGCCTATACGCTTAAGTAACTTACTGACAGAAAATACGCATTTATTTGTATGTTTGTATGCTATTTATATTTATAGCAAAATTTTATACATTTCCCTATTACTAAATGTAGTAACTAAGACGAAAGACGTATACTATACCTTCTGTAATAGCTAGCTTTCTCTGCGAATAAACGACGTCCCACCCAGTAGGTTAAATATCTAATTATAAAAGTAACAACACTGGCATACACAACCCTTCTTATACAACAGCAAGTTTATATTATGTTCAAACATATAACAGAACCACACCTCGCCGCATGATGGTCTCACATAGTGAAATCGTAAAAAGGACCATAAAACCGATACCTAAACAGTATCCTATTACTCGTTCGAGATGTTGCGATTCCCAGTTTAACTGTTACTGTCACTTTAATACCTCAGGTTATATCCTATTTTGAGTTTTGTTGAAATTACATTCTCTTGTTCGGTTTATGGCCAGGCGATTTATATTTTCTTAATATTTTATTTCTTTGGTGTTAATTCTTGGGTTTGTTGTAAAGTTTGATTCGTGATTTAAGTTGAAATTGTGGTTTTATTAAGTTTAAAGGGCGTATAAAGTTGTAGGTTGTAATCTGATTTGAAATTCGAACAAGTTATTTTGACGTAATCTTTTTAAAAACGATCTCAAAATGGCGGTGCTTAATTTTCAGTGTGCGATGTCATGTGGCAATTCAACTTGAGCTATTGAGTGGTGTGATTCGGTTTTCAATGTTACTGATACATAATGCTGCACAAAAGTATTTCCAGATTTTTTGGATCGCCTCATTCAATCATGTCAAAATCTCCATTAGATCTTTAAATATTTCGCAATTTACCTGTGGTAGATGTTAAATCTTCTCTATGGTTGATACTCAAGTCGAAATATAAAAACAAACCAGATATAACCGCACTTATGACGTCATACAATAAATTTTAAAAAACGACCTCGCCAATTCTTTCCGGACGTTCAGAAAACGAATTGTATAGCAAAGAAAGTATAAAATAATTCTTTGTTCGCGCATTGTTCGTTCAGCACACACAAATGATTGTCAACAATCGGAGTACATCTACATACATACAACTTAAACCATAATGTTTGCATTGTAAGTACCGAGTGCTGTGGTACTAATGAATACGGTTCCAGTGTCGATGGTATCGGCACGAGAATCGATTACAATTGCTACGGGATATATGAATTTTTCATAGACCATCTATTTGTAACTACTCCTAGTATTTTATTTACGGTAAATTGATTGCTGAGGAAAAGATAATAACATTGAAAATCCTCAAAGCGTGTCTGCCTTAAAAACAGGAAAGTATTCGGGGTGATGAGTAAGTTTAGAAATGAAAAAAAAAAAAAATAAAAAAAAAATAAAGTAGCACTCCGGAAGTGTCGACAAAGGTGAAAAAAATGGTTAATATTATGTAGAAACGTATAAGTCGTGTGGTACAATCGATGAATTGCCATATTAATATGTCTAAAGAGGTGTCGGTAACGGTGTCGTGATTTCAATGATATTTTCCCATCTCAAAAATTTTCTACGAAAAATGCCTAACGCCCCAAAAGAACACTAAACTTCAGAAAACTTCTAGAAAACAAAACATGATTAAAATATTGAGACTAATGACAAAATAACACTAAAACGCTTTTTAACACTACCATAATTCATAATAGACCAATTAAACCGCAATAAACTGCGATAACTAATGGACCAGTCATTCAAACTGATAGCTATTTTATTTTTTAATAATTTATTTTATTTTAATGTTACATGCATGTGCTGTGCATGTGTTAAATAAACACTTTTCTTTATGCTCTTGAGTAGGTGTAGATTTTCTGTTGGACATACATACAACATTTGTGCCTCCGAAATCCGTACTTCGGAGAGCACGTTAAGCCGTGCCGTGCGATCCCGATTGCCATAGGAACACGTATGGCAGTCGGCGCGATAGGGAAGAGTCGCTTAAACTGGAAAGCCGGCCCTAACTGACTTGGGAAAAAGGCTCAGAGAATGACACATACAGCAATCATACGACGAAATAAACTTAGAAACTACTGAACAGACTTTCCGTAGTGTTCTCGTTTCTCTCGTGACTTGGGTCTAAGATATATGGTGGGAGGCTGGGAGGTATACTACGGACAACTTCGTTTACCTGTGGTCCGATTAAAGCTGTATCCACATCTTACTTCTTTTAGAATCAATCATTCATTAAGTGACTACGTATACGATAACAAAATAAATTCAAGAAGCATTGATTATGTTTTATTTATTTATTATCTGTGGGCGTGCAAATTAATTAATCCGATTGCCAGCTACGGTCGGATAAGTTATCACAATTAACATTAAAAAAACATTTAAATTAAAAAAAAAGACTATGATTGTGATCGAACATGCAAAATGCATTCACGGTTCTATGGTGATTCATGTTATTTTTTTAATCGCATGCTTGTACGGATAGCAACGGAAGTCGCTGAACATGTTAAAATTTACGAGCGATTTTACCGATAATTATATTGTCTAACTAATAACCTAACACCTTTTTGATATTACAATGCCTTTTAATTACAATTTTTTACTTAGGTTCCTTTCCGCTAAAGATGAAACGGATATTATACTATCCGGTCGGATACCGGATATCTAGTGCCTATCCGGCCAAATAGCGGATTTAAAAAAATAGTTAATTATTGTTTAAAACCACACAACACGTTATTATCGATCACGTCATTCGGTCATTTGTCATCCTATTTTACAATACGCCACTGAATTGCCACTTGTCTGAAAATGCATACGGGATGAAACTTTTCTAATAGGTATGCTAATAAAAAATGACGTGGTCTTACCGTGAACAAGGAGGTTCCGGCGGCCCACTCACAAAAAAAAGATATAATAATATGACGCAAACAAAGACTTGGCTGAGCCCTCAAAAGTTCAGGAACTGGGAATCAAACTTGAGCCAGTGACATTGGCAACGGCCTTGCGGCAACTGGACCGATCAACCGTAATTCCTGAAACAAGAATCTCTCGGAAACAAATCTAAAATATCAAAAGTGAAAAACGAGTGATCCCACGATCGTTTAGTCAGTTATATTTTTAAATAGCAATCCGTCTTAGTCACCCGCTGATAGATTTTATTTTTCGGCCTATTTTTAACGCGAACTTGTGCGTATTTCATTATGTTAAGTACTCTCAAACACTTGTTCATTAGTCTATAGTGACTTCTCGAAATGCGATGGCAAGCGTTTTGATAAGAAGTGGGCTATGCAGAGATGATAGCCCGTTGGGAAATAGGTGAGAGCATTATGCCGGGTGAGCATTATGCCGCGTGAGCATTATGCCGTTTAACCTTAAATGCTTCACGAGCTTCCTCTACAGTCGTCGAACCTTTCATGTATTCCCCGTTGGTTTCGAGTGCTTCTGACTTACCTTTTTTCAATGCTTTATTGAATTAAGTCAAAGTAAAAAAATACCATATTGTGCCAGTGCTCCAATATTATGACAAATCTTAGTATACTCCTTCGCGATGGAATACTAGATGATTTTTTTTACTATATTACTGTCGTCATCATCTGAGTGGTCTGTTTCAAACCTATTTTTTATTATCTGTCTCGCTCGTTTTGTAACGATTTGCATTGTGAATGTATGTATTTCTAACCTCACAATTGAAATAGGTACACAAATTACAATACATATTGGTCTTTCATTCACAAGACAATTGATATTCACGAATCTGGAACGTTATAAGTACGTAATTAAAACTGATTAACGAATAAAATATGACTGTTGGGCGCGACCTCTCGGGGTCAATGAACTATTACAATCAACATTACCACGTGCTTTGCTTGTAATTTATTTCAACAAAACATGTTGATTGTAAACCTCCTCGGAATCGGTTTTTTTTTCATCAATCTAGAAAACCACTGCAATCTATTCTTAATTCAAAACAAGTTCTATTGATTTTTTTTATTTTTGAATCCGGCTTTGATGCATTCTTTTGTCAAAATTTAACTAAAAACATTCCACGTCTAGGCGTTGACCACGGTTTAACCCAAGTTTTATGGTAGACAGATAATTTTAAGTCTAATAGTGAGATTAAAAGGTTAACCAAAACCGCTTTAGTAATTTTTGTGAGGTGCTCGAACAAACGGCAGGTGTTACAGTTTTGTAATATCTATGTAGGTATTTGATATCTTTCATTTGCTATAAGCGATAAATGTGTAAAATAAACAGAATGATTATTTATCTAACTGTGAATAATAATGTAACTCCAATTTCTGGAATTAGACATATTCTTCCCAGTTGTACGACAGCTGTAGATTTGAAATTAATTACAAAATTGTGTTTTATTCTAATTTGCTTGTTATACTATACGATAAAGTAATTTCTACCTAAAAGTTCAATATGTATGCAATCCTGACTACTCGTCCACCCAGGTAGCCAGGATCTAAGAATAAGGGACTGGCGATTTATTTTACAAAATTCTTTCATAAAATTGCTAACCACCTTTTACCTCACCCTCTTAATATACGGAATGACGGCAACAGGCCCCTGCTTAAGTGGGACCGAACAATACAGCTGGTGAAATGTGGGTCAACGCCACTGCCCTATCATGTCAGACTACGAAATGTTTTTAAAAATTCGGTCGTATTAATAACTCGATTATTTTGAGTTGTAACACTCTTGTAATCTCGAATAATTCTTATGAACAATCAAAACGAAACTTTTTTTTCTCCATTCATGTACACAAAGACATTGTATTTCTATTTGGTTCGTATTCCCGCCTTACTAGTTGTCATGCATAGCTGCGGCAAGGCGTGCCGGTGCGCCATTATTCATGACCTCACACCTTCCACATACCTGAGCACAGTATGCACCTATTGCATATCCTGGTGCGATTATTGTCGGTGCATTTCGACAGCAAAAACTCACAGGTGTTGCGGTATCGAATTTGAAAAAATAAGTAGTGACACATTTCAAAATGTTATAGTATGGACAATAATTTAGATGTCAGCTTGTTTTAAATACAAGATTTTGTCATGATAAGTCATGTTTTTCTTGTATTTGTGGTTGTGTGTGACTTAAGTACTTTAAGTTAACTTCAAACGCAATCATTTTGACTGACGGCATTACTTTAATTTCGGCGTTTAAAATTTATTTTTAACTAGCTGTTGCCCGCGGCTCCGCCCGCGTGGAATTCTGATCCCGTTCATCGCTGATATATAGCTTATATGTTAATCCAGGGTATAGCCTATATACATACCAAATTTCAACCAAATCGGTCCAGCCGTTTATGCGTGAAAGAGTAACAAACATCCACACATCCACACATCCATTCTCACAAACTTTCACATTTATAATATTAGTAGGATTAGTAGGATATTTTGAAATTTATTATAAATCAAGTAACTAAATAAAAAAATACTTTTGCCTCGTCTTTTAGGGATTATGTAAATGAAAATTTCATGTTAAAAGACTTGAAAAAATCTTTTCAGTGGAACAAAGATCAGAATACGCACATTATAATATAGCGTTACAATACAATTGGTTTTTCAAATGTTCCAACAATCGAGTCGTAACAAAACACTTAATTAATAAATCGTTCCACAGTCGTTTTGATACTCGGTCGAAACTGGTTACACTGGAAACCGTGCTAAATAACTTATTCTTGTAAACAATAACGCCATGAGATTGATAAATTGCTGCTCTTCGTGATCTAAATAGTCGTATTTGTTATAATACTCGAGTTTGAAGTTATAACAATGCTTTATGACTCGGGTATTTTTTACTGTTTTTGCTTTACTCTTTTGATTGAAATCCAGTTTAAAACATTATTATTATTAATAATTTTACAAACTTGCACACTAACGAAGGATGGCGAAGGGTGAAGATTTTCAAAAGGGATGCCGGTCGAAAAAAGCTTACTCCGGTCTAGTTCGTTAATGCACCATGCGATCCATTGGAAAGTGATAAGCATTGGGTTATAAGGACCCCTCGCCACTAATATGCATTAAACATTAGTAAATAAATAAACATTGAGGGTAGTATTTCATTCATCCCTGGCTGGCTGTAAGCCGTTTCAAGAAAGGTAGCGGTCGTGGAGTATTCTCTCCTGAAAGGGTCTATGTCACGTCCTGGATGTTGGTTTCCGATTCAAATGTACACAAAGTAACACAAATGAACGTTAAGTTAAAAGCTTGCTACATTAACATTAATTTATAGTCAGGTTCGCAAGTCAATAAATGAAACCCGTGAGAAAAGCTCACTAAAAACGGCGCTACCGCGCTGAAACCCACGAACTTTTTGATATTGCTCGGGACTGTGTATCTTCGATCTAAAATGGATCCAAAATGTGCTCTATACTCGCAGGAAACGTTTCTTGGGTGTCTTTTGAGGATAGCACGGGGTGCTACGGCGGTGGACGAGCACAAATTCACCAAGCATAAATTATTACAAATTAAGCCGTGGGCGCCAGAACCTCGTTTGTCTCGTGATTTAGGTCCAAGGTACGTGTCCCGAGGTATACATTCGTCTCATCATCATCTTTGCGTTAGTTCCTGTTGCACCCGAGGCATTCCTCTCGGAGACCGGCGTCCCTACCGCATCTCGGTGGCTTAACCCACTGAACGTTTACCAAAAAATGAGTGTATCTGACCACGAACTTTTTTTTTCGTTTGTAACCGTAGAACTTAAATACCTACCTACTATTGAACCGACTTCTCCAAATTTTACGTCTCTTTCTATAAACGTAGAATTTGGAGCCTATTACCTATTGGGTTAAGAATATGCTCCGGTTACTGCGGGGCGACTTAATCAACTCGCTACTATTGCAGACAACTGCTGGACAAATACCTCCCTCAATGTGCGCTAAAGGGCCAACCAATACCTTCGTTTTAGCATCCAGTCTATCTCAGCTACCTATTCAGATCCTCAGTCCATCTGACTGTAGGTCGTCTCGCTATCGGTCTCCCCTCTGCCCCTCTAGACAAGTGGCAATTCGTTGCTCGGCGTATGATGGAATAGAATGCCAAATGTATGGGATTTGACGTATATGACAGGCGTCAACGAATGTCAAAAACGTCAAACCCTATAAATTTGTCATTCTATTCAATCATACGCCGAGCAACGAATTGCCACTTGTCTAGGGGGTCTGGAATTAATTTGCTTGACAAATAATTCTACCGTAAGTTAGGAGCAATCTGCAAATAAGATTTACTTCGCAAGTGGATTGAACCTCTCATCAGCCAGGAGATAAACATGCAAACTTATGTGAATTTTAATGTGCCTATGTCCTTCCAAATGACACCATTGTTGCATTTCTTCGTTAATGCAAAGTTGACTTCATCTGCATACACTACATTATAGTATTTAAATGTGTGTAAATTGAATCTTTTCCGTGTTTCATTGGTTTTTTACTGATATAAAGAATGCAGGTGAATAGCACCTAGCAAAAGTTTTGATAGGTGCCATCCGTGGACTAGGCTGCAGGTGCGCTCACTGGTCAGTAAACGATTAGTGGGTTAAGCTACCTAGGTGCGGTTGCCATATGGCTGGGTGCCCACTTAGTGGTATTTCATCTGAGTGTTTCCGTGCTTCAGAGAGCACGTTAAAAATCAGTCCCGGTTGTGGACTCCAAGGTTCCTCGGATACCACCGGAACCAACGCAAGGATGATAAATATAAAATGGCGGACCTCGTTGGGCAAATGGCACGAGTTCTTGACGACTCTGTCTACCTTTTTTATACAACTTAGGTGGCAGACAAGCACACGGCTCACAAGATCGAAAGTGGTTACCGTGGCCTATGGACGTAATGACGTATGTAACACCAGGGGCTTCACACTCGCGCTTTCGACCCCGTAAGAACCTTCTAATGCCCATCTTGAAGAACCCAATACTGTAGTCGCTTGGGATAACCACGGCAGGGAGTTCATTTCACAGTTTAAGCGTGCTGGGGATGAAGTTCCTCTCATACCTGAATGTGCGTACTGCCCCTCTAGACAAGTGGCAATTCGTTGCTCGGCGTATGATAGAAATTGGAATAGAAAGCCAAATGTATGGGATTTGACGTATATGACAGGCGTCAACGAATGTCAAAAACGTCAAACCCTATACATTTGTCATTCTATTCCATCATACGCCGAGCAACGAATTGCCACTTGTCTAGGGGGGCTGTTTCCAACCGTAACGTGTGGGAGTAAGGCATGATTCTATATTACAATATTCTGATAGGTATGCACTGTATGCAGTCGAAAGATTATGATTGCATGCATAATGCTTGCTAAAAATAGTATAATGTTTTGATACTAGATACAGTCTGATACCTACTATAGTATTATAAACAACATCTGTCTTGGACTTGAGTCGTTATAATAATGCAGAGTATTTATATACAGTCATAACATCGCCAAAGGAAGTTTGGGAGGATCAAGTTCCAGTAGATAAACATCTGGGAGTGTTGGAGGAGAGGTAACTTATGAGAATTAGGCTATATTTGTCCTGACGCATTATCTCATTACTATATCAAACTTTGTTTTTTTTTTAATGTATTTTAGTAAAACCGAGCTTTTCTCGGAACAACTGAGTGAACTGAACCGGACAAGCAACCCCCCTTCCCCCTTTTTTACGTGCAGAAACACTCTCTTGGCTCCACCTCTCCAGACCTATGGGTGAGGAGGGTATGTCGGAATCAAACCGACCAAAACCGCACTCCCCTCTCCTACTCATTATTCTTATTCATCTTTGTGTTAGTCCGGTCGCATTCGAAGGTTTCATTACACCTCGAAGTCGGGGTCTGCTTTTTCCAGTCTGACTGCATGTTTGGCTGAACCTCGATATTTACCATGAATCGACTGCCATCTGACTTCCATAACTCATTGACCTGAGATCTTGTTCATTTTCGTACCATGTTTGACAGTGCCAAAATTTTTTTTTCCTTTTTTTGAGTCTTTCTCCATCCTTTCGGAACTTTGGGTGGTAACACGCGATTTACACTTCTAGTGTTCGGTAGGAAACTTTCATATTTGCTTACCATCAGGTACACGCAATCGTTGAAGCGAGCATGTAAAAAATTATTTTAAAATGATATATTCTTCAGATAGTTTTGCAACTTTATTTTTATAGCAAAATAAATCAATTTTATTACATGCGTGTAGTTGTTGACATGAAATGAAGCTGTTTAAAGAAGAGAAGCCATTGGGCTACTCTTGTATATTAATATTTCAACATTTTCAATTGAAATTCTAGAGATATGGGTAGATAGCAAAGAAGTAGTTACACGTCTCTCTTCACATAATGCGTTTTGACGAAATGTTCAAGCAAGAGGCGTGTGAAATTTGAAACATGACACAAAAAAATGCCAGGCAATTATGCACAATTAACTTAACTGCAACTGGTCTGTGAAAAATCTGTTTAAATAATTTTAGAAGACATTAGTCTAAGAAGTTTAGATTTTCGATAGTGACTGGCACCTAGGTCAACTAGTTGACTAAGCGACTAGTCGGCGTTTAAATTTCCGATCTGCCAGCCGGCCGATTAGTCGGCAATCACTATCGGTTAAGTTCGGGTGTGTTCGGCAACCATAGTTGGTTCGTTCGTCGCACCACTTGTACGCGTTCGTGTCAATCGTGTTCGTTTCCTATAGTACTAACAAGTGACAAGTTTTGTTTATAATTTTTGTGTCTCACTTACCGGTCCAGTGCATTTTATAATTTTATAATGAATCAAGTACCTGTGTAATTATATTTTTTTTTAAGTAATCGAAATAATTGTGCAGTGAAATTCCGGAAATGATCGTGTGTGGATTTTTTAGGGAAATTGTGAAGTTTTAGTGAGTTTAGTGGAGTGAATTGCAACTACTGCCAGGGATTCTTTTTGCAAAACAAACATCCTTACCACAGAAAATAAAATATTGACAACTGAGAGCCCGATTATAGGTATTTTAGTTGATTACTGTTACGTTCTATGTATACTTCGCTTCCAGTACCTAGAGCAAATCGGCACCCACATAATTTTTAAAATTTATCGAAGTAATAATTTGGATAAAAAAAAAATATATATTTTAGAATAAACGCTAATTTATTATTCTAAAAACTATTTTAGTACCATTGATTAAATTCAAATCTTACTATTTTGCGTATAACCAAATACAAGAAATTAAAAATTGTAGTACGTAACGATTTTTTTATTGTAGGCCATAGCCATAGGTATCTTTAGCCAACTAGTCGACTAAAATGTAGTCAGTTAGTCGATTTTACTACTTCCGTAGCGTAGCAATAGATAACGGTACGGTTAGTTTGCCCCACTATATCTTTTAATCACGTACCCAGATAACCTTCTAGGTCAAAAGATCATAATAAATAATTGTTGGTTAGTAACGAGTCTGTGTACTACTAACGTTATACCTAATATTATCTCCATTCGTATTATAGTATTGAGAGGTAAATCCTCCATCTCTTTCTTTATTTTATTGTATTTCTTTCAGTTCCAGACCTCAAAATTAGTACCTCATCTATAAATCAATTAGCCTATCACAGTTCACTGCTGGACATAGGCCTCTCCCAAGTCAGGAGACTTTGGCATACTGTTTCCACGCTGGCCAGACGGATTAGTACAGGGTTTTATTTCGAGTTTTTCTTCCCTTGCAGTTTGCGTATTTTTCCGTTAGTTGGCTTACGACACCCTTCGGATATCCAGCAGTGGACTGTGATATTCTAATTAACTGATTGAACGATAGGCCGTAGAACCATGCTTTTCACAGCACCAATCGACCACCATCTCGATCGCAGAAGTTTCATCCTCCTACAGCAAATTTAAAAACCACCATGCTGCATTTCACTCATTTTGCGAAAGTACCCTAAGGAAGTTATCCCTTTCAAATTACTCGCTTATCATCAGAGTGGCCATGTGTTTGATTGCTACCTGAGTACTATTGAAAAGAATATAAAAGACAACTTCATTACAAAAATTGTAAGTTAAGTCTTAGACCTGTTTCAAAGTCGTAGGCTTAATACCAAGTTTTTCTCTGAATGCCATTGTTCTCTTAGCTTTTTTGTATGACCCGTTTCTGCCTGCGCTTTGCAATTTTTGCTTAATCCGAGTTCTGGGAATTTGTGGTCGAATCTCACAAAATCGAAATCGAAAAATCGAAACACAAGCTTTATGAAATCAACTCACTTTTGGTAAAAAAATAATAATTTCACAATTTATTATTAACTTGTTATCCAGTTCTCAATATCAACTTTCCAATTTGTACCATCTCAGGAATTCGCGTTCGATAAACACAGGTGTATTCTTTTATATGTAGGTACGTGATTTGTTCCTTACTCAATATATCGCGAAGAGTTTTCTTGGCGTCACTTGGCGCGCGGCCAAGAGCGCCTGTTGACGTCCACTTGACAAGGAGCTTGACCTAAAAGATGTGTCACACCGCGATACAACCAGATAGTAACCAACCTACACTTAATATCAACCTTAACTATCTAGCAATAGAGCCTATCGAAATATACACGAAATATCTTATTAATCCATGTTTTTTTTTCTGACGTCTCTGAATTTAACCCAGACCTTGGTGTGATCGTGTGTGACGTCACATAAATACTAACGATATGTTTTTCTTTTTGTTACAGATACACTCCAACAGAAAATATAACAGAACACCTCAATTTTAGGCATTTTAAGTTTAACCTGGCAAAAGTTATCTGTGATCTCATTTAGTTTAGTAACAAAAAAAAAAAAACAGACGCCTAAGCTTATAAATTAAGTGACCAAAAAAAACTGAACTGTCAAAAGATTGAAAATTTGAATTCAGAACGGACAAAATGGCGATTGCGTGAGTTGTCATGGATGACAGATAGTGGTTAGGTTAGGTGTTAGAGGGATAATGGAAGTTGGGGCGTTAGGGTCGTGAAAATGCCGCATGCTCATTCGAGTTCGGCGGCGAGCTCGGGCGGGGACGACCTGGGCTCCACTGATGAGGTCAAGGTCTTCAAAGACGAGGGAGACGGAGAGGACGAGAAGCGGAGCTCGGAGAATTTGTTGGAAGAGAAGTCTAGTCTTATTGATTGGACGGAGAGCGAGGTAAGTCACCCTTTATTTTACAACTGGCTATACTTATTTGTTTTTACTTTTTATTTTAGGAACCTTAACTTCAGAACACCTACTTCATACCGTTTTGTTGAAATCGGATGAATTGCACAAGAATGCATAGAGGACAAACGAACGTACATTTTTATATAAGACTAGCTGTTGCCCGCGGCTCCGCCCGCGTGGATGTCGTTAATCGCTTGGTGTTATAAATTTTGTGCAGAGAATTGCGCGTTGAACGCTGATTAGAGGACCTTTATTTTTTAGAGGACACGACGGTATATCCGTCCCAATCGAGCAGTCCGACTGGGGAAGTACCTCCGCCCTTCAGAAGATCGTGGCTTAATAACCTCGTGTTATGTTTCCGACGGTGAGTAGGGTAGCCAGAGCTCATTGGAGAGATTTTGTGCTGTCAGTGGGAAAACCAAAGGCTTTGTCCTACTTATCTTCTGCGCTGACGGCACAGAAAATCTCTGTCCTTAGAGCACAGCACGAGTGTGAAGCCCCTGGTGTTGCACTCGCCCATAGGCCACGGTAACCTCTTACCATCAGGTAGGCCGTGTGCTTGTCTGCGACGTAAGTAGTATATATGAAAAAAAAGGTTAGATACTGTGCTCGCCTCTCTATTCGGCTGTCTACTTCACTCTGTATTCCACTCTCTACTCGACGTAATACCTCACTCTGTATTCGCCTCTCTACTCGATGCCACTATACTCGACTTCACTATTACAGGATGGGATGGGGTACTTCAAGAAAGGCGAGTGTGACGCCCCTGGTGTTGCATACGTCCATAGGCCACAGTAACCACTTTCCATCTGGTGCGCCGTGTGCTTGTTTGCCACTTAAGTGGTATAAAATAATCTTTCTACCTGGATATCTACTCGACTCTCTAGTCTCTAGTCCCCATACCTTAAGAAGGGCAAAGGTATGGCGACTTCTTCTTCCACCCTCTCCTTCTCCTTTCCCGTTGTATCTCTTGTCTACTCAACTATAAACTTCACCAAGCTCTTACTTATCTTTGCGTGAAAAACGATTTTGTAACGGATCTTAAGACTACCGACATACCGATATCTATTTCACAATGACAAATTAGAAATTAAAAAATTAAGTACAATACATATACCGGTTCGGGTGTATCGGGAGTTTGAAACCAAACGATAGCTTGAATTTAAACGCGAGAACGCCATCTAGTTATGATTCTAGTACTACATCATTAAAATTCAAATTTTAATTTCATGATTAAAAACGTATTGGTTTACACAATTGTGTATGTAAAAATAAAATCTATAAATTTACATACATGCCCGGATGTAATAAGCTATAAAAATTGACCAATAATATTATAAAGCGCCATCTATATTGCCGCTCATATTCCGTGTAATATCAATATTGTTCACAACTCCGGTTCTACTCAACCGATTGTGATGAAACAAACGTAAGATTTTAAGTCTGACCAAGCCCTTTCTAACAAAAAAAACCGCATCAAAATCCGTCCAGTAGTTTTTGCGTCCATCGCGGACAAACAGACAAACAGACAAACAGACAAACAGACAGGAAATTCAAAAAAAATATTTTCGTGTTCAGTATCGTTAACATAACATAACCCAAGTATTTTTTTTAAAATATCTCCAATGTACAGACACGACCACTTTACAATTATATAATAGTATAGATAACTAGCTGTCCCAGCGAACTTCGTACCGCCATATTTTTTTCAGCCCGCGTGAATTTTTGATCCCGTTCCCGCTGCACCTATTTTCTCACCCTTTAAACCTTTCCTGGACATCCACGAATATTTCAAGACTAAAATTAGCCAGATCGGTTCAGCCGTTCTTGAGTTATAAAATGACAACGAAAAGTGGCATTGATTTTTATATATATAGATTCATACATTGTGACTGAGCGCTAGCACACTGTTAACAGCATCTCTGCAATCTGGCAGTGTGGACGTCAGATGGCAGTCGCTTCACGGAAAATACGAAGTCCAGCCAAATCCGCAGTTAGACTGGTAAAAGCGGATCCCAGACTGCGAGCTGAAAGCTTCGGATGCGACTGGGAATACCGCTAGGACGAAGAAGGTGCATAGCATCTCTGCAAACTGGATGTGTCCTTCTTTGCCTCCTTAGAAATAGTTTTATCATGGATTCAATTACTTACTGCTGATTTGACTCATAAACAAACTTATGTAGAACTAGTTATATGCAAGTGACATAGAGTTACATCATAATTACTGAGAAATCGATATCTACGTTCTTAAAACTTGTTTGTTATTTTTACACTAGTTCTGCCGTGCGGTTGCACTTGGAGTTTATCGGAATTAAAAGTAGCCTCATATACTAGGTCGGAGTATCTCTATCCATGCAATCATTTCATCATGATTCTGGCCACTCCACACACTGCCGCCGAAGGGACTGGAACCCACTCCTAATAAAAGCAATTTAACTTACCTGGCTGAAAGGGTTAACGGGAATACTATAAAGATTCAGAAAGATTCAAGTATCGGAAAGATTGAGAATTGCACATATATTTACTTATTATTTTATCTTTCCTAAAATACTAGAACTAATATGACTATGTTATAATAATATACTCGTGCTAAATAATTAATAATTTAGTGACTCCAATTCGTAGCTGTAATCTATTGTTGTAATTATATCCGCCATCTTCTGCATCATCTTACTTTCATAAAAAGTAAAGAAAATATTCCAAAGAATAACTAATTGGTGGTCCAACCCTCTGTATCACATTATTAGTTTGTTCGACATCTTCACGCGGCGCTACAATTTGTTCAATACACTTCAATATATTTGTCTACTCACAAAACCAGCAGGTGCCGCTGTTCCACATTCAGGTAGACCTCCATTGAACACATTCCCCGTATTAGCAGTACAATACGTTCAAATAATATTCACAATATATCCTACACTGCACTATTGTCGCAAACGATATCAATACATAATATTGACTATCAAATATGAACCCTACTGTAACAGTAATAAAGCACATTCATAATCCTTCAATTGAATAAAGTTGAGTGCATTTACACGATTTCACACCTCCAATATTTCCGATATATTGATACACCGATCTGAATTGTGCAACCGCGTGTAAAACAACTGTTATTTTATATAGTTATAGGAACTGTTAACTGTTACATAATATTAAGCGCTAGTGCGCGCTTAACCTGCGATAAGGTCCGCTACGCGCTATTAAACTAGGTCGTAAAGCACGACTTTTTTTACACCTACCCACGAAAATGTGAGAATCTTAAATATTCATAAGTTGACGGCGGTAAATGAACTCATTATTGTACAATTCGATGCGTAGATTAACATCGCTGTAATGAGTGACTCAATTAAGTCTACCGCTACGGAGATAACGACATGATGTATCTACACGTCTTTATAATCGCAAATTGGCTGGAAAACAAACAAAATAAGTTGAAAACCGAGACGAAACAACACCCAAAACATTTGATTGTTCAAAAAATCCACACAGGTATAGACGTTTCCGAAAACCGTAAAATATTATCCGAACCGACATAAATTACTCTATTCATTGTATTATTTCCGAAAACTCTATTATTCGCTAGGCGGGGTCCGTACAATGACGTCTACCTGCGTTAAGGTATTTCTTATAATAAACACAAACTCCCACTGCTTTTGTCGAATTTACCTGTCGGTGCACACCCTCGGAGTGCAAACATGACCGAACACCTACGGAACACACCAAAATACTCAATTTTCCATCCTTTTCATTGATTCCTGTACAGCATCAAGTGTGAGAGAGAGGTTGATATGATTTGTAGAGTGATTCTCAACGCCTTTAATCTTGGATGTTATAAATATTGGATTATACTTAGGTTCAATTCTCGTGTATGTCATAATAGCTTCGATTGTCGTACGTGATGCCATTACAATACTCATTGTAAGAATACGAACAATTTTCTTTGGACGTTTCGATTTCTTTTCGATTACATTTTGTATCGTGAATTGGATTTGATGCGAGATTTTTTACGCCTGCTTGCCTTTTGGTGGATTGCGATACCTAATGGTTTTGTTATTTCGTTTATTTGTTGACGGCCCATACAGTTATTACTGCCCTTTGTTCATTAACAACTTTTGTTGAAACCTGCTAGACCAACAGTTTTGTTTACTTTTCAGAGTTCATTCGTATGTGTGTACTTGACCATTTTAAGAATTACTTTGATATACCTAAGATTAAGATATTCTAACTGTAAGACTTAAACGTTTAGCAATTTAGGAACCAGTATCGATATTATTGCAGGCAATCGAACCTTCCAAAATCATGATAGACTTAAAATGATTGTCATTAGGTTGTGGAATAAGTGGACATAATGTTAGGATATTTTTTGGAAAAGGCATATAATTAGATACAGTTACGTATATCTACGTTTCATCTACATATTATACGCACAACTCGTCACTACGTCCGCCACCATAGTCCTCTACCCTTCTCTGTTTACTCCCGATACAATTTTAATTCCAAAACATCGATACTTTTGGAGAGAACCTTTTTCAACGACTAATCTAATGTGATATAAACACACCTGACTACCAGATACCAACCCATCATAAAATTCTCCCTTTTTAACGACAGCTAATACGGTAAAGTGATCGTTTAACATTTTTTAGTCTACACGATATGTTGCTTGATGAGAGGTCTTAAGATGCATTTCTCTATAGGATAGAAAAAGCAAATGGCCTGGCCATTTCCGTTGTGGTCTCGTATCAAATGATTCGAGGCTCGAGCACTGTCTATCTAAAGATAGCTGATTTCCGTTCGGTGTTAATAAGTCGTGATATGTATCTTTAGGATATGTATTGATTGTCGATATTTTTTTGTAAAATAGTGGTAATTTTTGTTCTTGTTCATAAATTCAAATATGTACCTATGTATAGACTGATTTCGAATGTCCAGGATCCGTTTGTCAGAGTATTCTCCCTAAAAAAAGCCTGATCGCAGGTTCAAATCTTGTCCTGGATGCTTACTTTTTCATCCGTATGTAGACTTTAAGGTCGCGATCTCGATTTTTGGGTTTTTCCCAGTCTTCCGATCGGAACTCCGATTGGTAGAAGGAGCGGGTCTCCTGCTATTGTATGTCCGTCTCATTCTTTATTTATTACTTCAACGTTTGTGATATTGACTTTAGGAAACCTTCGATTGAAGACTGTTAATTTATTGCCGCTGATAAATCGATTATCTTATCGATTTAATTTAACTCGTTTCGTTACTACGTTGATAATATTTTTAATCAACTTCTAATTTTTATAATAAAAAAATGTATTTACATAGCACATAAGTTTTAATTATAATAGTAGATTATAGTACAAGTGTGTAAAGAGGATGGTAATCACCATACACACGAGTGGCATACAACTATTTTCAACACACTTGCGAATAAAATAATACTAAAAATACTAACACAATAGTAAAAAATAATTCGTTTTACGTATAGCGCCATAGATATCTTGGTATAGATAATAAATAATAGAGTTCAGTGATGCGCGCGCATCTAACATTTATTTTTATTTTGTTCCTTTCGGAACAGGCTAAGGTGCTATCACCATGCTGCCTTGTCATTGGTTATTATTATATACTTATTTGAATGATGATTTTTATTAAAAAAAAAAATCTATTTAGTGAAAATTTTGTTTATTAAACACGTAAGTACCTACTACACGTTGAAATTATCTTTTAAAATACAAAGTTCATGAAATGAGCAAGCAATAGGTATATTAACTCGTTTGTAATATTGAACATGATCTTTTTTGTATCGAAACTTTTTTAAGAACAAAGACAACACTAATCAATGAAATTTAAAAAAAAAAATCTATAACTCACTTTTGTGAATAATAGCAATGAAAAAGTCACAGTTTCATAATAGGTGTCATTACGTGCTTAATTGCGGTGAAATAAAATCGTATTTATAAGCAAGTGTGTTGAAAAAGATCCATAATCCATATGACAAACTCACCTTAATTTGTTCACTGACTTACGACTTATGCCACAAAATTTACTGATTCAGATGACAGGTACTCACCCCCAATCTATTCACTGCCTGACAGCATTCACCACTGAAGACTTAACTCATCAAGTCATCACACAATTCTTCATTCTGACAAGATCACTTACTGGTATCTCCTCCAAGTGAATCCATTCATTCACCCTCGAAACTATCCAGCTCGCCATGCCGTTAGTGATCCAGGCTCTAAATATAGCGAACAACGCGTTCTTGTCCCGCGCTCCGCTTCCGTTCACCATTCCTCCTCACTCAGGGTTGCCACTTTTTTGTGGACTCTTGGCCTCTAGGCTAAATGACATTCATTCATTATTAGTGAAATCGCTTCGAAGCGAATCCTTTTCTATAGTTTGTTTATCGTGGTATATTGATGGTACTGTGGCAATATTTATTTGCCGTGGCACCATTAATAGTACTATTGAATTATTATTTTTGTCGTGGTTTATTGCTGGTACTACGGATTTTCATTTGCAGTGATATCATTACGAGAAATTCAATGCAATTATATTCATTTGCAAATATATTTCACGTGGCACTTCAATGCTTAATATGATAGCATACTAAATCATTTATTTCGAGTTCATAGACTCATTTATATTTGTGATTTTGTTATTCAATACTCCTGTAATACAGGATCTAAACGTACTGGATTGAAGGCTTTAATTTGGACTTTAAAAATGGGCTCTTTTTTCATAGCACTTAGGTGACTGACAAGCCCACGGTTGTTGCCCACAAATTGTTACCGTGGGATAGGGACTTGTACAACACCAGAGGCGTCAGTTTTGATTAGTACAATAGTACCTATACGAATTTTATTGGAAGTTACTTTATTATACTCCATCTTGAACTAAAAAGTTAAACGTTTATACTTTACCATAAAAAACATCTATAAAAGGTAATGCAGTTTATTTTATCGCTATTTTAATGACAGTTGACAACCCTATATTGAAACAACGTTCCCGTGAATATTCCATGTTTATGGCCAAGCTTGTCGCTAACACGCTTACGTTTATGGCGAATCTGGAAAATATTCTAACGAGTTTATGGGGTCTGGGTGTGTTAACTTAGAAGGCGAAGACCAAACTGTGCCTTGTTTATGGTGCTTTAATTATACGGTACTAGGTTTCGACAATTTCGCCAGTTCGGTTTGGGTTCCTGGCTGTTTTATATCTGAGTCGAATTTGGGTACAACCCACTCGGCAATGTACTTTTTATGGGTTTAGCAACTCGGAAACCATCTCGGGATTGTGCTCAAGAACTTATCAAAGTTGCATCGTAATCGGATTGACAATGTGAACTAAGGATAGGTAAATACACATTCATTGTTGTATATACGTACGGGACGTAATGACTTCAATCGAAATACCAGGACCACCTGTAGCTTAAATGATTCAGATGGTCTCACAAGTACTGATTTCGACATCGAATCGACTTATCTCGAAATCAGTTAAGCTGTTTGTTAACAATGAATGTAAAAACGTATCCTTTTTGACAATGTTACTTGCAATGTGGTGCAATGTCCATCTCATAATTTCAATGCATATGGCTCCTTTCCAATTTCAGCAGACAGTTAAAACAGTTCAATTATAAATAATATCTATAATCTGCGTATTGCCATACGCCATATGTTGCTAGTAAATTAAAATTTATCACTCTATAAAAGCACTCCACAGTTTTAATCACTCCTTAGTACAAACTACAAATCCTTATATGAATTCAGCCTTGACTGTGTATTAGAGTTCGTTAATACACTTCTTACGTCTTGGGACATTTACATAGTTTGATCTTAATCTTTATTTTTATGATAATATTGAAGCTTAGGGGCATTTTATCAGCCGTAGCATAACCCATATTATGCATTGCTTCTGATAAATCTTTGAGAGAAGTTGGGTGGTGGGTATCGTGTTGTATAAACCCGGTGTCTTGTTTTGATGTGAATGATGTCAAAAGTATCCGCGAATATTACACATTGATATATCAAGCATACCACTGCCTGTTTTATCTAAAATTATCGATCTGCCCTGACTTCACGTTGTGGTAGCAATTTAACTTCCCGTTTTGTATATGTATACATATATGTATGATACATAACAAACATTACATAAGAAATTACAGACCAGGGTACGAGTAGGAGCCTCAAGTGTTTGAAGAGACGAGTGGGCGCTAGGTACGAATTTCAGAGGACCAGTGGATTTGTTCCCAGAAAACTCAAAAGATCTTTTTTTAAGAGCTCAAATTTTGACACGATATACCCACTTCAGAAATGGTTCTTAGCTATTTTGTTTTTTTTTTGCTGTTGCAGGGTTTTTTCACTTATGTATTCCCATGCGAACCCAGGACCCACTACACTGTTATACGTCACTTTTCATGTTTCCCCTACCGTCCACTATGTAACCAATGACTCCTGTTAGTACCCCGGTACTTTACGAGCTGCGACTTTTAACTCCCAATGAATAACCATGATCATGAATAAAATCCTCCACAAGACCAGTTTATTGAATTAAGTACCAGCTGCCGATCGAATGCGATAACGCAAATAAAGCATTTATGATTGAAATGCTCATAATATTGTGATTGGTTTAGCTCATCTGCAATTCAATAACCCAACTATCTTTAATGTAAAGGTTTCTTCATACAAGAGGTAATTGAACAATGAATCTATTAGTTCTAGTTTACTGCTGGACATAGGCCTCTCCCAAAGTGCGCCGTCGGGAAGGAAAGAAACATTAAAATTAATAAAGGGTTATACGATGATCAAAGCCGTGATGTCAGCTGGCAATTCATTCTATTTTCTCGAATCCCCTTTTTGCCTTTTGAAGAAGCTCCGTACCCCCTCCAAAAGCTTTCCATGTGCAATCCCCTAACCTTCCTGTTTCTGTTTCTCACGATCTGTTCCTCGTTCAGTTTCCAACGCTAGATTTCCCATTTCTAGGCTCTAGGATGTTTGACCCCATAAGCTCCTGACCCGTAATTAATTGGACACTCAGCCTCATCTGAAGCCATCTGAGCCATCTGAAAAAAAAAACGTTGATTTTCACATAAATGCTGATATTTTAACTTTGGAACTGATGTCAAAATAGTTTTTAAATTACGTAATTCTAACCAAGCCTGTTTTGATTTAACTTCCTACAGTAGTAATCGTATTTGGCGACCACTGCACTGGTTTCATTTTAGTTCCGTTATTAATTAATAATGATTCATATTTGTATCGGCGGGCGGAGCCGCAGGCTGTCGCTAATCATTACATTATTATTTATTACATATTTATGCATGTGTGTATTACGAATTTTGAAATGATAATTAGACTAACCTGTTTGAGAATTCTTACTGTTTAGATTACTAGCATAGCCTCGCGGTTTCGCTCACGTAAGTCCTGATCCCGTAGGAATATCGGGTTAAAATTAACCTATGTTACTTAAGGATAATGTAGCTATATAATCGTGAAAGAATTTTTCAAATTAGTCCAGTAGTTTTTGAGTCATACTCATTACAAATAACGAAATATTTTCTGTTTATGATAGTTATATTGACATACAGTAATGCTTTTTTCCTATTGGGGTAGGCAGATATAATATCTTTCCATTTGCTACGATTATACCTTTCCCTTGTTTTCACACATACTCGCCAGGTACGAATTCCCTTGACCATACTTGTTCGAATTCCCATAACGTCTAGACCCACTAGCTTATCCCAATCTCCTAAAATACCCATCAAAGATACACAATAAGATTCTCAGTATCGAAAGCCCTTATGAACTAATCCTTACAAGTTATTAATTTCGCAATCCATATTTGCTTTAGCGTGGGAGCCGACGCGTACTTCCTATAGCGATCTGATGATAGGTGTTTGTCAACGTGGGCTGTTGCATTGGCCTGCATACTTGGTGATTAAGGTGTCAGGATATGGAAATGACAGCTTTGTTTGTATAGAATTTTCCTTGAGAGATTTGCTCATTGTTTAGTGGCGGTTACGCTGTTTTAGCTACGGGGAGTAAGCTTTGAATTTCGCTTTCAATTTGTTAAATATTACGTAGTATAAATGAAGTCACTTTTACGCATACTTGTGTGTTATTTCAGAATATAATTTGTCTCTGTAACTAGTTTTAGCTAAATATGTTCAGCCGTTTGAGTATGACTAAGTAACAATCGTCTAAACATCTTCACAAACTTTCAGAGTCACAATGTTAGCAGGATGAAAGTTTTAGAACAAATTATCCAAATGACAGTGAAAACTGTAAAAAAAGCATATCAAAATCTGTTGGATAATTCACAAAAGTAAGCGTACATACAGATCGATCGAAAAGAGTATTATAAGAGAAACAGTCTCTATAAATTATGACGGAAATATAACATACATATAACATAACATAAACTCACGCCTATATCCCCGAAGGGGTAGGCAGAGGTGCTAGCACCCACATTAAGCCGTTTATGTTTAGGTCCCAATGTAATAGGTGGCGAGCCTATTGCCATTAACCGGGCACTTATAAACCTGCGTGCGTAAAAAACCGATGACGGAAATATTAACTGTTATTCTCCAAACTTTACGAAACTTTGCAGAATACTCGTAACAGTGAAAAGTGCTTCAAAACTCACGCGTACTCATGAAACGACACACATTGAAAAGCGACTTTGTTTAACACTCTCTATAAAATGAAGGCAGAAATATAGTATACCACACCAGTCTTCGACAACCATGGTCCAGCACCTTCGCGAATGAATTAGCGAACCGAGTTTTGGTGCATTTGTGTTCACCCATTAGCTGACGTTTACGACCGGCCATGTTTCCGCCTGCACACCATTCAATATGGTAATGACTGCCATGTGAGGTCCACTACACACATTTTAACTTCTAAGTGAAGTAGGTGAAATGTTTTAGCCTCCTGTTTGCGTCAATAGGACGTTTGTATAGTATTGCATTGGACCTGAGAACGAGTTGCTTTTCCCGTGGGAGGTTTGGGATACAAAGTGTGCTTAAAAACTATTGGGTAAATGTGAATGCTATATTTTTGTACCTAAAATGACCAGGATCCCGTCTTCACTTGCATATAAATTCGTAATAAAATCCGTAAATCGAGTTCAGCACCATCTACCGACGACGTGAAAAATAAAATGATAAAAGCCATCTAGCCTATGGGTGGCATTGTACTTTCTTTAATACCATCAAATCCTTCATAAAAACAGTCGACTGGTCTCGTCGACGGTTATCTGACTACCCTGAAATTAGCCTAGCCTGGGTCTAGATTAGTCATACCAAACTTTTCTCTTCACCAACTATTAGTTGTTTGAAGCCAGTAATCTAGAAAGATACTTAGTCCTTAATCTCAATTTTCGTTGACAGATTGTCAATGAAAATCTGTTCTCAGTACTAGTTATAAATCTAGATTCAGGACTGAGCATCGTTCTGTAATACGCGCCTTAAAGATGGTTTCTTTTCTAAAAAGTTTGATTTGTCTGTCATAAAATGTCAGCGCGCCCAGGATATGGATTTATAGTCGCCATAAACTGGAAAAAAAACCTTATAATATTCAAATAAAAATCTGCGCTTAGAAAGTAACCAGGGTTATCATTGAATCAATAATGTACTGCCCAATATTTACGATAACGTATCAGCTGCCTCGAACAAAGACCACAGAATAAAATGTTACAGTAGCGTCGATTGTTGTACTGAGTTTTACTTCTACGACAGTATGTGGGGGTACCTTATCTGTGGCATCGTCAAATGTTTGGCCTGTCGAACTGTCTGCTTATCAGAAACATGGGTTGTCAGCCATGCTCGGATTATTGGGGATAATGGGTCCGATGTTAATACATTGATAGTGGATAGTCAATACGTATATTACAAATAACAGTTCATGAAATCAATCTTGAGGGAAATGTCATACTAGTAAAATTTATAGGAAGCCCTTTGTCGAACTGTGTAACGGTAGAATTTAGGGTTATTCATGTTTCCCCCTGTTCTTGATTTCCCTCGAAAATCTTTGTTTAATAAAAGCGTGATAAAACGCTATTTTCAAACCGACGAATTACCGGGGGAATTGAGAATGGGGGGCAATCGCGACTAACCCAGAATATTTGCTTAGACTCACACGATATGCTTTTTTCTCATGCTTTTTTCTTACCTTTCTGTTGTGTAAATCTGCTGATTGGAATAATTATAAAGACTGTGATCACACGTGTGTATGTGTGTGTCTTTAGCCATGAGACCACCTCGTCGATAGCGTGTATTGGATCGTTTTTATCTAAGTTTGATAACAACAATATCCGTCTTTAATCAGCAGATTAACATTAACGTCCACGCTGCGAATATAGAACAAGAATTTGATGAACCATTCATACACTGAATCAAGGAAAGATAAGAAAAAAAAGACGTGTGGCACTCGGGGACTGCCGCGGTAAAGCTATTGCATAGCATTTTATTATGAACTTATGCAATAATAATTTGAATTTGAATTTGAATTTGAATTTGAATTTGAATTTGAATTTGAATTTGAATTTGATTTGAGTTCTGAGTTCCGAGTTCCGAGTTCCGAGTTCCGAGTTCCGAGTTCCGAGTCTGAGTCTGAATTTGAATTTGAATTTGAAAACTAACAACTTATGCAATTATAATTACTTAAGTTAAGCGGAGCTACTTCGGAGCAGCTCGGCTAGATTCGTGCGAGCTCGGAGTTGGGGGTGTTACCATTTTTCGTTACGGAATTTCTGGATTCGGTCTCCACGCTCAAGGCCCGCGATAGAAGCTATGCAATAGCTTAAAATAGCTTGAGGATTTTATATAAATTTGAAGACTAATCGTTAGCAAGCATCTTTAAAAAACAATAATAATAGTCACTCAGACTAATGGACTAAACACATTAGTTCGAGTGACATCAAGTTTCAAACGCAGTGGTAAAATGAGAAGATTGTGGATTACAAATGGTTAATATAGATTAGAGAAATTGATGGGGAGGAATTCTTTGACGCCTGAACCTGCAGCTTTGTAAATAGGTATAATAAGTATTGTTTTTTTATGTAATTTTTATAAATAATTGTAATTTATTAATTGAATAAACGAGATTATTTGATTAGAGAAATGGCGTAAAACTAGACCAACTTAAATGTGAATTTTACGAACGCGAGTAGTTACGAAACGGATTGTCACTCAGAGTAACGCGGCCCGTGTTGGGAAGTGATGACGTAGTTGATGGTGGAGCACGCTTGTCTAGAAGTAACCTGTTCAGGTTCACTCTAGACTTTAAGTCTCCTAGGCAGGATAATTTCCCGGAAACACAGGCCCAGGCAGGGCATTCCACTCCTTAGCACCAGTTACAGCATTAAATACATCATGTTTACACATTTATTCTATGTGTACATGAGCAAATGACAAAAGCTTGGCTGGCTACTTGACATTGCTGTATTTGACATCTTAATTCTTATCATTAAATTATTATTTATTTATTATTATACTAGCTTTTGCCCGCGGCTCCGCCCGCGTGGATGTTGGTTATCGCGACCAAACATAGCCTATGTCCTTTCTTGAGGTCTAATCTACCCCTATACCAAATTTCATCAAAATCGGTTCAGTGGTTTGGGCGTGAAAGCGAGACAGACAGACAGACAGACAGAGTTACTTTCACATTTATAATATTAGTAGGGATGTTTTACTAGGCGAGTACCCGAAACCGACGAGCATGTATGAAAACAATTATGAAAGAAGAAGCGAAAGATGAAGGTATGCATCGTAGCAAGTGGAAAACTGTGGTCTCTGCCTACTCCACTGAGAAAGAGGCGTGACTGTATGTATGTATGTATGTATGTATATTACTAGGCATTATTTATATGAATTGTAACCATTATAAGTATTACTACCCACGCACATCAAAATATAGTAAAAACTGAAATATTACTGTATGTTACTGTATAAAAGTTGCGTAGGAGTGCCGTTCCCTATTCCTAACGACTTTAGGCTTAGCCGCTGTGGCAATACCCGCAAACAAAGGCAAATCTTCTTTGATCCATTTTATGTACCATCGTTAGGAAAAAATAATAATGATTAAACAACATTCGCTTACCATAGGGTTGCTACCATCTCTTGTTGTGAGTACCCAAAAATATGGGACATATCGAAACATGGAGGACTATATCACTGCAAACTGCAACTGCAAAAGTTAAATATATATAGCAATATAGCTGTATATTATTTTTAATATATAGATATTCACTATTCGCAGCTCCAATTTAATAAGGTTTTAACATCAGAGAGATGTGATTTCGTTATGGGGGTCAGTAAATGAAAAATATCAATGAATACAAAAATGTATAGACAGTCAACCCTAGCCTAAACTGAAGTCATAGTGTTTTCCCAGTTAACTGTTGCCTATAATCATTATTTAGTTATTTTTAACCGTTCTTTGTTCAACGTTAGTCATAAAATTCGGTACATTGTTTTACTTAGGCGTAAAAACGGTTTTATTGTTCTCTAAAAGTTGTTTTATATTGTCTAATGAACATCCGACATTGTTCTTTAAAAATAGTAACTAGCCTATGTGAATTGTTTTGAAAATACTGAATTTATTGAGTCTGGTCGGACGGCGGTAGACTAATCCGTCGGCATCAACAGTTTCGAACTAGTTACTTGTTCGTTCAAATATTAGCATAGTTTTAGTTCAACTATTTCATGTGAACACAACTGGGTACAAGTTTAGGTAGAATAACTTGATTTGTTATGTTTACTCGCATCTGCCAATAAATATATTCTTTGGTAATAGTTTATAGAACAATATGGGATTTATCAAGATCTTAGCAGTTTGAGCTAACCTCACTTGCAAGCTGGGACTCACACCTGCTGATGGAGAGATGAATGGGTCTCTAACGCAGACTATCAAGGTATTTTTTATACCACTTAGGTGGCAGGCAAGCACACGGCTTACCTGATGTAAGGTGGTTACCGTGGCCTATGGACGTATGCAACACCAGGGGCGTCACACTCCTTCTACTGTCCTTCTCGAAAAACCCCATGCTGCAGTCGCTTGGAAAACGGCGACGACAGGGAGTTCATTCCGCAGTTTAAGCGTGCGGGAGATGAAGTTCATCCGTGAAGGTTGAGGTTGAAGGTTGAAGGGGTCAAACGGCAGTCGCTCCCATAAAGGTTAACATAGACCAATGACTGACCTTTAGCTGAAGACATCACTAACTTAGAGATCGACCTCGATCAACTAGCCAACAGACGTTTACCTTATACCTTATTTGCATTCGTTCAGTAGTCATTTGTTCTATACGTGCCCAAACTATGTACCTCTACACGTTATAACAGTTCCCTTAAACCTCGTTAAGTATGGTAACTAGTGCCGCCGATGACGTGATTAGCTATAATTTTGAACAGAGAACAAGCTTGAAGTGACAGCTAGTAGCCAATCACGTTGCGAATTTTGTTAAACATCTTCACAGCTTTGTGATACAACGAATGGCTGCAGGACAATTTTATTCTTCAAATGAATAAAGATATTTCAAACAACGAATACAAGTATTTCTGTTACGTAGTAAATAAAATAATAGACAACTAATTCTATAAGATTATTTCAAATTAGTTTTAGAACACGCATAGACAATAAACCCTCAAAAAACAACAAATTCGCCTCCAACACTGGCATCGATTAAGACATTAAATCGATTCCTCACCCGATAATGAAGTTCTCGATTTAATTCTCGAAAAATACGACAGTACAAATAAACTCGGTGATTAATCTAGTTTTATTTGTAGTTTTTTACAATCAATATAAACTTTAACGATACGTGGTTTTATATGAAATTACGATACGTTTTATTTAGTTAAATGTATTTACGCGTGTGTAATTTCGTTAGTATGTTATGTTTACGCAAATTGAAAATAGAGAAAGTTATCAATTGGTTGGCAAACCAAAAGGTACAAAGCGACATCAACTTTCCGAAGAAACAATGTCGTAAATACTTTACAGCACAGTAATTTCCTGCGTACTGTCGTTGCTTTTTATACCTTTTTACATTTTAACCGTCTCGAGTCGCAAATATTCGCATTAATTCCGAAAAAAGAAACAGGAAAAGATAAACTAATTTACTAAGAAATGTAAAATTAAAATCTTCATCGGGTCATCATAAATCAGACTACCTAACAAGTTGCGATCTTTGTAGACTATTTAAAAACCTGATTTGGTCATAGATAAGGTATAATTTGAACTAATTACTCTACCATACCTAATATGGCTGACTTTCTTAGTCTTATTACACCATATTTGGTTTTCAAACGGACTCCGTTCGCAAGAAAAGAAATAGAAAAATGTAGTAGTGAACATTATGGGCACATTTAATAATTATTTATATGTGCATATATGTGTGTCATTCGAAAGCGGAAATAACAGTGGCTATTCAGGCGTAATTAATAAACGATAACATCTTTAGATTGAAGATAATAGTTTGTTTTAGATTGCAAATGTTGTCTCATCGAATGATTTGACGTACGTATGTGATAATAATGCATTTAAAAGAAATATCTGGAGGTCAAATTAAACTCTGTAAACCTTCCGGTAAGAGACTTCACGAATCTAATAAAAAGCCCTTAAAAATATTGTTGTTTATCAACATACAGGAAATTTGTATTGGTTACTATTATCGTTTGAAATTATGAAGTTTATAATATCATGATCGATATCTGTCACTCACGTCTAGCGTAACGCACGTGGCTGAGCCACGCTTTGCTAAACAGTTTCAGAATGGCGGGGAAAATTCATATCTCTCGAGTGTCTTCGACCAATGGAATAGCAAAACATCTACTACGTGACCAAGACGAGTAATTTCATTGGTCAATGCTACTTGAGAGCACGTGTGTATACCTAGTGCCATGCCCTCGATAGTCGATTTCAACACCTTTTCTATTATAATTTCAGATTTATTTCGATTATTACATTTATTTTCATTATTAGATTTACTTCGATTATTACATTTACTTTGCTTATTAGATTTTCTTCGATTGTTAGATTTACTTCGATTATTAGATTTACTTCGATTATTAGATTTACTTTCATTATTAGATTTACTTCGATTATTAGACTTAAGTTCCTAAATCGATTCTTGAATATTCATTCAGTGTGTGGCGCGCAAGGGTTAAATTTTATATTTCTTCTTTAGTTTGATGTTCCAGGAAATGGTAATGTCGTCGCCTCCTATATGGCCAGTATTATCTTCTCGCAATGCGCAAACGTCGCTAGAACATTACTCGGTGTTGGTTTACATCAGGGGCAACAACCTTTTGGTACTCCTGTATTATTTTTCCTCTGTTAACTTTTAAATACAGAACAACAGATTTATTGTCTCTAATTTGTAGGATACATTATATATCCTATATCCTATCAAATAAAAAATATATATTGCTATTTGCAATCCCACTCCTGCACAACCTGTGTTACCTTGTAGCATACTCGTTTCGGTCGGTTCAATTATGGAAATATAAATTAATAGAGATCATTTTTACTTGATGTGTTACTTTGCTAATACCACATAGGTAAAAATGTAACTAAGTTCCTGAGTACCAACTTAGCTACTTATCCACAGTCTTATAGTAGCAAAATTACTTGGTGTATTTAACTTGGCATTTTGTATTTAATTAGCTTTTTAAATATAAGATTGATTAGCCAAATATTGAAGTTAATAGTTACTGAAAAAGATGTTATTACGTACCTCAAAGAATAATTTGTTCCTGTAATTATTTTTGTACTTCGTTGTCTTTCATTTATTATTTGGATAACCAGTATTTATTATTTTTGAAACCTGCAATTTATAATGACAGTCTTAAATTACGCAGGCAATAATAAATCAGAATTCGAACGAACATCATCAACGGAAGTAAAGACTACTTCGCAACTTTTTAAAAAAAAGTGTAGCCATTTTGGGAAAGTTGTCATTCTGAATGTAAACCAACTGACTATTCTGAATCTAATATTAATTGGAACATTATTTTAAAATTATAATTTACGTATAAAAATCCGTCTGATTTAGTTAATACCTGAAGTTTATGTTATTTAAAAATAATATTCTATTAAGTATGTACTACTATTTTCAGAGATCTATCCTATCTATAACCAAACATTAATAGTTTTTTTTTTAATTTTTATATTCAGTAACGTGCCGTAGGTTTGCCATCCCCGTTTTACGCTCACATAAATCGCCTGAGCTACTCAATTATGCGTACTATAGTTATTTTCGGATGTTTAATTACCGTAGCCATGCGCTTGCGCACCAGTCGTTGACGAACGCCGTAGGGATTTTTAAATGCTTCCCCAATTACCGCGGAGTTTATTTTACAATGAAAACTAAATCCGTTTAATTACTATGTTTTCTACCATCGGAAATTTATTTGACAGTTAATTTAAAATTTGAGCGTTCATAGACAATGGATGCCCTTCATGTATATTCATGTAGGTTTGGAATATTTTTAAATTCAATTAAGATAGAACATGATTATGGTAACAATTGTAAAATTAAATTTGGTAAGTAATCTTATAATTTATTATTCCCATGCTTAGATGTGTACAAGGTTCAAGGTCTGGTAACAAGTGTCTAAATTAGAGACTATGGTGTCTGTTTGGAAAAACATGAAAAATGACAGTCTCACTATGTTATAGATTCTGTGACAAAGTGAGACTGTCATACATATCTACATGGTATGACATTAAAGTTAATTTGGCATTATATGACAACCGTCAGCACAATAAATCGGCAGTAGCAGAACATCTTGAGTCGGGGGCCAATCACTGGATTGAGTTTCATCAGCCTAGAGTCCTCTCCACTGATCGCCACTATTATCCACGGATTGTGCGTGAAGCTATTGAAATCAAAAAATATAAAAATTTCAATAGGGAAGATGGATTCAGGCTGTCTGGGACGTGGAATCCAGTGATTAAATTACTCAAACCCAAAAACACAGTGCCATTAAAAACTGACGTAGTGAGTGTTGTGTGTCGCCAGCCTTACCATTCACAAATAAGTAGTGGAGGGTAGGCGCACAAATTAATCCCGCGCACCTCTCGACGCTCGCAGACCAGTCAAGTCGTGACCACGGGTGCTGCAACGCACCCGAAACGTCGGCACAAGTAAGTTCCAAATAATAATTAATCGCGATATAGTCCCGAAACATAAAAACTATGGGATTATATGACAACTTTGGAGGGACGTTGGCTAAATCCTTCAGTTAACAGATTTCTTGGTACATTTGTACATTAAATTCTGAAATAGAGCATACACATAGGTACGAATATTATTTGAGCGTTCATCTCCACTCAAGTTTAGTTCTAGAATACAGTCTGTACTTAGAACTAGTCTCGATATTCATGACTGAGTATCATCTCATAATACGAGCCTTAGATTTACTAGTGATTTAATACGATTCCTTTGCTTAGAAGACATTTCACAACAAGTCATGTAAAATTCCCTACCTATTAAATATTTTGTTACCATTATAAAAAATAACGTTTCTTTGTTTTCTATGGATTATTTCCTAGAGTTTAGTACATTATTGTTCGCATACCTGAATAGTATTCTACTCGTAACTTGAAGAAACAAGATAAACTCGAAAAACATAACCCTTTTTGACAGTCGGGTAAAAAAGAAAAAAATATCATAAGGCATTGGAATTGGAATTCTTGCCGCTCTTTACTATAGTAACTCCTACAAAAACAAAATCTTGGTTAGTTTAATAATATGAATTATTAACATATTTTTTTGGCCAAAAGCCCGTTCGTCAATCATCGTGTTATCTAAATGCAGTATAAATCAAATCTTGATTGGACTCTGATGGACGTAAGGGAGGCACAGACTTTCTCTATTTTAGTATTCAAGGATACATAAGTTTACAATTTGCGTATCGATTCGATATTCAACGCATTTATCGATTACTTTACCAATCGATTCAGAATGCAGGCTGTATCTAATGTAATAAGCGTATGGATTAAATATTTGAATTTCGAATCAGTTTAGTATAGATTTCAGTCGCCTGCGGTTGTGTTTATTTAATAGATTTTAGCTGCATGATAGAAGCAAGTAATTGAAGTTGAATATTTTAATTCGAGACTTTGTAAACTCGTTTTTATATCTTACTCCATAATATCTACGTTTCGTGACATATTTCACCGATGAAAGTAATATCTAAACAAAATAATCACGATCTATTCAATAATTTGCGTGCGAACCCAGTTTTCTTTAGTAACCTTACTTAGGTTCTAAATCTCACCCTTGCAGCATTCCGTTTACCAGTAGGTACTGAGTTATCCCTATAGCCCGATTCCTGCGGGCTTTCCAGCTACTTTTAGACAGACCGAGATAGGTTTTATTTGCCACCGACTTCCCTTCTGCAAATTTTCACACTTCGCCATTACCGTTTACATAGATCTAAGAAAAAAATTAAATTTTTACTTTATTACGAACAAAAATACTACACAAACACATTTCACGTTCCAATCTTACTACTAAAACTAAATGCTTCTTTTGTTGTGTAATTCGAACAGATTAAAATAAAAAATACACATAGGTCGTTTATCGTGACAAAATAAGAGTTTTATCTAAACTTTTACGAGCGTACAGCTTAGTGAAGCCAAGTTCTTGTAGAAATTCCACAAATATTAGCTCCCGGAGTAATCTTCAAGTTGACACATTTTGGGTGTCGGCAGTAACAGCGGCATTTTTATCTTTATCATTTTGTTTCTTTTTTTAGTTGGCCAAATTACGAAATTGTTTTGTAAGTTTTTAATGGGATTTGAATTAAAACGTTTATAGAATGAGTCGAGGCTGAGGAAAATACAGTTCTGATGCAATTAATGGTGTCACTAATAGTAAAAGAAACGCGAATGAAATAATACTCTCAATCAGAAGACAGGAAATAAACAGACTTTTTTAGACCTTACCCCTTTGGGGATTCACGTACACACCCAAATTTCGCCAACTATGATTTCCGGTCCCACGTAATAGGGGGTGAGCCTATTATCATCAAGAGGGCGCTTTGTCATGTGCTTTACATGGGGTTTACAGGCATGATGTGTTTACAGCATCCTTCCCTTAGTAGTAATCCCTACTAATATTATAAATGCGAAAATAACTCTGTCTGTCTGTCTGTCTCACTTTTACGACTAAACCGCTGAACCGATTTTGATGAAATTTGGTATAGAGGTAGATTAGACCTTGAGAAAGGACATAGGCTATGTTTGGTCGCGATAACCGACATCCACGCGGGCGGAGCCGCGGGCAAAAGCTAGTCCTTAATAGTAATACTTGTGTTATATAAGACTTCATATCTTCGTTGGTAGTGTCATGACTGGGTTTCGAACCCGTAGCCTTTTAAGCCCTTAGTTACTAGATTGGTTTCACCATAGATTTAAAGATTTTAGATATCCCAACTCTACTCTAAACATACATGTACTCCCGTCTTTAAATCCCCTTAGGGGTAGACAGTGTTGTATTATCACCCACATTTCGCCAACTCCCCGCGATGGTTTTCCCAAGCGACTACAATATGGGGTTCCTCAAGAAGGGCATTAGAAGCTTTTTTCAGGGTCGGCAGCACGAGTGTAACCCCCCTGGTATTGCATACGTCCATAGGCCACGGTTACCACTTTCCATCAGGTGGGCCGTGTACTTGTCTGCCACCTAAGTGGTATAAAAAAAAAGAACAAGATTTTTGGTCCCACGTAACAGGGGGCGAGCCTATAGCCGTCTAGCGGGCCCTTACTCTAAAATGAGTAGTAAATATCGTTCCTAACATGAAACCGTTGCCTTCACAGTGAACCCGTCCCGTTGACTCAGAGCTCATGGCCGAACAAATGTTATCTCTCTCCTTTTGTTTGTTTCTACAGTATCATTCCTCGCCCAGACCAGCCCACTTGAACTGCACCCTCCCCCGGTACACGAACAATACCCGACCATCCAGGGGTACTGGTATCTTGGCAAAGGGGTCAGAGTATACTGGATCGTTTATTTCTGTTATTAGTATTACGTTTTGGTAGGGATGGATTCTCTTGGTTGTTTTTGGTGTGTTTTTAAACATGATCTTTGGGGTACTATGTTTTATTGTTTGATATTCAATTATTCAAGAAGTTCTGACTGATTTTGATTGATAATAATTGTGTTCTGTGTTCCTACAGTCAAGGGATTGACACAATTGAATGAATACCTCTATCACTATTCAAATCTAGAAATTTACGTCTTTCATTATTCACTTATACATTGCCATCAGATCTGGTGACGTGCCTCATATCCATAGGAACATACGGGACTTTACAGGTAGCTTTTTATAGCCTTTTGACTAGTTAGAAAACCATGCTTTCCCAAATCAACTCCGTAGATTAAAATTGTATATTAAACTTTGACTACAAAAACACACAACTTCTTTTTCATTCTTACTCGACTGGGGAGAATAAAAAAGGAGGTTATGATTTTTACAGCTATGTATGTTCATTTGTTTCCCTCATTATTGTACCATGTTGTAAAAAATGCTCGTAATATTTTATAACCCTCAATATTCCATCAATCAAATCAAAATATTCAATAATATACTGGTTAGTAATTAATTTTTAACGTTAATAAAATTGTCAATGACATTTCCTTATACGGTCAACAATTTAATATAATTTATTATGTTTATCATGATAATTGGTGCAGATGTTTATAATCGTGTAATTTTTGAACTACCTGCTTGATTGATTGACGTAATATTTTATAACAAAAAATAATTATAAAGTACTAGCTTTTGCCCGCGGCTCCGCCCGCGTGGATGTCGGTTATCGCGACCAAACATAGCCTATGTCCTTTCTCGAGGTCTAATCTACCCCTATACCAAATTTCATCAAAATCGGTTCAGTGGTTTGGGCGTGAAAGCGAGACAGACAGACAGACAGACAGAGTTACTTTCACATTTATAATATTAGTAGGGATTGCTAATTTGTCACAAGTGACACCGCGCGTTAAGGTATGATTCCGAAGCCGACCGCATACGACAACTGCAGACGCATGCAGCACATACAGCGTACCCATTACTTGTTAAACTCTGATACGGATAAATGGGACCATGAGAAGCCGCAATGAATTACGTGTATCTGTTGCGTATACCTTCTCGGCTAGTGTGTTTAAAAATGTTACATGTATATTCACGGCCGCGTGGTTCCCGGCAGAGTAGAATTTGGGCCACCCCCATCTCCTCCCATGCGGTGTCGTACAAGGTGACTAAGGGATAGGGCTGTTTAACATCAGACAGATATATACAGCCACGACTCAGCCTATACATGGCTCGAGTCAACAACAGTGCCCGGAATACGGCAATAGGCTCACCTCCTATTACGTAGGACTAATACAATGATTGGTGAAATGTGGGTGTTAATTCACCTCTGCCTAACCCTCCGGGGATAAAGGCATGATTGTATGTATGTATGTATGTATATTCACGCCTTCCCTCCATAAGGGGTAAGCAGATAACAAAGCGCGATTCGCTTCTATCTTCTAAACCTCATGCAAACCGGTGTCACTGACCTTTCTATAGTATCAAAAATTAATTAAAAGGTTCAATAAAAACCTCAATAGTTCGTTTAACGATGGGGTTTTGTAAGCCTCCCAGCACTAAAGTTTATCTAATATTTTGTCTCTTTCTGTTACAGGTAATTACAATTCAGCAATAAGGAACAGCGCTAGCTAATGATTACACATGCAATAAACAAGTATGTTGGAGTACTGTAAGTTGAAATTATGATTGAAATAGGAAACAAAATTATCCATGTTATCTTACTAATATTATAAACGCGGAAGTTTGTAAGTATGTGAAGATGTAAGTATGTATATAAGCATGTTTTTTACTCTTTCACGTAAAAACTACTGAATGGATTTTAATGAAACTTTAGAATAATATAGCTTATACGTCAGAACAACACATTATCTGCGATGAACGGGATCAGAATTCCACGCGGGTGGAGCCACGGGCAATAGCTAGTTATTTATATACTGTCTATTCCCGATAAAGAACAATTCAAAATAACTCATAATTAATAAGATAATTAAGTATGGAGTCAGCTTCGGTGTATCAAACGATTCCTTCTTTTACACAAGGGCTCTTTAAAAATGTCTCACCTATTGATCTCATTCACTACTTTTATTTAAATTTACATTTTTATTATGAGCATGATACGAAACAAGGGGTTCTTTAGAAACTTTAGAAACACATTTTTTTATCTTTAGGATATTTTTAACTTGACATAACAGTAAAGAAGTTTGTCTGGGTTGAAACTATTTATGGCCTATTTAGGAAGTAAGTTTTTTATTCTTGGCACATTTATTTTTAATGAAAAAATAGTTATTAGAAAACATTTACCTGTAAAAATATAATAAAATACTGCTTAGTTGACGTCGTCGCAGCGGTTGAAAATGCCACTTCTGTTCGTGAGGTACTAGATTTGATTGTGGGATCAGACAGTGTAATAAAATGTCTGACCCCAGAATTAAATCTAGTCCTAATCGAAAATTGAAAAAGAAAAAAAAAGAAGATAAAAACAGAAAAAACCAGTACGAAGTCTGCAGATAATGCAAAGTGTAACCGAAAACTTAATTATAGATGATGCGTAGATATTAATACAATTCTGCCTATACTTTCAAGGCTTGAATATAATAAAAGCATAATATAGTGTAATAATTATTGTTATGACACTTAACCGTCTAAAAACAAAACTAAACACGCTCAAATTTTATCAACACCACATCAGTGTTATCAAATGAATTTTTACAACAGTGACGCATGCGCCGACTGACGCACTCAGCGGTTAATAGCCATTGACAATCACACACCATTACCAGCAGGTCCACCAGGCCCATTCTGTTGTGCATAAATTGAAATTGAATTAATTTATTATGCAAATGTTTTACAAAGTGCACTTTTGCACTTCATTTTACTAAGGTCCAAGTGGTTGTACTTGATAAAATTGTAACGCTTTGCCGTTAACATATCGATAACGCGATGTAAAGAGTATTGACCTTTCTGCCGACTTCCTTACTATAGGGACATTCCTGAAAAGTTTTAATCCTTTTTCATTCTAGCGTTAATCCTAGTTGTATACGAAGCTTTCATCTCGGAATCTAGGATCCGCTTTTTCCAGTCTAACGGCGGATTTGGTGGAACTTCGATATTTAGAAAGCTTTTTCTGGAAAGTCTATCGATTAACCTCAGGCTAATTTATCTGATTGCATTAAGTTTTTTTTCTTTTAATCTGCTTTTCAATTGACAGTTATATGTATAAAAATTGCATTATATGATGATCCAGGTCGAAAAAGCTTCAAAGGTCTTCTAAAATTCCATTACTAAATTAATGTGGTCCTCGATCAAAAAACTCAGCAGGGTTCGATACTTTCTACGTTATTGTGTTTAATGATTTGTGAACATTTAAGTGTAGTCGCTTGACCTTTCCATTCAAATTTTAATAAATGTGATTTTTATTTATTAAACCTGCAGTGAGAAAGGTTGCTATAGTCGTTTGCGTCCGTTCCTGTTAGAGTACGTTATTCTAACAACTGACTTGCGTTTCGAGAACGAAGATTGATCGCAGCTATTTATCTATGCTCTCGAGATCGTGAACTTTCACATACGGAGTGTGGATCTCTTTGATTAGCTGACGCTTGACGAAAAAGTATCAAGAATTTAATATTATTCTTAGTTGCTTTAAAAATCACAGAAGGACATTCCGTGAATAGTATCTGTAGTTCATTAAAAGTTAAATATAAAAACTACCCAAACAACTCGAAACCAATGAACAATGTACCAAAACATTCAGAAATTTTATTCGGAATTCTGTATTAATTAACAAACTTTATTGAGAATCCCATGCGTCGTTTCATAAACTCACGAGATTCGATTGGTTTTTATAATATAAATGAGATTTTTATAATAAAAACTGAGAATAAACCGATATACACAACACCTGCTCCATCAAACACGAACGATGATCATTATGCTAATGCTCCTAAAATTCAAGCTTAAGTTCTCAACTCGAAAGAAACCTTACCCACAACGCAACTTGATCTACACTCGTTTAGACGATGGACATTCAACGCACATAAAAAATTAACCATGTCAAAACGAACGAGGTATCGAACAGGCGCCAATTATGCCAAATGAGCGCTTATTCCGTGCACCATAAATCGATATCACGCTATACGTGGAGTAACAGTTACGCCCTTAAAGGATTCGTTTCGATAAACTGTGCACCGAATTATATTTATACAATAAAGGACCTTGTTATGAAAGCTGAAAGTGTCAGAATTACGTAACGGTGGAAGCGTCTGTTACGCCCTGTTAAAACGCCCTTCGCACTAACAAGACGGACAGAGATGAATCGATGTGGTTTTTATGAGAGTGAGCGGGGTGGAAGATAAACAAAACTCTTGAAAAACACTTGTGAGATAACAAAGGCTGGCTTCCACGAAGACGTCCAATAATTTGTCTTTTTAATTTTACGGCGGACTGCCATAGCTTTTAAATATATATTTTTTTCTTTCTACTCGACCTCGGTCAGTTCCATTAGGTCGAGAGGCTGCGTATTGGGGAACTCATTACGACCTCTTTCGCTGTGAAAATTCTTTAATGACTTATTGTTTCTAGAACCTTGCTCGGGAACGAACTACATATGTGTAATTTAAAAACCTGTAACCTTACTTTTGTTCCTTGGACTGTGTTAAGTTCAGTCGTTACCGAAGTAAGTACTATAATGTTTTTTTTTTCAAGCGAGCCGGGATAAAAACGTAAGAAATACATTCGAAGCAAAATAAAGAAAAAAATAATTAAAACGTGTCGTAATATAATAAGTAATATGAAATAAAATCCGAACTAAGCACAATAAAAATGAAACGGACGTAAAAGGATTCGAAACCAGTTCTGACGTACCATCGGTTTAGTTGTAAAAAAGCTCGTTCCATATAATATAACCCATTACAACCCCGAGAATCACTGTTCAGCCAATCGTTATGAGGAATTCGAAAATGGAACGCAAGTTCGATTTTTAATTGTTTCTGAAGAATTTTATGCCAGTGTTTTGTAACAATTTGAAATATTTTTTTATTGTTTTACTTTGAATACAAGCTCTGACATAAATAGTTTCGATCTTAGTATCAATGATAAATATTTGGATCTCGATATCGTTTTTTTTGTAAATTTCGACAAAAAAAAATTGTAACTCCATTCTTTTCGGATTTTTTTCGGACCTTGAGATCAATCAAAACTGATCAACAAGCTTTTTCTATGCAGGTGTATATTTCATGTAATTAGTTTAAAAAAAGTAAAACGTTAATTCAATACTCAATCATTCCAATTACCAACAAGATAGCTTACATCTAGCGGAAATGGTCGAATAGTTAGAGTATCGTAAGTAAATGATGGGAAAAAATGTGACATGGGGGTTTAAATGGACCCCATTCGGAGCGTGGCCGGAACCCGCTAATGAGCGATTAGTGTTGCCAGTTGCGGATAATACTCCACTAATAGTTGGGGCGTGTACAATGTGAGGGTAGCATTATTGGGGATGATTTGTATATTGAGTTTTTTTGCTTCGAGTATGACATCACTATTAAAAAAATTTAGTTGTTTAATTACCGTTTAAGATGCATTGGTTAAAGTCCTTATAGTTTTAAATATGTTTTACAAATATTGCATAATTAACAGAACAATTATTTAAAAGTTTGAAAGACATAATCTCAATAACTAGGTACTGGCCCGCTAAGAGAAAACCTTTTTGTATTAGACAATCTGTTTATAAAGGAAGGATGGATTCATGTTAACTAATATTAAAAATGCGAATGTCAGTTTGTTATTTCCTTGATGAAGAAATTTTACACACTTACGGAGTACGAACGGGTATAGAATATAGTAGGCTCTTTTTTATGTCTGTCTGGTAGGTGGTTACCATTTGTTTGTCAAAAATCTTGTCATTTTAAATGGTCAATAAAATCCAAATTTACGTCATACTCCCGATATGATTGTCTTCTCAATCGCCTCTTTTATTGACAGTATCTCACCTACACTTGTCACAGTTTCCAAGAAAACTGTCACGAAACCATAAAGCTTTACGATCGATATAACATATATCGGAATACCCTCATATTTTATGTCCAATTTAGGTGTTTTTTTCATTACTTAGACCCTATTGTGTCAAACTGTTCGTTGGTTAGTTATCGCTTCCAAGTAGATTCGCGGCCGACCACCCACGGGCTGGGACTACTATTGTAACTCGAACTGTGTCCATGACCTGACATTATATAGTATAAAATGATAATAAAAACCTTTGATAGCCGTCGGATTCGATTTTTAATCGAAAAAAGATATCGAAAGTTGTCTAGATGAGGTAACCAATAGTGACAATAAAAAACTTTTTAACAACGAGATGAAAAGAAAATAGAAAATGTTTACACCACATTATGGTAGTAACCATATAAGAATACGTGGTAGAAATACACGTATTTACGCCTGTATATCCCTGAATGGGTCTGTCTGTCTGTATCCCCGAATGGGTAGGCAGAGGTGTATTTCGATCTCACCTAATAGGGGGCGAGCTTATCATAAAGCGGGCAGTTTGTGGTGGGCTATATGTTTACAAGAGAACAACTTTAGTCGCCTACACCCACGGGAAAAGATGGGGTGACCCTATTCTACTCCACTGGGAACCAACATGGCATGCTCCAATATTTATGTTTAGGTAATGGTACAGTCCACCTGACTAACTGTATGATACTTGGAAACGATAAGGCTAGGAAGACGAAGTATGCATATTATCAGAAATTGATATCGTATCGAAATTAGTAATTTGTTTGTTATCGGAAATTAAACAATAAAAATATTTATTCTTAATCTTTATAAATGCTATGATTAGATTCAGAAAAATGTTTTATATAGAAATAGGCCACTAGGGAATCCCTATTTATTTCAAAGCAGATCGGCCCGTTATCGGTGCAACAACCGTTAAATAAATCTCATAGGTTATAGTGGTATTAGAAATTTCTTAGTAATAACACAGAGTTTGAAATTGTACCGGTTGACGGCAATAGGCTTGTCACACACACAACACAAAATAAATGAATACAGAAAGTTAAATTCATACAAGTAGCAAAAACGAGTACGGGTACACCCACGCAGATACTCAATTACCAACTATAAAGTAATCTGTGGTACTGTCGTCAAAGCGCGGGAAATCGTACCATAGCGTGGCGTGGCGATTGAAGTTCGAACAGACGGGCTTAAAAAGAAAAAAATAAATAAAAAACAGTTATGACTTTTTTTTGCAATTACGTTATTGTTCCTTGAAATGAAATATGTTTGTACATTTTAAGTTCAAAATGTCGGCAATTTTACAACCGTAACTTGTCATGGTTATCGCTCACGAGAAAAACATGAGTTCGTGATCTATGGTAGGGCATGTTGTCTGTGGTTAAAATTTAATCAATTTTTTAATTTCATTTTATGTGTGTACGTTTTGTTATATTAATAAACTTATTGCGTTTTGAGTAAGTGAACTATATTTTTTACTCATTACAAAGAGACCCTACGACTTGCATCAGATTAATAAATTTTATAGGTATGTACTTTTATGATGACAGCTATTTTTAACCGCACTGGCATTAAGAAACCTTTATTTTTGTTCAGTGTTACATAAATTCAATTTATAGGAAACTCTGCCCCTGCGAACTTCGTACCGCCTAACAGTCGATTCTTTAATTATATTTTTTATTATTCTCTGCGTAAGAACCATCCTCGTACTTCAAGGAATATTCTAAAAAAAGAATTAGCGAAATCGGTTTAGGTATTCTCGAGATTTGCGCTTATCAACACATTCAGCGATTCATTTTTTATTATAGATTATGTTAAAAAATAAAAGCGGTCTCATTATATATCAATGAATTTATTATAGAACTGGTATCGCCCGCGTGAATTTTTTATCCCGATCCCGCATCCCATAGGAACCTCTTCCCGGGCCCGAGATCTGCTTCTGTTTGCTTGTGGGTCGTTCCTCTTTCACACCATGTTTGCCTCCACAGAACTCGGTAAAAACCAATAAACATTACGACATGGCCCTTAGTAATTATGGTCACTAATTAAGTTATTTTCTTTGTTCTGTCGTACCTGAATCAGAAACAGTTGCAAAAGTTAAAACTATACTTTTCCCGCTAACTATCGGTAGTAAAAAAACGTTGAAATTATACTTTCAGGTACAACACTACAAAAGAAACAAATATTAAAAACTTACAAGAAAGAACTTACAATTCATTACGATTAAAAAAATATCGAGTTATTATGGAGGTCCAAATCTAATACTAATAAGGAGACGACAAGACCGTCTGTATAACTAACTAGTCTAACATGGAAAATAAAAGCTATGGGTGATGCACACCCGCCCGCTGCGCAAGCGCAGGTACCGTCAGCAGTAGCAGCCATACAATCAAAAAATTATAAGTCATGCATTTTATATTACTGGTATGATTCAATTTTTCGTTTTAATTTAAAATAATTGTATTTCAAAGGGTAAAGCAATATTTGTGAAGTAGTTTCAATTGTTGATAATAAATTTAATTTGTGAGATGATAGGAATATTATTTTTAATTATTAGCCGCTCGAATTTCATATAGGTAACATACTTTAAACATTTCAAGTAAGTTATGATGAAATCTTAGACCATCAGTAATGACGTCATTATTATTGTCGACGGCAGAAGGTTGCAAGCGACATTGATTGTTCAAAGTGAAAAGATCCCTTATTCATTTAACTGAAAGGTGATTTTCTTGTGAATTGGCATTGACGCTTACATCTTTTAGCGTTTTAACCTACCGTTGTTATTTTATTCAAATTTTTGCGTAATCAAAAGCTCTGTGTTGTGGTGACTGCCATATTAATTAAGCTACCTTTAAATTTCTTTCATCGGGGTTTACTTGAATTTATGCGTGACGTAAATAAAAAAAATGTGCTCCTTAATATTTATTCAACAGTCAGACGTGTGTGGTTTTTTGAAACGCGATAAGATTAATCTGAATTCTTATTTGACATGTACTCATCTGTCATCTCAATCAGGTTTGTCAAACAGATAATGTGATGTTCTTACTTGTGATAAAAAAATAAATATAGATGTATTTTTTGGTATTATCCAAAAATATAAAATTTTAAGCATAATAGATTCTGTAACTATCTTAACGCCAGTTACTTAGAAACGTAACGCAGGCCTATACATCCACATTTCTCGGTAGCTATATTTTTTAGATTATTTTCAGCCTCAAATCGCAAGATTTCAAGAATAAGTTCCATGTAATAAATTCATGGTGTACGAGTATAGTCTAGTGGTTAAGGCGTACACCTGGTTTACTCTCCTTCCGTCACCAAGCTGTACAAGAACCTTACTACTCAGTAGAATAGAAATAAATACTATAACACCCGTACATTTTCTGTCGACCGTACCCCAAAAATCCAGTGAAAAGAATATTTGCTCACACGGACCGGTGACGGCGCAAACATGATTGTGTGTGTGGCCAACACCGGTAGCGTCAGTAAACAAATGTGTTGACTGTACATTGTGGAGGAATTTCCACTGTTTGAGGGTCCAAGGCTACCTGTAATAGGCTGTAGACAGGGTCTTTGGGCGATATTTCCGGTGTATTTGGTCAAGATTTGGATAGAATAATGTAGGAAGATAAATATAGTTAAAATCGCGTTTAAAAACGAGACTGCTGATTTACGATGACCAGTAACCCTACGCTTTCGGAGGGTGAAATACACCTCCCATACATTCGTTTGAAACAAAAATACCGATCGAATTGAGAATATCCTCCTTTTTGAAGTCGGTTAAATACGTTTTTTAGGAAGAGTTCATTTATTTATAGGTTTATTTTGTCGCCAGAGGTCGTAAGCTACGGTGACTGCATACTATCAGGGATACACTCACATAGCGTAGCAAAAAATAGGATGATATGGTTTATAAGTTCAATTAAACTGCAATAATTGTTATAGATATGAAGTCATTCTCCTTTAAAAAAATCCTTTTTTCAATATCGTGTGGGGAAAAATGGCCGCTGCATATGATGGACCGTGAGAAATGGTTATCTATTACTCCTTGAAACTAGTGGTTATTTATAAAAAATATAATGTTACATTGTTTTAACCAAAAACTTACAGGTAACATAGGTAATTTAGCAATGAGCTCGTGGCTCAGACCGCGTGAGATTTTGATCCCGTTTCCACAATCCATGGAAACCTATTCCGGGTATAAAAGGTAACCTATGTGTTATTCCAGACTATAACCTATCCCTGTACCAAATTTCAGCCAGATCCGTTCAGCCGTTTGAGCGTGATGGAGCAACATTCAAACATCTTCCCAAACTTTTGAAATATTCTATAAGTATCTACATATAAAGAAGATTATATTAGGCCTAACATGTTTTTCATTAAAACCAAAATTAAAAGCTTATTAAGACATTGTGCTTCAGACTTTGGAATCTGTTTCTACCCTCAACACAAAAAATTCATTGACAGACAGACACACAGGCACAGGTTCTTGACATCAAAGTTACAGGTTGTAGACATGACTTGCGTTTTGGGGTCCGTATGTATTTACTTATGTTATAATAGTCACTCCATCCACACGAGATGAATCAAGATGTGGGAATCTGTGGATGAGGCAACAGTTAAATAATGCTTTTGGTTTTTTTTTTCATATGTATAGTGTTAGAAATTATTAATTTATGATTTAAAAAAAAGTGGGAACAAATTTTACAAGAAAGCAAAATTTTGAAATTTATATCAAATCAAATCAAAATCATTTATTTGTATAAAATAAAATATAAAACTGTTAACTGCCCATACACCAATCCATTGCGCACTTTTCCATTGAGGTTGTCTGGAAGAAATCGCGCTTAGCGATAAGACCGCCGTTTGTACTGCCACTAATGTATCATTGTTGTTTTTTTCTTTTGTATTTTCATATGGTGTACAATAAAGAATATTGTATTGTATTGTATTGTATAAAAAAACAAATTAATGTAGAAATTAGTGCTGTTTTTTTTAATATGAGTTACGCCTGTATCTTACTATCATTTTTACAAACTGTTATGGCTTTTACTAAAGAGTGACATATATTGCAGAACTCGAATAGTTGGGACAGAGGCAGATAGATAATGATGATTGTTGGATGTTGAAGAGAATTAACATATCTAATAATTATTTCGGATTAGAATATTTTTGGATAAAGATAGGATAGGACCAGCTACTTATTCTTCATCTTCTTCATCCTAGCGTTAATTCCCAGTCGCATCCGAAGCTTTCAGCTCGGAGTCTGGGGTCCGCTTTACCAGTCTTAACTGCGGATTTGGCTAGACCTCGATATTTTCCGTGAAGTGATTCACGCTACCTATTGATAGTAAACCTAAGGTAAATGTTAGAATTGAGGTTCACATCGCCTTAGCTCGAAGAATTAAAAACCAAAACCTCCCCATTAAACTACAACACTTTAGTTAGTCATTAGTCATTAGTGATTGATTAGTTAGTAAATCGGACATTAAAATATTCCAAAATACCGCATCCATCTTTCTCTGCTCCTGCACCTCGTTCCGTGATGTTATCCAATTGCCAGTCATGCACCCTAACGAACATCAGGCCCTTTTTATATACGTATACATAAATTTTATTTGTTTGTTTTGTCCGTCCAACGCACTGTTTTCGTACGAATTTATAGGTTTCCCTTTTATTTCCAACTTTTCTTTAGTATAATTGGACAAGGGACGCTTGTATGGCTTATTCTATAATTGTTTCTGAGAAGGCGCCATTTTTTCGTTTTGTTGAGAAGTTAGAATTGTTTGGCGGTTTTCTTTTATAAATAGGAAGTCGTATTAAACAGTTTTTACTTTCAACGTGAGTTAGAAAACCAGCCAAGTGCGAGTCGGACTTACGCAACGGGTTCCTTACAAAGTTATTAGGTATGTTTATGTAGTGACATAAACGGAATAGAAAGACAAACTTAACTTTGCCGTTGAGAAACTGCTTTCAATATACATCGACATAGGTTGTAATCAGTTTACCAACTGTAGTGGGTAAGTAGAGCTATACTATTCCATCACGAATGTATTGCTTGATATGGGAAGTAATCATTTCTTAATTAATGTCTAACTTAGGTACGTGATGCCCGCTTGACGGCAATCGACTCTAGAAGCGGGACTCTTTTTTGGGCTAGACTAGTTCCCTATTACTTGGGGTCGTATACATATAATAGTTAGCGAAACGTGGATGTTTAATAAACCTCTGCTTACCCCTTCGGCGAATTGCAGCTGTTAATATAATATATGTATGTAAGATTTTTTGTTGCTCCTTTTAGTCGATAACGCACCATGAAACCTCTAGCGTACCGTTTACTTATTTACCACAACAGTAGTACACAAAAATTACAATATATTTATACATTTTCCTTGTCTATCTATCGCTATAACCAATGTTATAACTATCGTAAGCTATTTATCAAGATCTAAATAGTTCTGATGTCAATGACTTCGGTTTTAAGTGTATACTATTACATGCAACTTTTTTGCTGAGCGTATCGATTGTGGATTGAAAAACAACAGGTATTACGTGTACATCACTATAGTGGATAAGTAGGTACTTGACACTAAATATTGCATCATTATTTTAAAGTAGAAGTAAAGAGTGTAATTTAAAAAAAAGGTGGTACCCCCTTTTTTATCGTGCGAAAAATCCCTACGGATACCTCCCCCGCCGGAGCCGGAGGATGAGGTTAAGTCGGACTCGAACCGACTGAAACGCATGCCGTCTGTGGGCCGTCGGTTGCCAGAGGTGAGATTGTCGTAGCCATATTCCTTGCACCTCGGCCGACCCAGGGCCATATCTCTCGATCTCTCGAATTTGTACCACCCCATCTCTCCTCGCATGCACATGGCAATAAGGGTCTATATCCTTTTAAAAGGTTTACTCTATCTTTGTACCAAATTTCATCAAAATCGGTTTAGTGGTTTAGGCATGAAAGCGAAAGACATACAGACAGAAAGACAGACAAACAGAGTTACTTTTACATTTATGATATTAGCATGGAATATCGATTAGTATGGATGGAAGTTTGGATATGGATATGGATATGGATGTTCTAGAATCTAGAATACACATCAATGTAGGGCTAGGCACTTCGCCAGGCAACACACCTTATTAAAGACTAATAAAATTCAGTCCACATATATTATGATAAGGTTGTATAATAAATTCCATACGCGCATAAATATGACCGATTTGGCGATAGGTGGCGCCAAGGGCGATTTATTGACTAATTCCGATGCATCCCGCAAAGAATTCATCAATTTATTGACTAATTCCGATGCATCCCGCAAAGAATTCATCAATTTATTGACTTATTCCAATGCATACCGCAAAGAATTCATCACACGCTTCTTGATGATTGATGCCCTTCGGCGCGAATATCATTTTGTGAATGTGCCACTTTCGATACTGCAAAGTGCAATTTTGAACGTAGAGTTATGCATATAACTCCGGACACGTATCTTGGACCTAAAATGTGCCCTATACGCGTAGTACACATTTCTTGGGTGTCTTTTGCGGATATCACGGGGTGCTACTGCGGTGGACGAACTCAAATTCACCAAGCATAGATTATTACATAGCAATCCGCGGACGCCAGAGCCTCGTTTATCTTGCGATTTAGGTCCTAGATACGGAGCCCAGAGTTATACTCATATTTTAGGGTTCTTCGCCTCAAAAGGAAAGAACCCCAATAAACTTATTTGGTTGCAGACAAAATGATAATTAACAGACAGATGATTCTGTTTGTCAGGTAGAAAATATCAATTAATAAAGTCACTGATTCCTTGGGGTAGGAATATGTTGCAGTGGCGAAGAGTAAAAATTTTCAAAAGGGAAGCCTGTGAAAAAAAAATTACCTCTATCTAGTTCAACGTGCACCATGCGACCCTTTAAGAAGCCGAAAGGAATCAGCAATGCAATTCTGTAAGCTCACAGTGACGAGCACAACGTTGCGACAACCTTAATAGAGATTCTCATTGGTCGGACTGGGTGACGTCACTGGAGATCCACCAATGACAATTTATATCAAGGCTGTCGCATTGCAGGAAGCGACACACTATGGAGTTCTTCAAGAAGGGCATTAGAAGGTTTCTTCAGGGTCGGCAGCACGACTGTGACGCCCCTGGTGTTGCATACGTCCATAGGCCACGGTAACCACTTTCAATCAGGTGGGCCGTGTGCTTGTCTGCCACCTAAGTGGCATAAAAAGAATAGGGATCCCTCCCAACTGATATGAAATGTATGTTACCAAAACAAAAAACAAAAGTTTACGTCTACAGAACCCTCAGTGTGCCTGTCAGACTCATACTTGAACGCTTATTTAATATTACCTGCCCAGTTTCACAAGTAACAACATTTAAGCGTATGTTATGTACTCAGTATAGTTTTGCTTGTCATGTCAACATCGTGATTCAATTCAATCACTTTATCTTCGTGATTGCCTTTGCAAGCAAATTGACTTTTGCCCCTATTAAATAAAGTTTATTTATATACAATTATGTTTACGACGAATAACGCGATAATTGTATGGAAATGTGCAAATGAACTGCCTGCCTTTTCGACCTATGACGCAGTCGCTTCACGGAAAGTTCAGCTAAACCAGCAGTTTGGAAAAAGCGGACCCCAGACTTCGAGGTGAAAGCTTTGGATGTCACTGGGATTAACACTAGGATGATGAAGAAGAAGACAAATCAAAAGGAGAAGTAGTAAGCAGTCACGGATCTGGACCGGCTCCTCATAAGCTGACATGCACGTTTTTATCGGTCACAACAATTTCTTCTGACTGACTGACGGACTGACCTTATTTTTTTCCTTAGTCACCATAAAAATACATCATTTAAAATACCTTCATCCCTTGATAACATCAAAATTGATACTGTCTGAAGTTTATACGAATATCACTCTTTGAAATAAAAAAAAAATCACTTTTTAACTGATTTTATTTACTTTAAAGTATCAAAAATTGAGGTTTGAATCTGCCTACCCTACAATACTCATAAAAGTTTAATTCATTACTATCAAAGGTCTGTAAGATTTCTCAACGTTTTAAGGGTTAGTTGTTTTTTTGTTCGTAACGGTCTGAGAGACCTCGAGTGGTTCAAGTGTGCTGTTAGTGAAATTACTGAAACCGCCACTTGTGACTGTAATGGGTGCAGGGTCGATGCTTGAGCATGCTTTTTTATGAGCCGTGTTGTGACAAAGTGCAGTTTTATCTTAATTTAGGATTTTGGCAAGACAATTTTTAACGGCGAAATACAGCTAATAACCGATTTTGTTGTGTTGATTCCCGCGAGAGTAAAATTCCCACCCCATTTTTTTTCGTGGTTGTTGTAGTAGTGTGAGGCGACTTAAGGATAGGGCTATTCTCCTTCCGATAGTAAACACACAACACATAACAAAGTTAGGTGGGTACGCTTGACTATAATAGACATACGTGGGACTGAAAAGTGTTTGTTAATACACCTCAGCTTACCCCTTCTGGGATACACAGGCATGAATATAATGTGCCTCAATCAATCAATTAGCCTATTGCAGTCCACTGCTGGACATAGGCCTCTCCCAATATGCGCCACGTTTGCCGATCCTCCGCCTTCCGCATCCAGTCCGTCCCAGCCACCCTTCGTAGGTCGTCAGTCCACCTGGCTTGGGGGTGTCCCACCTTACGTTTTCCTTCTCGCGGTCTCCACTCCACTGATAATGTGCCTATGTATTTTTATTATATTCGGAGTGCGGCATATCAGGAGACTTAGTCTGTTGCATCAGTTGATAGACCAATTAGGCTTTTTTCCGTATGTTCCAAAAGTTCCACGGATGGTTTTAAAAATAAGTCCATAAGTCACGGGAACAGAATTCCACGCAGACATAGCCGTGGGCATCAACCAGTATTATTAAATTTCGTGTGTAAAACTAAATTCACAAAATCGAACGAGGCCCTAAAAATCACACCAAAAACCACATTATCAACTCCATTTTTTTCTGCTGTCCATATCTGATGGTGCCCAAATCTTAAGGGATTAAGATAGTGCGATATTTGTTTGGCGACAATCTGTGTGTTATCTCGACGGCTGCCCATCCTGTCCAATATATTCAAGCGAAATGTTTTGGTGTTGCGGTTTGCTCGTGTGAAACTGATACCGTGTTTCTGGTTTAATCGAGGGTTTTACGGTTACCTGGTTTTATAGGAATGGAATTTGATAAAGGCAGGTAAATATAGTACCTTTTATAAAAGGTACACGAATACCTACTCTTTACAATTATTTTAAAAGATGGAGTCTCCTTAGTAACAACGGTAGATCATGAAACCCTTTTACATTGTGGAAAACACATTTTACTTAAATAAAGTAAAGGGACTAACACGGACCAGATCCGGAATGGTGGTCCATATCATCTGGACTTTACCCTAGCTTCTTACCATACAGCAGGACGTAGTCATTTAACGTCTGATTATTAAAAAAAAACTCAATTATAAGTTAAATAGTAAAGTTCTATAAGTCATTGCAAATCGAAGCAGTTTTACCAGTTATGTAGATATATGGAAAAGTTTATATAAACGAGTTAGTAATTTATCACTCCAGATCTTGGGCAATCCCAATGCTAATCCTGCAAGGTATACTCATTTAAATACTGGACATTTTACAATATTACACCAAACCCAAAAAAGTACAAGCCGTTAGGGTAAACGCTCATAAAACTATACAATACAAATAAAAGGACACATCGTAAGAAGCAAATATTAATCCGCTTGCCGCCAGTCCCATAGCGCTTGTCGCCAGTCCCGTAGCGCTTGTCGCCTGTCCAATAGCGCTCGCCTCAGCAAAAGAAATTACGCTTAGAGCATACACAATTCCCACACAAATGAACCACCTTCAGACAAACCGAGCTTCAGATCAAAATCGACGCGTCCTTATCTTTCGTTCCGTCGCATTTTTTGTTCTTTATTTTAATACAAATAAAGGTAAACAGAATGGAGTGAGCCCATCCGGTGTCATTGTGGGTACAGTATTTCGCCATTGTAGACGAATCACGGGAAATCTCCTGTTGAGGTGAGCACTATTGTTTGTTTAATAATTGCTATTGTTTGTGAATAAGAAATGGTCAAGTGTAGCTATTAGATAGCGTTTCAAAAAGGTAATGCCAAAAATTTTAAAGAGTAAGCCACTGTGGGATTGGGTTTGGCAGTTTTGGGCGCGTAATCGAAAAGATTTCCTTTTAAATGCTCTTTTGGTAACGAAATACTATCTTGGAAAAATATGCTATTGCTTAGATAGTGTATATAGTAGAAATTACCAAAGAACTAGTGAATACTTATTGTTTAGGAGATGTTGATTAACAGAATAAGGAAATAAACCAGCGAAATGACACGAAAATGAGCTCGATTCTCTTTTCTAAATATTAATCAATATGATACTGACAACTTGAACTATATCTTCATTTGTTAAAGAAGATGATTCTTATGAGGAGTTTTTTTATGCTCTTCTACTACTGATTACCTAATTAATTTAAAATATTACTGAGTAGTTAAAATGGCTTAGTACCTAAGTAAACTTTTTGGAGAACGTGTTCTCGGCCAAGGAGAAAGAAGAAAATGGGAAATAAGAAGGGAAGAAATCCTCCATAGTTCTTCGTAGCTTATTTGTTAATAATATTCAACTGTCATTATAATATTATTATTCTGTCGAGATGGTTCTTAAGCCAGGATCCGACTAGTGGCCTTGTAGTTAAGCCACTAACAAATGCTATATTTATGGACTAAAATGAGTCATAGTCACCGAGCGATGACCTGTTTGGCGTTGCGGTTGAAATTTTGACTGCAACTACTCGGGTCGCGGGTTTGTTTTCAGCTCCTTATTCTCCCCTCCAGGGACCAGATTCACTAACTTTACGTTTAAGTTTTTGTGCGTTTGTGACTTCTAAAACGTAACGTACCATTTCGATGAGTAAAACTATAGTTTTCTTTGTGGGTTTTCGGTAAAGAAGAAAACGTAAGTAGGTATATTATATGACATAATGACAACCATGCCAGACCAAAAAATTGCTATAATTATTTATTGATCTTACTGAATATCACGTTTTACGTTATCGAAATGGAAGTCACGCGTATACGAAACGTGGCGTTAGTGAATTGAATGTTATAGGATTTGACGTATATGACACGTATTTTGATATTTATGATATACGTTAAATCCCATACATTTATCATTCTATTCCACAATACGCCGGCTAACGAATTACCACTTGTCTAGGGGGGCCGAGCAGAGTAGTTAAAACTACGAACACAGCTTGTTATTCTATAAAACTTAACTATAACCACTACAGCTTCTTGGTCATGAAGAGACTCCTTAAATTAAGTATCTATTTACAGACTATCGTTACACTTTAAACAAATCGTTACTAAGTTTATAATATCCTAAATATTCTCTTACAGTATCAACAACATGTAATGTAAAGCTATTTATAGCCTCGACCAGCGTTTTATGGCTTATTATCGTCATTATTTCCTGTTTCAAGTCCAAGTACACTTCTGAAAATCAATAAGTATACAGACATTTACGCATTTATATCCCTGAAGAGGTAAGCAGAAGTGTATTCACAACCACATTTCGCCAAATATGATTTTCAGCCCCACGTAATTTGTAGTTTTTTTTTTTTTTTTAATAACGGAATAACGGATTCATTTCTTAAATAATCTCCATAATCTTGAATTTAGACTCCTAATAGTCTACATTTATAAAGCCTATAAGTTGCAGTGGTACTGTAACAGTTAGTACTAGACATCCGAGAACAAATATTGCAAAGCGATTCTTTGTAATTGGAGACGAAACCCAACGCGGAGCTGCTACTTAGAATCGTACCACAGGAAAACATTTGTTGTTCCAGGAATCAGAAGTGGGATCAATACATTTGTTAAATATAAAAAAAAAATAGCTTTGCAAAATAGAATTGGACTGTCCGCTACACGTCGTTAGATGTTTGTAGAAAAAGACGCTAGGCTTCATGGTAGACAAAATTTTTCATAAGATTCACTAAAATTGTGAACGCATATGGTTCTTATTATGGGTAAACTCGTCCATCTAATGTTAAAACCCCTTATTCCGAATCTGACCCGTAAACTTGACCCGGTCACGGGTTAGGTTAGAAACTTAAAGAATTTCTTTCGAACGTAACCCTCTTCCTAACCTGACCCAGGTGTGTCGTTCCTATCATAACCCGAATTGCGTTTTTGGTAAATCTTTCGCGCAATTAGACTTGGGTAGATTAGGTTAGAAGGCGCCATTAGCCTTTGTGGTTATTTTTTTTATATAATGTTTACCAAAAACGCAATTCGGGTTATGATAGGAACGACACGACGGGTCAAGTTAGGAAGAGGGTTACGTTCGGAACAAATATTACGTTATTTTTCAAGTTTCTAACCTAACCCGTGACCGGGTCAGGGTTCTCGGGTCAGGTTCGGAATAAACGGTTAAAACTACCTACATATAAACCAGTTTTTGTATACCTCGGGACACGCGCACATCGCGATATGTTTGGTGAATTTGAGTACCACCGCAGTAGCACCCCGTGCTATCCTCAGAAGACACCCAAGAAACGTGTACTACGCGTATAGAGTACATTTTAGGTCCCAAGATATAATTATGTCCCGAACAATAATATAAAAGGTCTTACTCGTACATCGTAATCTCTATTCCCATTTCCAAGGTGCTCTGGTGACCTTCACCTGTACACACATCCTGTAATATTTTCTTTGCTACCTTGAAGTTAAGCAAGTTTAAGTAATCATAGTCAGGGAACAGAAACTTGCTATCTATTACAATAGCTACTAAAGAAAACATTCACATATTTTGCATAATGCCACTAATCCGAATTGGTGATCTTGAGGCCATTGCTCTGGCCGCCAAACCCAGGTTCTTTGGATCATTAAATACGTATTAACAGCCAATTAGCGAGGTAATTTACTTAAAAGTCTCCGTGGTGGTTTCAGTCAATAAATCATTTAACAAATTGCTTAAGTTTCCTGTCCTATTTCTTTTTTTTTGCTAGGATGACGCAAAAAAATGGTTTGCTCTTTTGTATTATAATTATGTCTCGGTTTTGAGTCAATCTGGTTGAGCTATGGTAGAAAATATTTGCTTAAAGTTGACAGACAATAAAATTGTAATTTCTGAATTCCAATCCATGATTGGTGAAATGTGGGTGTTGTTTTGCCTCTGCCTGACATTCTTAGGATAAAGGCGGGATTATATGTAGTACGAAACTCCAGACTAAGAGATGTCTTACGTATTTTGGCGTTTCATGGCTACTTTCTTCTTCATTAGAGTGCCAATGGTGTCTCTTGAGCACCATTATAATTTGCAATATTTTTGAAGTTATTTCTCTTAAATTAGGAAACCTTCAAATCATTCAATATAGCTGCAATGTGCTGTTGGACTTACTACGGTTCCAATACGCGCCATATCACTCGACTCTCCACCTTCCGCATCCAGTCTAACCCAGCTACCGGGTTCAGGTTGCCAGCTTATGTGGCTGTGGAGCATTCCACCTAAGGTAGTGTCTAAATAACAAATATGACATCAATAAATATATTATTATATCACCATGGTAAAATAACCAATTGCCTCATGCGATTATTATAATTTCAAGGTCGTACCTTAATGCTGATCTCATGTAGACTCGTTATAAGTAGATATTAATTTAAAAAAAAATATCATTCCGTCATTTCGATTTGGCAACCTTATCACAAGTAGTACACATACTCATGACTTTCTCTGTCTGGCGTAGGAAGAAATAACGAAGTGTGTCTGCTCTTTTGCATCTGTTCCACCATCTTTCGTACAAGTCTGTCCGTTTCGGGTGCTTTATGACCTGCCCTTTTTTAACGACTAGTAGTTTTTACTATTAACGTAAAAGCTAATGGTATGACGCACTAAAATTGTTTGTACCTGGTGTATCCATTACTTAATCATACTTACAAGTTATTTACTGCTGGGAACGTTAAGTGTTTGCAAGTTTAATTTTATTGGCCGTAACTGAGATAAGATCTTCGTGCGATTGCCTTGTAACTCAGCTAAGTCCCGCTTTTTACGGACAAACTTACTCAGTAACCGAATTAACGTAAAACGTCCATTTTCCTTCGCGGTTGCCTCACAAAAAATTGCATGTACTTAAACCTCAAGATTACATATTATATTTTTTCCTTCGACGTGAATCTGACCGGCCGTAATGAGGGGAAACTAACAGTTATCCTAACAAGCTTTTTAATACGAAAGCTACGCACCACGTGGTTTGGTTCCCGAGAGGTGCACGAGCCAGGCGCCATAAATACAGGCCTCGTCTGCGCGAGCGCAGGTACGCCCGCCAAACGAGATCGTTCCTTTTTTAAAAAACGACTCGGCCGCCAAAGGAATTTGAACCTAATTTTTAACGCTTCAAAGTCACCTTTTATAAAGTAGGTACGAAAAGTAATATCCATAATTCACTTTGGGCTTTCTCGCTTCTGAAATAAAGCTCCTTTTTGGGAGTGTGAGGTGGAAAATATTCCTATATTCACCATTACAATATGAATTCTAATTTTGTATTCGTAAGGTCGTTTTTTCTTGGGGTTTTCGAACGGAGTTTTTTCTCGCCGTACAAGATTTTGGTTCTTTTGAGTTGTTTTTTCTGACAGCGAGAAACGGGCGCTCTCTGGTGGGTGTTTTGCGGGGTCACCGAGGATAATAACTGTAAATTATCGTCTTTTGCTTTATTGAATTTTGACCGGACGTTTTCTAATGAGAAAAGGTATCCCTTGGAATTTGTCTAAGCGTCACTTGATCAAATAATACTGAAAGGTTTGTTAATCTTGGTTTCGTAGCTAGCAACAGTCAGATCAGTGAATATCCGTTCAACTAAACTAGGTTCTCAAGCTCCCGTCTGGTTGCCATCGAATATCGAATATCCATATCCATACTCCATACTAATATTATAAATGCGAAAGTAACTCTGTCTGTCTGTCTGTCTGTTACGCTTTCACGCCTAAACTACTGAACCGATTTTGATGAAATTTGGTATTAGGGGTAGATTAGACCTTAAGAAAGGACATAGGCTATGTTTGGTCCGCGGGCAAAAGCTAGTTTAATATAAAATAACATAATAATGAGATGGAGAATGGGTCCAATGTCTCCGCTTTGTGACTTGGTGTTACACCTTCTCAGTGGAGACCTATCAATCAAAATAGTGACGAAAATGTAATGTTTATCAGTAAAAAATGCTTCTAATCCTCTAATCAAAAGGATGCCATTGAGAATCTGATAATTGAGAGAAATGTATCTTAAATATGACCTTATGAATCTTAAAATTACGACTTACTATAAAGATAGATGCCCTCTACAGAAACTGTAGATGCCCTCTACAGAAGCTAGATGCCCTATCCCATTATCAACATTAGGTTCACCAATTTGGTACAAACATTATAAGGGTATCCGGCTCTGTCCGTGTGGTTATCATATAGCCTTGTGTTTAGCTAGGGGATTGGCTACAATTACGTACTAGCGTGTGTTAGCCGGGATTATCTAATGAAGCTGATGTATGACATAGGTTTTTTCATTCTATATGGTGTAATATTCAACGTGTATGTGAGTGAATGAGCTCATTAATGTAATCGAGTTGAGAATGAATTACGTATCGTTGAAGTTAAGCCTTTGATTCAATTTCAACGAATGGAAATCCGTTGACTAACATAATCTTTACTATAATAATAATAATATTATATTGAGGAAAGATTTGTCTTTTTGTATGTAACGAATAAACTCAAAAACTACTGGACCGATTTTAAAATTCTTACGCCATTACAAAGCTACATTATCAGGTACTATTTTGAAATCTTCTAAGAATGAGCGATCGGCCAGGTTTCCACATTCCGTGTTTTCTAAGAGGTAAATTCAAGCACTTTGTAATGAAATGCCCATGAATACCATCCCCACTGGTCACCGGTTATGGTTAAATCGAATACCACTGTGTCCTCTTCGGGAATATAACCAAAGTCGTCACAATCGCAAGCAAACAAACGTAAATTCATGTCATGGGACCTAGAAGACAGTAATAATGATTGATTACGTACTGATTACTAAGAAAAATGTTGTATTTTCTTAAGGATTTACCCCAAATCCCACAAAAGCTAATATTATTGAATTTAAATCTACTTCTGTCAAAACTGGACCAATGTTAACATGCCCTAATCCTTATATGGCAAAGAAATAAAAACTCTATTACTGCGGATATAAAGTTGGAATTGGTTTTGGTTTCCAATATCTTATCTTAAGACATTTAATACCAGCATTAACGCCGGATTATCAAGGCTTAGGTATTTCAATATTTTTGTTTGTTTCCTTCAAGTTATGTAATGTTCTGCCTACATTTTTGTATTTGTATGTTTGCTTATTTTACTTGAAAATACAAATATCTGAAACAGATATCCATAAACTACTGACTAAACCAGGATTTTAAATGTTTTTATTGTCAAATGACTATTGACAATACTATTGACTACCTATTGACAATGAATTATTTTTGACAATAGCATCTGACACTATCTCACCTGATGATAAATGATGATGTGGTTTATGGTGGAAGCACTTCTGCCAGTGCAAGAGGACGCTGAGTGCTACATTTCCATAGTTTCTGTAAATGTCCATGCTAAAATTGCAAAAGTTTACAAGGTTGGCAACATTTGTTTTTACGACATGGCCGTCCATTTTGCATTTAACTGTGTAGTTGTCGTAGTACCCATTTTTTTTTTTAATTTTAGCTTCTGCCTTGGACACTTTCGTATAAACTTAAACGACGTCAAAAATCACACAAGTCTATGCGCGCAATGCATTTAGGGATGTAAAGTGTTCTCTATTTATATATCGATAATATTGAATAATAAACCAAACTATTAAAAAAATCTGTGTCCATTTCTGTAATTACTACCGTTTTACTGAATGTATTTGTAGATTCGTTTCTACCTGAACAATATATTGGCGCCAAACCCCAGTGGACAAATAGACTGAGTAAACTTTCAACACCAATCGTTTGATAGAAATCCGGAATCAAACGGCAGCTAGACAATCGAGATCCTCAATCAAACCGGCTGACCGAGACAGCAATACCAACGCTATAGGTGTGAGAGAGACACGTGCCGTTTACTCAGCCCCGCTGCGTGCGCCGGTGCTAATGATACGGGAGGGGTTCTAATTGCGTGTGAACAAACAAACGATGTGATAATACCTACAATGTATTACGTTTTAAAGCTGTTTTAAATTCCTTTACTTTCCGTAAATACCTACTAATGAAACACATTTTAAAATCTTGTCTTTCTACAATAATTGGGCATCCGTCTAAAAATATTTACACGGTGACGTCATCATAAATGCTACTTCCACTATTTATCTTTCAAACAGATATTCGTGACCGAAAGCGAAGGATACGACGAGAAAAAAAATAAAAGGCAAAGACCCGTCCTTTCTGAGAAGTGGATTTGTTAGTATCACCATTTATTACACCACGGGTACCAATACAGCGATATTTAATGGTACGAAATTGAAAAGTCAATTATTTGGTTTGCATTATAAAAGGTATCAGAATTTTAATTGTTATGTGGCTATAAAACCTCCGTTGCTTTAATTGGGTATCTGTTCTTGTTTATAAATGTCTCGAGCCGCGAATTTTACGCCGAAAATTTAATATTTTATCATTCATAAAATGTTATTATTACGACAAGTCTAATATGGGCAAAATTGAGTAGCTTGTCAATGAATTACACGTATCCGGTGTCTGACCGATTCGAAATATTTTAAGATAACCAAATAAAGCAAATAATGAATTGGTTTGCTTCGCCAATGTCGTTTCTCAATGAATCATCTTTTATTTCAATGAGAGGGGCACGAATTCGTGCGGGCTTTTTAAATAATTACATACGACAGGTCTGATGACAGGTGGCTTCTCTGCGACCGACACGACCAACCACAGAAGGAGTGTAATCTGTATAATCTATTTGCTATTCCATTATGATTTATAATTTCTCTATTCCATCATAAATTTGAAATGTCTTAACAGAATTTAATATTAGATTTGGTGGTATCGTTAAATCCTTATAACATCTCGAGTGACACCGTCTGCAATTTGTGTTTGAAAAAAGAAAATCAGTATGGATGGCGGCTGTTCTGCTCCATTTTCAAATGTTTTTTTTTCTTTTTTTTTTTCTTTTGGCAGAGCAGTCAGTGTTTTGTAACTTTTTAAATTAGTTTTTTTTTGTTTATCGAATCACTGACAGCGATTATCGTTACCTTCATTCGTACACGTAATTAGGTTCCGAGAATTTACCGATACCGCATCTTGGTACCCAATTAACATACGAGATAAGCACCACTTTGTCGAGCATTTTAATTTCATAACGAGAACTAACGTTCGTGATACGATTTATCGAAAAATCGGTATTTGTTGTGAATGATAGTTACACGTTGTGAAATAATCGATTTCGTGCTGAGATAATGTTGGAATTAGAATTCAATACTTTTATGAGACTTCTGTCTGTTTTATCTCTTCTGCTGTGAGTGTAGGTATCCGTGTCAAATGCTTTAGGAATTTTAATTGGTAAGTATACAAACGTTATCGGAGGTCAAACTTTTTTAATATTTGCTATTTCTTGTATAACTATAGGTAGTCCAGTTTGTATAATTTTTAAACAGTTGAATGGATCAGGCTGAAATTTGGTACAGGGATAAATTAAGTACATCAATAATTGTAACAAATTATGTATTAAATAAAACAATTATGCCATTATTCTATTATCAAATCAATTCATAATCATAATTTTCAAAATTGATTCCGCTGAATCGATTTTGTAAATTATGATTATGATATCGATTAGACGTGAAAACATAACAGACAGTAACGTTTACTTGTGAAGTTATAATATTATTCTTCATTAAGTACGCTAATATATTGGAAGGGTTTTTTCGCGATTAATAAAGGTATTATGTTACGCAACCTATATTGACTTAGCGATGCACTAGATTGTGACGCCTACTCGTTGCGATAAGCCAGTTATCAGTACGAAATGGATTTACCTCTAGGTATATAGCTAGATAAAGTCCTATTTGTTATGGCATCGATCACTGCCGTCCGAGGATTAAGATATTGAGATTTAAAAGATTAGTTCAAACAATATAACTTAAGAAAACATGACATAGATTGCTACTTTGTGTACCAAGGTAGCAGTTTGATTGGAACGCAGATTAAAAATTGAATTACAAGCAAATGATTTTTAATTTTAATCAGATAATTGAAGTACATGTTAGATAACGTCTTTGGATGATAGTGGTTATTAATTTCATGTGAAAATTGGTATTGGTATCGATATCTTGGTTTTTTATCGGGCCAACACTACTGCGGCAGCCCGGTGTGCACGATTTGACAAAAAGTAGGTTCTGCCAATATGCGATTAAATTAATTTCATGTGAAAATTGGTATTCCTATCGATATCTAACTTTTTATCATACCATTACTTGAGTTGGAACCGGATGTATAGGAATTATAAACAAAATTACCGAAAAATAGTATTACTTGATTGCTCGCGGTTCCACCCCGCGTGGATGTCGGTTATCGCGACCAAACATAGCCTATGTCCTTTCCCAAGGTCTAATCTACTTCCGTACCAAATTTCATCAAAATCGGTTCAGTGGTTTAGGTGTGAAAGCGCTACAGACAGACAGACATTTATAATATTCGTATGGATAATATTTGTATTTTTGCAACCGGAAAATCGTTACGAGAATGATGATGACTCTAATGTACTGGTGAGAAGAACTTCAAGCAGCTGATGGAATAATTATTTCTTCGTATTCTACAAACAACTGACAACACCAGCTGCTAATTAACTTAATTGGCAACCCTACACAGCCTGAGACAAAGTAAGCCTACAATAAAATGTATCATAACGATGACAAACGTAATCTACCTTATCTTATTGTCTGTTTGTCTGTCTGTTACATTCTCACGATTAATTATCCGTAATGGAACTTGACAACTGACAAGAGGCTGTCTAAACCCTGATGAAGATAGCGAACAGGTGCCCTTAATTGTCAGCCCTTTGCCTGCTCTCAGCTGTGTTCTCTGCGAATCCTAGGACCACGTGGAGAGCTTCCGAGTAACCCTCAAGATCGCTGCTCTCACCTCAATTGGCGATTCCACAAGGTGGGGGAGGCGGCAGTGGTAAGTGAGGATAAGGTGGTGGAGGCGGCAGCGTCTCACTAATCTTGGGAGCAAGGCGCTACCGTTTCTGTTGCCCAGACGCAGTACCTATCGAAGTGAAGTACGAGTGGACTAAGTATGATGGTTTGGGTGTGTATAAGGTCCCCAACAAGAACTACCTACCCGGGCAAGCCAACCTCACCTGCAAGCCTGCACTTGCTGATTGAACAAGGCTCTGATGCAGCCTTTCCTCTTGAGGTCAGAGGGCAGTAACCGTATAAGGTGAACCGAAAGAAGTAAGCGGTTCTAGTATTCTAAAACCATATTACAAGCTATTACCTATTATTAGTTTCGGATGCCGTGTTGGTTCCCGGTGAGGCAGAATAGGGCCACCCCATCTAGTGGGTGTCGTAAAAGGCGACTATGTTCCAACCACAGTATCCAAACATACAGCCCATGACAAAGTGTCGACGAAACGGCAATAGGCTCGCCCCCTATTACGTGGGATTGATAGTTGGCAAAATGTGGGTGTTAATCTGTTAATACACCTCTGCCTACCCTTTCGGGTAGTAGAGCAGTATACTTGCTCCTAGCCTAGCTCCTAGAATATATCAAACATAATATAATAATGCTATGCAGTTATCAAAAGGTGCATTCGCATTATTTAATAACAGCAATTAAAAATTGTCTCTGAAACCCTTAACTGCATATTATCTTAGAGGATTACATACACGACATGTTTACGAAAGATAAAAAAATACATGTTGTCAGTTATTAAGGTGCGACTTCGTGTATAGATACAGGCATATAACTTGACCCCAGTGATGTTACCGAATATACTCTCTCGTTCTTATCGTATACCTCGGGACACGTATCTTGGACCTAAATCGTGAGACAAAAGACCCTGGTGCAGTGGCGCGTTCAATTAGTGTAGAGCAGTAGTGAGGGGTCCCTATAACTCGATTCTTGCCAGCTTGCTCTACCTGCTCCGAATTCCATACAAAATTGCTATGGTCGTTTTGTGATGAAAGATTTTTTGAAAAGACTCTTGAAAATTTTCACTCTTCCTCACTGGTAGAGTACTTTTTTTTTTTTAACGTGCGAATAATCCCCACGGATACCTCCCCCGCCGGAGCCGGAGGAGAAGGTTCTGTCGGACTCGAACCGATTAAAACGCACGCCGTCGGTTGCCGGAGGTGAGGTTGTCGTAGCCATATCCCTTGCACCCCGGCCGACCCAGGGCCAAATCTCTCGATCTGGCCCTCATCCGGTGTGGGGACCACGGAGTCCCCAACTGGTAGAGTACCTATAGTATATTTATATGTATAGATTAAGCATTTACAGTATACCTTTAATAAGGTCTTACTTTAGTATCATCTTACAGCAACCATATAGAGCCAATTGATTGCTATATTTCTTATACATATTATTAAAATAAACTTCCAATTAATATCATAATTGCGTGTACGCATATACAACTGTCCATCAAACGTAATAAAAGGTAGTTGTGTCTAACTATTTTTTACTCAGGCATCGAACCTGCTGCCGTTTCGTTACGGTGAGCATCAATTACCTACCTTAAACGGTCTTAATTGCTCTTATCATTGCATCTAGATGTCGCTAGCAGCGAGACGAATGTCAAATGAACCAGTATGTTTTATACTTTTGCTCTATAAATAAAAGAAATATACATTTTATTGATATACCGCTTCTTATTCAATGAGATATGTTACTTGTTTTTTAGAGTTCCGTACTTTAAAAAGAAAAAATGTGTTTGTTGTCACTTTTATGCATCACTATCCACCGATCGGTAAAACTATTTTTAAAATTAAAATATCGAGGAGCAGTACTGAAAGTAGTCTACACCTATCAGCGCCGTCTAGCGGACTCCAAGACTCTGGAGGTCTGTCAAGACCTTTCTCTCGGGAATGTGTGATAGTATCAAGTTGAAACTTATACCAAGTATTCAAGTCTCCAACCTCTTACAGCTATGAAAAAATAAAACTTCTAAGTAAACAGAATAAAAAGATATTACCGTTTATGTAACACAAGTTCGTCCCTTAATTCAGTTTTGTACGGAATCCTCAGTGTGTAAGTCCGACTCGCACTTGTTCGGTTTTTCATTCTTTTGTGCACTATTATGATTATGTAGACAGTCACGCCTATAGGATACTTCTTCCTATTAAGGTGGGTATAACATATTTTTTCACAAACTATGGTTCTGGTTCACCTTTAGATCCTAGTTTATTTTAATTGGTTAATGAAATATGATTAAGTACACAGTTGACTACCTAATAAAAACGGCAAGTAGTTATGGATAGGATACAAAGTACTTTTTCCTTATATTTATCATCTTAGGCATTACTATATGCCGTCTAATTTTTATTTCCTACACTTAACTAAATTTCCCATTTCAATCAATCAATAAATTAGCCTATTGCAGTTCACTGCTGGACATAGGCCTCTCCCAATATGCACCACGTTTCCCATTTATTCAAAATTAATCCAAAACTTCAGAGGAATTACACGACGTATATAAGGTTTAGTTTTAATTTGTACTGTAAGTATTAATAGCATAATTGTTTTACTTCTAAAGAAAGTTTTTATTCATGCTACACTTATAAACCAAATAAAAATATTACCACCTAAAACTATATGCCGTCTACTTTTATTTCCTACACTTAACTAAATTTCCCATTTCAATCAATCAATAAATTAGCCTATTGCAGTTCACTGCTGGACATAGGCCTCTCCAAATATGCACCACGTTTCCCATTTATTCAAAATTAACCCAAAACTTCAGAGGAATTCCACGACGTACCTATATTAGGTTTAGTTTTAATTTGTACTGTAAGTATTAATAGCAGTATTTTACTTTTAAAGAAAGTTTTTATTCATGCTACATGCTACACTTATAAACCAAATAAAAATATTACCACCTAAAATTTAAACACAAACATTATCAGCAATTAAATCTGTTTTGACAACATATAACGTTGACATGTCCAAAAACCGGCTCCGTAACAAGAATTTAATCAACACTTTCGAGCTGACAAAAAACGAGGATCGAATCAAAAGTCAGGGCTGCCACAGCTTAGTAATTGATATAAGAGAATTTCCTTGAAGGGTCAGCCGTAATAGGCAGCCTCGGGCAAGACGGCCCATTGACCGCGTATACACTAAGTCACTAAGGGCAGGGTTGTCACGCGTACGTAACTACTCATTGTTGTCTACACTAATAATAAAAAGAGGAAAGATTTGTACCTATTTTTGTATGTTTGTATTGAATAGGCTCCGGAACTACTGTACCGATTTCAATAATTCTTTCACCTATAGAAAACTACACTATCTGGGAGTAACATAGGCTATATAACATCACGCTACTACTAAAGGGAGCGGAGCAGTGAGCATAAATGTCAATAAATCGGGCAGATTTCCATACATTAAAGTTGGACCGGAATCCGAATTCCACGCGGGCGGTGCCGCGGGCAACAGCTAGTACTAAATATAATTGATGTTGAAGTTTTTAATGTTAAGTTTTATGTTTCCTTTAAGTCTAATGTCCTTTAAGCGGGGCGGGAAAAAGCATCTGATGAGGCCGTCAAGCTGAGTGCCACCATTGTAATATGGTACATGTTTATGTGACCCTCTTTTTCGAGACTTTGCTTTTAGTTTGCCATCAGGCGAGGTGAAGTCAAATTGACGTGTCCGATATATAAAAAGTTATGCTAAGCAAATCGAAATTGCTTATTTTTATTGCAGATAACGATATTAATTAGACAAACAGTAATTAAAGTAATGTATATTATATGTTATATGTTAAAGTAATAGATGGCGTGGATAGTTTTATGGGTTCAGAATAATCATCATTCATTTTTCATATGGGAATCATCATAGTTAAATGATCTTATAAATTATATTTTATACTTTATCTATGAGTTACATAGTCCTACTGAATTTAAAAAAAAACAAGTTTTAGGTTAGGGAATTAGGTGATAACAGAATTTGCATTAATATCTAGTCTTTTAATTGTAGCTACAAAAATACTGTGAGTAATAAATAATCCTTAATACCGTAGTCCACATGTCTAACGAAACATTTACTATCATTTTTGTCAAAAATAACTGCACCAAAAAAAATTGTCCATATTAATTCGGCATTCCGCCTTTCCACACAGCAAATACCTTCGCTTAATAAAATTTGTACAAAAATTCTGAACATACGAAAACAGTGACGTCATTATATAAAGTAATTTGTGACAACCATAACTGGCTATCGACGGGACAACCATTACAGCACTTATAGAGCTCATCGTATGTCAATGTTATGTTCACAACCTGGGCCTCGATTCTGCTAAAGCACAACCACTGTCACACCACAGAGACTGCGAGATAATTCCATTTGATTTTAGCCTTTATAGTAATGCTCTCAAAGTTTAAAATTAATAACTTTTTGTAGAGTGAACGAAAGAGTGTAATGAAAATATTGTCATTTAATTTTGGACTTTAATTATATAGCAATAAAGTCTAAAATTTAATGCCAATTTTTACAGAGACCGGCACGACAGTGGTTTTGCTTTAACAGAATCGAGGGCCAGCTTTCGATTGCTTTCTTATCAAAGTTTTAATGTCGACGGGTGCAAAGTAAATAAAGTCAACTACAAATTCACGATTTTCTTTTTATTGCATTTTCGTACTAATCAAATAAGACTCCACAACCTGGCATATTTGGTTTTGAAGATTTCATTATATTTCAATAAATTTTCAAAAGTATAAAAAGCCATCTACACTCAATCTTGCAAATAGTACGAAGTTAATGCGACCAAGTAACGTTGGTCGTTTTTGCGCGGGGCGCGGGGCGGACTCCGAGCGTACACAAAATGTCATCTGCCAGTTGACTCTTTCTACTTCGCGGTCACTGTAGATGTTATGATTTACATCGGTTAACTTTATACAAAATATTTATCACGTAGTAGGATTTTCTGTTTAATAAACGACTTTATAAAAAACAGGCTAAGAGTATCATAACTGCAATTATATTCGCATGATGATTTTGGGCTACTAAGCCAAATTACCAAAATTTGTTCGATTTTCGCTGTTTATCTCAGTAATTAAAACATATTCTAATAATGTTTTATTAATATTCTGTTAATTAGTTTTATTTGTGATTTGTACTTTTTGTTTTAAGTATATTTTGGGTTAATGATTTCTTATATTTACGCGAATGTTACTCATTGAAATTAAACAACTTTACGCGAAGTTTATTTATACCTACCCTCATACGCCGAGATAACTATTGTACTGACATCAAGTCGTTTGACACCTTAGTCTTGCCCGCGACCATGGAGGCTGTAAAGGCTCCGAAACGTCGGGAATAAAATAAAGTTCACGATAAAACCGTTAAAGTTGTTTAATTTCATTATATTTTGTGTTTTTCTTTACAGAAAATTCAGCTTCAGATTTTCAAGAAAATAACTACAGTTTACCGAATATAAGTACTGGGTGAAGTAAGAATATTAAAGTAATATATTTTAAAACTAAAACTAATAATATATAATGCGTCGTAGAATTCCTCCGCATCGCATGTCTCTTGTGGTAACCAGAAGACTGGCAGCATTGCCACGTAGAATGGCAATGCTTATTCTCTGACCTAAAAAGAGGCCAGCCTTCTGGTCACAAGAAGCGTCGACCATACGTTTCGCAATCTCCCTGAAGAGATTGCAGGTGCTCGGACCCCATGACCCCAACGTTTCGACTCCAAATGGTACAAATTCATGATCTCCGATGAGATTGGAGTATTTGCGCCGTTTAAGAGCCTAACTCTGCAGAAGCAGCAGCAGCATCGGCACAGCCAGCCGTGCCAGGTACATGGGTAGGGGCAACAGTATCGACGCATGTTGCGTCCCACACTAGAGCCCTACCCATTTTCCATGGCATTAATGACATACTCGTACCATCCAGTCTCTTGCCATCGTCGCGCGCCAGACCGTTTGGTTCAAGCACAGCTGGCACACCGGCGGTGACAAGAGCACGGTGGATTATGTCATTGAGGCTGGCATGCCGTGGAATTCGCCCAGCGCTCCTGCAGCACGACAGGCCATGGTGCCCGAGTCTGTCGACGGCTTCTTCACAACGGCATCGATGCGGAGAAACACACGGTGCACCTAAACGTAGGAATGTGGCGATGCGGAAGGTAGTGTCATCTAACATAGTCCCTACGTCAGATGACGGAAGAGCTTGTAGCCAAAGACCCGATTCCCACACTCCAGCCGCCAGTAAACGGGCACGCTCAGCAGCAATAGTACGGTACATGTGTTAAGTAAATTTTGTCTTACTAAGCTGCAGAGCGGCCCGTCCCACCGACGCTGTGCGAAAAGGTTCTCTGGGAGATCGGTGTTTGGACATGCAATTTTCCAAGCGTCAGTCTTACACAATACTTCAGAATTAACTAGTGTAGGTGCAAGGATTTTCCTAGTTAATTCTTCCGTACTGTGGACTGAAGACAGGAACGCTGGTAAGCTGAAATAATCGAAAATATCTTAAACAACTTGTTTAAGATATTTTCGATTTTACAAGAATAACTAATAATTGTCATTAAAGGTTACTATTATGTTCTAGGTTTAAAATGTTAATTCTGAATGAGTACCAAATCATAATTAAATTAATAAGAGGGTAAAAATATATTTTGATTCTGTGATTAAAATAAGACTGATCAAGTAAGCCAAAATATGTGCAATTGAAATAGAAGAAGATATTTTTTTACGTTTTTGTTAATGTTAAAGATGGTAGTTTAAGTTAACGTAATAATTTGATTGTTTGTTATAAATAAAAAAAATTAAAGTATTTCATTTGACCTCATTAACCAAAAATAATTCTTATGAAAATACAAAGTATAAAAAGTTATCAGCAAAATTACGTTCTGTAGTGGATATTTTATAAGTATATATGAGCATGGTACTCATAAAATTTTATTTATAAGTGGCCTGAGAACAATTGAGATCAGTAAAACAAAGAAAAAACTATTTATACACGATATTTAAAGTCCCGAGCATATACGACCAACTGGTAGTTGGCTCAGTTAGCTTTTTATAAAGTTCGTTGTAAAAACGGCTATCTACAAAATCTCGTAAATTATTAATAAATTAGCTTAATTATCTTAATATAAAAATAAATAAGAGTATAAATAAATTATGATAAAATTTTCAGAAATATTGGCCCATTCATTAAGAAAATAATACACTTTTTCGATCTTTTCGCTCTCCTGTAAAGTTGCTATTATGCAGATGTCTCTTTTTATTTTGCACCCGTCGATGTGGCCTTCACACTTGTCTGTAAGGAGGTATAGCAGAGATGTAAGTGTTGAGATATAATCTTGGAAATTCAACTTTTTTCTCGAGTTTTTATTGGAAGAACTGATTAATCCTTATTAATTGTTATTAGTCCTTAAATATTTCCTTAGTATTTTTAAGATAGTGTTGACGCCACTATTTTTTTTTTTTTTTAATTTCTGGTGGAACCTGCTATACTCGTAACTTGACTTGAATACATATACTTTAAGGTTATTAGAATATTCTAAGTAGTACAAAATCTGTAAAAGATACCTGATTCAAATTGCAACTGCAATAAATTCAGGTACGAACCCACTGGTCCCTTAAAATTCGTACCCTGCGCCCACTCATCTCCTCAAATATTTGAGCTTCCACTCCCTAGTTTATTTGTTTCTAACGCCCTCTGTCACGTGCGGTCGAAAAAATAGTGCAAAGTGTGTTCATACACTTCTGTAAATCCCTTTTCGGTTATACAAGCGTGAGTATAACAATAATGTTGTAGTGACATCGAAAATATTTTGCGCATGCACGCGTCAAAGCAGGTGCATGACATTTTTGTTCAGAAATATTTAGTAGGGGATTCTTTAGTAATACGTTCTTTTTATACCATGGCAATACCGATGGTACTGCACAATGCTAGGTGATACTACTTGTAATATATCATCTTTTTGTGGGTAGAGTAATTGAGCAGATAAATATCCAACTCTTTGACCATATACTGTATAGATTAAAGTATGAAATGAAGTGATAAACGGTGCAACGATACGTATTATGTGCGAGTAAGCTAAATGTCAATATTGTTCTTTAAACTGTCAATGTGTATTTTATGGCATGTATGTATATGTCAACTTGTACCAAAGTAGTACTTTTTCTTTACGCCGCGTTATAGTGTCACTTACTGTCTCTTCATTTTTTTATCTTTAAAATAAATACATCACAATATCAAATCCTCTATTGTCCAAAGAATCACTACAAGTGTTCAGTGATCCCCTATACAAACAGTTTAACACAACATGGGTAATCTCACGTAAAAATTACGGTGAATCAAGGAAATCCATTACCCTTGATTTGGGGTAAACACGTACGAGTGGGGTAAACTGATTCCGACTTATCCAATTACGACCCTCCGTTAACAGACGTATGTCAGACGAGTGATACTATTCTGTAAGTTAGCGATAAAATATCGAGTGATTAATTGTTGGATATTAATTTAAATTGTGAGTTTTGGGGGGAATAAACAATTATTTGTGTGTGATATGATGTGAGTGATGGGTGATACACCTCTGCCTACCCCTTCGGGGATTTACAGGTGTGAGTGTATGTATATATCTACAACTAAACAGAGTAGGTGTGAGTGGTTTTTTTAATAAAAAAAAAAACCGAAAGAACATTATAAGTACGTTTTATGTTCGTAACCAGTGAGCTTATATAAAATGAAAACACCTCTCCTACCCAATCTGTCTGCCTACCCTAATGATAATAAGATGTAGCTGTATGATGTTATTCCATGAACTGTTTATTAGTTATGTGACAATTCTAATTAATTATGGAAATTATTTTATAATTACAGTAGCCAAGTTTTTATTGATAATAATATCTACAAGATGATATAATTATCATCTTGCAGAAACTTCGTAAAATCAGACACGCATGACCGGGAATCGAACTTGAGCCTTATATACGTACGTCGAACCCTTGGCTAGACGTATATTTATCAAATTATTTGAAAATATCCTTAGATTTGTAATGACTTCGAAAGTACATGGTAACGACCCAGAATTTGGAACTTTAAATAAATTGATGAAATTCAAACAGCTATCATTCTCTACGCACACAAATAACACATAATAAATATTTCAAAAACAAATACATAGATGGATTTAAAATTACGTCATATCTAAAGCCAACCTAATAGTTCTCCAATAAAGTATGGCGTGTAGCAACTTCAAACGGTCAATTGAGTCCAAAAAACATTTGCGGATATTATGACATTCCGGCTAGTACAAGCGGAAATACCGTCATTTTATGTGAAAACGGTCGACTAATTGGCTCTTTATTAGTTTTTTTATGAAATTTATATCGCCAGTAGATGATTCTGGTAGTATGCGGTGCTATAAAATTACTCATATAGAGTAATTATGGTTATAAATAATGCGTGGATTTAATTTGTATAATATTGGAGATAGAATAAAAATAACTTATGCTAAACTTATTTTATTATATCTTCTACTGGTAAGCTAAGTATTTTGTATCCTAAAATCTTACTTAAGGATCAGAACCATAATAGCACAAATACAGGACTAGTATTCAAGAGGAAGTATTCCCTGGACTCAGGTTCATGCCAATAGGAATGGATATATGATTCTTACAGTACAAAAGCTTCCTAAAACAGCTCTCACGACAGACTTCGGTTTTCACCTTCTAAGCATTTTTTCATTCAGTCGAAGTCGAAACAAATAATAAGAAGTCGATACAAAATATAGTCGAAGTCGAAACTTCTTTTTGAAGTGGGTTAACTAATTATTTTTAGTGTACAATTCTCATTATTATTACTAATTTTACTCTTTCTTTATTTCCAGGAGAAGTCCGGCGAGCCTTACCCCGGTAAATTATCGGTAAAGTCGGACCTGAGTCCTGTCTTCGGTAAGTACAACATTTTTTTTTTAAATATTTTACTTACGTTTATTGCAATAAATTGAAACGGTTTCTCTCTAATTAAAACTTGTTTACACTGTCAACGTTATAACTAGAACTTTCTAGTTATAACTAGATTTTACTGCTTGGAATGTTAGATGTAATTTACAACTTTGGACTACACTTCGTGAGCAAATAAGTTGATTGTAAATTACTGAAAAAAAGATTTGCTTATTAATGAAACTTGGTTTACTTGTGACTTACGGAGTCGAATGTCGTCGGACGAACCAAGTCCCAACTCCAAGAGAGAACCTCGTCTGCCAGAGCCAGATCCTCGGTCGTCAATCAACTAGAGTACCTTCTAGCAGGAAAGATTGTCTTGGGTACATTATGAAACTACACAGCCTTGGACCTCAAAGGTTTTTGGCAGGTCTCGTACACCCCTGGTACCTCTTGTTTCACTATAAACCTTTTTAAATCCTAGTTCAAGAACTAGACGCGTGGTTCCCGGCAGAGTAGAATTTGAGCCACCATATCATGCGATGTCGTACAAGGCGACTAAGGGATAGGACTGTTTAACATCAGACAGATATATAAAGCTCAGATTCAGCCTATACATGGCTCGAGCCAACAATAGTGCCCGGAAAACGCCAATGGCTCACCCCCTATTACGTGAGACCTAATACAATGATTGGTGAAATGTGGGTGTTAATTCACTACTACCTAACCCTCCGGGGATAAAGGCGTGATTGTATGTATGTATGTATGTTCAAGAACTCCATTCAGTATTAACTCTACACTAAAATTAGATACACAAAAATATCTAAATCCAGTGATTTGAATATGCCTTCTTTTATATTTAAATAGATAGTAATTGGTATCTAAAACGTGTTATTGTCAAGACGGCCAGCGTCAATAAATCAGAATATAATTAGTAAAACACGGCTGATCGTTTATGATTAACGTGAATTAGTCACGGCAATATATTCGGATTCAGTTTTTGTTGCCTCAACCAGTGAAATATTGGAGCCAATGACTTCTATAAGTAGGTATTATTTAGATTAATCTGGGCGATAATAATATGAGCCTACAATAAATGGACCACCGATTCCTCAGTGTATGATATCTACTGCTCTTTTGACGTTAGTTCGACGTTAATCCAATTCCTATCGGCTTCGCAATAGGTCGCATAGTGCATGACAAACTAGATCGTGGAAAGATTTGGTTTCCACCGGCTTTCCTTTTGAATTTTTTTACCCCTAACCACTGTAAGGTGGCGTACGGTTTTCATTTAGTAAGATCCGGGAATCGAACCCAATGCGATGAGACCAGAGATTAAGTTTTTAACAACTCTGTATTTACCTAAATATAATTATAAATATCGAACTTCTCTTTAGATTATAAAGGCTCGTTCTATTCATAGTTACCAACTTATTATAACACCTTACCTACACAGTAAAAACTTACAAAGATACGTAAGGGGAAGTCCCGGCTAGTTCTCGTTCGTCCGTGTCAAGTGCCGTTAGTTCTACCGTACAGACACTGACATCACATGTTGTTTCTTCTTTTTTTATGGACCCCAATCCGTGCGAAAAGTTGATAGACACTCTTAAATTATACGCGAGCACAATAAAATTGTATTCTATATCATAAGACCAAAATATGTGTTCTCCTGCACGGAGAAAAAAATCTCGTTATACTTACTAAAATTCTGTTTGACTTAACAATATTTCTCGTTCTTTTTGTGACAGCGAGAATAATTTAGTAACGATTACAATATAATAATTCTAGTTTTCAGAACTAGTGATGGCTGTTATCCCAATAAAACAGTCTAGTAGAGATTACCAGAATAATCAGTACCTAATATTTAATTTCTTGTGATGTGAACAATATTGTTTTGTAGTATCTACAATAAGCAGATTAACGTTTACTGAATTATTTAGTAACTGTAAAGTAAGTACATGCTATTCCTACTATCTGTTTTTGTAATGAGTACTATTATTAGTGTAAAGTGTACTATATTTTATTGTAACGATAACTGTACCTTTTGTGATGATTACTGTTCACATTGTTGTATGTACTATCTATTATTGTGATGGGTACTACCCAATTTTGTTATAGGTACTATTTATTATTGTGTTGTGTACTATATATGATTGCAATTATTACTAAACAATTAGGCTGCCATTCCACCAGAGATGTGCTATGTTGCTAAGTTTCCAGCCGACCAATAGGATCACTCCATTTCCAAGAAGCGATCTTATTGGTCGGCTGGAAAATTAGCAACGTAGCAAGTCCCTGGTAGAATGGCAGCCTAAGTATGTAGTTTTTTCAATAAGGGTTGATCCTGGCTCGTCAGCATGGAAAAGCATTTTCCTGCCGACGAGTCTGTTCCAACCATTATTATTACAAACTACATACAAATTAAATAGTAATACTTACAATATCTATGGTAGAGGTAGTGGAACAAGAATAATAAATACTATTGAAATTTAAACATATATTTATATAATTTCTTTAGAAAAAGCAACTTGATTTGCTGAGCATAATCCATCAATACTTTAGAGTCTATTCGTTTTCCGGGGTCCGCATCCAGGAGATGTTTTATTATCAAATTGCTTATTTTACGTCGGTGGTTACTAGTCAGCAGTCCATTTTCGTTGTGAGCATTAATTATTGATTTTCCTTCTGCTGTACTCATAAGTAGTTCTTCCAGGTGCTGTAAGCAAACATATTTCTTTACATAATATATAAATAAAACCTGTTATGTAGTAAAAATAACCGGCCAAATGAGAGTTCTCTACTACTAACCGTTGTTGCCGGTGGGGCTTGTGTGTTACTGCAACCTGGTGCTGGTGATGATCTACTCGGTGATGATGTTGCTTTTGGAGCAGATGAGTAGTAAAAAAAAAAATTGCCCTGTCTCCTATGGGGCCAATCAGTTCTTTGGCAAGAGTTGCGTATAAGAGACTCAGACAGTTAATGTCTATTTTAATAGCTGAAACAATAAACCGGTCGGTTAGTAGGCAATAAGTAGGCATGTAGAAAGTTTTAGTAAGTACCTAACTACCAAAAAGCGTAAAGGTGTCTGGGTACACAGGTATCGCAAAACAAAAGCGCTCTTAAATAGGTCAGCTAGTTCAAAAGACCGAATTATTAGTTACCTAACTACCTACTTAAATAAGGTAGGTATCTACCTATACCATGAACATGCACATCCATCCATACAAAGGCTGATGAAGACGATATAACGGCTGCCCACTGGCCACGCAGCGGTGCCGCCCCAAGGTGGAAGCGCAGCGAGGATCGGCGCCAGGCGCGAACTACGTTCGTGGGCGAAGTGACAGGTGCCCCGGGGCGCTGCGCGCCGCCGGTCGCCCATTTCTTTCATAATCTACTTTAATGTAGGTAGTGCCATCCATCGACCGAAAGTCCATAATGTGTATCCCGCGCCTTAGGTATCAGAATCACCCGCAACAACGTAGGTAGGTATTGTCATGTCACACCTAACTATGTAAGTAGTAGGTAGGTATCTACCAAATTTTGAGATACGACGATCTTATTCAACTAAAACAGTACGCCCTTACTTCGATGGAAAGTGCGTCCCCGTTGCTACCCTTCCGTAGGTACCACTAATGTACTTACTAAGTGTACTTTGTTGGGACGCGCTTCCCAGTCACTATTTCGAAGATTGATCTAGCTTTGTTTATCAAATCACACAGGACAGGACTTCCAAAACAACCACTGTCCACGACCTACCTACACAGGTATTATCACAGAGTAAGTAATATACTACGGATATTATACTAGGACAGGTAGGTACCTAATCGAATAAAATTATGGCACTGTTACTTACCACTGAATACATCTGTGTATGCTTCGAGACCCCACACCTGCAGTAGAGCTTTTACTTCTTCATCCATAGTCCATTTCACTTCAAATTCACAAAAAAAAAACAATAAAACGCACGCGCAGTCACAACGCATCCGACGAACGCTCGATGCAAACAAAAAATGGCGATTACCAACAACAAAATTCTAGTAGTAACTTGATGAGTCTTCCCCCCTCCCCCCGCGCCAATGCACCGCCGAGAGGTGCGGTGTTACTCGTACTAAACTAAATTGTAGAATCTACAGAGAGCATTGTTTATTTTACAATTTGTCTAGTAGTCATTATATTAAGCTAATAGCAGTAACTAAAATTCTGGTTATTTGTAAAGTACTATATTATTTTGTAAAGTGAACGAAAATTATTTAATGGTAACTAGAAAATGTATTAAAGATTACTATTTTATATTAGATGCAACATTTTTTGTGATTACCACTCGTTCTCGTAGTCTTGTAATTCCATTTTTTTCTCAGTGTGTTATCCTCTCCAGTTCTCATTCTGGACGAATAGTGACCCCAAGTCGTGAAAGTAACAAGACCCAGGCGCGCGCGAATTGGTTTGATATAAACTATGATTGGTGGAGTTGAGCACTCCTGCCGCCGTAGCACCCCGTAATGTCCTCAAAAGACTAAAAACGCATACATATAGAGCACAATTTATGACGTCACTGAGGTCAAGATATATGCCGGTAACTATAACTCTTATGTCATTTTAGTAAGAGCTTTAAAAAACTAATTAGTTATTCCACAACTTAACTCACCTCTGTCATTTTAACCTTATAAAAGTCTCACCATAAATATGAGCGTCTTTACACCATTACACCCGACCCAACACGATTATCGATATTATCGGTACATCTAGCTAGTGATGTGAAATTGATTTCGTCTCAACTATGGGGCATTATGGGGAAATTAGTCTTGCTTCTCACTAAAACCGAAACAAGTTGTGTACGGTTTTATGGCAGGTCTGCTAATAGACTTATTTAGATTTTATTACTTATTAATAGTTTTCAATTATTAAAACGTGCGATAATGCTTAATATTTTAGTGTGCAAATCTTAAGTTTATATTTTTTCATTATTAATAATACCATCGATAGGTAGAGTACTAAATATAGGTAATAAAAAATGTATATGATAGACAGTGGTGCAATGGATGGGATTGAAATTCAAGGGTAGGTAACTGTGGTACACCTAGTAGGTAGATCACCTAAACGTGTTCCACGGTTACTATTTTGTAATCATATTAAATAGCTAAACACAATGTATAGTTTTTCTGCTTCCATAGTTGTATAACTAACTTAAAAAATCAATTGCATGATAATGTTGAATCTATGAAAAGTAAAAAGTAACGATTTTTTCACGGCAACTGGCAATAAACTCAACACTAGTTTATTTAGCTATATCTCAATATTCATAACAGAATTAGCCCAATCTGATATGATATGATAATCTGTAAGAGAACGTGTTTTATTAAAATCTTATATCAGTTTTACTCCAATTTAAACAACTATTTCCCACTTATCCGCCTGCTGTGGAAGTACGGCTCAACTCTGTGCCCGAAGGCTATTAACTCCGAATTATGTATGTTTTATCGCCAGCTTATAATCATCTGTCACTATCGTTACAATATTTTCGTATAATTTCATCTTGCCCCACCTTCGTAGTGTTGGCCTGTTATCGATAAAATATCGATTGATTTGTATTTGAAATTATAGGGTTGAATAACAGGTATGATAGATGTAAATGATAAATTAATCTTTGAGATTAATTGTTAAGTCTCCCCGCTGGCCAGACGGTTTGGTACAGTGTTTTATTTTGAGTTTTCCTTCTCTTGCAATATTCGTAGAAGCCAAAGCCTCCCAACATTGAGAGAGATCTATATCCAGCAGTGGACTATGATAGGCTAATTGATTTATTGAATTGTTGATGTAGTTTTAAAATGTGCTAGGATTTTTTTTACTTTTGTTTTTTCCCCCGATTGAAAAATACAAAAACAGTCTATGAGGATCTATCTAGTTAACTAGATAAATCTAGTTCCATAGAAAATCTTATTGGTAGTATGGTAGTGCGTAAAGTAATAACAGCTAAGCAGATAATAGATACTAATATTATTTTGGAGTTGTTCAGTACCGAAAAGACTAAATTAATTTCGTTGAATGCCATCGTAACTATGATAGACTACGTCTCAAAGACATAAAACATATTAATGAAGAATTTATTTATATTTATGACGACATTTAATATCCATTGCTACGCAGAAACAGTTTAAATTTATGGTCGATTAAACGCATAGCATCAAAGCTCTTTGTGACTACACAGATTAATACAATCGTACACGCAGTTCAGTTACATAGCATTGAAAACTTATAACATCCTTTATAAATCCATACTAATATTATAAATGCGAAAGTATCTGTCTGTCTCTTACGCCTAAACCACTGAACTTTTGATGAAATTTGCTACAGGCGGTAGGTTAGACCTTGGGAAAGGACATAGGCTATGTTTGGTCGCAATAACGGACATGCACGCGGGCGGAGCCGCAGGCAACGGTTTGTATTTCTCATTGCTAACGTACAGAATACTTCAATTTGAACACTGATTATATTATTCAAATCGATTAAGAAAGAGAAAAGATAATCGACCTCGTTTGAATAGTTAGCATAATAAATGCCACAAAATTTCATTCAAGTGATTATATTATTATTTATCGATAAGATTGCTATCGACACCCGTCCATCACTAGACCGAAGCTCGTTATTTGTTGTTATTAGTCTTTTTTTGTTATTTTTTTCTTCGGGATGTTTTCGAGAAACCGGTTGGAGTCCTAATCTGATCAGTTTGCCACGACCCTGCCGGCCAAACCAGTAAAAAGAGTATAACGAAATGACTTACAATAAGGAATGTTGAATTGTTATAGCGTTTCTGCCTCCACTGACTGTTTTCGGTTCGGGTTTAGGTAATATAATATATATTTTTTAAATCAATGAAAATATATTACTTTTTATACTAAACCAATTTTCTAGTTGTTCGAATGACATTTTTCATACGTCGAATATTTTGAAGTGTCTCGTAAAACAATATTTTATTTATATTTTTTAACAGTTTATGCCTAAAGGTAGGAGATAAGGATATGACCCTATAATTTGTTAACTATAGGTACTTACTTGTCCGTGTCCCATATAATATACATATGTGACAAATGGCATGGCAGGACAGGTCATTTTTACAGACAACTTCAAATGACATGACATAGGGTATAAGTATTTATTTTAGACCCTTTGTCGACTATACGTATATAATACCTTAATCAGCAGGTTTAGGTACCTATTTCATATTAATCATGTTGTTACTATTAAGCCCTATTAATTTATTATAATTAACTTTCAAACAATATTTCAAAAACGTACAGCTTAATATAATCCGGTATAATACTTTAGTACTAGGTATTTGAATATTAATATTCTAGACATGACACAAAGAATATTTTAATTAAATGATTTCACAGTTATAAATTATTATAATAATGTTGTAATTTATCGCCAAAATGTGTGTTAAATCAATTTTATTTGGCATAACAGTATCAAATACGCTGTTAAACGGTTTATGTGACAATAAACCTGCTTAGTATAATAATATGTTAATTATGTTTAATAGGAAAATCATAAGAATAGCTTCAACAATAAAACGTTATGCAAATTAAATTCATTTGTATTTATAACCCGGATTACACTGCATCAAATGAATAAACGAATGTGTGTCAAAAACGTATTGAAGTGTGTGTATCCGTATCTTAGAACCTATATTGCAAGTGGAACTTAGGGTGTAGATAGTGTCTAGATAGCATACAATACAATTATGGGTAGATAATTTACAGCTGATCCTTCATGGCGTTGACCATGACATTTTTCAAACCCCTATTGCATCCCCATACTCCAAAATTATATGACCATTATTTATTAATTTTCAAATATATACCTAAAGGCATCAGTCGGATTCGTCGACATTTATTATTACTACTACCGCTCCCTTTGGTACTGGCGTGATGATGGATAGCCTACAGTCTTCCTCAATAAACAGGTTATCTAATGAAAAAAATATATTTCAAATTGGACAGGCAGTTCCTGAGAATAGCGCGTTCAACCAAACAAAGTCTTCAGCATTATACATACCTACATAACATAGATTCATACATACAATCACGCCATAATCCCCGGGTTAGGCAGACGTGACTTAACACCCACATTTCACCAATAATTGTCCTACGTAAATATATAAAACTATTATATTTAATTGCAAATCTTTTTAGTACACATCCTAGATTACCATCTCTACATCAGTTAATGTCAAAGTTGAGATCTCCAATAGACGGACGGCGCCAATGATTGCGTTGGACGTATGCGTGAACTACTGCCATGGCTCAAATACTTCGGATGATAGCGCACATGCATTCTTGATCGCGAACATGCATGCGAGTACTGCTGGCAATGTGTCATTACATCAATTTAAATGGCTGGTATTAGTACGGTCGCCAACAAAAGTTGTTGAACACTTCTTCGTCGAGTCAATGGCTCATAAAATTTTAGATTTTGTTGGCCCAATATTTGACCACGGCTATAGCATTGTCCGTTGCCTTACTCAGGTCCTCGATAGTACAGTTGGAAGGGCACAGTGGACAAGAGAACAAGTGCAGCATGGATTGGGATGGAGCCCCGCAGTAGCACGACGCTCGCGACTGGTCTAAATAGCCCCATTTTACCAAATTTGCCTTGCAGCGTCCAACTTGGCTCCGCAGGCGATTTAATGCCTACCAAGTTGGCCACGGAAGATGCACCATCTTCCGTTAAACACTGACAATATACTAGGCGGAATTTATACCAGACAGGTTGTCTGTAATTCCTAAAAGGGGCTAGCTCGAAAGAGGTGGTCCTGGGTCGGCCTGGTTGTGAGAGACATGTCTCAGACAATCTCACCTCGCAAGCAACAACCCCAAAAACAGCGTGTTTTTTAGTTGGTTCAAGTTCGACGTAACCTCCCCTGCAGGCTGCAGGGTTTATCCATGGGGATTTTGCGATTTTTGATACTGTCTGAAGTTTACGCGAATATCACTCATTGAAATAAAACTAATTTTTAACAAAACTCCCCACATAAAGGACCTGGGGCTGTAGGAAGAAGGTCCCTAAGGTTTAGCAGACAAGATGACGGTTCTCCATTCTTGTAGCGGTAAGCAGAGAAGTCTGTTGAAAAATGAAAACTTAATTCGACCTAATAATTGAGCCACAAATAAAGTATACTACACTACGAGACCAACAAACTAGTATTTTATAATCATAATTAAAAACCATACATAAATTACCGAATAATTTACTCGTAAACGCATTTACGCACAGTTACCTTACCCAAGAGGTTCAGTGAGGTCATAAAAGTGACGTCACATCCGGCCTAATAAAATAGCTAATATAATATTTCTAGAAGCAGTTGAAAACATGTATCGTGTCACTGTATAGTGACTAGTTCTTTGTCTGTATGTGTGTTTGTGCCTATCTCGTAAACTGTTAGATCGAATGCCTAGAGCGTAATGCCTTCATGTAAGGAAATGAAGTACAAAATTTGTAGGTGATAGAGATAAATGGAAATGCGTTAAGCTCCTTTTCTTGTTGACTGTACGAAAAAAGTCTGTACCAAATTATTCTTAAACAAATTCTAATACAAACATGTACGCAAATATATAATTTTACTAGCTTTTGCCCGCGGCTCCGCCCGCGTGGATGTCGGTTATCGCGACCAAACATAGCCTATGTCCTTTCTCAAGGTCTAATCCACCTCTATACCAAATTTCATCAAAATCGGTTCAGCGGTTTAGTCGTAAAAGTGAGACAGACAGACAGACAGACAGACAGACAGACAGTTACTTTCGCATTTATAATATTAGTAGGGATTACCATATACTATAAATATGTGTGGACGGGGTGATTTGCTCGTTGGTGATAGGAATTTATCGTTCAATAATAGAGTGTGACGCCCCTGGTGTCACATACGTCCATAGGCAACGATAACCACTTTCCATCAGGTGGGTCGTGTGCTCCGTCCGCCGATGACATCTTTGAATCTGCCTACGTGTAGAGGAGTCATAAGATTTAATATGGAAGGACAAAGACCTGCCGTTTTCTCATAGATGTTTGTTCACTGAGTCACAAACTCACAGCTAAAAGTTATTTGCACAGTGTTAATAAATAACAAAACTATACGAATTAGTCGGCACGCTATCGACACAGTTTAATTGTATGAAATCGCTAAGTCGACAACCATTGTTGCTATGCGTGTATTCTACGATTATATCTACGTAATTACTTTACTTGTTTTGGATTCCGTAGGTAGATGTCAAATATATCCTTCACTAGCCGTCCCGCCCCGGTTACGCCCATGACACATTTTTAAACCATATTCAGTCATCTATCTATAGGCCCGTAATGAAGTATGAGAATCTACTGGATTTATTGACATTTATGGTTACGGCTACGTCCCCTTTATCAATAGCGTGATGATATTTAGCCTATAACCTTCCTGGATAAACGGGCTATTCAACACACAAAAAAAATCAATTCGATCCAGTCGTTCCTGAGATTAGTGCGTTCGACCAACCAAACAAACAAATTCTTCAGCTTTATGATATTAGTATAGATATCAAAATTTGTTAACAGGTCATAGGCTACTTTTAATCATGGGTTGCGGAAATGGGATCAGAATTCCACACGAGCAGAGCCACAGGCATCAACGAATCCGTCATTATTGTCAGTAGTTTTAAACTTCTTCTTCATCCTAGCGTTAATTCCTCCACAAGCCACAACCCAATGGTGATATTAGGCTATATCGAAGCATTGCAGCTAGACCGTTTTGTTGGACTTTTTAGGGCTCCAACTACCCGTAACGTTTGCCATAGATGTTCGTACCGGGACCGACGGCTTAACGTGCTCTCCGAGGCACTACCAGACCAATGCAAATACTTGCACTGAGCGGGGATCGAACCCACGCCTCCTGCCTAGCGGCCGCGTTTACTACCGCTACGCCACGGAGGCTGTCAGTTATTTAAACTACCATGATGATTATCCTACTCATAGAGATATCGGAATATCCCAATAACTCTAATATTACAGTTTGCATAGAATTTAGTGAGTGAATCGGTAATGAGAATTCTATCTCTGCAGATTGGATCTCTTCAGTCATTCTGAGCAATGGTTGGCTGAAAACAAGTTTTATTGATACATCGAGTGATACATTGGTTCCTTGTACTTTAAGGACGACCATAATGAACGAGATGTATCCTCATCTCACACGTTATTAATGATGAGCGAAAATTTCTGGCACACAAAAAGGTACAACGGAAACTGAATCTAAGAATATACCTTATATTTTGACTACCCCATATGATCGAATCCTAAAAATGCCACATTGGAGTTTGTTGCACCGTTTCTTCTCGACTAACGCCTAGGAAGCGGTGGTAAACTTAGTTTTAAGGAGAATTTGACGTCAAAAAGCTGTCACAGTGTTGCACTATTTTGAAAAATAAAGAATTTGAATTTGATCCCGAAATTTGAACCGCATCTATAAATGGGTCCTACTGGTCTTAAAATTTAGGTCGTACGGGTACTATTTCGTGATAGGGTCTAAACTAAAGTCTAAGATTACCTACATAGCTAACTTTTTAAGGAGTACTAGTAACCGAAATTGCTAATTTTCTCGTGATTCCCTCCTAAGCTAAATTGCTTGTGTTAAGAGTGGGTCCACGTCAGTTTTGTAATAGTCAGTAGTGGAATTAGGGCCTTTTCGATTGTAAGGCCGACTCCATAACCACTAATTTACCGATGACTCTATAATTATATAATTTAGTTTAGAAGGATCAATAAGGAAGTAAAAGTGGGATCAATTAAGAATTTTCGAATTCGGGACAACTTTCGTGGGATCAATACGGAACAACCCATATTTTCCACTTCAAAAATACTATGGATCAAAGTAAGTTCGTATAGAATCCTTCATTGGTCGACCGACTCGCTCTTGACAACTTTTTTGTGTCTTAGTGTAGAATAGCCATGTAATCCACAACTAATTTGAAAAAAAGTTGTTGTTTTCGGTTAAAAATAGACTTACGCTTGGCCATATAACTTTAATTGCCCAAATGGTTAATGTTATTAATCCCATTTGGTGGTGATTTTCTGTTTGTAAGGTGTGTATTATATCTATAGACAGGGTATGTGGCAAGGGTAAGGCATAAGGTGCACGGCGTAAGGCATAAGACGTAAGGCATAAGGCATAAGACTTAAGGCTTAACTTAAGGTATAACAAAAGCAAAATCGCACAAATGGACGCGATCACGGAGAGCAAAATAACGCCGATACTTACAATATTTTGCCTCTTGTCTTGTCTGTACAATTCACACCTAATATACTCGTAAGATCAAAGAATAGTTAATTCTATAGGTATTCTACACAGACTTTGTAATCAAAATAGAGCTGATGCTGACTGTACCTACGAATTATTAAAACTTGTTTTAAAAAAAATATTAATATTATTTCAATATTAATTAATTAAGACTTTGATATACGAGTCTCTGAGTTATGTTTACGACACTAGTATTCGCCATTCTTGTCTCACCCGCCTGTCTTAGCTACATCCGTCTCTTTCGCCCAGCCAATTTCCGAGTACCCTGGTGTACCTGTTATTTGTGTCATTATATCGCAGTTCTAATTGGAACTTGATATGCGTACACAATTAGACTCCTCGTCTTAGATTAACGAGCTTTTTACACTTGCATTTTAGTGTATGGGTTTTGTTATAAGCGGTAGCGGCCGTAGCGGGTACGCAGATAACGAGTAATTTGACATACGAGTTTTGGAAGCGATTGGTTGTTTGGTTTTGAAAATTCTTAAGATGTCACTGACTAGTTGCAATAAAAACTTTAGGATTTTACTGAAAAAAAAAAAAAACCCAAGATTGATTTTACACGTATAAAAATAATACGGTCAGTAATACTAAGTACTTTGTAGGACGTCGGACACAACGGTATATCCGTCCCATTCGAGCAGTCCGACTGGGGAAGTACTCCTCCGCCATACTGACTAACCTCGTGTTGTGTTCCCGGCGCGCGGTGAGTAGGGCAGCCAGAGATCACTGGAGAGGTTTTGTGCTGTCAGTGGTAAAACCAGAGGCTAGTTCTACTTATCTTTTGCACTGACGGCACAGAATCTCTGTTCTTGCAGGGTCGGCAGCACGAGTGTGATTCCCTCGGTATTGCACTCGTGGGCCGTTGTCTGCAACCTAAGTAGCATAAAAAAACTAAACTAGATTTTCACGTTGCAGTTGTTGCAAAATTTATGCAAAAACTACATAAATTCGAATTTAGTTTAACTATTGGTAAAATCCACTCCAAATAAGAAGATTATTCGTGTTGATACGGTCAAAGCTTGTCTTTGGACAAAACAGTTGGTTTTGGCAACACTGATTAAAGCGCGCTTGGACGCCGACATCCAATCAGCGGCGTTCAAGTAAACGTCAAAATCTAGTTTGTCGAAGTAGGATTCGGTCGAGCCAAAACAGTTTTGCTAGTAAATGTTGAAGCTATTTGCTCTAAAACTCAGGGATTAGTTTGTTAGTACTTAATATTCTAATAATTAAGTATTAACTGACTGTATCCCTTATGTTCAAACTCGGCTTTTAAGTTAACGCCTGCCTATAGAGGCATGATTGAAATAAAACTAGAAAGCTATTAATGGGAAGAAATTCAATTTCAGTTTATGTTCCAGGCACGGTCCTTGGTGTCACAGAGGACACGATTCCTCCTCCCCCAGAATCATACTCATCAAATTGAAAAGTTTTCTAAAATTGCATTTTCTGAAGGAATTCCCGTACTTAAAAAAGTGACCCCCTCCAAAATCTCAGTCTGCGTCCGTGTCTGTTATGTTCCTAGTTAATTCATTACACATACGATTTTTTAAATATAAGAATACAAGAAAGCTATGACATTTCTTTGCATTGAAACTTGATTCATAGAAAAGTCCGTCTTTGTAGAATTTTCAATTTCTGTAGAAAGTTTTATTTGAAAAAATTAAACATTGAATAAAAATACAGCATAGGGAACGTATCAAAAGTGGAAATGACATTCATAACGCATCTGAGGATACTGGTCCTAATAAATTATTTAGCTTTATTGTTTTTTACACCCACCTCGAAAATAAAACATCTTTCGTGTATGTAAGGGATGATAGAAAAAACCTTATCGATGATCGATCGGTCGATAATCTTGGCAGACGTGTTAACCGATACATTCCTGGGATGATATGTGGGTGTTATGTTATACAATATATTTACCTTACACATCGAGAACTGGTAATTATTAGTTATTAATCATGATTTTATGAGATTGTGTGTATTGTGCATAGTAGTTATAGATATGTATATCAGTTCTAATCTTAGTAATATTTAGTGAAGATTTTGGAAAAAATGTTGTTTAAAGATCTTATGTTTGTTATTATGTGTAGGTATATTTTTTGTGTAAAAGATAACACCACTACTGTTCCTACCAATCATAACTAACAAGCAGTCTTGTTTGATATGCGCTTTGCACTAAAGCGGGATCGCCTTACCAAGTTTCCAAAATGGGACAGACCAACAGCTTAAATACAGCCTTAAGTTACCATTATGATATACAGGTTAGTATTGAAGGTGGTCTAGTTTCTTCAAATTTTCTAAACACAGTAAACAGCAAGACTAGCGCAATAGTTTTAAAAATGTTCATTATACATTACATACATATACACACAGGCATTTGCTTGCGCACAGTTTCGTATTTGAGGGATTTTAACACACCAGAAAGGAGAAACCTACTTCCCATATAAATAATAATTAAAGCATCTTAGAAAGATTATATTATTTAACTCCCATTTTCACAAATATGGGAAACTAGCCTTCCGCCCGCGGCTCCGCCCGCGTGCATCTCGATTAACGCGACCTTTGCTCATATCTTCGGTTCTACTCAACCGATTGCGATCAAACAAACGTAAGATTTTAAGTCTCAGTAAGCCCTTTCTAACAAAAAAAACCGCATCAAAATCCGTCCAGTAGTTTTTGCGTCCATCGCGGACAAACAGACAAACAGACAGGAAATTCAAAAAAAATATTTTCGTGTTCAGTATCGTTAACATAACATAACCCAAGTATTTTTTTTTAAATATCTCCAATGTACAGACACGACCACTTTACAATTATATAATAGTATAGATGGCCAAATCATTTAAATCTTGCATTATTTGTGATAGGTATAGGTTAAGTTTACCCACTATTATTTAACAAAATAGGAGGGATTGGGCCATTGTCTACGAGACTGAGATTTACATGGATTAATTATTTTTTTTAAATAATTGGCAAATTGAGTCTGAATTATCAGATTAACATAATGCTGTCTGAGTTGGCATGTAGGGTGTATCCTATTCAGTAACACCCAAACGACTTACACTGTTATTGGTTGGGAAAAAAAGTCCAACGTGTCACATGTGTTACTGAGTAGTTTTAAAATATTCGTGGGTAGAAAACCGAGGGCAGAAAACGGAAATCGCCGTTATCGCTCAAATCGCTATATCCTATGACTAGATCACTGTCGATGATATTAAAACATATTTAGAGGTCCGCAGACGATACAATATTATAATTTGTTTCGCTGACACCTTCACTTAATTGTGTTTGTTGCGTTCACGAGTTTTTATGTGAGGTTACGAGCTTGTTTCAACATCTCACAACCAATACAAAGAGTAGCACCACATCATTTGTTGTCTCTTTCGTTTAAAAGTTCTATTCTTTTTTAATTACTTTTTAAAACTTTTTTCTTTGGCCTTGATGTATGTATAAGTTCGTTTATTCCCAGTAGTTCCTTTGCTAGTTCCTTTGAAGGGACTACTGGGACTTTTTTGTCCCTACAGTTCCTTCGAAGGAACTAAAGGAACTACTGAGACTACAAAGTTCCTTCAGTTCCTTTGCCAGTTTCTTTGAAGGAACTACTGGGACTTTTTTTCCCTATAGTTCCTTCGAAGGAACTACTGAGACTACAAAGTTGCTTCAGTTCCTTTGCCAGTTCCTTTGAAGGAACTACTGGGACTTTTTTTCCCTATAGTTCCTTCGAAGGAACTACTGAGACTGCAAAGTTGCTTCAGTTCCTTTGCCAGTTCCTTTGAAGGAACTACTGGGACTTTTTTTCCCTATAGTTCCTTCGAAGGAACTACTGAGACTACAAAGTTGCTTCAGTTCCTTTGCCAGTTCCTTTGAAGGAACTACTGGGACTTTTTTTCCCTATAGTTCCTTCGAAGGAACTACTGAGACTACAAAGTTGCTTCAGTTCCTTTGCCAGTTCCTTTGAAGGAACTACTGGGACTTTTTTTCCCTATAGTTCCTTCGAAGGAACTAAAGGAACTACTGAGACTACAAAGTTCCTTCAGTTCCTTTGCCAGTTCCTTTGAAGGAACTACTGGGACTTTTTTTCCCTATAGTTCCTTCGAAGGAACTACTGAGACTGCAAAGTTGCTTCAGTTCCTTTGCCAGTTCCTTTGAAGGAACTACTGGGACTTTTTTTTCCTATAGTTCCTTCGAAGGAACTACTGAGACTGCAAAGTTGCTTCAGTTCCTTTGCCAGTTCCTTTGAAGGAACTACTGGGACTTTTTTTCCCTATAGTTCCTTCGAAGGAACTACTGAGACTGCAAAGTTGCTTCAGTTCCTTTGAAGGAACTACTGGGACTTTTTTTCCCTATAGTTCCTTCGAAGGAACTACTGAGACTGCAAAGTTGCTTCAGTTCCTTTGCCAGTTCCTTTGAAGGGACTACTGGGACTTTTTTCCCTATAGTTCCTTCAAAGGAACTGCTGAAACTACAAAGTTCCTTCAGTTCCTTTGCCAGTTCCTTTGAAGGAACTACTGGGACTTTTTTTCCCTATAGTTCCTCCAAAGGAACTACTGAAACTACAAAGTTCCTCCAGTTCCTTTGGCAGTTCCTTTGAAGGGACTACTGGGACTTTTTTTCCCTATAGTTGCTCCAAAGGAACTACTGAAACTACAAAGTTCCTCCAGTTCCTTTGGCAGTTCCTTTGAAGGGACTACTGGGACTTTTTTTCCCTATAGTTCCTTCGAAGGAACTACTGAGACTACAAAGTTGCTTCAGTTCCTTTGCCAGTTCCTTTGAAGGAACTACTGGGACTTTTTTTCCCTATAGTTCCTTCGAAGGAACTAAAGGAACTACTGAGACTACAAAGTTCCTTCAGTTCCTTTGCCAGTTCCTTTGAAGGAACTACTGGGACTTTTTTTCCCTATAGTTCCTTTGAAGGAACTACTGAGACTGCAAAGTTGCTTCAGTTCCTTTGCCAGTTCCTTTGAAGGAACTACTGGGACTTTTTTTTCCTATAGTTCCTTCGAAGGAACTACTGAGACTGCAAAGTTGCTTCAGTTCCTTTGCCAGTTCCTTTGAAGGAACTACTGGGACTTTTTTTCCCTATAGTTCCTTCGAAGGAACTACTGAGACTGCAAAGTTGCTTCAGTTCCTTTGCCAGTTCCTTTGAAGGAACTACTGGGACTTTTTTTCCCTATAGTTCCTTCGAAGGAACTACTGAGACTGCAAAGTTGCTTCAGTTCCTTTGCCAGTTCCTTTGAAGGGACTACTGGGACTTTTTTCCCTATAGTTCCTTCAAAGGAACTGCTGAAACTACAAAGTTCCTTCAGTTCCTTTGCCAGTTCCTTTGAAGGAACTACTGGGACTTTTTTTCCCTATAGTTCCTCCAAAGGAACTACTGAAACTACAAAGTTCCTCCAGTTCCTTTGGCAGTTCCTTTGAAGGGACTACTGGGACTTTTTTCCCTATAGTTCCTCCAAAGGAACTACTGAAACTACAAAGTTCCTCCAGTTCCTTTGGCAGTTCCTTTGAAGGGACTACTGGGACTTTTTTTCCCAATAGTTCCTTCAAAGGAACTGGCAAAGGAACTGAAGCAACTTTGCAGTCTCAGTAGTTCCTTCGAAGGAACTATAGGGAAAAAAAGTCCCAGTAGTTCCTTCAAAGGAACTGGCAAAGGAACTGAAGCAACTTTGCAGTCTCAGTAGTTCCTTCGAAGGAACTATAGGGAAAAAAAGTCCCAGTAGTTCCTTCAAAGGAACTGGCAAAGGAACTGAAGGAACTTTGTAGTCTCAGTAGTTCCTTCGAAGGAACTATAGGAAAAAAAAGTCCCAGTAGTTCCTTCAAAGGAACTGGCAAAGGAACTGAAGCAACTTTGCAGTCTCAGTAGTTCCTTCGAAGGAACTATAGGGAAAAAAAGTCCCAGTAGTTCCTTCAAAGGAACTGGCAAAGGAACTGAAGCAACTTTGCAGTCTCAGTAGTTCCTTCGAAGGAACTATAGGGAAAAAAAGTCCCAGTAGTTCCTTCAAAGGAACTGGCAAAGGAACTGAAGCAACTTTGCAGTCTCAGTAGTTCCTTCGAAGGAACTATAGGGAAAAAAAGTCCCAGTAGTTCCTTCAAAGGAACTGGCAAAGGAACTGAAGCAACTTTGCAGTCTCAGTAGTTCCTTCGAAGGAACTATAGGGAAAAAAAGTCCCAGTAGTTCCTTCAAAGAAACTGGCAAAGGAACTGAAGGAACTTTGTAGTCTCAGTAGTTCCTTTAGTTCCTTCGAAGGAACTGTAGGGACAAAAAAGTCCCAGTAGTCCCTTCAAAGGAACTAGCAAAGGAACTACTGGAGTGAAATGCGTTATTAAAATCCCAAATAGTTTCAAAAAGTATCCTATCTGTGTGTGCATAAATCTTAAATAAAAAAAAATATCCTACTAAAATGAGCCACTCAACGTATTTTGTTCGTCCCCGGAAGGTTAGCCAGAGGTGAATTAATACCCACATTTCACTACTCATTGTGTTAGGAAGTCACTCGGCAAATGGCGTCGTTTATTACGTGGTCCAATCACCAGAGGTCGCTGCAAAATGTCATAATTTTACTTTGTTCTAAGTGTACCCCCACCCCCCTGGGTCCCACGTATAATAGGGGGTGAGCCTATTGCAGTTTTCCGGGCACTATTGTTGGCTCGAGCCATGTATGTATAGGCTGAGTCTGGGCTGTATATCTGTCTGATGTTAATCGCCTTGTAGGTACGACACCGCATGGGAGGAGATGGGGTGGCCCAAATTCTACTCTGCCGGGAACAACGCGGCGGCGTCGACATTCATACAGTTAAATGTCCTAAGGCCGTTCAAATCGAATTAAACAGTGAAATCCAGTCTTAGATTAATTTTAAATTAATATGATAAGTACTCTCAATGTGGCACCCACGTTACCGGCAATCAATTACCTATAAAATTAAGTAGGCTACTATAAATTCTTATATCGGAATGTAACTCGATCTTGATAACGTAAGCTGAGCCGTATCATTTTGCCGTTGACCGCAAGTTTAACGTGGACGAAACGTCAGATAGAAGACCCACCTAAGGTATATCATCATCATCATTTCAGCCATAGGAAGTCCACTGCTGGACATAGGCCTCCCCTATAGATCTCCAATAAGACAAGACCGGTTGGAAGCGGCTCGCATCCATTTATACTACGATATATACCTCAAGGTAATTTTGGCAGCTATAATTTAAAGACAGAAGGTGGTTGTAGGAGGTAGCACACGACGATATTTCGGTCCCAATCGAGCAGTCCGACTGGGGAATTACCTCCGCCCTACAGAATACCGTGGCTATAATAACTCATCATCATCATCATCATCTGCATATAGACGTATTCTCCTGATTGCATCCGTGGCCAAGATGACCTCGGAGCTCAGGGTCCGCCTAAATATATAATAACTGTGCGAGGGATATGGTTACGACAATCTCACCTCCGGCAACTGACACCGTGCCACAGACGGCGTGCGTTTTAGTCGGTTCGAGTCCGACATAACCTCCTCCTCTGGCTCCCGCGGGGGAGGTATCCGTGGGGATATTTCGCACGATAAAAAAAGGCTATAATAACTTCGTGTTCTGTTGCCAGCGGTGAGTATGCTAGCCAGAAGTCACTGGAGAGGTTTTGTTCTGTCAATGGGAAGACCAAAGGCTTGTCCTACTTATCTTCTTCGCTGGCGGCACAGAATCTCTCTGTTCTTGAAGGGTCGGCAGCACTATTGTGACTCCCCTGGTGTTGCTCTCGTCCATAGGACACCGTAACCACTTTCCATCAGGTGGGGCGTGTGCTTGTCTGCGACCAGTGGTATAAAAAAGTGGGTCTTTAAATGAGGTTTTTGGAGCCCTAAAAAGTCCGAAAACCTGGTTATTACTACAGAACTTCAATATTGAAAGTGGGTGGTGGAGCTCAGAAAGCAGTCGCTTTACGAATAATATCAAAGTACGGTCGCAGTTAGACTAAAAATCGATTTCAACTTAGTTGAGAAAAGGTTCAAAGGATGATGACTGTTAGCTTCATTGAGATGAGCCGATTGTTCCCATTCTTAATAAAAGAAAAGGTCACTTTGGCGCCAATTTCACTGTAGGTCCCCTGTAGGTCCCGTGTCTCTCATGTGTGTAATTTGCATCAATAATATTAAATCTTAACAACTGCCATGATATATCGTCACTTACGATTATCAACAGTCCATATATCAACAATGTCAGACATCTTGTATTTCGCAACACACTTAACAATACGCCATATTTGTACTGAACCCTCACATGTTCACACTTTCGTTGTAAGGGTTACCGCACACTCAACGATCAGTAACCGATTTATTGATATAAATCAAATACAGGTTTATTTTTTAAGGTTACGTTTCAAGGCGAGTGTCCTTCTCACAGTTCCGGGTTCTTTAAGCGGGGTGTGAAAAAGCATCTGATGAGGCCGTCAAACTGAGGGCTCGTATTGTTACGTTATTATTGGTATCTGTACAGTAATGATGACTGACGCCTACTTTTAGGCTGCTTCTCTGTTGAATATTTTATTGATGTGATTAGTGATATGTGAGAGTATAGTGACAGTTTCCATAATAATAAGGTTCGACCTTCACCTTTTACTTCTAAATTCACGGATAGAACTATCATTAGATTTTGCTGCAGCCAGAAAGACTCTTTTCTAAGTCCTGTGTTCATGTTACATGAAGGCACTACATTATTAGTTGTCCACATTTTGCAAGAGAATGTTATAAATACTGAAGTATGTATTAGCTTCAACTTTTATTATTTATTTCTTTCATTATTATTCATTTAACTGCGAATGACATAGCACTAGGTAGGCCAATTTTTCGATGCAATCATCAAAAACAACGAAAGCGCTCTGCAATGTCGCAAATCGTCTGTTCGTTTTTTACCAATGCATAATAAAATGTAAAAATAATCTTTTCATGAAAGTGAGACATTAAAAACAAATCTCGCTTAGTGCGCGCTGATCCTTACACTGAAGCACGTTATACGTTTTTGTCGTTGATAAATCTTATAATTGGTTTGTAGGTAAACGCGCCAGTTGCCGGCAATCAATCACTCGAAAAAAGTTAGTTTGTCTCGAATTAAGAGTTAAAAATTAAATTAGGTTTTTTCGACGTGGTCCGGTATAGTCGGCGTCAAAATTTGATGATCATTTTCCGGTTTTAATAAATTAGTTTTTGAGCAAAGTAATTTATGTTTGTTGGTGAAAATATTGTTCAACTACTTAGTGGCTCTAATGAAATAATTTGAAATTTTGATTAGATTACAGTATAATAAATTAATCATTTCTCATTAAGACATTGATATCTGCGCCATCGTCATCTATTTTTGGCACTTGAAGTACAGTCGCCATCAGTATTAACTTTTTTCATTTCAAGTTTTCGACCGCCTTTTAGCTCAATAAAACTTTACATAAAATGATTTGAAAATTGGAACATATTATTCTCCTCTGAAGATTATAAAAATATTTAAGTAAGTATAGACCATGTACCTTCATCAATTCATTATATTCATTTATTTATATCAATTTAAACATAGTTTGTAAAGTAAACCATTTATTTTAGTTTAATTTGAAACGCGTCCAGAAAAAAGTTGTTTATAACTGGCACTTTCATTTTTGTACCCAAAAGGGCATTGTCCAACTTGTATGAGCACTTGGCCTGCTATGGACAGATAATAATTGGGCAAATATGATACAGGTTTGGTAGTTCATACTAGTAAGAAATAAAATAACATCATATGGTTGTATCAGAATTTTTATTTATATTATTTAATGACCATAGTATTTAGTCAATTTTTTTTAATAAAAGATTAGTTGTATTCATAATTTCTTTATAATTCAGAGTCATAAGTTATATAAACATTATCCAGGAATTGGGCAGGTGGGTTTACATTATCCTGGTACCGTGCCCAGCTCAAAAACCAAATTATTGTCATGACATGTGCGCAGCAACCTACTGTTCTTCGTCCGACAATACAATTACAGCAGTAGTTTTATTGCTGTTCTACCCTGTTCTTCATTTTCATATAATAGGGATATAAATATAATATATTTTTCGACTAATATGTCTACTGTGGATCTTACCTCGCAATAAAGAACAGCCTGCGGTCAAAGGAAAATCTAACAAATTGCTGGCTCTATCCCTACAGGCCTCAATAGTATAGGAACCGTCATCCCTAATGTGTTCCCCATAGTATGAGCGGGCCTGTTTAAGTTGGTATGTACCACTAGCCAATATTATTAACTCACTGTATTCTAGCCTTGGAAAAGATACATTTTCTATGTTAACATCAACGTTTAAGAATTGTGTCCGCCTTCTATTTAAATTGTTTGAAGTTACATAATCAGATAAGTCATTATTTCTATACAAGTTTGCATTAATTATCTCTAGAATTTCACCTGCATCTGGCCTGTCAGTAACCCGTTGATGACATAAGGATCCTTAAGTCATCCCGCAGTATGACATATTTGATCTGTTCCCCTCAATTGTCGTGGAGCGATCCATTGTTTAACTACATTTGCAACATGAGCTTCTCTTTCTGTGTCCATGCGCAATGTATGAGATCTGATTCACAACAGAGAAATCCCACATTTTATGCAAATGTGTCGTCGGTGCCACTACTCGTTGATGGTTCTTCGTTTGACTGTCGAACGTTTGGATCATATAAAGCAGTCATCCAACAAGAATGACACACTAAACTGTCCTCTCCAATCTAGAACAAAGTCAATGAATAACGATAAGTTAGTGAATGATTGCACAATGCACACAACAATAGTATAACAGTTCGAACAAATAAACATATTACATACCACTTGCGGTGCAATCCAGTGCCCTATAACAGAGGCCACCTCTTGCAAACGGAGGTCATGTCTTCGTCTTTGGGATAAGTCGATGCCACAATTCATATTCATGCCAGAATTATCGTTATGAACGGGTTCAAAGTCCGTAGGCGAGCCAGGGTCGGTGATGAAAGATGTATCCGGGTTCATTTTCCAATAAAAAACAGAATCGGCTTTCACAAGAAATAGAAAAATGTATTCACGAATTAAGATGACAAGCGAATGACATTTTATCGGATTTCTTTCCAGTTGCCATATACAAACACAAACTCAATCGATTAAAATAAATTCGTTTTTGAATCGAGTTGATAAAGTTTTAGTATCATTACTTTAAAAACAATGTTTGATCAAAGACGAGATGACACCACATTGTTTTGGGTTGTGATTTTTTTTAAACTAAATTAATATATTATTATTCTTTACTACTTTCTCGTATCTATAATATTACATAATTGTAAAGTGGTACTATATTTATTTATTTTTATTGTATTTACATACACTATTTAGTGTAAGTTGACTGATAGAGAATGCCTGTGGCATTAAGTCCCCTTATGTACCAACTTGTGCATGAGGTCTAATAAATAAATAAATAAGCTCATTATTAACTGAATTTATTACACAATTAAATAAATAAATAAATATTGTACGACAATCTACACAACGCTATCTAGACCCAAGGTAAGCATAGCTTGACTAGCTTGTGTTATGGGTTCTAGAATGCAGATAAACATACATAGATACATTTTTTTTTGTAAATACATACATATTATACATAGAAGACACCCAGACCAATGCAAATATTCATATTCATGCATACAAATATTTGCACTGAGCGGAGATCGAACCCGCGCCTCCTGCGTAGCAGCCGTGTTCACTACCGTTACTTACATATTTTTACGTTTTCATCGTCGTTCTTAAAAATCTTATGTTTGATCGTTGAGTAGAATTGACTTCCACGCGGGTAGAACCGCAAGCGGAAGGCCATTTTAAAATGAAAATGCTTTACCAGTTAATCATCACATCGAATCAGTTCACGTTCGCATCCAAGCCACAGTCGACGCGTACTTAATATCATTTAGTTTATGTATGGGACACATTACTCTTTATCGATATATTCATGTGTTTTGAATAAAAATCGATTACGATCTTTATTATAACTGGCAACATTTTAGTATTAGAGAAAGGAGAAAGAAATGTATATTTCAGTGAATTAATTGATTAAATACTAATTATTTAAAGATATATGTTGATACTCCAATAATTCATTATTAGTTCTTTAAAAATTAAACATGATTATTGATAAATACCTACATTTGCGTACATCGTGTTCATGGAGGCCAGTTATGGACACTGTCCTTTCTTTGTAAATGTTCAGCAACTTTTGAGCGCCACTGTACAGATGTACACAGATGTGTGTACCAAACGGGTTGGAAACCAGTTGGATTGGGTTAGTAGTTCACTTTTATACTGCTTATTAAAATATTATTATCTTCGAGTACTTTATACCTTTGGAACCAGTTGTACTTACTGATAGGTGCACGATCAGCTCTGTTGTGAAAGATTAATAGAAACTGTAGAGGATTCAGAAGGTTTTGAACCAGTTGAAAGACTGAATTGTTAAGGATATTCTGATTATGACCTTACGTTGGTTTCCCTGAAGAAAGTATAAAGGATATATCGGTCTATCCCTCTTTTGGAGTTGTCCATTGATCACGTGACGTTTTTCAACATTTTTTAACTCTTCCTTCCCGATGGTGATACGTGGTAAGGTTTTAAACTACTAAAAAGTCACGAAAAACACACAAATCATTCAGAAAACTTAACAACTATTGTAGAAATGTGCACACGCTGTCAACGTCTAGTTTTTCATCCATTCATAAGTAAAGTAGAGCTTTCTTGATATCTTTACAAAAAATCTCAGTTTGGTCAATCTTCAAGTTATTTTTTTAAAGTCGTAGTCCCTCCGGTCGCTCCTGTCCTCAGGCATCGATAGGTATATAAAACCTTTATCAGATAATTTAAAGATTACAGGGTATATTTCGTTTAAAATTTGATATATTACGATAACCGTCAATATCTAGTAGACAGGTATATCATACGGTTAAATATATTATTATTCATAGAACATGTAAATAGGTACCTACTAGGGATCGACAGGAAGTCTTATTTTTATTTCCTGTCGTGTATTTTGCTTGTTGATAACCATAGGTTGAATGAAAATGTAGTGATATGAGTCCACACACATTTATCTATATACAAATTGTGTGTAAAGAGGAAAAAAATCGGTAAAAATTGGTAATCCTATCATTTTACATTTTGAAATGGAGATTATTTTACAGTCGACAGTAATTAAAGGTAATTACAATTATCCATACTTAATATTAAATAAAATAAATAAATAAATTGATTTATTAACTATAAAGTATGATTCACAAACTACAAAAAGTCTACCTGAAAAATCTCAACGAGGCCTTTGCGGTCACGGTAATTATGCTTCGTGGTTTTTTAACCTCCATATGTGCAGCTAGAACTAGGATTTGAAATAATTGCTATTTTTTAGGATATTAGGAATCATGGTTCAAGGAAAACGTCTGAATTTTAGGTTTTTTTTCTATGACATTTAACAGAGCGCTTCTTCTTTTGTCGTGTCGATGGTATATCATTTGTCCAATGTGCTGCTACCTTAATTTCGTATTCACTATAGTAGGTGGGCAATAGTCTGTAGAGTACCTCCACATGCACTTCTCGGGTTCGCCTCATCTGAGAAATACCCCCACATAGAACGGTCTTCATTGCTTCGCCCTACCTATATAGGTACGAAGTCTATATACGAAGTTATGTCTATAGCGGAGACTCTGAAAGCGGGACGAAAGGCTCCACAGATTGATTCTGACCACCAGGGGCGATGTGAGAAAATTTTCAAGAAGGAAACCGGTTGAAAAAAGAACTTAGCTAGATCTAATTTGTCATGCATCATGCAGCCCATTGCTAAGCCGACAGGAGTCGAGTTATAGGGACCCTTTGCCATTGCTGAAAATAGCACAATTGGCATTCATAATGACATTGATTTGCTTAGTTAAAATTTGTTTTTTTTATCAAAAAATGTTAATGATTAATTATAGATGGAATGGAATGAATCCGATAGGTGCGATGTTATCAATAAATCGCGAACTCGATTGTTTGATAGTGTATCGACGCATTTGCATAAACATGTATTGTATCGTATATCTTTCTTTAATATCGTGTTTATGTTATGGGATTTATTTCGCATTTTTAAAATACTCGTAACTACACACATTACTATTAGATCGAGACTCTATTTTTCTTGGGTATTTACGAGAGCGACTGCCTGAGACCTCAAAATCGTAAAGCCTATGCTAGAACCCCGTTGATCTGCAAATGAGGTTGACTAGGGTCTTGAAAATTTTGGTGGGGCCATATACTCCCCTGCTTTTCAACTTCTGACCAATGATATATTAACAGACTACTTTAAGTAAACAGTATTTTTTATTTGAAAGTAAGGTGATAGATGTAATGCGGTTCCTATCAATTTACAATGTCTACACGAAATATAATATCCACTAATTAATACAATTAATCACCTCAAAACTTCTCAATTTACACTCAAAAGTTGTGTTAGAACATGTTCGTTCCTCATCCCGGTTCAATAAAGTACGTGAGCACGATTCTCGGAGCCCGCGGTGGGTCTGACCTATACCAATATTGACAGAAGACGCCCAAACCCTGTATAATGTGTCGTAAGTACAAAAATACACACGTTTTATATATTAAACGTGTTGGGAAAGTTGGATGAGCTACTGGTTTGAGCTTGTTTTGTGCTCGAAGACGTATAATTATTATTTTAAAGATGACAAGCTTTGGAAAGATTTGTCAAGACTTCCTGCAATTGAGGTGATTGAATAAAACGTTCAGTCTTTCAAGGAAGATGCTTCTCTACAGACGCCTACAGATCTTTCTGGAATATTAGTTCTTCTTTTCTTCATCCGAGTTAGAAGGTTCCTTCAGGATCAGCAGCACGAGTATGACGCTCCTGATGTTACACATGTCTATAGGCCACGGTCACCACTTTCGATCACGTGGGTCGTGTGCTTGTTTGCCACCCCAGTAGTATAAAAAGATGCTAATCTACCGATAATGTAAACCTTTGATAATGCCGTGAGGTGAAACCGTTCAAGTTGAATACTGTGGAAAATAAAGTGGAAAAATACAAGTATTCAGAGATGCTAATCTCGTTTGCGTCTGAAACCTGTTCATTGAAGCCTGTGTTCCCCAATCCTAAGAGGAAAGCCTTTGCCAGAACCTCATCCGTCAATCACCAAGTATACCGGCTAGTAGCATATGAAATTTTGGGAAGATCTTTCCGAACTAATATCTCTACCCATCATTAAACCACTAACTTCCCATCCATTCCCAGACATAATAGCGTTTCTATAAAAACCGGCAAGTTACCGAGAACTCGTGCATTACTCACAAACTTAATTACATTCAAATAAAAACAAATAATTGAACCAATTTACGAAATGTCAATCATGTAACACATATCTATCTGTATATTTTTTATTCGAAATAAGGTGTTATCTTAGATTAGTATTGTTTTTATACCTTTCAGTTGAGATTATTAATCATTATCTGTTATAAATTTAACGTCTTCTGAGAACTGGCAACATTTTATAATTTTAAATTGTTATGTGATTACTTAATAAGGACTAAGTTTACACGTATTTAGAATTGGTGGCACTTTTTTTAAATATTTGTACTTTCAATTTGACGGCGTAAGACAAATTGAATGTACGCCGCCTGATGGTAAGCTGTAGTGCAGTCCATAATTTGAACGAAAGGGTAAACCCTAGGTAACCCGTAAAAAGGTCTGTGGGCATGGTGAACGTTTGGCTAGAAAAGCTGGCAAAAATTGTTTTGAGAGTGCCCTGCTCACATTACTTATGCTTAATAAAAAAAAACAAGAGTACCTATATAGACTAACGAGTTCAACGCCATATACTTATATTAGCTGTTACAGGGCAAATTGAAAGAAAAGTAACTGTTATACAGGATGGTAAAAAAAGCAAATAATGACATAGGCCGATTTCCGCAAGTCGTTCCGCTCCGCTCGTCTCCGCTGCAGTGGGAACGCAGTCTTAGATATAGACGTCCTCTCATGCTTGAAAAGGATTAGTGTATAGTTCACTGCACTGGCCTACCAGATTAACAAACTTTACGAACCTTCCAGAACATTGTGTAGAATTATCTAGAATTTATTATTGCTGCTAAGAAAAATTAATATTATTAGCTCAAAGAAGGGCAAATAAAGTAATTCGACTGGGCTATTAAAAATACGCTTTCTGTGTAACCTAAAAGAAACATGACATATTATCTAACTTATTAAAAACTAAAAAGTTTATTTATTTTGTTTGCTAGCACCTTTGGAACTACCTTTTTTTATACCGCTTAGGTGGCAGACAAGAAAGAAAGAAAGAATGCGAAAGAAAGACCTGTGTCGTCAGCGCAGAAGACAAGCATGACAAGTTTATGGTCTTCCCACTGACAGCACAAAACCTCCCTAGTGGGTTCTGGCTACCCTACTCACCGTCGCATCGGGAACACAACACGGGGCTATTATAGCTACGGGATCCTGTAGGGCGCAGGTAAATGCTATTTGAAAAAATCTTTTTGCATTTGAGAGCCCTATTCTTGGGGAAGGTTAGGTGGGAAGGATTCTTGGGGGAAGGACTATTAAACATCACGCTGCGACCCTTAGGAGCCTCGTGTGACTCGTGTGGGAACATAAATAGAACCAGTCTTGGAATTCCTTACCAGTTCACGTGTTTCCCTCCTCCTACAGTCCCGGGTCCTTTAAGCGGGGCGTGAAAAAGCATCTGATGAGGCCATCAAGCTGAGTGCCACCATTGTACCATGGTACATGTCTGTAATGGTGACCCTCTTTCCAGAGACTTTGCTTTCAACTTACCATCAGGCGAGGCGAAGTCAATTTGAAGTGTCCTATATAAAAAAAAAACCAAGATCGACGGGTGTAACCGGTTGGCATAGTTACTTGTAATACAAATATGGAAAATACCCAACCACATTTCTTAGCAATTAAAAATCGTTACACACGAAATGTAATCAAACTATTGATTTTCAAACAGATTAAATGTTAGACGTAAGCCGATTAAGTGCGAAGCTTGGATTAAAAACAAATTACCCTTATTTTTAATCCTCCGATAATAAATAAAACGGACTGCTAACTATTACAACAATCAGTCAGTACTCATTACTGTAATTCTTACTAAATTGCCTTCAAATTGAAAAGGCGTCGCGCGTCCCTATTCTAGAAACACGAAGTTGTTGGTTGGAAGTCGGTACGCCTCCTCAGCCTTCAAGTATGGATTCAAGTTTTTTTTTTAAATCAGTTGTTTTATTCATAAAAACAACCTTATTATAAAATTGGTGGACTGTAATAAGCTTTTTGAAAAATAAAATGGCATTTTTCGCAATCCAAATTGTTTACAAAGCTTTTGGTGAACGTATTAGGTTTAGAAATAATAATTGAAAAAATATTTTTTATACCTTTTTTAATAAGTAACTGTAATAAAATGTAAAATACGATAATATAGTAGCCATTATTATGTTTGATAATAATTAGATGATTCTTAATTTTTCTTAAGGGGCAACAATCAAAGAATCAAAGTCCTTTGAAAATATCACATGATATTTATTTATAATCGATATAATCACGGATATGTGGCTTACACACATCACGTGAAATGGCTTAAACCTACATCTAAATCTCAGTTAATTTAAATCACACTAAGCTAAGCCATATGATTCACAGTACAGATTTGATCGATTGACCTTTTTTTTTTCGATAAATCTCTGCTATCAAACGGTGGGAAAACGGATTTTGTGTTGATATTTTAGGGCTAGCCTTAAAAATGTCCGCTGGGATTAAGGTAATCTTGATTTATTGAACCGAAATGATAGTAGTACCTGCATATCTGAGTATTTTTTTAAAGTTATGACCGTTTTACAATCACTACATATTTGTATTATAAAAAATATTGACACCTATAAATTTTGTATTTACGGCATTGTATGTGGAAAATAATAATTTTGAAATTTTTCTTATAACTTTTGTGGCAGTTTCCAATACAATGTTCTATACAAATATACCTAATATTTAGAAATTAATAATTTTGATATTTAATGATTTCAAACTTGGACTTTAACGAAAATAAACGGATTCGCTTAGAACTGATTTCCCTAAAAAACACACTTTGTCTGCAAGTCTAAGCCTTCTTAGGCAGCTAGAGTCAAATCGTTCTTCAAGAAGGGCATTAGAAGGTTTCTTCATGGTCAGCAGCCCGAGTGTAACTCCCCTGGTGTTGCATACGTTCATAGGTCACGGTAACCAATTCCTATCAGGTGGGCCTTGTGCTTGTCTGCTACCTAAGTGGTATAAAAAATCGTCATTTAGTAATGTAAATTCGTATACTGTTTGCTGCTATAATGGTAAAAGCCCTAGGATTTACTACGGAAATGAATTATTTAGGAAACAACTTTTTGATTGTTTAACGTCGTTGGTGTGCGCGCGCGCAGCCTCTATAAATATAGTGTAATAGACAATAACTGTCAACTAATTGAGACATCTTTATTATTTCCTTGTGTAGTCTACACGTTGTCATTGCCCCATCACTAAAGTCAGACATTCATTTGGATCTGTAGTGAAAAAATACGCTAAAGCAATGGTCGTTTGAAAAATAAACGTATCTTTCTTTTTTGAAATACATTTCTTTCTTTTGTGTGTTATGTTATACTAATAAGCTAGCCAATAAGAATTTGGTAGTCACCTTAAAAACTTGCTACAATTGACTATACTTCAGGTATTGTCAAGTCTATACAAAAATGCGATGAGACCATCGTAATAATGTGCATAGGTGCCTAGTTTTTTTTTTCATTTTCATTATCAAAAAATTACCAAAAATTAATAATACTCTCGTTTAGATACCCCTTCAACTACGACCCATTTAGATTAGAAAAATGAATGCCCATGAAGAAGAAGAGTAGTTAGCATACTAATTGCTTTAAAATTTCATTAAATAAGTATTGCTTGAACTTTGACTCAGCAATAACATTTGAATAATTACACGCTCATACATCACCAAGAAAACTAAACAAATACGATAAATACTACAATAATCCACAAAGATATTATCATTATATCCATTGAGCTAGTTATCGTGTGCGCGTGCTTCCAAGTCTGTAATCCGTCACGGCACTCAATAAGCGTAATGAAAAGCGTTCATTATTGTAATAGTCGCATGCGTCACACACCGCGTGGCGTCTTTATATTATTATTATGGTACGGTTTCATATTACCAACTGTTTAGAATTATGGTTTTCCAAATTTGAATATTTAAATCGATACCAAATTTTTTTTTCTTGCAACAAATGCATACAACATGTACTCACGCCTGGAAATCCCTGAAGGGATAGGCAGCGGTGTATTGACACCCGCATTTCGTACAATAATTTTCGGTTATCCGTGATAGGGGGCGAGCCTATTGCCGGCAAGCGGGCACTTAGTCAAAGGCTGTATGTTTAACTGTCGGATGGAGAACAGCCATATCCCTTAGTCGGGTTACTAGCGTAATGTTATTTTCGCGTAATGACAATTCAGCTAAATGACATAAAAACAGAATACCCAGTTAGCAGAAGTCGCCTTCTACGACTATTTTTATGTATTTCATTATAAGAGGACATAGGTATCTCTTTTTACACGATCTATTTTATATTTTCTTAGGAGTAGGTACTTCTGTTCTTTAACATACTTTATTTTTTTAAGAACTTACGAAACTGAAATTAAATAAAAAGTTATGCGAAAAAATACAGAACACTGTTCTATTTTCAAATCGTATTTCAAACGTCTACAATTCCAGAATACGGTCACACAACAATAATGTACAGTCAGTGAAAACAAGAATCTTACTAAAGCAATAAAATTTTGATTGCTCTCATAATTGTTTTAGTAGCGATGGTAAACAGTTGTGATAGAATTATTCACGGGCTATTATAAGATTCTTCTAATTTTCTATTCATACAAAAATATCTCGAGAGATTTCTCTTATCGAGGTAAATATTGATGTTGATAACATTGTGTACGTATATTTAACAAAGTCATAAATCATTGTAGATTTTATAAGCGGGTCGTAAGTTCGTGCAGTTTGGTTGATGTTTACAATAATAAATAGGTATAATGTATGAATTTTATTGAATGTTACGATTTTTCATTTTACGATCTTACACAAAGAAAAGTTGTACTAATTTGTAGTATTAAGCATGATAAATACCAGATATCCATACTAATATTATAAATGCGAAAGTAACCCTGCCGGTCTGTCTGCCTGTTACCTACGTTTTCATACGTAAACCACTGAACCGATTTTGATGAAATTTGGTACACAGATAGATTAGACCTTGGGAAAGGACAGTATAGGTCGCGATAACCGACATCCACGCGGGTGGAGCCGCGGGCAGCAGCTAGTTCACTATACAGGGCGTCCCACGGCGATGCCACATGGAGGGCAAGTACCTTAAATCCTTAAGTTGGCTCATTTTACTTAAAGGAGACATCATTTTATTTTTAAAAAGAAACAAAACTGCATTCAAAGTTTTTTAAAAATTCGCTTGCCACACCCGGTAATCGAACCGACTAAAATCCGAAAAAGTAACATCCTGTATTTTTATGGCATCAATCGATAGTGTCAATCAAAAGGATCAAATCTCTCTAAGAAACATGGTAAATTAAATGAAAGGAAGTCCTTGAAACCTAAACTTATAAATTCAATTTGGCAAAATAAAACACTTTAACTCAAAGTTCATCCATCCATCTGATACCATATTAACAATGAAATTCCATATTTAAATCACTTTTCTTTTTTATGGTGTGGAGACCGCTGCATCAATCGATAGTGTCAATCAAAAGGATCAAATCTCTCTAAAAAACATGGTAAATTAAATGAAAGGAAGTTCACAAAATCTTAACTTATAAATCAATGCAAACAGACACAGCACTTTTACTCCAGAAACCATCAGATAAGGTATCTTATAAGGTCAATACTAGAGATATCTTTGATGAAATTTATTTAGTAAAATATGTACATACTGAATGAATGAACTTTGTTACCTGTTTAGAATGTAACTTTATTGGGTAACTGCATGAGGTTATGTAGGTAGGGTAGGTAGTAATTTTTAGGTGCTTGATTAGAAACCTGCACGCGGTGTACCCTGAGCAACGAAGATGGCGAGTGAATTGCCCTATTGGATCAACTTATAACCTGTCAATTGAGACGGCGCGGCGTGCGGTTTTAGTCGGTTTGAGTTCGACATACCTAAATACTACTGCTGACCAGCAGCGGTCTCCACACGATAAAAAAAGAAAAGTGATTTAAATATGGAATTTCATTGTTAATATGGTATCAGATGGATGGATGAACTTTGAGTTAAAGTGTTTTATTTTGCCAAATTGAATTTATGAGTTTAGGTTTCAAGGACTTCCTTTCATTTAATTTACCATGTTTCTTAGAGAGATTTGATCCTTTTGATTGACACTATCGATTGATGCCATAAAAATACAGGATGTTACTTTTTCGGATTTTAGTCGGTTCGATTACCGGGTGTGGCAAGCGAATTTTTAAAAATCTTTGAATGCAGTTTTGTTTCTTTTTAAAAATAAAATGATGTCTCATTTAAGTAAAATGCGCCAACTTAAGGATTTAAGGTACTTGCCCTCCATGTGGCATCGCCGTGGGACGCCCTGTATATGTAGAGCAGAGTAGAATTAAGTACACATTTCTACAATCGCCAGTTTAATTTTCTTTTACCAATAAATTTCAAAGTGCACTCTAAATCAGCGCTTTATCGGAGCGACCGTCGTCACTGGCGTCTGCGCGCGCAATTACACGAGTAAATTACTTCTCGTCGCTGTGTAATTTGTTCGTCTGCCACGCCCCGCGTCTAGCGTCATGTTCTACTGCCTGACTGTACTTACGTATTGTGCGAATGGATTTGAAAATAGAACAATTATTTGAAATTGGAAGATTATTTGGTTGGATGGCTGATGAACATTATTTTTATTGTACAATCAAGGTGAAAAGGCTTATCATCATTACATAGTATGGAATAAAATCACTTTTAAAAAAGGTATCTGCTTCTTCGCCAACTTCTTTTAAACTCATCAGCCTACCCTTGTCTCAATTATTTGGGTTCGGCGCAACATGTCTATCCTCCATACATTGTTATATTCCATTCCATTCCTGTCAGTTGTAATTTTCTCAGTGATTCCCTTCTTTACCATACCCTGTTCGCAATCCATCCGTTTTATCTTTGGACTATTCAACGTTACGTTTTCAGTAATTTTGTACTTTTTTACAGATTTGTTCATATAATTCTTTCTAAACAATGATTTGAATATCGTAAATCAAATAGCATTCATGTTAAAATAAAATAACCAATAAAACGGTCAAATTAAACTTTGTGTAATTTTCATAGGGTAAAAGCGCCGATACACGGCGGATCGAAACTATTATATCAAAATATTATCATAAATTCCAAAATGCAACGCTAACTGGATTTAATTAAAATAAATCACTCCGATAGCATCGGTTTCAATAAGCGTTTTGCATAACACAAAACATTTTAATTTGTGCGTGTTATAATAAAGGTTATCTGGCTTGTACGCATTAATTAAATGGCGTGGGATGTGTTCAACAATCTGTTCATATTGGAACCACTAGAGCGTTTCTAGAGTTCCGTATTACAGAAATAACCTAAAAGACACATGCTTCGGTGTATTAAATTAAACAAAAAAGGTTGAATATTAATGTACTTAAATGTTACTCGTTTTCGGGACTTTCTTTTGTTTGACTTCAAGAACGTGTCATTGTATTTCTACATCGTACTAAAGGACTGAACTAACTAAATCCACAATTTAATAGAATTTTTAAGTTCTTTTGTAAAAAATCCTTAAAATGTGTACTGGTTTTTACGTTATTAAGTTCCTAAACAATAACTCTTATTATTGAATAATGAGCATTCCATAATCTCAGCTTAGGGCAATATGCTCTACCGGTTAATTGTTCACGATTATGCCCACGGCACCCTTTCTGCCATAGCACCACCGCTCTCGGCAGCGGGTTAACTCTCGCTGTCTAAAACTATAACATTTGCAGTACTTCATGGCAAATACGACATTCAGATTGAATCTCCTTGGTTTGCTTAGTGACTACAATAGTGGTTTCTCCAAAAACAATAAATTATGTAAAAATATTACCGTGTGTGTAAATGCCTTACGATAAACATTTACCATCATTGGGCAGAAATTAAACTTAAGAAAGCACTTTTATAACAATTTTGATATAGATGATATAGAATAGATTTTTTACAAAAATCTATTTTGTTTATGTAAGTAGGTAGAATCAGCGTTAAAAGTTACTGAACACTAACAAAATTTATATGGAAATACATTTATGTACAAATATTCAAAAGACAATGTTTATGAAAGGTTTTACATAAAGTAAATGTGTTAATTTTATTGAAATGCGTTAACCTACTTTTGTAGTTGAATGTACTTATTAAGCTTGTTTACTTTAAGTTACGTGACCTTAGGTCTTATTACTGAATAAACGACAAAGTTAAACATTCTTTTTTTCAGTATTTGTAAGCAAGACCTTCATTAATATTTTGCAATCTTTCACAGGTAAATTCGAGCCGCATCCTGCAGCGGGTTTCAACATGGGCTACCTCATGGCGCCGTACCCCTACCCCAATGGAGGGGCGCATCCTCTACCCGTCTCAATGGTGAGTTTGCATTATCAAAATCGCTTTACACAACAACTGTACTTGTCACCCTCCGTTCGAATTTCAAATCACGATAATATTTTTTAGATTCGAATTTTAAAATGTTGTCTACAGTGGTTTTTTTTTATTTATAACTTTTAGTAGAACTAACATTGGTTTATACAAGGTTTTTCTTTTTATTTGATTGGGTAAACGAAAGCTAATTTATCGAAACTTCGTTATTTTAAACCCGATTTATATCAAAAGTGAGTTAATATAATATGAGTACAAATAAACAAAATTGTATTGTTCAACAATAAATCGTAAGATAATCTAGGGCCTGAAATATACAGAAAAGAGTATAAGACGTAAGGCATAATCAAAGCAATATCGCACATATCGACGAGATTTTGCTCTACGATCACGCTCGCCTTCTCTTTGCCTCGCTCGCCTTTAGCTCACCCTGTCTATACAATTCAGACCTAACACGAGTCCTCCAAAAACTAGGTACAGTACTGTAGGCAACCAAAATAACTGTTCCTACAAAAAAATGCTTCAGAAAAATCGTTGACTAAACTGTTTTTGTATAGGTCCATGCGTACGTGTGCCAACATGCGTCTTATCGCCCCTTATCAGTATCGTAGGAACATGCGCGAAATAGCCATCGCTCTATAAATAGTTACAGTAAGAATGTGCCCTTATCAGCGCCATTATCGCTTGTCAGTTGCGATCGCACTGTAATATGGTGTAACGCTGCCGGTTTTAAGTGTGCTCTGACCTTTATTTTCTTGACAAGATTGCGGTTGTTTTTTTTTTTTTGGTAGGGTAGTATTGATTGTAACTTATATAGAGTTGTGTAGAAGATATATTTATAGAGCTCTAAATGAAAAGTTTTCTTTTTGTATATGAGGTTGGTAGATGCACGCACACGGTTCACTTGGTGGTAAGCTAGAACCGTGACGCGGTATGAATGATCGCTATCACAAAGAGAACGTACATGTATGTTAGATACACAAGCTTCTTGTTTATAAGATATCGCTCTACCTTCTACAAGAAGCAGTTTACAATTTAAAATATACATTACATACATACACTCACGTCAATAAACCCTGAAAGGGTAGGCAGACGTTATTACGTGAGACTGAAAATCATACTTGGTATGGCCACCTATTGGGGGCTGCAAAGTTATTCTCTTAACATTATTATTTGAGAGCTGTAGTTCGTGACATCAGCCCATCAAAACATACAAACTGAAAAGTGGGTAATTTTAAAATAAAAATGTAGGGATAATAGACAATGTAGCAAACGGTATTCTTTATTCAAATAGACATGACATACACTGTGTTGTCAGGAGAACATAAAATCCAGCCCGCACGTCAGCAGCCCAGCAGTTTCTGAGAAAGTTGTTATAAATAAACATAATTGGACAGTGATCCCAAACTAAATGTCCTAACAATGTCTTGTAGTAGTTGTAGTGTACCTATTCATTTTAGGGATTTTTCTTTAGACGTTTCTGGGACACTGAACTGAGGAAAAATAGCTTCTTCTTCATCCTAGCGTTAATCCTGGTCGCATCCGAAGCTTTCACCTGGGAATCCAGGGTCACTTTTCCAAGTCTAATTGCGAGGTTTGGCTGAAATTGAATATTTTCCGGGCAGCGACTGCCATCTGACCTCTACAACCTATTGGCGATATCGAAGCATTGCAATTAGCCCAGTGGTTGGACTTTTAGGTCTCCAACTACTGGTAACTACTGTCGTAGATATTCGTATGGCAATTGAGGCTGACGGCTTAACGTGCTTTGCGAGGCACGACCAGACCAATGCAAATAGCCATATTCATGCATACAAAATGTTTACACTGAGCAGGAATTGAACCCGCGCTTGCTGCGCAGCATATCACACCTTGCATTACAAGAGTAGCGAATTCGAATCCTGACAATTACACCACCGACAACTTCTACACAAAATGAATTATATAGCCTGCTTGTCCTGGCCATGCCATCTCTTCCCATGTGGTGTCGTAGAAGGCGACTAAGGGATAGGGCTGTTATGCATCAGACAGATATATACCTACAGCCCAGACTCAGCCGCAGATACATGGCTCGAGTCAACAATAGTGCCCGGAATTCAGCAATAGGCTCACCCCCTATTAAGTGGGACCGAATACTTTTGGTGAAACAACCACCCACTTTTCACCGATTGGTGAAAAGTGGGTGTTAATTCACCTCTGCCTAACCCTTCGGGGATAAAAGCGTGATTATATGTATGCCTGTATGTAAGTATGTTGTCCTGTCCGGTCATCGAATCCGAGACTTAAAGCTCAACAATGTTTATTTATAAATTTTCTTAATAACAAACATCGGTGATGTGCTTCCACCGCCATTTAATCGTGATACTATTTTTATTGTATTATTTCCTCGTAATAACCACACCACGTGTACGGGATCGAACCCGGGACGCGCCGGAAACGGTAACACAAACAGTTTTTATTTCTGTCTTCATCCTGCTCCGAGATATGTACATTTACAATTGGAGGGATACTGTATTGCGTGCGTAATAATACTGTATACAACTCTTTTGTTTAGGTTTTAATTTAAAAACAGAAAAAAAAAATTCAAAAGTTTTTACTATACATAGAGTTTACAAGAAATAATGATCTAGACGCGGCAATTGTTTTCAACTCGTTGGATTTTCTTCACTTTCAAAAATAGACGCGACAATTGTATAATTTATTTAAGTTTGATTTTTTAAAGAGCCTAAATCGTTTAGACAAGTCACAATTCATTGGTCGGCGTATTATGGAATTATGATTGTATTGAATTGAAGTTTTTAACAGTAGTCAACGTATGTCATAGACATCAAAATACGTATCAATACATACCTAGATCATGGTATTCTACAATACGTCGGCCAACAAATTGCCACTGGGGGAGGGGGGAGGGGGGGGGGGGGCAGGAATACTCACGTCTAAGCTAATCACAGAACTGATAAATAGGAGGTATTCCTATTATTGTTAGTTCTGTGAGACTGGCAGTTTATTAATCTAATATGATAACGACAGTTTTAGCTAAGTCAATACTATTCTGACCACTAGCACATGTTTGTGATAGTCAAGCACAAGAGCGATATTTATATGTACATATTACTAAACAATCAAACGATGCACTGGCACAGTCTCTACTCTATCTACAAATTTCCTGTCAGTAAACTTTTTGCGACATTTTGTAAGTACTTAGTGTTTGTAGGCTACGGTTTTCTACAAGTTACGATAACTTCCCAGGTGAGACAGTTTCTAATATGAAAGGAAAATTCGGCACTACTGTTCCAAAATAGATTTTCCCTAACAAAAATGAAATGAAACGTGTTCAAAATAATGCTAGTCTTTTTCCAAAGGTTTGTTACGGAAAATCTAGACATTCGACAGTCTACATGAGAATACCAGTCTATTAAAAAAAATACTTCCACAGAGTGTATTCTATAATCCCACCGCATGCAAAAATCGCGTTCACATTTGAAACTGAAAAGAATTTATATTCGACATTTAAAATGTTCGAATGAAAAGCTTTAAAAATCGTTCGTGGAACGTCGCGTCGTTCGTTCGTACGTCAATATCGTTCAATACCTAAGGCTAGTACGCATGCACGACGCACCACCATACAAATCCTTTGGAACGCGGTAAGAAACGAAAAAGAATTCACCGCGAAAATATGAAACTCAATACGCAACAGGTGGACATACGACCGTCTCATTCTTTTCTATGAGGTTTTAAGTTTCGTCTCTGTTATACGGAAGCCGCCCCTATGGACGCCGCCCTCACTTTAGGGCGGGAAATTTAAATGAAGGAGGGGATGGGATGGAAATGCTTTTCTTTTTGCTCGCGGGGTGTATTTTAGGGCTTTTGTCTGGGTGAATGCGGCCAGCAATTTCGGGGTCGCTTGCGTTCGTTCCGTCTCGGGATTTGAAAATCGAATATTTTATTTTTAAAAATTCGATTTCTATTTAAAGATTCTTTATTTAAAATAAAACGTTTGATTGAAATTCAATGGAGGTATAATGAGACTTCATTAGTAAGGCGATTATTTGGTCACAAATTATGAGAAAGACTGAGGTGTTCTGCTATCGATCTTGCATCTGAATGAACAGAGGGACGCGTTGTCAACAGGGAGATTCACTTCTTTAAAGTTTTAAACGTTCGCTACACCCCTTGTAAATATTCTAAAATTACTCAAATAAATTGTAAGCATCACTGTTTCTGAATAGCTCTTGAAGTGAGATTTTTATATGAGATTGTAACTGGTCTTTAGGTTCAAAAATGTATTTGCAAATTCTGTAGGTATTGGTATTATGCAATCTGTTATCTGTTTTTGTACCTAATAAAATAAAATAAAATAATGTTCGAACGGTCTTCAGCGTATACCGGCTCCTCTTACCGCTATTCTATGTGTAGGTATAATAAATAAGTAAATATTTTTTTTTTACTTGGCCCACACCATTCATTTAATTGCGGTGCAATGTGATGGTTTCGAAATTATAAAAAGTAGCATTGATGTACATGTAGCTATATATATATGAAATAGTTGCGAATAATTTCTGGCTCTGAAATATTATATTTCTAAATAGATACACACTTGCAAGGCCCTACTTAACGGCAATACCGTCACCTCTAAACATTCACTGAAACATTATGTATGTTAATACACTTGTCTTTCCCTTTTAGGCATATTATAACTTGACTTTTAAAAAAAAGAATAGTTAACATAAATGCAAACAACAAAAAACTAGTCTAAAATCTAAAACAACATTACAATATAATAAAATTAGGCAGTGACTGATAAGCCTACATGTAGGCACGACAGCGTCCCGTTAGTGAGGCAGTAACGATCTCTGTTGGGTGAGCGCGCGTTTCGTCTGCGCGCGCGCACGGTCCCTCGACGTGCGCGAGATTCGCCGTCAGATACCCCCGCCGGCTATTACATTACGTAGATAAGGTTCAACAAACGTATGTGGATACTAGCTTGGGTTTGCGACTTCGGTCGTGGTTGATGTCTTACATGAAATAGTTAATGGACGTTTTGTCCACTTGTATAAGAAACCAATATTGTATTTATGATTTATTCCTATCTAGGAATCAATTTGTAGGATAAATAAGTAATTTATTAGACGATTCCAAAATATACTTAATATAATCATTCTACAGATTCATGTACTCGAGTACACTGCGGTAATAAGGGCCACTCCATCGACTAACTGATAAGGCTATTCTCCATCCGACAGTGGACACATTAGCCCATGATATAGATAAAAAGAAAGAAAGAAGAAGAAAGAAAGAAAAAGAAAGAAGAAAAAAGAAAAAAAAAATGTTTTTATTGCGTACACATAATAACAACAATACAAAAACAATATAAAACACATAATGAGATTAACAATAAAAATATCAAAATCTGGGTTTCAATATACCTCTGCCTACCCCTTCGAGCGTGAATATATGTACAGATAACAATGAGCGGGAATCGAACATGCAACCTCTGAACTACTGCTACAGCTCTACGGCTACGCCACGTAGCAGTATAGCGTAGACACGGAAATGTGTAGACTTGCCTACTAAAAAAAATGTCAAAATATGTTGATGTCGGCGCATGTACTATCACAAGGGGTGGATTACGATAAGTACTTACAACAACATTCGCAATAACTAATAACAATTAATTTACGTTATCGCAACGCATTTCAATATAACACGGAAAATTATAGCATTGATTGCATTGCAACTATGTGAAATTTTCATGTGGTTATTGACACTGTGGTTTTGTGAGCGGTCCCGGATCGGTTTTTAGCGATAGAGTGGAGTAATTCATACACAGGGTATTATATGGTATTACTAGCTGCCCCGACGAACTTCGTACCGCCTGTACCTGTACCGTATTTTCGGCCCGCGTGGTATTCAAATCCCGTTCCCGCTGCACCCTTATCACTTAGGGGGATGAAAAATAGATGTTGGCCGATTCTCATAGATACCGGATAAGCACAAAAAAATTCATCAAAATCGGTCAAGCCGTTTCGGAGGAGTTCGATTACGCACATTTGTGACACGAGAATTTTGTATATAAGATATCTTATTAAATGTAGTGACCTAAAACTATGTTTGAACCAAAGATTTCTTTTTTAGGGTTCTGTACCCAAAGGGTAAAAATTACCAAGCCACCGTAATATGGTTCCGTGAGACAGTGTCTTAGTAATAGGGTCCCATTTTTACAGTTTTTACCCTCTGTCTGTCTGTCACCAAGCCGTGTGTCATGAACCGTGATAGCTAGACAGTTGAAATAAACATATCATCTGTGTATAAATAAATAAATATTGTAGGACATTCTACACAACGCTATCTAGACCCAAAGTAAGTATAGTTTAACTAGCTTGTGTTATGGCCTATGGGTTCTAGATTGCGGATAAATTTACTTAGATATTTTTTTTTCTTAAATACATACATATTATACAAAGAAACACCCAGACCAATGCAAATATTCATATTCATGCACACAAATATTTGCACTGAGCGGGAATCGAACACGATCCTCCTGCGTCACGGTATTTCTGTTGTCGCTTTATCAACAAATACCAAAAAGAGATGCTTCGTGCGCGAGTTCGAGTCGCACTTGGCCGATTTTTGAATCCACGTTTTATATAAAGAAAATCGTGTTTTTCTGTTACAAAATTCTCAGTAATCTATAGAGTCTGGAAACTTGCCCAGTAAGCGGCAGCAGGCTTGCCGACTATTACGTGGCACATTTCGCTAGAACTCCATTCGTGGAATACTCTGTGGCCTACTTACGAATTCATTCAATAGAACAGAAACGAGCTCGTTCGTTTTGTTATATCTATTTATAGATATCAAAATAATACAATATGGGGTTCTTTAAGCAGGGCATTAGAAGGTTTCTTCAGGGTTGGCAGCACGAGTGTAACGTCCCTGGTTGCATGAGTCCATAGGCCACGGTAACCACTTCCCATCAGGTGAGCCGTGTGCTTGTCTGTCTTAGTGCAGCATTCGTATGTCTGTTGCCGCAAAATTTTGACAGGACAGGAAAGATGATTAAATGTATGTAGGTAGGTACTTTGTATTCCGAAGTTCCCGGAAAAGACATAAATATGTAACAATATGGTCATATATATGGTTTCAGCTGCTTAAAAATAAAATGTTATCAGACAGACTATATTTATACATGTTTGCGGTAATAGTAACCATTCGACCCCACTGTCCCCAGGCTAAGAACAAAAAAAAAATACGTCACAAAAAAAAAACTAAATCTACAGAGGCATAACGAGCGGTTCTAAGAAACGTTCCGTTCTTAACGGTTCCGTCGGATTTCCCTAATCAATGTACTCATAAGACCATTAAAAAGAACATCCCTATCCCCAATTCGTCTCCGATACCGAGCATAATTCCACCCGGGAAAATCATTACATACGCCCCGGTTATTCGGGTTTCGAGAGCCACCCGGCCCCGGCCTCCCCCGCCTAACCCACGCGCTGCATCTCATTTTCAAATACAACACTAACTAAGGCGCGATTTCTATACACTCGATCGAATGCAGACCGAACGAATATAAACTTTATTTCTTAGTACTTAGGTGCACTTTCCTTTCAACAGGAACAGAAGGTAGTCACGCCAATTGTAGCTTTCTATTCTAGGCGGTAGAGTTAGAATTTCTTTGTGTTTTCTTCGGTGCGCGCATACGATTTTCGAACCAGTGGGGCGGATGGGTTGGGGAGCGTTTTCCACTGAATAATAGAGGGGAGATTTCCTCTTATTTTTTCGTGAATTTTTTATTTAAGAAAGGGATAAGATTTTAATGTGGCCGCTTCGCTTTTATTACTTGAGATTGTGAGATATATTCCTATTGTTGGGAGTCTTGATGCGTATGAGGTTTCCGCTTAACGTGTTTTGTATGAGATGGAGCCGAGGACACTGGGGCCATGTCTATAATGACGTTTCTCGAGAGTCAGCAGTTTTTCATTTCCCGCTTTTTCGGTAGAGAATTGTGTTGGAAGGATTTCGTTTATTATTTGGTTTTACTTTTAATACTGACAAATAGACGTGTATACATGGTTAGATGGGTTTAAAAAGTATGAATTTGATGTTGATTGTGAAATATAGGTACTTGTATGTCTTGTCGATAGAACACAATTCCTATCAGCTTCTTATAACAGAATTACTACAATAATGAACTACATAGATATACGTCGTATGTGGTATAATTATGCACAAAAGTGAAAACATATTATCAACACTTGCTGGCAAGAGTCAGTTAACAGAAAAAAAACAAACTTAACCCTTCGCTATCGATCTTGAAACATTAAAATCAAGAGTTGTCCTTACTAAACGTGTAAAAGTTTCTAACTATAAAAACTTAGTTTAAAAATAAACTTAGATTAAACAAAGACTGGGTGAGTGACTCCAGACTCATATCCTCTAGCTTATCCTATCAATCAAACTGTCAGACTTCTAATAAGTATTCTACCCGCAGTACCTGTGCCGGAAGCTAGGCCACATTCCCCGGCGCTGCCTGCCCTTGAACCTCACACATAAATAATAAAACCACACACTAAATATACAACAACATCCTAACTATTATAAAATTGTGTATTCGAACATTTCGAACTTCACACAAAATGCAGTCTTACCTTTTGAACACTTCTCAAATCCAAAGATTATGTAACTACAAAACTATTTTTACGGGGCTCAAGTGTAGGTTTTCCTCTTGGAATTAGGAGGTCAGATGACATCAGCAGTCGCTCCCGTAAAAGCAAAAATACACCTTTACAACTCTGAGGTTCCTAAGCCATTTTAATATTTAAGATTAGAATGTATCTAAAACTACTGTGTTTGTGTAGAGGAAGAAGACCGCTGGCTACTATCTGCTTAGATTTCTTTGTGATTTGTTTTTACAAACGGTACATATCTTGTGAGGATTGGCAAACGTGGCGCATATTGGGAGAGGCCCATGTCCAGCAGTGGACTGCAATAGGCTGGCTAACTGACTGATTGATTTGACATGTCGCTTATGCCTTTACTCTGTTGAGTCATTGAAAGTAAGTACTCCATTCATAACGATTTCCTCCTAATACAAGCGACCTTTGCATTTAAAAATACAACTCCACAATCGGAAGTACGATAACCGCTGACGTGACGCAGTTTCCTTTGCGCACGCGCCGACAGATCCTTATCTTTTGAATGATTGTTTATTGTTTGAGTGATTAGGTGCGAGCGCCTTGAAAGGCATCGATTAAAACCGATTTCTGCGCAATAGATGTTGGTGACGATCTGAAAGCCTGAGGACTGCATAAAATCAAGGGACCTGATTTTATCGAATACTGTTCGATTAAGATCAGAAAAAATAAAATGCTCAGACGGGACTTGAACCCGCGACCTGTTCCTTGGGCATTCCAATTTCTCCTATCTATCCTATATAGGTACCAAAATGGTTCGCATCCTGGCCATCACACTATTAATATGAACTCAATCCTAATTATTACACAGTAATATCAGTTACTTACTCGTTTAAAAATGATCTCTACTAATATACCGTGCATACTGCCCAAGTTTAGTGGTAACCGTGTGTAAAATTAAAAAATGTTTTCCACACTTTTTCAAGTTTAAATACAAAAATTAGATAAAAGTTTAGAATTTAATATAGGCTGAATGAAGTTACGAGATCAAAAATATATTTAATCGCAACTTGAAAAAACGCGGAAGCAATTTACACCTCAAAAACATTTCATGTTCCATTATGTTTCAAATAAACCTTCGCGTCAACAAAGTGACATGAAAATCCACGAAAAAATAGCATCTGCAGTCACAGGGTTGGATGACGCGCAACGACTTTTCTGTTCGCCTGTACAATGAGATCTCCGACAAAGACGGGAGGGGTGACGCTTTTAAAAGTATTACTGCCCACCCCCCGTGATGACACCCCTAGTGTAGTGTTTGATTATTTTATAGTGGGTAGTTGAATATTGCGAGCTGAATGAGAAACTGTTTGTCGGTCGTAATAGCCGTCCCACGGGTGTATGTGCATTGTGGTATTGATAGAAGACTTGAAGGGTTAAGTAAAGATTGGAATTTTATAAAAAGGGTTTGGTGGTTCCGTGAAGCAAATTCAGTTTGATAGTTAAGACATGTTCTTACGATCTGGTCGATGAAGGGACATCTCCATATATAAAAATGAATCCCTATTTCCCTTGATCACGCCATCACGCGTGATCGGCTGGACCGAGATCGCTAATTCTTTTTTTAGAACATTCCTTAAAGTACGGGGATGGTTCTTACGGAGTGAAAAATTGAAAAAAAAAAAAAAAGAATTGATTGTTAGGCGGTACGAAGTGCGCGGGTTCAGCTAGTCGATTATAAAAAGATGTTCTTTTTTTTTCAGAAATATTATTAGTATTTTCTTTAACCCTATTTTTCAACTTAACTAAGTAGATGGTGACGATTTAGATATTTTAAGCTCCAAATGATACGTATGTTACAGATTTTTTTTCTATAAAAAAGAGGCAGCTTGGCGCTTCTTCTCTCTTCTTCAATCTCCTTCGTCATGGTACATCTTTGGGTTATATTAATTTAAAAAAATATTTCATGCTATCCTTGATTCTGTCTCCAAAACTTTAAGAAAAAGTAACACTAAATATTTTAAAAAATAAAGAGGATTTCAAAAGCTAAAATGATATTATGGATGCTTATCTGAGGTATCTATAGAATCTATCAATTGTATCCTAAAATATGTTGCATGCAGTGAACCTGTGAAACGTGTTGAACATTATTTTTATTACAACCGACCATGTTTCAAGCGATAAAATGAATTTGAATTTGAGTTTCAATTTAAATAGCCTAAAGCCTATCAAAATCATAACCCTACTTTGGCTTTGCCGTAGTCGGGTAAAAAAGTATTGGTATCCAATTTGAATAGTCCGAAAAGTTCCTAATAAAGAAAAGAAACTATTTATCTGAGTGTTTACTTATGCACAAACAAAATAAACGGATATTCCCAATCGTACTTCCATACCATACACAAAGGAGTTTCATATATTTTCAGTAAGAACTGGATTCGTACCCGAGCCTCATCGGATGGTAATTGCCTAGAAAGTCCTATTCCCAGCCGTACCACCCCGCGTGCACGGGGCCGGGACGGGGGTGGGGGCTCCCCCGTCGGATCCAGATTTCAGATCTAGAGCTAATCTCGTTTCAAATAGACTTGCGACTGTATGGGTTTTCATTATGTTTTGTGGTTGTGAAAACATTGGATGGTTAGATATGTTTGCTACTATTCAGTTGAATAGTGTTTTGTTACTATTTTTAACTGACTACAAAAAAGGAAACGTTGTTAATTTTGTGTGATATATATACATACATACAATTCACCAGTCATTGTGTTAGGTCCCATGTAATAGGGGGTGAGCCTATTGCCGTATTCCGGGCACTATTGTTGACTCGAGCCATGTATCTAAGGCTGAGTATTAGGGCTGTATATATCTGTCTGTTTGTGTGTATAGTTACAAAACGAATAATAGAAAACTTTCTATTGATGTGGCTCATCTTGGCTTTTACGGGAGCTTCTAACGGTGGTTAGGACTCCGAGAGACAGACTTCCACCTGACCATGAGGTCAGGTGGAAGTCTGTCTCTCGGAGTCCTAACCACCGTTAGGATGACCCTCAATCAGTAGGTAAGTACATTGGTTTACAAGTGATGTTGGTTTGGATTCGATCTTTGTAGTGTCACATACAACGCGTAAGTAAATATAATGTAGGTATGGAATATTAATTTGGAACGAGATTGTTTACATTTTTGAAATTTATTATTCAGCCGCGGCTTCACCCGCGTAGATGTCGGTTATCGCGACCAAACATAACCTGTGTCTAGGTGTAATCTATCTCTGTACCAAATTTAATCAAAATCGGTTCAGTGAAAGCGTAAAAGAAAGACAGACAGATAGACAGACAGATAGAATTACTTTCGCAATAATAATAGTAAAGATATGATTCCGTAGTCGACCGCATACGACAACTGCCGACCTACGTAGCAGATGAGCGTAATTCATTGCGGCTTCTCAATGGTCCCCTTTATTTGTATCGGTGTTTAACAAGTAATGGGTACGCTGTATGTGCTGTATGCGTCGGCAGTTGTCGTATGCGGTCGACTTCGGAATGACCTATACCTTAAACGTGGATTACTATTTCAAATCCTTTTGTGTTTTACACCCGTATTCACAAACAATACTTCGCTATGCGTACTACCAAAACTGTGCAAAGAACGACAAATTCTCAGTGCGTTCGTTTTGGCAAGCCTTTTTATTCATTGATAACACTTAAGTAATACTTCGTTGAGGGAACGCACTGCGTTAGATACTGCTCCGTGATGTTTGTGAATTAATTTTACCAGCCCTATGCGCTCGAGCACACTATGAGACCTCACAGTATTGTTTGTGAATACCTACGGGTGTTATACTCTAGTTATCCTCTATTGCTTCGCAACACGATTACTATTCTTGAGACAAAGTACATAGTTGTTATGTCGGTGCCCTCGACACAGAAGTCAGTGTTAGATTTCTGCCACACATTATCCTCGTAGGTCGTTGGTGTACTGCAGGCATCCGGCGTCGGGTGACTTACTCTGTTAATAGAACGGTAGCTCTGTTGTACTGCGATATTCCGTTCAGCTGACATAGCTAATCACGCTTTTATCCCTGGAGTAGGCAGAGATGAATTAACACCCACATTTCATTAATATACTAGCTGACCCGGCGAACTTCGTACCGCCATATTTTCCACCCGCGTGGTATTCTGATCCCGATTTATCAGTGTTTCTCTACAATATTATGCATGTATTATACATATAAACCTTCCTCTTGAATCACTCTATCTATTAAAAAAAACCGCTTCAAAATCCGTTGCGTAGTTTTGAAGATTTAAAAGCATACATAGGAACGGAGAGATAGCGACAGCAACTTTGTTTTATAATATGTAGTGATAGTGAAGTGATACAGTCCAAACTCAGCCTATACATGGCAAGAGTCAACAATAGTGCCCGGAAACTGGCAATAGGCTTACTCCCTATTACGTGGGACCTAATACAATGATGGGTGAAATGTGGGTGTTGGTTCACCTCTGCCTGGCCCTCCGGGGATAAGGGCGTGATTGTATGTATATGTATGTATTTCATTAATCAATCATCAATGAATTACCTGTAGTGTAACTCCCCTGGTGTTGCACTCGTCCTTATGTCACGGTAACCACCTTCCAACAGGTGGGCCGTGTGCTTGTCTGCGACCTAAGAAGTATTAAAAAAAAATTGGTTCCACGTAATAGGGGGTGAGCTTATAGCCGTATTCTGGGTATTACTATAGACTCGAGCCATGTATCTGAGGCTGAGTCTGGGCTGTATATATCTGTCTCATGTTAGACAGCCCTATCCCTTAGTCGCTTTGCACGTCACCGCGTGGGAGGAGATGGGGTGGCCCAAAATCTACTCCACCGGGAACCACGTGGTAGCTTTTTAATTACGACGCGGTTAAATCGATATTTTCCATGAAGCGACTGTCATATGACCTCCACAATCTATTTATTGGTAATATGGAAGTATTGCAGACTTTTTAGGGCTCCAACTACCCGTAATGATCACTATAGATGTTTGTATGATAACTGATTGAAACTATCACATTCAAAATATACATATTAATTGCATATTAAAAGCGATTATCTCACTTATCTCACTTAACCGGTTCATACATTATCAATTTACAAGAAAATGCAATAAAACTTATATCCCCATTATCAATAACCACTTGTGGGATTAACCCTATACCACCCCTAATAACTCTTAAGCGAGCGTCCAATTTCACACCGACTGTTACTAAAATGAAAATATTAAATCCAATTTACAAACTTACCCTTCTACTTACCCCTCGATTATCCACAAAAAAAAATGAATTATGACTATTATAACCTCTCAAAAACCATTGTGTGGTATTAATCGCCAATTCGTTATAAATACACACAGTGGGCCACCCCGCTTATTTGTGCGGACAAAAAAAAAACATGAATATGATTTTATGCCAGGTTAAATACATTTAAGGGGGATTAAGTTATGAGTAATATTTCTAGTTATGAGGGGCACTTAACGAGCTATTTGACGCCTTTTGGCATCGCGTGCGGTTCGCGGAGCGCCATTCAAAGCGAGATAACCCACAATTATGATCCATCTTGCCACTATAGCGGTTTAATAAATGTTTGTTTTCGTGACAGGTGGGTTATAATCATCGGTGAAATGATTAAATGATCGTTTGATGTGGCTTTTTTGTTCAACAATTTCGTTTTATACTTGTTTTATATTTTACGATTTACTTTATGTTGTACTGGAGCAAGTAGACCAGTATTTAAATTAATCGTATTTATAATATACAGTGAGACAACTTTTAACTACGCTTGTAATGTTTCTTTTACATGAATATTTATAGCTGTACTCCACGTTGTAGATGTAGCCTTATGTACACACATTAAATATGTACCCATCCTGTGTAAGCCGTATATTAATTTTCATCGAATCCAAAATCAAAGGCAGTCGTGTCCCAGAGGACAGCCCGCTGTTCTAATGTGCCCATTCTTTGGACAAAGCGGATTATTCGGCTGTTGTCATATCTAAAACCTATTACCATAATGTGGTGACGTGATTCCCTTGTTTAGGTTTTTTCTGTAGGTTTTTTTTCTCACATGTCACACTGTGTGGTCTAATAGATGTTGTGCTTTGAAGTGACTTGTTTCGTGTTTCTGAGAAGCCGTGATGCTGCAAAGCGTTCGTATTGTAGGATTACTTTGCGTCATGCAAGATAATGAGGCTTTTTTTTCTAAAATCACCTTTTTTCTATGCTTAGTTCAAAATGTTATTTACATGATCATTTTGCTAGCTATATTTATTGGGAGTGAGATTATAACCGTCAACTGTCCAGGTTTTTTCAGAATTCATGGTAATGTGGAGATTTTTCTGACAAAAAGATCCTATAACCAACCGAATCTAAAAACTGACGCAATGTCATCTATCATTAGTATTGATTCAAATTGAAACATACCGGGTTAAATTACCGTTTGTAAAAACAGGATAACGACACAAACATTTGCCCACTTAAAAGTGAAATTATAGAAGCTATTACGGCCGATGGATACGTCGCTCGTTGCAATACGGCATAATCGATTCCGCCAACTAGCTGGTAAAAATAATAAGCTAACAATATCGTAAGTGTAGGAAAACACACTATTACGTTAGTCACAGTTGCCAAACAAGCGATGTTTTCCCACAAAACGTAGGATTTGCATTAATATTTCAAGTGCATTGTTTGAGTAATTGCTCGCCTCGTGAAATAACCTAATGGGCGTACTTTGAACGCAGTGAAAAAATCGATTCACCCATATTTGTTGTTAATTATAGTCGGTTGAGCCGTCTTTCCGCTTCTGCTGGTTCGAATACGATTTAAGACCCTCCCTGGTCCAATTACAGAGTTCTCAAAAGTCCCCCCCTCTCAGCCTACCCTCTCATTTTTAGATCGAGCCTCGTTTTAATGACCTCTCGAGCTCCCGATGTTCATTTGTCGCGAGGGTTTTGCGTACGATTATTTCACTTTTTCTTTTATTTTTTTGCTTGGTATCGGAAAGTGAAGCACTGTGAGCACTGAAGAGCTTAGAAAATATATTTGAGTTTAATTTATCGTGAAATGTGAACAATACAATATTGCTTCGTGGAAAGACGCATGATGTTTAATGTGTACGACAACTCTTTTCTTATATCTAAGCAATTTCTGTTTTCCTGTTAGCACAGGGGGTATATCGCGGGTTAAGAACTAGAGTAGCGTAAGGTCAAAAATTCAAAAAAATTTTTTTTTCACCATTCGCTTTTTTAATCTCCATATTTTTATGTGCCAAAAAACTGTAGCGATGAAGTGCGTAGATTGCTTAGTACAAATATAACGTATCAAAAAATATATTTTCTGTTTACTGCCGAAATGACGTGTTCCTACTTACAATAATCTTGACATTATTTTGTCAAAAAAGTTGCGAGCACTACGATCGAAACTCGATATACAGCGCGAATAGGACACCAAAGATGTCTTAAATGTAATTGCCCAAATAACGTATCTTGTTATACGTTTTTAAAACGCAGAAAATGAGATTATGTGGCCTAAGTTTGTTTCGCGCCAAATTAACGTAAAGTACCTTTACTGCTTATGCGACCTTGTTTAGTATACTTCCATGATTTTTCTCCCTGCCAAAAAAACGCAAGGGTGAGATACGCTACTTTGGTACTAATTAATGAAAGTAATGCAGCCAGTTTTTAAGTTAATAATAGTTTAAAGGCTATATTACGATCTTTTAGCACATAATAAATCTCTGTTGGTCTGATTCACTTTCGCGTCTAATACCTACTAACATACGTTAATTTGACACCAAAAAGTTTTTTTTTTTTATATAGGACACGTCAATTTGACTTCGCCTCGCCTGATGGTAAGCTGAAGGCAAAGTCTCTGAAAAGAGGGTCACCATTACAGACATGTACCGTGTTACAATGGTGGCACTCAGCTTGACGGCCTCATCAGATGCTTTTTCACGCCCCGCTTAAAGGACCCGGGACTATAGGAGGAGGGAAACACGTGAGCTGGTAAGGAATTCCAAGTCTTAATAGTGCGGCAGAAGAAGGAGTCACCGAATCGCTTGGTTCTTGATGGAATATTTTGCACCGTATGCGGGTGGCATCTGAGTCCTGCACGTGTTGTCCTATATAGGAAAGGAGAGGGTGGGATTAGTCTTAGAAGAGCTCATCAGAACATTCACCATGGTAGAGACGCTAAAATACCGCCAAATATGCCACATCTTTATGCAACTGCAAAGGCTCAAGGGTGTAAGTGACCTCAGGATTCCCAATAATGCGGACCGCACGTCGCTGCAACCTGTCGAGAGCATCTAGTAAGTACTTTGCGGAGCCATCCCAGAGATGCGAGCAGTATTCCACGCAAGAGCGAATTTGTGTCTTGTAGAGAAGACACCGCTGCTCCGGCGTGAAAAAACGTCTCACGTTGTTCAGGACTCCGAGTTTACGCGATGCTGTTTTGATGATACTCTCGATGTAGTTTTTGCTGTTCAGTTTGCAGCGAACATCCTAGGATATTGAGATTGTCCTGTAGTGGCAGTGGCGTGCTCTGAAGAGTTGGAAGGGGAAGGAAAAAAGATACCTTTGCTGTAAAAGCGCATGCCTGCGTCTTCTTGGCATTGAACTCAACTAGGTTTTCAGAGCCCCATTGAGAAACGAGGTTCAGGGTCCGGTCAAGTTCACTGACAAGAAGCTGCCTCTTTGCCGCGATATCAGACTGCTTGGCCACAGGATGTCCGTGATAACTCCCGTGTAAGGTGCTATCGTCTGCATTATAATGAAGTTATTAGTTATCTGGAGTTATTCCTTCGACATATCATGATTTTTATAACCATTTGCAGGTCGAACACGAATTTAATTGAGTAAATTGTTAAAAAGGCTCCATTTGTTGTTAGCGCCGCAATTCCTGGGCACACCTTTCACCATCAAGTATCGGGATTCTTGGTGTCGACATCTCCAGCGACGTCCAATACCGAAGTCATCTGGAAGACAAGGTCAAGCTGGCATCAAAGTGCTCAACAGGGCGAAGCAGTACTTCACTGCGGGGCAACGACTCCTCCTTTATAAGGCACAGGTTCGGCGCCACATGGAGTAATGCTGTCACCTTTTTGCTGGAGCGCCTGCGTGCCAGCTTGACCCTTTCGACTCGGTGCAAAGACGGGCATTGAGGCTCGTCGGCAATCCCATACTCACAGGCGATGTGGAACCTCTCAGTCTCAGGAGAGACTTTGCCTCACTGTGTGTGTTCCACCGCCTATACAATGATTTATGCTCAAATAAATTGTTTTACATGATGCCCACAGCTACATTCTATCATCGCACCTCTCGCCATTTGCGGGGAGTTCTTCCTCACACATTGCGACCGGAAACGGTGCGCATTGTGCGGTAAGAAAGGAAATTTATCCCTCGCACACTCAAGCTGTGGAATGAACTCTCCGCGATGGTTTTCCCAAGCGACCGCAACATGAGGTTCTTCAAGAAGGGCATTAGAAGGTTTCTTCAGGGTCGGCAGCACGAGTGTGACGCCCCTGGTGTTGCATACGTCCATAGACCACGGTAACCACTTTCCATCAGGTGGGCCGTGTGCTGGTCTGCCAACTAAGTGGTATAAAAAAGAAAAAAAAGTAGCCGCCTCAAGAGATTATTAATCTGTGAAGATTTTTGTTACTAATTTTAAGGTCATTATAACGGAAGTCCCGTTGCATTCCATACATTTTTTCAGCCATAATGGCGTAGGTCAACTATTTTTTGATTAATAAACATTATTAAAATAAAAACATTTTTCGATTGTCTAAAACTTTACACCATTCTTTAACCGATAAATAAAGCATTATTATAAGTAAAAATCACACAGATAACTACTATAGATTTTGCGTGACAAGAGCTATAAGATAACGGTAGGTAAATTTGAGTTGTTTTTCGGCCCTCCTGTAAAGTTGTGATTTTGCCCTTACGCTTCTCTAGTTCTTAACCCACGATATTTTCGAGAGGTTACATGGAATAAATTGACAAACAAGTTTTAACGACTTGATTTTTCGATTCTCAGGTCAAGTTCTCATACCATACTAGTACCTTCCTCCACCTACAGAATACCGCGGCCATAATATCCTCGTGTTGTGCCCTAGCGGTGAGTAGAGTGCTGTCAGTGGGAAGACCAAAGGTTTGTCCTGCTTTGTCTTCTGCACTGACGGCACAGAAACTGTCTGCACGAGTGTGACTCCTCTTGTAGTGCACACGCCCGTAAGCCACGGTAACTACTTTCCATCAGCTGAACCGTGTGCTTGTCTGCCACCTAAGTGGTATAAAAAACTAAAGATTTTAACAAACAGAAAATTTTATACGTCATCAAATTAAGCTTTGCACTAAAGAAAAAAAATCAACACAATTGACAACTCCATAGAATTTTACATCTAATTGTTAAAAACGCCACCCCATATTAAAAACTGTGTCCCCATTACGTGTGCCATAGTATTCGCGTACATGAGGGTGCCTTTTGTGCAATGTTTGGAATCCAGTAATTTTCTATGATTCTGCCGTTTGGTCTGTTTGCTGTAATTGCTAGGGTAGATATTAATTCTGAATTACTCCCTTCCATCCTTTGTGATATATTTTTTAATCTTCGTTAATTTAGACTTTGATTGTACAAATGATTAAGAGTATTGATGTTCTGAAGTTCAGTCGTTTTTGCCCACTGTGTGAGCAAATTTGTTAATGAGTTGCTTAAAAGTCTTGTACCTACTCTTTGTATTCACAATAATTTGTACACGTTTTATTATCAGCCGATTTACAAAGACAAGGAGATTCACAATTTTCGCCAGTTTTTTTGCTGCCTTTTATCAACCGATTTGGAGAACTCTTCTTCATATGGAAAGGTATACTTCCAGATTGCTGTCCTTTTAATCAAAATCCAGTACCTAATGATCTATTTTCACAAAGTGCAGTCGAACTCGTTCTTTAGTTCGATCGATCGATCCAGAAGGCCGCAAACTTCTCAATTACAACAAACCGTTTTAGGTAACTCCATGTTCTATGATTAGTTTCCATAAGTACAGCTACAACACTGGATTCACGGATACAAAGCACCTTGACCCGGACTATCTTTATTTTTTCAGTGGTTTTCAGTAGGAATGTAGATCACGAAATAATAACAATTGCGATTGCTGCTGGTAACAAAAGATCAAATGCCTTTGATCTTCAATATGTCAGTTGTGAAACTAATTTTGGCACTCGATGTCTTACAAGACCATCCAAACGGCCTCTAAAACCTCGTTTTAAGCATCAATGAGGGGCCACTACAAAGTTATGAATAGGTAACATGCTTTACAAATAATTCTAGGTTAAATACACCGCGAACGTAAAAAAATGACTCATCCACAGCGTATTTGCGAAAAATTATGCGAACAAATACGACAAATATACTATTGATTACAAAGCAAACAGATTCGCTCTTGACACGAGACAGGCAAACAGACATTCAGAATAAGTACTGATCCTCATCCACAAACAAAAAAGTACATTGTGAACTGTCCATACGGTACCTTCCCAGGCAGCAAAAATCAACCAATGCACATAAAACAACGAAAATAAACTCTATCTGTCTAAAAATAAGGGTGAACACTCCAGTTCTCATCCGCGCCGTGACGTAGATGGATTTTAAAACGACATTTTAGAACACGACTCCACGACATGTGTCATCACATCATGTCAATGCAGGGATTATGATAACCATCGTACGGATGCCATCTAGCATGGGGAATCGCCCTTTGCGATCTCGAGAACAAATACACTACTAAAGCGACAAACTTATAAGCAACATACAAACCAACTTCAACTCTGTGTATATAATTTTAAAGATCAAAATTTAAAGTTTAATGCTCAATGAATTCATAAGGGCGATCTCGAAAAGACAATTTAACCCTAAAAAATGGTGCATAGACATTAATCCGCATGTAATATCGCAAATTTGTCATCGGTTCGTCGGGTGGGCCCGGGCCCATCTGTCAGTCAATACGCGCAATTCGATTTGGAGCTATTAGAGAGTATATTGCACCACTTGATTGGATGAACAGAGACAAAAGGTTAAGGGAAAAGTGGCCTATGGTTTAAAACTTGAAATTACGGTTTCTCCCATGTTTAATGAAATTTTCAAACAATGAGTTTTCTAACTAGTCTAATCGAATCTAAATCGACTCTTCACTGTTGTTATTAAGATTTTGAATAACTCTTATTACCTTTTTAATGAAAAAATAAATAAATAAATAAACTGCAGCAAAAGAAACTTACTTCACAAATAACAACAAGCTTCATACATTTGCTAAACTAAAGACTCTTACAACTTCTAATTTTTGTTTCTTTTTCATCTTTTATTTCATACCCGATATACCGTAACCTGAAATCGATAACCGTAGTTTGAAGTAATCAAGATAAATTAAACTTTAATATTTTACTATAAACTTCACTGATCGACATATTACCCATAAAATTACCCCATCAAGTCAATGATAACTCCCTAAATATGAGACGCTTAATAAAATCCGCATATACCTTTTCGTTGAAGCGGCAATAGATTGCCCTTTTTGACGACTTATTCAGAAAACTCAGCGATTCATGTGACACTGACTGTCGAGGGTAGCGTTTGTAATAAAAAATGTATTTCGATACTCAATGTTGGCACGCGTCTGCCGTCTTCAGGTGACGCTAACAGGGCCTTCCACCCTAATTGGTGAATTATATTGGCTCATTGAGGGTGGCTCGGGTTGTCTGTTGCATGATAAACATGTGAACTATTTCTCTATGCTTTGTATTACAGGTTGCATGTTGTCATATTACCTACTACCTGTTTTCATAGCACACACTATTATAGTACCTATATTATTCACTACTATAATTTCGTTATTTATTATTTATTTAGAGGTCCGATTGTTCTCTTAGACTCCAATTTTAAAGAAAGAAAGTATTTACTTAGGTAAAATACAAAGAACTAAGTTCCACTTTATTCACCCAGGTAAATAACGTGGAATAAACTAAAACGAAAATTCGCCCATTTAAAAATAAAACGAATAAAATGTGTCACAAAAATGCCCAACTTTTGAAATGTGCAATAAAAAAAGAATTATAATATAAAGGTCCGTGCCCACCGCGTCGTTTGCACCCACGTGGCGCGGACGGGCGCGACAGGCGTGAGCGCATCGGACGCGTGCGACCTGCGCACACGTCACTGTCGATACATCCCGGACAGAGTATTGGGAAGCTATCTGGGAAGTGAGCAATTATTATTAAGGGAGAATAATTAATATTCGTGAGACAGTGCAAATTATATTATAAAATAAGGATAGTAAAAATAATAATCTTATTTATTAAACAGCTTTGTGTACCTGTTGAAGATTATTTGAGAGAAGATTTGAGCGCTTTGTCAACTTAATTTTGAATTGAATCTTATTCTATACAAAAAATATTCTTAGCTTTGCAGCCTTAAAAAATTCATGATTATACATGTCGATACTGTATGAACAGTAAAAAATTAAAAGAACGCGAATGCGTCACAAGGTGTCGGGTACAATTCCCGGTTCAAGCAAAAATAAAAAGCTAAGTTTTTCTGTCAGGAATTTCTTAGGACCAGCTCACAGTTGCACCTTATAACGAGAAACTAAAACAGCTGGCTATACAGTCTTGAATATTTTATTCAAAACATAGGTTCTTCTAAAGGCGTTTATACCTCGGGACTCGTATCTTGAACCTAAATCGCTAAACAAACGAGGCCCTGGGGCCCTAGACAAAGTGACATTCTATTGATGGAATCGCGCTGAAGCGAACCATTTTTAAGGTTTTAACCATGGATTTCGAGACATTGCGGTGGTTATAGTAATAATGATAAGTTAAATAATGTATTTCGAGTTACAAACACTCAAATTTCATACAAAAAATATAGTTATATTAATGATTTATGTCAATTTCATACTACAATTAGCGATTCCACTGGCGTTTTCGCCAATAGATTGTCACTTTGTCTAAGGCCCCTGGCGCGCGTGGATTGTTGTGTAATATAATAATCTATGCTTGAATTTGAGCGCGTCCACCGATAGCACCACGTACTATCCTCAAAGACACCGAAAAGCCGTGTACTGCGCGTATAGAGCAAATTTTAGGTCCGAGATAAATGTCCCAAGCAATACCTTCACAATGTTTTCTAATCAAACGAATAAACTATCGATACAAATGTTAGAATGCCATACACATATCAACTAAGGGAATAATAAAAACTAACTACAATGATGTAACGTACACGCATTCCTCCGTTCCCGTCTAATTACTACTCAGGGCAAGAAAGAATTTCGTTCGGTCGAAGTTTAGTCAAGCGAGGCAACCTATCGATAATCGGCAAAAACTTTAATTATTTACTATGTACTGGCTTTACTCGTGGCTGCACTTGCGGTATTTATAGCTAACCCTTGTTTGGTATCATATTACAACGATATAGTTTTACTGTCTTACTAATAAAAGAAGGGTATGTATATAGGTACACTGTGTAATTTTTTGTATGCAAATTTTTACATAACATCTGTATATACCCTGTGTAACTTTTTATTATCCGTGTGGTGACGAAGAAAGAAACCACCCCGTCTGGCCAGCGTGACAGATTAAAGAGGGTCACTTTTACAGACACCAAAAATGTTATTATGGTGGCATTCAGTTTGACGGCCTCATTAGATGCTTTTTCACGCCCCGCTTATAGGACCCGGGACTTTAGGTAGAGTGTATTTACTTTGCTTAAGTAAGGGGTAACCAATCTTAGGTCTCAGATTTAATTGGTTTTTTTATGTACTACCTTGATATGGTCGTCGATGCCTGCCTGATGGTAAGCTGAAGGCAAAGTCTCCGAAAAGAGGACCACCGTTATAGACACGTACACTCAACAAAATAATTAAGCTTTTGCCGAGTGTACCATGTTACAATGGTGGCACTCAGCTTGACGGCCTCATCAGATGCTTTTTCACGCCCAGCTTAAAGGGCCCGGGACTGTAGGAATATCTACTTTGTATAGGTATGGTTTTATAGATATTGAGAGGAAGTAAAGCCAGCCTGTACTGATGTCTAGTCGGAACATAGTGTTGCACAGCACTCGTGCGCATCCGCCCGACCAAAACTAGGCTCTCGCTGATGGAATATTAAATACTTCCGTCTAAACTCCGACTGTTTCGGCACCAATTGTTATCAATAGGTCGTTTACTATGTGGTCTGTAAGTCGCTAATCCGAAGATTAGTATGCATTTGAAGATACTGTTTAGCTTCATAATTTTAGGCATAGTATATTTAGTTTTAAAATTGTATTAAAGTACGTGTCCATGTCTTTAGCACTATCTATGAGGATAGATATGATAAAGCTAAATTCCTGCTGTACAGAACACGATAAATTCAAAGGCAAAACTTAGGTCATTAATCATGGTTTTACTCCTCCTCTGACAATCCCGGGTCCTTTAAGCGGGAGGCCGTCAAACTGAATCTGATGAGGCCGTCAAACTGAGTGCCACTATTGTAGCATGGTACGTGTCTATAATGGTGACCCTCTTACAAAGACTTTGCCCTCGGCTTACCATCAGGTAAGGCGTAGTCAAATTCACGTGTCCTATATTTAAAAAAAATAACTATTTAGTATTTAACTACCGTTAAAAGAATACGTTAGACACTCCGTCGCCGATTAATACATAAAAAAAAACAATTGAACATAATAAAAACCTGTTTCTGATCAATCTTCCATAAAATGTTTCTGCCAAGACATAAAATCGTTGGCATATCAAATTAAATAACGAATTTGATATAAATTCGCAAATTGAATAAAAATTCATGGCAATTATTTCGGGTAAGGTCTGTTCTATGCTGTTGAAAATGTTAGTTTTACTTATTTTTAGCATTTCATCTGAAAAATATACTTTTTTTAAATCTCCCCAAGTTCCGCCCGTGACCGAAATTGCTCTGCTAAACTAAATAGCATTAAAAGCAAATCGGAATTCCTTTACTATGGCTTTATATATTTTTCACTATAAGCACCATTTTAATGAATAAACGAACATAAGAAGCTTCAAGCCGAAGTTTTGCATGAAACACATTTTATGCCGCAATCGAAGGCGTGAAACCTCGTTCAGCCTAAACCTTACCGAAAGAAATCTTAAGTAACTCATTGGTACGTAAATGCTACGTGTTCCATTCGCTTCAAGGCAGTCCCCAAGATCAAAATAGTTAAAGAAACTCATTGAAAACAATTGCTTCCTTTGCAATTCCTTCCTACTTTCCAAGTAAAAGCTACAAAAACAACTTCAAAAAGAATTTTCCGCGATACAAAACCAGATTCCCAGTTACCTAGATTCGCGTCAAAGCCTCTCGCCTAGTTCTTTTTACCTTGCGCCTTATTACCCACATACAGATTTGAGATTCCGTCTAGACAACTGAATATTTGATGTCTACTCCAGTTGACGGCTTTTAGCGTGAAGCGAGCGTTTTAGCGGCGAGGTGACACGTGAATTGTGAATAAAGCTCGGCTTGGTATCGGCAGTCTTTGTGCCTAATACTTTTCTGTTTGAATGAAGTGAAATTTTGGATGAATTTGAGTGGATGATACCTACTTAATGTTTTAGCGAATTGCCTAAGCTTCGCATGGGCGCAATTAGATTTTTTCATAACATTTAATATCAATGCTTTTAAGTAGTTTTTAATGAATTATATATCGATGGTTGAAAGGCAAAAGTTGCAAGGACCATAAGGTTAAAAGATTTCAAACTAAGTCATTTTAAACAATGTGATTTTCTTGTTTACTTTTTGTATGATTTAGTTCAGCAACCATCGATGTAAATCTTCCTTAAAAAAACCTAAATGACATTAAAAACAGTAAAACTTTGTACATTGTAATGCACAATATACATCGAACATGCATACGCACTTGACCTATCGATAAGCTTATGACTTTTTTTTGCAAATAGCATGAAAAAATTCCTATTAAAAGTTCATCGACTGAATGACTTGTGAAGCTTTATACCCAACTCACCCTTAACCACGACAGTGGAGCTTCGAATAAAAAATACAAAATTAATTAACGTTATTTTACATGCAACACATACCTACCTTTACTTTAGCAAACTGTTATAACGAATCATTAAACAATAAATTATCGCCATTAGTATTCACGTGCGGCGGCCATCTTGCGTATCGCAGGAGCATCGCTCCGCCCACTTTTGAAATTAGAATTATATTAATTCGCAAGAACTGAAGCCATAACGGACACAGTTGCATTAAAACTGCCAGATCTGACCTCCGTGCTAATGGAATATTACCTTTATTTTCTTGGCAATAAGAGCTTTCTAGGGTCTATCAAAATCGGTGCACTAATTGTTGAAAAGTTGATCAGTGTTTCGACACTTTCTTATTGGACTAAACATTTTAAATGTTATAAAACCAATTTACTAGGTGTCATTGAGCTTGCAAATAATACGGTAGGAACGAGAAGTGGTTATCGTTAATATTTTTTACGTTTATTGGAGCTACTTTCGGTTCGGTCATAAATGTCATAATCGTAAAATTTAAACGCACTATAAAAATAATTCAGATCGAAAATATCTTCGCTTGGTATAATTTTAACAAATTAACATTTGGTCCATTGAGTGGACTAGGGTGACCACAAAGTTACGTAATGAGAACACACAAGTAATAAAAATCTAGATTTGTATAAATAAATAACAACTTAAAACGAATGCTTTAAAAGTTATTGCACCCAACATGATAACATCTTTCACGATCAGCGCGGTGTCTGTGTGTTTAAAAACCGTTTTAGTATGTATTAAAATATTATATATGTAATTATTATGTAAATGTTTGGACTCTGAGAACATTTTGTTATGTTTATTGCTTGTTTCCTAGTGGTGGTCTGCTCTTTGTATACAAAAAATATCATATATAAATGTATATAATAGAAAAATTAATACTCATAAAAGTAATTTCGCATAATTATTATCTTTTAAATATGAATCAGAGAATACCCTCATGCGTATTAAAATGTGTAATAAAACGTATAACGACTCGAATAAATCTAGGATAAAACCGCAGATCCGAATGTATGTGAATAAATTTGTAACAACTCATATCGTATAAAACATCTGGAATTCGTCTTAATACCAAAACATTTAGAGGTTAATAGCAAAAAATCTTGAGGAGCTTCTTATCACTCGGCGTAGTCAGCTTTGGGCCGAGCTTAGTGACACGGGAAAAAAATGAGATTATATTCGAGATAAGAGACGGATTTTAAAGTCATTGTTGAAAAACAAACGCCATTTATGTAACTCTTGAGTAAGCCTGAGATAAACAATCTTTATTTTAAGATACTGCGCTCACTCGAGGCTTGAGCACAGCCTCCTCGTATCGGCTAAGCTCGGGCTTATCGCACTTCGCTACTTTAGCGTTGTGTCTGATTCTACTTTGATTTTTCTACAGCTTAAAATGGTCTGTTTCAATGTCTTATCGCATTCTCTATCAATAATGATGATTAATTTCTGGTTATACCAGTTTATGGAATTCCTTTTCTATCCTATTTAGCGTTAAAAAACGGTTCCAAAACAAAAAAAATCTCAAAACGATTTGAGTCTGACACACCCGTGCTAGGTTTGTGATGACGAAGCTATTTTGCATCTATAAACATATTATAACACTAAGTTAGAGAACTATTTTAATGTATGCTTTTAACATACCGAAGCTCTAAAAAATACCAATATTTTCCATGAATTATACGAGCAATATATTTTTAGATGAACTGTTTCCTGTGGACGAAAATGTAGCGGATACGATAGAATATGTTAGAGGTAAATGTGAAGTGTGTGATTAAGATCGTAGAAAAATAGATGCAAGTTCGTTAGTCGTCATGTCACTTAGATACCTGTTTATGCAATTAATGGGAGCTACTAGTGCAGTACTTAGAATAAGTAACCAGGTAGTTTCCTGTGAGCGAAACTATTTAAATAGATATCCTTTGCCTACCTTAATTTTAAATTATATTAGAATTTAATTTTAAAGAATTATAATTATTGTTGCTCTAACAGTTTTTTAGATCTAATTATTTTTTTATTATTACGTTTGGGTAATCGATAAAACACACATGTGCGTATATAATTATAACTCACATACGTCTTTCTTTGATTAACTTGACAATTTGTAAAAATGCAGCGTCTTACCATATTATTATGCCGTCAATTGATAAAAAAACATGTTTTTTTTTAGGAGCACATTATATACGCGATTGTTTTGTTTTAGTTAGACTGACGTAAGGAAAAAAAATGGGTATTGTAAAAACTTATCGTGAATTACGCCATCTGTGTAGCCCCTTCCTACCTCCCCCTCTTCCCTTCTTCTCTAAACAGTAAACAAATTAATGACAATTTTCTTTTAATCTGTTTCAGGTACGTATCAACCACAGTATGTGCATAATTGTAAGTAGTGTGACAGCTCCAGCACTATAAAGAGTCATGTACCGACTAATGCGTCCGCATTGCGATGCTGCCCGCGTTCGCACTACGTGACGTTTTCTCGCGCACAGAGGGCGTTTGTGTGTAATCTCGACTATGTAATCAAATTGCTAATGTTGGGCGCAGTTTTTGTACGCACAGATTTGCTAGACTTATTTTTGGATAGCAAAATATTTGTGGCTGATAGTTTGCTGAATTTAAGTATTGTGTGTAACAATGAAGTCATATCCGCCTAAAAAGTGACATAAAACAATTTTAATAGCTTCTATATCTCAGCATATGATTAGTTACACTGATCCCACAGTCAAAACGTCGGGATCAATGTAAATAATAAAATAACAGCAAATAAATTGTTATAGAAGTCGTTAAAAATTGTTTTATATCACTGTTTTACGCAAGTTTTAGTGTACTGTAGTTGACTTGATTTTATTGGCAGTTTACGTGTGTTTATAAGTGTTAATCTAAATTGGGTGTTCTAAATCATAAATTGCAATTTTGCATCAGATTCTATACGTGAAAAGCAAAAAATCTGCAACATAAATTTTGCGTTATAAGGAACTGCACTGTTGATGACGTAACACGCAGTTTCGTGGGCGGAGAAGTCCACAGTTCACTTCTGGTTTTACAGGATATACTGGCTATTGACGAGATCGTAAAATTTTGAGTGGACTTTTGGGAACGCCCACGCTTTCGTTGTTTTTCATGTTATTCTCAGGCATTATATTTGTTATTATACGCCTGCTAGACCTAAATATGTATAGATATGAGCTAAAATATTCAATTATTCTGCATAATACTAATATGAAAGAAAATGAACAAAGAGTTATGCCTCTCGTGGCTACAAAGGTCACTGCCTCTCCCAAACGATGTATGTGAATATTCTGGTATTGCCGTAAAACGGCTGAACGGATCTCCATCAAACTGGGCACAAAAATAGATTATAGTCCGCTTTCTATCCCAGAAATAGGTCCTATAGCTAGTTTTTATGATCCCTGTGCCGAGTCATAAACAATAGCAAGTTTTCATATAAAAAATACACAATCCAATAGGATTGGGTAGGTAATAACCTATAAACGACTGTTTTGACATTTAAAACACATCAAGATTACTTCATAAATTCCCAAAAATATCAAAAAAAGGTTCAAAGGTTAGCTAAAGACATCAAAGAAAAACTGTTTTGAATAGATTACTAATATGTAAATTGCAAGATAATGTTGTAATACGAAATACGTCGGTTCACATGACACGACCGCAGCGAATGTTTTATTTATACTGCGAGGGGAAACGGGCGAATTAATGCGTGACCCACAGGAAAGCGGCCTGCCACCGCTTTCCAATAACGTACACCGTGTTACACACTGTCACTGAAAAGTGTAGGCTGCGATATATTTTGCACTACAAAGTTGTGTGTTTTTTTTCTTGCCGTGACAGATCACGTAGGGTGGCCATGTTGAGTACGTTTTTAGAGAATAATTGGATGCCCTTTGTGTGTGTTATTATATGTAGGTACTTAAGGGTGTTCTTTGACCATATCGCAGTCAAAATGTTTATATTATTTTCTTATTTTTAAATGGGAAAATGAATTGGTAATTCATTCAATTTAGTTACTATAATTAAAATGAAATAGTATAGAAGTAACTAAGAAAATATTAAAAGTACCTACCGTACATCTTTTGACCAAATACTATAACTTTTTTGTGTTTTGATTGCATCAGTGAGGATAGAATAAATACCAAAGTTTTTTTTGGGAATGAGAATGTTGTTTGAAGTTACAAGTTAAATAACACTTATGAATTAGACATGCTCATTAATAGCTTCTAAATTATCAAGCCACATAGCATTTACTTTAGGATTATCTTATTTTATAAAAAAATATTTCGTAATCAATTTATACCGCCCTGATTCACTTCGACCGTAGTGTGTTTTGTCTTATACATATAGACACACTGCCATATATACAGTATGTTTAACGCCATCAAGTTTAAAATTCAAGTTTGAAACAGCCAAACGCCGTGCTCGACTGTGTCAACAGTGTTTAGCAAAAAACTGGCAAAATATTAGGTGTTCATTAACATATCAAAGGGCGATCGGGACCGTCCCAAACCCTCCGCGACATGGACCCCCTAGCCCCACACTTTTGTTACTCAAATTATTTTGTAATTTCATGAAAATTACGCTAAAATAAAAATGGCGACCACAATCACGGTTTAAATTAAGATGTCTCGAACAGTAGTAATTTATAAACGTCTATCATCTAACTAGAAAACAAAGCTAAGCGTCGGTTACCCAGCTTTCGCTTACAGACGCCGGCGGCGGCAACTTCAAAGCGATCCCAACCGCACCCCCTCCCCCAGTCGTTCACCCCCACCCTCTGCCCCCAGGCGTTCTGTTGACGACCACGTTTGTTCATTGCGGTGGCACTATGTATTTGGGAAACGGATCAGTGTGTGTTAACCTTAAACCCGACGCGCTGCTTGTGACAATTTTCGTAATCACATTTTTTGCAGGCTTTTCACATTTCACATTCGTGTGTTTGCGAATTCGCAGCAATATTTTAGAAAAGGGACCTGTTAAATTTTATTCATAGTGTACAACTTCGTACTAGATTCACTCACTACTTCTTCACTAGAGGGAGCACTGGTATAATGAAACACAATTCCTTTCTTGCTTTGAGACAATTTAATTGAAAACAATCAAAATTACTTATAGGCCTCGGTGTGACGAAACCATAACGCGGTTGAGAAAATCGGCACAACGCCATCTATCGAACAGGTGTTGAACATTTCGCCCACCAAAAGGATTATAATCCTTTTCGAACCGCCCACCATGAGAAGACATAAACGAGTGGACTGTATGAATATGACACGATGATTACAATAGTGAACGGTTTAACTGTAGTTATAAAAATACAAATAATTAAAATTAACACTCTTTAACACACAAAAAAAAAATACACATGTATAATACAATTAACACTCTTTAACACACAAAAAAATACACATGTATAATACTAGTTCGCGACTAATTTAATATAACAATTGACCTACTCGGTCACGGGAAGCAAACATAGCTTTGAAGTGGGACGTTTTATAGTGTTACCTTTACAACGAATGGTAGCAACGCGCGCCAAGCCGTCATTGCCCGGATGCAGTTGTGTGATTCTACCGTAAAGCCATTTAGAAGGAGGTAAGTTGTCCTCGGTGACCAAAACTACATCATCTACCTTTAAATCTGGCGTTCGAGCAGCCCATTTATATCTCTGAAAGAACTGGGAAAGATACTCCTTTTGCCATCTACGCCAAAAGTTTTGCACCATACGCTGTACTAATTGCCACCTGCGCAGTGTACTAAGAGTAGAACTCTCGTAATTATAATCAGGTGGTGTAACTAACGGATGTCCCACCAAAAAATGACCGGGAGTTAAAGGTGTGGGATCGTCTGGATCGCTGCTGTGCTGAGACAATGGTCTTGAGTTCAAGCAAGCCTCGATTTGAGAAAGGACTGTCGTCATCTCTTCGAATGTGAGGGTGGAGTCTCCTACTACACGCTTAAGATGGTGCTTTACGCTCTTTATTCCTGCCTCCCACAGTCCACCAAAATTGGGAGCGTGGGGAGGGATAAAATGCCATTCAGTCTGGGAATTAGCCAGAGCTGTTGCAATATCATTAAACATGGCACTTTCCTGTTTAAAAAGTACCTGCAATTCTTTAGAAGCACCGACAAAGTTAGTCGCATTGTCACTCCAGATATGGCGACAGTGACCACGCCTGGAGACGAAACGCTTAAATGCTGCTAAGAAACCCTCAGTCGTTAAATCCGAAACGGCCTCGATATGTACAGCGCGCGTCGCCATGCACACAAATAGGCAGATATAGCCTTTGTAGGATCGTTGCCCACGTCCCTTAGATACACGCATGTTTATGGGACCTGCAAAGTCAACACCCGAACTAATAAACGCCTTTCCAGGTGTCACTCTACACGCTGGCAGCTCACCCATCATTTGATGTCTGGTTGAAGCCGCATATCGTATGCAACGAACGCATTTGTGTATATGTTCCCGAATCATACCCTTTACTCGATTGATCCAATACCTGCTGCGAATGAAATGAAGCACCAGTTGCTGCCCTCCATGAAACGTCCTTTCATGAGCATCTGCTACAATCAACTTTGCTAAAACCGAGTCGTGTGGAATTATAATTGGATGCTTTGCGTTATCAGGTACTTGAGAGTATCGAATTCTGCCCCCGACACGCAACAGCTCATTTTCATCGAGAAAGGGGTTCAACCTAAATATGGAACTCTTTTTATTAAGAAGTTGCTTGCTTTTTAGCACACTTATTTCATTGTTGAATGAATGTTGCTGAGCACTCAGTATGCAAATCAACAACGCCTTACGAAGCTCCTCAACTGACAAGTAGGATGTTACCTTTGTGCCATTCTTACGCCATTTTGCCATCATCAAAAACCTTCTGCAGTAAGCCACAACTCTCATGAGATTGCGCAATGATGAGAACCGAGACCAAAATGAGTCCTCTAATTCAGAGTTTGGCCTAACTAAATGAACTTTAGCTTGTTTCTTCTCCTCATTAGTGGAGATAGACGCGGGTCTTGGGTAATCAATCAGATCATTCTTTAGCCAACAAGGGCCTTGTCTCCAAAGTTCATTCTCTCGAAGCGCAGTCGGAGATGCACCTCGAGAGGCGATGTCTGCAGGGTTGTCAGTGGACTTGACATGCGCCCACTGAGTATTGTCAATTAAACTCAAAATTTCTGAAGTACGATTGGCGACAAACGTTTTCCATCTACTTGGGTGATCACTCAACCAAGCCAATACGACTGATGAATCAGTCCATGCGTGCAGCTTAGATTTTGAAATATTCATCACCTCAGCTACCTCAGATAACAGTTTAGCAGTCAAAGCAGCAGCGCAGAGCTCCAAACGAGGGATAGATATTTGCTTTATTGGCGCCACCTTGGTTTTTGCAGTTAAGAGATGCGAATGAACACCGCCTTCGGAGTCTATGACCCGACAATATATAACTGCCGCATACGCTAGACTTGAAGCATCACCAAATCCGTGCAATTCAACCACAATGGCATCGTCCATTGTGTTAATCCATCTTGGGATGTGAAATTCGTTGAGTTGATCAAGCTCCGCCTTGTATGATAACCATTCCTGTAGTAGGTTTGGTGGTAGCTCATCATCCCATCCAATACCCGCAATCCATAGCCTTTGAATGAGTACCTTGGCGGTAATGATGCAGGGCGCTATCCAACCCAGTGGATCATAGAGACGTGCAATGTCAGAAATGACAGTTCGCTTGGTAACAGGAACAGCCGCGGATAACGCCTTCACGGAATAATCAAATTCATCAGTAGTTTGGTTCCAGGTAAGTCCCAAGACCTTAGTTGCCTTATCTAATTTTATTTCTAAATCCTTACCCGATTCCTCTCTGAATTCCTGCAACAATCTAATCCTATTGCTTGTCCATTTCTGTAATTTAAAACCACCCCTTTGTAGCAATTCATTAATTTCTTTGTATGTTTTTATAGCTTCTGTTTCAGATTGGCAGCCCGTCATCAGGTCATCAACATAGAAATCCGACAGTACTCTAGGGGCGGCCAGTGGGTACGACTTGCCTTCATCAATAGCGACCTGTTGCAATGTCTTGACTGCAAGGTAAGGTGCACTAGAAGTACCAAACGTGACCGTCAACAACCGGAAGTCCTGAAACTCCTGGGTGGGATCCTCTCTCCAAACAATCCTCTGATAGTCTTGATCTTGATCTGCTACCTTTATCTGGCGATACATTTTTGTAATGTCTGCCGCAAGACAGACAGGGTGTTGGCGCCATCTCAACACTATGTGACGTAGGTCAGCTTGGAGAGTGGGTCCGACCATTAAAGTATCGTTTAAGGAAACACCGTTTGTTCCCTTACACGACGCGTCAAATACCACTCTGACCTTTGTGGTCAACTTATCTTGTCGAACCACTGCATGGTGTGGCAGGTACACGGCATCCTCTTGGTTCCTTTGTATCACGTCTGTAATTCTTTCCATATGACCAAGTAATAAATAATCCTTAATCACATCTGTGTACTGTTGTTTTAATTCAATGTCCTTTGATAGTTTCCTTTCTAAACCATGTATTCGCTTTATTGCTATTGCTTTAGAATTGCCTTGTTTGCATGGTGGCTCTTCACATTTAAAGGGCAATCTCACCACGTAGCGACCACTTTTGTCGCGCTGTGTGGTTGCGTTATAAAAATCTTCACAGGCTTGTTCTTCCGGGGTGAACATCTTCCTAGGGTTAGAAGGCTCGGAATCGAGTTCCCACAATCCCTTGAGGATGTCATTGTCGCTTACTTTAGCATGCATAGAAACGATCAGGTTATGCTGGTTGCATGAACTTGCTTCTTTGTTTACCTGTCCAGACACAATCCACCCTAGATGTGTGTCTTGAGCAACTGGGGAGCCTGTAGGGCTCCTAATTAACCCTTCCTTTAAAATGTGAGCATAAATTTCAGCTCCTAACAAGAGATCAATCTTGTTAGGGGAATTGAACTTGGGATCAGCGAGTTTAACCTTATGTATTTCGCGCCAATCCTGGATATCAAATTTTGTATCCGGCATTACAGAAGTCAGCGACCTCAAAACATGCGCGGTTACTTCGATGGTGAAGGATGGATCATGCAATGACTGTATATTAACCTTAACCACATGTCTAGAGACAGTGTCATTGCTATCACCACCTATACCTGTAATTGTGGTTTTTGTACCTACTCTTTTCAAACGAAGTAACTGTGCTGCTGACTCTGTTATGAACGACGCCTGCGAACCTTGATCTAACAAGGTGCGAAGGACTTGAGATGACCCATACCTTGACTTAGCTCTGACCAGCGCTGTGGCTAGCAGAACTTGTTCATGTGCATTGACAAGGTGGGTTGCGATTGTATTAGTGGTCTCTTTCTCTTGTAGTTCTGGATTGTGTTTCTGAGCTTCTCTAGGTTCTGAGGATGCAGAAGCAGCTGTGCTCGCGTTATGTGATTTGGAATGCAATAAAGTGTGATGCTTGCGGTTACAAATTCGGCATTTAGTGGGCACTCGACATTCATGTGACTGATGGTTAACACCTAAACAATTAAAACATACTCTTAAAGACTGGGCAATATTACGACGCTTGTCAATATCTTCTTTTGTGAACTCTTTACATTGGAATAATTTGTGACTGTCTGAGCAATGAGGGCATGAAGACTTGGCAACGCTATGTAGAACCTTTGTAGATGTGTTAGCATTTGCATTTTTTGACTTTAACTTGGGCTCTATGCTTTCTAAAGCGTGAAATCGCGTTTCCAAAAAGGTACAAAATTGTTCAAAAGACGGTAAATCACCGGATGCTTGATTAACATGCAGTTCCCACTGCTTCCGAGTTTCACCGTCCAACTTCAAACTTATGATATAAATAATAATAACATCCCATGTGCTAACATCAATACCTAAATTAGCGAGCTCGTGTAAACAATCCGTCGTTACATCCCTAAAACCTTTCAAGGCACTTGATGATTCTCCATTCGCATTATGCTGACTAAATAGGCGTTTTAAAATATTATTTGACATAAACTTTTTATTATTATATCTAAGCTCTAACATTTGCCAACATTTTTGGTAATTGTGTTCTGCGATAGGTACATGTCTTATAAGCCGCTCTGCTTCACCGGACAATTGAGTTTTTAAATAATGCAGACGTTGAACGTCGTCTAACTTTGTATTTTTGTGGACTAGTGATACAAACAAATCTCTAAATGCTGACCACTGCGCGTAATCACCGCTAAACGTCGGTAAAACAATTCTGGGCAATTTTACTAAATTGTCAGGAGCGACAGAGCTGGCTGATTTTTCAAAAGGAACGATAACAGGCTTTAATTTGGACAAGGAATCCTTAAGCATAACCTTATAGGTAAGATACATCTCGTAGACCGTTTCATGTACATCTTCTTCATCAAAATGTTTTGCAATCTGTGCAGCTCCATTTTCAGCTATGATACTCTCGTGCTTCGATGTAAAACTTTTAAACTGACTTTCTAACGTATTCAGCCGCGCTTCTATATAATTTTGAGAAATTCTGTCTCTTGGAGACTTCTTAAAATTTGTAAATCCCTTTTCTATCTGTCTTTTAAATTCCTCTAGGACTCTGATATGTTTCTCCATTTTCTTATTTCTTTTTCAAGTGCTAGTAAGTTCTAAATGTTAGGACGACAAATTTTTACAAGTGTTGTGCAGTCGAAATTTTTCTAAGTGTTTGGCTAGAAGTATGTCGATCTGAAATCGGGCATAGGTTCCCCGTCTGGTCGTTTTTCTTACGATTATTCTAAGTCCTAATTCTTCGCAATTTATTCTAAGTCCAGAGGTTCATGCCTTTACTTTTTGAAACTTCTACCAATAACATAAGAGTACTCACAGTTTGTCCGGTTAACACGTCCAGTTATCACAACACTATACACATTGCACAATGCACATCACTCACACACATTGACATTAGCAATCTTCAATGAAGATTCTTCATACCACTAGCGATGCAGCGGCGAGTGGCGTAGACAGATTCCACCTAAAAGGTATCCGGCTCTGGAGGACCATGTACAATAGGGTGGAGTGAAAAAAATAAAATTAAAACTATGTTACTCCTGTATCACCAATGGATAATCGACATTCTTAAAGATATAAAAATAAAATTTCAAGTACCTACGTTTACATCTTAAGGTGTCGCATCAAATTTAAAAGTTAAAGAAAATAACAAAATTTGTTTTTTATAAAGTTTTTATTTGAGACCGACTATTTATCAAAATGAAAATATTAAAGCTTGAAATTGATATCAAGTATAAGTAAGTGCTCATAAATATACAAAATATATTAAATAAAAGCATTTTAACATTCAGAAGCTGAAGCTATAGACTCTTCTTTTTGCTTAAAAAATTGTGATTTTGTGTCAAATACTGGTATGTCTTGCCTTGCCTTTATCTTCATGCGAATGAATCCATCTCTTGTCTCTGGCCCACAAACAGATGAAGAAGTCTCAGTAATGAGCTTGACACACCGTTCTACTGCCTAAAAATGCAAAACGAATGGTTCACCCTAGGTGAATTTTGTATTCCCATAGCCTTAAAATGGCGTACCTTAATATACGACTGGTCACCGGCCTTACTTAAATTTTATCTAAATGCATTCCAGTTGACCCTCCCCGACCAAAGCAATCTTGTCAGATGAGGAAAAGCCACAGATAAAACATGCAACTCATGTGGTGAAGCAACTGGTACAGCTAGGCACCTGCTAGTGGGTTGTAGGACGCTATTAGACCGGGGACATTACTCGTGCCGACATGATAAGGTATTAGAAATCATACGTATGGCTGTTCCAGTTTGGCGGTAGCTAGAGCTAAAAAGGGACTATTCACAAACTAAAGAAATGACATTGTGTTTGTAAAGGAAGGCTGCTTAAATAAATCACCTCAAAAACCGTATTCAATTTTGATAGCTACCGTTGACTGGCCAATACTCGTAGACACGTATGAGAAGCACTATAAAAAACCGGAGGATATCTGTGCCTCATCAACCAGACCCGACATATTCCTTTTTTCACGATCGCATAGGCGTGCAGTGCTTGTAGAACTCACAGTACCGTGGGAAACTAATATACCTGAAGACCACGCTATAAAGACAAACAAATACTTTGACTTGACTAACGAGTTAACAAAAAACGGCTACGTGGCTACGGCTACGTACGCCGTAGAAGTAGGAGCAAGGGGATTTCCAGCTAAATCCCTGTACAACTTACTTAAAGACCTCGGATTGCCAAGAGCTTCAGTAAGCTCTTTACTAAATCGAATATCCAAAGCGGCATTGATAGGATCTTACCAAATTTGGATAGGTAGGGGGGAGGGAGGGGGAGGTAGCGCTGATGCATCACTAGGTGGCCACCCTAAACCTACATCTGGGTCGCAAGTCCCAGTCGCCGTCACGGTGTTCCTCTCTGTATCACGCTACCCGGCGACCGCACGTTGAATCCATGGAGTATGGAGTGCTGAGAATCGGATCTCCAGTAAGTCATTTCTTAACCACAAGTAATATTTTATAATATCACTATAAGTTGGTAACACATTATCACTTAGTTTTATTGGTTCGCCAAACAAGGGGTATCGCAAGTCTTTTCGAGTTTTTGCCATTTTATTGACGAATAATCAGACTTTTATTACACTTGTCGTTACCACTTAAATGAGAAAGTTTAAGAAAATTGTGCAAAGACGAACAAGTTAACCCTTTAAAGTGATGTGAAATATAAGTTTTATTACATAAAGATACACAATAACATTGACGTGCAGTTACACGATAGACGTAAAAATTGATTAATGTTTCAAATTAACTTCATAGCGCGCCACCTCAAAATAAAGTCGTAGGGTTTTGATTTTTAGCATGAATAAAGCTTTTATGTACGGTCATCGGTTAATGATACAGGAAAAGTGATTTTCCAAAAAAAAAAAAAATTCCCCAAGTTCACTCCACCCTAATGTACAACTTCGTACTAGATTCACTCACTACTTCTTCACTAGAGGGAGCACTGGTATAATGAAACACAATTCCTTTCTTGCTTTGAGACAATTTAATTGAAAACAATCAAAATTACTTATAGGCCTCGGTGTGACGAAACCATAACGCGGTTGAGAAAATCGGCACAACGCCATCTATCGAACAGGTGTTGAACACATAGAGGAAAGGTAACTAAGGAATTCTCAGAAAAATAAAAAAGTATCATTTAACCCCGATCGATTATAACTTCCTAATTTTGTTCACAATAGAATAGGAAATATTACATCAAATTATATCCCACACACGTAGCGAAAATTAAAAGAAAAAAAGAATTGATAATAACGATATCCTGAGCATACAATGACGGGCGTGCAGACGAATATTAATAGCATTAGGATAGGACTGGGGATGACGACAACCGCGGTAGTAGTAGACATGTCGTCTCATCCCGGGAAGAACTGACTACCCTCACATAGCACGAAGCTGTATGTAGCATATCGTCCGGCTTGTTAAAGATTCCCTTCCTTCTTTGTGATCTATCAAAACGAAACTAACTACGTTTTCGTGACGCTATTAAACCTGGCAATCTCACCTCCGGCAACCGAAGAGCCAAAGACGGCGTGCGTTTTAGTCGGTTCGAGTCCGACATACTCCTGCCGACTCTGACTGTAACCACGGGGATTTTGCACACGATAAAAAAGCCAGTTGACTGAGTTTTGAATTCGATTTTGTAATGTTAAGCAAATAAATTGTTTTGGAATCACACGTTCTCTAAAAGAAATTTTACTGAATCAGGCTCCAAGTTAAATTGTTATCGGTACTGAACTAGCTTTAATTTAATAAGTTCAAATTTGATTCTACACAAACTGTACAAACTTTGAGCTGAAAAAAGCTTCTATAAAAATTATTTCAAACTTAAGGTGCGGGTAAGCTAATCTACAACAAACCTATCTAGTCTCCTTTTCAATTTATCTCTAGTGTTACTTTTCACGGCAGGCATAATTTGTGAAAAGACAAACTGCCCTTAAAACACTTATACTGAAGAACGTTTTTTGTATAAACTGAAAGCTGAAATACTACTTTTTTAAACTCAGTACTTAGAGGTTTTGAATTTTTTATGAGACCTTGACGGGTCGGGACAGATTCTGCAATATTGAAATACTTCAATGTCGCTTACACCGAACGATGTCTACAAGACGACTTATTTGACTTCGCTCTGCAATCGCCGAGTCGGTACTTATTGTTGTAACTTGATCCTGTGTAGGATAGACTTCGTTTTTCAAGCATAAGTTAAGTATGTCCAAGTATTGCACAATATTGAGTAAAAAAATCGTCCCATTTTTTTTTACTATTTATTTTGTTTTCGCTGTTGATTGAGATTTGATTTATTTTTAAGTATCTTAGTTACTAAAAAATCCTGATGTTTCACAGCTATCTCATGGTCATCTTAGTTCTCTTCCACAGATTTCTACTACTGGCTGAGATAATGATGTTCTAAGTAGTTATACTGTTGTTAAATATTGAATTCACTGTTATTACCATATTATTTATTGCCGCTTTTTTCACTACCTTTTTACTGTGAAAAGATTTTATACATAGACTATAAACGTAATCAAACGTAAGGGTTTGAAACATAACATCAGCAAAAAAAAATCCCGAACGTGATAACATTGAATAAAACAGCTATTTCTTTTTCTAACAACCAAAAACGTCTTGTAATTAGAACACGACGCTCTTCGCCAATTAATTAGTTCATAATATTCAATATCACGTTCGCCCCACGCTGGGCGCCAACGGCCCTAATTGGCGGTTGCGACCAAGTTGCCTGTTTCGACCAAATTGTACGACCAAAGAATTACAGCGGACGCGTGCCGCTCCTCCGGGTAATGATGCGTATATTGTTATAATAAAAAGAAAAATATTTTTGTCTAGGGGACATTTTTGTTATTAGAATTTTAAAGGGTATCCTACTCATATAGCCCATTTTTTTTCTTTATTTCCACCATAAGTGGTTACTATTGATGATCTGCGTGTGCTGTAAATGACTGCCAAATCAAAAGTAGCGAGTTCGATTCCCACAGTGTGCAAAATATTTTGGCATGCATTCATTTATTTATTTTTATTTGCGTGTTTATATGTATATAATTATGTATTAATTTACAAGTCACCTAGATGACGCTGTGCAATAATCATAATAATGTCCTAGGAAATTAAAAAAAGTAAATATTTTATATTATCTAATCCGACACATCCCATTCAAAAGTCCCATGTCCTAACCATTACTGACCACTTAGACAATTTTAATAAAAATAACAAATTGTATAAACGAAACGAATGTACAATCGAATGTATGAAAAATTACATTTAGATAGCACCTAATAATACTACGATGTTTATTCTGCCATCAAACTAAAATAGAACTATCAATCTCGCCACTCACTACCTACTAATGTACGTCATCATATTCCACCATGGTCGGTAGCTTAGTGATTAAGGAGTCGGCTTCACGACCAAGAGGTCCTAAGTACGAATCCTGGCTTTACCGACGTGAACCCACTCTTAATACAGCTTAGCTTGAGAAGATATTAGTCATTTCGGTGACTAATACAGCTTAGTTTGGAGAGTGGTGGTTTTCCCAAGCGACTACAATATGGGGTTCTTCAAGAAGGGCATTAGAAGGTTTCTTCAGGGTCGGCAGCGCGAGTGTGACGCCCCTGGTGTTGCATACGTCCATAGGCCACGTTGACCGCTTCTCATCAGGTGGGCCGTGTGCTTGTCTGCCAACTAAGTGGTATAAAAAAAAAAAAGATTAGTCATTTCGGTGACTAATATTATTTAAAAAAAGCTCTGACTAATTTATAAATAAATAATATGTATAAATATAGTAGGTCATTTTACACAACGCTATCTGTACCCAAACTGACCCAAAGTAAGCATAGCTTAACTAACTTGTGTTATGGGTTCTAGAATGCGGATAAACATACATAGATATTTTTTAAATACATACATATTATACATAGAAAACACCTAATATAATTCGGATTCCTCGATTACAATCTAAGCGACTACATTATAGGGTTCTTTAAGAAGGTTCCTACAGTGTCGATAGCACGAGCATGCCGCCCTTGTTACACACGTCAATAGGCCACAGTAAGTAACCACTTTCCGTCAGGTGGGCCGTATGCTTGTCTGCCACCTTAGTGGTATAAAAACCTCCGCGTTTGAAAATCAATTTGTAAAATCATGAGGGTAGTTGTAGTGCAATACTGCTCTTTGATTCAGTTAATTAATAAGACCAAATTCAAACAGTACAAGTATTATTGATACACTCAATGCTTGGGGATGGGGATATGCGTTAGGGTTGGCACGTCGAAAAAAACTATCATACGTATGTGTAAATTTGTGAAAGTGTTTGGATGTTTGTTTCTGAATAACGCTCAAACGACTGAATAAATCTGTCCGGGATAGGCTTTTGTCGCCTGAAATAATGTATAGGCTACTTTTTGTCCCTGAAATAAGTTCCTATATGTTGCGAACTCGAGTACTTGCATACATAATTCGCAAAATACTCGTTTTTATAGTTGGATAGAATTTAGTAGTTTCTAGAATATTGTTACGTTCCAGTTTAAATACAGTTAATATCGCCAATTTCATATTTGAAAGACTTAAAATGTGATATGAATATAGAAATTGAATATGAATGTGGAAACAGTAGGCGAAAGCTTCGGCAACATTGAAAAGCTTATGTCAAGCAGTGGACTGCGAATGATTGATTGATTGATACAACGTTTAGTGGACATTTAACAGTTTATTTTAACTATTTACATTCTAAAACCTCAGTAACCGTCCGTCCTGACACCTGTATTATTTAACAACAACAAACATACAAGTTATTCAAACAACAAAAAATCCGAAATCAAAAATTCCACACGTGAACGAAAAATAAATAAAGTCCACAACTAATGTATTACGAATTCTAGTCACGCACAACCCTGTCGCTTCGAGTCGAGGGCCTAGGTTCGATCCCTATTGTCGTTTCCCACTTGTTTTTTAAAACGAGGGTAGTTTCTATTATTTCCCATTGTGCCTACTTGGTGTTGTCGTTGCATGACATCCACTTGGGCATTGTGTATTGTACGAATTTGTATGGGGATTGGTGACTCTATGGACTGTCATGGGACATCCCGGGTTATTAATAAACCCTGTTTTGTGGAGGTCAAGTGATGTTCATATTTAGTATGAATTATTCATGAGTATGTCTGTGAGAGTGTTTTTATATCATGAAATAATAACGAGGTAAAAAATTGGTTTACTATAGTAATTGTAAAGGGAAATTTAACTTATCGTCTTCCACTTGTGTATATAGGATTTAGCATTAAAAATCTGTTATATTTATCTATAACATGACTAAATAGAATACCTTCTATCCAAAGATTTACATGTAAGTTGATCCAGGAGATACGTTTTACTATACTTTTATTCTGTGTGCTGTATTGGAAGATATCATACATAGTAGTAACAACTTCGAAACTAATTGGCACATCTCAGTAAATAATTGTCTATCAAACTAATGCGTACCAATACATCAAATCTAATAAAACACCACGTCTTGACCCTCACTATCTAAAGTACCAATATCTCGCTTCAACACCTATGTTTTGTATAAACATTCCTACTGTACAAACCGAATTGAACCTTAAACATGATTGATTAAAGTTCTTTTTCACTTTCAATGAGTTTCCCCCTCAGATTCCTTACTTTATTTGCTAAGTGTGGGTTCGAGGAAAGGTTCTGAGATGACCCCTGGTCACTTCCTACAATGTCACCATTACTCTTACCCTCATTTCCGTTTCAAATCTGACGTTTTTGGACCATTAAGCTTTTTGTTGGGCAACGTTATCCTGCCGATTTTTGAGCACATCGAGTGACGAAATCTTTTTTTGATGTTTGTTCACGTCTAGCTCAGAAAATATTAGGTTAGTATATTTTCTTCTAATAAAAGAAATGCTATAGTCTTTCCTAGATGTCAGAACCCGTTATATCAGGGAAAAAAAAGTATACCATTCTGTTACGTTTTATTATGTTTGACCTATTTTGTTATAAAATAAAAACGCACAGCATACGTCCTCCCCGGACACATCGCAAGCTTCAAGTGAGACGCATTTTTAATTAAACGCCACCGGATGCCGCCATGTTGTGGAGCATCCGCCGACGCCATCTTGCGGCGCCCGTTTGACAAATTGGAACGCCAGTGTGACGCGCAATTTTCCCGCCTATTGTTCGCTTTTTACAGCGCAACAAAATGAAAAGTCGCGTTCCATTTCTTTTTTTTTATTTTCGAAAAAAATGCAACAGTCCGACCATAAATAACAGTAGTAGAGTGTACGTTTCTCGCTATTGACTTTTATTTGCATTTTAAAAACACGTCACTGAATTGTGTGACACTTGGAAAGATAAATATCGGTATATTTCAAATTCAGAAACGATACTGCGAATTTACAAAACTGTGGCAGTTTCGATTAAATATGAAGAGCTAGTTTTTTTTTAAACTGAATACACAGGAAACAATAAACAAACAGTTTCGCGGTGAAGCCATTACTAAACTATAAACAATTTAGCGAGGAAATTTAAAAGAGCACTACGAATAGCTAACACAACGTTATTTCCACTAAAACTGGACAGTAGGCTAAGAACAATTCTAACTAGTTACCGTTTATATGCCCCGCCTCATTAAAGCCGGCGGCAACATCAAAGGAGTCCAAAATACGCGTGCCGTAGACTTACTCGTCTCCTAGAGAAGGAATTTTTCATATATTTTCTTTTGATGACAGAAATTGTGCGGTGAAATAATTAATTTGAAGTTTTAGTATGTTGTGGGGAGATATATAGTAATAATATATTAAAATTAATTTATGTGCGACTATTAGAGGTTCAAATACTACAGTAATAAGTTATAACTGTTATTGTTTATGAAATATAGTTTTATTAAGGAAGAGGAAAATATAGTTTGGAAGACAAACTTCTTAGCGTTCATGCGGATAGTGTCCTACGTACAAAATAATTTGACGGAGTAAAAAGCTCTTGAAGGCTTGAGAAATAAGATTTAACCAGAGTCACTCAATTATCAATACCAAAGTGCAAATTTTAGACGCAGTTGGGAAATTGCTATGAGGAGGATGATGATGATCATTACGTAATTTCGCCAATGCTCTCATGCAATTTTTTCTATTATAATACCTGCTCAGGTCTGTTTCATTATAAGCTACAATATATAAACTTACCATCTACTTATCTAAAAATAACCAATCAATTCACTTCCCATAGAATGATTTCCAAACGAAACATGCGTTATCTCACAATGGAATCTAAATGGTTGAACAGCGAATATTCCTGACGTCATTTACGAGAGCATCGATCATCTTATTATGTTTCTGAATCGCACTTTTAAAGTTTACATAATTAATTATATCCTTGTTAAGAGAAGCTAACTTCAACAATATGCTGTTAGCTTCAGCAGCGACAAGGGGTCCCATATAACACGATTCTGGCTGGCTTTTCATTGCAGAGATGGTATAATCCAAAGGTTCGCATGGTGCGTGACAAGCTAGATCACAGAAAAAAGTCCCACCGACTTCCCTTTTGAAAATGTTCAGTCTTCCACTAAAATTTAGTAATATCCTTGTTCACTGAAGCTAGATAACCTTATTTAAACCTTACATTACACTCCTGAGAGAAGGTAATACTTACGTAATAAGAATCTTGCTAACTTGCTTAAATAAATAATACCTAAAATAAGCCCAAACCTAAAATAATAACTTTAATCTTCCGGATTGGGCTTCAATCCCGGTTGCATCCAAAGCTTGCACTTTTGGAGCCCGAGAACCTCTTAATCCTCCTTTCAGTCTAGCTTAGACGTTACGGGACTGACTGCGATCTAACCATCATCTAACATTCATCCCATCCCTCGAAGGGAAAACCTACTTGTACTCGTAGGTGGGTGAGATTGGCTTCGGCCTTGAAAATTTAGAACGGCTCCCATACATCCAATTCACTACTTTATTCGTTTCGTCTTTGTTTATCTTCCTTAAGTTGACCTTAGCCAATTTCTCGAGGAAGAAAGTCCTTAGATGTCAGGTTTAAACAATTATGCTATTCCTGTATTGAGATTGTCTTTTGATATTCTTGCTCGAGTTATTCTTGTTTTCTTATTTTGTAATCCGGCTCTATTCAATTCTTAATACCAATGCACCAGAAATCGTAATGGTCGTGAAAGAAGAGATTTATGCTAGTGTCGACGCACGCGCCGTTTTATTATCATATCGCCATTTTAGTTGAACTGTATGGACTGAATTCAATGTGGGAGCACTTTCAATTTCTAGTGACGCGATGTTATCAGAACAATGCATTGTAAATCTATCTAAGGACACAATTATTATTTATAGATATGATTTATAAGAGACATTTGTTCAAAGTTTAACAAGCTAGGTTAAAGTGTGTAAAAAGATATTAATATTATATTTAGACAGCTGAACCTACCTCTAAATTACTACATCACCCTAAGGTTAACTAAAATCCCTAAGATATATAATATGTCTATCTTTGTATAGCTTACGCTAACATGGTAGACATATTAAGAACAGTATCATAAATAAACGACTACTTGTAATAAACATTACATTTCGTTCTAATCACAGCTCATATGATACTGACTCTTCTCAAGGTAGATTTATTTATTCTAATCAGTATTTTCCCAGATCTGTTAACAGACCAAAATATTATTAATTCCCCTATCGATTCTAATAAAAACACTTCTCATTCAACCAGTTTATGACCATCGTGTTTCCCATTAACTTGTCCAGCAATAAATTCCTGAGTACTGTCATATATGATAATATATTATGCACCAACAACGTTAATGCTGTATCAGGGATTGATTGGAGATAATTGGGTCGTTTCGTGAAGGAATAATGACCAATTAGTAAATTAAACGAGTGGGTAGAGGTCGAAACAACAAGGTTACGACTGGTCTAATTTGTTCAAAGGATTAAAAGTGGAGCATTGTGGGCTGAGAGCTGATCCTTGTGGAACACCCAGTTACATTTTTATGTGACCGCAATAAAAAAGTATGTTTGTTTATTTCAAATGCCATTAAATATCTAGAAATAAAATCCGCGGATATACACTGTTAATGTTTTTATTAGTTACATGGTGAAAATATAAAACTTGTCTTCAGTTTTCTTGATTAACGTTATCAAATGCTTTTTATTGTTTATTTCTGTATACTTATACTGTAGTCATCGAACACTTATTACTGATAAAACAGCTTTAAACTCCTTTATTGTGGGTTCCATCATCTATAAAATTAATCTTTAGCAGTTACTAAAAGAAGCGGCTGACTTCACTTTTTATTATACGCCTATAAAACTGAGAGGTCGTAATCTTGTCTCGTCTGAAACGACTTTGTTCTCTCCAACCATTTGGACTTTCAACTTTTTAACTAGACCTATTGCACCTTTTTAAAATTATATAAATTGACGCATTTATAAGAGTAAACGTTTCTTGGTAGTCATACGATAGTCTGTGAACTTCTAGTAGTGAACAATCTAATCTAATATAGTTCTTATCTTTCGTCAAGTCTTAGAAGTCCCTCAGATTATATCACTAAGCAAAATATTGTAGTCAGAAACTGTTAAATATGCCTCTCATTTCTTAGTAATTTACTGGAATGGATCAAAACTAATGCCGATGGCTTCTGTCCGCACATTTTATTTTTACAAATCGTTTCAGCATCATTTATGTGTATATCATTCGTTGAAACACATTCCGTGCCGCGTAGCAGTGCGCCATCAATTTCATAGTTTGACATTTTTATGCATATTTAAAAATTTGCTTTGAAGAGCCACGCTCTAGATTTATGTTAAATACGAAACATAGAGACGTAAAATTCATCCGATTGGAATTAATATTCTTCCGTTCACTCCATAAATATGTTGGACTTAATTTTGAAATTCAAAGACAAATTCGGATGTCAACTAATTTTGACTAGTAATTTGATTTTTAATTAAAAACTTGAAATCATAATAATTAAAGCTCACTTCTACAGTAGTAATAATTCAATCTGTTTCGACGAAAACCAGCTTGTTTTAAGTTATATCTACCGTAAGGGCGATGAATTATATTTAAATATTAAACTACATACAATGGGCACTTATATTTTATGATGCTATGATGATGTGAATTTTAAGCAGCTCTGTTGGCTGTTGAACTAGATCGTGTGTCTCGTAAGAAGTTGGTGTTTTCTTAATGATTTAGTGTACCACGACACAATTTGGCAATGCTGAGTGAATTGCTTATTTTTGTTCTATCTAATAATCATATTTATTTAAAAACTTATTGTGAGCGAAGTGGAGGTCTTGTGATTTATTCGATAAAATCTCTTTGTTATTTTTTATGCGATGGACATAAAATTGATACATCACTAGATATGTGACGGTTTATGAGATCTGTAGGATTCAGCATTTGATCTTCAAGAGCATAAATAATGTCCCTCTTAAATTTAAATTCAATTATATCTTCATTTAAGTCTGAGTGATATTTCTGAATATTTTGATACAGCTATTCGATTAAAAATCTATTTCGTTCTGGTTTAGCTTTTAAATTAACTTTTAACACATATGTAAATATATTATGAATGGCCCTCGTAGTAAAATATATAAAACTATAATATTAACATAAAAAAGAAACAAATTCTCTTTCTGTTGTGGTTTTCCGTTGTACAAAATCACTTCCTTTAATATTGTCACCGTTATGTCATATTTTATCATTTCATTTAACTTAAGTTTAGTTAACGCTTCTTGTTTAACTTTTGACAGTCCAAAGGCGTCTTATCTTTAAAATTTATATATATCGTTTGGTCCTTAAAAGTTATTTTTTTTCGCTGGAGGTTATCAATGCGTTTATCCGTCTTTACGGTGACCAGGCTGGAGAGGTTTATTTTGATTGTTGAAATGTTCGTTACGTTAATTTTGTCATTTGTTATACTCGTCCTTTATCAGTAGCTTTATTTAGTCCACTTATAATGTGTTCTGAAGTTTCAACAAATGGTCAAATATTGGGCAATGTGTTGAGACTAATTTTGCTTTGGAAGCATGATGTGATGCATCCAATGCAAAATAGATTGACCCAAGGCCAAGTTTAGATAGGAAACTGGATATATTTACCTATGTAGAGCCAGAACTATCATAGGCTCAGTATTTCAAAGAATATAATCATGAACTATGAAAGCTTGTAACTACTGTGTGCGATTGCTACCATTTTAAAACTTAACTATTACAGTTTTTAAGTAAATTACGTGCGTACTAAACGGGTATTCAAATATCTCTGAACAATGTGAATGATATGATCTATTCTTATTAGTTACCCTGATGCAAGAGTTATTTGCAGTGACTCAGACGATTGCTGAGCCTTTGTGCCTAATATGGGAAGCGAAGCCCAGTTGCAGACATCAGACTTAGTTGTATTAGACATGTTGGATTTGCTTTATTGATGATTGCGTAGATCTGATTGGATTTAATGAACATTGATACTACATACAATTGGATATACTTTATAGGGGTTGACTTCATAGTAACTTTGAATGAGGTAAGCCAGGCTTAGGACTACTATTTTAACATTGCTGGTGTCTGTAATAGTGACCCTTTCTTCAGACTTTGTCTTCAGTCTCCCATCTGGCAAGGTGAAGTCAAATTACCGTGCCCTATATGGAAAAAAGTTAGACAGAATATTGGAAGGGAGTAGATCTGGGGCTACAGGGAACAGGGGCCGAAACCGGACTAGGTTTATTCAAAATACATGAGTAAATACATCCGTATATCTTCAAAATTATTGCGATACGTTATATGATTATGTGTACTCGTAACTCCATAATACATATAATGCAAAATTTTATTATCCATCCAAATTTTTTATCATCATATAAACATGTCCGAGAGATTTTTATTTAACTTACGTTGCAATAAAAATAAAGAATTTGCGATCATTTTTTATACGTAGGTATCTCAGATACTTTTTTATGCTAAGCCACTTCATACAGATGGTAAAAGATCACCGTATATCTAAAATCTTCGTAGGTCTAAGAAGACGCTCTAATGTAGAGCTTTCCTCTGAAGGTTAAGGAGTCAGATCATTCATTACTCTCGTACTTTTCACTCTTTTGGCAATTTTTCATATTTTAGTAGCGAGAGCTTAGTAGGCATTATAAACGAAGGCTGAATATCCTATCAAGGTAAAGCGATAAGGCCTTGATTCAGTTTATCGACCGGAACAATATAGTATGTGTTATATGAAATTGATCGATATCTCCAGTGGGCAGGGCAGGTGGCAGTCATTTCACGGCAAATATCGAAGCTCGACCGTTTCATAGTTAGACCCATCCCGATTCTAGAGGTCTCCCCTTTGTGTCAAAGTAACTTCACACCTATTACATTTTTTTGCTCCATTAGTTGTTTCGTTCATTTAATTTATTGTCCCTTATCCTAAGAAAAAGAAACAACTTGTTACCATTGCCTAACAGAGCAAGTAATGATCGAACGTTAGCTATGCTCAAATGCTCGTACTATCGTTATATTTAGATTGTTATTAAACTAACGAGAAACACTATATAGCAGGCGAATCGTGTTTACGCTACACAATACGAGCTTGACGCAATTTGTAACTCCCCAAGGGGGCGTGGGGGACAAGACTTCAAAGGGCCCGCCGACAAAGCGCTAAATAAGATGAAAAAAAAAACATAAACGACAATGGACAGGGAAATCGGGGCCTTTGGAAATTTCGCGCGCTTTTCTTTTAGTTTTTTCGGGAAAATTGCGTTTAGTTGCTGCTGCGCGTCGTTTGAGTTTCGATGTTGCTTCAGCGTGGCACCAAAAACCTTTGTTCGTTGCAACATGTTGATACTACGGGAGTGCTACGACTACGAGTATATATTATGTATAGTGTAGCCTAGATAATTGGGCTGCTTGCTATCAAGCCGCGTTATAATAAAACAGATAGAGATATTTTGACGAGATTCTGAAGGCGTAGGTCCGGAAGGAATGGCGTGCATTGGGAGAGGTCTATGTCCAGCAGTGGACTGTGATAAGCTAAGAAAACACGCAGGTTCGCAAGATATCCCGCGTTATGTGTGAATTACTTTCTTGATTATTATATGTAGGTATTTCTTGAAATAATAAAAAGATCATTACTGTTCGCTCGAAGTAAAACCCTGTACCAACCCGTCTGGCTACCTTGGAAACAGTAGGCCAAAACTCCCAACACTGGGAGAGGCCTATGTCCAGCAGCGGACTGCGATAGGCTAATTGATTGATTGATTGATACTGTTTCAAGTTTCAAGATGCGTGTGACGCGTCCAGTGTTACAACCTATCATGCCACGGTAACTGCTTACCATCAGGTGTAGTATGCCTATGATACAAACAAGATAAAATACATATTCCTTATGATTATAACATCTACATTTAAACAAGACTTGAACAAGTGAGTTAGAATACTTGTTCAATATCACCTGCGCCGGAGTGCCACTCGAGTACCTATCGTTGTCGGATTACATTCGTTATCAGCCGTTATCAGTTAATCCGAGGCGTCGACAATCTCATTACAACTGTTGATGTGTCATGTCTTAAGAATATTGTTGTTTGTCTGTACGTTATAAAATGTCAAGACTAAGAAAATAGGTCAGTGTCCTACTTCTTTGTACCATTATTTGGAGTCGACGCTATATGCTTTGACACTACTGGTGGTGTCATTCGGAATAATTTGTACCCTTGACACTACCGGTAGTGCCATGGGGCGCCATTGGGTAGTGCCACGGGCCACGGGGCAGTCACCGCATTCCTATCATGTCATCTCCTCAGTAGCACAATATTACTTTCGTACCTGGGGTGGGGTGAGACCTGATACAATGATTGGTGAAATGTGGGTGTTAATTCACCTCTGCCTAACCCTCCGAGGATAAAGGCGAGATTGTATGTATGTATGTATGTATGTATCTCCTCATAATATGTCATACAATGCTAGTCGCTTGTTACTAATACTGGTTCGAGATAGAGCAGCTAGTAATGATCAATTTGGCATTTTAGTGCTTTGTTTTAAGCCCCGAAGATATAGGTAGGATGGCACTTACACCATTCCTCTAAGAAGAATCATCATAGATCATAGGTAGCTACATTCACTTTGTTAATTTATTAGGTGGTATTACGTACAGTCAGAATCAGATCGATCTTGATCTAGTCAAATAGGTACTCAATTACCAAGATCCAAATGATCCAAATGATCTTAATTACCAGGGTATTACAAAAGAAAATCAACGGCAAAAAATTTTTGATTAAAATTTTAGGTACATAATAATCGTCCGAACTAAAGGTGTGTACATATCAGAACAATCGGTCGGTTGCTCCCACTGTCGACGCCACCACTGGTGACAAATGGGATTTCTTTCCAAAAAATGTCTCACTTGCCACCACTGGTGGCATCACCGGTGGCAATTGGGAATGATCACTCTTTTTGTTCCCAGTTGGAAGGGCAGAATACCGAGGTATGAAGATCATTCTGAGTACTTTACTAGTCAAGATCGATCTGATACTGACTATAGGTACTAGTATAGGTACTACCTTTGTGAAAGTTGAAGCAGTTCTTCAAATTTTTAATAAATACATCACAGTTAAATAGTAATATACAGCCCACATTATAGCAATATTCTTTGTAATAAAAAATAATATCCACTCAGGTATCTGTTATAACAATAAATTTCTCGATCTGTCAGTCCGCGCACCGAACTCGCAATCATTTCGTTATCTGGGCGATTATCTATTCACAGGTTCGACCCCGGCCATCCATTTTATGACACGGCTATGCTAATTCAACTTGTATAATAAGTATTATTTATTGTTCGCCATTGAGCTTTAAGTTCGCAAGGTTAATAAAACAAATGATAGTTGTCATTAAGAGCGAATTTTATGATTGAAACCGAAAAGGATGAACAGCTCCTCTAGACAAGTGGCAATTCGTTGCTCGGCGTTTGATGGAATAGAATGTCAAATGTATGGGATTTGACGTATATGACAGGCGTCAACGAATGTCAAAAACGTCAAATCCTATACATTTGTCATTCTATTCCATCATACGCCGAGCAACGAATTGCCATTTGTCTAGGGGGGCAGGAAACGAAGATATTCGGAAGGCAAGCGAGCTCATTTACAAGCCGGTACACCTGCTGATTGAAGGAAGAAGCTCTAGTGCAAGTTTTCCTCTCGAGGTTATGGTCAAGTGACACCAACTCCCATAAGAATTAAATCATAAAATATTCTAGGACATTCTACAAATTGGTATCTGGAGTCAAAGTTAATATTTTCATGATAATGATGAATATGGTATGACACCAATACAAACATATTCATGCATATTTGCTCTGGGCGGGAATCAAACCGTGACCTCTGACGTAGCAGTCAAACGCTCTACCACTACGCCACAGAGATCGTCGTAGTTCTTTTTTTTTATATAGGACACGTCAATTTGACTTCGCCTCGCCTGATCGTAAGCTGAAGGCAAAGTCTCAAAGTCAAAGTTAAAAAATCGAGTAATGTTGTTTTTAAGGTAGTAGTGCAGGTTTTGGATGCAATCGGGATTGGTTTAAGTTTAATGACGAAACTTATCATATCATTGCCGAAATCCGTTCATTTTAGAGCTCATCACTCATCACTAGAAAAATACTTAAAAGTTTCTGATCGTCTCCATAGCGATGGCTATCTTCATAGATAAAAGTAATCGTTGTGTTCGGTTGTACACTTGTAGTTGTGTCGTCGTATGTTAATAATGTTGCCACTTCAAAACTATTGTTCATTCCACTGATACGAACGTATCATGAAGTGTCGTAGCACATGATAACTGGATCAAGTGATGGGAATACCATATAACGTTTTCATTGTAATATATCTTTTATACAAAATATGTTTATCCAAATTCTAGAATCCATAACACAAGCTAGTTAAGATAATATGTAGGTACTTACTTTAGGTCTAGATTTTATTACTTGTAGCACAAATCAAATAGGTATCCTATAGCCTGAAAATTAGTTCGTAAAAAATTCTATAGCATTGCACCACCGCCACTAAACCAGAAGAAGCATTAATATTAAGCAATTGACAGTCTGATTGCTGTGTATTTCAAGTCTTCAAATTAATTTTCCTCAAACAGGGAACCTGACTGAGGCAGAAATAGTGAGTAACAGTACAATGTAGGATAGAAATGAATGCAATCCTTTGCTAACAAGACACGGAACGAACGCCAGCTCGCAAAAGATGACACACACACACACGTGGACCGCATAAATCGATTCATCGTAAACAGATCGTAATAAATAAATAGCTTCCATAACAAAAATAGATAACTCCTATTAATTAACTAATGCGAAAACGTCATATCGTCCTCAGGCACCCACATAAATCTTTGCAATTATCAAATTCTCATCTGCATACACATACACGCGCGCGGTACCGTACGCACGCGCTTCGGCAAGATCAAAGAGAACGCGACCCCTTTGTAAGCGCCGCAGTCGCGTGCCGTCTTTTTCCCTGCCCGGTAGGACGCGTAAGAGGCAGCGGGTGGGAGAGAGACGGCCGTCAGCTGATTACAACGCTTGCAATGTGAATATTTCACCTCGTTATCGAGTCGTGTTTGTGTTAGGCGTAGTGAGGTGCTGATTTTATTTTTTGAAAATCATGGGTTAGATGTTGATGTTTGCCTTGTTGGGAGATGCGAGGGAAAAAATGGATGTAAAAAAGTAATTTTGACTACTTATACCTTTAAACATGTTATAAGGCTTTGAATGTTTTGATGGTACAGGTATTTAAATTAGATGGAGATCGTTCTACTTATATGCGACTGTTTATCGTTCCCACAAATAATATGTATTTGTTATATTTTTTTTAAATAGATAGATAGTCATTTTCCACTTTTTTATATTTTTTGAAGCTTTCATCCGTCGTATATTCTATACTTGGGCGGCCGCCCACCGCGTTGAATCACAATTCCCGCCCGCCTTTATCATTTTGAACTTTTTGTTATTCCTCAACTCCTAATGTTCGTAGCATAATGTTATAAGTTATAAGTGTTATAACATTATAACCTTCCCCAAGAACTAGGCATCCGACTAGCAGATATGGTTGACTAGGGTTGCTCACGACCTGTGAGACCTGTGCACTCTGTATGTTCTCAAGTATTTTCTACTATCCAAAGGATTTTGATTGTGCTATTAAATTGTTTAAGATCTGATGTTAAAAATAATCACATCTAAAATCTTAAATCACCAAAAATAGTGGCATTAAATCAACAAACTACCCAAACAGTGGCATTAACTCGAGAGATTGAACTCGATCCAATTTTATTCAATAGAGATACTGATCTGTGTATCGATAGTGACATTTCTCGGATGTCCCCACCCTATAGCCGACAGAACTCGCTAGTAGCAAGACGAGGATCCGCCGATATCGATGCTAGTAATTAAAATAGACTTACGTCTGTACGCTATGGGCGTACTCCGACCTCGTCTAAACCATCCATGGAGAAACAGGTTCCATGACGTGGGAACGGCAGGATGAGTCACTAAGAAAGTTAGGGGGATTTGTGTGATGACAACTTCTATAGAACGACATTTTCTCTCTAGTGTTGCGAACAGTTGCGAATACTTATGTATGCCCTGAAAACACAAGTATCGCAGTGATGAAAACTGCAGATGAGTCACAAGTTATGTATAAGGGAAGTTAGGGGTCCAGTACACGCTAGGTTTTGCCATGGTTTAACCATCAATCACGCGTCACGCCGTGATTGACCAATAACATGACGTATAATAACCGATTGACCAATAATATTCATGATTGACGGCTTGATGCATGACGCTTGCATGAGCGTGTAATGGACCCCTTAGGGGATTTGTGTGATCACAGCTTTGTGAGAATGACATTATATCTTCTTAGTGTTGCGAATAATGTGTGCCCTGAAAAAACAAGTTTTGTTGAATGTTTTTTTAATATTGTTAAGGTAGGAGATAATTACATGGTCCAACTGAAGGACAAGTTAGACTCTCACGTAAAATTGGTTTAAGTAGGAATACTGGAATATGCTGCAGTTCATACGATTTGTCAGGGCCTCTGATACAACACAAAGGTCATATAAAAGGGTACCAGCCTATTGCCATGTTCCAGGCACGTTTTCACTTGAAATTTTCTTACGAAGAAAAAAAAAAGAGTGATCACTATCAGGAATACTCTAACCAATTGAGTTAATAATATAATTAAATTTTAAAATTAATTAATTTCTTCAAATTTCATTACATTTAACTTATTATTCGGCATTATATCTTTCCTTTGAGGGACCAGGCAAAATTACATAAACCAAAGTGCCTAACTAGCTCTTCCAGAATATACAATAACCCTTCTTCTTCCTCCTAGCGTTAATCCCCAGTCGCATCCGAAGCTTTCAGCTCGGAGTCTGGGGTCCGCTTTTACCAGTCATAGCTACAGATTTGGCTAGACCTCGATATTTTCCGTGAAGCGATTGCCATCTGACCTCCACGACCCAATGTTAACATTAGGCGATATCGAAGCTTTGCAGCTAGACCGTTGTTTTTGGACTTTTTAGGGCACCAACTACCCGTAACGACTGCCATAGATGTTCTTATGGCAACCGGGACCGACAGCTTAACGTGCTCTCCGAGGCACGACCAGACCAATGCAAATACCCATATTTAATGCACACAAATATTTGCACTGAGCGGGGATCGAACCCGCGCCTCCTGCGTAGCGGCCGCGTTCACTACCGCTACGCCACGGAGGCTGTGTGAATAACCCTAACGGACATAAATAATCATCATGGATAATCATCATGTATGGTCATGTATTGGTCGAAATGGCAGCTAATTCAAAGGTATCATCACCTTTGAATTAGTTGCCATTTCGACCAGTTTGCACTATCCATAGTAACATACTAGTTCAGCGCAGAATTTCAATATAATATGAGTGAGACACTTCGACAATCCACGCCATTCCTAAGTACAAAAATATAAAGTATGCAAACAAGAACTGGTCTATCGGGTTGGGGCTGAATCCACTGGATTAATAAGTAGCTATTGGCATAAATGGATACTGCATTCAAGAATGAATACTTTATGACTCTGGTGACGCCGATACTGGATGACCTCCCTGATCCCTCAGTGGTATGTGGCAAATAATTGTCTCAACTAAGTTATTCTCAACACGTGTGTGATCAACAGCTATTAATCTTTAATCTATAGTATATATAAAAATGCATCCCTATTATTTCCCATCACGCGTGAACGGCTGGACCGATTTCACTTTTTTTTTTAATATACCTTGAAGTACGTGGATGGTTCTTACGTAGAGAAAAATTACGGTACTACTAGGCAGCGGAGCAGAAATGTCATAAAATCCGGCAGATTTTCATAATTTGCGGGCCTATAGATGACTGAAAGGGGGGTAACGGGACTTAGAAATGTGCCGCAGGTGAAGCCGGGGCGGGTCGACTAGTCAACAAAATAAAAATCTTTATTGTTGAGTCAAGTAATAGTCTCACACAACATATAGGTAGGTATATGGGTAGTACGAATAAAAAAAAGCTACGAATCGAAAAAGGCAGTGAGCTCGTTAAGACGGATAATTCCATACAATCGTACTAGTATAAAGAGAATACAGGTATTAACCGGTATTAACCCTGAAATGACAGGGCGCGGTACCGTCGACCCCACGTTAATATTTTACAGGGAAATGACATCGTCAAGCGACGGGTCTGCGCATTACTTTTTCCTTTTGATGTTCGCTCATGTCTAAAGGCAATATAATTTTGTTTATTTCCATTTAAACTGGGCGGTTTTGGGTTCGATTTGACGTTACGTCGCTTTATATTTTTTCATTGGTTACGTCTATAAAGGAATTTTATTTTTATTTTTGGTAGCTCCTTTATTATTAGAAAACAAATATTCTGTTTTATTTGATTAACAAAATGTTTTCCTGAATCATCCAAAACGGCGTTTTCTGTACTGAAAAGCTGTATAATTATCCGCAATTTTTTGGAGGTTTTATGATTTTCATACTTCAGGGAAAACAGCGTATTTCTCTATACGATAGTACGATAATTTAAGTCAACCATGGTCGATCTTACGGTCTGGGGTCAGAATTCTAACCATTACACACTACCTTCGTGAACCCATTTAGATTTAAATACACATTAAAACTTAGCTAAGCTAGGATATGGCTACGTTAGAACGAAATTTATAAGCCAGGGAATTGGTTCCTTAAAAATATATTCAGGTTAATGATCCTCTATAAGTTATTTTGATAGTTAAACCATAACGAGATCTATATCCATATGAGATAACTACTGATTACTCGTGTTATGTTGTTTTTTGGAACGGTTTCAAGTTGCTTCGTTTTTTTTTCATCATTGATTGGATTCACATCACTGAGATTCAAAAATATTATACATATTTCAAAATCATTTTGGTATCCTGTTTAGTTTCTATTTACAACACATCGTAAATACTCAATTGAGATATAAATGTATTTTAGGGTTTTGGAAATCCGCTGTTATTATTTTTCTTGAAATCACAGCTTATGGACTAAAAACAATAATTCTTAAAGTTATGAATGCCTTTTTTGAGCTTTCAATGTAGATAAAGACTCAGAGCAACCTTTTCCTGCTATTAAAAACTAAGCCTATAATACACCAAACTAAATCTATCTCTGTGCCAAGTAACATTCAGTTCCGATCAACAGTTCTCGCGTAAAAAGTAACTATACAACTAACATTCATCCTCACAAACTTTTCACTTCTTATAACATTACTACGATTCATGAACCAAACGCATCATAAGTGTCAACCCTGTCGCTGCTGATGTAGTTAAACTACCGGGGACCAGTGTCTTGGCATAATCATAACTTGTACATTACTACTTGACAGCTCGCTATCAAGTTATCGGGCTTGTTACATTATTACAGCGTAAAGGAATCACGTTTCGTTGGCAAGATAAGATGATGGGAAGCTTCATTTTTATTATCTCGATAGGCCTCGCTACATAAATTACAATATAGATGTAATTATATTTTTCTTTTTATACTAATTATTTACAAAAATTATAGTCAGATAATTCTTTGTTCAAAAATAGTTATAATAAAACTAAATAGTGTAATTAAATAAATGATAATGCCATAATATATTAGTTATTATTTTACTTATTATTTTACTAGCGTAGGATAGGTATTTCATAACTAACCAATATGAGTCATTGTTACCTGAATAGATGAAAAATTTTTTTAGATTGTCAATAACTTGATTTTCCAATTGTCGACAGTTTCCAGTGTGTATATCGGTTCAGTATATGATAGAACTAATAGACCTTATTATAAGTTAATTATAATAAATAACTGATAAATACATTGAATATTCTAACCAAAATAGCTATTTTCTCAGTATAAATTCGATATTCCAATGAATTTTAATAAATTATATTAATATAGGAATGAATAATTAATTTGTGTATCGGGAATTTAGTTACCGGCGTATTCAATAAATTATTACAGTCGAGATAGGAATGTGATGATCTAGATTTACGTTGAAACTACGCCAAATACTGTCCAGTAACCGAATACTAATTAGTTTTATGGACCAGTAAAGTATTCGATTATGGTATGTTATGGATTCTTTATCACAATCCAGTTTAGATCCAATCAACAATTCTTAGTATAATAACGAAGTGTAATAATTCATTTCATCTAGATCCGTTGAGACGTTTGAACGTGATTAAGTAACAATTGTTACTTTCATATTTAATAAGATTAATATAATGTTAATATTATTATCTATTGCCTAACCATCATTTAAAAAAAATATAAAAAATATTCTGTATTCAGACATGCTTTCACCATTCCGTAATTGTTATTCCAATCCGTATTTACAAAAAAAAAGCCTTAAAAGACATAATACGCCACGTATGTAAAAATAACATTAAAAGGTAAGCCAACTCAACCCCCCAGCGCCTTAGGTCTAAGGGACCCGTGGGTGGATTTTCGCTAAACAATGAATACATTTATATTTCCTTTGAAGTGGCGCCGCGGGCGCTCGTCATTCGCAGGGTTAACCCGCAAACTGTTTATTACACGTGGAAAATTGAATCCGGTGCTATCAGGTTTTTACTATTTCTGTGCTATTTTGTTAGTTAATTAATTTTGTAGTTAAGGATACGAGTTGTAGTCATGAAAGTGAAGTTCAATTTAAGCTTTGTAGTTAATTTCATATTTTGACGACAGCCTCCGTGGCGTAGCGGTAGTGAACGCGGCCGCTACGCAGGAGGCGCGGGTTCGATCCCCGCTCAGTGCAAATATTTGTGTTCATGAAATATGGGTATTTGCATTGGTCTGGTCGTGCCTCGGAGAGCACGTTAAGCCGTCGGTCCCGGTTGCTATAAGAACATCTATGGCAGTCGTTACGGGTAGTTGGAGCCCTAAAAAAATCCAAAACAACAGTCTAGCTGCAAAGCTTCGATATAGTGGAGGTCAGATGGCAATCGCTTCACAGAAAATATCGAGGTCTAGCCAAATCCGTAGTTAAGACTGGTAAAGCGGACCCCAGACTCCGAGCTGAAAGCTTCGGATGCGACTGGGAATTAGCGCTAGGAGGAAGAAGAAGTTAATTTCATATTTATTAGGTACAGAATTATAGGGAGAAGGAAATGGTTATGGAGTTGGTCTGACGATCGAGATGTCGAGGGTTCGAATTCTGGCTATTTCACTGCCGAAGTTAACCCACTCTTAGGAAAACCTGGAATTCTTTAACAGCTCACGTGTTTCCTTCTTACAGTCCCGGGTCCTTTAAGCGGGGCGTAAAAAAGCATCTGATGAGGCCGTCAAGCTTAGTGCGACCATTGTAAAATGGTACGTGTCTGTAATGGTGACTCTTCTGAGACTTTACCTAGGTACTCTACCATCCGGCGCGGTGAAGTCAAATTGACGTATTCTACATAAAAAATAAATCGCTATGAGAATAATGGTAGGTATAATAAAAGTTTATTATATTCATGTTCATAATGAAGTTGTATTTATTTAATGTAATTAACCGTAATTAAATACAAGACATAATGTGATTATTCGCTTACCGTACAACATACGTTCAAAATTTTCGAGATTTTATGTATTTGTGTAAATTTTAATGATATTTTGCTCATTAAGCTTTAGCGCTCTTCTAATTGACTTTAACAGTCTTAGACCATATACAGTATAGACACAGCTTTTCTAACAATTTTTTTCGCAAATAACGACGTGTAAAACGCGTTTTGTGTGAGTAAGCTAATGTCAATATTGTTTTTTAAACTGTCAATGTGTGCGTGTCATGGGGTGTATGTATGTATAATGTCAACTTATACCAAAGTAGTAGCCATTTTTTACGCCGCATTGAAATGACGCTTGCTGCTTCTAGGTATAGAGTTTGTCTAAGATATACAGTAACAGTATATCGAGACCAATTTTATTAAATTTTTGACACGAATTGAGATAATTTCGCCCACCATCGCCCTAAGATGGATGTATTGGAAAATTCGGATCAATCTCGGGCGAAGATCGGTGGCTCAGTGGTTAGAGCATTCCCCCTGTAAGGGAAAGATCGCGGGTTCGAGTCCTGCCCGAGTATTGATTTCGCTTTTTCCAATTTAAAATAATTTTGACACGAAGTTTGTAACATCAGCAAATAAAGCTCGATATTACCAGTAATTTTTTTAAGTACGTAGTAGCCAACACTAATCCCATAACCCTACAATACCTCCGCAACCCCACTACATGAGCATTGAACAGATGCACGCATAATACGATCAAACAAATTAGTATATCATAAAAACTAAAATGCAACACTTAAAAATTCAACCCTCCCCCGCCCCGTTCGAATCGTTCTGATAAACGAGCTGACAACCCGGTATTATTAACCCTTTGACATGTCGTGGGGTTTAATTGACCCCCTTGTCGTGTTTATTAAACGGTGTCTTGGACAACACTATTTGTCATGTTATCGTTTTCCCATGAACGTATTCGGACAATTACTTTTTTATATTTCTGCATTTTTAATACTGCCGTTAATTTGTCATTTTATTAATTGGAAAGGTGATTGACAGTTCACACAAGTACCAAGCAGGTTGGTAGTTACGAGTAAATTCCTGTGAATAATTAGGGCTTGTAAGTTTAGTGAATATTTACCAAAACCAGGTGAAAATAAGTAACAAGTAAAAATACTATCTATAAAATACATATTTACATATAGTATAAATAGTATAGGCATACTTACTGAAGCTTGCTTTGAACCTACACCTTAAAGGGTCCCGGTACTCTACCGGTATCATTTTAATTAGTTTTCCTCATGTCTTAGCAGCGCTTGAGTGACTTTTTCTAATATGTATTAGGGCAACCACAGGTTACATTAACCGCTTCCTATTACGTTACCGTGCTGCTCCTCTGATCACTGGCAATTGGTTAGTCGAATAATAGATATAATCATCTATCAATATAGAGTAAGAATATAAAATAAGAAGACATACATAACAGTTTTTTTAACCGAATTTATGTAAATTTATTACATGCAATATAATAATAATCAATAGATGTACATTACAATAGTAAAATATTGATCTTGGTAAACTAATGGTTAAGTATATAATAATATAGTCAAGATGATAATGTCAATTTTATAGTGGTAATGACTCCAATGCTTAAACAACTGGAGTTATTCTTTGTGTGAGATATAAACGTTAAGAATTAACGGAATAATTAAATTATATTTCAATAAATTTTCATTTAATGCATTCAAGACAGTTTTCATTCTACCAATTTAATATGCAATAATTTTCTTCATTTCCAGACATTCTACAAAGGATTGTCAAGTCTATAATTTGTCCATTAGTCGACTAGAATTGCCTACTCATTTGTCTCACAATAAAAAGGTATTCCACGACCAACCCATTAATATTCCGCACGATACATTTCAATAATTACCTCTAATAGTTCAGTACTGAGCCACAGTAATCGACAATGACACTTTTCATAATCATACATGACTGTTAGATGGGTCAAACTGGCCCCCCTGCCACACAGGCCGCTCACGGTGATTAAGTCTAATAAGCATCGACCATTTAAGGGTTGATTGTCAGACAATTATTGTTTAGCAATTGAAATGTCATTTTCGCTTTAAAGGATTGTGTGGCGGTCTTTTAATTAGAGATTCGTTTAGTATTTTAATAATGTTTTAAGTGTGGCTGTTATAATATTCTTTTTAGACGTGGACGAATGCCGGGTCTTGACGTTTTTTTTTACTTAGTACTATACATTTAAGTCCTAACATTGCATTCTAGACATAAATAGAATTTCAATTTTTTATTTACATGTTGCATCCTTTCTAAGTTCTAAGGCATGGTGATTAGGTATATCGTACGAAAGATTCATAGAAAAGTGTCCCAAGGAATGTATACAGGTCATAAATTCCTTCATAAGTACAATATTTGTACGAAACTTTATAATAACTTTTAAAACAACTCTGTAATTTATTATAACCAGGTATCATCTCAAAAGGCATTACAAACATTATCAACATCGTACAGTACCATTAAAATCAGTTGAACATTCGGCTTTTTTCGGGTATAATCGCCTAAATTCGGAGACGGAAATGACACGACATACATTACCGCGATTTCTTTTATGTAGCATTCAATTTGAAGTATCCTAAACGCAATGTATACCATCTACCAAGATGACATTACCAACCACAGACCTAAGAAAATTATAGAGAAGCGACATGAATTTGAAAATTCATTATTTATTTTAGCTTCAATAATTAATGAATTTGAAGATATAAGAAATCGCGGTAATGTACGCGATATTTTTTATTTTATTTATACAAGTATAGCTTTACTTGTATACATTTAATAAAAAATACATAGATAATATGTTACGGCTAAAGGTAGGTGTGAACATAAACTTAAGGTTAGCCTTATTTATCTTCGACGAGGTGTTAATGTTAGTTTCTTCTATCTTTAGCCGGCTAAACTTAAGTCTAACCGCAGGCCCTTGGCTAAAAATGTAGATGGAAATGGGAAAGGAATAATCACTCTCATTTCAGCTTTTCTATGCCGCCAATAGTGCAAACATCAAAGTGTCCACTCCGCTCAATCAGACTTGGATAGATTAGGTGTGTTAGTGGTTATTTTTTTTATGACCATCAAGAAATTGAAGTCTCGCAAAGCCATATCGTAATTAAATATAGACCGGCAGCAGGCGTTGCCTAATCAATCATTTGAACTGAAAGGTAGAACGAATACATTTTTAGCCGTTTCGTTTCGGTTAATGTGCACATTAACCGGCTAAACATGGAATATCCTGACGCAAACTAACATGTTATCGAACTTTAGCTGCTTGTCGAAGATAAACCTAAGTTCAGCCGGCTAATCTTAAGTTTATTTTCACACTTACCTTTAGCCGTAACAGATACAAGTCAATATTTTACTGTTTGATGTACATAAGTAACAGTACGATATTACATCGGATTAATAATAATTGATAATAATCACCAAATTAAAAATTTAAGAAACCGACTTCTACCGATTTTTGTTGATAATATAGCAATTAAAAAAGTAGAAAGTAAATTTTCTTCTTTTTTAAATAAATCATAAATCTATTCTTTATTAAAATACTCGTAGTTACATACATTATTTACAATTTCACGAGACTGAGCAACAATTATTTTACCACGCTTTAAATTTGTTGAAGCCATGATACATACTTACTAGCGTGATGCGCATAGATGACGGTCACATGACTAGGAGTGTGCTAAACAACACTGCCGAGGGAAAGAGAGGCAGAGGTCGTCCCCTTACGACTTGGATAAGTACCATAAATAAGGATCTGCTGACGATAGGCGCAAGCCTTGAAATGACGCAAAACAGGCAAGAATGGCGCAAGTTGATACGAAGAGCCGACCCCAAATGAGATGGGAGAAAGGCTAGGATGGATTGGATTGGATTGGATGATACATACTTACTACTGTAAGTTAATTTTGATAAAATTTGATAGAATCGAAAATGTTCACGAATGAAATTAGCGTTCATAATCATAAATGTATCATATACGTCAAATAAATCAATTATTTTCCTTATATTTCAATATTTTTGTGTTAGTTTTGAGCTACAAAGGAGGTTTTGTTGCTGATATCGTGCTTGTATTGTATTCATTATGACAACGGGTAATATAATTAAAGGTCATATCTGTAAATTGATAACTCTATGTAAGAGACGAGGGATTCACGACAATTACCGAGGTTAACCGAATGTTCAACTGATTTTAATGGTACTGTAAATATGGTTAAAACAAGGTGTTCGTCACTTAACACCCCAAATTCGCAAACGGAAACGGTCGACATACTTCGTTCTTTAAGAGGGAGATGGCAATACGCAAAATTGTGAAGGAGCGAGGGAAAGGATAATATTGTCACATTTTCCTCGAGTTCGTTCCAGTTTGGTTACTCTCGATATGGTCAGGTGATTGGACACCTTGTAATATTCAGATGTAATTAACAAGATTACGATCGACGTGGATGAATTTTTGGAATACCTCAGGAGTGTTTTATTAAGGACTCTTGTGAAAATTAAACAATAACAGTTTGTTATAATTTCGAGAAACTGTTTAACAAGAGAAGGCTCGATTTTTTTGCATTTATCAGTTTGACTGCAGTCTGCCGAGGTCTAACAGTAAGTGTGGCTGATAATGGTGGTCCTTAGTTAGATGACTTCATCAGATGTATTTTACACCCCTTTATTATGAAAAGAAAGTTGTAAGGTGAATCATGAATTCTGACAATTTGCGAATTTGACATTTTGCGACGAAGTCTGCCGATCTGACAATATGTACATCTGACATTTTGCGTATCTGACATAGGGCGTATAAACCTAAATGTCGAATCGTCGCGTCGGACTTTAATAACATAACACACAATTTACAGCTACTTATTACGTACAGATTCACAATAATTACCTGTGAATCATGTAAACAACTGTGAGTAGTATAGTAACCTATAACGGCCATAACCCTCGACAATGTGGCAGTTGAATCACGTTGAATGGCTGGATGACATTTGTTATCAAAGGATTGTATATGTATAAGAAGTATTCACGCCCGTATATTCTTAAAGAGGTAGGTAAAGTTATATTATCAGTAACACTCTTATTTCATCAACCATATTATTGGAGACCACATAATGATGGTCAACCCGGTTTGTATGTTAATTGTCAGATGGATAATAAATAGAGAGAAAATCGTAAAATGTATTTTTTGTGTTCAATTTTTCCTTATAACAAATACTTCTTGTCCAATAACACACGGGTATCCATTAAACCGACAATAACGGGCATAACAAGAATTTTTACGATTAGCGAAAGAGACAATCGTTGAAGCGGATTTATATTTAAACTGATCTACTTTTATACAAATGTACACTTTATTTTATTGACGCTAAGGTATAATTTTAAATGAAATTCATTAGAAGTTTCGGAGCGCCAAGCTGAAATGTTTTACATAGTGAAAGCTCGCATTGAGAGATAAACGAAACGGGAATGTCGCATTGTGACCCGTCACCGGCATTATTGCCGTGCATACTGTGTCATATGGCCGGGGCTATGCCATCTATACCGTCCTTTTGCCGGGGCTATGTCATTTATACCGTCCTTTTGCCGTACGCGAATAGAGTGCCTTTGATTGGATTTTGTTCGGCTTTCCGTTCACTGTTCAGAACCGTCTGATATCTAGACATGCCTCCCCTTCCTTTCGTTAAAGGTAGTGACGGGTGTGAGGAGGTAGGCTAGGTAGAACTATTTTTGGACATTCAGTCTAAAAATATGTCTACCTAACTCTCATCGCTTTAAGTTTGAACATTATAGGGATGTTAGGTCGATTTTGTAGTCGACGTCGCTCTAGTCTACATTTTTGAAGCTATTTTGTTGACAGAACCTTTTATTTTTAAATTATATAAATACTAAAATCTCTTAATATTAAATCTCTTCAAGTATGCAGGTCCCCCCCCCCCCCCCCCTTCCTGTCCTTCCTGTTGACGGATTGTTCTGATAATTGTACACACCTTTATTTCGGACAATAATACAATTTAAAGGTATGATTCCGTAGCCGACTGCATACGACACTGGCGACGCACCCAGCAGTTCTCTTCTCAATGGGCCCCTTTATCCGTATCAGAGTTTAACAAGTAATGGGTACGCTGTATCTGCTGCATGCGTCTGTCGTTGTCGGCTTCGGAATCATACCTTAAATCAATAATTTTTTTGCCGTCGATTTACTCTTAATACTTTGGCATTAAGATCATTTTGAGACTGTGCAGTCAAGATCGTTTTCACGCTGAATTCTTAAACCCAGTTCAAATATGTGATATATTTGCATACGAGTACATTCACTATCTTCACAGTGAGTCATGCGACTCGGGTGAGCAAGTGCTCTCCATGATTGAGATTGATGTGTTGAGGGTTCGTTTTGTTCTCAAATGGAATTATTCGAGGAATCACTGACAAAATGGCCACTTAGCACCATCTCCGGTTTTATTTCGAGACGATGCTAACGTCTGCGAACGATTTGTACCATTTTTAAAGATCTAATTTGGTCTTCGATAGCATTTGACAGAGAAACCGGATTGACTGGAGAAAACTGCAAATAGAGTAGTCACATTCACAACTTAAAATGGAAGATTATTTAGATAAGTGGAAAAATATATAACAAGGTAGGTATAACATCTTTTTTATGGTATATTTTTTATGTGGCAGACGGCCACACGGCCTACCTGATGGATAGTGGTTACCGTGGCATATGGACGTGTGCATCACCAGGGACTTCATACTCGTGCTGCCGACCCTGTAAGAACCTTTCTTGAAGAACCCCTATTGTAGTCGCTTGGAAAAACTATCGCAGGGAAACCATTACTAGGCTAACCAATACGGCATGTTATGTTAAATTATATTCGTATAATAATATTTGTTCTACATGTATATTATTTGAAAAAAAAAAATAAAAAAAAAAAGAAAGTAAATACGCTGAACTCAAAACAAAATCACTTAGCGCTAATCAAAATACGCCAACTATCTCGCAGAAACACATAGCTGGCAATACCCTGTTTCCTCGGTACCCCTAACACCCCATAGCAGGTACCCTTGTAAATTTTCGCTGGGAAAACAGCGGCTATTTCAATTTCCAACGAAAGCCTACTCCGTGTACGTCAAAAACATAATTGGCATGCCCTTCAACATCGATGGACGAAGATATAGTTGTACTAGATGTGACACACGAGCGTGGTTAGAATTTAGTCTTAATGGCTGTGATATATGTGGGAAAATGTGATGTTTAACATTATCAGAACCTGACTAGGGTACATATCTACGTGCTATAAAAGATTCTTGTAAATCGGATTTATAGTTTCCGAGATATTTAGTAGACAGACAGACGTTAGGTTTCGTTTTATGTAAGATTTTTTTTGTTATGTTCGTTCGTGTTAAGGATGATCTAATACTACTTCCTAGTAATATTATAAATATATATGTTTTATTATGTTTTATTGATATGTTATTTTAAAGGGATCCAGCTGAAATTTGGTAGGTACAGGGATAGATTATAAATTGGATTAACACATAAGCTTTTATCCAGGAAATAGGTTCCCATGCGGGAATGGGATCAAAATTCCACGAAGGCGAAGCTACGGGCAACAGCTACTAAAGATTGTGTGAAGAATGAGAAAATCTCTTGTGTCTGTTTGTAATTCCTTCACGCGGTATTCTGAACAGATTTTTTAAAATTCGTAAGTCACCATCATATAATTAGGGATTTTAAATATATTTAAAAATATTTTTGCAAATTGCCACATCCAGTTTCACTATCTTTACCTATACATAGGTGCAGCGTGTCGGAGCAGGTCAACAACCCTCAGCCTCCCTAAATACACCCTCCCTCGATATTCAGATTTGAATACCCCACTCCCCAAATTTTACCATTAGATTTGCATCTTGCAGCCATTCCTTCGTCAAATGGAGAAAGATTTTTCTTGCAATATGTATTCAAAGGGATGCCTGGATGGAATTAGTTTCATTCAGGTACCAAATTCATTGTAGTCAGTAAATCCTGGGTTCTGTTCCCGGCTCGAGCAAAATACGTACTATCGTCTTGTTTTATAAACTCTTGGTAGCAGCAATCAGTCTAGAAAAGGTGGCCTAATGGGGCAAAAAATTAAAGTACTTGTGAAAATTTGGGTGTAATAAACTTCCATTTACCCCTTAGGGAGGCACAAGGGTGAATATAAAAAATTACACACGTAGCACAAAAAGTTACGTTTCAATAAACTGGTGAGATCAAAAGATTTTTCTTTTGTTATAAATATGCTTTGCCTTTTACTCAATAACAAAAAAATGTAATAAATCTTTTTTTATATTTAATACATTTTTTCTGATACAGATTTTTATATAAAAACATCCTATATCAAATTCCATGTACGAACATACGCTCTAACCCTCGTTATATTTTTCCGTCAGGTTGCACATTGGGTTAGGCCTTCAATACAGGAAACGGATGAAGAATAACCGGAGAGGCTTTTTTGTACTAAAGCGTTTTAATAATGCGGGTAGTTATAAGCAATGTAGTACTTTTTTAATATGCACTAGAAGACAGGGGACTCTCTTATTGTTTCCAAGATTAACTATTCCAACAATAGTATATTTCTGAGTTAGTTGAGATCTAAAACTAGACCAAAACTCCCCAAGGTCGGGAGCGCGCGGGGCGCACCCTCACAAGAGCACGACACCCCTCACCCGCACAGCTACAGGATACGTGTACGAACACCCCTACACATGGTCGCCATGGCAACACAGCATCCTACTTCCACGCCCCCAACCCCGGGGCCGAACTCTCAAGATATTACGCCCTACTTCGTTCGCATTGGTGAACCAAAGGGGTGTAGGTATGCTGCGTCTGTGTGTGTAACTTAGCCTACACCGTGACCTAACGGAATTCGCCAATTTCATTTGACATCTCTACCTCCAGATTTTCGATAGAAATATCGAGTTAAAAGTTAACTAGCAAAACTCGCATGTTGTGAATACAAACCGAGCACTCGACTTTATTCGCAACATTCACCGTCCGCTCGTTAACAAACCTATTCAAATTTGAAGTATTAGTCGATTGAGGCAACATTTCTCGCGTCCTATCGCCACGAGTTCCAATTAGCGACTGCGGCTTGTCGCTCAAGTGCGGTGACGTCACGCCAAGCTTTCATGCACTTTCAATAACTACCCACTCAGCGATTTCTTCAATAGCCGGCCACTCCACCTGGCCTTCATTAGGGACCTTCTCAATATACACGCGGAGCTGAAAAGATGCCTACTAATTTTAGAAATGGCAAGTTTTAACGAGAAAAGTTGTTTAGCTAATAACGCAGACGGTCTGTCGTGTGCTCTCGTTCTCGTCGAGGTATGAATATGTATGTTTAATAGCGGCATCTAATTGAGTGGATATAATTTTGAATGATCACCGTCTGTCAGGCGAACAAAGCGAGGCTCAACTCTTTTGTTTCTACCGGTCGCGCCATAGACAAATCTTATTATGGAAATATTTTCAAATTAAGAACGCGCTGCTCCCGCATTATGCGTCTCAACTGTCATCATTGTCTATGGGTTCTTTTTGTTCGACGCTCGCATGTCGAGGTTTTTCGACCACCGTTTCGGTTATTTTTTCTTTTTTAAACTGTCCCGAGCGTGAATGGAGTTCTTTGTTTGTTCGTGTTTTATTATTAATTAGTGGGGCTTCTTTGTTCGTGGTAATTATTGTCTTAATAAGCAGTTCCTGCTCTTCGAATATGGACGAGTGGCGGAGGGATTGTCAGCCCTTTTGGCTTTTTAAATTGTTTGAAAATTTTGTTCATAATTTTTCTATAGGACAATGTTGAGTTAAGAGCTACTGCAGGTTCGAGTTTTGTTCAGTAGTAATAACGTCGTAAGCGCTTTCAATTCTTATCTTTTACTAGGCAAATGATTGTTTATATGTTTTTGGACCTTTGCTATCTTTGTAGAATGACAAACAATGTATCAATATGTTTTTACTTAATAGGTATCAAACCTTACTTTAACGTAGGACCGAATCTCATTTGTGGTTAATATTTGACAATATGTGCAACATCGTCTCGACTAACCTAAAAAAAGATATTTTAACAATCAAAATCAGGATAAACAAAATAAACTGTAGCTTTAATCTAAACGTCTTACCGAGTGAAAATTGGTAACAAAGAAAAACGCGAAATTAAATAACGGCCGCGTGTACTGTCGCTTTATATCGTATAATAAAGTGGTGAAAAGAATTCCCAGTTTAATTAGAGGTGAGATACTCTGGGTCGGAAGTGCGACGCGCCTCAATGGCCCTCGTTGGGCGCCATTTTGCATAATTGGGCGACGGAGGGGTAGAACGAAATTTATACGTTCTGGGCGGCAATTTACTTGCTAATGACGCGTCGTCTTGCCATAGAGTAGTTGTCGGGTTTTTGTTGGAAAAAAAAAACTTTGTTGTTTTTTAAGACTGATGTGCTTCGTTGTTTTTTTTTAGGGAATATTCTGAAAGCGTGAGGTGGTGAAAATTATTTGTTGTAACTGGTTGCTGATTATTATTTGCACAGTTTTTATTTTTGTCTATGCTTTTACAAAGTACCCGTTTTCTTTTTGCAAATGGTACTGTTTTAGGGTTATTTTGTTACTTTTCATTGTCAGTGAACGTATAGATTTTATCAATTTTCATTATATGTTATTTACTTTTTATATTTAGTTTTATGTTCATTAGGGGAGCAAGTACGATTTCTTTGATTGAAAAAAAAAAAAAAAAAATCTTATACATTTATCTAAGTTTTCGAGTTTTATTTTCATAACTTTTTCAAACTTATAAATATTAATTTACTTTTTATACTATTTTTTTTCTTAAATGAACATAATAACTAATAAATATATTTTTCTGCGTTGTTTCAGACGGGTAAGATGGGCCTCCCCGCGGGTGGTAGCTTGTCGCTCTTCTGTCCGGGTGGCGAGCTCGGGCAGCCCCCGCCCGCCCATATGGGGATCCCCCCTCCCTACCAACTGGACTCCAAACTTGGTAAGCATCCTTTGTTTTTTATACTCTCATTTTAGTAAACAGTAGTTGTTATTTTTCAACCGAATTAAAAGACGTACTGCTATTGTCAGCATCAGATGTAGATGATGATTGCACAGATTGAAAAAAAGTATAAACTACCGGTAGAGTGTGGAATAAAAAGCGGTCGAATGTGGAAAAATATTGACCGGTAGAAAAATCACCGATTGAATGTTAAAAGATCCGTTAATTATTATAATTGTAATTTAATTACTTACTGTTTTTTCGATTCGTTAGCTATCTTTATTGTATTATGCACCTTGCACTAAAAGACTTTTCTAAGTACCTATTAGCACAGTAAAGTTACTTATCTAATATCATTTTTTTTTGTAAAAGTTATCTCTGTACTGTGCTATAAGTTCGTAACTAGAATGATAATGACTTGATAACAATTTATAACCATAAGAATAATAAAATATACTACCATTATGTATTATTCTTCAAGCTTGAGTTTTTTTGTACCTACTTACGGATTAAAACGATCTTAAAACACAGTATACCAACTGGTAACTCTGGGACACAGTGGTAGCGAGTGCAACTAATGTGCATCAAGTTCCTATATTCAATTCCCGGTTTGAGAAATTGTTGATTGGGGTTTTTCGTCAGAGAATCATTAGCAACACGAAATTAATACTCATTTGACATGGTGAAAACATAATTGGTAAATTAGGTTACTCTGTCTCTACTCTCTCTACGGTCTTTACAAATGTAAGGGTTAAGACACCAGTGGCGAGAGGTATATAACCTTATAACCCGATTCCTGTCGACTTCCCTCGCAAGGGTCGCGAGATGCATGACAAATTAGATTGAGTCATTTTTTATCCATATTGAATAAATCACTTGTCAAAATTTGTCTATTTTTGAACCTAACCGGTTTCTCCTCACGGCATTCTCAAAGGTTTCTTTTCCCTTTCGAAAATCATCTTTCGCCACAGTAATACACTACTTACCTTGCAGGACTCATACATGTGTACAGTACAATACAAAATAATAACTGTAACAATACGATAGAGAGTATTAACGTCCACAGAATAAGCAATAACTTAGTATATTGATATAGCGTTTGTTGCAGCGGCCGGGCTGGCGCGGACGCCCATGTACCCGTTCCCAGGGGGCACGTACCCCTACCCCATGCTCAGCCCCGAGATGTCGCAGGTCGCAGCATCATGGTGAGTACCAGGGCATAAGTAATGCATTTATAGATAGGTTTTATATTCACTGAAACTTCCAAAAAGCAAGGATACGTTTTGTGATTATGTTAGTTTGAGTTGATATTTTGAGGTACTGGGTTCAATTCCCGGGTTTGGTACATTGTTTTTTTATCATTATAAACCTACCACAATTTCTTGACTATGTATTTTAACAAAGTACGTTAATTTTAAGTTAAAATGGTATAATATTTTCTGAATTCCAAATGTTAGAAAATGTATGACAAAAAATCAAGTTATTTTTGGTTTTGAGAGCGAAAGGGTTAGAAAAAATTACAGGTTATAAAAAATACTGACGTCAAGTACTTAGGTACTTCGGTATCCGAATTAATAGTTGTAATTATACAACGTTTCACAGACTGTACTCTCTAGAACACCATGCCATCATCGTAAAAAAGTTTTTAACACATCCATAAGACCACCAATGCTTGGCATGCAAGACCACCACAGCGGTGATTAAATTCATACCTACTAGTAAACTCGGTACCTACTCATAATACCCAAACATCACATTATGATGATGTCTGTCATGAATAGTCATGCTACATTGCCAATAATTTGACATACAAAGTATCCTTTATTTCCTAACAAACTTACATGCATATTTTTATACTTACCACGGGTGGCCTTTTCGCAAACGTCAATTTTTCCTGGCAATCTTATAATGGGTAGGAGTGTATATGAGATACTTATTGAAGGTATCTAAATTATTAAAGTTGGTGCACAATATCATCTTATATAGGTAACGTTCAGTATAAAGTTTGTAACCTAAGCAAAAACGTTATAAGCGACCGAGACGGTCAATGTAAAATGGCTCCTAAAGATTAATTTTTCTTGTTTCTTTTGATTTGACTGCCACACACTGGTAACTTTTCGTGTCTTATTATATTTAATCATATAGTTATATGCTGCACAGGCATACGCCAAGCATGTACCCCATATCGTCAGCGGCGAGCGGCTTCAGGAGCCCGTACCCTACGTCACTTCCCATCACCAGTTCTAGTCTATCGAGGTAAGAGAACATTCTAGATTACTTATGACACGACAGTTCACCGATCTTCTCAGAACTCGCTTACGGAAAAGCTGATATGCCAATTGAAAGCAATAAGCGGAACTTTTAATACCACTTAGGTGGCAGCGAAGCAAACGGTCCACCTGATGGAAAGTGGTTACCGTGGCCTATGGACGTGTGCAACACCAGGGGAGCTCCAAAAGGCAAAGGCTCTAAGAAGATGATGATGCTTCACTGAGTAGGTTCGAGCCCTACTCGTTACTTAGTCGTCTTAATATGTCCTAACAAGTATTTATTTGGGGAAATCCAAATGGGTGATCATATTTTGTACTATTTTACCACTAAAGTAGGCATATGAATATGATTTCCATATATTGGTCAGTGGTTATTATGGCCTATGAATACTTGCAACACCATATATTATGTTACTCAATTGTTACCGCCCCTAGAGATGTATAAGACAGGCATTACCATATCATCCCTCTTCTTTCACCTCCCTTTAATGGAGGTGAGGCCTACCACTTCTATATATTGTACAGACTCATGACTTCTGCTATCAGTTTCATGACAAAATCTATGCAATCTATATTAGCAAGGAACATAATGTTTCTAAAATGCTAATAATAGCGTAGCTATTTCTGATAACTGTGTACTCACATTAGTCACTTACGTATTTTCAAAGGATTCTCTCGCAATTTTTTACGTTTTTCCCGAAGTTTCCATTATTGTTAGCAGCCACGATATCGGCCATTATCGGCGAGAGATTCTTTAAAAATAGTTTTATTTATTTTTTATTTCGTTTATTAGTTTCTTTTTCAGGCTACTTATTACTAAGCTTAGTTCCGTAGGTACTTAAATATTTTTAGCACGTTTTTATCCACCAGTGAATTGTACCGGTTCTCGCCGACGCTGGGCGGAGGCCTGGGCCTGGGCCTGGGGCCTGCGCTCGTCCCCCCTCCCCCCTCCAAGTCAGACCTCGACTCGCATCACAGATATGCAAGGTAAGTCGTATACTCCACTCTGTTTATATTTGAAAGGAAATCATTAGTCCGTTGTATCATATTTATTTATTTACTAGCTGTTGCTCGCGGCTCCGCCTCGCGTGGATGTCGGTTATCGCGACCAAACATAGCCTATGTCCTTTCCTAAGGTCTAATATTTCATCAAAATCGGTTCAGTGGGTTAGGCCACAGAATAAGTGATAGTACTGTTAGGCGTAAAAGCGTAACAAATATTCAGACAGAGAGACAGAGTAACTTTCCCATTTATGATATTAGTATGGATATGGATTCATCCTGTTTCCCACTAATAATATGACTGACTAGGTGTTTTTCACTTTATCATGCTCAAATGTCTATACGGATCTGGTTAAAGTTTGTTACAGGGATAGATTGTAGTCTAAAATAACATATAGGCTACTTTTATTCGAGTTTGGCATCCATCATTTCGACTGTAAATCCCCGAAAAGTAGGCAGAGGTATAACAACACTCACATTGCGCCAGCTATGATTTTTGGTCACACGTAATAGAGGGCGAGCCTATTGCCGTCAAGCGGGCCTGGCATCCATCACCTGCAATCAAACTAAAAAATCTCCATCGGCATCAAATCCAACAATATAAAAACAATCGTTTACTTGAACATGTGTCGCACCCTTGTATTTTTATCTGCCATCTACGCAACAAAGGGGGTGGGCAGTATAATAGCTGCGATAACATCACGCTATGATATGCAGAGATTAGCAGCAAGGGTGTGACTGTGACAATAGCTGGAATTGAAACGTTTTGTAAAGCGCTTATTATAGTAATTTTAAATTCAGTTATTGTAGTAATTACAGAGGTACGCGTGGCGGGAATAAAAAATACGCCATGGTTTATATTCAAGCATGTCCGTCAACGGGGAAGGCAGAGATGTATTAACATCCACTTTATCACTCTTACGTATTTGAAACGATCCTATTGGAGTTAAGTGGACACTTCCATGGACTGTATGTTTATGTTTACTGTCTGATGAAGGTTTTTGAGAGATTTAATATTTTGCAGTAGGTATACCAATTTATCAATGGATTTAAAAACCTCGGTTACTTTAATTCTCGAATCAACAATAGTGCCCGGAATACGGCAATAGGTTCACTCCCTATTACGTGGGACCTAATACAATGATTGGAGAAATGTAGGTGTTAATTCACCTCTGCCTAACCCTCCGGGGATAAAGGCGTGATTATATGTATGTATGTATGTTACTTTACATAAATTCCTTCGATTTTTTAACTGGTAACGAGAAATCGGATGCGATACGCACGTTACCTGGGTTTAATACTAACTTACATCAGTCAAAATACGTGTTCGGTCTCTGTGTTAGCGATTAGCGGAAAAGTTATCAGATATCGTATGACGCCCCTGGTGTTGCATACGTCCATAGGCCACGGTAACCACTTTCCATCAGGTGGGCCGTGTGCTTGTCTGCCACCTAAGTGGTATAAAAAAAATTGTATTATGAAATTTCGCCAACATCATTTAACTAAAGCCAGGGGGCCGCTTACGCTCTTTTGACTCTATTTCTCCACTTTACACTGTCTTACGTAGTCATAGTCAAATATTTTTTTCTAAGCGGGAATCGAACCCGTGTCCTGTACTATATTCAGCACTCCTGATAGTAAGACCATCACAACAAATTCCAGATAAATATTTCCTCTTAGCGGGAATCGAACTAATGACCTTTGACGGAGCAGTCGAACACACTACCGCCACGCTATTAGAGGTCGTCATTATCATACTACAATCATAACACTGATCTACCGTATATAGATAGATCATCCAAGAAATATGATACAATATTTCCTCCTTCCGCCTTCAGTAAGCCCTATTTAGGTCCACAAAAGAAGATGGCATGATGATCCGTTATCGCTGGCAGTGTGACCACAGCTCAAAGTACATAAAAGTCCAGGTACAATCATGTAAATAAGTCGGTGGCGGAGAAATTTAATTAAGATGATATATGAGAGGACCGGCTAACGGGGCGCGTCACCGAGGTACTGCCGCTAACAAAGTGTTAAGATGTTTTTGTTTGATAAAGGATATGTGGGCGAAGTTGATATATTCGCACGAATATTCAACACTCACAAATGACATTTTTTTTCGAATCACCATTAGGACATGTCACGGACAAAATATAATCATTGTCATCTATCGTTTATTCTAATCGCTATCGAATATTGGCATAATGGTGTGAAGATGTTCAACATAATTCGTAACGCGATTGGCTAGTAATTGATCTTTTACTAATAAGTTTGGTCTGTATTGAGAATTATAATCGATTCAATCAGTATTTAGCGTGAAAATGTTAGACTTTCATGATACTAGATTTCTTTTCATATTCCTCTCAAACATTATATGACTTCTAAACTTGTATATAGGTAGTTTTCGGTGATGTATTTAAGTGATATTTGTTTATTAACAAACGTTTGTTTATCACATCTTTGATTTTATAGCCATAAAACCATTACTTTCTTCCACTCCAATATTTCCCCATAAAATTTTATCTCCGTGGTCCATTTTATGGGTAAGATATTTCCGGTCAAACAACCATAGCTCATTTTGAGCTTAAGTAGCTGTTACATAATGATGAGAGTGTCATAATTTTAGATCAAATTTGAAATAGTAACCAGTATTTAGTTCCGAGTTCCGTAACAAAACATACAATATTCATTATTTAAAATCGAGCTGATCAATTCGTATAAATTCAACCTTTTAAATAATAATGACTATTTGATAACTTACTAATACGAACAAACAAACAAAATATATTATCCTAATAATAAATTTTATTCCAAACGAACAGTTGTCGCCCCGACTGTACATAGCACATAATTATTGCGCGCGCGCTGCCGAATACCTCGTTTGGGCGCGAGCTCATTGTGCCCAGATTTTCTTTCTCTTTTTATATCTTTCCCCATTTTTAAACCGTCCATAGGAAGTCGTATATTCCAGCTAGTTTGGTTATATTCAGAACTAATTTGGTGTATAAAACTTTTATATTAGACGTATAAACCAACAACTTATGTGTCACTGACAATGTAGTTTATTGATTCTATTTATACTGATTTAGAATACCACCGTTTGCAGGAAGTCGTTTTTTAACAGACTTTTACTTTTGTTTTTAATATTTAGGACTATTACAGACTGGCTATTAAAAGAGTTTTAATTTTTTGGTAAAGATGGTTTCTTATGGTCAAAACTGGTCGTTCAAGGCATAAATGGGTTAGTCATTTCTCGTCAGTAATGTAGTCAATGGTGACAGTTATTTTTATGTAGTTATGAGTTATGACTCATCTGTTTGCGACTATCTTTTTGAACTACGCGTCCGTTTTTGGGAGAGATTACAAAGGTCAGTGCCAGTGATGGTTTTATGGTGACAATGGTCTTTGTATGTTTTAAGATAAAAGTAGTCTACCGACAGATCAGAACAATTTGTAAGCAAACTTAAATATACTCGTATGCATTGTATAAGCTGTAATTATATTGTGTTACTAGGTGTTGCCCGCGGCTCCGCCCGCGTAGATGTCGGTTATCACGACCAAACATAGGCTATGACTTTTCCCAAGGTGTAATCTATCTCTGTACCAAATTTCATCAAAATCGGTTCTTTGGTTTAGGCTTTAAAGCGTTACAGACAGAGTTACTTTCGCATTTATAATATTAGTATGGAAGTATGGATTATTCTGGATTGCTTTGGAAGTGAGCTTAAAGATTTTTTAGTAAAATGATCTTCACACCTAGAATTTTATGTTTAATAATTTAGTTAAAAATCTTCTACTAGTTGCAGACAAATTTCAAACGAATTCAAATCTACATACAAATCTAAATTCACTAACAATCATTACATCCATAGTTCATACAACGTGTGTATGTAGCATGCGCGCGCGCCGCCGGAAACGCGCGTCTATTTCGAACCGGACGCACTGTGTTTATTGTCGTCTGTCTCTCTGGTGTCGTTAACACCTAAAGTCGGATTAACATATTGATCCCACTGGTGGAGAAGTAGATAAATGTTGACGAACATTTTATTGTGACAACATATTTGTAACATTAATTTTATAACACTTTTGCTGACAACTGTACTATTATTATTTTTTAGAATTTTGTAATCGTCAGGATGTTTCGAAAGTCTTAAACTATCACATGACCAAGCAATAAAAATGTTTTTATGTATATCATATGGAGTGTATGTAGCAATATGGCTAGGGCTCTTCTCCATCCGACTGCAAAGCTTACGAAAAATACGGCCTATTTGAGACCGAAAAATATATGAGAAAAACGCATGCAAGCATACAAGCATTAGTATATATATGTATATTAGTATCGTCTATGGTATCGTGGAGTAGGAATCCGATTGTTCAGCTTCACATATTAGTAGATCTTAGCAATAGGTAGTTGAGTTTTATCAAATAAAATTACAAATATTTAAAAAAATTGCCTAAATCTTCCAGGTCACTCGAGAAAGGCAGCAGCAGCTCGTCAAGCGACAAGCCAGCCGAGAATTCAGCGAATTCGAACAATAAGGAACAAAACAAAAAACCTCACATAAAGAAACCACTAAACGCCTTCATGCTGTACATGAAAGAAATGAGGGCTAAGGTGGTCGCAGAATGCACCCTCAAGGAATCAGCAGCCATCAACCAGATACTGGGCAGACGGGTGAGTTTGACTTCTTTCAGAATTTAATATAAGTTCCATTTTATAAGCTTTATTTCTTTGATATCTTGTCCCTATTTAAACCAAGGAAAAAAGAAAATTAAAAAAAAAAGAGAAATGCATTATTACAGTGACAATTTAAAAAAAGATCGATATTTGAAATTTTGTAATCGTCATGTTTTATGCTTATTTGTTTTTTTGATTCCTTTTTCGAAACTGAAGCTAGTACGTTTCGATTTAAAAAAACCTTTCGAATTGCCATTGTTGAAAAACTTAACCATAGATAATATTAGTACGTAATTTGTTTGCTAGGTGTCCGACATAGCTGAACCGCGATCCTAATGTTGTATACTGTCGAATGACTTGCTTAAAAAGTTATCATCCTGAATACAGATTACATAAAATCAATAGGAAGTTTTTTAACCTTATTAGTGTGGAAATTAGTGTCTCCAAACTACATAATATATCACGAAATGCAAAAAAGTGTGCAAAATAGTAAAGTGTCAGTAACCAATTTCAAAAGGCAAAATGGTAAAGTGTCAGTAGCCAAATGGATTGCAAATTGAGCAGAACATTTTTGCTGCATTGTGGAACACAATGTACACACTTCTATACATCCTACTAGACTAGATAATCTGTTTGATCAAAAACTGCCACAGTTCCTAGGCGGGAATTAATTTTGAATTTCAAATTTGGAACGGGGTACAGAAACTTAATAAAATGAGCTTTGACATTTTATCTGTATAGTGGTACCGCGCCTTTTTGTAATGTCATTCGTATGACAGCTATAAAAAGCTGCACATTGATCATGGTCCATTCATTTATGGCCATTCGCGATAAAAAAATTTTAACAGTGAATCTAGTAATTTATACAGATAGAAGTTATTACACACAATCATTAGTTACGGGGCCTATTGATTTAAAATTCCACGATTCCTCACTACGTCGATAATATGGCGCTCGTAATGATGGGCTTATCTCTGAATAAATAATAGTAATCTGAACTGCATAGATATCGGAACTAATAATATCGTAGTCTATTTCAAAGCACTCCAAGTTATGTAATGAATATATGGAATGTATTAACATTGACCTGCGGTTTTGCTTAGTAGTAACTATATTGATAAAAGTTTTATACTCTTTGTCCAGTATCAAACGAGATTTTGACAACTGCTTCTTTTTTAAAGGGAAAAATTAAATACCTGAACTTTTCTCGTGCGTTATTATTATTAATTTAAATTATTAGACTAGAAGGGCAATTACTAGAAAAATAAACTGTTTTAGAACGTCACGTCCTCACTTCACAGTGTTAAAAAATCACTTGAGCCAAATGACTCGTATCAATACTTGACTTATTTCGTAAAAACAAACATTGATTGCTTGTTGTTGAATTTTTTTTTATTTGAAAAATAGAAGTCTAATTCGATTTGCAAAAATAACGCGTTCAATACTTTTTTTTTTTCACTATCCTCCTAAAAAAGGTTCGTCATATCGTCATTTTCTAGAGACATTTAAATACAAGACCATAACTAACGTTCGGGTGGGTCTCTAATGTGACGCGATGATAATTGCCTATTGTACAGCAGTCGACAGTAGACGATATTAGGATTGTGTGAGCTTGCTTACATAACGTCGTCTAGATATCAAACCTCCATAATTATATACTCACGCCAATCCTCTAAAAGGGAAGGCAGAAGTGTATTTATACCCTCATTTCATCAACTAAGTTTTCGATCCCCCTTCATGCTGTGCGTGGCTTTGGACCCCACATGGAGCAAAATATGACTCCGTTCAGCTTTAAGACACGTTGTGTAGGTAAAACATTAGGCACATGTCTGTATAATAACCTTTTCTAAATTTCTATTCAGATTTTTGTTAATCTTGTAAGGAATACGATTCGTTAAGCTTAGTTCTAATCGCCCAAGATACTCCGCGGTAACACTATATCAGGCATCTGATAGAAGTATATACGAATAAAACAGCTGACCGTTACCGAACACTACCGAGAACCGAACGCGTTGCAAGTTCCTAGAATGCAATCTCATTCCTAACAAGAGTAGCAATAATATAAAAAGTCTTGTCGTGGTCATATGTTGCGACTGGTAACCCGATATCCTCGTATCATAATACGCAGTGGCATTCGTTGAGTCGCGAGGAACAAGCAAAGTACTATGAGAAAGCGAGACAGGAGAGACAACTTCATATGCAGCTTTACCCCGGGTGGAGCGCGCGAGACAACTACGGTTACGGGTCCAAAAAGAAAAAGCGGAAAAAGGACCGCAGTCCCGCAGAACTGGGAGGTACTGCAGAGCGCCACGTCGAGGGGCTGGGCCTTGTCCATGGACGCTTACACTCGCTTCACCCCGTCCGTCCCGGAGTCCCCACCCTCCACTAACACGGAGACTTGCTTGCTAGTCGGCCCCGTGATAACTGACCGGCTTGAACCCACACTAACGAAGCATCCGTAACCGACCCCGACCCGAGTCCCTGTGTGTGTGTCCGCGTGTGTGCGCGTGTATGTGTGTGTGTCGACATGACGGTGCCTGTGCTAGAAAAGCGCTGCGAGTCGAGTGGGTGTTGCGCGTCGGGGCGCGCTGATCAGCAGTGCAATTCTGTAAGCGCACAACAACGAGCACAACATTGCCACCGCCTTGATATAGATTGTCATTGGTCGATCTCCAGTGACGTCACCTAGTCCGACCAATGAGAATCTCTATCGAGGTTGTCGCAACACTGTGCTCGCCGTTGTGCGCTTACAGAATTGCACTGCAGCTCGCCCCGACGCGCCCTTTCGTATCGATGTTCTGTGTACTGTAGTCGTCCAGTGAGCGTGTACTGTACACCCTACACCCCGACCGGAAACTATATTGGTTTGTTATATGTCTAGACGAGACGCGAAGATACGCGCAGAATAGGTTCTGTGAGGAACATCACAATTGGCCATTCTCATTCAGTAGGAGCAAAATTTTTCTAAACGTATCCGAGTAGCGCCGCTCGCGGCCGGCTGTTTTTCTAGCACCTGCGTTAGGGTCGCGCGGACTTGCGCCAGTCGGTCCTGGTCCACCGTCGAAGTGCATTTCTCTCTTTTCTTTCCATATTGCGGCGTCTGTTACACGGTACAGTGGCATGCGCTCGGCCGCGAGGAGCAAGCCAAGTATTACGAGCTGGCGCGCCGTGAACGCCAGCTACACATGCAACTGTATCCCGATTGGTCGTCTAGGGCTAATACGCAAAGGGGCAAGAAGAGGAAACGAAAACAGGAGACAACCGATGGAGGTACTGCCTTTCACTCCGTCGACGAGCGTCCTCTCCCTCCCCCCTCTCCCCGCTCACGACATCCCACGTCCTCTCCCAAGCGTGGCCGAGTCAGCTGAGCTGGCACACAAACACTAAATCGAATAAATCGGTCACAAGTCGCGCACATGTCCCGGAGCGGCCGTCGTTTCAATGCTATGCGCGCTTCGGCTCATTAAAAAAATGAGGTCAATTAACGAAGGATTAATCCGGAGACGTTGGCTGCTCCACACTCCCCCCCCCCCCCCACCAGTCCCCTCCCGGTCCCTACGGTCCTCTCCCGCGAGAGTTCAATTGCTTTGAACTCCGCTCCGAACGGATCGACCGACAACATAGTAATATTGTCTTGGTTGAAGGGGTACGAGGTTGTAGACATATACAAGTATTTTTGTTTATTTAATATTTATCGCATTTATTTATTTCATTTAAAGCGCTATATTATGAGAGAGATCCCTGATGCAAGTGGTCCTTCGAAGGTTGTCCCGGTTTTATGCTTTCCGTTTTGCTCCTGTGTGCCGGAGTACGGGGGAGCGTGCATGTCAATATTTGAACACTTGAGTAATTGCTTTGCAGGGAGAGTAGTTAATGTCGGACAAGGCTGGGACAGCCTTCCCCGGCGGCACACGTGACACGTGCCGGGGGAGTAGGCAGAGCTGCTAGCCCCCGTCAAGGACCGCTATACAGAGCTGCCGATGCTTCTTGTGTCTGCGGTGTAATGATACTGGCCAAATAAAGTCACGAATATTTATTTTGATTCCGGAGAACCTATTCTGCTTCAATTTGCTTATAGTCGACATGTTTATTTGTTGTTTATTTTTCGGAAAGCGTAGAATTTTTTAGTATTTATTTTTGAACGTTTATGCGTGTAGTATGTTATTTTTTAAAACCAATGTCTTTTCCGTTGTTACCTTTCTTTTGTCCCGTCCCGACCTGCATGCTACTAACTTAAGGGGATTGCATGTGAGATGCTTTTTGGTAGTTAGTACTGTAGAGTTGTTTGAGCCGCTTGAAATATGATTTCCGGTAAATTTGTTTCGCAGCTCGGTAACGCCGCCTAAAATTATGATTTTAACAACAAAAAAAATTTACTCGATATCATATTTTTTGTAACAATAATTTGCGATGATAGAATTGTTATTTTGCATACATTTTGGAACAGGTAGTGTTTGAGTGACTTTAGTGCGGACAGGAAGGATGTGTTCTAAACTAGTTCGTGTGTGTACTTTCAGGAAATAATTTGAAGAAATGTCGAGCGAGATACGGTCTCGACCAACAGAACCAATGGTGCAAACCTTGCAGGTGGGTCTCTTAGCCTCCTTACTTATTTTGTTTTCGCTTGTACAAAATTCCCGCGTCACTAGCCCACGGGACCACGGTCCTGTGGGCTAAGCTCGTATTGTTTCTATGTGGAAAGACTTGGCCCGTCCTCGGACGCCAAGAGTAGCCCGGTCATTACTTTGGCATTTTATTTAAGAACAATTAAATTTCTGTAGTTGTTGTATTATTGTTTTTATGTTATATTTAATTGACAAACTAGTAAATTAAGGATTATCGGCGTACGGCGAAGCGGATAATTCAGAAAATGTGTCTTTTCACAAAGAAATAAATCACTTATAGATCACAGAATAGATTTTTTTGAAAGTAGCCGAAGTTTGGAAGTAGCAGCCATAGGACGTAGAGTACTTAGGCCAGAGATCGGGCAATCATATGTCGAAAGCTTTCAAAAAAATCTTGACACATTTTCTGAATACGCTCCGCGGTACGTATGCTGTTAAAAGTTCATGTTTACTTATACACAATGTTTTTTCCACTCATGATTGCCGCTTCTCATGGATCCCGGAACCGCTGGCACTATTGGTGACACGTCACGTCTCTTATTACTTTTCTTTTTCGTTCATTTATTTTCAATTTTTGAAACCACACGCCATTTGACTCGAAACTTTACCCTTTTTATTTTCCTATTTTCGTTATAACACAATCCTTTTCGACGTGATATCTGATCCTTCCTTCCGTCCACGTTCCGTGGCGATGTCGTCCCCGTACCGTGGCCACAGTCCCGAGTCAACTAGCGTGATGGTGTCGGGCGGGCTGGGCCTGCTGCGGCCCGAGCCGGCCCCGCCGCTGGCCGGGCTGGCCAGCCCGCAGGAGCCCACGTACGTCAACCTGTAGTGCCGGCCAGCGCCCGCCGGCGACGCCCACACGGTTGGTCTCGTAGTATCGGTGTTACATGTGGACTGAGTGTGTGCACGACGACGTAACTAGGTCTCTCTCGTTCTTATACCCTGGGATACGTATCTTGGACCTAAATCACGAAACGAACTAGCCCCTATTGGAATTTGAGCTCGTCCACCGCAGTAGCATCCCGTGCTATCCTCAAAAGGCACCCAAGAAACGTGTACGTATAGAGCACATTTTAGGTTCAAGATATATCTCCCGAGTAATACCTTCGAGGTTTCAATATAGAAGTCTTCAATAACCTGATTTGCGGAATCGAATAGTAGGTCTTATATACTCTGATTTTAAAGTCGTTAAGGATAAAAAGATTTTGTACACAGAATGAGAATAATGTACAGCTAAAAGGAATAATGTATGGGGGTTGTAAAAAACAGTTTTTTTTTTGCCAAATTAATATTTTGATATCGAAACTGTATCCAAAATCTTTTCGGCTATAAAATCAACCGGTATAACAAATTCTAGATCCTATTAAGAATTGCAATGGAAAATAATATTACTCTGTGATACCAATTGACACAACGCTATCTAGATCTAAACTAAAATACGTTAAATGCGTTCTAGAACTCAGAGTGTCAGTTACTATAGGTTCTAGGACCTGTTTAGACTAGGAATATACAAATCCAGAGCAATGCTAAGAGACATTTATCTTTTTGCTCCTGATGTTCAGTGGAATGTTTGTTTTGAGTTCAACTTGTCACATCGAATGTTTTTTTTACTTTAGCAAAGGCACATGTTTTATTATGTATACGTGGATAAAACTTAAAGGATTCGGTATAATTTTATACAAATAAAATACAATATTTAGAGCTTCCAAATCTATCTCTCTTTTGATTAAAAAGTTACTTATTTACATAAATGTTTTGTTGTGACAAATAGTTTATTAGTACTGAATAAAATAGTTCCTAGTTACGTCTGTGATTCTTAGCAGCGTGTGATTTTTTAATCTGCCGTGTATACGTTAGTTCTTAGATTAATTGTATTAAGTTAATGCATAAACAAATGACTATTCCCGAGTGGTCAGATAATCTGACCAACGGGAATAAACAGTACTACTGGCCAGATTAGTTCACTATTGACTACATTTTTGATCAGTTTGATTACTAAATTTTATTGAACAAAGTAGTATATTTGTCAACAGTGAGCTGATATGACAACTTTTAGTCCTGTTGGTCAGATTAGTCTGACGTCACTGACCAACAGGCTCCACTCACAAAATTTATTTTTAATTTAAGAAGAAGCCTGACTGTTAATATTTAGTGCGGAATGTCGTTATTTTGTTGTTGTAGGTAGATTTGCTTATTTAAGTCGTAATTTAAGCATACTTAACTGATTTGTTTCAGCATGAGTGTTCGATGACTTCGAGTGTTTTCAGTTTCTTTTAACAGTGTTTTAGCATGTTTCTGTTAACATGATTTATGTGTTCGATGTTCTGTAGGATAGACTAGCTTTGTTTAAGGAGAACTGTTTCGGAATTTTAATATTGTTTAAGTTAAAGAATAGATGAGATAAAAGTACAGCCATTTGGTTAAATTGGTCGGCAGGTTTAACACCTAGGCTTTTTATTAAACGCTGGCATTCAGTGAAATTACAATAGAACTCTCCGTGCAGTATTTAAAGTAATCGAATAAGATGGTTTTCGCAGTAACATCCGTCATACCCTTCTAACCTATTCTATCGTTTCACAGCGCGCAGTGTACACGCGGTCGCTTCGTTCGCGCCCGTGACGTTACTTCCCGACTTAGGCGTCTTATTAACTTACTATTTTAACCAAATGGTTGCAACAGATATTCACTAGAAGTTTTCAAGCAGTTTATAATTTTATAAAATTACGAAACAGTATCTCAACCCAACTTCACACCCAAATACTATCTATAACCTAACCCATCTACTTTCTAGGCGGAAGAAAAAGTGCGTACGCTACATGGAAGCCCTGGCGGCAGCCTCGGGCTCCGTCCCGCTGGCGATGGCGACGCCGCAGTCGCCCTGCTCTGAGGAGGACGTCAAGCTCGAGGAGTTGTCGGACGCGTCCGACGACGACGCCGACACTCCGCTCAACTCCGCGTCCAGCCCCGGCGGCCTCAGCGCGCTGTCGTCCCTCGCGTCCCCCGCGTCGGAACCCCCGGCCGCGCCCCGCCACCCCGTGGGGACCAACCCGCGGGACGCCAACAACCCCCTGTCCGTGGGGCAGTTGACCTCGCAGACCTGGCCTCGCGCCGCCCCCCGGCCCTCTCACGAAGTCATCTCCGTGTCATAGTGCCGGTACCCGTGGGCCGCGCGCGACACTCCCCGACTCAAACGCGTCAGGACGTTCTTAATCTATCCGTTCCGTATTTCGTACGAGAGACTTTCACAGGCGAAACCGGGAGCGGATGTATTGTGTGTCGGACAGTGGGACGCTGCTGGCGAGAGGCGGGTCGTGTTGGTTGTGATATGAACGTTACGAATTACCGATTGTCGCCGCCGTTAGATTGATATCGCGGCGGCGATGTAACCTACCTCTGTTCGGCTTGTGACACGTGTCGACCTGCGAGAATACCGGCTCTTTTGTGTACAATTTAAACCTAGAAAACGATGTAATTAAAAGTGTAATCATAATATAAAGTACCATTTTTTCAAACGGGCCTAAATGTTTAACTAAATAGTAATATATCCACCAAGTGCGCGGTGTTCTTGTAGTTGGACACAAGTCTGTGAGTGGCTACTCGTGCAGCCTAATTCTACAGATACCTTTAAGTAGCCCGCTTCAGTCGAATTGATCTCAAAATTGTGAGCCGGAATCGAGTCATTTATAGTGCATTTTACATAAACCCCATGCTTTTAATGACCAAATATTATCACATTGTAATACTAGTCACATCGACATGTGCCATGATTGAATTATACAACTTTTTATCGCTAGATTTTCCTATAGTTCAACAGTAAACATTTTTTCAAAGTCAGCAATTTCAAAAATGTGGAAGTATTGGATGGAATGAATGTCATAACCTCTACTCAAATTAATACAGTCATTTACTTATAATAAGATGTCCATTCAATTCAGTGTTGCCACATCTAACTCATGTAATACATAGTTGGTTTTTGAACTTTTGGAAACAGTACTTATTAAACACAAATTGGGACTTATTCGCGGTAATATTTGTTAGATTTGGACTACCTCGGTGATGCAGACTGTGCATGAACAAATTCGATTCCCGAGTTGGTATAATTATGATTTTTTTGGATAGGTTGCGTACAAAAAGGCGTGGTCATACCCATTCTACATAGACAAGATTCTTTTTGTTTACATGACTTTTCCATTAAATAATTTAGAGTTTTATGGAAAGCCTAATTACCAGTATTAGGAGTGTATTCACATCGGCAGTATAATGGCCAGGGTACGAACTCGAGACCTCTCGATCATAAGGCCGACTGCTTAGCCACCACCAATATAACCGCGATAAGTCCCCAATACTAAACAGGCTTTGTGGATTCTTGTAATATCTTTATTTGAAATTGATATTTGGTAATTAAAAGTGTGGGCTTCTATCCACCTATAACTATAGTCAACCGTATTTCTAAACATAATCCTTATCATTGATTCCAATTTCTAAGCAAAATACAAGATTTTGCAAAAATATATATTGACACATTGTATTTAATGTTGATACATCGAAGCAAAAATGTGTGCACGCACGTTCATAATAATGTGACGAACAATTACCACCTCTATTGCTCTCTTATTTATGAACATTTTTGTTTAAACAGGCCTCTTGCTTGACGCTTAAGCATTCGAATTGAATTTTAAATTATTTTTACTTGTTTAAAAATCGAACACTGTGAAATAGCAGACACATACTCAGCATACGCTACGCCATGACGTCATCTATACTAGAATGTACACTTTGTATTGATGCACTTTTTCTAAATCCAGCTGAGATTACAACATACATACTTGATACTTTTAGACAATCTGTTTCAATGTAAAATGTACTAAAATTCTTCATTAGAAGAATGCACGCACAATGGCCCAAAAAGGAGGCTAAGTGCGGAAAGATGAGTCCCCTTTCCATTCCATTAGAAGAATGAAGATGTTTCTGTTTTCCTGTTATGCTTTCTCGTTAGCTACAAAAAGGCCTGGTTCTTACATTTTTTCTTACGAACGGCCTGCACCAGATTAAAGGTTCCATGTAGCGTTAAAGATTTTGAATTTAGTTATAAAATGTTTTCCCTTCGTACAAAGCTCTGTATAAAGTTAATGTTAAGGCGAAACGAAGGGAACTTGTTTTTCCGTTGTACGGAACTTGTTAGACTGTCGTAGATTAGACTAGACACGTTGTATGAGTGAAGTATATTATAAGGTGTTGTGCCGTACGCCCTTCATATAAAAAAGTATATAAAGGACTATAATATCATATAAAGGACTCTATAAAGTCATAAATTTTAAAAATTCACGTTCTAATCTATTACGTCATTTGTAATAACGACAGCTAAATGTGTTTTAAGTATGGAGAAACTATTTTATTATGGAATTATTGCTGAAAAATGATTTTAAACTTCAATGATTTTGTATAGATTAAATAGAATACGGGCTTTTATAACCTATCCTACCTTTTGATTGTAGGTTGTGTTTAATAAACTATATCAAGGGCTATTTGGGTTCCTTTTTTAAAGATGATTACTGCATATCTTAAAAAAGGGACCCGGTTGGTGGTCGGTCCTCCAGACAAGTATGTATGGGACTTGACGTATATGATAGTCGTCAACGCATGTCAAATCCCATACATCCGTCATTCTATTCTACTATAGTATACGCCGGCCATCGAATTGCCATTGTCTGACCCATGTCCATAGGTTGAGTTTGCTCATTGCCAATACAGTTTGAGATGTCAAAGGTATTTATTTACCATAAACTCGTCTTTATGCATGTAAAGTTTTTATAATTACACGTATTTTTTCATTATGCATGAAAATTATACTTATTTAAAATGTACCTATTGATTGCTATGATATAAAATTGTTTTGTTCAAATATTTGAGAAGCACGCCATCTATATTTTATTGAATTAACTAATACCATTGAAGTTAGGACTATAGTGTTATTGCCACAAGATGGCGGATGTCGCATGAAATAAAGTTAAAAGGGCATATCGGTACAACACTAACACTGTATATGTGTAAGTACATACATGATGTAAAAATATAGCTATAATCTAACTGTGTCATATTAGTATTTAAGTGTACTATGCTACTTACATATGTATACATTATTATTATATAAAAAGAAGTTTAAAAGAAAAATATTAGTTAAATACTGACTCGAAGCTAAAAAAACGTTTGGTACATACGAAGACACAAGATGTTTTATAGTTGGCAACCCCAAGGAGTCAAATTTGTAAATAAATTTGTAATTCACGAATATATAGGACATTTTTGGTATAAAAATATTGCATTTATATTATTATTAAAAGCGATTAGTACCCTCGGAATGTTCTCGGATGGTTTGTTTTATCAACACATGATTTTTTTTGTTAATTACTTTTTATTGTTATTATTAAGAATTTTAACGTTGTTGAAATACCACCACATCTCATTGATTCTATAAATTGTGCTCTCGTGATTCTAAAATTTTAAAATTAAATCGGATATTTTTAATAGGCGACACAAAATTCTACTTTATCAAGTGACAATATCAAAAAAATAATATAACGATCATCTATTTCATTTACATTCTGACCAGAGATATAGAGAAGACGTTGAAATTATTATATTGATCATTCGTACGATTTTGCATGAAATCTGAATTTGTGCAATACTAAACAAAATGGGTACTGTATAGTTTTCTAAATATTAAATTAGATTTTTTCTTAAATTAATTGATAAGGTATATTTTTGAGTTTTATATAGAGAATGATGGATTTGATTTCCTTTTAGTTTCGAAAAAAGATATGTTTTTGTTTTTCCGGTGCCAAAACCATCTAGAACTAAAAGATTGCCAGGGAATATTAACAGTTATGAGGACTTTATCATAATGTCTGTGCCAAATTTATCTACAAACTGCGGCAGGTATTGTCACAGAATACCTTGAAGCCGTGTCTCCAGCACCTGTTTTGACCAAAGCTCAACAGTTCATGTTACATACAGTCGAGAAGGCGAAGTGTTGGTACGCAACAATGTTTTGTGTATATGTTTTTGTTTAATGTTTGCAATCTTTCTGGAGGTTTGGAGGCGAAACATGCGTTGGAGCGCGGCTTGTCTTGTCTTTTATGTTGATAGATTTTATAGGTTGTTTTTATTGTTAAGAGGGTAAAGACAGGCGGCCGTAATGGCCCGTTATATTTTTTTTGTAGAGAAAATTGTCAAATTAGAAAAAAACTCAATTTATTAGGTCTGGTCCCATGTCTTGTGTTCAGTTGAACGAATATTATTTTAATAAACAACTTTAAAATTGTAGTTGCGATGTTTTATTTCATGCGTTTGTCAATTAGGGATAGATTTTTGCTAATAAAACAGTTCAACCAATCCTCTATGTCAATGCATTCTTAGATCATTTCAGTATTAGAATAAGAATGTTTATTATTTGTTTCGTGTAAATGCATTTAAGTACTCGAAACAACTGGCAGTCTTGCAAGAAAGGTTTTTTGTCACTAGTCTAGTGGAAATTCGTGAAGAGTGCACATACGCCTTCCTGCCTCTGCTTACCTCAGAGGCAGGAAGGCGTATGTGTATGTTGTTTTGTATCAATATTTTCAATTCATTTTAAGCGAATCACCTGCCAATTCCTGATACTGTCGATTCTGAAATGGCGGTCCATGCATCAACCAAAAGAAAACTAAAGAGTGCCTTAACGGCCTCAATAGATACTATTTCACCCGGTTGAAGAACGAAGGTATGTAATTACGTGTGTGAGTAGAACAGTGGGGTGAGCACGAATAACTATCGTTATCGTATCGTTAACGTAACGATAGCACGGAGCATTTTGATTGGCAGGCTTCAGGCAGGCGGCCAATGGCAATGCTCCGTGCTCTCGTTACGTTCACGAGACGATTACGATAGTTGTTCGTGCTCACCCCACAGATCATTAAATATATACCTTACCTTACCATACTTACCTTACCTGCCTTACCATAAACTCTTAAAACAGGTCAGTATTGAACTGCTGTCATTCCACCAACTGCAAATGTCACTTTGTAATGTCATATAAATATATAGGATTACAAAGTGACATTTGCAGTTGGTAGAATGACAGCAGTTCAATATTGACCTGTTTTAAGAGTTCATGGTATGGGCCCAGTTCTTTATTGTGCGCCAAAGGATTCGTTAGCAAGGTACTACTGCAGTCAGACAAAAGAAAACACAGAATGAGATTACATTGTTTATTTGTGACAATGCATAATAGAGAATATACATTCAGAAATAATGTAAAACGCTATAAAAATTGTGACACAGGTTGCAAGACTAGGAGTATGAAGAAATTACACATTAACGTTTTGTACTGCGTTCTTGAAATATTTGGCCCCTATACTGACCAATTACGTGCCATTCTTGGTTAGGTTTGTGGGTTTTTATAAAAAATTTCGGCCGTTTACAGAATATCCAAGTTTTATTTTTCATTGTATGATAGTAAGTTGAATTGTATGTACCTTTGGCAATTTAAAATTAAAAAAATACATAAAACAAAATACATTTAAATTTTGAATTTAGAAATACATTCTAGAATTTTATATTCACTTGCAAAATGCAATGACGATAAAGCAGTGTTGCCATACATGATAATTAAAATACAATTGGTAGATTATAGCTGCGCGTTTTTTGACTTGGATTTTCTGAAACGGTAATATAGTGCAATAGGGTCAAAATTGAATTTGTAAATTTAGTTACTAATTAAATCAAAGACAGCTAGCAGGACAATAGTCCAGCGCCATCTATGTCTTTTAATTATTAATGTTTAATGAACTTCGTCTTCTTATTTTTTTTTTTCTAATTCTCTCAGTGGAGAAATTATAGTCAGCGTTGGATTCAAAGACCAAAGAAAGACTTTAATGTTATTCAATTTTGACTTAACTACGCTATAGGTATACCTAGGTGACAGTACAGGTGAGACAGGTGTTTACAAACAATTAAGACTTTATCATATAACTTATAATAAACAGACATCACAAGAAGCCACATACAACCGCCGAACCCGGCTTCACTCGCACTTTACCTACTTTAATATTAAAATGATGAATTTTAATGTTACGTTGATAGTTATTCGTGATTACCAAAATTACAAAAATGATTTTTTAGGATGATGATTGTTTAAATGTTAATGATTATTCTAATCATTCGACCTACGGTTTCCTAGACCATCATACACGCAATCCACAATCAGCATTACTTGCAAGTCCCAAAATGCAACGTCGACTTTTAATTCCGCAGTTTTACGCAAATATAAATGCATAGTTAAAACTTTTTGGCTAAATTTAATTGAGAAATTATTTTGGAAGTTCTACCGATGTCGCCTACCTAATGATTGTATAAAATGTCAAGGAAAAATAATTCCCACATGGATCTTAGAAAAGTTTCTAAGGTTGTTAAAAACTACAATAATAATTATTATAACCATTGATAACATTAACTTAAACAGTTTAATATTTGAATAAATATGCAATACAGAAGTCATAGTCAACTAAATGTATAATTCTTGTCATCCTTGAGTTTCAAATAACGTTGCTAAACAGCGCCATCTACTAAACGATTTTGGAACCAATCAAAGTTCAAAGTTCTTTATTTTAAGAGAGGGCGCTGAAATGACAACCAATTTGTCATTTCAGCGCCCTCTCTTGATAAATAGTTGGAACTACTTCTTGTTAAGTGATTGCATATTCATACAAATATACGATTCAATCAGTATACAAGCATAATCAGCCAATAAACAACTTGTAGATAATATTGTCTACGCCAGTATCAAAATTCACTAAACCATACATGCGATACCGATCAGTCTACTCCAACTGAATTTTTAATAAATAACGTATTACTTGACAACTGTAATAAGACACAAATATAGCTACCTACCGTCTCGTCAAAGTATTCAAGTGTCTGACATGCCTTGTGTAGAGATATATCTTTGGAACATGTGTCGAGGATCTAATTTCTTGATCCAACGAAAGATTGCGTAGCTGGGTACCTTTTTTTTTAATTAACAGCCTGTCAATTGACTACACCCTGCTAGATGGTAAGAAGCTATATCAGCATCTGTTATAGATCACCATTCCCAATACTGAGAAACCAAAAATAGATGGTACCTACCTTGACACGATGCGTTTGAAGAACCCGAGATTTTAAGAGGCAACTTGTGTGGGGCAAATTATTCCAAATCTTTGCCGTGCGACAAAGAAATGAAATTCTTACTCATTTTTTACTAGGAGCAGATTTCACCAACGATAGTAACCACGATAAAATTAAACTGGGCACGCTATGGGACCAAAATTGTGTAGCAAAAAAGTAAAGTATGCCCATAGTGGAGGTTACTTAGTGATGGGATAATTGTTGACGTCAAATTCAAATTGTCATGCCCTATTACAGTTGTCAGGTGGTATTATTAATAATAAAACCGTGTTATTATGTCATGTCTAACTTAACAGTCTAACATACTATGCTATAAGCTTTGGGTTAATTTTGCTCAATTGGTTCTTAGCCGCCCCAAGCCCTAGGAACTTCTACTTGTGAATATAATCATTACATGCTATTTGCCGATTTTAGAACCCCATATTTATGTCCTTTTGGTAAACCTATGGAATTTATTCCAAAATTTTAGAGTACTTAAACAAATAATAATTTACAAATACAATTGTAAATTGGATTATACGATATGGATACGACATATGTGCAAATACTGAAACCGCGAAGCATCCTGGTCCGTAGGAATAGAACCAAGTTAAATTTAAACTTAAATTCCCTGATTTATAAAATCCGAAATTTTCTAACAAAATAATTATTAAAATAAATGTAGAAAATGCAACCACTTGTATAAGTCATTAAATAGTTTCATCCATTGCTTTAAAGTCATTGACTGTGTCATAAGTCATTAATAAATACGCACACACCTTCACACACACACACAACAACCTTCACACACACACACAACAATAGGCATAGTAGGTAACTTACTTGAACAGCTAAGCGGCAACATGCGATTCTACAGAGTGCTCAAAGTTGTTCAAATTCTATAAAATTAAAACTGTAGTTTCTGCCCTTAATACTGGACCAATTTTGTTCAAACTTTTCCTGCTTGAAGCTTAGGGGGTACCAAGTATATGGTTTCAATTATTGCCTATATGTCGTATCCATATTGTATAAACAGTGTTTTTGAGTATAAATATGGTATCAAAACAAAATAATACGTAATTTGGACAATATAACAAATATAAAATAAATGTAAATGAATATTAACCAAATACCGTCAACATTTGTTCCAATATGCCAACTATATGCCAATCTAATGCTGTAGTGATAATTGGCTAGATAATGTTCCACAAGTAGAAGTAGCCGTGTCAATACCGCAAGCCGCCGGACGGGAATGCCGTCGCCTTGGCCGTCGGGTGCAGGTGACCGCTTACCACAGGCCAGACGACTTGCCGCCAGGAGGGTTCCTCACGCGGACAGAGGTCTTCGTGTCGAGACCCTCTACCTCTTCTGCAAGGGAAGAATAAAAGTTAGTGTACTATATTAAATAATAATAGAAGCTATGTTTTCGCCAACATAATATATGTGATATGAAGGGGTAGACAAGTGTCTGTATGTTTTCAGTCGGATGACGAACAGCCCTATCCCTTAGTCGCCTTGTACGACACCCACAGGGAGAGATTTACTCCACGGGAAACGAGTGAGATGCATGAGTATATAGGTAGGTAGCATGTAGACAAATAGGGAACGATAATGCATTCCTAGGACTTTTGACTATGAGGTAACCGAACAGATTAGCACGTTGCACGGCTAAGCAATAATAGATAGGTCAGTCTTAGGGTGGGTAACCATTCTTAACTCGTTTACCTGTCTGTCTCGGTTACCATAAAAACTTATGTTGCAGTCATTACGGGTAGTTTGGAGCCTTAAAAAGTCCAATAACTGGTGTAACTGCAATGCTCCGATACCTATCGCCCAATACGTTCAGATGGCAGTCGCTAAAAAAAAGCTAAATCCGCCGTTAGACTGATAAAGCGGACCCCAGACTTCGAATGAAGAAGGGCCCTAAAAAGTTCGGCCACATGGTCTACAGAACTTCGATACCGCCAGTGAGATTTTGAGGTCACGTGGCAGTCTTTTCATGGAAAACATCGTAGTTCGGTCGATTGCGATACTGTCGTTAGAGAACCCCTGAGTTTGAGAGTCTACGAGGCCATGGTAGATAGGTATAAGAGGTCAGATGGCAGACACAGTCTTTAGAGGACTCTTGCGTTTGAAGGTCTGTGAGGCTATGGTAGATAGGTGTAAGAGGTCAGATGGCAGTTTTTTTATGGACAATATCAAAGTTCGATCGTTTACTATACTGTCCTTAGAGGACCCCTGAGTTTGAAGGTCTACGAGGCTACGTTAGAGGTGTACTCACTGCTGATGGAGAAGGTGGAAGTCTGCATGTCCCGCTGGCCTGCCTCACGCATCTTGCGGCCTGTAGGGGTGCTGCAGCCGGATGCCGATAGGCCTTCCATACTCTTAGTCATGGCGGCGAAATCTGGTACAGTAAAAGTAATCATGATTCAAAATGAGGTAGGTTTCATTAGAAATGTTAATCGTCATCATTAGTCAAGCTGTAGGAACATTAAGTTATTGATAAGAAAAGTCTTCGATAACATTGAGTGATCGATTGGAAAAAGTTATTGATAACATGAAGTTATGGATAGGGAAAAGGTCGCGGGTTCCAATCCCGCCTGATTGAGGAATTGCAGTTTGCATAATAATTTTGCATCACATGCAGTTGTAAAAAATTTAAATTACAAAAACACATTGTCATTGGTCTTTCTTTAAAATTGTGTATACGACAAACACATTTATTTATTTCACACATTTTTGACATTTGGGAGATTGAGATCAGATCGAGACTGGATTTTGAATAGGTTTTGTTACGAGAACAGCGGGTCTGGAAAAGGCCACATTGAGTGATTCTGCTAAAACGAGTAACTTTATGAATTTCCAATAGATCTCATAGATTCCAATAAAATTCGTAAAATAGCAAAATTCCTCACCATGTGCTCATATCACAACCATTTATTTACCAAGCTGATTCAAATTTCGTGTGTAAATACAAAATATTATCCTGATGCCAATAAGTGGCCTTTTTAGACCCTCAGATAGAACCGTAGCCTTACCAGGGGAAGGAGTTCCGTTGGTAGCCTTATGCGGCATGACGAGGCGCAGTAGTTCAGGTTCAGGCGCGTTAGGGCTGACGCTCTCTTCGCCGTACACCTGCGGACTGTTGACTGGAGTCTTCAGGAAACGACCGAACCCTGCAAAAATACAACACGAGTTAATACTATAACGTTAACTGAAGGACTGTTATGGCACATTCACATGAGTATGCATAATATTACATATATCAAGCTGGGTCCACATTTGTAGCACCTTGACGTATCACGAATAATCAAATATGGACGCTCATTTTATCCATATCGTATCATTTTGGCGTATTTCGTAAAAAAAAATGCATCCATACTTAGTAAATGCTGTATATCGGATACGAGGTGTATCAAGATACGCGTTTAGTGCGGATCGGGCTGTATCAGATACGGCGTCGTCCTGTGTCCAAACTAGCGATCATGATACGCGTTGAGGCCACGAAAAGGAGATACGATACACAGAAATGCTAGAAATGTGGTCCCAGCTTAAGTCACGCAAAAAGAACTTGATTGAATTAGGCTAAAATTTTACGAACAAAATATGGTACGACCAGTAGACCTCCGGGATCCTAGACATATGGCAATTCGTTGGCAAGCGTATTGTAGAATAGAACGAAGAATGTATGGGATTTGGCATATATGAAAATGAATGAATAATACTTTATTGTACACCAGTAATGAATACATAAGAAATTATTACACAATTTATATAGTACAATGGACGGTTTTATCGCGGGCTGCGATCTCTACCAGACAACCTTTTGATGGACTGATATCTTTGTAGTAGCAGGTAACGAGTGGTGTACTTACTGCTTTGAAATAATTATGTCCCAGAAATCATCAGCGTATGTGTCATATACGTCAAATCCCATACATTCGTCATTCTATTCCACAATACGCCGGCCAACGAATTGCTACTTGTCTAGGAGGGGTATTAATCACTGAGAAAGCCAAACAAAGTAGTAGGATACCTTCGACCACCCTCAGTTGTCCATCGTCGAGGCAGACGCGTCCGTTCACGATCACGTACTGTGGGCTGCCCACCACTTGCTGGCCCTGTAAATATATATATTAAGTATAGTAATATGTAGCAGGTGTTACAAATCTTGAGCATAGTAAGACGCTTTTAGGACGCTTGCAAAATTAATGCAATCAATTGGCCTATTGCAGTCCACTGCTGGACATATCCCAATATGTGCCATGGCACCTAATCCTCCGTCTTTTAAAAAAAAAGGTCAAATTAAAAAGTCAGCATATCTTAGGAGCAGTCCTACCTGCAGTCCTGCCTGCCTGCAGGACTGTAGCTAGGACGAAGCGATATGGCGAGGTGATTTTTTTTATATAGGACACGACAATTTAACTTCGCTTCGCCTGATGGTCAGCTAAAGGCAAGGTCTCGGAAAAGAGGGTCACCATTACAGACACGTACCATATTGATGTTACAATAGTGGCATTCAGCTTGACGGCCTCATCAGATGCTTTTTCACGCCCCGCTTAAAGGACCCGGGACTGTAGGAGGAGGGAAACACGTGAACTGGTAAGGAATTCCAGGTCTTAATGGTGCGGCAGAAGGAGTCGCCGAACCGCTTGGTTCTTGGTGGAATATTCTGTACCGTATGCGGGTGACATCTAAGTCCTGCACGTGTTGTGTAATATTGAAGTATCCTTTTCAAAACCAAATGCTTATGGGTCTTATATACCCAGGCTAATCTTCCACGTACCTCGAAGATATTAAAGTCGACGGCCTGCTTATGCGTGGCGGCGGAGATGGTCCGCTCGAGGCGCGGGTCCCACACCACGATGTCGGCGTCGCTGTTGACGGCAACACGGCCCTTCTGCGGCCAGATGTTGAAGATCTTGGCCGCGTTGGTGCTAGTTACCGCCACGAAGCGGCATGGGTCCATGATGCCTGGGATATAAATATATCTAATAATGTTTGTTTGAAATAACGACACTTTTTAACGGATTCTGTCGCGATTTATTTGGTATTATTTACAATTTATCAAGAAAATGTCTTTCGGTTGTCGGTTACTTTTCAGCAGCGGGGTAGAATCCGTTAAAAAGTGGTTTTATTTCAAAGAGTGATATTCACGTAATGTTCGTTTGTTTATATTTTTCGTTAATAAACGACTGTGATATAACTTTGTCTGCTTACTGCTTAAACTTTTAAAATTTAGTGTATCTGATAGCTGCAATCGGGTTATATTTATTGGTAAATTTCGTGAAAAAGAATTAAGTAACTCACTATTATTTTGTGAGATGTTCAAAATTTCAAAAAATCCTATCTCTAAAAAAGTCCACTGCATTTAACGTGATAATTAAACGCAATAGTTATCACACGGGGGTGGTTATGTTGAATTTGAACCGACTAAAACCACCCGCCACTTTACATCTGTCATATATCTTACGTCCCAGTCCCGGCTGATGTCCCAGTCCTGGCCATCGAGATGACCCCTTAGGTTGTGGGACCATGGTGTCCCATCTTGCCCCGGATGGGGGGAGGCACGGGCACCACCACCTCTGCCTGCTTCCGCTAGGGTGACAGGCGGTTCCAACTGTCACCCCCAGGCAGGGTTACTGTGAGAATATCAAAAATTAAAGCTCTAGCTCACCAGTATTGACTCCCTTCTGCCACAAGACGGCCATGCGGTCCTCGACGCCGTTCACGCCGTTGGGTATTTTGGAGAAGTCGTTCTTGCCGATCTCTTTGTCCTTCTCGTGGAATGTGCAGTTGTCGCTAGCGATCACCTGGATATGGTCACTGGAGAAGAAAATATGTTTTTATGAAAAAAATATCAATTCTTCTTATCCTAGCGTTAATTCCCAGTCGCATCCGAAGATTTTCAGCTCGGAGTCTGGGGTCCGCTTTACCAGTCTTAACTATGGTTTTGGCTAGACCTCGATATTTTCCGTGAAGCGATTGCCATCTGACCTCCACAACCCAATGGTAACATTAGGCGATATCGAAGCTTTGCAGCTAGACCGTGGTTTTTGAACTTTAAAAATATTGATCAGTTATTTGACTAAATTTCTGGTGAAAAGCTAAAAGTCCTAAATGTAGTCGCTAGGCTACAGTGGCGAGGGGTTCCTAGAACACGATTCCCGCCGGCATGTCTTTGCAGGTAGGTTCTAGGACAAACCAATGGATCGCATGGTGCATGACAAACTAGATCGAAGACTAAAACAGATGACTAGGACTAAAAAAAATCCACCGGCTTTCCTTTAAGAGAGAGTTTTCATCCTTCGTCACTGCTAGGCTGTTCTTGTTATTGTTCCTAGAATAGTGGACTCTATCTTGACGGCTTTGACGGGCTTGCTTGCTCAATTACACGGGTGAGTTTTTGAGGGTAGTCGGAAACAATAGCTTGCTACTGGCACCATCCCATCTTACGAGTTTCTTCCACTGTCACTATACCATTCATACGAGTCAACCAGATTTAGCTGCTTGGGATCCATAGTTCTGAAGTAGTGTCGAAGTAGTTCAGTTTGCTGTCTCTAGATGGCACTGGATGCAAATGGTGTTGTTACACGGTCTTCAATATTGATGCGTAAGATAGTTTGTTGCATAAGAGTTAATACAAATCAGGCGGGAAAATGTTCGAACACCGAAACCTTATTTCATTACGACAAAATACTAAAAATTAGTAAGCTTAAAAATATTGAAGTCCAGCCAAATCCGCAGTTAGACTGGTGAAGCGGACCCCGGACTCCGACGTGAAAGCTTCGGATGCAACTGGGATTAAGACTAGGATGAATAAGGCGAAAGCTTAAAATAGTAAGCAATAATACGCTACAGTCTCACACCCGTATTCACAAACAACACTGTGAGGTCTCATAGTGTGCTCGAGCGCATAGGGCTGGTAAAATTAATTCACAAACATCACGGAGCAGTATCTAACGCAGTGCGTTCCCTCAACGAAGTATTACTTAAGTGATATCAATGAATAAAAAGGCTTGCCAAAACGCACGCACTGAGAATTTGTCGTTCTTTGCACAGTTTTGGTGGTACGCATAGCGAAGTATTGTTTGTGAATACGGGTGTTATTATACTACTGCATTACTCTAGTACTATTATCTGTTCTGTGACTGCATACTATTTTCAGCCTTGTTTAAGTGCATTTTTCGCTTGATCTGAAGGAACTCTAAAGGAGTAGTGTGCGTTGTACTCACTCGGCGAGCGCTTCGCAAAGCGCCTGAGGCGTGGACGGGTCGGGGCGCAGCGGCGGGCTCAGGACGTGCGCCGCGGCGTGGCGGTAGCAAGAGTTGCCGTGGTGACTGCCTGCCGAGAGAGGAGATATGCTTTAGATCACGGGGTATCATCATCAAGAGGTAGGTATGCCTTGAAAGTAACGTTTGTCACATACATATTATATGTATACATTATCATCTTAACGTAGTTCTCGGCTGTAACAGAGGCCATCCGTTTTCATGGGAGCGGCTGCCATTTTCCAACCCCGAGAGGAAATGGGCTTTTGGCTTCCACATTACATGTGATCTCTGGTGCCAGGATACCTCTCGCCTTCATAATTCTGTATATATACCAGTTAGATATAGAGGTTCATATAAAGTGATTCCTGTCGGCTTGTCTTTGATGAGATGGCACAGATGTATGTAGGTAGGTACTTATAATGAAGGGGATGAAAGTCAAACATCGCGTAGCGTTGGTAGATGCACGATGCAACAAGGGCACGCAAATATCAAATATAATATCACCAGACACGTATCTTGGACCTAAATCGCAAGACAAACGAGGCCTTAGTGTGCGCAGATTGTCTAGCAATAAATCTATGCTGTACTGTCTGCGTTTCTTAGGTGTCTTTTGAGAATAGCAAGTTGTGCTACTGCGGTGGACGAGTTCAAATTTACCAAGCATAGATTTATTGACAGCCTCCGTGGCGTAGCGGTATTGAACGCGGCCGCTGCGCAGGAGGCGCGGGTTCGATCCCCGCTCAGTGCAAATATTTGTGTGCATTAAATATGGGTATTTAGTTTGGTCTGGTCGTGCCTCGGAGAGCACGTTAAGCCGTCGGTCCCGGTTGCCATAAGAACATCTATGGCAGTCGTTACGGGTAGTTGGTGCCCCAAAAAGTCCAAAAACAACGGTCTAGCTGCAAAGCTTCGATATCGCCTAATGTTAACATTGGGTCGTGGAGGTCAGATGGCAGTCGCTTCACGGAAAATATCGAGGTCTAGCCAAATCTGTAGATATGACTGGTAAAAGCGGACCCCAGACTCCGAGCTGAAAGCTTCGGATGCGACTGGGAATTAACGCTAGGAGGAAGAAGAAAGATTTATTGCTAGACAATCTGCGCACACTAGGTCCATGATATATGTCCCGAGCAATACCTCGCAGCTCTCGTTCCTTTGCCACTACGCAACGTGGATCACGAAATACACTCTACCTACATTTTACTGACAATAATCTCATTCGTCTATTAAGCTCTATACACTCACCATCAGTCCCAACAGTAGCGGCCAAGGTTTCCCCGAACAGCGCGGTCCGCTGGCGAGTCCGCGCCAGTTGCAACATGCGGACTGCACTCTTCGACATCATGTGGACGATGTACAGCGGGGACTTCGCCTACGAAACACAAATAAAATTTGTCAAAACCACATACAAAGTCTTTTTCATTAGAGTGCTAATCGTAGTCGAATCTAAAGCATGCGCTTTTGATGCCCCGGGGTCCATTTTGGATAGATACATATAGATAGATAATTCTATATTGTACACCAATAGATTTACAAGTATGACAAGTAGGTACATGTATATAGTTTAATGTACAATGGGCGGCCATTTCGCTGGAAGTGATTTCTTCCAGGCAAGCTTGTTTTAATGATTTTTTGACAGGATCGTTCGTCTTATCTCCTAACCCCGAAAGGTAAGCTTGAATCAGAGTTTTGTTCGTCAATACTAGTCAATAGATATACTGGCTACCGGCTAGCAGTGGCGAGGGGTCCCAATAACCCGATTATTGCCAGCTTCCCAATGGGTGGCATTGTTTGTGGAAAAAAACCAAAATAAGTATTTTTTTCCCCTAAAAGGTCCTATACACCTTGTATTTTACACACCCATCCATTATTCTGTACATCTTTACATTGCAAAGTCATAGTTTAGTTTCACAAAGTAAATTATTTTCAAGCAAAAACACGAAAACTCCAATTTCAAAGATTCATCTCCATTTTTAACGAACTAAATTGAAATGTCAAGTCTCATTGAAAAGTGGATCTGGGTCGAGAGCATTTCAAACAATTATAAAAAACAGGTCATAGTGCTTGTGAAGGTTCATAACCTTACCTCGAGGGGAGTGCAGGTCACACAATACACTTTCGCGAATGAAAAATGGACCGCAATATTTCAGCAGTCCTTAGTGCTAGCGTTCACTACGCAGCTACGCAGAGGGCGCGGGTTCGATTACCGCTCAGTGCAAATCATGCATATTCATGATTTTTTCTTGCATGAACTTGCACGTTTTTTAAAGTACTTTGCTTGATACCGGAAGAATCACATTTAACGGCAAAACTGTTCAAGATGTACCAACAACCAGGTTTCTTGGCCTGGACATAGATAAAAAAAACCGGACTGGAAAATACATATTGAAAAACTCTGCAAAAGAACGTCTAAATGTACATTATGCGTTTCCTTATATTAAGTATGTTTACAAAGGAAAAATGTATTTAAGTGTCCGTCTAGATCCCATAAAATAAGCTAGTTAGGTATATTTACGTTGGGTCTAGCCAGGATAGCGCTATGTGGAATCTCGTTGAATATTTATTTATTAGGTATTTAATCTTAGAGTAAAACTTCCAGGGGTCAATTCATACTACTTTGGGGTCATCTACAATAGGTGTTCATTGTAGATGTTTGGAGACCAAGACTTAGGCCAAGCCAACATGACCTGCAAGCAGGTACACCTGCTAAGCCAGGGTGAGATCAAAGTGCTTTATGGACACCCTTACACCCTGAACCTTCTTACACCTAGAGACGACGTGCGGTTTTATTCGATTCCAGTTCAATAACCATACCCTTCGCCTGGCGGAGGAGGCCTGACTGAGGGTTTCTCACATGAAAAAAGACTCTGACACAAGCATTCCTCTCAGGATTAGACACAAGAAAAGGGTTCCTGACTCTTATTAGATCGTCAAGTCACTGATCCACGATGTTACATACCTGGTTGGCAATGACACATGCTCTGTTCACCGCCTCCCCTTCGACCTCTTCATCACGAGAGAGCTGGTGACCATCGGGGCCTGTCACTCCAGCTTCGAGCAGCTTCTCAGTGTTACGGGCTATGATGTCGCCGTTTTCAGCATGGACCTGTAAGAAAAATATCAACATTTTGATAAATAATTAATCTTGAGACGAATTGGCAAATTCCCTACACCTTACAACCAGTGGATCTGTGTCCGCTGTACAAAGGTGTATTTCAGTGCCCGACGAGTCTTTTACAAAATTGTATTCTAATGCGCTGCATGACATGGTTATAGGAACTATGGTTGCACGTTTCTGCAGCGCATTAGAATAATTAGAAAAATAATGCGCTGCAGAAACGCGCAGCCATAGTTTTTATAACCATTTCCCATTTTTCTTTCGGGGACAACGCGCTGTGTAACAATTTTTATTTTAATAAGAAATTAAGGAAATTGAAATTTTCCAAGTTTGCAACCCTAATCGTTAAGTTTTTTCGGGGAATCGCTCGATTATTTTGGAATGCATATCCAATATCCATAGTTACTATTGTGTGCATCTGAACTGAGGGTCCAATTTTTAAATCCTTTTCAAACGGAACAGCACTAAGTAGATGGATTTTTTTATACCATTTAGGTCGCAGACAAGCGCAACACCAGGGGAGTCACAGTCGTGCTGTCGACCCTGTAAGAACAGAGAGATTCTGTGCCGTCAGCGCAGAAGACAAGCAGGACAAGCATTAAAATTTGATCTTCCCACTAACAGCACAAAACTTCTTCAGTGAGCTCTGGCTACCCTACTCACCGAGAAAACAACACGAGGTTATTACAGCCGCAGTATTCTGTAGGGCGGGAGGTACTTCCCCGGTACGGAAATACCGTCGTGTCCTACCTCCTACTCTTTAGATTTAAGAATAAGTCCCTCACCTGGGGTAAAGCTTTGAGTTCCGCACAGGTCTCCATAGCGCAGTAGAGGTCGTAGTCGTTCAGCATCCACGCGTCCTTATACGCCATGAACATCTTGAAGGAGTTGACTCCGTACTGCTCGGTCACCAGCTGCTGCATCTCCTTCTTCACGGAGGGGGACCACCACGTCACTCCTACGTGGAGGCCGTAGTCGCAGCATACCTTGAGGATATAAAGGACATTATAATTGCCGTTGGTGCCAAAATAGAAGAAATATGTCTCAGCAGAATGAAATGGTATGGGTAATGGACTGCTGAGACGAGGTCTCGGGTTCGATCCCAGGTTTTACCATGGCACACACCAATGACTTTTCGATGCTTTTCGAAGTTATGTGTGTATTTATCGCAGGTTTATAAGTGCCCGGTTAATGGCAATAGGCTCGCCACCTATTACATTGGGACCTAAACATAAACGGCGAAATGTGGGTGCTAGCACCTCTGCCTACCCCTTCGGGGATATAGGCGTGAGTTTATGTTATGTATGTATGTTTGTTATGCTAACTTTTCAAATCAATTTAGAAAGGAAAAAGAATCGACTTCGGGCGGGATTCGTACCCCACCCGATTCTTTTTCCTTTTTTGAATTGATTGATTGAATATGTATCAGCTTTCCAAAGGTTCGCAAGGTGCGGGTACCAGGTTCATGAGCTCATGGGGTTACTCTTACTAATACGTATTAGAATGTGTAAATTTGTAAAGATGGATGGGACGGATGGGATGAATAGGATGGAATGGATGGATGGGATGGACGGAAATAAACGGGATAAATGACATGACATGAGGAATGAGGATGGGATGAAAGAATGGAAGTTTTTTACTTTTTCACGCAAAAACTGCTGAGCGGATCTAGGAGAAATTTGGCAAAAACATACTAAAGTTTGGGTATGTGAAGGAGATTAGTATTACATGTGGGTAAAGCCGCGTGAAACATGTAGTAATAAAGATTACCTTATTGTCAGCCTTGTCTCTCCAGTTAGCATATGCCTCTAGCAAAGATTGGTTCTTATGCGGCAGCACGAAGTCGACTGAAAAGGGAAAAATAATGAAATAAGTAACCCTATAATTATGAAGAAATCCTTGAATCGCCTGGTCTGATCTACCAGTAACACTCAAACCCTGGTCATACATACATATACTCACGCCTGTAAATCACTGAAGGAGTAGGCAGAGGTGTATTACCACCCACATCTCGCCCACAGTGATTTTCGGTCCCATCGAATAGGGGGCGAGTCAATTGCCGTCAAACGGGCACTTAGTCATGGGCTGTATATTCACTGTCGGATGGAGAACAGCTCCCCTTAGTCGCCTTCGACGACACCCACAGGAAGAAATGGGGTGGCCTTATTCTACTCCACCGGGACCAACACGGCAACCTGGGACCCTGTTCCTACGAAACACTGACAATGTTACTCAAGAGCAGGGTCAGGATATATTTTGCCGTGAGTGATGATTATTTTACACAGTAGCACATACACACACTGTTTAATTCAATAGAAAGTGGTTACCGTGGCATATGGAGTACCAGTAGCGTCACATTCTCGCTGCCGACCCCGTAAGAACCTCCTAATGCCCTTCTTGAAGAACCTCATACTGAACCTTCTTCAATGAAAAATGAATAGATAACTTACTGACAGTAGTGGTGCCTCCAGCTACAGCCGCTCTGGTTCCTTTATAGAAGTCATCGGCTGCCTTAGCACCCATCATCTCAAGCTCGAAGTGCGTGTGAGGGTCCACCCCTCCCGGCATGACCAGCTTGCCCGTGGCGTCAATGGTCCTTGTGCCTCCAGGAATGATGAGGTTGCGGCCCACTTGTCTGGAAGAGGAAGGATAAAGTTAATTTTGGGATCTAGCAAATTTTCTTCTGATTGGTTCCAAGACAGTTCAAGTTCCTTCGGGACTTCCAGGGTCACTACTGTTGATCCTGGTGTATAGGAGTTTTAGTACTGGGAATGCTAGAGGGATTAGTCCAGTGAAAAAGTTTTGATTTATTTAAAGGATCACATTGTTGGAGTATGACTGCCTCGGTGGGGCGTGGCGGTAGCGAACGCGACCGCTACGCAGGAGGTGCGGATTCGATCCCCGCTCAGTGCAAATATTTATATGCATGAATATTGGTATTTACATTTGTTTGATCGTGCCTCGGAGAGCACGTTAAGGTCTCGGTTGCCATACGAACATCATGACAGTTACCTGTAGTTGGAGCCCTAAAAAGTTCAACAGCTGGTCTAACTACAGAACTTCGATATCGCTAATGGGTTCTGGAGGTCAAATGGCAGTCCCTTCACGGAATATGTCGCAGTTCAGTCATATCACAGTTAGATTGAAATCCGACCCCCCCTGAGTTGCGAAAAGGTCCGGAGAATGGGATGAGGCAATAAATTAATTAAACCATTTGAAATATTAGGGCCTTAATTAGGTAGGTATTTTATTAGCACACTGATTTACGATGATACTAATAATTTATGACCCAAGGTAAAAAAAACGTTTAGGTACCTCTAGCCCTTAAAACATTAGCAATTTTTTTTTCAAATTCCACAAAATTAAAAACCCTTTGTAAGAACTGCTGACTCAGCCGAACTACAGATTTAAACGCAAACTTTTCAATAAATATCTAATATAAAGCAATCTAATTTAAAAAGTTAACTAAATTGCGTTCATTGAGGTTAAGAATCTATTGACCCGGTGTTAAATTGATGCGGGAACTATTTCGGTTCGGGATTTTTCAATTTATATCTATCTAATAAAAATATGTGTCGGTTGATTTATGGCTTCTGAAGAAAAGGAGTTTAAAAAAGGTAATTTAATGACTTCCATTTGAGATTTACTTTTTTTTTTTAATTATTGTCTAACTATAATGGAGATATAGAATGTAGATGTTGAATATTGTCAATGAATCGCTCGATTTTGGACCCTTTTATCAAAATTGTTTGTAATTTGCATGACTGCAGAGATTATATAATAATATTGTAGATTAGAATGGTGTATGGGATTTGACGTATGTGACAGTTGTCAAAGTATACCATGACCGTCAAATCCCATATAGATAGGCCACTTATCTAGAAAGACACACATGGACAGTTTAGACATTAGCTTACTCACACAAGATACGTTTTTCAGTCATTTTTTGCGATGCATTTTGTTAGCAGACTGTGTCTAAGCCTATAACCTTTCTCTAAAACCATTAACACCATTTTAATTTTATTATAGCTAATAAATAATACCACGGTCGACAGGGCTTGTTATACTAAGAAATTACCGTCGTAATGACTGTAAACATACGTCGAGGGAATATAAACACATCGAGATTCAATTCAGGACAGATTTCTCGACTCCAATCTCTCGCCGATTCGTCTTGGGTGGTCGAAGTTAATGTTAACTGACATCTTAGCCTTAATAATATATCCATCCATCTCTAAGCTAATCTATATAGGTACTAATAATAAAACTAAAGAGTATGTTTGCTTGAAGGCGATAATAAAATCAATGGCGGTGTCTGTGCGATTAGAATAATTCTTTTGAATTTCGAAAGCCCAATTATTGAGGAAGGTTATGCACATGCGCTTAGGAGCTGAGCAATAAGAAAAATCAAATTTATTAAAATGAAGTGTATATGTCGCAGCTAACTAGCTTAATCTATCGTTCAAATAGCTACATGCCTAGGTTGTTAGCTAAACGGCGCCGTTCAATAAACGGCCTGAATGATATTCAGCCATTTGATTAAACAGATAGGGAAAAGACTTGGATCGAAGACGTTTAATTTATTAAAGAGAAGAGAAGAGAAGGTTGTAAAAAAAAATAACCACGAAGGCTAAAGCGTATTAGCCTTCTAACCTAAACTATCCAAGTCGGATTGTTTTTCTGAATAAACCTATTACTAACTTTCTGTCTTATTTCTAGATGGTACAGGTCCCCATCGTACGAATAGCCTAAGCATTAGCCACTAGTTTGTTAAATATTGTAACAAACGATACGGCTGAATTTCATTCAGGCCGTTTATTCAACGGCGCCGTTTAATTAACAGCCTAGGCAGTTAATTGAACGGCTGATTCAGCTATTTAGTTAGCTGCGACATATATATACTACCTAACATATTTTATATGTTACATAATAAATTATCGCAAATAAAGACATAGGTACACTGCCACCCAGTATGGGTGACGCGGATGCCGGCTCGTTACCGCATTAGTTGCTTCCGGCGCGCGCGCACGCATTCGAATGGACGGCAGAACGCGTCTGTGTTCCTAATTCAAATGTTCAAATTTGACATTTCCTTAACGAGCGTCAACAGTTTTTATATTGGCGGGAATTTTGTTTAGATGAGGATAAGTGGTACAAAGAGAAGGTGACTTTCTTGGTATTGCTCGGGACATAATCTTGGACGCAAAAGTACACGTTTCTTGAAGATAATACGGGATCGCGATTTAAGTCCAAGATACGTGTTCCGAGGTATAAAGGTAGAAGGAAGATAGTAAAAGGGTGGTATTGAGATGTGGGTGTGAATATTCTAGATGAAATAGAAGTCCTTAGGAAATTGTTCGTCTGACCTTCGCTAGATAATGATGTATACTGTTACAACTATGGAGACACGAGGCAGTACCTATAGTTTCTCCAACATGAATCAAACTCAGGCGATCACGTTTGGCGTCCCGTGGCTCCGGGATTGTTGATAGGATGGATGAGGAGATACGGTTGCACTTTTTCATAAAAAGTTGCAACCATATCTCCTTCGTCGATTGTACAGTGTACATTTATCGTAATCGCGATTAGTTGATAAATTACTACCTGTCAGATTTGAAGTAACGTGAGGAGGTGGAAGGGGTGGTTCGTGACGACGAAGTGTAGCCTTATATATTTTGTTGCATAAATTGCTGCCTGTCAAGCTTGGAGCTGTCAAGCGTGGCGTGTATCGTGACATGGCACGATAAATAATGACGTGCAATTTTACAATTCATTAGACATCATTATATAGAAGAGTGGTCAGTATTGGGGTAATGATTGTTTATTATGTTCCCCAAATATTACCTGATTTAGGAAAAATAGTTTTGATTCTGATCAAGGTTTTAGAAGTCTGTAGAGAAATTAATCTGTCTGTCGGCTGAAGGACTTTATTTCAGTAGAATTAGGTTTTTCTAAGAGTACTAGTAGCCGAAAATTACCTACTATTATTCCTCCTAACTAACTCATCCAGCTAATCTAAATTGCTTGTTAGTTCACGTCGATAGTGTTGTGGTCAGTATTAGAGGCCAGGACCTTCCGATCGTAAGGCCCGCTCGTTAACGTAAAATATATTTATGCCGATAACTATATCAACAATGTGCAGCTTGCACTGCACACCTTGTAGAATTAACATAATAATATATGTAAATTAACTACGGGGTGGTGTAATTAGTGTTTTTGCGTTTGACAAGCGTTTATAGAAAGCGTGATAGGTGAACTGCAACCGTTTTTATGATTCTGAACTTTTTGCTGTTTGTGTTTCAACCAATGTTTGTTAAGTATACGGAAAGATGTGTATTTGCCTGTGTTGTCATATTTGAAGCCACAATAATTGACCATACCAGGCCTATAGGTAGAAGGAAATACGTGTGCTGCTGGCGAAGAATTCCAAGACTTTATAGTGCGGTAAAGAAAAGAGTCACCGCTTGATGTGAGTGATGAAAAGGTGTAAAATACGTCGCATATTGTTTTAGAAACGCCAGAAATCGGACATCTTTAATTAAATGGATCCGGGATCGATAGGGGCCTATTACGACAAGCGATAAATTAACATGTTTTTCAAGTAAAGTAAAAAGTCCAATCAAGAACAAACCAAAAAGGGTGGGAGGTAGACCTTTTTGGTTTGTAGACCTATCATTTATAATTGAATTTTTACCCGACTATGGTGATCCGAAAAGAAGAGGTTTTTGCCAGATGACTAGCTGTAGGTACATTATTCGGTGTTGTGTGATGTAAAAATAATTCCATGTAAACACATATTTATTGAATTATCAACCTCTTTAATTAGAATACCGAATTCATGACATGTCATAGATTAAAAATAAAATTTACGCGGGTATTCACATAATAATTTCATAATTGGAACACTCGTAACCATTGTTATGTCAGTCTAACAACGTTAACCTTATTTACAGAGCAATTTCAATTCTAAAACGAAAGTCATAAGCATAACATTCGTGTGGCATGTATTTCAAAAATCGATTAATATCACTGCATACGACTTTCGACTTTGAAATAACTACATAAGGTACAAAATTGTATGATTCATTCTATAGTTATTTGGAATGAAATGCGCGCCTGAAAATGTTTGAAGATATCATCGTCTGAGATGAAATAGCTGGAAAGAATTTGTTTGTGATAACGTAACCGTCGTTGGCACCATTTTATGTTTACTAACATTAACAGTTTAATGACGTAATAGAATGTTGTATGCGATTGCACTGATTGTGTGTATGTGTAAACTATATGGGGAGAATTAAGAAAGCTCACGTTCGAACAGATTTTTCTTGAAAATATTCGGTCATCTCATATTAGAACCAGAAGGCTAATTCTCGAAATTAAAATCTGTTCACAAATCAGTCTCGATATAATCTCAATCTCTCAAATGTCAAATGATTACAATGCCAACGTAAATTGACGAGAGGACCGTTTTTGACTTTTGGGAGATGAGATTTTAGCCCTCTGTTCCATAGGATTAATAAAGTTTATATATATAACATTTTTTAATTCCCCACTCTCAAAACTACATTACTAGTTAGTCTTACTTTCTTAGTTTGGGTCTATGATATCTCAATGATATTTAGCCAATATCATATTATGTTGTAGAAGTTCTACAGTAGAACATTAAACAATATATTATGAATCCTATATCAAGGTCATGGTTTATCTGTTCCTATTATTAACTAATCTATGTCTAGTCCCAAATGTCGCCAGATCTGTCCAACCATTTCCGTGTCATTGAGTAGCAAACTAACAAACTTATTTGCTGCTACGATGAAAGATACGAGTATAATAAACACTACAGTTGGCCGGATAAGGGCAATTCATCCCAATGAATTGTTCCCACCACACATTCGTCAGTGCAAGTAGTTCGGGTTCAATACCCGATCGTGGTATTTTAGATGATTTGACAGGTAACTATAAAATAGCTGTTTATTTATGAGCAGTTCCATATTTAGTATTGAGTAGTAAAATTCAAGTTAGGTACTGATTTATGGTTAATGGTAGTTTGGTAGTAAAAAAAATGCCTAGTAATCATCCGTTTTGTTGATATGTATAAGGATTTATGGCTATATAGATTCTTGAAGAAGCCTCCGTGGCGTAGCGGTAGTGAACGCGGCCGCTACGCAGGAGGCGCGGGTTCGATCCCCGCTCAGTGCAAATATTTGTGTGCATTAAATATGGGTATTTGCATTGGTCTGGTCGTGCCTCGGAGAGCACGTTAAACCGTCGGTCCCGGTTGCCATATGAACATCTATGGCAGTCGTTACGGGTAGTTGGTGCCCTAAAAAGTCCAAAAAACAACGGTCTAGCTGCAAAGCTTCGATATCGCCTAATGTTAACATTGGGTCGTGGAGGTCAGATGGCAATCGCTTCACGGAAAATATCGAGGTCTAGCCAAATCTGTAGCTATGACTGGTAAAAGCGGACCCCAGACTCCGAGCTGAAAGCTTCGGATGCGACTGGGAATAACGCTAAATCTCACGACGGAATTTTCTTTCATACAAACCTGGTACCATATATAAATGTCACAAGAACGCATCAAAAATAAATAATCCAAATCGGTAGAGCCGTTCTCGATTTTTGAGCTTAGCAACGAAATCGATATTTTATTCATTTAGGTGCATAATATACCGGCTTTGTTGAATATTGAATAACAATACATATTTTGTTCATGAGATAGCTGTATCTAGATTTTTATTTAATACCTTTAAAGCTTGCGTTAATTAGTAACTACAGATTTTGGCAGGCTCAGGGCCCCAATTCTGTTCCAAGTCTAAAATTAAATTTTCATTTTCTTCTTCTTCTTTTAAATTAATGGCTAGCGAATCGCTGCATCAGGGCATTTTTAACAATGTTATTACAAGCTAGTCTTACCTACTGCACGGTAATATTTATTCTGTGCCTACTGAGTAAGCGTTCGAAAGTACCTACCCGTCTCATAGGGCAGGTATTGTCTAAAAAGTTGCCACGCGTTTCCCGCTCACATGGCCGTTCTATTTTTATTCTGTGAGTAGAGGTGAGTAGGTATGACAGTAGCTTTGCTATGACATGAAATTATCAAAATAGGGACCGAGTTCGGTGGTAGCCTGTTAGCCTAATCATCACAAAATCTTGCATACATTGAAGATAAATAGCCAGACATTATAAATAAAATCTAGATTTGGCTATCTGGTTATTCAAATACAAGACAATATTAGTATTCTGAAAGTATAATCATGTTTGAGATAAAATCAAGTGATATATGCGAATAGTGTTTCTCAGCAAGTTACGAGGGAAATCCGAACAAACAATACCAAGGACATGGCTGTTCAACTCATTACAATGATGATTCAGTACACAAATAAATCTGTGTACTTAATCACCATTATACATACAGTTGAGCCTATATAATGGTGAATGAGATTGACAGGTGCGTACGAGATTTATAACGTTCTATTGGTTTGAAATCGTTTTGGCAGTTATTTTAAACTAGTATAGGTATGTATGTACTATGGCAAATTAAATTATGAATGGTTCATCAACCCACACTTGTTTTTTTTATTGGTCTTCTTGGTAAAGCTTCGTTTACAGGAGGAGAGTTTCTCGCCCGAATGGTACGATTATCGAAAGGACCATGCGGGCGAGAAACTCACCTCGTGTAAACAAAGCAAGTTTTTGCTGTCCTATCGATAATCGTACCATGCGGGCGAGAAACTCTCCTCGTGTAAACGAAGCGAGTTTTTTCTCTCCTTTCGATAATCGTACCATGCGGGCGAGAAACTCACCTCGTGTAAACAAAGCAAGTTTTTGCTGTCCTTTCGATAATTGTACCATGCGGGTGAGAAACTCACCTCGTGTAAACAAAGCAAGTTTTTGCTGTCCAGAAAAGGACCATGCGGGCAAGAACCTCACCTCGTGTAAACAAAGCAAGTTTTTGCTGTCCAGAAAAGGACCATGCGGGCGAGAAACTCACCTCGTGTAAACAAAGCAAGTTTTTGCTGTCCAGAAAAGGACCATGCGGGCAAGAACCTCACCTCGTGTAAACAAAGCAAGTTTTTGCTGTCCAGAAAAGGACCATGCGGGCGAGAAACTCACCTCGTGTAAACAAAGCAAATTTTTGCTGTCCTTTCGATAAATAATCGTACCATGCGGGTGAGAAACTCACCTCGTGTTAACGACGCTTCAAGCAATAATCTTATGGCAAATCAAATCAAATCAAATAGTTTATTTGCTAGAATATGGTACAACAGATATTACAAAATTTTGTGCCTAAGTGTCCAGTCATTTTGAGAAACTGATGATTCGCTAATTAGACGTTCTGCTATATAGACCATCTGATAGCTGGACGTTTTGCTACATGGACTTTGTGCTAGTTAGACTTAATGCTCCTGAGACGTTTCGCGATGTTGGTCATTCAGCTACTTAGACCTTCTGATCAGGAGGGAAATTTTTAGGTTATAATAATAATACTTATATGCTAAAATTAATTAAAAGATACATCACTCATTTATATACATATTATATACATATAAGATACATTGTCAAACATAGGCGATATGTCACTTGCGAATCTCGTATGATATAATCGTAGGCGAGAATGTAGTGTTTGCCTGTGTGTAAACACTGATACGACAATGGTATGGTGATTATTGCTAGCAATAGTCGCGTACGATTTTTCAGACCGAAACTTGCGAGAAACTCTCCTCGTCTAAACGAGCCTTAAGTCGAAAAGGAGATTTTTTTTTAAATATTGTACGACAACAATCTACATAACGCTTTCTAGATCCAATGTAAGCATAGCTTAACTAGCTTGTGTTATGCATTCTAGAATGCGGATAAACATGCATAGATACATTTTTTTTGTAAATACATACATAATTATACATAGAAAACGCCCAGACAAATGCAAATATTCATATTCATGCATACAAAAATTTGCACTGAGCCGGGATCGAACCCGCGCCTCCTGCGTAGCAGCCGTGTTCACTACCGCGTTAATAGTAACGACTCCCTTCCCTATCCCTTCTAGCCTTACAAATGACATAAACCCAGCCCTTTCAGTGTATACCTATACGATATCTAGCATTTCAATTCACACGGCTGTCAGTATAATTGGATGTAATGTAATTAATGAAATTAACTGGACACAGGAGTGCCGACTAGGCTGACCTACTAATATTGTCGGCGTGAATAATGGGCAGAGATATCAATTAGAATTATTATAGATCTATGTCTGTGTGTTAGGTTCCAAAAATACTGGCTTTTTTTAAATATCTAAGTACATAAAATTAAAGTCACCTATAGTAAAACCAACATTCCCGTGAACAGGAGGCCGCCATCGTCCTTTCAATATTGTCATATCGTGCTTTGAGTTACAATAAACGAGTATGCATTTGACACTGACAACCGTAGTACCAATTTAAACCACTTCACAGAATCGTTGGTTTCCAAAGGTTTTAGTATTTATCTATGTTTTCAATCAGAAAGGGCTTTCAATTACAGCTTAAGAAATGACAAAAATCCGCAATCACTTTCTATAATGCAAGCACTGCTTATCCTAGTTTGTTACCTTAGTAGCATATTATAGTGTTCATGTATCAGTGCTAAGTGCTAATTTTCCACTTAACAAGAAAAAAAAAGAACTTGGGCGAAACCAGACCAATATAGGCAAAAAAATATACGCGCAATGAAAAACTGAAGTGCCTAATAAGGTTATTGAACTCACAAGGGTGGGTATTCCCAGTCTAGTTTTGGCAGGCGAGGCACTAACCCCCTTGTAATAAATCTGATATGAGCGCTATGGGGTTGGCGATGACGTCAGCTGTAGACAGTACGAATTTATTCACCCCATTCGATTAGTCATATTGCTATAAATACTCTTTCAACCCTAAAATTGCCAAATTCGATGAAATGTTGAATATCTAAGGGGTTGTGACTTACAGACAGAATGTACTTAAATTAATTTGATTCGCCACTCAATGAAATTTTGAAGCAATAAGTATGCTAACATTTCTTATAAGACGTACCTATATAGACGAGAATTGCCATGATAGATCTATCTACCCAGGACCTATCACGGATAGCCAGCATTTTAGAAGTCAACTGAGCTCAGTTGGTCCTTAGAATGTCCTGGTTTTTGTATGACTTTACTTTATAACTACACTTACAAAATACTGGGTGATTTTATATTCGTTTCGGATAAAAAGATTTTGGGCACAATTTCGTTAGAAAAATCGTCTGAAAGTATTAAGTTGCCGGAAAAAAAATCTATTATTTTTTATAATGTATGGAAATAATGTACAGGTGAGAGGCATAGTGTATGGGGGTTGTAAAAAAAAAATATTTTTTTCGCCGATACAATACTTCCAGACGATTTTGCTAACGAAACTGTGCCGAAAATCTTTTTATCCGAAACGACTATAAAATCACCCAGTATACCTAATGTTATTTGTAAGTACCTACTTAGACTTATCCTAGGATAAAAAAATAAATTAAATTAAATCTAAACATGCTAACTCGCACACGCTAGCGAGTTCCGGATTAGCGAATTGATGAATTAACCTATTGGGACCTCTTTTCACAAGCCGTGAAGAGCCAAAAATTGGGCAAAGTGAAAAAATGCCGTTCATTCTACGATACACGGCAACAATGAATGATGTTACAATCATTTTTAGACATTGCTTTACGATTACTCCACTACATTAAATGAATGGAATTGTAAAGTAGCACCATTGCAATGCGTACCTAATATTCGTGTAAACTTCCGCAAGCATCCGATCACATTTGTTATTTCACGTTTGTTTTTAAAATGCTTCCTCTCAAAGTGATGAAGAGTCATACACATGTTAGGTGTGACCAAATCTATCAACTGTCAAACTATAATCTATCCTATTAGACACTCTTGACACACACAAATGACGTCACTATATAGCGATGACGAGTATCCATCATATCCCCTATCTGTCCACAGCTAACCATTATGGTTACGGTGGTTAAATGTATGTGGCACACGAAGTATCGTCACCTTATAAAGATAACAATAAGAATATTATAAAAAGTGATATATCATGAAACTATTATTGAATAAAAGAGTGTGAGGATTGAATAGTTTGCAAGCCTTTATGGGCATCGCTGTTTATCTGATGGTTGTTCGGTGACTTAGTGGTATTATAAAAAATGTATGTCTATAAAGTAGGTATTTGGTTTGAAAGACCAATCTGTGGCGTTTGCTCCAAAGGAAAGTATGACAAGTTAAGATTCGGATAGAATAGAGAATTTCGAATATCCAGGAAGTATTCAGGTGGTAGTTGGTCAGAGTATTCTCCTTACAAAGAGACTTTGCAGGTTCAAAATGTCATAAAATAAATTTATAAGTTCTACAATAAGACGTCACCTCACTTCTCTTCCGTTAGTGTACGTAGAGGCAACCTTTTTCTACTTGCTATCCTGCCATAGGGTGACATTTCATCTAAATGGGACGGAACAAAAAGTTATAAGTATGACGGATAGTAAATAATCTTTTACGTGAAACAAAACAAACGAAGTTTCCTATATTAGTAAGAAATCTGTAGTCAGTGATGGATGATTTTAAGAACTACAAAAGTAATACACCTGTATATGCTAGCTAGATGTTCATCAAATAAGGAGCAAGATGACGTAATGGTTTCGCGCTATGACTACACAATGACTGCATCTGGCGTTATTTATGTTTATTGTTTAACTAAGTTTTGTTTTTAATATTTACCCACTAGTCTGCCTACGTGGTGTTCAATCACTTTGGTATCTGATATTAGGTAAGTACCTATAGTGACTCCCAAACGGAATTCCGACAAATCCTTCTACGACTAGATTTTACTTCGACAACATGAAACTCCGATACGACTCAATTTCGACAATATTTTTGATCGAAACAACTCAATCCCGACACTACTGTACTCTGACAAAGCGTTTCTTGACTCACTGAACTGAATTGTTTATAGGATAAGATTGTTTGCGATCGAGTAGTCCTGTTTTGTTCCCATACTTCCTATATGAGAAGAGAAACTGAAACACTTAGCAGGGCTAAGTGTTTTAGGTGTTTCAGTAGAAGAAATATTCAGTTTCCGTGGAAGGAAAATAAGTACTTACAAGAATCACCCTATCTGTTGGTTAATTTCTGAAACAGCTGGTTGAACTTTCAGTGGTAGATAGATAGCCGATATTATTAAAAAAAATAAGTGAGTCCTTTTTACAAAAATTCCGATACGAAAACTGAAATAGCCACGAGTACGTACCTAGTTAAATAAAAACTATCAATGAACACACAAACATCACCATTTAACTTAAACATGAACGTGAAAAGAATAAATAACTTATAGGTTGACAAATAGGACAAAATAAGTTTCTTGTGCTCCAAAGACTCGTGTCTCATACACCTAATGTTTACATTAAGTCTGTTTGTGAACTAAACCACGTAGTAACGGTAGGAAAACAATGCATAAGTGGGTTAACCCGGTACAAGTCTATTGTCTGAGAGCAGGTGTTGTTGGTAGTTCCTACTTCTAACCTGTTAGGTGACAATCTAGTAAGACGAGTACTGAATCTAGTGTCTTCATTTAGGTAATCCAGCTGTTATGAAATGGTCTTAATCAATTGGGAGAACTATAGTCAATGTACTGTATTATAAAAATGTCAATTTTCATTATCTTGACGTTTCCGGCGTTGCTTCCGAGGCTTTCATCTGGGTTCCGTGCTCCGATTACTTTTCGACAGTGGCTTCCATAATACCGCGACTGTCTTCTGACCTCTTATCCCAAGAAAGCCTGCGCCAGAGTATCGTCGATCAATCAGCAGGTGTACAGGCTGACAGGTGAGGTTGACTGTAGCCCCAAAGATGTTGGTGCCCCCCCCCCCCAAATATAAGCCCGTTTCGTCACTAGATAAAACTATTTGTTAGTATCGTTAACACTTTTCATTTAAACTTGACCGCATGTTGTAACTTTAATATCATTAAGCGCGCTGTCATTGGCTCGTTGGCAATAAACTTAGTTATCAATTCTAATTCAAGTGTATTGATGATTAGATTGTGTTGACATCATATACTTATAAGAATAACATTGTAAGTGTAGATCTTTGTATGAAGACCATATCAAAGTAGAAGCTCATATTGCAATACATTTATCAGGTAAACATGCTTAATACCGCAAAATATTATTTTTTTACAACTTACTCGAATTACAATGCATTCGTAAACTCAACAGTAAATACACGTATATCGTACAAAATGAAGTTTAATGAACTGCCAATTCTTAGTACTCGTGTGAACATATTAAACAATTGGATACGAATAAACACATTTTGGATGAAATTGCATATGTATGTTAGCATGATTAAGTGTACAGTCGACAAAGAAGATACTTACGTACGGTCGCACTTTTTATATAAAGTTGTATGTGAATTTTATGTACAAAGTGTACAAGTCGATAGTCAATGGCCGGTAGTACCATAGTATCTAAGTGCGATCGTGCGGAAAATCTAGTAATACATACATTTCAGTCACGCCTCTTTCCCAGTGGGGTAAAATTAAGAAAGAAAAGTTTTTTATTCTGCACAGATATGCACGATAAACCATACAAAAAAAAACAAGAGCTTACTTAGGAGGTATCTATACTGGTCAGGCACCCAACCAAAGGAAAACAATCCTGTAGGGACCTTTTATTAAATACATATAATTAACAATAAACTAGGCTGACATGCTTCCACCTACTACGATCTCTCTCATTCATCTCTCTCTTCTTCTGCTTTCATAATTGTTGTCATGCATGCTCAGCTCACCATATTGGTGCGTATGTTCTAATTGAAGTCCCAGGTCAGACACAGACACTGTCTGTCACAGGTCACAGCAGTGGCGAGCGGTCCCATAAACCGGTGCCTGCGGGTTTCCCAAGAGATTGAGGTAAGTTATTTCTTCCACCAGTTTCCCTTTTAAAAACTTTCATTCTTCGCCACTGTGTGATAGTGTTATCGGGTTTACGCAAATATCAAGTTGATGGCAAATAGGTTCCTTCAAAAATACACCTCTGCTTACCAAGCTATGGGGTCGTGGTTATGTCTAGACGTCTGGGCGTCGCGTCGGTGCCGTATTGTAGACAGTTTGTAAGGAAAGGGTGCCTTCTAGGGGTGATTCATTAGGACGGAGTAATTTATTTGATTCCGGCTTCCTCATAAGGCGCAAATTATGGCTATATCATACACCACAATATCTATATAGTATACAGCAATATCTAGATGGGTAAGCTCTTATTTTTGGTTCTGCTACATTGTTTGGTTTCTGTGAGACGGTTTACTAAAACTATCGTGTCGGTACTTAAAGTTATAGGTATCCTAAAAATGTATAAAAAATTGGCTTCCAATTATTGAAAACTGAATATTTTAGTGAATAGCCTATCTGCGATACAGCGACTCTATTATTAAAATCCACACGTACCTACTGAATGAAACTTAATGAAGCTGGAAATTCAAAATTGAAATTTGTTTGTTTTGCAAACTTAAAACAAGCTGAAGGAAATTTTATAAAGCATTTAGTATGTTATCTATGCAAATCGAATAAGATAGAACGATAGGGTTCGAGTCCCGCCTGTGGTGGATTCGCTTTTTTCTAGTTGCACACGCCCATAAGCCACAGTACAGTATACCACAATACAGTAACCACTTCTCATCAGGTGTACCTAGGGTTGCCAACTTTTTTTAGAAGAAATAAAGTACATCTGATTTCAAAAGGGGTAAAAAAAAGTACAGACTTACAAAAAAGAGTACATTTTATATAGTAGTAGGCCTTTGCATCTCAAACAGATGATTCAAGCAGCATCCGTGCGGCATACTTTAGAATGACTGTAAAGTCCGATACGGGAACGACAGTGACGTCCGCAATATTGACACTTAAACTGTGGGTCGCCAGATTGATGTGTTGATGTGGCATTTTATATACAGTCTCTAAAATTGTAGATTTTAGTACCTTTGACGGTACACAAGAGGCTTTTATTATTTTTAAAATAATTGTGAGTCCATATAGGTCAACTCTAAATTTAATTAAATTAGGAGCTCACTTTTAATCACTTTCTTCCCGCGAACACGAAAATATGTTTTTTTAAGCTCCTGTCTGTTTGTCTGTTTGTTCACTATGGACGCAAAAGCTACTGAACGGATTAACGAAAAAATGCTTTTAGAGTAAACTTAAAGTAATATTGAGCCTCTGTTGCTTGTAAATAAAGATATTCATTCATTCATTCATTTTCAAAATACGTAATAATAAACATACTGGAGATTGATGGCACTTGGTGGAACTTGCTACACATATTGAATAAATCACCAGTATTTTTCCACATAATTGTGGAAAAGTACCAAAATCTACAAAAAGTTTCAAAATACCAAAAAAATTAAATCATGCGAAATAAAGTATTTTCGCGTACTTTATTGTTCTCATAAAATATAAAGTACAACTACCGGAAATAAAGTACAATACTTTATTATAAAGTACGGTTGGCAACCCTAGGTGTACCATACGCTTTTCTGGTCACCTAAGTGGTAAAATACAAAGTTTCGTGTCCAACTGAAATGAAAACACATCCAATAACAAACCATTCTATAAATTTCGTTGCTTATATATAACTTACATTCTCAAGCCGACCTTTAATACCTCAAATATATATGAAATAATCAAGTTCTTTAGGCCATATCGGGCGGGCATCTTTAGGCCAAATGCCCCGCGTGCTTTCTCCAACTGATGTAATATTCCATAAGTTTAGAATACCAAGCACCACGCCATGGTCGGTCACGAAATAGGCCTATTCGCGAGAATAGCGTGCCCATTATATTTTGCTTTAGTGGGATAAAAAATAGCGAGTAATTCTCTAATGAAAGTCGTAATGGCCGTCTATTATGGCTGGGATATTGATGTGGGGTGGCCATCCTACTAATATTATAAACGCGAAAGTTTGTTAGTATGGATGGATGTTTGTTACTCTTTCACGTAAAAACACAATACAATAATATAGCTTATACATCAGAATAAAACAGGCTACGTTTGGTCGCGATAACCGACATTCACGCGGGCGGGTCAGTATTACTCTCATATTTCTATATTTTTTATCCAGCTAAGAAAAATTACATTCCCATACTTCACTATCCTTAATTGTCGGTTGTTCCACCTGGGGCTTGGATGGAACACGGGAAGTAATAAGTTACCGTGGTCTACCTGAAACTAACAAATTCAATAAACTTGTTCAACTATTTAAGCTAAAACTTACTCGTTTCGAGATGGATAACCAAAGTATGGATTAATTATTACAGTATATATATAGTCCTTAAAAAAGGTACCTCCTACTGTTCTACAAATACAAACACTTACTCAGGAATGTATCCCGTATAAGACAAATTGAATGGATACACCAGTCAAAACGCTGATATTACTGTGCTGATATGCTCCGAAAAACGATCAAAGTGCGTAATATCGAGGAAATAGATATTTACGAGTTTCCACGTTGAACGAATTTTATACGGTAGGTAGGTTTCCGATATATAGGTCAATGTAATTACGATGGGTTCTTTGTTGTTCGTCGTAAAAAGGAAAATACCTATATGGGATTTTCGTAATGCTACACTTTGGTAGTAAACATTGTAAGTAGATATGTTTACTGAGGATTTGTGTATATTATGCAGATTATATATTAATTCATCGTTTTAGTATGGTATACCTCGAGACACGTATCTTGGACCTAAATCGCAAGACAAACGAGGCTTTGACGCGCGTAGATTGCTTTGTAATAGTCTATGCTTGGTGAATTTGAGTTCGTCTACCGCAGTAGCATCCCGTGCTATCCTCAAAAGACACCCAAGAAATGTGTACTGCGCGTATAGGGCACATTTTGAGCACATTTTAGGTCCAAGATACGTGGCGCGGATTATACCCGGTTGCATCCGAGGGAGCACCTGGGAGTTGGAAGAGGCGCACTTACTCCTCCTTACTTTTAAACCAACTTCAAAAATGAGGAAGTTCTTTTGTTTAGCTTATCGGCTTTTATGAGACTTCCTAATCCTGAGAGGGCCGGAGCCCCGTCCTTAAGAATCAGCAGATTCTCAGATTTTTTTGATAAACATTACCCAAACTTAATAAAAAAAATTGGCAACCTTCGAATGTATTCGTAACATAATTAGACGAACTCAAAAACTATTTTATCCCCATGAGCTCTTCAAATAACCCGGGAAACGGGTCCGTTGTTATTGAATAAACGTATGGCATTATAGGGATGTCTCACAAAATGCTTTTAGCACTTAAAAGATCCACCTGCTAAAGTGTGCTGCTTGCCCATACACAGTTACAATCAAGGTGGCATCACACTGGACAAATAGAATTTGACGATCGACATGCCACGGACACGAAATACGAAGAAGATCACTTGAAAGATTGGTTCGTAGATTTAATTTATTGTGCCATGCTACGGGAGCATATGGTTCCTGTCTCTATATGAGGATCTATGCATACCATACTAATAAGAGTATAGGTGGTCTATGAAATTGGTATGTCGTCTCATTCAATAGTCTACATTATTGTGATATTACAATGTGTGAATCGATGTGGCGCACTTTCGCACTAACGCGAGTCGCGTTGCCGTACTTTATGGCTACAGTTCATCGAGATTTTGCACTTCGAAATTCAGAGGGACAGTCTAATGTCAACTTTTTTTTAAATTTATTTATTTAGGCGCACAAAACACATTACAATCATTGAAAAACAATAATACTAAAATACAGTTCCGTTCTGGATCGTAACATGTGCACACAGCTAAAACAATATGTTAAAAACCGGAAAAGCTCTAAATTTAAAAAAGTATAATAATAATAATGACGTGTTTAAACATTTTTCAAGGCCGAACTGCTATGGAGGATGTCTTTCAGAATTTTAATGAATCTATTAAAATTGGTATCAAATATGTCTAAGAGTTTGTTCTTCCTTGCCACCTCGAAAATATGGAATGAGGAGTGTTTTCGCCTTGTATTCATCTCTCTTCATTACCATTAAAACAAAAGAATAAAAGAAAGACAATCGTTGTTACAACATGATAATATATGCGTAATAACTCGCAGAAAAGTGCACTGTGAAAATTGTAATGGTTGACAATGGCAGCCCTACGTACACTGTGATAAAGACGTCACTAATTGGAGCGCACAGGTGCTTGACCCCATTGCTATTGTGCAATCTGTGTGAACACGCGCCGAGAGTGGCCGAGACGGTTACAATGCATTTGTTTTCTAACGCGCAAAAAATACACGCGACGTCTTGCACTATACAATGTGTTTACTATCGATAAAGGGGTAATTTCTTTACTTTTGAGCTGTTGATTTGTTATAAGTTTGTTATAAGTATAAGTATAAGTAAGTATATTTGGTAAGTTCCAAGGCATTTACTCCAGGATCCACCTTTCGGGGCATGCAAAATGGAGGAGGTACTCCATTTTGCATGCCCACCCTCTTGCGCCTCCCTGGTACTGAGATCAATGTAATTTATGAGGGATAGGAATTAGAACACCTCAATACCAATCATACATAGATTATGTCGACGTGAAAGGTTCTTGGGTTACCCAGATCCGTTCAGCTGTTCTGGCGTGAAAGAATAAACAGCCATTCATCCAGTCATTTAAACCTTCGCAAGATTACTGTTCCTGAGGTTTCAGTTTCTTTCCAGCAACTATGATCCCGGCGCTCACTCTAGCTAGATGGTACTTATCAGATCAACCTAACCTAATATCTACCTTCTAAGATACTGTATTTCATCAGGTTGTATTTAACGCGGCCACAAATTAATCCGAAAAGCCAGTAGTAAAAATAATAGGTTGGCAGCTATAGTGAAGAATCATTTTATTCAATTTATGGGTGTCAAAATTACTGAATGTGGCGTACAAAAATACTAACACCCGTATTCACAAACAATACTGTGAGGTCTCATAGTGTGCTCGAGCGCATAGGGCTGGTAAAATTCATTCAGAAACATCACGGAGCAGTATCTAACGCAGTGCGTTCCCTCAACGAAGTATTACTTAAGTGTTATCAATGAATAAAAAGGCTTGCCAAAACGAACGCACTGAGAATTTGTCGTTCTATGCAAATATTGGTAGTACGCATAGCGAAGTATTGTTTGTGAATACGGGTGTAAGTGAGCCACTATTGGATGGTTATAAGGCTCTGCTCCCGCGTTAGCCTTCTAACTAACCTAACCTATCCAAGTTGGGGCGCGCTATACTCAAATCCTCATAACTTCACAATTTAGCAACACACGGGTCACTCAGTATTTTAGTCGCCCACTCAGTATTTTAGTCGCCCACTCAGTATTTAAAGTAACTCATTATCAGTCGTCCATTTATTATTTTTGTCGCACGGTTTATTATATCCCTATTCTATCTACGAGTATTGTTTCCTACCACAGTCACTCACAAGTAGTAGTAAACTTAACTGTGCTGCTGACCCGGTTCGCTGGTCACCGATGTGGTGGGCGGCTTGCCTTCGTGTGGGATACGTACTGCTCGTAACTAATTTATTATGGTTATTTATGAATGGGGAAGTGAAAATTACGAGGAAAAAGCGTGTGAGTAACTGATAGCTATGATTTTATTGTGTTGCGGTTGTATTTTTTATGGAAGTTGTGGGTCGTACAGAGAGATTTAAAGATGCTGTGTGATATAATTTTGTTTTTCTATTTTGCGAACGGAGTTTATTTTTTCGTTGTGTATAAATAGGAGTAGGTACCTATCGGCTCACTGTATACAGAATCAGGTTACGGTGGCATTTTTATTTTGAAGGTTGTTGAATGTAATAATCAAATCAAATTTCCCGACGTCGTCGTCGCTATCGTCAGCGACGCGACGCCGACGTCGCGTCGGAAAATTAGAGACGGAAGGCGTGGAAAACTGATAGTAGAATCTACTGGGGATTTCTGAATAAAACTAATATAATTGTGCAGAAACTCGGGGCCCGATTCAATAAAATTACATTGCTACGTGTAATTTTAAAACTTACGAAAATTTTAAAAATTATGTACGTATTTTGAAATCTAATTAAAATACCATCAAACTGTGTGGTGAGTTTTCACAAATTGTACCTACTGTATACCAGAGATTTACAAAATTTTCTTTAGAATCGAATTGAAATCACTTCTTTGGAAAACGTGGTTGAATAACGACCGGACATGAACCTACCGCTACAAGTCTAGAATAAAAAACAAATATCAACTCTTATAGCCTAAACGTACTGAAGATCTAAAGTGTTGAGATTTTGAATCGTTGAGATTTTGAATCGTAGAGATTTTGAATTGTTGGTCTTACGGTGTTGATGTTTTAATTGTTGATTTTATGACTGTTGAGATTCAGTACCAATCCCCAATAAAAGTTACGAGCTGAGAGATAAGACAAGGACAGATATATCCCGCTCGGCTTGTAACGAAAGCCGTCTACCCGGCACGGCACCCGGCCGCGGCGGTGGCAGTGCGGCTAAGTTGCGGATATACTATCCTTATCAAATTGTCTTTAGTTCAATCCGGAACTGGAACCGCGCCAAATACATGGGAATGGACAATTGTTATTAGGCATATACTGCAGTGCTGTACATGTTCTATGTGCTAAAGAAATCTATAATGTTCCGGACGGAAACTTTTTTTAAGGTATTGCATAGCTTCTATCGCGGGCCTTGAGCGTGGAGACCGAATCCAGAAATTCCGTAACGAAAAAAACCTAACACGCCGAAGCTCGCACGAATCGAGCCGAGCTGCTCCGAAGTAGCTCCGCTTAACATAAGTAATTATAATTGCATAAGTTGATAAAAAATGCTATGCAATAGCTTTACCGCGGCAGTCCCCGAGTGCCACTCGTCTTTTTTTTATATATCAAACTAGCTGTCCCGGCGAACTTCGTACCTATTTTATCACCAAAATTAGTCAAATCGGTCCAGCCGTTCTCGAGTTTTAGCGAGAATAACGAGCAGCAATTAATTTTTATATACATAAGATTGATAGATTGATATTAATTTTGCAAATAGGAATACTTATGGATCTTTTTGGATTTAAGAATGTTTTTGTTGTATTTTAGTCGGAAAAACGTGAAATTATTTTAATTAATAGTCACTATGGATTAAAAAAAACCCAAATTGGGTGTCGGGGCCCCGCCGAGATCTATGAGGCCAACCTCACCTGCAAGCCAATACGGTATACCTACCTGTTGATTGACGGACAAAGCACGATCCCACGATTTCTTTATAAAAATCATTACCCTCCTTTCTTCGGCAGTCGAGTAAAAAAGTGCACTCGTGGTCTCGAACAGTGAACGATGCATGTATATCCTCAACTTAAGTACTAGTCTACGAAGCGTGTAATGATTTAATAAATTACCAGCAACATAAAAGCACCACTCAGTGTAATGATTGGTTATCATTACTCTGAGAAAGCAAGCGTAACGATTTAAATAAGGTTGGGCACACTGGTAGATTTATTTTAGACTAAGCAAAGTTAAGTACAGATCAGGGTCTAGGGACCAGACCAGACTCATAGACGTTTTACAAAGTAGACATTATGCTAGTGACCCCTCCGGAGAAGGCTTTTCCTTCTGAACTTTGGGGGGCCCATAACCTGTATTTAACCAGCTGGCTAAATGCAGGTTGTGGGCCCAGTTGACCACGAAGTGCAAAAAATAAGTCAATAATAGTGTCTCGTGAGAGTGTTTATTAAATAAACATGGTAGACTAGACAAAATGGTGTCTGATTCACTGTGTGAAATCGTGCTAGGAGTACAGGTCACAGTATCCAGACAGCCCACAGGATATGATGCGTTAGTCTAGATATTTATAGACCATACAAATACAAACGAGTTCGGTACTAGGTTATATAAATATATAAAATTATCTTGCACTTATTTCACGGACACGCTCAGACTGTCTAGTAAAAATAGAATAGCAATACAGTATTCTTATATAAATAACTCGGTGAATCATAAGTCACAAACTGTTTATTCTGTATAGAATGTATGGATCATTAAAATTACACTTGCAGAACGGCAAAAAAGAAGCCTGATTAGCTTATAGCACACGCGTGAATAGCATCACCAATAACCTAGGTGCTATTCACGCGTGTGTTAATAGTTAATCTCCAGACGTCCACGAAGGGACGAAAGGCACCTTCAAAACTACATTGGCCGGTGCTTTTCGTGAAAGAACAAAGAATATTTTAGAATTGATTGCATTTTCTAAGTAAGTATAAAGTAGATCCAGTTAAGTATACCTAGCCCTACTTCCCCAAAAAAATGATTGATTTATAGTTTCCTGCATTAGTTGCCTGATGGTGCCGTACTGCAGTAAAATTCTCTTACCCTATCCTACAAACTTGGAATTAATTGCCACAATAGCTATATACAAAAACTAATCTAGAAATAATAATAGTTGTAATAGTCTTCGCGTTTGCGTGCAAAATAATACTATCGATCCAACTGAACAATGACGAAAGTGAAAAATAATCTGATCGCGATCTCACGTATACTGCTTTTACTACTTCGCACGTTTCTTCTGTGCATGCTGAAGGCTATTAAAAGTAATATCACAAAATTGGTGCTGTTATGGGTTTGCGGTGGGTGCTCAATAAAAATATCGTAAATGAAAAATATATGAAAAGTTTGATGAACAAAGTTTTTTCCACACTGTTGAGATATTTGAAGTGTAAAGTAAGTAAGAATATAAAATAAACTAGAAGCAAGAGGGCAAATAAGCCTACCGTCTTTTATTTGCCCATCAGGGCTGCCTGATGATAAATGATACCGTAAAATGGGGCGAATAGATACAGTTTTCAACTTCTACATAGATTTACTCAGATATTTTGTATGCAAGTGAATATTAGAGGATTGTGATTATCGTGAGTCACGTTGTAATTAACTAAATATTTATGCTAAAAATGAGTAAAAATATGTGTATTAATTGTAAATTAAGAAAAACTACACGATTTCTATTCACCTGGAAACAGGGGTCAAAAGATACGAGAGGGGGGTGAATAGAAAAATTGCGCTAGGGCTGTCAAAATCAACTTATATTTTAAATAAATATACAAGGTATCTATGATATCGATCTATGGTTCGTCATAGCCTATGACCAACCTTAATAGATTGAAAACCCTAAAAATCATGTTTCTATTAACCCCTCATTCGTATCTATTAACGTCTTACCCGTATCTAATCACCTCCAATGGCGTATCTATTGACCCTAATGGCGTATCTATTAACCCCCCACTCGTATCTATTCACCTCGAATTCGAAAAAATCTGCAAGCATCTTGATTTTGCATGAAATAAGAATGTTATTAATCGTTTATGGACATTTACCTTTGTTTTTCTTAAAGTTAAGAAACTTATGCACCGAATGAAACCCATTCACAGAGTAGGAGCAACGAAAAACTTGATGTTTATCGAAAAGTTTTACACAGCAAAAAATATTCGAGAAAACACTTCCACTTTAACCGCTTTTTACTCAGGTCAGTTGAACTTGACGTTAATTTGTGGGTGCTCAGCTTATAGAAAAAATGTTGCCGTGTAATAAATCATAGAGAAAAACATTCAATAAAAGGCTACAGACAAACTAGAGTTAACATTATGAAACTCCCGGATTTTTCTCTATTCACCCCATTTTACGGTACCATGTTCCTACACATAAAACACTTCAATTACTCGCTTTTCTGCAAGCTACGCTTCTAATAAATAATAATAAATAATTATATCAAAAGAAAATATTTAAGAGAAATCGTATACCCAGGTAATGTAGGGAATTTCGATTTATTGGTCATATTTTTCTGTGGAACGTTGCGAACTTGCGACTTCCAAAGAACACGTTAAGTAGTTCCTGTTTTGCCTACTCTATCCTTCTCAAGTGGAGAAACTGGGACAGGATCCACCTGTTTAATCTCCTATTATTTCAAAATGGTTGCCATGTTCCATGGCAGAAACATCTTCGAGAGGCTTTTATTTTGGTTATAATTTAATATTTGTACTGAAATATTCAAAGCTAAATCGTATTCCAGTAAATACTTCACATGCCCGGCAGAAAATAGCCATGTCCTGCCTAGTATTATTGAAGTGGTCGCCTCTCCACACATCCGGTAATTGCCTACTTTCCTGCCTCGACAATAATGTGGAAATACTTTGTATCATTGTTGATTTCCACTTTTTAATGATGAGTGAAGTTTTCATTGCTTACTCCTTCCGAGGGTTTATGATCGTGATGCTGCTTTCTGGGAGACAGTTACGTGGAATCTTATTAAAATTTGAGACTGTCTTTAATAGAGTCTTGAGGTTAATAAGCCAATGTTGCTAATGGAATAATTGTGTTACCTTCGCTTCTACGAGAGAACCCTCTTGAGACTTTACTAGAATGAACATCTTGTTCCACATATTCTAGCAGTCTCTAGCGTTTTATTGTATTCGTAAGTGTTGAATGTGATGGCCAGCATGATGCTGCAAGAACCAGCAGGATATACTTCCACCAGCTTATAAATCAATCGCTGCTGATTCAGGTGTACTCACTCGTCAATATAATCATATTTTTGTAAGAAGCAAAGTATGCACCATGCATTCCACAAACACCTTACTCATATTGTAAACAACATCTCGATTAAAAAATTGTAGAATGCAATAACGGTGGTGGTGATATTTTTCGTCCAAAGAGATTTATGTCAATAGAACCTAAGTATTCGAAAAACAAAATTCGGTTTCGTTAAGAAACCTTATTGAATACGATCACTACTAAACTAACGAGAATATCAGTAAACTAAAGTTTAACACTCTCGATGCAGTAACATAAACATGATGTAAAATCGGTGCTTTCATGTGTACCCGGATAAGTAAAAGCTAAATCTGGAAAGTGGGTTACACCACATAGGCGAAGTTCTGTTCGCTGTCACTGTATAGATTTAAGTACATACAGTACAGAAGCATGACGTACAGATTTAAGTTATGGAAAATCTTTCTTTTGTCTGCATGTCAAAGCGGAGGAGACCATTCTGTCGAAGGTCGCACGGAGGCTGTCAACGTTCAATAAGATAGCTTACCGGCTTTATGACAAAAAATTCCCTTCCCTTCAATATTATCAACTCGCGCTAAAATTCATAGGTATATAAACTATCATGCTCGTTCACATTACTATTAGAGCTATTGAGATATTTACCGGAGGATCGCAAACTAAAAACAATACATGGTCAATATCCCGATAGCTCTCTAGTAATCGTGATAAACTGTCTTTGATTTGCAATAAAACAGTATGCATTTGACAGTTCCGATTTTAGCCACTTCACAGGATCGTTGGTTTTTCTTTTATTGGTTATCTAACTTTGAGCTCTGCAGTAATAAATGGTTAAGATTTATGTCCTGTCCCCTAAGCGTATGACAAATACGACGATGAAAATAAATAGGTAACCAAACCTTAGTGATCTTTGCTATTCTATATTGTTTCTATACGAAATATGTACCATGCATCCCACAAACAATTTACTCGTTTTGTAAACAACATGTCTATTAAAATTGTAGAATGTGAGATTGGTCAACAAAGAAACATATCACCATGTTTTTTGAGACTACCAAATGATATCTAAATATGTATTCGGAATTCGGGTTCGTTCGAAGAATTTGAATATACCCTACGCGTTATTTTTTCAGGGCTATTCTAACTTCTTTACAATCAAGTTGAGGCACCTCTTCAATAGCATGTCCATATTCACTTACTTGATAATCCCATCTTCAATGTAGACATCTGCGTCTTCCATTCCATCATCGTTGACAATTTTTCCATTCTTGATGAGCAGGCGATTTTGCGAGCTCTGTAAGAAAGAGATAACAAATTTAAAATACAACCTTATCTAAGTTTAACTACATAATAAACTAAACGTTTTATCTTGAGTAAATATGAGTAAACCGTTTCTGTCAACGTTTCAAGTACTTCATTGTACCGTGAAGATAAAAAAATACGAGCTAAGAAAATTATTTCATTTATAGCGAATTTAGGTTGCGTGCTGTAAGAATGGATTTGAACTTTGACGGGTATACGATAACTAAAGTTGACTTCGTCACGAACAAAGGATTTCATATTGCGGTGTTTGGTCATAACAACTTAACACATTACTTCTCATAAAAGTACTGCTAGACAAGCCTTGTACCGTGGACACTGACTGGAATACCGGATCTAAAAACGTCACTAGTGTCACAACACGACACATTCAACTTATCCAGGACTTAAAATAAAATAGTGATGTGCAGAATTCCTAAACCGATTTTAAAAATGGAACTCACTTTTATATTGACACCGGATACGGATGTCGGAGTAACATCAACTGTCATTTTTTCAAAAATAGAATTTATAACTGATAGTTGCAAGTCGCAATGAATGGGGAACAAAAATCGCGTTTTTGATGTAAAATGGCGCCGTATGGCGTCCGGCGCGGAGCACGAGACGGACTGAAACTGAAAATGTGATACCGAAAATAGAAGGCGGGCACGTCTCCCTCGCTCCGTTGTGTATATAACTATGTTTTACACCAAATAGAAAGCGATGAAACATACGCAGATATTGCAGGCGACGAGACGTCTAGGCTGGATTTCACGGATATGTTTAAACGCGTTCAATTCACATTTCATGCAATTATTAAACTGTGAGAATTCAGTTTTGTTGAACGGGTTTTCAGTGTTGAAATAAAGCCTAAATTGCAAACAAGAAATGGCAAGACTAAGAGTAGTAAAATGCACTTTATGAAATAGGGTGCCTTGCATCTCAGAAGGAACTCGTTCCCCGACCATACTCCAAAAGGGTTTCAAGTAAATTTATGGCGATGTCTGTAGTTCAAATAATAGTGGGATTAGGGTAATGGATTTATGGACGTAAGACATTTACAAACATAGTTCTTATTAGTAATTAAGGGCAAAGCGGTGATTAGAGTGACTGTTTGATTGCCTTCTTGTTTATTCAGCCATTGAACCGCTTAAATTTGTAAAGCATACCGCTTTGCCATTCTTAATTATTGTAATCTTTATTACGTTCAGTCGCGTATGGTCAAATTCGCAATCGGTCAAGTGACAGAAAAACCGTCGAAATCGTATTAGGTCAAAATTGCGATTGGTCTATATCGCGACCTGTCAAAATAGCAATTGGTCCATATCGCGAATGGTCATAATGATACACCTTCAAATTCAAATAGGTCTATACTATCTCTTTGGTCGTGTGTAGGTACACTAACTGCTTTTACTTTTCCAGCAAATGCTGCAAATCTAAAGTCATCGTAATCTGTTATGTTATAACTTTCAAGCTATTACAATCAATCTGTCAATAACCCATGACAATAAATAAACAATGTGTTAGAAAAAGTTATTTCTCATTACTATAACAGTATTAGCCAGAAAAACGAGAACGCGGGAAAATCACGCGCGAAATCAAAGCCGCCATCTTCAAAATACTTTCTCAGGCAATAAAACTGATTATGACATTGAACTGCAACAATGATTACAATTGCAATTTAAAATGCAAATTGTAACTAATTGAATTGTATGTAATGCTTATGTTTTTCATGTGAGTGTCTTTTTTTTCTAACTCAAACATGCGATTAACGAATGTGTTTATCGTTTAAAAAGTTAGGTAGTTCTATTATCTTGTCTATGATTATTTTATTAGCATTTATATGGTCAGTTGAATGATTATAATGGGTTTATGTAAATATGGCGTAAATACATAATACCTATGAATTAAATATAACCAAGAGGCTAATTTAGTAATCCCGTTAGAAGCATTTCAATTACATATACCTATTGAGTTTTTGTGGCTTTTTGTCTTTATACATGTTGTGAAGCACTAAGGCAAAAGTTCAGAACATTTAGACCAAGTCCGCATTGCGATATTCTGCGGCATATCGAAAGTGTACATACACGCACTTGCGAAAATAAATCTGCACGAAAATAATTCTATTGTGAAAGTTCAACCAGATCATCATTACAATAATCCGAATCCACTGCCTCGCGGGGCGTTTTCATATTGTCCAATGTAAGTTATGGACCTAACAAACGAACAAAAACTACACGGAATTAATTAATAGTGGGTGTTAAAATTCATTCTAGGATTCATAGGCTACGGTAAGCTCACAGGTGGGCCGTGTGTTTGTCTACGACATGAGTAGTTTAAAAAAACTGCCCGAAAATCCCGCAGAGGTGAAATTTTAACCACCTAGCCTTAATAAGGTAACTAAAATGCTGCTATTAAAAATGTTGCCTGAAGTATAGGGTGGGAGCGTGAGGACTATTTACAGAAAAGTAGGACTTGTCCTAGTTTACTGTAAATTGTCTCTCTACCGACCTCTTTACAAGCTTTTATTTAACTTCCTTTGTTAGTGTGAGTGAAGTCTTGGAAGTCAATTATAACATAATTCTACATTTTAAACCAATTTCAATTCCATTCTAATCTACTATACTATACTATACTATCTACTATTCTATTCTATACTACAGGTATCGATTTGAATTTTAACACGAGTATCGGGAATTCCTGGAAGCAATTTCTAATGATTCATATTTTGATATTATCGAGTTGTTGTGATTAAGGAGTCAGGAGACCTTATCCCGAAAAGAAACCGTCAAAATGTTCATGTGACGGTTTCACACGGTCTAACGAACAGTGATAATAGACTATAAAGAAAAGGTGCCCTTTCAGTACAGAACCCGAGCAGTCTCGCTTGTTCACTGGACCTAGGATGATGTGCTATAAGTAAACCATCGTGTTTCGGCCCGTGATCCGGAAAGCGAGGGATACAACCTTCTACCTGAATAGTGGCCCAAAACACGATCGCCTAATAGTATGTCATGGTAGGCCCACTTCGTAGAAACTACGAAAGTTCCTGCGGTATAGTATACAAAACTGTTTTACGTTACAATACGTTACGCTACTACAAAGTGCCGTTTTAATTGAGTCATTACCATGACGCCACTTGATTGAATGAAGGGAGGCATACAAAATAAGTATGGTAAGCCACTATGACGAGAACGGAGTATTGAAAGTGTGGAGGAACGGTAATTGTAACGTAAATTTAGAGGTTATTCTTGCATGCGAAGGGGAGGTGCAATGCATGCAATCAATATCCGGGGCATGCAATGTATTAATTGGGTTTTCTCCTGTAGCACTAGCACATGGGACCAATAATATGAATGGTAAAAACCCTTGGTGACACGCAGGCAAGTATTTTTTGGAAACCCCTCTTTTATCAAAATGACCCTTTTTGCCTGCTTATTGATTTTTTAATAACTATACTCTGTAGAAAAACTTTGAGTGTGCAGCGTATTTCTTAGACCGTTGGGATTATGTTTATTTAAGCTACATCTTCAGTCATAGCAAGTCTTAAAGCAACCAACTGTCAACAAATGCCAACTTTTCTTTATCTATTACTAGCGGCTGACGAGGCGTGGAGTTCGTTTTATCCCCTTAGGGGTGGAGTTTCGTAAAATCTATTCTTAGCGGATGTCTACACCCTATAAGGAACTTACCTATCAAATTTCAAGTTTGTAGGTGTTTTAGTTTCTGAGATTTTGTGATTAATCAGTGAGTGGTATTTCGCTTTTATATAAATAGATAGCCTGACGAACATAGTTTGAACATAGTAGCTGTAGGCATAGTTTGACTGACAGCAATTAATATTATTTTTGTGCCCTACTGTTTGTAGTGAAGTTTCTTTTGAAGTGGCTGTGTTACCGTAACACCAACGCATGCCACACACTACCGGTGTGAGTTCACACGTTACATAAACATTTGGTTTAAGAAACATAGGCTAAGTTCGATGGTCGGGCGTAGGCAGCGCGGCGATGCGTGTCGATGTGCGTTAGTGTTTGTACTAGACCCCCAGACTGGTGACAATTGAGGTATTGTAGAATAAAATAGAATGATGAATGTATGGATTGACAGCTATTTTAACGTTTAGGTTAGATATCACAAAGGTTGCTTTCCACGATGCGTAATTCTGCGGACGAAAACCCGAATCTATGCACCGTGAAAATAGTGTCGTCTATGAGTCGCAGACCAGTCTTCAGCAGTGTGTCAGATCCGCGACATTTAAACAGCAGTGCAATTCTGTAAACGCACAACGACGAGCACAACATTGCGACAGCCTTGATATAGGTTGTCATTGGTGGATCTCCAGTGACGTCACCCAGTCCGACCAATGACAATCGCCATGAAGGTTGTGCGCTTACAGAATTGCATTGCAGACTGCCTGCCTGAAAAGCAGTTGATGCATGGCTGTTCATGATCTGCAGTATCACGTTCCATAAATGCACTCCGCATTCAAAGTTTGGATTTTGGAACCTGACGTTCGTTCTCCTATTCTCATAACATAACATAAACTCACGCCTTTATCCCCGAAGGGGTAGGCAGAGGTGCTAGCGCCCACATTTCGCCGTTTATGTTTAGGTCCCAATGTAATAGGTGGCGAGCCTATTGCCATTAACCGGGCACTTGTAAACCTGCGATAAATACACACATAACTTCGAAAAGCATCGAAAAGTCATTGGTGTGTGCCATGGTAAAACCTGGGATCGAACCCGAGACCTCGTCTCAGCAGTCCATTACCCATACCACTAGGCTACCGCGGTACGTTTCCTCCTACTCTCCCTTTCCATAATTTGGTTTTCATTATGGAGATACAGGTAGGGTAGGTACCTACACAAAATTATTTCGAACACACTTTTTCATCTACTTCAATGTTATCAAGTATTATGATTCGGAACGTTTTATATTATCAATGTTATCATTAAACGTAAACAAACACTGTTATCACAAGTACCTACTTATCATTCATAGCTATAGCAGTTCTTATTTATTTTTATTTTTGTTCTTACTTAATTATTTTCGGAGTGTTGGTTAACAACGGAGTATGGTCTGGCCATTCTATAATAATCAATATAGCAAGTTATTATTAGTTTGTGTCTAGATATAGCATACATCTATACTATTATATAATTGTAAAATGGTCGTGTCTATACATTGGAGATATTTAAAAAAAAATACTTGGGTTATGTTATATTAACGATACTGAACACGAAAATATTTTTTTTGAATTTCCTGTCTGTTTGTCTGTTTGTCCGCGATGGACGCTAAAACTACTGGACGGATTTTGATGCGGTTTTTTTTGTTAGAAAGAGCTTGCTCAGACTTAAAATCTTACGTTTGTTTGATCGCAATCGGTTGAGTAGAACCGAAGATATGAGCAAAGGTCGCTTTAACCGAGATGCACGCGGGCGGAGCCGCGGGCGGAAGGCTAGTATAAAATATAATCACGCCTTTATTCCTGAAGAATCAGGCAGAGGTGAATTGACACCCATATTTCACCAATGATAGAGGGTGAGCCTATGAATTCTGGGACTTGTCTTGACTCGAGCCATGAATCTCAGGCTGTATACTCGTATACCTGTCTGATGTTAAAAAGCCCTATTCCCTTAGTCGCTTTGTACGACACCGCATGGGAGGAGATGGGGTGGCTCAAATTCTACACTGCCGGGAACCACGCGGCTATCTGTCGGGAACTACGCGGCTATGCCGGGTAACACGCGGCTATCTACCTTGAACCACGCGGCAATGCCGGGAACCACACGGCTATTTGTCGGGAACCACGCGGCTATGCCGGGGACCACGCGGCTACTTGATATAGAATGTGTAATAATGTTCTATAACTTTATTATTATTTCATGTTCAAATTACGTGACGGTTTATATCATAGTTATGCTACAAGTGCCGCCACATGTAAATAAGCAGATTACAAATTCAAGTACTAAGTTAAATAACACTGAAATATATTTTTAACTGGCACAACATGGGCTACATCATAGTTACGTCATTTCTGTTTGTGACCTCATTATTGCCACATGGTAATAGAGTGGTTTGAACTAGTGTGGTTCAAGGCCAATGAACACTTTTGATGTGTGTATCTGTGTTGTGGAAAATTTGTTTTGTATGTGTGTTTTGATGATTGGTACGGTCTAAGAATGATTGTAGACTTATTATAAAATTTGTTTGATATTTGTTTAATTGTTCAAAATTTGTTTTGTTTATTCAGAATTTGTTTGATGTTGGTTTGTTTAAAATTGATTTGATGTTTGTTTAATCTTGTTTAACATTTTTTTCTTGATTACCTATCTACCCACTGTATTAAGGATATTTCCATTTAATTGCATAAGGTCTTTTCACCATCGATTCAGCTCACATTTGAATGCTATGCATAGTGTGTATGTTCGATTCTTGGTTCAGTAAAATTGACAGCCTATAGGGAACTAAAGAACTAATTAGTGTTGTCTCTGTCTACCTCACTGGACTAGACGCGTTACTTTAATATAGGTATGTATAATGGAAATAAATTTAAAAAAACATGATAAAATATTTTTTTTCTAAATATGTCTACACTACAGCTACAAACATGATATCTTAAAGAAAACGGAGCAGACGGAGTGAGCCAAAATGCTCATCTCGGTAACGCGATATTTTCCTTTTAGTAACACAAACATTCGCTCCAAAGAGACGTGCCAGAAAATAGAGGGGTCAAGGGAAGGGTACTGTTACATAAACATAGGTACTAATACAAATGCCATGACTGTTAGAATATTAATATTTATAAATAATTTACTGTGATATAAACTCCAGACACGTATCTTGGACCACAGATTAATAAATAGTTACTACCTTGGACCTAAATTGCAAAACAAACGAGGCTCTCGCGCCCGCGGATTGCGTTGTAATAATCTATGCTTGGTGAATTTGAGTTCGTCTACCGCAGTAGCACCCCGTGCTATCCTCAAAAGACACCCAAGAAAAGTGTACTGCGCGTATAGGGCACACTTTGACCACATTTTAGGTCCAAGATACGTGTCCGGAGTTATTCCAATGACTTGACTGACTTAACTTGAATTCCAATGACTTGAAACAATGAGTGAGTGAAGCTCGCTTTTAATTTGTACATTATAATGTGTTTGTGTTTGAAGACTAAGTGCAGGCTTGATGGCAATAGGCTCGTCCCCTATTACGTGGGACCGAAAATCATAGTTGGCGAAATGTGGGTGTTAGTACACCTCTGCCTACCCCTTCGGCGATTTACAGGCGTGAATATATGTAAGGGATTTGGCACATACCTACTAAATTTAAAAGTTTGTAAACCACAAATCTACAGCCTCGTGGTACCTATACCAAAAGGTTTTAACAAAAGATACTTAAACAGAACAATTTAATTCTATTCTCAGAGGATATGTAGCGTAGTGGATCGAGGGTCATATTGTCGCGTGAATAGCGAATGAATTTTGTATGGAGTCCATTCGGTATTCTACATGGTGTGTGCGTGTGTACCTAACTAGCTGATACCTGCGGCTCCATTCGTACGGATTTACGGATGTCAGATTAACGCGACTTTTAGTCATATATTCAAAAAATTGCGATCGTAGGACTTTAAGGGCGTTCCATCCCCTCTCAATTCAAATATTTGTATTCATGAATATGTATTAGCATTGATCTGGTCGTGCCTCGGAGCACGTTAAGCCCGGCTGCCATATGAACATCTAGCCGTTACGTGGGCCCTAAAAAGTCTAACAACTGGACTAGCTGCAATGCTTCGATATCGCCCAATGTCGCCACTGGATTGTGGAGGTCAGATGGCAGTCGCTTCATGAAAAATATGTATAGTACGCTAATGTACAGACACAACTGCTTCACCATTTTATACTTAATAGTTTAGATGTAAGTAGGTAGGTACTAGGGAAGGGAATTGAAGGTTACGGTGAACCATAACGGACCGAGGACATAATAGTGATGGATTATACGCCCAATAATATAAGTTAGTGTGCTTGTTTGCTTACTGAAAGGTAAATATATTATAATAGAGGTAAATGAAACTTAACAATAGTCTTATTTATGAGGTGAATGTAAATATTTACTGTTTGGTTTCAAGTCACTTGTACTGTTACCTAGAGTATAGTGGGCGGCATTTAACTTGGCAATAAACACGTAACAAAATGTACTCTTTATGCGCAGTGTGCGCGTATTGAGTGTCTTTTGATGATAGCTTGAGATGCTGCGGCACCGGAGGACCTCAAATCCACCAATCATAGATTATATTAAACCAATCCGCGCGCACCAGAGGCTTGTTTGTCTCGCGACTTGTTGCCAAGTTAAATGCCGGGAACTATACGTTGTGTGTATTTAAGTTTGTATTTACGTAAGTTATGTTTGTTTTCGTCTACATCAACCTTATTGTAAGATTTTAATTATATGGACTTCATAGTGACAGTTAAGCATATAAATATTCTATTCTGCAATATTCTACACAACTCTATCTAGATCCATGGTAAGCATTGCTCAAGTAGCTTGTGTTATGGAATCTAGAATGCGGATAAACAAACATACTTAGATACTTTTTTTTGTAAATCCCTACTAATATTATAAATGCGAAAGTAACTCTGTCTGTCTGTCTGTCTGTCTCGCTTTTACGACTAAACCGCTGAACCGATTTTGATGAAATTTGGTATAGGGGTAGATTAGACCTTGAGAAAGGACATAGGCTATGTTTGGTCGCGATAACCGACATCCACGCGGGCGGAGCCGCGGGTAAAAGCTAGTACATACATATTATACATAGAAACACCCAGACCAATGAAAATATGCATAGGTATTCATGCATACAAATATTTGCACTGAGCGGGAATCGCACCCGCGCCCCCTGTGCTACAGAGGCTGTAATGTTATGTTATGATAAGATACTATAATAGAGTGATGTCACGATAATAAAACCATGTATAAAGTAATATCACTATGTAATAGTATTTTTTCTTAATTACTCATTTTGTTCTTTAAAAGACAATTGCCGATGGGTCTTGAGCTTATCATATGAAACAATTGCGAGATAATCTTACTTTAAATGATCAATCATCATCCCCCGGTCACATCTGACTCATCTGAGGGTTTCACCCCGGAAGCCGAGGTCCGCTTGCTTACTTCCCTACTGGCAACCACACTAAACTGCCTCTACTTTAAGAAGATAGCTCTCAATTAACTTGGAGTACGAGTACCTAGCTACGTTATCTCAATGTGAGTGCCTAAGGTTTTCTTACTAGTAGACAATATTGATTTTGACCAACTGCTAGTGCTCATAATAGATACATACATAATAATCACACCTTTACCCTCGGAGGGTTAGGTAGAGGTGAATTAATACCCTATTGCCGTATTCCGGGTACTATTGTTGATTCGAGCCATGCATCTGAGGCTGAGTCTGAGCTGTATTTATCTGTCTGATGTTTAACAGAGAGAGTGCTCATATTATACAGCAAAAAGCTAAAAAGAAATAAACATAATATAGTAAAACATCCCACTATACCTGAAAGAAAAAAGTAATAGATATGAAGATGCCAAAGTTGTAAATCCGATTCACTGCGCTGGACAGGAGTGTTATCGCAAACATGAAATAGTACAAGATAAAGTGCTTTTAGGCCGCGGCTTCAAAAGCAGGCGGAGCGGTTAGCAGAGCGATTGCTGACGCGGCGGGTGTGACTCCATTAACCAGTAATCAATAGGAGGTACAATTTAATGTGTTAAGTACAATCAAATACTCCATTATCATGCCTCCCAATAGATCAGGGAGAGGCGGCGAGATAGGCAAGTCGGCTGGGCCGTCAAAGCGATTGATAGAAGAACTGCCAGACTATTCGGGCATTGTTGAGCAAGACCGCTTTTTGCTTTTTGACCCCAATATTATTATATTTTTGGTTGTATGGTATGGTTTGTTGATGAAAGCTTCTTTCATTGTGGGGCCAAGGTTTGAATCGGAAAATTAAATGAAAGGTGCAGCGGAAACGGGATTAGAATCTAACATGCAAATTTGAATAGAAGGCAGAGCGGGAACGGGATCTGAATACCACGCGGCCGGTAAATATGGCGGTACGAAGTTTGCCGGGTAGGCTAGTGTTTAATAAAAAAGAAAGATATTTATAATATCGAAACAAGACAAAGACTGAATGATACACGTACCTATTCACTTGCACGCAATGATATTTCATAACTTGCACGCAAATGGAGCACCGAATACAAATTAGTACAAAGTTAATTAAATTTATCCTCAGATATTGTGTGTACCACCAAACCGCCACCGCCGCACTGCGATTCGGTGGTAGCGATTATAAACTAGGACGCGCCCGCCCCGCTATCACTCTAGCCTAGGTCGTGGCCTTAGGCATTGTATTTTTATATCTTGCTCATATTTTCTAGTGTAATGACATGTTTCTGCGTGTAAACATATAAGATTATAGTATTCTGCATGTTTCAGTACGTTGAACCCACTGACGGGGTTCTTGCAATGAGTACTACTCGTAATAATACTGATTAAAAGATCATTTTGCAGTTCTGTGAAGCTGATGCTGGCTGTTGCAGCTAGTCAAGCAACATGTAGGACATGCAAGTGTTTATATTTTCATTGTGAAGAGTGGAGTGGACCTGATAGTAAGTGATTACCGGTGCTTAACTCTGGTAAGACGACCTTTGATGTGCTTAAAGGCACATCGAAGCGTTGTTGCAGCTGCCCCGTTCGGTTTGCAAGCGTCCGTGCCTCTCGATGTTGAGGTTCCGGACATCGTGCTTCCCACACCCGAGGGGGTCATTTTAAAACCAAACATGGACCAAGGTCAGCCGGGTTGCGAGGAATTGGATAACCTAACACCCCGGGGCGACAAGAATGAGGATAATGGGTATTTCCACCCAAAAAAAGTACCGGTAACTATAATTATTGTTAGGTGATTAGTGTAACTTGCAGGATTAATAGTAGGTACCTAAGTATAATTACTCGCAAAAAAAAATAGTTTCATGTTTAATTGATTATTTGAAACGATTAATTATTATAATAGAATAATATATTAAAAAACTCACTGAAGTGTCCATTTCCACAGCTATCACTCAACTGAACGCTCAGTAACGAAGCAAAGTAGTGATATCATTATTATCTTTCTCATAAGCAATAATAAGCAATACCAATGTTATTATTATTGATATGTAGTTGTAGATAATATTTATTATTGCTGTAAATAAGAGTGTATTTTATCGCGAAGCAGGTAACATAACAATTTTTTTAATACCGACTACAAAAAAAGGAACTTAAATCCTAATATTAAATTATTATATATTAAAAATTTGTCACTTCATGGCAAATATCGAGGTCTAGCCAAATTCGCAGTTAAGACTGGTAAAGCGGACCCCAGATTGCGAGGTGAAAGCTTCGGATGCGACTGGGATTATCGCTAGGATGAAGAAGAAGAAGAAGATTGAAAATTGGATATTTATTATTCAATCACGCTCTAAGTAACGGCTGAACGGATTTGGCTGAAATTTGGTACAGGGATAGATAATAGCCTGGAATACTATACATATCTTTTATCCCAGGAATTGGTTCCCATGGGTAGCAAGAACAGGATCAAAACTCTACACGAGCAGCGCCGCGGAGCTAGTATAAAATAATCTGTTAATATTAAAAATAAGAATGAAAGTTTGTCACTCAAGAATTTGACACACAGATAAATTCTTACAGATCCTATTTTTTAATTCATTCCTGAGCCCTGTTCCTACGACTTACCCAGTAACTAAACAACAAGATATTTAAGATTCAAGAAACTCCTCTTTTTCGAAGCAGGTCGGTTAAAATCCGCAATAGCATGTAGTCAAGTCGCGACGCATTGTCTAGAAAGTTTTAAGTGCACACAAAAACTATACACGTAGTTAAAAGCTAGCATGCTATTGAAAACGTTTTTGCCCACGGTACGGGCTTTAAGTCTGTAGCGTCTGCATGATGGATGTGTGATTTCTCTATGATTTATGTAAAACAGACGGATTTTAATTAAAATTTCTTTAATAAAGGCGGCTACATACGAGCATGAAACTTATTCTGTGCTATAGTTTTAAGAGAGCGCTACTAGTAAATTGGTGGATCAATATTTCAATTTGATTACTCTCGAAATTTTGTTTAGTTATTTTTTTAATTGCTTTGAAAAAAAGTAGTGATAAGTGGTTTAGTTTAGTTTGTCCTCATTGCGTTAAACGTTCTAAAAGCGTATTTTTATTCATTGAAAATCCGTTCAAATAAACTGGCTAATCATTAACACGTTGAACGCCACACGAAAAATCGAGGTTTTCCGTTCAGGCCACAGGACTCACCGGTGAGCCTTCCCTTACTGTTCCGTTCAAGCCACGTAGGTCACCCGTGAGCCTTTTGACAGGTCTAACGGAAACGCTTCCCACAAGCCACAGATTGCAGTTATCAAACAAAACGTATGTAGGAATGAGCCGCGAGGCCCTGCAGCGTATTCGGACGGCGTGGTTTTGAAATCCGGTAAAAACTTGTAAGATTTTTTCGAGGTTCTTGTAAGATGCAAGGGTCGTCCTACGATTCAGTAGAAATTGTTATTTTGATTATGGAGTGTGAATCGAACTAATACATAATTGCGAATATTTTTATTCAAAATATAATAGGATATAATATTTTCTTCTTCACCAAATAAAAATCTCGCATTACGTTTTATATAAAATCTTGTTTACAACATTTTATATTAGAATATTCAAAAAGTCTTGGAATGGAATGGAAAGGGGACTTTTGTCCGCACTTAAACTCCTTTTTGAAGAGTGCAGGCTATAGTAGCCAGCCTAACACCGCCCAGAAGCGCAGAAGCTTACTGGGTGCTTCACAGGCTTCGCGGAGCGACCTCACTGTGCCGAGGATTCGAGGACGTTGGGGGGCTACTGCCTAGCATTCTAATACTACGTGGGCAGTCGTTTCCACGGCGATGAAGCACCCCCGAAGTAGAGGGCTACCCGTGATCAGGATGGTGTAAAGGTGCTTGTTTAGGTGACAGTGACCTGTTATTGTCCCCAGAATTGTTTCATTTCGTAAGCCGGTTGGTTCAATGATGGCAAGGCCACTTTTGACTGGCTGCAATCTGTGGTTTCTGCCCATCTTTGGATGTGTAGTTCGGCAAATCTCTCACGCAACCAGTTGCGAATCTGTGAGAAAGGTATCGGTAGTAATGGTAGTGGGCCATTCAACGACATGAGCCTCTTCACACCAGTTAATTCGCGGCATCGTTGCCGTAGGACCCACTGTGCCCTTTTATCCACTGTAGCGTTACTACGTTGTTGGTGGATAGCTTGTGTAAAGCTGCCTGACACTCCGCTATTAGTTGGGAGTTAAAGGTTATTTGGTGGTCTAGTGCTTTCAGGACAGCTGTGCTTTCGGTGAGGAGTCTTATATTTAAGCCCCTCACCTCCAGTCTGTTTCTTTCCGTCGCAGCTGTTGTTATGACGACAAATTCAAATTGGAAAATCGAGCTGTGTTTGCCCAGTGGTAAGTGGATGTTTAGGCCGAGGTCCAGGGAGTGTACGCCTGCTCCTGAAACATTTTCTGTTTTGGAGCCGTCAGTGTACACGCGTACCTCTTCGAAACCGGAGTAGTCCTTATCCTCAAAAAGTCTCTAAAAATCACATTTATGACAGGAGTCCAGGCTGCCATTCACCGCATGAAGAACCAGAAAGCTGTGGGACCCGACCATCCATCCCCATCGAAGCCTGGAAGGCAATGGGTGCCCGTGGTGTGAGCATCTTCACAAACCTATACAACCGCATACTCTTCCCCGGCAAGATCCCGAGCCAGTGGAGACTGAGTATCATCACGCCAGTCTTCAAAGCTAAGGGATCGGTGCAGTTACCGCGCGCCGCGGTTTAAAGATAATCTCTCCCACCATGAAGCTCTACGAGCTGATAATCGAATCCCGGATCCGAAAGGAGAGTGCACTTTCGGAGTGTCAGTGTAGGTTTCGCTCGGGGCACGGGACCGTGGATCCGGCGTTCGCCCCAAGGATTGTGCGGAGAAATACAGGGCCAAGAACACGCCCCTGCACTGCCTATTCCTAGACATACAGAAGGCCTTCGACTGTGTTCCTCGCGCGGTGATACGCGCAATACCCACCAGGGGTATTGCGGTCCAAAGATGTTCCAGAGGCTTACATTGACACTATCCAAGACATGTACCACGATTCCAATTCTGTGGTTTGGACCGCTGTTGGCGACATGAAAACCTTCCCCGTTACCGTCAGGATACACCAAGGATCCGATTATCTGAGCTCCGAGGTCATCTTGGCCTCTGATGCAATCAAGAAAATACGTCTCTATGAAGATGATGATGAATCACAACTATGGCAGTTTTTAATACTGATTCGACCAATCCAATGTTCCTTTGGCTTTGGAGGGCGGGTGAGCCGCGGGGTGACCCCGCGGCCCCCGGCAACGGAAAAATTGATATTCCTTCGTAGGAGGCCACGGGACCCTCATGTGAGCCTTTTGCTATATCACTGAAACTAGACGGTAGAAGTCGCTAATTTTTATTTTCTACACGTTTTATAGCATTTTATAGACTTTGGGATGAAAATCAGAAGTTGTAAAAAAATACGGTTTCGTGATTTTTGGCGTGGCTCAAACGGAAAAGTACGCTAGGCTCACCGGTGGGCCGCGTGGCGTTCAACGTGTTAAACAGTAGAAATTAAAAAATCTCAATTTTTTTTTTGAGTAAAACGTGTTTACTTTCAATTGATCTCGGTTCTATCATAGATCCATCCTAAAAGGGTGAAGATTCAAGTCACATTCAATTGTGATTGATGATCAACACTTTTGGTCATTGGACATGAAGTTTGATCGCGTGTAACCTGCCTTAGTAAAGCTGGTTTGCTTATTATGGCTCTATATTAGTGTCTCATATTGAAAATTTCCTTACAATAATTTTCTCTTACCATAGAGGCTATAAACATGGTTATTATGGAGGTCATGACCGAAAGAACAAAGACTCAAGTCAAAGAAACAGGTCTTGAGGCAGACATATAACGAAATAATCTTACAACTTTGGTCAAATTATAAAAAAAAACCAATAAAATCTACAAATAACAGTACGATACAATGGATATCGAGATTTCGGATAAGATTAGTAAAGTCGTTAAGATCTGCAATCGGAGATACTTAATACAGATTGGAAAATTACGTTGTACAATGTATAATATCAAAAAGGTCAAGAGATTTTTTTTTCAAAATTCTAACCTCTAAAGGCTCTAAATTAGGTAATTAATACGAGTATAATACCGGTATTATCGTTGCGGTTTCATAATATGTAGTTCTACTTTACCTGGAACTTGTCAACCTACATATTATAGTTCATCAATGCTGCAGTGGGAGTATTGTGAGTTTAAATGAGAAGGGAAGAGAAGAGAGAAGATTCTGTGATATTCTTTGTCAATTTAAAGCAACACTAAAACAGCTCTTTTTTTATTTACAGCCGGTCAAATTGACTACACTACACCCTGCTGGATGGTAAGAAGCTAGGGTGAAGACCAGAGGATATGTAGGTTGCTGAGTGCCCCTACCCCCCTCTCCCCCCGATTAAAACGCGCACCGTCTGAGGGTCGCAGATTGCCGAAGCTGAGATTGTCTGAGACATATCCCTCGCACACCGGCCGACCCAGTGACATCTCTTCGAAGCTGGCCCTCTTCGGGTGTGGCAACCACGGAGTCCTCCTCCAGTCACAAGGCATGAGAAAGCGCACATTGCACCGTCTGTCGCCTCGGCCTGCTTCTGCTAGGGTGACAGACTAGTAGCCGTTAAATATTTCCGATATCAACATCCTGACTCCATCACCACCACGAACCGTCTATCATCAGATTATCGTGTGACATACGAATTATTATTATCTACCTACTATCGATAAATTTGACACCAATATTAATGTAATACTCCTCCGTACCAGTAATTAATGTAATGTATTTTTATCCGGATGTCACACAGTTATCAAGCCGACACCATAATTAGGAATTAATTGGTGAAACTCGACTTCCAAGATCTGTTTTGGTTATCTATGCTTCCATACTAACATTAAAAAAGCAAAGATTTGATTGTTTTGTTTGTATGAATAGGCTCCGAAACTACTGAACCGATTTGAAAAATTATTTTACAAATATAATGCCACATTATTTGTGAATGACATCAAGCTACTATCAAGGTCTACTATGTAGCAGTATTCATAAATGTCAATAATTCCCAGAGATTCCCATAAATTAAATTACATCTATTAAATATAGGTTACAGGTAATATACAACTGAATACAACAGAGGTTCGAAGTATTTAAAGAGTGAAGCCGGGGAGGTTCAGCTGAACGGAAGGTGCATCAGAGTGCCTAATGTGAGTTTTCTCACATTTACGGTCTTTACAAGATGTACAAGATGGTCTTTGTATCACATTGAATTGGCATCTCCAGGCGGCAAACCTGTGAAACATTTTTGCGCATACAAATCACCGGTGAAAAAGCTCTCACTAGGTACTCAGAATTTCACGTGGGCGGAGCCGGAGGCAACAGCCAGTAATTTTAGTCATTGTTTACATACATAGGTTAAACCAACAGAAGCGTGTCAAATTTAAATACCACCAAACCGATTTATGTAAGTATGTATGTTTAAATGAACATTACAAAAATGTTTGTTTAGTCACACACAGCCGCTAATTAAATAACAGGCGGTAAGAATCACGATCGGTCTCGCAGTCTTTCATAATCGTCAACACAACAGGCCCTCGATTCTGTTAAAGCAGAACCACTGTCATGCCACTGCCACTGCAAGAAATTTCCATTTAATTTTAGCCTTTAAAGCAATCTTGTTAAAGGTTAAAATTAAATGGCTTTTTGTAGAGCGAATGAGAGTGTCATGAAACTTTTTTCATTTAATTTTGGACTTTGAATCTGTTGCAATAGTCTAAAATTTATTGCCATTTTTACAGTGGTTTGACAATGGTTTTGCTTTAGTAGAAAGGTAAAGCAAAACCACTATCGTGCCAGTCTGCAAAAAATGGCATTCAATTTTAGACTATATTGTTATAGAATTAAAGTCCAAAATTAAATGACAATATTTTTATTACACGCTTTCGTTCACTCTACAAAAAGCCATTTAATTTTAAACTTTAACTGTATTAATTTTAAGGCTAAAATCAAATGGAATTTTCTCGCAGTCTCTGTGGTGTGACAGTGGTTGTGCTTTAGTAGAAACGAGGGCCAGGTCGAGAAGACACATACGTTGTGTCATAGTCGCAGACTGACCCACTTATTATCGATGCATCTTCGTTGAGCTTGTGTTGACTCGAGATAAGATTATCTGATTATCGGTTAGACGCTTCGATATTTTTTGTTTTCGAAAGTGGAGTTTGGTAAACGGTTACTAACGCCTACAAACGCTTGAGAGGTCTGTGAGAATCAGGGGTCTTGAGAAACGTGGTATGTACGTGTTAATTATCATCTTCTTAGTTAGTGGGACATTCTGGGATTTGTACATTTTGGAACATGGATATTCTAGATTTGGACATTTTGGAATATGGACATTTTGGGACTTAGATATTAAGGGATTGGGACACTCTGGGACTTGGTCATATGGGATATGAACCGTCTGGACATTTTGGGAATTGGAAATTCTGAACCTAAACGTCCTGCCTCAGCTTTGTACTGGGGCTTTTATAGGATCGACTACGACTGCCGTTGATCTCTCAACCAACCGAGGAAATCCTGCGCTAGCACCTTTGAAGTGTGGTACTTTCACGTTCCAACTGACCGATGCTTATTGGGCTAAGTTTGTTTCTACTACTTAACTTACAACTTGTGTGAATCTTTTTCCCACCGGGATATAACAGCTCAACATTTCACACTCTTACCTTGCGAGTTTCTTCTCCTATCACCAGACCCGTTAATTACTACGATTTATATTTAAATTAATGGGGGTACGTGGCTTCTGTGGCGTTAATACGAGGGTAACCCCATCCCTTCCCGTGGGTCTCGTACAAGCTATGGTATGGTATTTAATGTATGTATATGTCATTTCACCCCAAAGTGATGAACCCTTGTTTTGTGCATTTTAATGAACACACTCTGAGGTGAAAGCTTCGGATGCGACTGGGAATTAACGCTAAGAGGAAGAAGAAGAAAATAAAGTCAGGTTATTTCTTCTATTTCCTTTTATTATATTTGCATGCCGATGGTTATGCGTGATCCGACCATGAATGTCGGGTTCAATCTAACCTTACCTATGACGACGCAAGTTTTCCACTCGAGGTTGGGGGGTCAAACTGCAGTCGTTCCCCTAAAAGCCGAGATACTCCATGTCAGGAGAAGAATGCGGAGACTCGACCCCTGGTTCCAAGGTGCAAGTTTTTTACGATCATGAGAAATATTTGCATGCGAATAATGTTAACACACCTCACAATATTAATAGTACATTATGGTACAAGTGAGCAACGTTGGTGATTACCGCCGAGGCGCCATTGAGACCCGAGCCGCCAGGCGAGGGTCTTAAGACAGCCGAGGACGGTAATCATCATGCTCACACGTGCCATACGACGTTTTACAACACACTTGCGAATAAAATAATACTACAAATACTAAATAAACAATACTACAAATTAATTCGTTTTCCTATGCGCGCGCATTTAACAATGGCGGTCGACCATATTTAAAAAAAAAATGAGGTTTGAACTTAACTTTTTTTTACTCTGTTTTTTTTTCTGTACTTAGAGAAAAAAAAAAGTTAAATTTGAGTGAAAATTTTGTTTATTATACAAGTATTACAAGTTGAAATTATTTATTTAAATACGAAAATGCATCAAATGACCATACAATAGGCGTATTAATTTATTCGTACTATTAAACACGTTATTTTTTGTATCAAAACTTTTTTAAGAACATAGACAATTATAGACACTTCCTATGAGGTTTAAAAAAGAATCTATAACTCACTTGTGAATAATAGCAATGAAAAAGTCACAGTTTGATAATAGGTGTCATTACGTGCCTAATTGCGGTAAAATAATATCACTTTTATAAGCAGGTGTGTTGTAAAAGTAATTAACTTAGCTTTGATTAAAAATATAAGACAGAATTGAATATTAGATAGTGGGCATACCCACGCTCACGCTCCGCTTTCCACGATAGTCGTTATTTATTAAATTAAAAAGTACTTGATACAAGTTTTAATTACTTTACTTTCTTTGAGCGATAATATCAGTTTATTTTCTTGATATTAATATAAAGAACCACAGTTTCTTGGAAACGAGGGTTGCAGTAGGTATAAAATTGTGTTATTAGTACCTACCTTGGATATTTGCAACGGGGTGTACACTATGGGGTCCTAGTGTCGACGGGTCAAAATAACTCCATTTTTGCTGGCTTCCCAATGGTCGTATGGTGTATGACAAACTAGAACGAGTTAAGATTTTTTCCAGTTTCTTCCCTTTTCAAAATTTTCACCCTTATCCACTGGACCCTGTCAAGATTTTCGGAGTCTAAACCACCTCACCTGCAAACCTTTACCCAAGAAGATAATTGACGTACAAGATTCTGTCAGAGACGGACTTGACGCAAAGACTCCCATTAAAGCCGTACAAACCAATTCAAAAGGAGGAGAAAGAGTACCTTAGACGTCTCCAGGCTCTACGTTCAACGCGAAAATGATGATGATGATGATGATGATGACTGATCTTGGCATACAGAAGTCACAGTAGTGAGAGTATGGAATGGATTAGTCCCATACACGGTCATACAGAATGCCGCCTAGTATCGACTTATATTCATCTAGATTCCTTAACAAGTTTCTATTACTTTCTTTTAACTTGTCAACTTTTTTGCTTGGTACTACTACAAAGTATATAAGATCAAGTTGTATTTACTTTTTGAGGTATGAAGTAGTTATAATTTATTTTCTCCGTATTCATGAATATGTATGATATTTTCTAGCATCCATAGACGAGATCAGGGAGACCTAGCTGTTAATCTGTGTTTACACTAAAAAGGTAATCTGGGTAAACATACGTCTGAAAAAGTGTAAAATGGTAAAAATTAGTAAAACACTGAATCTTATTGGATTCAACTGTAAAAAAAATTGATTACAGTTCGCCAGCTGGCTGCACTTAAGAAGGTACTTAGTAATTGCATAATCAGTTCTACAAGTTTTTGAGTAATAGAATTGGTAAGTTATGTAATTTCTTGAAAAAATATATGTATCACATTGCCCGATAAAGTACTCGAACCTGGGTACTCACATACTGCAGCCGCACTAGCTACTTCGCCTCCAAGACATGGCGGGTAAGTTAAAACAAGTCTCGTATTTATACAAATGTCAAGTCATGGTTCTTATTCAACGTTTTAGACCCTTAATTACGAAGGGTGCCAAGTCATGATGACCAGCAGTTCGTAAAGAAACTTTAAGTATCCCATTGTATTGTAAAGAAATATTTTTTACGTATCATTTAGTTTACAAACTCGATAGAATTACATTTTGTATACATCGAAAAATTAGGATGAAATAGCGTACCAACTAAAAGTGATAAATATAAGATAAAGACAAAGATATTACCTATGTTTTACCCATTTACTCTTACTAGGTATCAATAAAATTAGGGCATCCCTCTCCACCCACGTGAAATTTTGATCCGTTCCTGCTACCCATAGGAACGTATTCCCGGGAAAAAATGTCTAGGTCTAGCCTAGGTGTTATTTCAGACCATAATCTATTCCTGTGCCAATTTTCAACCAAATCCGTAAAGCCCTTAGAGCGTGATTAAACAATAAACATACATACATCTTTACAAACCTTGTGAGTTTGTTGTCCTACTACTTATTACCTAATAATATAATTAATTAATAAGATTTTAGTATCATGTCTTTTTAAAAATGACACAAAATATGTTCAAAATATTAAATTCCCAATCAAACAATCGTCTTTATATCGCACCCTTCCAACACTGCCGCCCAACACCCAGTATTTATTTATTATTCATCCCCATCGATCTTATGAACCCCAGACGTCCAATCTAAGACGCTTTCAGACATTGCAATAGTAGGTACGTAATCCCTATCGCATTATAACGATCGTCTGTCTGTCAATAAATCTTATTAGAGGGGAACTAAACCACTCAACTCAGGCGTGAATTCAGTCTGGAATGCTACGGGTATAACTGAGTTATAAGGTTATGAGCATATTGAGGTGATGATAAATCAAAATAATTCATCCAGTATTGTTTTTGTTATAAAATTGTATGGCTGACACTGAAAATGCCAATAAAGTAGCGTGCTGACAGTAGAGGTCAAAAACTATGATGAATTAGGTTCCCCCCGTTTCACCGAAATTTTTATGTTATAATTTTGTTTCGCATAACAACGCATAGCATAAACTTCATTTCGCAGAAAAAGGTTTGGCATACACTCATTCGTCATACTTTCATAACGCAAAATTTTGTAAGTCAGAATCATCTTTTGGCATAACTTTTAAAGCATAATAATCAAAAAGTATGCAGCATGCAGCATGCAGCAAGCATCAGGCATGCAGCGTGCAGCAAGCATCAGGCATTTAGCATGCAGCAAGCATCAGGCATTTACCATGCAGCAAGCATCAGGCATGCAGCATGCATGCAGCAAGTATCATGCAGTAAGCATCATGCAGTAAGCATCATGCAGTAAGCATCATGGAGCAAGCATCAGGCAGTAAACATGCAGCAAGCTTCGTTTCTGTCACAGCTCCGGCGCTGCGGGGCTCCGGCGGCCCCACACGAGCTTATCGTCGCAGATGGTTGTAACTCCCACCACCGCAGCTTCGGCTTGCTGGCCGGCTGGGCCAGCCAGCCTCAGCCGCGGCGGCGGCCATTAAAACCACCTGCTCCTCAGCTCGTGGGCCGCCTCGCCCCTCCGCGCCTACGCGGGCTTAAATAACACTCTAGAGGGGTAGGGCAAACAAGACTACGTGAAGTCGGATTTGCAGCAATTCATTTCTGTCACTAACTTTTTTGTAACAAATTTTAACTGTCCTGCCAACTGAAGAGTATGCCATTGCTAATTCGGATATATGACCATTCTGCCAAAATACGATTCTATTAAATAAATCGTTATGCCTTGAAAATGTTCGATTAAATAAAATTGTGCCAAATGAGTTATGCCAAATGAATTTCGGAGTATTAAGTTTCTGCCAGATGGAGGGAACCCGATGAATTAGCTGATTCCCTTCCAGCTACTCACAGGAATTCAATCCCAGGATAAAAAGTAGCAATTTATCTCTGTAGGTACTAAAATTCATCCAAATCTGTTCAGTCATTTTGGCGTGAAAGTAATAAATTAGATTCGTCCAACCAAACATCCTCATAAACTTTCACATTGCTTATCTAATGTTATCAGGAAGTAAGACTTGGTTGTCAAGTTGTTATTTCTAGCAAGAATCATTGAGGTGAAGTAGGCATAGGTAATCTCTCGCAAAAAAAGTACTAGCTTTCGCAATACATAATATCCAACGAGACTAGATAATATATCTTAAATTTATCTATTTATTGAATACCTCTGAATACAATACATTACGGAATTGTTTAAACATAAGAATTGATATAGAACCACTTAACTGATTCATTGCAAATGTTGTTATAAATTGAAAAATACTTCAGATGCTTTGCGTTTAAACAAACAAATAGGCCCCTGGTGTTGCATACGTCCATAGGCCACGGTAACCACTTTCCATCAGGTGGGCCGTGTGCTTGTCTGCCACCTAAGTGGTATAAAAAAAAAAAAAAAAAAGGCCCTCTTATTCTAATTTTGCCGCGCAATCTTTAAAAATCGAATTTAATTTTTTCAATACTAACTTTTCAAGTTTTCGATGATAAGAAAGTGATGTATCTGCAGTATCTGTATGTTTTCGGTGTCTCATACAACGTTGCATCATTGCAACGTAGATTGTACCGGTACGCTAACGTCTTTATCACATAACACCCGATCACCCGAGACAAGAACTACGCTCGCCTCCGCCCGCGTGTTGATTCGAGCCTCAAATAGACGACTTCTCCCCTTCGCCTAAGTAAACATGAATATGGATAATATGGGTTCAAATATTATGTTCCAAGACCTTAGATAATCTTCTCTCCTTCTCTTTATATACAAAAATCAATTGCTGTTCGTTAGTCTCGCTAAAACTCGAGAATGGCTGGACCGATTTGGCTAATTTTAGTCTTGAATATTCGTGGATGTCCAGGGAAGATTTAACGGACTAAAAAAATATGGCGGTACAAAGTTCGCCGGGTCAGCTAGGGAAGGTTTAAAAGGTGAGAAAATATGGACACGCGGGCGAAAAAAAAAATGGCGGTACAAAGTTCGCCAGGTCAGCTAGTAGGTACTAAAATACCTGTATAAATTCCAGTCTGTAAGTAAACTGCAAGCTGACAAGTTCTTTTTCTTTCGTTTGTCTGAGTTCGATTTATTCTTAAGACGTACACCAGAGTGGGAAGAGTCAAGGTCATTTTTTACGACCGAGCCCGTAGCAACGAAAGAAAAACTCGAGCTCAAACGAGAAATGCCCTTCAACCCTTTATACATAAAGACCCTTTTTGAGTGAGCTATCTTTTTGGAGACTGAACACGCAGTATGTCTTGTAAGGCTTTTGCATAAATTGCTTTTGTTGCTTCGAGAAAAGAGTAGAATAAAATTCTCAGTTATGAAAATAATATCTCATTTACATGTCTCTGTAAGTCATCTGTACGTATAATAAGGGTCAAGGCAAAACTGACGCTGAGGACCAGAGTACCCACCTAGCGAAAAAAGGCGAGCTGTGGCTTACAAACAATCGTGAATGGATGTCACTGTAAAAGCAGGATTCGTCATCATTAACATGTAAATAACGTTGTAGAATGCAACTACAAATACATTTATTTAAAAGTTTATGCCCAAGAAAATTAAAAAAGGCGGACTTCATGCCAAAGGTATTATTTAATTATTGAACATTAATTTAGTATTAAGGTGACATATTTATTTTGTTAATGTATTAAAAAAAAAAAATATTTATGCACAAGTAGGCGGGTTTAATGCCCTGGGCATTCTCTACCAATCAACCAAAGGTGGTGCAGAGATAAATTAGTGTATTATATCTACTACTATTGTAGTAGTGCATTATACGAGTATCTACTACTATTGTTAATCACCATGACATCACATTGTTAGAACTACTGTTAAAAGTTATTAAAGTATTCGACTTTCAAAAAGAACCGAGAACAACTATAAGATGACGATGACTAACATCAGTCTGAAGGTAATAACCGCAATGTATCAAAAATAGGCAAAAGTAACTGTAGTGAATCCTCTAACAAGCACTATATTTACCTCTTCAATTAACATAGTCTACTGCAGTCAATGATCTTAGGTATCATAGATTTGGTCTGATTTATCTGACGCCAAAATGTAGTCTCGAGCTACGTCGACGGCCATTATCCCAAAAGTAACCTAACACGAAGATATCGGCGGAGCCCATCCATCCGTGTCGGCCACGTTGTCATGTTTAGCGGATAATAGCCGATATTAGCGGCAAATCTACCATATATGGCGAAAGATTTACCAAGTTTGGCAGAAGATTTACCATTTTAAGTACCAACATTTGATGACAAAATGTAAACTTTGCTGACTAAAACTATATTTCTCTAAAGGTGCGTACAGATTATGTAACATGTTCTATACTTAACTTGTGTTTTATAACACGTCCACATTGTCGCAAAGTTATAAAACAATGTTAGATAGTTTTATAACTTTGCGACATTTGACAATATTGTACACACTTCAGTGTCTACATTACTGAAACATGTTATATAACATTGTTTTATAACATGTTATGCTATATAATTTGTACGTACCTTAATACTCGTAGAATAAGGGAGATTATGTCAAAAGTGTACCACGTAGGTATGGAGTATGGCAGAAGTCATATTTTTATCTCGTTTGCAATGTACTCAAAATGATCTTAAAATCTTAACGCCTTGGTTTTCCCCCCTTCCTGTTGATTTTGTTCTGACATTTATTGCATACCATTAGTCCGGATGATAATACTATTATACCTTAGTTTTAAGTATCTGTCCGTATCTCCCTCTTTAATTTGGTATCATTGCCTGCCAAAATGAAAGCTCTTTAGTTGATCTCATGGGAAAAACATATTTCTATTGTCAAGTGACTGGAACAAACGCCTTACCATTGTCATATAGGTATTGTTTTTGAGAGTCTTAGCATATTAAATGGTATTAAAAGTAAAAACATCTGACTTTCTATTAAGATATACATATTGTTGGACACGCGGCACGACCCGTATGCATACAATGATACAACTCATACAAGTCATCAAAGTGATAAACGTCATTCATCAAGACTAGGGATTGCAAAATTCGAATGAAACTTGTTATATAACATTGTTTTATAACATGTTATGCTATATAATTTGTACGCACCTTAATACTCGTAGAATAAGGGAGATTACGTCAAAAGTGTACCACGTAGGTATGGAGTATGGCAGAAGTCATATTTTTATCTCGTTTGCAAAGTACTCAAAATCTTAACGCCTTGGTTTTCCCCCCTTCCTGTTGATTTTGTTCTGACATTTGGTGCACACCATTAGTCCGGATGATAATACAATTATACCTTAGTTTTAAGTACCTGTCCGTATCTACCTCTTTAATTTGGTATCATTGCCTGCCAAATGAAAGCTCTTTAGTTGAACTCATGGGAAAAACATATTTCTATTGTCAAGTGACTGGAACAAACGCCTTACCATTGTCATATAGGTATTGTTTTTGAGAGTCTTAGCATATTAAATGGTATTAAAAGTAAAAACATCTGACTTTCTATTAAGATATACATATTGTTGGACACGACCCGTATGCATACAATGCTACAACTCATACAAGTCTTTGGGCGGCTACAAATCAACATCATCAAAGTGATAAACGTCATTCATCAAGACAATCGTTTTAATTAAGCTTTAATTATCACCAAATAGTTACACTACAAACATTTTTATGTCATAATCGTTATGTCAAACACTAATCGAGATATTTAGTTTAGATTTAGATTAATGATGGTTGTCATGTATGGTCAGCAACATACATTCAGATTTACAAAGCATGTACCTTAGTTTAAAAAAAAATCAATAATTGATATGTAAATCCGTGTGGTAACTAGTGACGGAGAAAATATATATAGTATCACCACCCCATCTCATCCAAAGGGTGCCGTAAGAGGTGACTAACAGAAAAAGACGTAGACGATATCACTGCGAGATAAGGAAAATTCAAAATAAAACTTTGTTTGTCCAGCGCAGCGTGGAAACAGTAGGCCAAAGCTTCCTAATATTGAGATAGCCCTATGTCCAGTAGTGGACTGCGATAGGCAAATTGATTGACTATGTAACTAAAGAATTGAATTTCATTTGTGTGTCATTGAATTGAAAGCATAACTAGACATCTATCACAAAAGCATTACAGAGAGGGTGTAAGTAACAGACGTGCCCCCATTACCTGTAATGTAACAAAAAAAAAATGACTAAATCTTTGAAACTAACATCTCTCACAAAAGCGTTGCAGAGAAGTCGATGTGCCTCCATTGCCTGGAACCAAAAAGCTGACAAAACCTTTGAAATCATAACTTCACATCTATCAAAAGAGTGTTGCAGAGGGTGTAATATACGTGTCCTCATTGTGTGGAGTCTGGAGCCAAAAACCTGACGAAATCTTTGTGTCTAAATATCTCTGCCACGAAACGCTTTTTGTAATTGCATCATTGTTATGACATGATCTTTGTTGTTGACTGTACCACTTCACTTATCTCTCGTCGACACGTCGAGCCACTAAAGCGTGTTAATCAACACTCCATCAGCTAGGCCACCGGTGACGCATCCACAGATAAACTGACTTGGACTGATCCATTGATTTTATTATCTGTTGTAGGGACATTAAGCTCTGCAGATTGCATATTCTTAGGATAATAATGTCAAATCTGCCCCTTTAGACAAGTGGTGATTCGTTGATAGAATGATGAATGTATGGAATTTGACGTATTTGACAAGTGTCAACGTATGTCATAAACATCAAAATACGTGTCATATACGTCAAATTCCATACATTCATCATTCTCTTCTACGATATATTTTTAATATATGATTATAAGCTGTTGGATAACGATCTCCTGAGAGTCCGACAGTAGAGAAGTTACGGTCCCATTTTAAAATATTTTTAGAATACTAAAAATATTTTAAAATGGGATCTTAGTCCTATCATAGATTTGAAAAGCATGTCAATCAACGCTCCACCGAGGCTCCCTCTCAAAGCTAGGCCACCGGTGACGTATCCACAGATAAACTGATTCGGGTTGATCCATTGATTTTATTATCTTTCGTAAGGGTATTAAGCTCTTCTTATTGCATATTCTTATGATAATAATGTCATATCTGTTTATGAGTTGTCACTCAGTTGGTAACCAATCTGATTACAGCAAGGATAGAAGACAGGTTATGGTCCCATTTTATAATTCTTCGAGAATGTCAAATCAAAACTAATCTTCCAAGTTTTAAGATAATAATGATATTATGCGGCTTCGCCCGTGTGGATATCGGTTTTCGCGAATTGTTCTACTCAACTAAATGCGATCAAACAATGTTAAGATTTAAAGTTTAACCAAGATCTTTCAACCAAAATCCGTTTTTTTAAATACCTCTAATTTACAGACACAACTTTACAAATTGTGTAAGTATACCAAACCAAACAATTAATTAGATTAGTTTCTAAAGAGTGAATATTACAAACGCGAAACGAGAGAAATAGTATGATCGATCAGTCATTCAACTTAATTAATCGATTAAAGATCGATATAACAGGACAGGTAACATTTTTTCTCCATAAATCTTATGTTTACACTTTCCCATCCAGCATCTCACGAATGGTATTCTCATGACTACTGCTTTTTATTTCGAACGAGCAAGAAATATTATATACCTACAAGGAAAGTGATGCTGAGAAAATTACTTTCGTCTTTATTGTTTTATGAACTTTTCAGATAATAATATAACTTATATTATAAGTAATCAAGAAGACGCTCTGATTCAAAAAATAGTTCTTAAATAGCTGAATATACTTAACATAACACATTTAAAAAAAAGAAAAGACAAACGGAATACGTTTGCAACAAAAAGGGTCGAAGAAATGGGTGGTTTGGGTAAAGGTATATATTGTGATCTTCAAGATCCAGTCAATAACATTGAATTGTTGTATCATAATAATTATAACTGTCTGATACTTGCCTAATAGGCTGAGGATCTATTGTTGTTGCTCGAAGCGCCACCCGTGACCCACAGAAACATATTCCCGGGCCAAAGTGGCCAATGGGTTGTTCCAAACTCTATTTCTGTGCAACATTTCGTTCTAATCCTGAACAGATTGGATTAACAAATATCTACAAACGGCACGTACATTCATTCTCACTCACAATTTTAATATTAGTAGCATTCTTTACCGATCCCCCTTCAAAAACAACACATGTTTTCTATAACCAAACGCGTGCCAAAGAAAAAAGTCGCGGAAGTAAAACCAATACTGTAGTTAGTGAGAAAACTACTATTACTAAGATCAATCAAATTATGCAGTTTAATTAACCGTGAAGAATGATTGAACTCAGTCACGCTGCGTGGGGTCGCTCGATCAATGGCTTCTGATAATAAACTGCGGTTTTTAAACCGAATCTTCTGAAGTTTAAGTATTGACAGTAAGTATTTTGTTTTTTTTTTATGTGTTTGGGTTATAGAAGATATAATAATATGGTGTAGGGTTTAATTTAACAATGTTTTACTTGTATTTGAATATAAATTGAAGATACTCGTATGGGCTAAATATGTTTTCCTTCAAGAATTATAAATGTAAAATTGTGTGAGGATGGAAGGATGTTTGTATGCTTCCACGCAAAAACGGTTGTACGAAAATTGATGAAAATTGGCACAGAGACAGATTATACACTGGAATAGCAAGAGCTGGTACCAAATAAGCCGTGGATATCATTAAAGCAGGTTTCCTCACAATATTTTCCCTTCTTAACAAACCAACAAATGAAATAGCACAAAATTATAACAAAAATATAAATTGAAGCATTAAGCTGTTACAGAAGTCCCCCAAAATGGTGGAATAATTAATAAATCGAGCTACAACCTACGATTAGCCACAGTAGCTATAAAGATAACATTATTAGTCAGGTGTAATTTACATGTGGAGTGAGTCCGCCTTTTTAACAAGATCATCTGATAATAAGTCGTTTGGACGTTGAGTTTTTTAGCCCCTTCGGCTTAGGCCGTTTAAATACTCTGTAGCTTTCGTGTGATAATATTGGAATGGATTTTTTTTTTCAACTTGTTTGACTGTATTTAATGGCACTTTTATTATAATACAATTTATATAAAAGAACAAATTAACAACTAAAATCCGAACGCATCGTGGAATTCCTCCTCATCGCGTGCCTCTTGTGTTAACGTTCCCAGAAGACTGGCAGCATTGCCACGTTGTATGGCAATGCTTATTCCCTAATATTATTTTTTCTTTATTATTTAATTTCTGCGATAGGCTAATTGATTGATTGATAAGTAATGTTAGTAAATCTAATGTTAAGGAACTTCTGTTTTGAGACTGCAATGAAATGTACAAGGTTACAATGTGATGCTGAATAAATAAGAAACCGATTTCAACGGATTCCTCCCTACTGTGTACAGTTTAAGAGATAGATAAATATATACATAACAAGAGTCAATAGTCAAAAGAAAAAACCGAACCCATGTATAGCAAAGTTACCGTATAACATTCACTAAAAATTACTCGAACATAAAATCTGCTATTTGTAATCGGTTAAAAATAAACATTTCTTGGTAACATAACATAAGTTATTGATAGCAAAAGAATTACTGCACATTTCTTCATGCTATTAGCAATCAAAGGCCTCACTAAAACCCCATTCTATTGCTGGTCATTCAACCACTACACTATACTTGAACCGTGCAGACGACAATGCATGTTTACCAGTCCTAACATTTTAACCAGAAGTGAAAAGGACAATGCCTATAGACGACTAAACGTGCCCATACAAATTCATACATACAAATGCTTGAGCCTGCTTAGAAGTATGAGCGATTGAATAAGCTCGGCAATGAGAAACAGCTGTTACATGGGAAAATTTGCTAAAGGTCTTTAAACTTGTACAAAACAGGAAATAATTATGTGTCTCGATGATTATTATCATTAAGTAAAAAAATATATAATTATTTTTGACCAATTATATCCGGTAATTTAGACAATCTGGACGATATAAAATATACTACGGAATTGGGTTTTTGAAAAAAAAAAATTATTGATTTTTTTTATGTATTTTAAAACTTTATTATTAATAATATTGATATTTAATGCAAAAAACTTCAAAAAAAATTATTTTCAATTAATTATAAACAATTAAAAATTGTTGAAATTTAAATAAAAATCACGTGACTATAAACGCGCCATGATTGGTCACCATAGTTGTGACGTCATAATGTTATAGCTATTTAATAACAGTACAGCGTTTACGGCTATTACACATGTCTAGACAATAATATTAAAAATTTATTGCTAAAATACGAGTTGTTAGTTGGTTTCGATTAGCTATGTGTGATAAAGGATTTATTAAGGCAAAGTCTGATAATATTCCTGATGTTGATATATTTATGATCACCGATTTTTAAAAAAATGACATTCGGTTTAATTCTGCTGAAGTTCGAGGTGCCAAGGCATCAAGGTAAGTTTGTTAAAAAATAATATAATAAATGAAAATATTTACTTATTTAATAAAAATGGTATTAAGAAATACTTACATCGAAATGATCTTCACAACAAAAAAAATTCGATTTTGTTTGGGGATTATCACGGTGCACTGCTTGAAACCATTTATTTCGACGTTTGTCATCTTGGGGAACATTTAAAAACATTTTATCAGGAGTTGCCTTTGTAGTATTCGTACATAATGGTACAAAACAAGAACGATAACTTTTGAGGTTCGACATTTTTAATATAAATTTAAATATTTAATAATGACAACAAAATTAAATAGATCAAAACACTGTATTTATTATTTTTCTATCAACTGCAATGAGTAAAAACTAACATTATGACGTCACACGCGCTCGGGTTTGTTCGGGAGTTGTCGGCGTGTCTTCGGTACTGGATTCAAAATTTTTTTTTTATTTTGAAATTACTTTTGAATTATTGCGAAAAAAAAAAAAAAATAGTTTTGTTATAAAACTAATATATATAATCTTTCCATTTATCACAAAAAAATTTTTTTTTCAAAAACCCAATTACTATAAGCTTTCTAACTAGGTGCTATTAGCATATTACATATCATACATTACACATCATATCAGCTAGATAATCATGTAAAATATAAAATATGTTGCATAACCACATTTTTTTGAAGGGATAAGTACGTTGCGTCCCAGTTCAAAAAAGTGCAGCCAGGAATTCCGAAATCGAACGCATTATAACTAACGAAATTGAAAGCGTCGCATGGCGGTAGCGAAAGGCATCGTGACTTGAAATCGAGATATTGCGGGTTGGAATCTCATTCAGTGCACTACCGAAGTTAATTAACTTCCAACACGAGCCTTAGAGGAGCTATTTAAATAACTCTAAAAAGTAATTTATTCATTTTTAACAAGAAATTTACCTTCTATCGTTGTTAAATCACTTTATGTATTCACTAACCATTCTTCTCTCCAGACACTATCAATTTCTGTCTAGAGAGATAATAATTGCGTTTTTATATAAAGGACCTTGACTATTGCCTTGCGGCATGCCAAACTAGTTCAATTTAGGCCTAATGAAACAAATTAAATAAAATTGCCTAATATACCGTGATTGGTTCGTTCGCATGTTTCGGTACAATTAATTGTTCTTTTGATGGGCTTATGACGAGAGAGAAATCTTTTTTTAGATCAACCGGTGTGACACAACGCATCGAAGGCTTGCTACGAAACTAAAATTTGATTGGTATTGAAATAGAGAACGCAATATTGAAGTTATTACCTAAGCAATCAATATTTTCAAAACCAGTATACCATAACGCTTACTTTATAACTCACTCACTCACTTGTAATAGGTTATAGGGATTATTCCATATGAACAGTTTATCTTTAAAATATAAATTCACTATAATTAAATAACTTTCTTTGGAATTTGAGTGAGTACGTAGTACTATTATTTATTCTGTGCTTGAGTGGCTTAGATTCAAATTTGAGACCAAGTTTTCTAATCTTTAAGTGCAGATAATCCCTGGAACCAGCTCCTTACCTCTGATAGCTCATTTCCCTATCGAACCTGTATCAACTGGCCACCTACTACGAGTATAGTGCATTTAGTGATAGTTTCAAATAGTTGTGTAGTCGATTACACGGAATTTCATTCGATGAATATTGGCACAGGAAACGTGACGTGCATGTTTTTTTTTTGTTAATGGTAGGCTGCTGATAATATGTACTTAGTAGGAAAATATACTGTTATATAGTTTCACTGAAGAATTTGACCATCTGACTCGTTTTCATTGATTTTACCAAACAGAAATTCTTGAAATCGCCGGCTCTTAGCACGCAGTACTTAGAAATACCACAATTTGACGACCAGCAGTCAAGCAAAATAACTTTAGTACGAATTATAATTATCGTTACACCATTTCTCCGAGCCTGTTAAGCAATTTCTCCGAAACATTTTATGTTTTTACCACACGTTTTAAATAATGTACGAAGTTTAACGCATGCGTAAATCAATCTTTATGACCCTTTGTAAGGGAAGTTGGGAAGGGTCCCCTATAGCATGGCAAGAATAGATTGTATGAACTGAAGTGACGAAGATATCCCATAGATTACTGCAAGGCATTTTATGCTTTATTGAATGGAGTTTAGGTGGGTTTTCGATGTGCGATAACGTCGGAAATTGTCTTTCGTATAGAAAATGAAATATACCGGACGTTGCCGCCGTTAATGTTGCTAACTGTACTTGTGCTTTCGTTTTGAATATTTACATGTTAATTAAACAGATAGGTACTTGCAACGGTACAATGACGGAAATGTTAAGTGATGTGACTTTGGTTATTGTTTTAGGATTGCATCATACTGGTACTTTCTTTTGTAGTGGTGGGTGTACTTTTAGAAGACTACCGGGATATTAGAAAACAGTTTGAGATAATTTACATCGCAATTTATATTTGTCTGTAGACAGAAGTGGATTAAAAAATATTGATATAGGTAAGTAGTTTAGTGAGTAGTTGACGGGTTGCCAGTGGAAGGTTACTTCAGGGACGTCAGCACGAGTGTAAAAGATACTGATAATGCCCACCCCTTGTAGCAGCTGACCTGGAACCTGGAACCGGTTGCAAGAAATTAGGATCGTCTATTACCGTCTGCCAGAGTTTCCTGACCATTGATATTTTGATCATACCAGCAATCAAACCCAGAGCTACCAACGACTACCCAATACATATTGTATTGAGATTTTATGGACATTTTAATAGCTATAATTAGTTGCATTTAATTATATAAATTGATAAATACTCTTCAGTCATTGGTGTGGTGACCCGATTGGTATGCCCCACCATGGCCGCCGGATTAAGATCAGACTTTCCATTTGCCACAAGCCCTAAAGGCATTTACGCTCATTTACTTTCTTTGAGCGACTAGGTCATGTTTCCTGGTAGGTAGGCAGTAACCTAATGGAAGGAGTTAACTATTACTAGCTTTTGCCCGCGGCTCCGCCCGCGTGGATGTCGGTTATCGCGACCAAACATAGCCTATGTCCTTTCTCAAGGTCTAACCTACCTCTATACCAAATTTCATCAAAATCGGTTAAGCGGTTTAGTCGTAAAAGTGAGACAGACAGACAGACAGAGTTACTTTCGCATTTATAATTAGTAGGGATATAAAAATGAATCCCTAAATGTGTTGCTAAGCGCAAATCTCGAGAACGGCTGAACCGATTTCGCTAATTCCTTTTTTAGAATATTCCTTGAAGTACGAGGATGGTTTTTACGGAGAGAAAAAAAAAAAAAAGAATCGACTGTTAGGCGGTACGAAGTTCGCGGGGTCAGCTAGTTTAGGTACTATGCAAACTGTATGAAATGAATGAACTTTTGAAGCAATTACATACTATGTTTTTTTTTTATTTTGGTCCGTCAATTGATCACACCACGCTAGATGGTAAAAAGCTGAGGCTGAGGCCTTGTTTTTTTATAAGTTGTCTTTTCCGATGTATGTGACTTCACCTCGCCTGACGTGAAGTTGAAGGCAAAGTCTCCGGAAAGAGGGTCACTATTGCAGATACCAACAATGCTACAATGGCAGTCCTCAGCTTGACGAACTCATCAGATCCTTTTCAGGATCCAGGACTGTAGGAAGAAGGAAACAAGTATGCTGGTAAAGAATTCCAAGACTTTATGACGCGACAAGATATAGATAAGCTAAAGTTTCTTGTAGTTCTAGAGTCATCACATCACATTTGTATATTTTGTAAAAATGTAAAGTTCGGTTCTCGAATTAAATAAAACGTTATTGGCTTTTCTGTTAGCAAACTCTTGTAACCATTTATCAGTGAACCCAGTTAAACCTTGACTGAACTAGATTAAAATAGTAATAAATAACTCAACTCAATAGGTTGTTTCAAAAACTATTCATGGAATCATATCATGTACAAACAACACATAGATTCCATCAGATTCTATGACTAATTGCTTACTGTCGAAACTATACGCTTGTGGAATGCATTGCCAATTTTATTGCTATTAGACGGACGTCAATAACAATTTTTTTTAAATAAAACAGTGTTATACGAATATTATTTACTAGCTTTTGCCCGCGGCTCCGCCCGCGTGGATGTCGGTTATCGCGACCAAACATAGCCTATGTCCTTTCTCAAGGTCTAATCTACCTCTATACCAAATTTCATCAAAATCGGTTCAGCGGTTTAGTCGTAAAAGTGAGACAGACAGACAGACAGACAGACAGAGTTACTTTCGCATTTATAATATTAAGTAGGGAGTAGGGATATTTAGCAATATACCATAGAATTATACAGTACTGTGTACTAAGGGTTTATGAGCTGCAAGCCGGTAAACCTACTGTTCAACAAACGAGGTTCTGGCTTAGGTATTTCTCTCGGGGTTTCAGAGTCGTTACCTTATAATTCAAGACAAACTCCTGAAGGAAAGGTGTATGAAAGTCGATTCTGATAAGTTTTCCAGACTACGTGTGTCGGGTGATGCCATCATCATCACATATCCTACTAATATTATAAACGCGAAAGTTTGTAAGAGGATGTTTGTTACTCTTTCACGTAAAAACTTCTGAATGGATTTTAACGAAACTTTACAATAATATAGCTTAATACATCAGAATAACACAGGCTATATACTCGTATCAGCCGCGGGCAACAGCTAGTTATCCATAATCCATAATTCCATAATCCATAATATCTATAATCCATAAATCCATAATATCCATAATCCATAATCCATAATATCCATAATTCCATAATCCATAATTCCATAATATCCATAATTCATAATTCCATAATCCATAATTCCATAATAATATTATAAATGTGAAAGTAACTGTCTGTCTGTCTGTTACGCTTTCACACCTAAACCACTAAATCGATTTTGATGACATTTGGTAGAGAGATAGATTAGACCTTAGGATAGGACATAGGCTATGTTTGGTCGCGATAACCGACGTCCACGCAGGCGGAGCCGCGGGCAACAGCTAGTATAATATAAGTATGATACAATGACGTAAGTAATACAGTTTTGATTATTATTATCATGAGAAGTAAAGAACTTAGGCAGGCAAGCATTTATTATCCGCATTTGACCGAATTTTCCTATTGTTATGATAAGCAGTAAAATTAACGGAAGTTTTATGTGTTTTTGGCGTATTGAACTGCTACGTACGGTAATTTATTAAAGTATTATTGTTAGTCTCATAAAAACCTAATAATAACTTGCAATATCATCGTTTTTGTGATATCGGAACTTAATGCGATTAATTATTATTATGGAACTTGGAATGGAAGGGAATATGGAAAAAAAACTTGCAATATACTTTCTGGGTTGTAGACACCATTTTTCCCTGTCCTTAATATTTGGTCCGTCAATGAGCAGTTTTCCAGTAGGTATAATAATCAGTTGGTTTTTAAGTCATCAGGAGATGGCGCTAGCATAGCTTTTGGTAATTTTAATGTACTCTGTGGTTTGTTAGTGGTATTTTCATTGTATCAGAAAAAATGACAGAATATTTAAGTAAAGTAAATCATTACAAAACCGAAGAACATTTTTTTCATAAATTACACTAGATGTGACACCACACTCTTCTTACCAAAAGTGCCGGCTGCGCCATCTAGCGCGTCTTTAGGAACCCTTTAAATACCTACTGGAAAACTGCTCATTGACTGCGCTAGATAGTAAAAAGCTGAGGTGCAGTTCAGAAGATACGGACCACCATTTCCGCTTTTGGACCCAACTTGACCTTAACTTTCACAGTACAAACTGTGTGGGTTCGAACCTTTAACCTCTAAATTGCAAGTCCAAGGCCTCAGTCATTAAAACCATCGCCACACTACCGTGTTAGTAGTGACATCATTAGTGTACGGGTTGGGGAACCCCCGAGCAATTACTAACCCAACGGCGGCGCCCTATTACCTAGGTACATGGTTTTTGTACCATTCAGTTTTAAATTACTGGGGGAGAGTGGGAGAATATGAAAAAGGGTAAGGAAGGAATTTCGGTAACGTACCTATTGGGCACTTATCAACCGTACTAAATACAACACAAGAAAGACTACTTGAAGTCGATATTAAGTGAGGGTGGTACTTCATCGTCTGGGCCATTTATGTTCATCACCACCTCCTCCACAAGACTACAATTCCACTGGACGGTTTCTACACGACGCGGTTTCTCATGGTATTGGAAGATAAAACAGATATTCATTATTTTCAGATGTGAAGGCGTAGTGAAGAAATTGCGAAAATGAGGAACTACCGCCACTAACGGCTTTCAGAGCAGTGGATCAATCCTATCTTTGATCAAAGTCAACTATATACATAGTATAGACAGTACGTAGTAACTATTTATTAATCTGTGGTATAGGTACGTTTTGCACACACCCAGCGGCGACGATGTCAACCGTTGCGAAGGCCCACATTGTGCAAAAGGCTCCAAAGAGTCCAAAGTGGTGCCATACTAGACTACTGGACTTCATAGGACGGGTTTGCCGAACCTAGCCGGTGCGAAAGAGTGTCGTTTTATGGCAAAGCGGCCTACTTATACTCACGCCTGTAAATCCCCGAAGGGGTAGGCAGAGGTGTATATCACCCACATTTCGCCAACTATAATTTTCGGTCCCACGTAATAGGGTGTGAGACTATTGCCGTCAAGCGGGCACTTATTCATGGGCTGTATGTTTACTGTCGGATGAAGAACAGCCCTATCCCTTACAGGAAGAGATGGGGTGACCCTATTCTACTCCACCGGGAGCCAAAGCGGCCTAACGTAAATAAATCGATTTATCGTTCACATTTTACTAGTGTTTACAAATGTATTAGTGAATCAAGCTATTGTTTTCTCGCACTAGAATGTGCGCAAATATTTGTTTTGATTACTCTTAGCAGGCTGTTAGTACAACAATATTTCTTGTTCACGAGATTTCAATCGATTTAATATCATCGTTTGAAACATTTATTTTATTGTACAGTACCAATATGTATCCACTGGGAATTATCAATAAAATCAATCAATCGAGACTTCAAGTAGATATAGGAATGTATGGAAGACACACAGATATTCATTATTAAATTTCACATGTGTAGGCGTAGTGTAGAAATTGCAAAAAGGGGGAACACCGCCACTGAAATCTTTCAGAGCAGTAGACCAAGCCTGGCAATCTATAATTATCAGATCCAATCCGCCGCTCGTTTCAGTTACCTACTAGTTGTAACCCAATAGGTGTAGCCCCACCAACGTCCTCAAGGCCTGAGCCAGCCTCACCTGCCAGTCGGTACACCTGCTAAACAATAGACAAGATTTTGGCGCAGGCTTTTTTCTCAGGGTTGAGAGGTCATAATGACATAATATACTCCCGGAAAATCCGTCTTATCAATAAAAAAAAAACAGTAAGAGGACTTTGGCTAAATGAAAACTTTGGACGTGACTGGGAAATCAGTGAGGATGATAATGAAACTGTGTGGATCGAGGTTACTCCATCTAAACTAAAGAGAAGGCAGAAGTCACGCTGACGTTTCCCCATTTCCACTCCTAGCAACAGAACCCACAACGACGCTATGCAAATGTTCCATATTCAAAAATTTACATATCTATAAGAATATGCGTTTGACTGGTTTGTCCACAACAAAAATAGGTAGACGATCAGTGTTTAAGGCCAAGGTCAAACTATCACTATAAAAGGAGGCGAGAACAAAGTTAATAGTAATTTAAGACCCCTATAACGTAATTACTTCATCTTCATACTAAATTGTAATTACTACTTATCTAAATTGCCAATGGGCTGTCACAACATACCCTTGAGGTGAAAAATTATATTACATTGAATAACATCGACATCATGTTAATCTCTGAAACGCATTTTACAAGGAAGAGCTATTTTAACACACAAGGATACAATTTCTATCACACTATGCATCCTGATGGTAAAGGATATGGAGGAAGTGCAGTTCTGATTAAGAACAATGTTGGACATCACTTGGTTCATAACTACTGTACTGAGAAAATTCAGGCCACAAATATTGTTATAGAGGACTGGTCGGGACCTGTCACAATATCAGCAATATACAGCCCACCAAAGCATGTCATAAAACAGGAGGAATACGAAGATTATCTGAAAACATTAGGACAGCGGTTTGTGTCTGGTGGTGACTTTAATGCCAAGCACACATTTTGGGGTTCTCGGATCATAAATGCAAAAGGTCGACAATTATTACTCACGATAAATAAACTCCGACTGGGTGTTATCTCAACTGGAGAACCAACATATTGGCCCACTGACCGTAAAAGGAAGCCAGATCTCATGGACTTTTGCGTCATTAAAGGTTTTAGCAGCACCGACTTCAGCTGCAAATCTAGTACTGACCTGTCCTCTGACCATTCTCCTGTTGAAGTGTTGTTAAGACGAAGAATTCTGCAAAAGGAAAGACCATGCCGCCTACATACTCGCAGAACTAACTGGGAATATTTTCGAGAATTAATAACCATATCTCTTGATGACAAAATACCATTACAAAAGGATGAAGATATCATAAGCGCAGTTGAGCATTTTAACCACACAATCCAGCAGGCTGCATGGGAAGCCACGCCTTCACCAAGCCACATTAAACGAGATGGACCACAATGCTCGCCATCCATCAAAAAACTATTAGAGGAGAAGCGTAAAGCTAGAAAGAGATGGCAAATCACACGATATCCAGGCGATAAAACAATATACAACAGTCTCGCTGCACAACTTAAGCAGCTACTGAGTGATGACAGAAACCTGAAACTAGCTACATACCTACAACATCTGGATGCTAAACCCTCGACAGACTACTCATTGTGGAAAGCAACAAAAAGTCTCAAACGCCCAATAACTTACCAACCACCTTTACTCAAAGTAGACAATTCATGGGCTAGGAATGATGTTGAGAAAGCCAATGTATTCATGGAGCATCTGCAGGACGTCTTCCGACCAAATCCCAATAATGGCTCCACAAAGACAGAAATGGTTGCAGAATTGTTGAACCAGACTCATCAACTAGAGTTGCCCATTCAGAAACTTAGCAAAGCGGAGATCAAATCTGCAATCAGAAAACTGAAGGTAGGAAAAGCACCTGGATACGACCTTATTACACCAACTATTCTGAAAGAGCTACCAGAGAATGGCATAACATTCCTGACGCAATTATATAATGCCATCCTACGAAGGGAATATGTACCTCCACAATGGAAAGTAGCAAAAATCATAATGATCCCAAAACCAGGAAAGGTCCTCGAGGAAGCCAAATCTTATCGGCCAATTAGCCTACTCCCAATTACATCCAAAGTAATGGAGACATTGATTCTCGGAAGGTTAAATCCAATTATTAAGGAGTACGAACTAATACCTGACCATCAATTTGGATTTAGGGCAAAGCACGGTACAATTGAGCAAATTCACAGACTCGTTGATGGTATTGCTAAGTCATTTGAACGGAAAGAATACTGTACTGCTTCTTTCCTTGACATATCACAAGCTTTTGACAGAGTATGGCATGATGGACTCCTGTACAAAATAAAAAAGACGCTGCCTATCAACTTTTACAATCTAATAAAATCTTACCTGCTCGGTAGACACTTTTTTGTCAGTCAAGGTGAAGCAAATACAGAGCTTAAAGAAATCCAAGCTGGAGTGCCGCAGGGTAGTGTAATGGGACCTACTCTGTATCTTCTTTATACCGCCGACTTGCCCATATCTGACGACGTAGTTATGGGCACATTTGCTGATGACACAGCAATCATGGCATCAGATGACTCACCAAATCAAGCTTCTCATAAGCTACAGAATAGCCTGGATAAAATTACAACATGGCTAGAAGACTGGCGCATCAAAGCCAATGAAACAAAATCTATCCAGGTAACATTTACAACCCGGCGAAAGACTTGTCCTCCAGTTACATTAAACGCTGTGCAGCTTCCACAATCTGACGAAGCGAAATATCTAGGAATGTACCTAGACCGACGCTTAACATGGAGAAAGCATATTTTTACCAAACGCCTAGCAATGGGACAACAAGTGCGCAAGATGTATTGGTTGCTGAATAAAAACAGCCAGCTCTCGATGGAAAACAAACTTTTGTTATATAAGAGTATAATAAAACCAATATGGACATACGGAATACAGCTATGGGGCACGGCTGCCAACTCCAACCTAGAAATTTTGCAAAGGTTCCAATCAAAAATGCTAAGGATGATAGTAGACGCACCATGGTATGTCACTAATGAAAGACTCCATCGAGAGCTTGATATAAAAACTGTAAAAGAGGAAATAAAGGAGAGAGTCACAACTTATAAAGACAGACTGCAGCTTCATCCTAACATGTTGGCACATCACCTTATGGACGAAACATTTCCAAGTGTAAGAAGGCTAAAGAAAAGAGTACCTCAAGACTTACTCTAGATATTGAGAAGAGGACATGTCACTGGACCTGTACCTCACATACCATCAATCACTACATAACTATTGTTGAATGTCTCCAGGACAGATTGCAATAACAAAAAAAAAAAGAAAAAAAAAAAAAAAAAAAAAAAAAACTTATCTAAATTGATTTATTAGTTAGAAAATGTAAGGTTTGATCATTGAGCTTAGTGCCGACTAGCACTAGAGAGAGAAGACAGGACACACACAACACAACATTAGTATCGCGCACAATGGTACTAGTGGGAAAAAGATTCCCAGTAGTACCATTAATGGTACTAATCAATGGTATAGCTGTATGTAAACCCGGCTGCAAAACTAGTATCGTGGACAATGGTACTAGTGGGACAAAGATTCCCAGTAGTACCATTAATGGTACTAATCAATGGTACAGTTGGGAAAGAGTCCAATTATTAAAGTATGATTCCGAAGACGACCACCTACGATAACTGCAGACGCATACAGAGATACAGCGTACCAATTCCTTGCTAAACTCCGATACGGATAAATAGGACCATTGAGAAGCCGCAATGAATAACGCGTATCGTATGCGGTCACCTTCAGAATCATACCTTATAGTCAAGGGCAAGTGTAATTTCTTACTATGCTGATAGTGGTTGTCGTCCTCGAAATAAAAAAATTGTAAGCCTCAAAGCGCCTTCAAATCTATAATTAATTTACACTTCCTAATAAAAAAAAAAGTTTTACTAACTAAGCCTACAATATTGAAAGTTGAAAGGCGTCATTTACACGTGTATGGCCTTAATTTTTTTTCAATTCGACAACTCTAGGTTGACAAAAAAACTCGGTTCCGGTGGTCTAATTTTATTAGTTTTATAATAAAAAATGCTTCAAAAATATATAACCTAATGTCCGAAGCCTAGTCGTGGTGTTAAAAAATTATAATTGGAATTTATTACCATTTAAATTTTAAAATTATAGGGGCCAGCTAGCAGGCCTGAAACAGGAAAAAATACAACAAAAACTGTTTAATTACAGTCCTTTGGAAAAAACTAGTGCTGAAAGACCATTGAAAACATAACACCGCCAACACCGGAAAAAAGGAAGTTACTTGTGCAAAGTATAGTACCTACGTGACCTTTCTAATTTTTTAAGTATATAGCATAACACCCCTTATAGTATGCAAAGGAAATAGTTGAAAACATCCCCTAAGCAGGCGAGAGCGTTAAATCGACCAATTTTCCGGTGATGCAGTATGATTGTCCCCCACAAGTTAGGTAATGATGTCATTAACTATAACATCAGATGCATGTAACGTCATATTCATAACAAGTTATTCCCGCCAATATGACTACTTCTTGAGGTGACGTTTCTGGTTGACGTGTACCTGCCTCTACATATAGGAGAGTGTGTATGTGTTCCCAATAATAAGTCAAGATCGCCAAAATATGGAAGTTCAGCCAAATCAGCAGTTAGACTGGTAAAGCGGACTCCAGACTCCAAGGTGAAAGCTTCGGATGCGACGAAGATAACAAGTCGTGATCGCCAACATTGACGGCTCAAGGTTATCCCATATAGGACATAATAAGGGGTCCATTACACGCTAGGTTTTACCATGGTTTAACCATCAATCACGCCGTGATTGACCAATAACATAACGTCTAATAACTGATTGACCATTCATGATTGACGGCATAATACATGACGCTTGCATAAGCGTGTAATGGACCCTTAAGTATCTAGTTGTCCACTTGCCTAGCCCCACAAGTATAACATCAATTTGCCCAATATGGGAAAGATGTCCCCCATGACTACTGCTGTCACCATTTTGCCGGAGCGCCTGCATACCAGATTGACCCCTTCGACTCAGTACAAAGACGGGCGTTGAGGCTCGTCGGCAATCCCATAATCGCAGGCGATGTGGAACCTCTCAGTCTCAGAGGAGACTTTGCCTCACTGTATATGTTCTACTATACAATGGTTTGTGCTCAGAAGAACTATTTGACATGATGCCTACAGCTACATTCTATCATCGCATCTCTCGCCAGAGGCAAGGAATTCATCCTCACACATTGCGTCCGGAAACGGTAGGCACTGTGCGGTATGAAAGGAACTTCATCCCACGCACACTCAAGCTGTGGAATGAACTCCCTGCGGTGGTTTTCCCAAGCGACTACGCTATGGGGTTCTTCAAGAAGGGCATTAGAAGGTTTCTTCAGGGTCGGCAGCGCAAGTGTGACGCCCCTGGTCCTGCATACGTCCATAGGACACGGTGACCACTTCCCATCAGGTGGGCCGTGTGCTTGTCTGCCACCTAAGTGGTATAAGATCTTGGCCCATCAATATTCATTCCATTCGAGCGCTAATCCCTGCTGCATTCAACGCTTGCACTTTGAAGTTGGGGTCCGATCTCGTAGGCTCTACTCCTTTTCATGGCAAAAACCAGGATCCGAGCAATCAGCAGCTGTACTGGCTAGCAGGTGGGGTTGACAATGGTTCCACTTCTTGGTGGGGCCCCACACACGATATACACCCCAGGTTTGCTTGCCATCGTAAGATAGGGTTTTTTTAAGTCTTATTTTTTTTTCTTACCATTGTCATATATGTGTTAAAAATACTATAAAGTTTATGATATATATACATATAGATTTTATACCTACATATGCCATTGTGCCGTTACTGTGTAAACTGTGTTTTAATTGGAAAATCTTTCTTAATTTGGCCTTGAATCGAAATAGTCGTTACGCTACGTTTTTGCACTACAATTAAGTCATTACTGCAATAGGCCTGTATAACTTTAATGATGAGATAGGCATGAATTTATATGGCATCAGTTAAGAAATTAACGACCACTGAAGTAACAATATAATTAAAAAATAAATAGTATAAGGTGAGAACTTTGATGAGGGTAAATGGTTTAGTAGTAATAAACAACATGATAATTCACGCCTGTAAATCCCCAAAGGGGTAGGCAGAAGTGTATTGTCACTCACATTTCGCCAACTATGATTTTCAGGCCCACGTAACATGGGGCGAGCCTATTGGCGTCAAGAGGGCACTCAGTCATCTCATGGGCTGTATGTTTACTGTCAGTTAAATTACATTTTCTTTTAATTTTTTATGAAATATATACACGAATTAGGGACATGACAATAGACGTTATTTTTGACTGAAAAATAAAACCCGCATTTATGTCTCCTAAACTGGAAATTTTTCTGTAGAAAGTCGAAATAGTAGAATGCTTTTTCATTCCTAAACAAAGACTAATACCTACTCAATTATATAATTTTAAAGAATATAAATTACACAATGGAGGATATGAGAAATAAGAGCACACCTTTTGATCGCAAATCCTTCATCCACTGCGCATGTCACGAATTCTTGCCAACCGTTTGGACCCTATAACGAAGGGCTGTGCCCTCAATGGGGTCAATGCACCGAAATCAAGGCTACAAAAATTGCGATCAAAGATTAAATAAAAATTATGAATGTAGATGAATGAAATGAATGAATTGATTTAGGTACTTACATACTTACGAGTATGTGTATTATAATATTCAAATACATGCTAATTCTATTTAAAATTACGTAGTTTATGTGCGATCTTCCACATTTTATGGCATGTTACAGGTTTCAATATTTAGGTGGATGAGTAGATATGATAAATTGAATAGGTACTTAATTATTGTATTCGCTATGTACTGCTTATTTATTAAAACAACGGTGTAAAAAATTATGACAACTTTTTTTCATCTACCTACTTGCCTAACGCCTAAATTGATTTTAATTACCTACTGAAATATCTGATAAGCATAAGACCGAAGTCAGTAAATGTTAGAATAATTTAATCACAATGCTAGTGCACGGTGCACGTTGATTTCAAAAATAAACCGTTTTATCTTAACGTTTTCGCAATAATCGCCGGCAACCTAATATTTGAGAGAAAATTGGGTCAGACTAGTGCCAAGCATAGATTTTGGCAAAAGACTGATTGGTAGAGCTGTAAAAAACCGAAATGTGGATAGTTTATACTCATAGAATACAGTTTTACACATTCATATGAACAAAACCCGGTCTCAGTACTTTTTATCGCAATTTTACGAAAAAACAACAGGTGCGTATAGTAAATTCTTACCTGTAAATGTATTGGGACTTTCTTCACTGGCGCGCTGTTCATTTTCACAAAATCCAAACACTATACACTAACACAAAGTTTATTTATAAAACGAGTGTAGGCGGAACCACGATAATAATTTTTCGCAAACCCGTGAACGGCCAGCCTAGCACAGCAATATTCACTATCGACAAATGCCTACTGATTATTTTCATTGAGTGAATTTACTATACACCCCACCACTGCGCATGCGTAAAATTGCGCCCTACGTTTTGGTTGGCTGACAAGTTTTTTGTGGAACCATTCACTATGGGACATCGTAGTACATGACAAATCGCAAAGATGGCAGCACTCAATCGTAACCTTTGACCTTCCATTACATTTTAAAATGCCTTATTCTACAGAAGAAATACAGATTTATCCATCATTTATTCATTACCTGTAATGTGATATTAAATACAATTTAATAATGTTTGATTTAAATTGAAAAGTTAAAGAAACACTAAGTTGACTAAAATCTTGAAGGTATCTCTTATACGGCCTCAGAGATGGCGCTATTCACCATAAAGCTTCGCGGATCATTACGTGAAGTGTTCCCTTCGCGACCAAAACATTCAATCGAATCGAACCATGAGTCGGGCGCCAGTAATATTTCGCGCCCGAAATATTCGCGGTTTTTAGGGAACATTAACATTATTCCAAAATTACTAAATGTGGAGTGAAGTGGTATTATAAGTTGTAATATTGGACCCATGCCCTCACTACATCTGAAGTCCGGAATAACGGTAAAATATTTTTATACGCATGAAAAACAGAATATTTTGAGCTTTGCCGTATAAATAGCCCTGTATTCTAGTTTGTTAAAAATATCTGTGGAAGAAGCCGTAAATTACGTATCTCCTGTGGCATTGATTTGTTACCCTGTTACCCTTTTAGTGTTTTGGAGGTTGATATTTTTTTATCTAATAAGAAGCGAAGCTCCCGTCGAAGTCGATAGCTTATTATGATTATACATACCTACCTATTTTACTTTAATCTTTTACCTATACCTGATCTTAATTTTTATTCTTCTGGAGTGGCATCTGTGCAGGCCGAATTTTTCTGCGCTTCAGGCAGACTGCTTTTCTCTGCGAAGCGCAGAAAATGCTACGTGTAAATGCCATTCTAAATTCTAATTCATGGGTGTCAATATTTTTTCACATCATTTTAAATTTTGTGAATATTCGACTATCGCAAACACAAAATATACGAAAAAAAAAAATCGTTTTGAAAGTAGCTGGTACGTACTTAGGTTGATATTAGGCAGGTCCTGAAGAAAAGCAGAGAGATCCCATGCCCATACCACACAAACATTCGTTTTGTTCTAGATTTTTTGTGGGCATACAATTTTTTTGTGTATCTATGTCATACAACCTATGTCGTCTTAACTATTCCGCTCCATTTTTACAACTAGGTAGGTTCAACAAAGAAATAAGTAATATTTTTACAACTAGAGTTAATACAAAAAAAGGTGGTCACTGAAATATAAACAGTAAACAGAGATGGTGAACAACAAATCAGGGAAAATAAAAATTGATAAAAGTACAGAGTAAACAAAACATAGGTACCTACAAAAAAATGTTACACACATAACATAACTAGACCATAGGTACATCCCTACTAATATTATAAATGTGAAAGTAACTCTGTCTGTCTGTCTGTCTGTCACGCCCAAACCACTGTACCGATTTTGATGAAATTTGGTATAGGGGTAGATTAGACCTCGAGAAAGGACATAGGCTATGTTTGGTCGCGATAACCGACATCCACGCGGGCGGAGCCGCGGGCAAAAGCTAGTAAAATAATAAGAATCAATATTTGAAAACAAAGTTATCTGTTAAATATTCGCCATTTGAAAACAGCTTTCCAACGAACGCTATGCCATGTTCACCACGTAAACTTACGTGGTGAACTTGGCATAGCATCTTTTATTGTTCACACAATACATTTCCAGACGGATACATCTCCAAAAAAAACTATAGTCGACAAAGGAGATAAGTGTATTACTCGGGACTATCCTGGATCTAAAATGTGCTCTATACGCGTAGAACTCGTTTCTTGGGGGTCTTTTGAGGATAGCACAGGGTGTTAGTGCGATAGATGAGCTCAAATTCACCAAGAACAAGATATTCCGTGGGCGCCAGGGCCTCGTTTGTCTCGCGATTTAGGTCCGAGATACGTGTCCCGAGTACTAGGTACACCGTATAGGTACACCTTTTCATTTATACACCACTCTAGCATAGCACTGTATTAAAATCAATTGGTGTAGGGTGGTGGCACCATATATCGGCCATGTCAACATTTTTTGACCTTTGATTGATTGTAATTTTTTGGTTTATAGCATTTGCGTTCCTGCGATGCCTTTTTCGGGTAGAGGGATACTGAAACTCCATTACTACATTCGTAAAATTACCAATTCTTTGTTATTTTTGAAAATATAGATGTTTTTTTCCGGGTATGTCGATTTCCCTTAATATCGGCCTCTAACACCCTAATTTCTGCCGCCTGTGACCCTAATATCGTCATACCTTTTCCAACGTGAATTTAGGTCAATAAAACTAAGTAAAGTAAAAAAATATAACGTTTTATATTCCAATTCAGGTTCAAATTATTTTTTTTAACGCTTATCTATCATTAACTTGTCTTTTCTTTATATCTCAGCCTTGAAAATTACAGTAATTGCTGTTATTATAAACTAATGATCACAATGATTAAAAAAATTTAAGACAAATGAAGATTTCCAAAATATATTATTATAAGAAAAAATATTATTTAATAAAGTCAACAGAAAACTTGACTTTCTTTAAAGGTTTTTTCAATTTAAATGCACTAAACAGTGACGGCAAGTAAAATCTTCTTTAGCCACATCAATATAATTTCGCCCACGATGAACTGTACACTTTAAGTGGAACCATTTGTATACATAAGTCACATTTAATATTTTTGGCTTCATCTTCTTCGACATCACTAATTAGTTCTACTTCACAGCCACCATAAAGTATTTTCATCTTTTCTTCTTAAAAAGGTAAATCATGAGGTCAGTTATTCTGTCCGTTAATATTCTCTTCTTCTATTTTAATACTCTTCTTCTTCTATCTACTAGTTTTATTTTATTTGACTGGTTTATGTTTTATATTCTATTGTCCAGATTTCTCTTTCTCTCTGTATCTATTCTTCTCGGAAGTCTGTCTTGTAAAGTGATCCTGAAAATCTCGTATTGTCGAAATGCTACTCTTCTTCTACTTTATCCTATCATTAATTCCCAGTCGCAATCGAAGCTTACTCCTCGGATTCTGGGGTCCGCTTTGCCAGTCTTAACTGCGGATATGGCTAGACATCGATATTTTCCGCGAAACGTCTTCCATCTATCCTCCACAAGCCCAATGGTAACATCGAAGCATTGTATTACTGCCTGCTTCTTTGAACGGCATTTACTCCATCTCTTATTCTACTACGGTCATAGAAACCATAGGGATCATAGAACCTATAGGGGTCATAGAACCTATAGGGGTCAGAGAACCTATAAAGGTCATAGAACCTATAGGGGTCATAGAACCTATAGGGGTCATAGAACCTATAGGGGTCATAGAACCTATAGGGGTCATAGAACCTATAGAGGTCATAGAACCTATAGGGGTCATAGAACCTATAGGGGTCATAGAACCTATAGAGGTCATAGAACCTATAGGGGTCATAGAACCTGTACGGGTCATAGAACCTATAGTCATATAACCATAGGTTTGAAACCTTTCTCTTTTTGTTGGGATATCATTATGGCATACCTACCTGTTGACTAAAATTAAAATACCTAATTATTTGTTCATTTTTCACCACGTCCCTGTTTTACAATAAACACAACAAGTTCGAAGGTTGTAGGAAAGTAAGTACCCTATACAAAATAAAGTGGCCGTTATTACGCATCGATTCTCTATATATCGGCCGTAGCTGGCAAAAAAAGTTTTTAGGCGGCCGATGTTAGGATCTTGTCATCAAACAGAGCTGTTATTTCATTTTTAACCTTATTAATGTTACTGCTAATATATAAAATAGCTAAACCTATAGTTTAGTGTTTTCATGCATTTCCCCAATATCGACCAGGTGGCCGATATTGAGATTTATCCAAAATAAAGATCCCTAATCTCGACCCCCCGATTATTTCATAAAAAGTACAAATAAATTTAAAAACACACTACCTAAACGGTACTTCGACTGTTTTTCTTTATTATAAAATAATATAAAATACCATAGGTATGTTTAATTCCATTCAAATACTTATCAACGGAGTGCGTCGACTCCGGGATTTGACTCGGAAATGCCAACAAACGACACAAGTCGGTACCTGCACGTGCTCTATTGCCACCTGAACGTTCAAATGTGGAGGTACCCGCACCAAAATATGGGATGTTATTCGTATGGATATAGAGTCGCTTTTTGCATAAAAACGATCATAATTTAAGGGTTATTTTCATAGTTATGATCCATTTTTTCGAAAAGGCCGATATTAGGACGTGGCCGATACTAGGAGACTTCACCCTATAAGAAATACTCAGCTGTGACGCTGTCGGATCATTGTTACGTTATTTCCAAGTCGCAAATTGTCCTCAGACCGCTTCGAATACTACATATTTGAACAGATATAACATCCCTTACATTTTATGCCACCCCATATCGCGACAAACGTCCCCATTGTTTAATATTTCTTCCGCCGCTACAGATAAGATAAAAGTTCCAACATCCGTCGTCGCTACAATTTTGTGTACCATATTAATTTCTTTATATTTTGGTATGATAGAGAAATCGTTTGCATTTAATAATCTAATTAAATTTTAGATTCATCCGTTTTTCTCTTTATAATACCTTCGTTCCTTCAATTTGACTGTACTCCGCCTGTTTTGGAAACCTAATGAGTAATGTGCAATCCAAACGGTGCGGATACAGCACACATGTTTTTTTGCAACATTTTTACTAAAAACACGCAACACAACAAAAGATATTAACATCGCTGATTTTCCACATTTTTTATTTTATTTGGCACTTTAGAGAAATAATACTGTCTCTAAGGTGCCAAACATTTAACAAAAAGCACCTTAGATGAGCTCTGGACGTACCTACTTTAAAAGTAAAGGCTACAATTGAAAGCTGACAGTTCTAAAATGGTGATCAATCGCTGTTTCAAAGCAACTTGTAGACTTTCCTTGTCGGACCTCCGACTTCTATTAATATTATCGCGAAAGCAATCTATCTGTTACCTTTTAAGTTTCGAACACTGATGTCCTAAGCTTTAAAAAGGTACATAGAAGTAAGTAAGTAAAGTACAGTCCAACAAAAAGATAACAAAAATTGATTCTTCTGACCAATTTTGTTAAAATTTGTCATAGAAATGATTGAGAATATAGGACAAATGGGATACTTTTAATTTTGGAAATCAATCAATCAATTAGCTTTATCTCAGTCCACTGCTAGACATAGGCCTTTCTCAGTGTTGGGAGGCTTTGGCCTACTGTTTCCACGCTGGCCAGACGGGTTGGTACAGGGTTTTATTTCGAGTTTTCTTTCTCTCGTAGTGATATTGTCTGCGCATTTTCCGTTAGTCACCCTTCAGATGAAATGGGGTGGTGATACTTGTACTCTTTCTCACCACACGGATAATTTTGAAAAATAGCACACCATATAAGGCTTTTAACTTTTCCTTAGAAGGAAGTTTACTTCTGGGATTCGTTGGTTAATCAGCACGTGTACCTACTGTCTTGCAGGAGAGATTGGTTTGGACGGATAATTTTGGAAAATAGTACACCATATAAGGCTTTTAACTTTTCCTTAGAAGAAGGTTTACTTCAGGGATTTGTTGGTTAATCAGCACGTGTACCTACTGTCTTGCAGGAGAGATTGGTTTGGACACTGAAGGTCTTTGTGAGGCTTTACAGTCCCATTGGTGGTTCCAGTACCTACGTAATTGTGTTAACTACCTATATTATCCTCGTTACTAAACACTCCAAATTGATTAGCTAATTTTCTGAAGCTACTTCGTCAATTTAAATGTAAATTAACTGTTATCATGGCAACACGCCGTACTATTTCTAATTAATGTTTTTTCAGTTAAATGCTGCCAGTACTAATGACGCAGTACCTACTTATTTGGTCTATTTTTTGTAGATATATTTACGTTTCCTACAAATATGGTTTGGATACGTTATGTCGACTAAGTACTTATTACGTAGAAGATACTTAACTCCATTATTATCATAGAAAGCATGCATTTAGGAGCCCGGTTCGCCAACAGGGTGGGTAAAGGGACAGAGAATGATGATGATCATCTTAGATCTAAATTGAGATCCTAAATATCCAAGACATTTTCAACAATAGCGTATAAAAACTGACTAGTTTGTAGTTTTTTGGTTAGTAATATTATGGTTATATTTTACGATATTTCAGACTACAGTGAGTCTGTAGACTAAGGTATATCATCATTCTCTGAGACTTTTCCTAACTAGATTGGGGACGACTTTCTAGTCTAACTAAGAGGCGGCTGAAATTTGATATTTTCCAAGAAGCGACTGCCACCTGACCTCCCCAACTTATTGGCGATATCGAAATTCTATAGACCTATAAATAGAGTTATACCATAATATCGAACCATCATGATAATTTTATCTACTCTTTTGCATAGTGTTCTATTCTGATAATGTTATTTACAACAAAGAGTCTGGGTACTTTCTACGTTTATCTTGTCACAGATAATGGCGTTGGTTAGAATTTGTTAGAATAAATATTTTTCTAAGTATATTTACATGTTGAACTATGTTGATAAAAAAAATATGTAAAAAGATTTTCCTTTTTTTATCTCTGATAGGCGTGTGTTTGATGATTATCGCACCAACCAACTGATAATGATAATAATATATGATATTAGTGACTAGCAGAAGCCCGTGGCTCCACCCGCGTGGACGTCGGTTATCGCGGCGCGGATCGGTGATACTGATCATATACGAGTATCTCCGGTTTTACTCAACCAATTGCAATTATATAATACTAGCTGACCCGGCGAACTTCGTACCGCCATATTTTCCACCCGCGTAGTATTATCTCTAAATTTATCAGTGTTTCTCTACAATATTATGCATGTATTATACCTACATATAAACCTTCCTCTTGAATCACTCTATCTATTAAAAAACCGCTTCAAAATTCGTGGCGTAGTTTTGAAGATTTAAGCATACATAGGGACGGACAGACAGCGACAGCGACTTTGTTTTATAATATGTAGTGAAGTGATGATAGTGATGTCACATATTTTAAGTCTAATCAAAACCTTTCAAATAAAAATATCAAGTATAATGGTGACTGCCCCGTGGCACTACCCAATGGCACTTTCCCCATGGCACTACCGGTAGTGTAAAGGGGAAAATATATTCCCCAAGACACTACCTGTAGTGTCAAATATACTTGATACTACTGGTAGTGTCACGGGGAATAACTTTTCTCTTTCGTAGTTGTGAATAATAAGTAGCTTTAGCGTCCATCGCAAAAAAAAACAAATTACTGGAGCCTGCCAGGGTTGCTATGAAACTACTCCACCTTCCAATAGATTATGTGTGATCAGATCATTAATACTGAATTGCAGCCCACGAATGTGATGTGTCACTTTCTTAACAATGTTTTTGGATCTTGTAAGACTACTATATTTAATAAAAAATAACTCTAAACGGATTAAGATTAGAAACTTGGCACCATAGAAACTTTTATTCAGCTCAAAAATACCTATCAAGCTATGTAACACACATAGTTAATGGAAGGTGGGCCCAGAATTTGCATCATCCTTTAAAATAAATAGATTGATGACGGAAGGCTAATATTCGCGAAGTATTAAGTGACAGATAACAAAAGTTAATTAATGAATACATGAGGCTCTTCAAAACATAATAGAATTTGTCCTTATTACTTCAGTTTTGTTTCCGCTAGACACTGTTGTTCGAAACGTTAGTCGATCGTGTTCACTACTCTCAAACATTGTTATTCGGCAACCATTTGCAAAGTATTTTCGTGCAGTTAATTTAGAAGAACAGCTAATGACATAAAATGAGTGAATCACAAGCAATGGTTGAAAAATTAGATGAAATTGCAGATGCAAATGATGCCGCGAGTCCTCTTCAAGTAAGTTGTTCAGTTATTTTTTTTCTGAGGAACCATAATACTCTTTCTAAAATATACGTAGCATAAGTACACCTTTTACCATAAGCTCAATGAAAAGCATGTCAAAATCGGACCAGCCACTTCGTAGATTAGCCTGAACAAACAGACAGGCGATCTGTTTCATCTCTGATAGGCATGTGTTTGATGACTATCACACCAACCAACTGATAATGATAATATATGATATCAGTGACTAGCTAAAGTCCGTGGCTCCACTCGCGTGGACGTCGGTATTCGCGGTTTTTGATCATATCTCCGATTTTACTCAACCAATTGCAATTTAAGTTTTTAAAACTAAATCTGTCGCGTAAAAGGTCTTCCTGTCTAATTAATAAACGGCATCAAAAATTAGTACAGTAGTTTTTTCCTTTATTCTCAGTAGTCCGGTTGCTAGTGCGGTTGATCGGGGTTATTCCCAGTAGCCCCCACTGTCTACGCCACCACTGGTGACAAATGGGATTTGTTTCCAAAAAACGTCCCACTTGCCACCACTGCAACTTTTTAGTAGCAGTAGTCCGGTTGTCAAACGGGATCGAACTATTGCTACTTTTGTGTAGCAGAGTCCGGTGAGTAGTTCGGTTGATCGGACTACTGCAACTCTTCAGTTACATTAGTTCAGTTGTCAAACGGCATCGAACTATTGCTACTTTTGTGTAGCTGTAGTCCGGTGGGTAGTTTGGTTCCTAAAAACATCGAATTATTTTACTTACTTTAGGAAAGAGTAATTCGGTGTATAGTTTCCGTCTATCGCGAAAAAGTAAAGTAAATAAAAAAAATTGATGATGGAAGGATGAACATGAATATTGGCTAATATTCGCAAAGTACCTATAAAGTGACAGATTTATTTGTTTAATTTATTACCTACTATTATAATAGGAAAATACATGAACAATATTAATAGCACAAAGGGTTTATGCATGTGCTTTTGACAGTTATCATAAATTAACAACGGTCAATAAACAATATCATAATATTGTATAAAACATTCGCCAATAGTGACTATTACAATCATTCTAATTAAAGAAACAATACCTAATACAAATATGAGTTAATTAAGAACTAATTAGGCACTTCAAAACATAATAAAATTTGTCCTTATTCATATAAGTTCTTTTTCCACTGGACACTATTGTTAGAACCGTTAGTCGATCGTGTTCACTACTCTCAAACATTGTTATTCGGAAGTCATTATCAAATTACATTGTGTAGTTTTACTAATTTCGTGTATTTAGTTTAGAGAAAAAAAAACCTCATATCACAAAATGAGAGAATCAGAAGCAAAGATTGAAAAATAAAAAAAATAAAACTGCAGATAGGGATGATGCAGCGAGTGCTCTACAAGTAAGTTGTTCAGTTATTTTTCTTCTGAGGAACCATTATACTTGTTCCTAAAATAAAAGAAGCCTGAGTTACGCCTTTTAACATAAGCTCACTGAAAAGCATGTCAAAATCGGACCAGCCACTTCGTAGATTAGCCTGAACAAACAGACAAGCGATCTGTTCTCTGCTGATATACAGGAGACATTTTTTGGGACATTTCTGGGTCTAGAACACGATCACACAGACGGAGCCACAGCTTCACGAGTATATCAGACCAGACTAAACGAAGACCTACCGGCTGGACATTATCTTCAATGGTCAACTTGGAAGTATAAAACTGCCTACGGACCCAAGTTGGCCGCTGCAGGGAAAATATGGCAAAATAGAACTTTATCGACCGGTCGCAAGAGTCTTGCGATTGCGGGGTCTAATCCCAGTCCATCAATTTTAATTTTATATCACTTAGGTCGCAGGCAGGCGATGGCCAGCCTTGTGGCAGGTGGTTACCGTGGCCTATGGACGAGTGCAACACCAGGGGAGTCACGCTCGTGCTGCCGACTCTTTAAGAACAGAGAGATTCTGAACGTTTAGGTTTAAAGTTAAGGTGTGCGGTTATATTGAGGAGTACTGATTTATTACATAACAGGAAGTAATTACTGACTAATTATTTTTATCTATAGGGACCTAAAGCACAAAGTACTACGCCTAAAGTTATGAAGTATATCTATGCTATTATGAGTGTCGATAACCTCAAAAACAGGAGGCTAATGATGTGCAATATTCGGTTTAATTATTTTCCTGTTTGGTACAAAGTTCTTGTAGAAGACAAGGTTGTAATTTTTTTTAATGTAGAATACTGAACGTTAATTTATTTAATTTGACGCAAGTCACGATTTTATGGTTATTTATTTGTAAACATCGCAAGTTCTGACGGTGGCGACTGTGCCTACTTATTTTTCAAATTAAAAAAGAAACACCACTGGCATGTTAGTTTTTTTTTAAACATAACATGTATACCTCGGGACACGTATCTTGGACCTAAATAGCAAGACAAACGAGACCTTAGCGCGCGAATTGTTTTGTAATTTGTACTTGGTGAATTTGAGCTCGTCCACTTCAGTAGCATTACTATGCTCAAAAGACCTCCAAGAAACGTACTGGGCATATAGATCACATTTTATATGTCCCGAGAAATATAAAGGTATGATCCTGAAGGTAACCGCATATCAGACGCAAAGAGCAGATAAGCAGAGCGCGTAAGTAATTCATTGCAGCTTCTTAATAGTCCCTTTTATCCCTATGGGAGTTTAACAAGTGCCTTCGGAACATACCTTTAGTCTTCTGACGCGGAATGGGAATAGAATGGATCAAAAATTTAGTATATGCCTGAAGATCTGCCTTTCCGGGGGCACGTTGGGGAACCTTGACTCCCACACCCCTGAGCATCACAAAAACCGAAAACGGAGGTGGCTCTGGCTCAGCGGGGGTGCGCGGTATATGCTGTAGGCAATCTTACGTCCTGGCATCTTAAGACCCGTTTATTCTGTTCGAGTCAGGAGTCAGACATGTATCCGAAGAGATTTCCGCACGAAAAAATCGGTCTAAAGTTCGGAGCCGGTTTGCCGGGTGACGGACGGATTGAAGAAGCTTCTACTATGATGGCTAAACCTTCATTCAGTTCCGTAGAATACTCACGACCACGACCTATCGTTTTTTTATCCATGTAACTATACTTCGAAGTTGACCCCGAACTGCTTGCTCACTTACTTACTACGTCACGTATCTACCTATTATAATTTCGAACTAATAGTATTCGTTGTGCACTGACGCTGTACGAGTATGTATCTAATGTCAATCATGAACAAACTACAAACATTGTTTAAATGATAATGAGGCTGTCGTGTGTCCCGTCGCTTCGTATTTTCACTAACCATGGCACACAAATAGTTGGATAGGCATAGTAAGCGGCAAACTTTGTGACAATATAGAGCGCGTTTGGGATTTTTTGTTGGGATGAGAACTGAGGAATAATTTCTACTTCCATGGTCTTGACGGCACAGAAACTCTGTTCTCACAGAGTCGGCAGAACGAGTGTGACTCCAGGGTTGTATACGTCCATAGTCCACGGTAACCACTTTCTATCAAGTTGACCGTGTCCTTGTCTGCCATAAAAAAGGTGTGACCAGGATTCGAACCCGGGATCTCTCTATCGTAAGGCCGGCTCTATAACCACAAAGGCGCGAGGCTTCCATTAAATTCCTTATCGATCTTAAATAGTTTAACTTACCTACCTTTATAATCCTCGAAGGACAAGCTCGGCTTTCCGCTCGTCACCAAGGTTTATGTCGACTTAGTCGAGCTTTAATTGCTTGAAGATGGGTTGAATTCAGTAGATAAGGCGGTTCTTACCAACTGCCTTTGACGGATTTGAGTAACAACGACTATAATTTTAACATTCCTCTAGTAGGATACCTAAGCCTAGATGGTAGCATACATTCTCCGCCAAAAACTACGAAATTGAATTCAAAATAACGTGCCACAGATTTTGAACGAAAGAAAGAATATAATATTATGTTGTGTGTGTTTTATTTTATTACACAAATAATTGCTACTTGGCATATTGGCATAGAATAGATAATATAATTTTTTGAAATGAATCCTTGTTTGTTGAAATGAATTTGTGCAGACTACAAACTTTTAAATAAACTTTATAGCAAGAATTTATACACCACAAACATTTTTCAATTCTCTTCCAAAAAAGGTTTAAACAACCATTTTTATAGGATGAACACCTGCTCAAGTATCACCCCTGATGTTAAAAGCGTTTTTAGGGTTTAGTATCCTCTTACCATCAATAGTTACACTTACCAACCTTCCTTAGTGGTATACAAAACATTCAGTGAAGAATAGATCCCAAGTTCCGACCTTACAGCCGCCATTATCCGACGCCGACGTATCGATCGGGCTGTTATCAGACCGTTATCGGTATTGGAAAAAGCTTTCAATGTCGATTGAGTTCTTTATTTACCTAACACACGTTTGAATACACTCGCACTTGTTGTGCTGGTTGTATTTATTTTGACACATATCAGACACTTTCCACAATTGTTTTTAAAAAAAAATCAGACAGAATTTACCTATGGTTCTGAATGAAATTTTGCTAAACTATTAAAATATATTAAGATAGAAAAAAGCGAAGAAAAGAAAAATTTGGATCAGCTTCGGTCGAGGCTCGGTGGATCAGTGTTCAGAGCATTCCCACTAAGGGAAAGATCGCGGGTTCGAGTCCCGCCTGAGCTGTATTCGCATTTTTCTATCTTAATAGATTTAGGTTCTGAAGTTGGAGCTTACAGTGATCGACATAAGAGCTCCAAGACTGATCCTGGACACCTTCATTCTATTGGATATCCAACCAAGATCGTAGTAGAGTCTTAGTAATTTTGCATTGATTTAAATTGTTACTTAATATTGGTAATTTAAAAGAGTACTCCTTCAAAGGAATTTTATTCTCTACTAAGATTATTTTGTTCCTTCAAAGGAACTCTGGACAATATAGATAGACTGTCAAGATATAATATCTACTTTATATTATTATGCTTTGTTACGGGATAGCCAAGTACTGAATACCAACCTTTAGATTTAGAAAAATATCAGGTCCTTGAAATAAAACCACTTTTTAACGGACTTATCGCAAATATCAAGTCCATAATGGTGCAAGGTAATAACAGCTTTGATATGTCGTGAAATGGTTTTATTAAACAAAGTTTTCGAAAGAAAATGTTGGCAAAATAATTGCCATATTCATTCGTACGAAGAACCGCAACAAAAGTTCATAAAACTAGCAATTTCGTGTTCCTGTATAAAACCGCATTGCAGCTTGCGAGACTACAACCATAAGTTCGTTATATTACCTCCGCAGTAATTTAAACTTGTATTAGAAAGTTTAAGTAAACTTTAATTTCCATAAACTGCTGAATAAGCTAGTAGGTAATCATTATTCAAGACCTCACGCAAAATCTTCAACTTCAAGACAATAGACCATAAAATAATAATGAATCATTAGCAAGCAAATGTACTTAATAAAAGTTTACTCCATATTTTCATAGTTTTGCAATCCTACTGGCAAGCGGACAGAGTCAGCAACAGCCACGTGAACAAGCTATAGGCAACGGTGACTGCTTTCCATCGGTAAGGTCGTTGGTTTGCCATCTTTCTGGTGTTAAAAAAATAATAATAATATAACTAACGAGTCAGTTTCTTTTTTTACACTTTGGTTGTTGCGAATCGTGCACTTGGTCACCTCAGTTCTTTTCACTCTTCCAAAAGTACCTGGTGTAGCTGTGATCGCAGGTATTTGAATCGGCTCCAGCGCTTCCTTGCGCTGCTGATACAGAGATACAAGAGTCTTCGCCTACAGGTCCGATGGTGGAATCCCCGCTAGGAGATCCACTAAACATGTGAACCGTGTGTTCCACTACTTTTTTGAACCCGCCCGAATTTAACAATATAAAGGAATCTCAATACACCTCTGTAGCATGCGCTTTGTGTATTATGTTATTCATGGCTCTACTAAGCTCAGTGCGCGTTTAGTCCATTTTAAGCTCGAATAGATATTTATGTCACGGTTAATAGACTTTTGTCCTTCACGGCCTCCTCACGTCTGCGCAGGCCCGACCTGTTGATCTAACTTGTAGCAATATATGTCGATGACTTGCACAGTTGCACCTCTCTTTCAATCATAGTTGTGAAGCTTAGAAGTTTTAAATCGTTTGAATTAACAATTTCTCATCGTTAGAAAGCAAGTTTTTCTGTTTCTTGGCAGAACTGCTCTGAACAACTTTCAGTCAATGTGATGGATCCAAACTGTTTCAATGTCAATCAATCAATAAGCCTGTAGCAGTCCACTGCTAGACATATAGCTCTCCCAAAGTGTGCCATTGCCCCTGATTCATTGCCTTCCGAATCTTTCCAAACTGCTTAGTACATCTTAAGGTGGGTACTGACCAATGTTACGAGGTGTAATGTAACATTCGCATCGAGCGTGTTACGCATTGAGCATGTTACGCTGTGTTCTAAAATCGGTGTACCATGCTCGTCAAAATTTTGTGCTCCGCTTTCGCCGCCAGTTCACTCCAAGATGGCGGCATATGTGGTGGTTTGTCATTGATGGCAATATTAAAAAACCAAAATGATTACTGGACAGTATAAAAACTTTGTACGTATGTCTCCGATCGATTTTGAAGAACTCTTGAATTTAATTGGACCAAAAGTACATAAAAAAGATACAAATTATAAAAAGCGGTCGTGACGACTTGCAACAGCGTACTGACTGAATCGCGTAACATTCAAAGGATTCGCCAAAAAACCGACAGCCGGGTGGAGCACTCTAAGCGAGCAACGAGCGGCTCGTTGCTCGCTGGTTTCCCCGTAACACGACGTACTGACTGCTCGAATGCTCGCTGTATAATAGGTTACATTACACGTCGTAACGTTGGTCAGTACCCACCTTTGAGTTAGTGCTTTAAAGTGTTGATTATAAAAAAATGCGATTCAAACTCTAGTTTCCAAAAACCTGAATCTTTGTTGACCAAAGTTGAATTTTAAATCGGTCACCGGCATATCGCAGCTACTTCGAATCTTTTGAAACCATTATGTGATCAAAAATAAGTATATAAGTATGTGCATTAGGGTGTCCCGTCGATGTATGGAGAAAAAAAAATTTTGAGCTACGGCTACGCAAGAGGTATCAAAAGTTGCGTTTTGACGCGTACATTACGATTATCATTAAATTTTATTAGATATCTGTCATCTTGAGGGCTCTACCGGACCTTGAAGTTTAAGAAATGTGCAATTTTTAGGGGTTCCTAACATAAGCTACAAATCATACAAAAATAACATTAAAATAGTTTTTATTAAATATAGGAGTACAAAAATGAGTTAGTTCAGTGTTAAAAATAGTTGAAATACAATAAAATCAATAAGTATTTAAAAAAAAACGGGACTGGTCTTTGTGTCAAAACAAGGTATTTCCGCGTGACATTTTGATATGTTCCTAATAAATCCATCCCGAGCTGTAGCATTCATGACGATTTGAGAAGTCTCCGTCACTAATATAAGACAACTTTCTATTGTCTGTGTGTGACAAGGAAAGTCAACGATATCAAGGTTTAGTTCTTTAGCCTTAATTCTGAGTCCATCATTGGAGACGTGTCGGAGGATCAGTGGAGCTGAGATATCTCACAATCTCGCTCTCACCAAAGTATTCAATCTCGTGTTAAGAGGTTAAGTTTTAGTACTTTAAATACCTTGAGAAAAATGCTCTTCAGCAGCAGCGAGAACCAGTTCTCTGGCCTTAATATTTTGCGAGATGTAAGCTCTGGAATATGGTCTCAGTCAGCTAATAACATGGCAATAAGCAAGTTTTCTGAGTGCGCGAAAAAAAGCGTTCCTTTCCATCACTGCATCTATAAGTAGATCTCTGTCTATCAGGCAAAAATTGAGAGTACGTAATAATTTAAGAAATATGCTTGCCTCCATCTTTAAATTATAGGTTTTGCTTAACAAGAAGCCAAACGCCATTAGCATACTCAGGCCGGTATTCTAGAACGGTACTCAGTTCTGAATATCGATTTATCTGAGGATAGGTTGTAACGACAATCTGTGAAATCCTTCAGTCTATCTATACAATCTGTCCTAAGGTAAATTGAGATTCAGGACTGAGTTTCTTTCTAGAATACGGGCCTCAGACTTAACATAAGTACTAACTGTTTCGCCGTCAGAAAAAATTGCAGCTGCTTGAGAATTATGTGGTCTCGTTTGGTTTCTCAACAAGCAAAAGCCATCATTTAAAGAAGGAGTCAAGCATATTTTTCAAATGATTACTTATGTGTTGATATTTTCGATGTTTACCTGATAGACAGAGATCTATAGATTCAGTGATCGACGTTTTTTACGCGCATCCAATAAAATTGCTTATAGCCATGTTATTTGACGATAGACACCATATTTGAGACTTTGCATTTAGCAAGATATTAAAAGTCAGTGAAGCAGAAAAGAGCACCTCTTCCAGGGTATTTAAAACATCAAAATTCGACTTCTTACCACAAGATTTTGGTTTTTATTTTGGTCAAGTACCTAGTCTCACTTCGTGTTGAATTTAATATTATTTATATTATATCTATAACTGAAACACGTAATTTATCACAAGAAAGTACGGAGTGACACCTTTTTCAGCAATAAAACCGCAATGGAAATGAGACGAACTGTCTCACCATATTGTAGTAGAGAATTAGAGAAAAACCAGTTAAAACATTAATTTCGCGCGTTCGAGCTAAACCTATTCTTCATAGGAAATACATTTTTCATTACTTGCAAATCGTAAATTGGTGTCTTATTATCATTTTAATTACAAAATAAAATGTGATTAATGTAAAAAAATAATAATAGACGATATGCACTGAAGGGTCACTTAAGTGATTTTTTGAAAAATAAAAGTGCCGGTAGAGCCCTCAATATATTTTCATATATTTTTATTATTATTTTTACGGTAATCTACAACTCATAACGCAACTTTTGGGGGGTCTTGTGTAACGAAAATCGAAAAAAAAAATTATCGGGACACCCTAATGTGCATAATGTGAATCATTTGATCATGTGATTCATGAAATACCAAAACGAAAAGATTCTGAGTCTATAAATAAAATGTTTGTGAAGACGAAAACCTCATGTTTTGTGACTGGTTTCTGCATTTAAGACTAGGTATACGTATACCTACCTAATCCTGTTAATGCCTAGCCCTATTAAGTACTTATAACATGAAATTTGCGAGCTCATACAACGTTTAACTATGATAATGTATGCTAAATAAATAAATTGCCTGAGGCATGAAGTAAACGCTGATGACCGCATTATAAATTTGACCACTATTGTTCCCTGTAATTTATAATATCGTGTCAGCTTCATTGTTTTACTGTTTTGGACTGTGCCTATTGGGACGTAATTTACGATCTACCTACGAACCTTCCGTTAAAATGTATAATACTTAAGTATTTTGTTCACATACTTCACTGATACTTGTAGGCCCTAGTAAGTACCTAGTAAATTAGTAAGTACATTAATCCACTGTCCACAGACTCGAATCATTCTATCCGCTCAAGGATGATTAAGTAATTAACGTATGCCGAGTGCCTTTATAAGTATGACAATACGTCAAAACTTATCAACCAAGTTCATCGATAAGTAGTTCATTAGACATTATATAAGATTCACAGCATAATAATTACTTTTGAAAGTAACTCCACGAAGATTCCACGATGTATTGGGTTGGAATGGGCTTAGTGGTATTCGACTACACCCGGTATACCTACTCTACATGTGCATTTCGTGACGGCCCTGTAACACTACCCAATGACACCACTAGCAGTGACAAGGGTATTATTCTATCCCCATGAACCTGTAGAGTCAAGGGTATTTTTCATAGTTGTAAATTGATAGACCAAAATTTCGTAGATTATGTCTGGAACTCTGGATGGTCAGGCCCAAATCTAGGTTTCTTCTGCCAAAATCAACCAACCGTTTTGTCGTTACATCGAATTTGGAATCAGCAACTAACTCGTAGATATGTAAACCAGAATCCAGCCTTTAGGATTTCATCAACAAATAATCAATCAATTAGCCTATCGCAGTCCACTGCTGGACACAGGCCTCTCCATAATATGGAGGATGGGAGGCTTTGGCCTGCTGCTTCCACGCTGGCCAGACGGGTTGGTACAGGGTTTATTACGAGTTTCCCTTCTCTCGTAGTGATATCGTCTGCGTATGTTTCAGTTAGTCGCCTCTTACCTTTCGGATGAGATAGAGTGGTGATACTTGTATTCTTTCTCCATTACTACACGGACAAACAAACAATAAACCAGCAAAGTAAGTGTGTATGTGCCATAATTATGACTGTACTAACTACTAAACGAATGGTACAGTTCCATTTACGCTAGGCGAATATGAGGGTAGTTCCCTCATATTACGAGTGTGTATTCGACCATTCAATTACCATCAATTGTAATGATGTGAGACAGGACAATGGCATAGCCATTTATGAGCCATTCATGTCAGCCCTATGTCTGTTAACGAACGAAAATTGTATTAAATGAGTTTATGAAACGTTATTAATTTACTTATTTTACAATGAAGTACTTTTTAATTTCAATTTGCGCGATTTTCTGATATTTAATTAACTTCTCTTGATGTGGGTGGACACTGACCGATGTTCTGTCAAGTGGAGTTTTTTTTTCTTGGAAATGAGCGACAAAATTATTTAGATTTTGAGTTCCAAATTATTTTTAAAAGATATTAAACTGTAGGTAAGTACTAAGTTTGTATAGGTGAGGAATGTGAGGATACACATCACTCTTTACAAGATGTACCTACTGTTCCTACTGGATCTTTGAGTGTGAGAGATAATCTCACCTTCGTCAATCTACGACCCACAGACATCGTGCCTTAGTGTCCGTGGGGATTTAGCTCACGATAAAAAACTGGATCTTAACGGCTCAAGCTACCCTCATCTCGAACTCGATACACCTACTGATTGCCGGATGAAGCTCTGACGCAGTTTCCTCTCAGAGATTAATTCTGTGGGTACTTAGGTATACTACCTACGCATATTATGTATTTCTTCGCATTTCAACCGTCATTCCATAAAACAGTAAGTAGGTCAAACCCCTATTTCCGATTTTATGCGGAAATAAAATCCGTCGAAGTATACGTTACTACCGGATATTACTTGGAAATGGCGCGCTCTAACTGAAAGGGAGATGAACAACCACGATTGCCTTGAGGGTAGAATACAACAATAAGTTGATATACCTCGGGACACGTATCTTGGACCTAAATCACGAGACAAACGAGGCCCTGGCGCGAGCAGATTGTTTTGTAATATGTACTTGTGTGCTTGATGAGTTTGAGCTTGTCCACCGCCGCGCCGCCGTAGCACCCTATGCTATCCTCAAAAGACAACCAAGAAACGTGTACTATAGAGCACATTTTAGGTCCAAGATATATATGTCCCGAGCAATAAAATGGTATATACCTTACTAGCTGTTGTCCGCGGCTCCGCCCGCGTGGTATTTTGATCCCAATAATCCCGTAACCCATAGAAACCTATTACCTACCGAAAAGTAGGTATCCGCTGTGTTATTCTAGACTAACTGCCTGGCAGGTCCATTCCGCCGTAAGACATTTAAACATCTTCACAAACTTCCACATAGGTATAAGTACTGTTCATAGGTAGACTACTGTTAGAGAGCGAAACACTCGAATGATTTATGACCGAGTCTGCAGCGAGATTTTAACTATACTATAGTAGGATATCCTACTACTACGAGTATAATAGGTATTCTATTATAATAATGAAAGTCAATTATTAGTAATTGTTGCCGCTAATTCTACAAGTATTGTGAGTCAAACAATATTATTTTCTTCTCAGCGAAATTTAATCAAATGAATGATTCTGAAGGGCCTTGTTACGGAGCTTACGCTGTCTGTCGGTCTGTCAGACTCAGGACTGTATCTTTAGAATCGTAATGGCTCGTCACTTGAAATTTACGCGTTCAATAAAACGTGTTTGGACATTTTATTGAGTTGGATGTTATTTATTGGTTCTCGACAAAAAAAGAAAGCATTTATTCAACGACCAAAGGATTGTTCTGCTTGTTTTCTGCGCTGACGGCACAGAATCTCTCTGTTCTTACTGGGTTGACAGTACAAGTGTGACCCCCTGGTTTTGTGATCGTCCATAGGTCTCGGTAACCACTTTCCATTAAGTGGGCCTGCGCTTGTCCGCCTAAGTAGTATAAAAACGTACTTTACTCTTGCGGTCTTGCCCCAGGAGGAATTTAAAAGTCATTTTGATGCGACTTATTTTGTTTAAAACGTCTTTGTAGACTTAGAATTTAGAAGACTTAGAAGACTTAGAATTTTAAGTTTGGTCGATCGCAATAGAACCAGAGATATGTCCAGAAGTCGCGACCGACATCCACGCGGGCGGAGCCGCGGGCATCAGCTAGTATACTAATTTTAAAAAGCCAAGAAGCTACATATTTGTACGAGTATAGTAGGTATAAACAACAGAAATATATTTGACTGCACATTTTCGGTTCAAATACATTCATCGCACATAAAATACATTCATTACACCATAACAACACTTGCACTGACCTTCGTGAAGCCAGAAGACAATGATACTGTACAAGACACTGGAAACAAGCCCCGTTGACCTTGTACCCAGTTTTACTGTAAGATAACACCCGGATAAGGCTGGAGTCGGAGTAGGCCTACAGTTTGCGACTTAAAATTTGCTAGCGGCGCTGAATTTGCATTGCGCGGTCTTCGCAAACTTAATGCAATTAAGCGCATTGTGATAATCTATGAATACGTTTATGCAGCAGTACTTTCTGAACTATTTATGATTAAACGAACTTACCTGTACGTGAAGTTCAATCATAATTATACGAAGTGCCTCGTCCGAAGAGATTAGTATTTGCAAATTTATATTACATAATTACACATTGTAGTAACGCCTAGTGATACCACTTCTGCAGTATGGTTTAAAGAATTTATGATTAAACGAACTTACCTGTACGTGAAGTTCAATCATAATTATACGAAGTGCCTCGTCCGAAGAGATTAGTATTTGCAAATTTATATTACATAATTACACATTGTAGTAACGCCTAGTGATACCACTTCTGCACTATGGTTTAAAGAATAAAAAATAAAAAATATAACAATTAAGTGGGTAGTCTGTGACAGCCCACCTTGTACTCGTAGCTCAGTTCAGTCCCTTTCCTCATTTAGTTTAGAGATAGATGAAAATGATATTTTCGTTGCCATTGGGAGTTGTTTACTGAAAAACAACTAAAAGGGTGGGAGGGTTTTACATACTAATCTCTTCGGACGAGGCACTTCGTATAATTATGATTGAACTTCACGTACAGGTAAGTTCGTTTAATCATAAATTATACTCGTGCCTCGTCCTCGAGATTAGTATTTGCAAATTTATATTACATAATTACACATTGTAGACGTTGAGAGCAGCCGAAAATATCATGCCTGATTTTGTGGAAAATAATTTCATCAAAATCACTTAGTGATTGGAGTAAGTATGTTTATTTAGGTAAAACAATTACAACTTAATTATTACTTCAATATCTTAATTAAACTTTTGATTTAATAACGATTATCTTATAATTACGAAAAATAACAATTGTTACTAAATTAAGTATTTCTTTCAGACGAACAAATCGTTCTAGCAAAGGCTGTGAAATCATCATTGCCAGTAGTAAGAGGTCTGTTATAATAGCGAGCAAAGGTAGTGGAATTACCTGTCCATCCCGCGGTTTTAAAAATTAAGTCTAGGTTGATACCTTGCTTACTTGCTTTTGATGTTGCAGCATGTCGTGTGCTGTGGGCTGAAAACACTGACACGTCAATTCCACTATCTTTGAGTGTGGTTTTGATCCACCTGCTTATAGTTTGTGATGTCACACGGTTATGAGGTTTTCTTATTCCAATAAACAATTGATCACTCTTTCTAAACTCTTTTGATTTATCAACATAAGCCAACAGAGTGTTAGCAGGACAGATTGATATACGTTCTCTAAAGTACGGTAAGTATAATGTAGGTTGACGATTACCCAATTTGGAAGTTTTAATAAGTTCGGGTATTTTAATGATTATTTGATCTGACGATGTAATTATATTAAGGACACTAATTTTTGAGAGGGTCTGTACCCGATGCGCTGTTACAATAGCGAGCAAAGTTGCACATTTCATAGACATTTGTTCAAAAGACAACACTTCATTTGGATATAATGAACTTAAGTAATCTAAGAGTATACTTGTATCCCATGTTATATTATAGCGCGGTAAAGGAGGCCGGAGTCTATACACTCCTTTAAAAAATCTCGTGAGTCTTTCATCTTGAGCTACTGGACCTACTAATAAAGAGATTGCGGCTCTATAACAATTAATTGTACCAAACTGACTGCCATTATTAAACACAACTGTGAGAAATTCAATAATTACTGGAATGGATGGTTGAAACATATCAATATTATTTTCGGTACAATAGGTAAACCATTTTTTGAAACAACCTTCGTACTGTTTCATAGTGTTATTGGACAGGGATGCCAGCATGATGTCTATAGCTGCTGCGGGTGTATTTCTTCGCAGTAATGCCGTCCGGACAATACTGCGCCCACCAGGGTAATGTTGGAGTGAATGTTCCCGCTGCTGCAATGTGGAAATACGAGATGGTTACTATTTAACGAAATTACGGAGGATTTCACTAACCGGGTAAATAATGGGTACCATGGTTGTGACGGCCAGTCTGGTACTACCATGATACCCTCTGCCTTATCAGAAATAATTTTTCTTAAAGCTTTTAATATGACCGCTACTGGGGGGAATGCATAGAAATAATTGTCTGACCAACTTATAGTGAATGCATCTATGACAAACGCCCCTGGGTCACGGTACCGAGAGATGTACTTATCGCATTTATTATTAAGCCGGCTAGCAAAAAGATCAACTTGAGGATTACCGAATAAGTCAGTTAAGAGTATGAAACCTGCTGGAGACAATTCCCACTCTACGTCTGGATGGGATCGTCTGGATTCTTTATCTGCTATGTAATTATCGCATGATTTAATATATGCCGCTGTGATGAGTATTTGACGAGCTTCACACCACTGCCAGATGTCCCTAGTAACTTTGTTGAGATGAGGGAATTGAACCCTGCCCATTCGGTTAATGTAGCTCATGGCAGTAGTGTTATCTACTCTTAACAATACTGAACAATTTTTGTAATCTTTTGTAAATATTTTGATGGCAAAATAGGCCGCTAAGAGTTCAAGATGATTTATATGTAAAGTTTTTTCGGTTAGAGACCACTGGCCACTGGCGGTCTGTCCGTCACACACAGCACCCCACCCCGTTGTTGAGGCGTCAGAATAAATTTCAAGGGCAAAAATGTCATCTCTAATTCTATGCACAGAAGTATTGATGGCGTTTTTCCACCAATTGAAGTCTGCCGACAAGGAAGCCGGAATGGTCATAAGACGATCATAGTCATCGTGACCTCGTAAATTCAAATACTTGCATCGCTCGAATTCTTTGACATAAAGCCATCCGTATTCGATGGCTGGACACGCCGACACTAACAATCCTACTAATTTTGCTTTATACGCGTAAATAATTTAATTTCCTCTAAAATACGTTCTCGCTTCTCCCGAGGTAATTTTACTTGCCATGCATGAGTGTCTACAACGTAACCTAGGTATTGACAACATGTTGAAGGAACGTACGTAGTTTTTTCTTCGTTAATAATAAATCCGAGAGCTTGCAATAAGATGCAAGTGGTATTTACATTTTCCTGACACTCAAGATAAGATCCGCCTACTAAATATATGTCATCTAAGTATATAGAGGAGAGGAACCCACATGATCTTAAAAGTTTCATGACTGGTTTCATTAATTTAGTAAAAATAAATGGGGCCGTGCAAAGTCCGAACGGCAGAACGTTAAATCCGAACAATTGTGTATTATTATTGCTTTTGTCACTCAATGCAAATCGAAGGTATTTACGAGATTCAGGATGAATTTTTATCAAAAAGTACGCGTCCTTCAAGTCTATTGTAGCCGAAAAGCAGTCTTTACTAATGAGTTTTAAAACCGTACGAAGGTCTTCTAACTTAAAATGTCGCGTGTCTATATACTCGTTTAGAGCTTTCAAATTAAGAATAAACCTCATTTCACCATTAGGTTTGGGTACCAAAAATACACGGGAAAGAAATTGACCCGCAACGGGCTCACATTTGGAGATAGCACCTATCGATAATAGTTTACCGATAGCCTCATCATAGTGTATTTTTTCTGAATCAGAACTAATTTTAGTAACGGGAGGATGATATTGACAAACTGGACTATTAAATTGTATTTTATATCCGCGCACCCAAGATAAAAGCGTGCGGTCCCGAGTGATCTGAGACCATCGGTCATAAAAACAGGCTAGCCTGCCAGCGTAACGTACCGGTGGGCATGCAGGGGAGGCGGCAGCCGCGGGCGTCGGCGGCTGCGTGGCGGGCGCGCTCAGCGGCGGCGCGTCTGCCTGGTGCGCTGCGACGAGCCGCGCGACGAGCTGGCGGGCTGCGGCCTGCTGTCGGCCGGCTGAGGGGCGGGCGGCGGGGGGCGGCGCGAGGGGCCCGGCGCCGCCCTGCCTTTCCCGGGTCCCGTCTTCCAGTTTAAATTCTTAGCAGCGTGCGTGGAAGGTTTCGGTTTCTTGGGTGCTTCTAATTTTAGGTCGGAGCTCGACTTGGTGACGGCTTTCGCCGTCCTGAGAGTCTCGGGCAGATCTTCCCCGAAGAGAAAGTTGTCTATCTTGGTGTTCGACAGCTGCTCCCTCATGTCTTTTTTTAATGAATACAGCGCGAAATTCCTCCTCGATACAGATTCGCTGTACTGTATATCGCACATAATGCGGCCCGCGTCCATTACTCGTTTTAGCAACTCGTGGTTCTTGGTTTTTTCTTCGAGAAGAGTTGACATAACTCGACCGAGACATGAAATAGCGGCTGCGATTTCGGACTGTCTAGCTTCTATAGCTTTGTCTCTCCGCACTACGAGGTCGGGAACGGCCGCTTTCACCTCTAGATTCAATCGAGGAGCCCCTATATGTGCACAATTCTCAGGTACGAGATATGTTTCCAACAGCTGCTTTCGATTTTCCTTATCTAAACCCTTAGTAACGATATGGTTAAATCGCGGGGCCACCTCTTTGTTTATGTCGGTGCCGTATTTTTGGACAGCGGTCGGGTCAGCCCCGAGAATATCAAGAATATCAGGATCCAACTCTGCGTCTTCAATTTCTAGACCAGATTGCGGCGGCAGCGGCGCATCGTCGGCGACGGCACTCGTTACATCGTGGGCGGGCTCTGGCGCGGGCGACGATGCGGCGCGGGCGAGCGGCGTGTCAACGACGGGTGGCAAGTCGGGGGCCGGCGGCGGCGCGAGCGCGGAGCTGTCTGTGGCGGCGGTACCAGCGGTACCGTCAGCGTACGTCGTAGGTGACGTGGGCTCGAAAATATCACGGTCTGTAACAAGACCGAAACGAATTCGTTAAGGGCGATATAGTCCCGCAGACTATTCTGAACATAACGAATTTTGTGCGTCGGAACAATCCCACAGATTGACCTGCGTGCACATTACGATCGTACAGCGAAACAGTCCCGCAGACTGATCTGGGTAGATCGAAAAAAGAATGCAGCGAAGTAGTCCCGCAGACTAATCTGATTGCATTGCGAACTTGTTATACTTTACACTGATAAAAACGAAAAAAGCAGCGAAATAGTCCCGCAGACTAATCTGATTGCTTTATGAAAATTAACAATATAAGTGGGTAATTAACACTGAACTAACCTTCTAGTTTATCCGGAGATGGCGTCGAGTCCCTCGATGTCGTACACGACGAACTTTCGCTTGACTGTAAGCGCCTACGCGATGGCCGTTTTAAACACTTAATTTCTTTTTCAAGTCTTCTTAATTTTTTTGTGAGAATGTCGACGGTACTTTCACTACGTCTTTTTGGCATTTTTGAATGCGTGCGAAGTGGAAGAGCACTAGAATGCGAATGAGGAAAGGGACTGAACTGAGCTACGAGTACAAGGTGGGCTGTCACAGACTACCCACTTAATTGTTATATTTTTTATTTTTTATTCTTTAAACCATAGTGCAGAAGTGGTATCACTAGGCGTTACTACAATGTGTAATTATGTAATATAAATTTGCAAATACTAATCTCGAGGACGAGGCACGAGTATAATGAACTTTAAAGTACCTAGTTCAGAAAACTGCAACGTGCAAAATATAATATTGTTAGACTAAATGACAATTTATAATTTTCTATAGGTACGCAATAAACTATAGATAGATGGTTCTGGAATATAACCATCGTGAATACTTATATTTTCAAAAAGTATTATGTTGTCGCGAATGTTTGATTGTTTTTAGCGTAACAAATTATACAACTAAGCAAACTATTTGCCACAAACTCTATGCCTAGGTTACCATACATTTACGAGATAAATCCCGGGCAGAGGCGATTACGAGGGTAAACGTAGCGGAATGAAAAACATGGTGTCTTGGTAAATATTTAGCGTGGGAGATTGTAAATCTCCAACGTTATTGGGGTTTAGTGTAGTGATAACTAGATAGCGAATGTTAGTGCAAATTGGATGTTATTTGGAGAATAGAGAAGTAAAGTTGTGAGGCAAACAAGGTAACTCGTGGGTATTTTATTTTAATGTAGTTTAATGGTTTTGTCTCAGGTGCTAGCTAACATAGTGCTGATTGATGAACGAGACTCTGTAGCAGGCATTTCACTAGGGTTTGGAAGGTCAATTTGCAGAAGTTCCCTTAAAAACTAAAGCAGATAATAACGGAAAACGAACGTCAGCCTCCAAAGTGCGAAATTTCGATGCGACTGAAATTTTGGCTCGAATGAAGAAGGGTGTGAACTTTGTATCGCCTCGGATACTATCACCCGTATTCACAAACAATACTGTGAGGTCTCATAGTGTGCTCGAGCGCATAGGGCTGGTAAAATTAATTCACAAACATCACGGAGCTGTATCAAACGCAGTGCGTTCCCTCAACGAAGTATTACTTAAGTGTTGTCTATGAATAAAAAGGCTTGCCAAAACGAACGCACTGAGAATATGTCGTTCTTTGCTCAGTTTTGGTAGTATGCATAGCGAAGTATTGTTTGTGAATACAGGCGTATGTCTGTAAATCCTTACGTTATCCCTATCAAGTTAGACTGGCAAAAGCGGACTCCGGACTCCGAGGTAAAGCTTCAGATGCGACCGGAACTAACGCAAGGTTGATGGCAGAAGTATCTAATTGTAAACTTTGCATTTTCCGTGAATAACTTTTATTTCATTTATTGTGTCGAAACCACCCGCGGTTTCAGGTGGCACAATAAGGAATTTTCGTTGCATCTCAGCTTTTTTTTTCACATGTCCCTTGGAACCTTTATCGACCAGGGTTCAAAGCGATATAGGGCCATCTTTTTCGAGCTGGCCCACTTTGCGGCTGGGGTGGCAGTAATACCAAATTAAGTATTTGCATGGTTGACAACCTCAAACCCAGTACTAGTTGATAAAGGGGTCTCCAGAGGACGCTCCCTTCAAAACTACATCGCAGTTTATTGTTATTGCCTAACTTTTTCAATATTGGACTTAACCCAATGGGACATTGTGGCGAAATTACTTTGAGATCTGTTTTCCGGACGCACTGGCGCAAAAGTGTAAAATGAGAAATATGTTTGAGAAAAAATAAAAAAATAAAAACTTTTCTTTAAAGAATATCGTGTACCTACTAAAGCGATAATAATAATTTTCTTTCGCAAGTTATTTATGTCTTCTGTTCACGCTACAAGCTTATCAAATCAACATAACCCTTGCAAGAAATTATTAGGTATTATGTTTAAAGAAAAGCTTGTTTTTAAAAGACCAAGAGTACTTACCAAGTACTTACCAAGACCAGCAAAACGAACCCAAACGCAACTAGTCTATCTTGTTTAGTTAAGAAATTCTCATTACCACCCTCCGTTGTCAGACCTTGACTACCATGTAAGAGTTTGTTAAGACAAAACAAATTGGTTTTGGTGGACAAGGAGTCGACCCTACCGATCGAGAGGTCCCGGGTTCAAATTCTGGACATTACACTACCGACGTGAACCCACTCCTAAAACAAGCAATTTAGCTTAGATGGAGGGGTTACAGGGAATATTATTAATTTCGGTTGCTAATATTCTTTAAAAAAAAATAAGGTTGGAACTTATTTTTTTTGTAACGGCCGCGGGACCGTGAGGGATGCGAGCCGCTTCCAACCGGTCCTATTGGAGATCTATAGGGGAGGCCTATGTCCAGCAGTGGACTTCCTATGGCTGAAATGATAATGATGATGATGATGATGATGAACACGATAGATTTATTTTATTTAATTTAGAAGTTCCTATGGCCACCTTCTGACTCCATCTTCAAAAACTGACTACCACGTAATAATTGCTGGACCCTATGGCCTATAGAAGTCTTTCATTTCATTCCCAAGGTATCGAATCAAAAGCTTCTACTATAGGTATTTATTCTGCTAATATAAGTGCATCAGCTGATGAGTCTATTTTTCTAGTTTAGCTTGGCCGCGGTGCGAGGGATATGTCTAAGATATCTAATCTCACCTCCGGCAACCAACTGGCCACAGACGGCGTGCGTTTTAGTCGGTTCAAGTCCGACATAACCTCCCCCACCGGCTCCGGCGGGGGAGGTATCCGTGGGGATTTTTCGCACGATAAAAATAAATCTATTTTAGTTCAATCTGTTTACAGCTCGCTGCGCATGATCGCACTTATAGACTAAGATAACATAGCTCTTGTTTACAATGATGCTAGATCCAGATACCGCAGATTACAGTATCTGTTTACATCTTCATTGAAATAAGCTTTCATGAACGTTTGATCTTGTATTACCTACGTATAATACCAGCGTCTGTTGCAATCAATATCTGCATTTAAATTAGGTTAGACTACTTAGAGTACCTACTGTGTAGTTAATGTACCTACTTTGCGTTGTTCATACAAGTTTATTAGTCAACGTCAACTTGCTGATGCCCGCGGCTCCGCCCTCGCGGCTTCCACAACCCTGACCAACCACCGACTGTTGTTCAGTTCACCGAGACCTGCGAAAATAGATCTATCGATTATCGACAGCCGAGACCAACTTGTATCGTGTCTTTCGAAGTACGGAAGCACTCAGATGAAATATCATTAAGCGGTCACCAAACCAAATGGCAACCGCCTCTGGGTAGCTTTATAGAGATAGATCTTTGTCCACTGGTCGTTTACAGAACAGTGAGCGCACATGGCCACGAGGGCTTTCAATCGTGGCTAATATTTGAGAATGCTAAGAGGCGAAGCTGGTCAGGTTGATAAATAAAATAAAGTGGAAAAGTTCAAGTGTGTTATTCAATGTAGCAAGTTCCACCAAGTGCCATCGATCAACAGTATAAAGTATAAACAGTCTATCATATAAATTACTTAATTTTTCACACTTATATCTGAAAGGATTGTAGTAGGGAAAAGAAGGGAGGCAAAGTTATCGATAGGTACATAATATAAACTGTAGATACAATAAGTTACTGTAGGATAACAGCAGGTTGATGACCGATTAACAAAAATGTCATAGTATATTGGTATCTACTGTAATGACAAAATAATTACCATAAAACCTAAGCGCTTGCTCGATTAGTGAAGAAAAGGTTCTGTCAGGGGCGTATTTAAAGATTTGGCGCCCCGGGCCACTTAGGTTTGCCGCCCCCTATGCAGGCGCGGTCCGAGAGGGGGGGTGGGGGTCACAGGGGACATGACCCCCCCCAAACCATGCACGTCATATTGAAAAGTCCCAGTACGAGGGGAGGGGGGGGGGTTAAATTTCTTAAGGAATTTCCGAAGTGACCCCCCCCCCCCCAAACTTCAAGCTGCGACCGCACCTGCCCCTATGTGACGTTCGCGTTCACCGTTAGCCTGCGCCCAAGGGGCTGACACAAAATAGGGGTCCGTCAGAAATTACTGGAGATTTTCAAGCCTGATTCGTGAGATCTCTATCTTATGGTGCGAGGGAAGTGACTTCCATCGATCTCTCCACTAACCCAGGCTCCCAACCAGAATCCCTTCAAGGGGAAATATTTGCATTCCATTTCATTAAAGCGCCCTACGTAGAAGATGATATCGCAACCAAAAATCACTTGAGTACAGCAATAGCTTGTGAAGAATGATGTTTTATGGCTCAAAGGCAACAGCAAAAGCACCGCTTTGGGACCTGGCAGCACTCTAGGCTCTAAAGGCACTCGGATCCCGTTTTGAAAGGCTCTATAACATATGCCTCAAGTAGAGACGGATTTCGGATTTGAAAGACAGGAAAACTGGTCCTCTTCTGCAAAGTTACCGTCCGCCTATCGGCTCATTGTATTGATGACAAGGTGTGCAGTCATGCAGGTGTTTTAAACGAATTATTCCTCGTGAAGTGCCACATCGAGCGCCTTACAGGAGTGAGGCCGAATTTGGTAGACAATAAATTTGGTTACAGTCGGGAGCACCGTGGATGCCAACACGCGCTTGAGGGCCCTGGTGGAAGAAGCAGTGGCACGGCGAGTTGATGCTGGCAGTGTCTATTGTTGCCTACGTCTTTAACACCTTGCCATGGAGCTGCATCAGAGCTGCACTCTTTCAGCACGGGGTGCCTCTCTACCCTCGCGTCATTGTCGGGGCTTACTTATCGGTGAAAGCCAGTATCTACCCAGGGTTTGGTAAGTGAGATATGTGGCGGGGTGTTCCGGCTGGCGCGGATCTGGGGCCGCTTGTGGAACATCGGCTAGGACTGGATGGTGACGGCACGAAATCAGAAGCAGCCAAGTAAGCCACAGCTGGAGTTACCCAAGTCCTTGGACTGGATCTGAAGTGGACATACCTGATTCTCTTACTTACGAACCCTTTCTGGCCAATTGATGTGTGGGGAGCACAGAGGCTGCCCATACACCACCTGGCAGTCCTTAAATAGACTTCGGATGCAGGTCAGCCGAAGTAACGAAAACCGAATTAAGTAGATGGAGTTTCTCAGATAAGGTGGACCCAGGCACCACGGTGTGAATGCGGAACTACAGAGAGGTAGGCGCTAACGTGTGCTGCATGCCTAAGCACGTGTACACTGCAGGAACTCATGGGTGCCTCTGAGAACGCCATCAGGGTGGTTGCACACTGGGCAAACAAAATATGACATATATGTCGTCGACTCAACAAAAGGAGAAGATTAGCTCGGATGAGGTGATGCTCGAAGGGGGTCTCACACGTCTTCGCTGCCGATAACGCGATAGAGGTATCACAGTAGCTTCTCCTACCAGCTGACGCAATGTGCCCAGCTATGGCTGCTTCGGTGAGTTCCTGAGACATACAGATCAGGAGCCGACCCCTGCAATGCCACCTCTGCCTGGGCTCCTCCATGTATATGCCACTTCACGCGTTGTATTCTTTAAGCAACCGTCAGAGCGGGAAACCTCTCGCCGCAGGTCCTAGTGCTAGTTATGGCCGTCTGCGAGGGGTGATTATTCCTCGTGAAGTGCCACATGCGGTCTCGGTTTAAAACCGCACACCGTCTCTGTCGGGTCTCAAATAACGGGTGTAAAGTTACCCAATTAGATATTTCCCTCGCAACCCGGCTGACCTTTTAAGATAGCTCCTTCGGGTGTGGGTAGTCGGTGTCCCCATTGAACCCCGGAAAGGTACGGATTTCACCGCCGCGTTACCGGTCTGAATATATTGGAGTAACAGGCGACCGCACCTGTCGCCCCCAGGTCTCGGGGAACCAGCCGCCCCTTAGCTGCTCTTATCTGTGCTCTCTGCTAGTCATAAGGATACGTGGAAACCCTATGAGTACCTAGCCATTTACAGCGCCGCTACCACCTCGGCCGGAATTTACCGTAGGCGGTAGCGTCTCCCTGCGAGAGAAAGGCGCTGCCGTCTTCGGCGCCCAAGCTGCTTGGCCCCAGTTACACCGTACTTGAACGCAAATGTTATTTAGGGTTTTCTAATTTGAATGCAATTAAAATAATGAGTGACATAGTCATATTGTAACTAAGTAAGCTCCGAAAAATTAAATAAAAAAATATACGTAATATTTACTCTAATAGGAGCCTTTTAGAGTCAAGATTATGGCGCCCAGAGACATAGACATTCGGGGCGGCACGTTGCAAGGGGCGGCGGAACCGCCCCGAGCGTCTATCTCTGGGCGCCTTAATCTTGCCCTAAAAGGAGATAGACGTTTGGGGCGGCATTTTGTGAGGGGCGGCGGAACCGCCCCGAGCGTCTATCTCTGGGCGCCTTTTAGAGTCGAGATTAAGGCGCCCAGAGATAGACGTTCGGGGCGGCACGTTGCTCGGGGCGGCAGCCGCGCCGAGCGTCTATCTCCGGGCGCCTTTTAGAGTAAGCTTAAGGCGCCCAAAGATAGACGTTCGGGGCGGCAGGTTGCGAGGGGCGGCGGAACCGCCCCGAGCGTCTATCTCCGGGCGCCTTTTAGTGCAAGATTAAGGCGCCCAGAGATAGACGTTCGGGGCGGCACGTTGCGAGGGAGCCGCCCCGAGCGTCTATCTCCGGGCGCCTTTTAGAGCAAGATTAAGGCGCCCCGAGATATACGTTCGGGGCGGCAGGTTGCGAGGGGCGGCGAAACCGCCCCGAGCGTCTATCTCTGGGCGCCTTTTAGAGTCAAGATTAAAGCGCCCAGATCAGATCTTCAGGGTCGGCAGCACGAGTGTGACGCCCCTGGTGTTGCACACGTCCATAGGCCACGGTAACCACTTCCCATCAGGTGGGCCGCACCGTGTGCTTGTCTGCAACCTAAGTGGTATAAAAAAAAAATAGACGCTCGGGGCGGCTCCGCCGCCCCTTGCAACCTGCCGCCCCGGGCCATGGCCCCCTTGGCCCTAGGGTAAATACGCCCCTGGGTTCTGTACAAAGATTTTTATGTAACTACTGAAGAAGCTTGTACTAAAAAATTTGCCATTTACGAGTAGTTGTAGTTGCCTGTCCTTACTTATTTCGTTTGGTCTAACACTTGCACAATTAAAGATTAGTATATAGTATTGTAGAATAGAATGATGAATGTATGGGATTCACACACGTATCACAACGTATGTCATAAACATCAAAATACATGTCATATGCGTCAAATCCATACATACCATTCATAACGGCTTAACGTCGCAAAAGAGGCAATGTAAAACTAAATATCGCTGAGTTTTGAGCTTGTTGCAATACGAGTACGTTTGTGATATTATCACAAACGTACTCGTATTTTAAAACTATTGCCAATGAAACGATAAAGGAGAAGATTGCGCCAGAGCCTCTGTCGATCAGCCACTAACAGGCGCGCCGGGGTGCGAGGGATATGGCTACGACAATCTCTCCTCCGGCAACCTACGGCCCACAGACGGCGTGCGTTTTAGTCGGTTCGGGTTCGACATAACCTCCTCCACCGGCTCCGGCGGGGGAGGTATCCGTGAGGATTTTTCGCACAATAAAAAAAAAGCCACTAACATTCGCTATCTGCGACCTTCAAACGTTGCTGCCACCACTTTCCGCCAGTGTTTCAGAATTGCAGAACTGGTTTTCCATAAACAGAATTTGATGATCTTTCAGATAAGCTTGTTTTTTTCTGGTAGGTAATCTTTTAATATTTGATACCGATTTTTTTCTTTTTCAATATTGGTTTTTTTTTATCACCACCAGGATTAAAATCCTGCCACACAGCACAGCTAAAGCCTTGCGTGCTGTGGCATAGGCATTTTATAAATATTCGCCAGTTAAAGACGCGTCTAATGGTATACCTACATATCATCTGATAATCTGATCAGACTAGAGTCAGCGTTGGAGACATGGCGACAGATCTTCTTTTGAGTCCTAAAAATATATATTGCCCTTTGGATATTACAAAACTAGCTGTTGCCCACGTGGATGTCGGTTATCGCGACAAAACATAGCCTTAGTGTAGCTATATTATTGTAAAGTTTCATCAAAATCCATTCAGTAGTTTTTACGTGAAAGAGTAACAAACATCCATCCATCCATATCTACTTACAAACTTACGCGTTTATAATATAGTAGGATAACATTACAGAGCGTTGCTTATCAAATCTTAGGTACGAAAAATCGTTTTCACTTTATAATGTTTAATGAATGAGGAATTATGGCAAGTTTCGTTTAATATTTATTAATTCATGTTAAGTAGAGAGTTTGTGAGACTCTTGACTGTCTGGTCGGCGGACCGCGGTTAAGTAGGGATGATTAAAACTGAAGGCACGGCGCTTTGCTCTTAAGTAAGATGGACTGAAATATAATTTCTTGGAGTGATTTATTAAAATGAAAATTTACGGCATAGTTGAGATTATTTTTCTTTATTTTCTCTTCGTCTAAAGTCGCACTAGGTTATACTGGGCTTTTCGCAATGACGTCGTCTGACAAAGAACTACGTAAGGTATGATTACGAAGCCGACCGCATACGAAAACTGCAGACGCATGCAGCAGATATACCTACCCATTACGTGTTAAACTCCGATACGGATAAAGGGGACCATTGAGAAGCCGCAATGAATTACGCGTATCTGTTGCGTGTGTCAGTTGTCGTTTGCGGTCACCTTCAGAATCATACATTTACAGTTACCATAACGACGGTCTAGCTAGAAGACAAACATATTAAGTGAAAATGTTTGCACTTAGCATATTTTGTCTTCTTTGCTATTAATATAGGGTTCATAGTTAAAAACGTGCAAAAGTTCATCTGTCTAGAAAATCGACAATATAGCATTTAGAATATGTAAGACGAACTTTCTACTCCTTTCCTTACTTATGTATTGGTTTATCTTGACTTACTGTACCGACTGCCGTTTTTCCCCCACCCCCGAGAAGATATTTTAATACCACTTAGTTGACGAACTTCAGCCTTGGTCGTAAACATAGAACACCAAAAACTTTTCTAATGAGAAAGATAACAAAAGTTTGAGCAGAAAGGTCTTGTTGCAAAGTTTTAAACGAATTAATGTATTTGTCTAAAGTTTCCGATATAAAGTACTGCATCACCGGAATGATGAACAGGCTTCGGTTTTTATAGCCCTCTTTGGAGGCAAGAGGAATTTTAGGATCGACAAATGTTTTGTACCCCGCTTATGGCGGTTTAAGAGGACTATTTTGTTAGGGTTACCAGTTGGCAGGCTTTTTCATTTGAGACTTACCGGGAATTTTTTTAAATAGTCTGGACTGTTGGTACTTTGGTAGGTACTTCATGAGCGTCACCTTTCAAAGGCTAGTTAAAGGTTCTATTTATCTGCCTATTTACGGTTCCATTATTATGGTTTATCCCTTAGCTAAAGGTATTCGTCCCAGACTGTAGGTAATTCCCGCAAGACATAAATTCATGATAATCTGATCTAACTTTTTGTGAAAATATACCTACCAAGAAGGTGGAGGGGGGGGGGGGCTCCCAGTAACCATGGTTGCTGAAAAACAACTGAAACCGACCCAGTATACATACATTACATACTCATGCCTGTAAATCCTCGGAGGGGTAGGCAGAAGTGTGCACTTAGCCAACTATGATTTTCGGTCCGACATAATCGGGTGCGAGCCTATTGCCGTCTAGCGGGCACTTTGTCATGGGCTGTATGTTTACTGTCGGATGGAGAACATACCTATCCTAAGTCTAACCTACCCTTAGTCGCCTTTTATGAGAAGAGATATCTATCTATATCTATACTATTATATAATTGTAAAGTGGTCGTGTCTGTACATTGGAGATATTTAAAAAAAAAACTTGGGTTTTGTTATGTTAACGATAGTGAACATGAAAATATTTTTTTTAAATTTCCTGTCTGTTTGTCTGTTTGCCCGCGATGGACGCAAAAACTACTGAACGGATTTTGTTAGAAAGGGCTTACTCAGACTTAAAATCTCACGTTTGTTTGATCGCAATCGGTTGAGTAGAACCGGAGATATGAGCAAAGGTCGCGTTAACCGAAATGCACGCGGGCGGAGCCGCGGGCGGAAGGCTAGTAATAAAATATATTTAAAAAAAATCGCGGTGGAATCCTTTAAAAATACAATGTGTGATATTCGCGTGAACTTGCTACCAGGATATCAAACCTACGAAATATTTTGTTTCAGATGGCACGTTACAAGAAGACAGGCTTCATGGATGACGACGCGGGCAGCGTCAGCTCCATACAGCTCAACGAGGGGGTCAGGTCTGGGGGCACCCACATTCGGTACCACATGGTGAGTCTTATTAATTGTTTTATTTCTCAATAGATATTATCATAAAGTAAAGTAAAGCGGTTGGACTCCGAGCTGACAGCTTCGGATGCGACTGGGAATTAACGCTAGGATGAAGAAGAAGAAGATTATCATAATGCCCACTATTCCCAGTATTCCCACCAAACACTTAAATAATTTAATTGGTCCCTACAACGATGGAGTAACTCTATACTGTTTGGGAAGTTAATTCCAAATGAAAAGTAAATGAAACGAGAATCTAAAAAAAATGAAAAAAGAACTGTCTGTCCCGATTTCAGAAACGGGATAGATAGCAAAACTTTAACCCACCTTTTACTAAGCACATGTCCTTCCATAAGTCTAATCTAATTCATCAAATACGGTTCAGTAGTTTAGGCGTGAAAGCACGGTGTTACTTTCGCATTTATATTGTTACTTTAGTAACAATGTATGTCGATGATTATGGATAATTCAAACTCTCTAGTGTCTAGTTTCAATGAAATATCGGCAAGCAACGGCTCTGAAACTGGCAAATATTAATTTACAGTGAACTAGTTTTCACTTGCTAATAAAATGATAGCTGTTCATTTCATTGCTCTAGATTCCAGAAACTTAATTGTTTCGAGTTTAACAGCTTCCCGGGAATCGGTAAACTGCTATGACGAAATTAATATCAAGAGTGCTCCGCATATAAAGTAGGGTAGACTGGGTACGGTTGAAACGGTGGACGGTTGAAACAAACCAAATATCTCGTAAACAGTGCGTGATGGGGTGAGGGGTACAAGGGGAGAATGAAGCGGGCGACTAGTCGAAACACGAATTTTAGTTTTACGTCGGGCTTCGGGCGACGTGCTTGTCAATAGGAGGCCCCATTGTGTTTTTTGACGGAAAAGTAAGTATTTTTGTACCTACATTTTTGCGATTATTAGGATTTTGTTTAAAGTTACAGTATTGAAAGTTTTATTTCGTTTTAATTAAAGCTTGTAGAATATGGCAGTATGAGTAGTTTTTATTTAAATTTATTATTATTTTTACTGTGAACCGTTTTATATCAAGAGGCGTATTGGGGACAGTTGAAACATTATTTGTGGGTACGGTTGAAACAATTTTTTTATTTAGTTTTCTTGTTTCTTAGATGCCAAGGGTACGCCAAAGAATCCAATATTCAAGCTAGCTTTCGCACAACTGGTATTGTTCCGTTTAATCAGCATTTGTTTACAGAACTCGGATTTTGCACCTGCGTTTGGCCTATCAGATAGGCCAAATTCAATCGAAGCAGCTAATGGTCCAATTCAGAACATCACAAATGGACACGAACAACGCACCGTATGTAAAATGCATGGGCACATGAAGAGTTCACAGAAGGTGGCCTTAGTTATGTTTGCCACAATTGTGACTCCGAATGGACTCGTAACCATGCAAGTACCTATGTATTTTTGTTTAAAATATTAATTGTTATGGAAATAATGTATTTAGTTTTATTAAATATTATTAGATGATTATTAAAACATGATAATTGATTATATTTTGTATTATTTGCATGTGTTTCAACTGACCCCAGGCACTGTTTCAACCGACCCTGGCATGGGGACGGTTGAAACAAAAGACAGATTTTTTTTTATATGATCTTACACAGAAAATATTACACACTGATCTCAAATAACATTGCCCATTAGTAGACAGATACAAGGTCTTTTATTTAATATATTTCCCTCATCGCTCACTTAACAAATCCCGATGCTATGCACGATAAACGCTAAAATGTTTCAACCGTACCCAGTCTACCCTACCTAGGTAGGTACTAAATATGTAGTTCGTTTCGTTTGAACGCGCTACATAACGAATTGAAAATTTATTTTTGTGTTGAATAGTCCGTTAATCGAGGAAGGTCGTATTTCATCAAACTACTACTTAAGGGAGCGGAGCAGTACCTAATCATAAATATCAACATATCACAAAAACAAACAAAAAAAGACGGGTATATACATGGACGGGTATATATGACTTAAAAGGGTGATTTATACAGAGTTTCAAAGATGCCACGGAAGAAGCCGGAGTCAGTCCGCTAGTTATATGTATAACTCAGACTAAAACGAATTTATAATTATATAAAATTGGAGTGTTGTTGTTTATAATTATAAATAAGTTGCAACACAGCTCTCTGAATTTTCAGCTGAATACATCTCATACCATATTGGCGCTTAGCGGAAATTGGGACACGCGCACGAAATTTGTAGCACTTGACAACCCTATCGAACTAGAATCTGGTCTTACTATCTCTTTCCTTCATACTTTATTCACTTGTTAGAGGAAAGAGAAAATAATAGTGAGTCTGGACGTTTCTGAATGATAGGATAGTAGTATAGGAAAGATATTAGTGCAATAAAGCGCCTGGACATCGGCGATTGGCAATATGTCGCTTGTTATAAGGCTATTGTTTCCCTGCAGGCGTTCAAATATAAAATACCTACATGTATATCGATGTAAGTAAATTATATCTTATCTTATTTCTGTTATAATTGCAAAAGTTTGTTACCCAACCAGGCGCGACTCCCTGGGGGCTAGATGGGGACTCCGTGGCCAACGGCCAACTTAAAAAGAGATAGCCCTAGATTCTCCAGGAAGCGAAAGATAATAATGTCTCAACCAATCTCACCTCCGGCAACCTACGATCCACAGACGGTGTGCGTTCAAGTCCAACATACCTAACCGCTGCCGGCTTCGGCGGTGGTTTATCCGTGGGGATTTTACATACATAACATACATACAATCACGCCCCTATCCCTGGAAGGTTAGGCAGAGGTGAATTAACACCCACACCCACATTTCACCAATCATTGTATCAGATCCCACGTAATAGGGGGTGAGCCTATTGGTGGGGATTTTGCGCACGTTTAAAAAAATATTGACAGAGAGATATAATATAGTAAATTCAATTCAAATCTTAATAAATGGCACTGTGATTCAGCATCAATTTCACCAATGTCCCGTAGTAGAGCTATTAACGAAGGCGATAAAGGAGGCCAGTTGGAAAACTGCCAGATCCTGCCAGGTGTCAGCTGGCCGGTGCCATTAATAAGGCCAAACTGCCAAAACGAATCTCAATACCTCGTTCTGTCTGATGGCAAGCAATAGATAGATAGGTAGCTTTTGCCATTATCGATCCAATGCATTGTGAATAAAGTGAATTGCACCGTCCGGCAGTGACATCTATAACTTTTGTTCGCGAAAAGAAGGGAATGAACATCAGCCATGAGTCAGCCCTCTTTGAGTCTTCAGTACCTCTCAGTACCAAAACAAACAAACATACGAACGTATTAAAAAACTCTCTCTATTGTAGATGCTAGTAGGATAGCTCCAGATGTCTGTGTTATCCTGGAGGCGTAGGTACCTAGTGGTAAAACACTTATTTACCCTTAATGTTTTTCAGCCCTGTGTCTTAGCACGCGTGTCCTTGGAGAACAGACCCAGCCCTACCCTAAGTGATCTTACCCGTGAATTATACAGAAAAGACAAGAGGCATTAAGGCGTAACGCATAATCAATGCAAAATTATGCATATCGGCGTGATCTCAGAGCATAATCGATATTATATCGCCTTATACCACTATTATCTTTGCCTTAGTCCCGGTCGCATTCGAGTTTCATCACATATTCGGCTTGATTTTTTCGGCTATATCGGAAGCCTGAATTGTCACCCAGACAGGCCTCCATCTTGACTACTAACGACTATCGACATCTCGACTATACACGTCCTTCGAAGCATGGAAGAACTCAGTTCCACTAAGCGGTGATCCATCCAAGTGACAACCTTCACCAGGTAGCTTAACCTATTCATCGTTTACCGAACAGTGAATGCCCCTGACCACAGACGCTTCATACTTTACGCCTTATCCTTTTGCCTTTTCTTTATAATACACGCCACACACGGAAAGCTGGCCATTGTATCTTACTTAGTGGAATCCTTGACTCTCTATATGTAATACTAGCCTTCCGCCCGCGGCTCCGCCCGCGTGCATCTCGATTAACGCCTTTGCTCATATCTCCGGTTCTACTCAACCGATTGCTATCAAACAAACGTAAGATTTTAAGTCTGACCAAGCACTTTCTAACAAAAAAAAACTGCATCAAAATCCGTTCAGTAGTTTTTGCGTCCATCGCGGACAAACATTTTCAATTTACAATTTTATAATAGTACTAGCCTTCCGCCCGCGGCTCCGCCCGCGGCTCCGCCCGCGTGCATCTCGGTTAACGCGACCTTTGCTCATATCTTCGGTTCTACTCAACCGATTGCGATCAAACAAACGTAAGATTTTAAGTCTGAGTAAGCCCTTTCTAACAAAAAAAACCGCATCAAAATCTGTCCAGTAGTTTTTGCGTCCATCGCGGACAAACAGACAAACAGACAAACAGACAAACAGACAGGAAATTAAAAAAAAATATTTTCGTGTTCAGTATCGTTAACATAACATAGCCCAAGTATTTTTTTTTAAATATCTCCAATGTACAGACACGACCACTTTACAATTATATAATAGTATAGATAGATAGATAGATAGATAGATAGATAGATGCTTCTTATTCAGTTTGTAGAATCATGCAACTGACACAATATAATAGCGTCACATTATTGCCTATTAATAAGACCATTTGTTACGGTAGGTTGGCAGAAACGTCTGATATTGTCATGTTGATTTAGTTATAAATAGATTGTGTAAACATGTCTTGCAAGTATGAACAATAGTTTGTTGATAAATATCTATTTCCTACTATGTACCGTTATTGCTTCATCATTATCATTCTATAAGCCTCTTCCCAACTCAGTTGGGGCCTTTTTTATACCACTTAGGTGGTAGACAAGCACACGACCCACCTGTTAGTAAGTGGTTACCGTGGCCTATGTTGGAGTGCAACACCAGGGGAGTCACACTCGTGCTGCCGACCCTGTAAGAACAGAGAGATCCTGTGCCGTCAGCGCAAAAGATAAGTAGGACAAGCCTTTAGTTTTCCCGCTGACAGCTTCGATATGACGTGACGCAACTGCCATCTGACCTCCACAATTAATTGGCGATATGGATACTCTGCAGTTAGACTGGTCAGACTTTATTGGGCTCCAACTACCCGAAACAGCTGCCATAGATGTTTGTATGACAACCGGACCGACTTAACGTGCTCTCCGAGGTTCGACCAGACCAATGCAAATAGCCTTATTCATGCATTCAAATATTTGCACTGAGCGGGAATCGAACCCGCGTCTCCTGCATGGCATTCGCGTTCACTACCGCCACGCCACTATCTAGTTATTTCCAGAATTAACTAAGCTACGTACATGAATAATATAAAAACTATGAAATATAGGAATATTTATACACTGCATCTCAATTAGCTTATTGCAATTCATAGAGTGCGACATAGCATCTGATCCTGCGCCTTCCGCATCCAGTCTATCGAAGCTTCCTTTTCCTTATACACTAGACTCTTCCGGTTATGTCTGTATACTTACTCCTATTAAATTCTGTGCACACACTCTAAACACAGATTATATTCGTGATATCTTCAAAAGGTTACGCGGCAGATAGGCAGACAGCAGACAGACAGACAAAAAGAAATTATATATATTGTTATGGTATTATACTATTATCTGTTCTGTGGACGGTATCGTACATAGGTAGGTATCATACGTTATTAATATAATTCAAATTTGTATGGTTTATTGGTATTGAATATATGAAAACTTAATCACCATTCTCAGCCATATCCGCATACAATAACGCCATAAGCCATAAGCCATATTAGCACAGTCTAACGAACTTTGGTTTACGTTCTTTATTTTCTTTTTATAGTTTGTAGTTAATTATTTACAGAACACACCTATAAATATTAAATATCATACATCATAATAGAACCCGTTATAAAATAACTTCACTTCGATATTCAATACTTATGTAAAATCTATCTATCCACAAAATTTTATGGAGGCATGCCCTCATAAGCGGATCCTAATAATTTATTTCTCAAAGTTCAGCACTTTGTAACAAGTTGCCTGAAGAAATTCCATTCAAGTTTCTCAAGAGCACTTAGGTAGACGACAGCTACTGTTTTACATAAAAGTGGGTATACTTTGTGGGGTACCCTTACACACTGGAAGTTAGCCGATAATATGATAATTTTATACATATTTGTGAGCAAATATGTATAAAGATATGCCAATTTGTAGTTATACATTTTTACTTGGTAGGCCAGTTTTTTCAAAAAACACACATGTTGTGCCGACCCCAAATAAACTCGGGATAAGGGCTGATGAGGCCAGTTTTTCCATGTTGCGTCAGTTATGATAATAGATTTTTAAAGTGAGCTTGAACTGGATTTATATCCAAGATTAACTCTAAGTAAAAAAAGTCTCCACTATCAACAGCACAGATGTGTAAGCACTTAAAAAACTTATTTTTAAAACTGTTGGTAGTTTCTGAGAAAGTCTATAAATGCGGAAAAGGGGGGGGGGGCCTGGTGCTATGTCTCATATTCAGAAAGACGTAACATGCCTAGCAACAATCTAATTGATTGAGGCAACGTTTTTATATAATACCTAGAGACCTAGAGAACTTTCTTTACATAATCAATTCAATTAGCCTATCACAGTCCACTGCTGGACATAGGTCTCTCCCAATGTTGGGAGACTTTGGCCTACTGTCTCCACGCTGGCCAGACGGGTTGGTACAGGGTTTTATTACGAGTTTTCCTTCTCTCGCAGTGATATCGTCTGCGTATTTTTCCCTTAGTCGCCTCTTACGACACCCTTCGGATAAGATGGGGTGGTGATACAGTATATGGAAGGACGGACGTTTCTTATGTATACTGAAAGAATCATTTCAGTCATTAGCTTTTTATCTCACAAGTGGACTAGCTATTTAAGTCGAACAAAGGAAATCGTTAATGTTTTTCATTCTCACGGATCTAGCATAAATTACCATCTGCGTGCTATAGAATAGATCATTTAATTAATATTTCTTTTATTTTTATGGTTCCTCACTTCAAAAGAACCCTACAGGATCACTCTGCTGTCTGTCAAAACTTTTCTCTTTTCTCAGGATTACGGCGAGGTATTCATCAGTATATATCAGAAAAGAAAGTCATTAATGTACCTACCGTATTTATTTTTATCACTGAAAAGAAATATAGCCTACCCCAGTAACCTAAAATCGTGAAAGAAAAATCAATGCAATGTCTTGTAAAAAGCGAAAGCAAAGGGAAAAGTTCTTACTGTTAAAGTTAAAATCTACTGCTGTAGTCTACAGCTGGACATAAACCTCTCCCAATGAACCATAACACCCGATTCTCCACCTTCCACATCCAGTGCTCAAAATGTCAAGCTACATACGACATAATGTCCACGCATGAGGATAGCAGTTTTCTAACAGCAACTTTAAGTTTCACTCCCAAACACCAAGCACCGCACATTCCTCTGACGAAATTTTTTATAGAACCCTTGGAACAAAAGTCCGAATCGCACTTGGCCTGTTTTTTGAATAAACAGCTTGCATAACTCCATGAGTTTTCATTATAATTGAAGATTTTAAAAAAGTAACAGTTATTGTAATTAGTGACGATTAAAAAAAAGTGACTGTGATTTTTTATTGCCTGATTAATTTCTTACAGGCTTCAAATTATTGCCTTGGGAATCGCTGAAAATATTATTAGAACTTGCATTTAACAACAAAGCGACTCACTAATCTAACTACAGAACTTCGATATCTACAGTGGGTTGTGCCAGCTTCACGGAACAGGGGATTCCTCGATTCTGCTGAAACCGAAACCCAATGACGCTAACCCGTGCTCCCGTGATCAGTTTGATATCTACATATAATTTGGTCGCACCCCGCGTTTACCACCTAAAGACGGGACTCATCAAGTTTTTTTTTTTTTTTTTTTTTTATATAGGACACGTCAATTTGACTTCGCCTCGCCTGATGGTAAGCTGAAGGCTAAGTCTCTGAAAAGAGGGCCACCATTACAACACGTACCATGTTACAATGGTGGCACTCAGCTTGACGGCCTCATCAGATGCTTTTTCACGCCCCGCTTAAAGGACCCGGGACTATAGGAGGAAGGAAACACGTGAGCTGGCAAGGAATTCCAAGTCTTAATAGTGCGGCAGAAGAAGGAGTCACCGAATCGCTTGGTTCTTGATGGAATATTCTGCACCGTATGCGGGTGGCATCTAAGTCCTGCACGTGTTGTCCTATATAGGAAAGGAGAGGGTGGGATTACTTGGAAGAGCTCATCAGAACATTCACCATGGTAGAGACGGTAGAAAACCGCCAAAGATGCCACATCTCTACGCAACTGCAAAGGCTCGAGGGTGTTAGTGACCTCAGGATTCCCAATAATGCGGACCGCACGTCGCTGCAACCTGTCGAGAGCATCTAGTAAGTACTTTGCGGAGCCATCCCAGAGATGCGAGCAGTATTCCACGCAAGAGCGAATTTGTGTCTTGTAGAGAAGACACCGCTGCTCCGGCGTGAAAAAACGTCTCACTTTGTTCAGGACTCCGAGTTTACGCGAGGCTGTTTTGATGATGCTCTCAATGTAGTTTTTGTTGTTCAGTTTGCAGCGGACATCCATACCTAAGATGTTGAGATTGTCCTGCAGTGGCAGTGGCGTGCTCTGAAGAGTTGGAAGGGGAAGGAACGAAGATACCTTTGCTGTAAACGCGCATGCCTGCGTCTTCTTGGCATTGAACTCGACCAGGTTTTCAGAGCCCCATTGGGAAACGTGGTTCAGGGTCCGGTCAAGTTCACTGACGAGAAGCTGCCTTTTTTCCGCGATATCAGACTGCTTGGCCGCAGGATGTCCGTGATAACTCCCGTGTAAGGTGCTATCGTCTGCATGGGTGTATGGGGGCTCACCTAGATCTTGAGCCCCAAGCCAACCTCACCTGCTAGCTGGTGCACCTGCTGAACAACGGACGAGGCTCTGGCGCTGGCTTTCCCCTCGGGGTTGGGGGGTCGGACGGCAGTCGCCCCCGGAAAAGCCAAAATTGCCAAATTTAAAATTAATATGGCTCGTAATAAAAGGAATCACAATGAGGGTAGGGCGCCGCCGCAAAACGGCGCGCATGAGGGTCGCCCGCCTCGTGTCGCAAGTGGGCAAGGGCTACCGTGCCTGAGCCGGGCACGGCTAAAGATGTTAGGCCAACTTTGTGATTCCCGTAAACTCCGCTTCGCAACGTGGAACATCGGCACGTTGACCGGTCGCACGAGGGAGTTGGCTGACGTACTCTGCAGGCGGAGAGTGGCCGTGGCGTTCCTGCAGGAGACTCGGTGGGGTGGCGATAGCACCATGCACATTGGGGAAGGCTACCAGCTGATGTACACAGGTGCATCTGATGGGCAGGCCGGGGTGGGCGTGGTGCTCTCCCGGGCGTTGCAGGATGACATCTTGGAGGTGAAGAGCTATAGCGCCCGACTTATGGTTGTGAGGGTGCTTATCGATGGGATTATAACCCACCTGATAAGTGCTTACGCTCCACAGGCTGGGCGTGGCGAAGCCGAAAAGATCTTGTTCTGGGACCAACTCGGGGGAGTGCTTCGTGACGTCCCGCTGTCGCAGGAGATTGTCCTGGGCGGTGACCTGAACGGTCACGTGGGTGACGGATGTGAGGAGTTTGGGCGTGTCCACGGCGGTTTTGGATACGGTAGTCGCAACCCAGAGGGTGAGCACATCCTTAGAACGTGTGCGACTGCCGACCTGGCCATCGTGAACACGTACTTCAAAAAGAAATCCGAACATCTTGTCACCTACAAGAGCGGGGGGCGCTTAACCCAGGTTGATTTCCTGCTCACTAGGAGGCACAGCATCAGCAGGGTGGCCAACTGCAAGATTATACCCGGGGAGAGTCTCACTAGCCAACACCGTCTCCTTGTCATGGACCTCCGCGTGAAACCCAAAGACAAACGTGCCGAGCGTGCCCAACGCAAAATCAGGTGGTGGCTGCTTGATGAAGCTAAGTCCCAAAGTTTCGTCTCAGCCATCGGTGACAAGTGCGCCGATGCTGTAGACGAACCAGTACAGGTTTCTTGGGACAGGATTCTGGCAGCTATTCTTGAGGCGGGGAGGGTGGTGCTCGGCATGTCTAAGGGTGGACGCAAGTGTGACAAGGACACCTGGTGGTGGAACGACACAGTCCAGAGAGAGATCAGGGTGAAGAAAGCCCTCTTTAAAAAGTGGCAAGCGTCCAAATCTTCCGATGACCGCGATGCGTACAAAGATGCAAAACGCGCCACCAGGAGAGCCGTAGCCAGGGCCAAACGAGACCACTTGCAACCTCTATATACCAAGTTGGAATCGTCTGAGGGGCAAAAGCTCATATATAAGTTGGCGCGTTCCAGGGCCAAAGCGGCGCAGGGTCTATCCAAGTGCCGCTGCATTAAAGACCCTGGGGCAATTTGTTGTACGAGAAAGTCGCGGTGAAGGAGAGATGGCGCTCATACTTCCACGAGCTGCTGAATAAGCAGCATAAAGAGGTGCAGCCACCAGACCTCCCTCCGAATCAAGGACTAGTGCCACCGATAACGCCTGCGGAAGTCCAGACTGCCATTCGCCGCATGAAGAACCGGAAAGCTGTCGGACCCGACGAAGTCCCCATCGAGGCTTGGAAGGCAATGGGCGCCCGTGGTGTGGGCATTCTAGCAAATCTTTATAACCGCGTACTCCTCACCGGCGAGATCCCGAGCCAGTGGAGGCTGAGCATCATCACGCCAGTCTTCAAAGGCAAGGGATCGGTGCAGGAGTGTGGTAGTTACCGCGGTATAAAGATAATGTCCCACACCATGAAGCTCTATGAGCGGATAATCGACTCCCGGATCCGACAGGAAAGTACACTCTCGGAGTGCCAGTACGGGTTCCGTCCCGGGCACGGGATCATTCACCCTTAGGGCGAACACGGGACCCAGTGTTCGCCCTAAGGGTTGTGGCGGGGAAATACAGGGCGAAGAACACGCCCCTGCACTGCCTATTCTTAGACATGCAGAAGGCCTTCGACTGTGTTCCTCGCGAGGTGATCTGGTGGGCACTGCGGGCCAAGGGTGTCCCAGAGACTTACATTGACACCATCCGAGACATGTACTACGATTCCGGTTCCGTGGTTCGGACTGCTGTTGGCGACTCGAAAGCCTTCCCCATCACCGTCGGGGTACACCAAGGATCCGTCCTTAGTCCTTACCTGTTCAGCGTGGTATTAGATGTTTTGTCGGACAGCATTAGAAACTCACATGAGCAGCCTCCGTGGTTGCTCATGTATGCTGATGATATTGCGCTCATGGACGCGGACAGGAGCAGATTGGTGCGACGCGTGAAAGGATGGAAAGAAGCGCTTGAGAACGGCGGTCTGAAGCTAAATGTAGCGAAGACAGAATACTTAGCGTTAAACTCCACAGATCCCACACCCGTCCGCATAGGCGATGATTTGGTCGAGCGCACGGACCAGGTTAAGTACCTAGGATCTGTACTTCATGTGACCGGTGAGATCGACCACGACGTCAAGGCACGCATTGCTGCCGCGTGGGCCAAGTGGCGAGAAATGACTGGCGTGACCTGTGATCCTAAAATGCCAGTCAGGTTGAAGGGGCAGGTCTATAAGACGATCATTAGGCCTGTTCTCTTGTATGGTTGTGAGGCGTGGCCGCTGCTCGAGCGACACAAGCAAGAGCTGCGTGTCACGGAGATGAAAATGTTGCGGTGGATGTGCGGCGTTACGCGTAAAGATCGCGTACGGAACTCTCGCATCCGCGGCAGCCTCCATGTCCGTGACATCGCGGATAAAATGCAAGAGAGCCGCCTTCGCTGGTGCGGCCACGTCTTGCGGCAACCGCCAGGCTACGTAGGGAACAAATGCCTGGCAATGGTACCCCCGCCGGGTCCAGGTAAAAGGGGTAGGCCAAAGAAGTCCTGGCTTGACGTCGTGGAGGGTGATATGCGTGCAAATGGTCTCACTACCATGGACGCCCAAGATCGTGCGAAGTGGAGAAGGAGGAGCCGGAAGGCGGACCCTGAGCTCCGGGGTCATCTTGGCCACGGATGCAATCGGGAGAATACGTCTATATGCAGATGATGATGAAGGTGCTATCGTCTGCATAGCAGTGAATGCCGCCAGTGGACAACATGTCGTTGATATGCAGAAGAAAGAGAGTGGGTGATAAGACGGACCCCTGCGGCACGCCAGCATTTACCTGCAGGAACTCCGAAGTTCGACCGTCACAGAGGACGCGAATACGGCGCCCCTGCAGGAAGCTAGACACCCAGTCGCACAGTCTGGGAGGCAGACCAAAGGCTGGTAACTTGGAAAGAAGCGACTTGTGCCAGACTCTATCGAAAGCTTTGGCGATGTCAAGACTAATTGCCAGTGACTCGCCATGCTTGTCCATAGCCTCACCCCAAAGATGGGCAACATACGCCAGAAGATCACCCGTTGACCGCTTCGGTCTAAAGCCGTATTGCCGGTCATTGATTAAGGAATGATCCTCTAGGTGACGCATGAGCTGTTTGTTTATTATGTGCTCGAATGCCTTGCACAGCACTGAGGTGACGGCTATGGGCCGATAGTTGCCTGGGTCCGAGCGATCCCCCTTCTTGGGGATCGGCTGCACATTCGCCTCTTTCCAAGCCGATGGCACTGTACCTGAGATGTACGACATCCGGTACAAACGCGTAAGCATTGGAGACAACTCCGCTGCGCATTTTTTAAGAACCACCGCTGGAATACCATCCGGTCCGCTGGCTTTCCGGACGTCGAGTGATTGCAGCACACCACGGACATCGCGCTGCCTGATGCGGACCTCAGGCATTGCGTGGTCACAGACGGGTAATGTCGGTGGCTGCTTACCGCAATCATCGATTCGGGAGTTTGCCGCAAAGAGATTAACCAGCAGATTTGCTTTCTCTTGCGGCTCATGGGCCAGGGATCCATCAGGGTTGCGCAACGGGGGCAGCGAAGGCTGGCAGAAGTTGGCTTGCACGGCTTTGGCCAGTCGCCAGTAGCCACGGCTGCCCGTGGGATGCGCCACTAGCTCTTGACCAAGCCGCGCTATGCGCTGGGCATCCGCTCTGACGTAAGCCCCCTTGCAGACCTTTGTGGCTTTATTGTACGCTGCCTTGAAGTGGCCCACGTTAGGATCGCGTGTGGCGCGCGCCCTTACCCAGGCGCGGTACGCAGACTGTTTTTGATTGACAGCCTCCGCGCACTCGCGGCCGAACCAAGGGCGCGCTCTGCGGTCACCGGTGACATCAGTGTATGGGATATAGTATTCCATACCTAGACTGATCTCACCGGCGACAGCAGTAGCACTATCCGATGGGTTCTTACCTTCAAAGCAACGTGCAACCCACGGGATGGACGCAAAATACTCACGCATCCCATCCCAGTCCGCTGACGAGTAGTGCCAGAGACGCCGCTTCCCCTGCGCGGGTCGTGGGGGCGCTGTGATTGGCACCTTGGAACAGACCAGACAATGGTCGGAGTTGCCTAAAGCGGCACGCACCGAAACACTGTACTGGTCTGGGTGACTCGTCAGCAGAAGGTCCAGAAGGGAGGGTGTTAGGCCCGACCTTCTTGGTATCCTAGTGATCTCCCGTACCAGTTGGGTCAGGCCATGCGCCAGAGCGAAAGCGTGAGCGGCTCTTCCCGCATGGTCAGTTTTGGCGGAACCCAACCAGATCTCGTGGTGGGCGTTAAAATCCCCCAAAAATACCAGTTCCGCGTTTGGAAACCGCTCCTGCGCATCATCTGCAGCCTGACTCAGATATTCGAAGAGTCGAGTTGTCTCAGTATCTCCTGTATGGGAACGGTAGAGGCACACATAGATCTGACTCGTAGAGCCATGGTCTACGTGTACCCATAGGGTGGAAAAGGAAGGGTCCTCTAGGCAGCGCAGACGGCGACAAGAAACATCCGCCCTAACAAACACGCACACCCCGGCCTTTGCACGGAAATTTTCCTCCATAACGTAGCCGGGGTAGAGCAAGTAAGACGTGTCGTCAGGGCGGCGTATTTGCGTCTCCGTCAGAAAAAGCATGGCTGGATTCGCCGTCTCGAGGTGTTGGTGGACGGCGTTGAGGTTTGCATGGAGCCCACAGATGTTTGTGGACTCCACCTCAAAAAGCGAGCTTGTGGGAAGTTGAAGAGCCGCTGTGTAACCATGCTCTTTGTTTTGCGCTGCCATGATTGAAGAAGGAAAGAAGAGGGCGTGAAGAAGAGGTGATTGTCGTCGCAGCACCGCGTGACAAAGCGCGGGATATTGGTTTCGTCTATTAATGTGAGGCATGGCGAGAGCCGACACGCCGAACGGAAGGGCCCACGTACCCCCCCGAATATGGTCGCCGGGTTCCCACATCCGGTCACCAACCGGCACGACGAGCCATATCGGGATTATGCGCGGCCTGGTGAGGCAGCCTCCCGGGGTGGTTAGCCCCAGTTGGGCCCCTGTACTATGCCGCGGGCGGCCAGCGGCACCACCGTTTCTACGGATCTCCCTGCCCGGCGTGTCGCCCCGCGCCATCCCCACTAGACTCCGCCAAGACCCACTGGTCCCTATAGTGCTGCGACCACGATCACTTCTGCCCGGCTATGCACCTACTGAACCCTGAACGCAATCCAACCGAAATTGGATTACTATTTAAGGGCTTTTCGCAAAGTGCACGGTGGTACCTACCCGGTCGGAATTAGTGACAATTTTGTGTCATCAGATTCCTACCACCAGTAAAAGTTTGCCAATCACTATACACATACCTACACATAGCAAAGGATATTTATGTATACTTACCTACACCTTTTCATTTGCAATTGTCTGTTAGATGTATCCATATTTCCTTTGCGGTCTGTACATATAATTTGAAATGTCTACTCGAGATTGTTTTCTCGACAATAAACACAAATGCACACGCATGTGCTGCAATAAAAACGAATCGATTCGCTATGAGTCGGCGACGGGCGACGGCACTAAACGAGTGGAGGCAGTCGCCTAGAAAAATAATTGAATTCCGAGTTGATTCCTGTGTTCCTTTGTCTTTAAAAGGCTGTAGAATATAATTGAAAAATTTCTAAAGAGAAAAGGTGAATGAAGGAGGAGGTCGACTCCTGTTTTTGTTCTTACTCCAGTAAATGACGAGCCTGAGTAGCAGAAAAGTGCGATTTTGTGCTACCATAGAACCCTAAACCTTATTTACAGTGGTTCAGTTCTCGCTAGCGAGACCATCACCACTATTTCTATTTAAGCGTATAGACAAGGAGCATAGGAAATTAAAAATTGATACGAACGTCTCTACGACCTACCTAGTCTAGACGTATTATAAATGAATTGAGAAGCTCCTCCTGGCTTGAAGTCAGTTAAAAAAATCTATCGCTGCTACACTTTAACGATTATCTGATTTTGCCCTTAATACAAATTCCGCAATTCAGTTTTTCGTTAAAGTTTCACAAGATAATAAGTTTTTAGAGTTAGGCCTTCTAAAGCTAGGGACTTAGCTCTGCATGAGACTACACGATAACTTTTTCAAAGTAAAAGCGTTATACAATCTACTTTAGAGGAACGTTTTCAGTGGGATTGCTTTTATCCGTTCATTGTCGTACAACGGAACAAAGGAGATATTACATATTCGTGACTTTCAGAGAATCGTTGGAAAGTTTTGTGGAATTCTTTAGGTTTATTTGAAAAATATTCTCGATAAAATAAATGCTTCCTTCGAGATTGAAAACGTAGATGCTTTTTAATAAATTGAAAGCACAACAGTAGAAATTAGTGAGATACATAATATTGTTATGGAGGATTCTTTATTGACAAATAGGAGAACCAGGTTCATGATGGTGAAGCGTCGTTTATCCGTAGTCGCCAATGTTGGTGGCCAAGGTCGGCTGGGGTCTCAGCGATATACCTTCAAGGGTACTCCGGTCACAAGTGCCGCTTGGTTCGATATCATCGTATACCAGTACCTTGGACCTGAATCGTAAGATAAACGAGGTTCTAGCGCACGCGGATTGTATTGTAATAATCTATGCTTGATGAATTTGAGCTCGTCCACCCCAGTAGCACCCCGTGCTATCCTCAAAAGACACCCAAGAAACGTGTACTGCGCATATAGAGTACATTTTAGGTAAAAGATATAATGTCCTGATTAATACACACTACACATTTGTTATTACTACGAGTATATTATATTATTAATAGGTACTCTATTACGTAAAACAAAATACTCCTTATATAGAGGTGCACCTTAGCTACCGGGATATACGGATACATAGCATTATATACAAAATATTAACTTACCAAGTAAATGTTGACTGTACTAATACAATGACGAACATACAGACAGATTCGCATCTGTCCTATTAGCAGCATTTATTTGTTCTACATTTAGTACAAGCTATATTGTTTCATGGTACATTTCCATTGAGGACTTAATTACACTATTACTCTTCATAGGAACGCTAATCCCAGTTGCATTGAATATTTGTACTTTGCCACTATCATACCACACACACTCAAACTCAAAAAATGGTCTTTCATTTTAGACTTTATTGCTATGGATAGACTTAAGATATAATTCAGAAGCCGACCGCATACGACAACGACAGATGCATGCAGCAGGTACAGCGTACACGGATGAAGGGGACCATTGAGAAGCCGCAATGAGTTACGCGCATGTAACGGAATCATACCTTTAGAGTCCAAAATGAAATGAAAAGAGATTCATTGTACTTTTTTCATTCATTCTACAAAAACCATTTAGTTTTAGACTTATAATGGACTTTAAAGTCTAAAATGAAATGGAGTATTTTTGCAGTTTCCGTGGTATGACAGTGGTTTTGCTTTAGCAGAATCCACGCCCTGTTCTTCTACGTCTCCTTACCATAATTTAAATCTCGGTAGTCGGGCACCGACAACTGATGTCTGATCTACCAACCTCTAGCAAGACGGAAGTAGAAGCCTCGCCCATCAATTTGCAAGTGTACCGGTTGCTAGACAAAATTGGCTGGGGATCCGAATATCATAAGCTGCAATTATAAGCACCACCTTCTCACTTAATGCTCTTAGATAGCATTAGATAGCAGTAACTTGCATTCTTTACAACCTTTAACCCCAAAGTGCACGATAACTTACCCTCTTTCAGCAGCAAGGGTTCCTATAACCTGATTTCTGTCAGGTTCCCAATGGGCCGCATGGTGCATGGCAAAGGAGATACATAAGTATTTTTTCTATCTGCTTCCCTTCTGAGAATTTCACCCTTCGCTACTGCCCTCTTTCCTTTCCTTTAACCTACTGTCTTCCTCACCCGAGGAGTGGGTGAGGACTGAGGAGGACACCTGTCCTGTTCTCCTTATTTTTTTTATTTTTTTTTTATCCATTCCTCTTCATTCCTTTAGTAGGTTGTGGTTCAGAAAGACGCTGATTTACTGCCTTGGAAACTTGAAAACTTTATTTTATACTATAAAATAAAGTTTTCATGCAATTCGTCTGAAATCTGAACAATACCGCCTTGACACAGTTCAAAAATTTCATTAAAATACACGCATTTTTGTGAGAGCTAGCCTCTCGTTTATTGTTTACGAGGTATTGTTAGTTCCTCAGAGTCACAGCCGAAGGGTATTTAAGTCTAGTCTTAGATGGAGTCTAGCCTGAAAGTCCGACAGTCTGAAACACAATATGAAAATGGGGAAAATAGTTGAAAAACATGTGAAAGGTGTTTTTAGTGGTTTATGGCAGAGCACAAACAAATTGATTGAATGGAAAAGTCTACCAAAGAGCGTCAAGGGGGTGAGTCAAGCCTATACAATACACAATTCTTCTTCTATCGTGGCGATGGCTCCTTGACTCTCAGATAGTGTTCTCCCAGTGCGCTGCTACCGGGATAGCGCTCTCGGAGGCGCACATGAGATCCTCCGGTGTATATATTTGTGTTTGTGCCCCCACCTAGCCCGGTTTTCTTAGCTTCGGCCGTCCTGTGTCCGGAGTCTGTTATAATTTAGTCTTCTCATATCGTACAACGACAAGAGCTATCAAAGTTAATAGACCTAAGCAATCCTCAATACCCCGTCATAAAATAGCCCGTCTCGGCCGTCCCGAACGAATGGTGCCAGCATTGATTATAATTTACCTTAAATAAATAATAACTAAGTAGCTGTCCCGGCGAACTTCGTACCGCCATATTTTTCCCGTTCCCGCTGCACCTATAAACCTTCCCTGGACACCCAGGAATATTTCAAGACTAAAATTAGCCAAATCGGTTCGTGCGTTCTGGAGTTACAGCGTCAGGAAGGAAAACCCGACTTATTTTTATATAGTGGATGAATGAGTGGGAGTAATCGCCTATATGATGGAATGGATGAATGAAATATGGGGTGCGAATAGGTGAATTCGAATATTGAACATTTGTAGGAAGATTTCATTCTGTACGATCGATTGTGTGATTAATACATCCCATAGCTCGAGGTGTGCATCTTCATAGCATATCTTACTTGCTACACTATATAGCATATCATAGTGAAAACGGTCACATAATTTCATAGTTTAGCTTTTACATCCTCGAGGCATGCCTACCTGCATAACACATATTGGTGGAAAAGCAGTCTCAATCTCGCCTCTCGCTCGCCTGTATAATTCACGCCTAAGACAGGGTCCTCTACACTATATTTAACTTTGAATACCCACCATAGACTAGCAAATTACCCCATCCACACGTCGCGCGTCGGCGGACGCATCCGCCGTTAACACTCGCAGACGAATCTGTCTACGTGTAGAGGAGCCATAGACAAAAATCACCTTCTCGCTTGACATCGCATAACCAGAATCCCACACCAGAAACAATAATCATTTAAAAGCAAACAATCCAACAATAACACCAACCTTATCTTCATAACACCCATCGTTATTTTAGCGCCGTCTCACCTCTATCAAAACAGTACACCCGAAAATTAATGCTAATGTATGTTACAAACGTGAAATACGTTTAGGATAACCAAATACGAATATGAACTCGTAATGTGAACATAAGTAAAACTTATTACATATTCGTGAGTCTGTGTTTCACGTGTCTAGGCATACATTATGATTAGAAAACCCTTTAGAGAAGCTACGTGGGGGGTAGGGTAGGGTACCTCTCCACTCCGCACTAAAGAAAGTTACTGTTGAATAGCCTTAAAATATTATAACTCGATTAAAATGGGACTGTGACCTACTAATATTATAAACGCGAAAGTTTGTAAGTATGTGAGGATGTTTGTTACTCTTTCACGTAAAAACTACTGAATGGATTTTAATGAAACTTTACAATAACATAGCTTATACGAGTTTTTAAAGAGTCATTCACCATCTCGCGATCGTCAAATTCGCGAGCGCGCGCGAGTTGGCAATTTTCGATTTTGAATTATTTTTGTGTCATCAACTCGCGCGTTTGTGAAAATATGACGTATTTGTGTACAGTCAGCTACAAAAACGTTGTAATAGATTAAATTAGGTACCTATTTTAAATGTCCAAGATATTTTAGGCTAGCTTCACATGTAACGCGCGTTAACGGAGGTCAGTGGTTACTCGGGACCCTTCTTGAAGAACCCCATAATTTGGTCGCTTGGGAAAACCACAACAGGGAGTCATAATACACGTATAATAGCCAATTTGACAAATTGACTCTTTTAGGGTGTTTTTGAAGTAAAATAATTTGAACAAAAACAAATGTAAAAGGGCCAATATACAGTAAATAAGACCCTGATACATGTATTCATAAAACGCTGTAATATAAATAAGAAGAATACTAGTTGTCTTAGCAAATAAGCAAAATTTCGTTAAGTCCGGTTTCATCAATCAAAAATTATAGCAAATTGAAACTTTGGAAGTCTCTTCTATAAAGTTATCATTTTGCATTTTGGCCCATATAAGTATGTACGTAGGTCCCATCTTAATAATTCGATGTGCAGATCATTTATAAAATTGGTGTTCACCCAATTTTGTTATTAACTGTACCCACAATAGAACCTCAACGGCGTGATAAAACTTATTAAGAAATTATCTAGCACAAGAATGGACGCACCTGTACAACTTTTTGTGATCGTTTATCCCGGCTCTTTCTTCAGTGTCTCCCTGTCTCCCGGATAATACGTTTGTCTGCTAATGGCTGTTACTCGAAAACATAATACCCAGTTTTACTTATCACTGTGTCATTAACGCACTTTTTTCTGCTATTATAAGTACTAATAACCGTTACAATACATATGTACTATACTCGTATATGTATTTTCACTGTTTATACTCCAAGTGCGTGTAAAGGGGGTCCACAAATGTCTCCAGACGCTCAAGTCAACTTCGTTCGAACTCTATGAACTGTGAGTCACGGAGCATTTGTTCCTGTACAAGTTAATTAGACTTATCCATAAGGAAAGGAACGGGATTCAAAGTGCAAGTTCGGATGAAGAAGATTAGTATTCTATATCAATTTTCAGATCCCTTCATCTGTTAGAGCGATATTGAATAACCATCAACCAAACATCATAATTCATAACCATGGGCGTACCCGGGAGGATTTTGCCCCACCCTGTTCTGCTCTGTCCAAAGAAACACACAATCCCCCCCCACCCCCCCCACCCTCCAGATCTAACTTAAGTTTTGCCCTATCCTAAAGAAAGCGGGGCTACCTTTCACCGCGAAGACCGCGAGGAGATAAACGGAAGGAGGGGACTCCCTAGTCAGATAAACTGATGACCTAAAGAAGTCGGCTAGGATAGACTGAATGCGGAAAGAGAAGGATCGGAAGCAATGGCGTAGATTGAGAGAGGCCTATGTCCAGCAATGGACTGCGATAGGCTTATTGATTGATATATTAATAGGCTTTTAAAAACTGTTCATACGCAGTTTCGTGGCCAGTATTTTAAGAATAGTTCAATAACCTGTATCCTGTGGCTGTGTCCATCAATCTTTTTCGCCATCACAGTACGAGAGGAACGTGTCGCCAATTTATCAATTCATAGAATACTGCGGGCCGTTTATCACGGTGCGCAATTCTAAAACGACACTTTTTTTGCTTAGACTGGCCCCCATCAAATTTTTAAGTGCACCATGCGTGCTAGCCGGTACAGTTATTGAATAACAGACGAGGCTCTACTGTCTGGGGTTGGGGGTCAGATGGTTGACGCTTTTTTTTTATACCACTTAGGTGGCATACAAGCATACGGTCCACTTGATAGAAAGTTCAGAAAGTTGTTACCGTAGTCTATGGACAACATCAGGGGAGTCACACTCGTGCTACCAACCCTGTAATGCTTCGTTTACATACTCGCGGCAGAGCGAGGGAAGTGGCGAGAGAAGTGGGCAGGGACGTGGTGTGAATGGTATATTCGTCATGCCACGAGTACTGCCGCGTATGTTGCTGCGAGTGTCGGCTTGGCGGCGCGAGAAGGAGCGGCAATACTAGCGCGATGAAGCATTCACATACTCGCGTCGCGCACACTTCGCATCGAGCGCTCGTTGTGTACGCGCGTGTCACAGTCGCAGGATTACTTCGAATTTATTATCATGACAATGACGCAACCAATCGAATGGTCCAACGAAAAATCAATAGAATTTATTGAAATGCTTGCTACGGATCTAATTAAATAATATAGGTAATACATATGTATATAAAAGGTAGGTAGGTAGGTACCTACCTACCAAACTAGAATAGGTAGGTAGGTAGGTACCTACCTACCTACCAAATTAAAATAGGTAGGTAGGTAGGTAGTACCTACCAAATTAGCCTGCTTACCTACCAAATAGGTAGGTAGGGTACCTACCAAATTAGAATAGGTAGGTAGGTAGGTACCTACCTACCAAACTAGAATATGTAGGTACCTACCTACCTACCTATTTGGTAGGTAATCAGGCTAATTTGGTAGGTACTACCTACCTACCTACCTATTTTAATTTGGTAGGTAATTAGGCTAATTTGGTAGGTAGGTACCTACCTACCTATTTTAATTTGGTAGGTAGGTAGGTACCTCTACCTACTAAATTAGAATAGGTAGGTAGGTAGGTACCTACCTACCTACCAAATTAGCCTAAGTATACCGACCAAACAGGTAGCTAGGGTACCTACCAAATTAGAATAGGTAGGTAGGTAGGTACCTACCTACCAAATTAGAATAGGTAGGTAGGTAGGTACCTACCTACCAAACTAGAATAGGTAGGTAGGTAGGTACCTACCTACCAAACTAGAATAGGTAGGTAGGTACCTACCTACCTACCTATTTGGTAGGTAATCAGGCTAATTTGGTAGGTACTACCTACCTACCTACCTATTTTAATTTGGTAGGTAACCTACTTACCAAATTAGCCTAATTTACCTACCTACCTATTTTAATTTGGTAAGTAGGTAGGTACTTCTACCTACTAAATTAGAATAGGTAGGTAGGTAGGTACCTACCTACCAAACTAGAATAGGTTTTTGAATTGCCTGTGCTCGGGAAGTTGTACGAAAAAATGCTGGCAGCCAGACTCAAGTTCTACTTACTACCGCGGATTAGTACTCGCCAGTACGGCTTTATGCCCCGGAGGAGCACCGAAGACGCCCTCTATAACATGATGGGGCACATACGTGGCAAGCTTCGTGAACGTAGAATTGTCACGTTAGTGTCACTGGATATAGAGGGCGCCTTCGATAGCGCATGGTGGCCAGCTATAATTGCACGACTGGCAGAGGAAAAGTGTCCGGTCAACTTGAGGCGAACTGTCAGCAGCTACCTGAGCGATAGAACAGTCCGGGTGAGATACGCGGGTGCTGAGTGCAGAAGAAGCACACAGAAGGGCTGCGTCCAGGGGTCTATTACGGGCCCCTTGCTGTGGAACCTGCTTTTGGATCCCTTACTCAGAATGTTAGAAGGGGATGGGGACTACGTACATGCTTTTGCGGATGACGTAGTCCTCATCTTCGATGGGGATTCTGCTCTGGAGATAGAAGGGCGGGCCAACGCCTCTCTCGAACGTGTTCGGGCGTGGGGTGTCAAAAATAAATTAAAGTTCGCGCCAAATAAGACCAAAGCCATGGTCATTACCAGGAGGCTAAAATATGACAACCCACGCCTGAGCATGGGCGGGGTGGACGTTGGCCTGTCCAACGAAATAAAATTGTTGGGATTAACCATTGATAGAAACATAAATTTTAACAGTCACATCAAAAATAAATGCACAAAGGCGATCAAAGTTTATAAAAAACTGGCACGGACGGCTCGGATCACCTGGGGGCTTAACCCCGAGGTGATCCGAACCATCTACACAGCGGTGATCGAGCCCATCATTTTATATGGGGCCAGCGTGTGGTGTGAGGCCGCAAAAAAGGAATACGTCAAGGAGAGGCTGAACGCGGTCCAGCGGGTGTTCGCTCAGAAATTAATAAAAGCCTACCGCACGGTCTCCTTGAACTCCGCACTGCTGCTGGCTGGGATACTCCCTCTGGACCTCCGGGTTCAGGAGGTGGCCTCATTATATGAGACCAAGAGAGGAGTGTCCCAGCCGTGGCTAGGGGACAGGGAGGTCGAGCGGTTGGCACCTATTTTGGCGGGCCCACACCCCGCGGAGCGGATACGCTTGGAGTTTGATAGCGTGGTAGACGAGATTCAATATAATAGTCTAGTAGCGCACGATGTCCGCATATTTACTGACGGGAGCAAAATTGAGGGCCGGGTCGGGGCTGCTGTCTCTGTATGGGACAGTCAGTCCGAGACAAGGGCCCGCAAGTTTGCTCTCTCAGCGCATTGCACCGTCTACCAGGCAGAACTCCTGGCCTTGCGCAAAGCGGCGTGTGAGGTGGAGCGGCATGACGTTGCCGCGTTCGGCATCTTCAGTGACAGCAGAGCGGCGCTCCTTAGTGTGGTCAATCCGTACTCTCATCACCCTCTTTCAGTAGAGACCAGGGATGCTCTTGGCCGCTGTCGTCAGCAGGGCAAGAGCATCTCCCTCTACTGGATAAAGGCCCATGTTGGCCTTGAGGGGAACGAGAGGGCGGATTGTCTCGCGAAGGAAGCCGCTCTAAGACTTAAGAAAAAACCGGACTACGACCAGTGTCCTGTCTCATTCGTCAAGGGAGTCCTACGACGGGGCTCCCTCGACGAATGGAACAGGCGATATCGGGAGGGGGAAACGGCCTCAACCACAAAAATGTTCTTCCCCTGCGCAGTAGAAGCATTTAAAACCATCAGGAGAATCAACATCACTGGCCTAACAACGCAGTTTCTCACGGGGCATGGTGGGTTCTCCTCATACTTGACTCGGTTCAAGCTCAGGACGGACCCATCGTGCGCCTGTGAACCAGGCATTCCTGACACCGTGGCCCATCTCCTGATGGTTTGCCCCATTCACGCGAGGGACAGGCTCGACCTAGAAATCGCCACAAAAACAAAAGTTGACATACACGGCATTAACACACTCATGACAGAACACACGGAGGCAACTATAGAATTCGCAAACAAAATAGTTAGAATAGCCAATGCCAGGAACAAGACGTGAAGGCTATTTAGGCGCATTAATGTGTTTAATGTTCTGCCTAAATAGCCAAGAAATTGTAAACAAAGGTCAGTTGTTGTATAAGATAAGAAATTTGTAAACCTAGATTTATAACAATAATTTTAAGTGTATTCATGTTAAACAAGATAATTAAGAATTAACTTATATGATGGCTTTGTGAAAATTCGAAAAACCATGTAGCTGTAAGTGTAACACTGTGAACTAGACAATAAGTTAACTAAGACTAATGTATAAGATGTTATGGTATTTTGATAATAAATAAATAAAAAGTAAAGAATAAATAAAAGCTAGGTACACATAACCCCATATGCCCCCATATCCCAACAGAGTATGAAAGGAAGTATGAAAGTGCGAGAAGAATTAATGCGAGAATGGTATGACAAAGAGAATTAGAATGAAAGAGGAAGATTTTAGTTAGGAAGTTTGTTTATTATTACTCAGTAAATAAAGGCTCTGCATTTCGCCGAAAGCAGAGGAGTAGGTACAAAAAAAAAAAAAAAAAAAAAAAAAAAAAAAAAAAAAAAAAAAAAAAAAAACTAGAATAGGTAGGTAGGTAGGTACCTACCTACCAAACTAGAATAGGTAGGTAGGTAGGTACCTACCTACCTACCTATTTGGTAGGTAATCAGGCTAATTTGGTAGGTACTACCTACCTACCTACCTATTTTAATTTGGTAGGTAACCTACTTACCAAATTAGCCTAATTTACCTACCTACCTATTTTAATTTGGTAGATAGGTAGGTACCTCTACCTACTAAATTAAAATAGGTAGGTAGGTAGGTACCTACCTACCAAATTAGAATAGGTAGGTAGGTAGGTACCTACCTACCAAACTAGAATAGGTAGGTAGGTAGGTACCTACCTACCAAAAAATTAAAATAGGTAGGTAGGTAGGTACCTACCTACCTACCAAATTAGCCTGATTACCTACTAGCTAAGTATCTAAGTAGATAGCCTAGCCTAATAAAATGCCTATACTGCATTCGGTTAGGTGTCCACTTAACTTAACTAAAGTCGTCCATCTCCATCGCAAGGCGAATACTGTATGCGGGGCAACGCGATGAACATCGCGATGATGCGAGTGTTGGGCAACGCGATGAACATCGCGATGATGCGAGTGTTTGAATGCTAGGGCATTATTCGCGTGAATATTGCCGGCAAGGCGATGAGCAATGCGAGCGGCAGTATGTAAACGCGGGGTAAGAACCTTGTAAGTAGTCGATGTAGTGTAGTCGCTAGGTAAACCCACAGTAGGGCAGGTTCATTCTTTAGCTTAAGCATGTGTCCGCTCCCGTAAAAACTAAAAAATAAAAAAACCCGACTGCTGTCTAAAAGATTGAAACAAGCTTGATAGCAGGCGGTACCCATTTGCCAATCATAAACCGAAAGAAATTTAATGGATACCGCCTGCTTGTTTCAATCTTGTTCAAGCTTGTTTCAATCTTTTAGACAGCAGTCGGGTTTTTGAATTTTTTAATAATTAATTTTATTTTAACCTTTTTAGTTAGGATATGACATCTATATATTTTTGTAATCTCCTTTTAATTCTCTTCATTTTGATACCCTACTCGATAAATTTGAATGAAAAAAAATTTTTGCCAACACATATTTTAGCATCAAAAATCTACCGTATAGTTTTTGTTGGAATTTTATGTACCTACCCTATGACACTCGGGAGATGAATACCTTTCATTTGAGACCCTATTCATCAAAATCCGTCCAGGCGTTAAGCCTGTAGAGGGGAACATAGAAAACTACATACATACATACATACGCGCGAAACACATTACCCTCTCGCTGGCGCAGTCGGGTAAAAAGGCAGTAGAATGCTACCAACTAGGCATCTCTATGCAACTAAAAAGACTGTCAAGGGAGTTATAGACCTCCCAATATTACGTAATGCAAGTAAGTTGTTGCAATCTGTCGAGGGCCTTTAATATCTAAGTAGGTATTGTACCTATGCCTCGATTTATATTGTTACTATAGTAACTTGTATGGCTCTACACAAATCTGTATTCCATGCAGTTTACCCCAAAAACAAAAGGTGGGTTAACAAAATGTTCAGTTAAAGCTTTTAAACTCAGTTAATTTAATTCCAAAACAATTTAAAATGGCGACTTAAACCCAGTTCTTTTGTTAGATCACGTTTTGCAGTAAAAAGGATTAAAGTTCCAAGCGCTAGACAATAAGTATCTAGGTCTAGTTTCAGTAACTATATTATACTAGGGAATAAAAAAAAGTAGTATTTATGTCAAGTGTGAGAGAGGATCGTACGTGATGAGGGTCGAGACAGTCCTTTCTCATAGTAATCATAATTTGCTGACCATTTTATTGGGATAAACGAATTTTCCCTTTTTCTCACTAAATTGCTTCGTGAAAAATAAGATTTTATATTAAGTAATCTGGTATTATAGAGCTATTATCCGGTATTGAGCTTTTTGGTAAATAATACTGACCGTATTTCGTGCAGTTATTGAAAAGGTTATCTCCACAGTACTGTAATCATAGGAGCCGGTCGGTAGCCGGCGTTTCAATCTGATCATAGTATGTTTTTCATAAGATTTTCCCGTGCGAAGCCATTCGAGCTAGCTTTTCAAAACAATAGGCCTACACACGTGAGTTTGCGCTAAACACTGCACTACTAAAACGGATCTATTTGTACTATGTATTACTGGTATTACATAGTTAATTTACTAACACAATAACATTACAACATCAAAACGGTTGTCATTGTCACGACATTGTCATTGCCTTAGTGTTTATAAATATTAGGTACTCGTAATTGAAATAATCGTAATACATTACAACTCTTTGTGAAACTCCGGTGGAGCAGCGGTGACGAGTTCGGTGACTGCGCATGACTTTCGGGTTTGATTTCTAGGTTGAGCAAAATGTTATTAATTAATTTTAACATACAAAGGCTTCTATTTTCTTTTTTGTATACTACACGTATGTAAATGCATGGTTCACCCGATGGGAAGTGGTTATCGTGCCCGTGTGGGGCTGCCACTCACATTCTGATGTTCTTCAAAGAACCCCATATTGTAGTCGCTTGGGGAAACCACCTAGGTATAATGCATTGGAAGCAGACAACACATTCAGAATCAGAAAGGCCGGGAAATATGTTTGTAAGACGAGAGAAAGTCAAGAATGTTTTGAGAGCTTTGTGTTAGCGCCTTCAGCGTGTTATCGCCTAATCTGTCTGGCCAAGGCCAATGTCGTTCGTGATTGGAGGCACTTCAATATTTCACCCCATGGCCGAATCATGGCCATCGCTCTAACATATTTTTTAATTGCTTTTTTTTTCATGCCGTGACTTAATTCTAACTCTTCAAGACAGCAAGAAGAAGCAGAAAAAGAAGCTTCTGTAAACTATGAAACTGAAACAATAAACTATAAACCAAGCATATACAGGGCGTCCCACGGCGATGCCACATGGAGGGAAAGTACCTTAAATCCTTAAGTTAGCTCATTTTACTTAAAGGAGACATCATTTTATTTTTAAAAACAAACAAAACTGCATTCAAAGATTTTTTAAAAATCGCTTGCCTCACCCGGTAATCGAACCGATTAAAATCCGAAAAAGTAACATCCTGTATTTTTATAGCATCAATCGATAGTGTCAATCATAAGGATCAAATCTCACTAAGAAACATGGTAAATTAAATGAAAGGAAGTTCACAAAATCTTCACTACATATTATAAAACAAAGTCGCTGTCGCTCTGTCCGTCCCTATGTATGCTTAAATCTTCAAAACTACGCAACGGATTTTGAAGCGGTTTTTTTTAATAGATATAGTGATTCAAGAGGAAGGTTTATATGTATAATACATGCATAATATTCTAGAGAAACACTGATAAAATTTAGAAATAATACCACGCGGGCGGAAAATATGGCGATACGAAGTTCGCCGGGTCAGCTAGTAACTTATAAATTCAATGCGAACAGACACAGCATTTTTATTTAAGGAACCATCAGATACGGTATCTTATAAGGTATCAACATCAACACTAGAGATACCTATCTTTGATGAAATTTATTTAGTACAATTAGTAATAATGAATGAACTTTATTACCTGTTTAGAATGTAACTTTATTGGGTAACTACATGAGGTATGTAGGTAGGGTAGGTAGTTATTTTTGGGTGCTTGATTAGAAACCTGCACGCAGTGTACCCTGGGCAACGAAGATGGCGAGAGAATTGCCCTATTGGATCAACTTATAACCTGTTAATTGACACGGCGTGCGGTTTTAGTCGGTTTGAGTTCGACATACCTAAAAACTACTGCTGACCAGCAGCGGTCTCCGCACGATAAAAAAAGAAAAGTAATTTAAATATGGAATTTTATTGTTAATATGGTATCAGATGGATGAACTTTGAGTTAAAGTGTTTTATTTTGCCAAATTGAATTTATAATTTTAGGTTTCAAGGACTTCCTTTCATTTAATTTACTATGTTTCTTAGAGAGATTTAATCCTTATGATTAACACTATCGATTGATGCCATAAAAATACAGGATGTTACTTTTTCGGATTTTAGTCGGTTCGATTACCGGGTGTGGCAAGCGAATTTTTAAAAATCTTTGAATGCAGTTTAGTTTCTTTTTAAAAATAAAATGATGTCTCCTTTAAGTAAAATGAGCTTACTTAAGGATTTAAGGTACTTTCCCTCCATGTGGCATCGCCGTGGGACGCCCTGTATTGTAGATCTAAGTTCCTAAATAGTTACTTCACCGGTCAGGTAACTTAAAATATAAATAACAAATCTTTTTAATCTACCTTTCCTAAGCCTCTTCACTTTAAGACTACAGAGCTTGTTTGTAAACAAACATTAAAAAAAAAAGAACCGGTGTTCCCAATGATCTAAGCGACCCATATAATAAGCTAAATGTACACTCGCATGATGTATTAGAGTATATAACAATCTACTGAATGTATACTGTCGTAGCATGCGCGAGCGCAGATCAAAATACGGAACTATTAGTCTCGCGCGGCATCCTAACGGCTAGAGACGTGCCTATTTGCGTGATTGCAACGTCCTAAATTTAAATTTATCGGTACATTCTGTGATAAGATAAAAAATATATAAAATGTAAATAATACATATAATTTTTTTATTATTATATCGAAGTGCTTTTAAATTTGTGCGTAGTTACACATTTATTCAAAAGAAGAAGTGAATAGAAAAACACAATCCAGTACTTTTGCGAATAAATAAAAGCTCTCAAACTTTCTGAAAAAAAATTCAATATGGCGTCAATTACTTCTGAAAATTCGGGAACACCTGATGACACCCCCACAGATACCCCCACACCTTCACCTGGTCCTGAGAACGTTACCAAGTTCAACTGGTTAAAGAGAGCTCATGCTTCTCGAAATAATCCATTCGTGAAAGCCAGACCCTCAATGACCAGAGAAAGCTCTTCTGCAGAATTGTTTACCAGAGAAAATTCCAGTGCAGATCTATTCCAGAGCTCCAGGTTAAATCTCTTTGACACTGCTCCAAAGCCTGAAATAAAAGCTGATGGATATAATAAGGTAATTAATTTTTAATCGACTTCAAAAAATTAGGAGGTTCTCAATTCGTCGGAATATTTTTTTTATGTATGTTCACCGATTACTCAAAGACGCCTGGACCGATTTGCAAAATTATTTTTTTGTTTGATAGGTTATACTTCCTAGGTGGTCCCATGTAAATTTTATCAAAATCGGTCATGCAGTTAATGAAATATCAACAAAAATCGGTTGAAGTCGGTTTTTATTTTTTTTAGTTTGGGGATTATTATCTATACAAACAAATAAAATTGTCCGTTTGTAACATTTTTTTATAGCGATAACGGTAGTATTAGTCGGTAGTCTCTCCAGTAAATAAACTAATTAATGGAAGGAGAAGCAAGATAGTGGAGTCAAAGTGCAAGCGGAATTGCCTCTCGGATGATGTAGAGAGATTTCTTAAATCATCCTCATAGCGATTTCCTAGATGCGTTTAAAGTTGACACTTGGAGTAAAATGTTCAAACGCAGTTTATAAATAAAAGATTCGTTATTTGAAACGTTAGACGTCATAACTCATAAAACAAGTCATTAATTGAAGGACTATCATATTGCGAACTGCAAATGTAACTTGACCTGTTTCAAGAGTGGATAAAACGATGCCATAATTACTTCAGATTCACATAGACTGAACTTTCCACCATATTATATAGAACGTACAAAACTTCACGGTTCGCCGGGAACCAGACTGAAAAATAATAATAAAAAAAGCTCACACAGTTATTAAGAACTCTTACAAAGCACTGCATCATAACGATGCTAAATCATTAGAACGTCGCACTCGACTACCAGATGGCTAATGATTCAATGACATATAAATGTTATCATTAAATACAAGTACTTGTCATTTAATGGATCTTTTATCATTATCATAAAGTGCCTGTGACGTCAATTTACACACGCAATGAGAGCAATGTGGTTTAAACGTGGTTTGATTCGGTCTGTGGATTGTGAGCTATCGGCGACCTATTTTGGGCCTAAAACACCCGTACGTCGCTCATTTTTAGACCACTTTATAAATGAGGTTTAAAGTTTACTCCCGTATGGGTACGTAGGCGACCAATCGGTTTGTAGATCTCACTTTTTACTCTGTTTCATCTGCCTTGAGGATTTGAAAGGGTGTTATGTTGGGTACATTTAGACGCTTGTTTTCAAATTAAATAAGGTCTTTAAAAACATGACACCAAAAACAGGTATTCAAAGAAATCATTATAATCGTAGACGGTTTATAAATACGCTTATATTACTCCATTTACTTGCCAACATCTTTGACACCCAACTGATCGGTACCACTCCTACTTATATTTTGGACCTAATTGGCAAGACAAACGAGGCCCTGCCCCCCTAGACAAGTGGCAATTCGTTGCTCGGCGTATAATGGAATAGAATCTCAAATGTATGGGATTTGACGTATATGACAGGCGTCAACGAATGTCAAAAACGTCAAATCCTATACATTTGTCATTCTATTCCATCATTCGCCGAGCCACGAATTGCCACTTGTCTAGGGGGGCTGATGCGCGGATTCTTTTGTAATCTATGCTTGGTGAATTTGAGCTCGTCCACCAAGGTAGCACCCCGTGCTTACCTCAAAAGACACGCGCAGTACACGTTGTACTGCGCGTGTAGAGTACATTTTAGGTTCAAGATATTTTTCTAGAACCTAAAATGTGCTCTATACGCGCAGTACGCGTTTACGCGCAATGTCCCGATCAATACTAAACAACGAACGACAGTCTGTCTCTGGCCTCGCCTTTCCCCTCGGGGTTGGCAGGTCAGCTTTCCAGTCCAACTACGAAATGGCCGATATTTGTTATTTTCCGTTAGGCTCTAAAACTCACACACATAATATTGTCGATGTCCTATTGATAAGCCAGTATGTCGAACTTTTAGAAATCCAAATATCCGTTCGTATGGCAGCCAGAACTGACGGCTTAACGTGCTCTCCGAGGCACATTACCGTCTTGATGTGTTAAGAATGGTTACCCATCTGACCTACTGACCTGGCTAGTATTGCTATTCGGTTAGTACTTACCCACGAGCCCTTTAGCAACAAGTTTCCTAATCTATACCTTTGTTGACGTAAGAGAGTGTTGTGTGTCTAGGGCACAGTCAAACAACCAAGTTCAAGGTTACATACAACCAACATACAAACACATAATAGACTTTGATCTAGTATAAGGACAAGGTCGTATTTGACGTAGCGTCGTAAGTCGATCATAAGTAAGGACGAAATTTTATTCGACGTAACATTTGTGACAGCTTCAAAATTCTAGGTACTATCCTTAGAGCATACAATACATTAGCTAGGTATGTATATCTTTCATATTATATGTATAATCTAAGGTAACTGGGGCCCTAGACAAAGTGACATTCTATTGATGGAATCGCGCTGAAGCGAGCCATTTTTAAGGCTTTAACAATGGATTTCGGGACATTGCGGTGGTTATAGTAATAATGATAAATTAAATAATGTGTATTTCGGACGGATCCTCGGGCAACAGCTAGTATATTTGTTTCACCTCTCTACCTAACACAAAAACTATAAACAAGTCACTCCTTAATCCTATAAACCTTCAGCTAGCTTACCTTTCTTAGTTTTACACTTATGTAGCAAACTAATTAGCCTTATGTGTACTCTTCATTACGTAAGAAAGTCTTGCGTTCAGAGCACACAAGTTCAAGGTTAAGTACCGATTACAATAGATTTGATCTGATATAAGGACGAGGTCGTATTAGACGTAGAGTCTGCGGCAGATTATTGGGCTATTCGTTATTTACTTGTTTTTTAGGTAGTTAATGAAGATAGAATCTTGATGAGTTCCATCAAATAGTTTAATTTTATTGATGATGGTATTAATTTTATGATAAACGAGTGTTGCTTGCGTTTTATGTGCAATTTTCTTGATTTTCATGCCGTAAGAGCCCCTACAAAGTATTAGAAAACATATAAAAAACATGATACCTACGTTCTTCTTGCTTTTTTAAGTCTTCTAATACATTAATCAGGACTATTATGAGAGTTATTACACTTTCTCAACTAGACTTATACAAAAATATATATCAATAAGAATAATATTTATATGTCCATCAGTCACATTGCTCTAAGTGCGTGACCGTACTTATTTTGCAATTACGAAGAGGGAAAAATCAACTGTACGTGACAAACATACAAGGTGCTCCTTGACCTCACTAACTGCCAAAATGGGTCCTCTCATACCTGTAATTCTAAGATTTATATTTTGTTTAAGAATGCACTCTACTTCTAGACTAATTTAGATAGACATAAATACATATACTCACGCTTGTAAATCCCCGAAGAGGTAGGCAGACTGTAGAGAGTGTTTTATTGTTTTTTTTTTCTTTTTATTTGGGAATGAATGGTCTATGTAGTTTTTATAGTGATATTTGCTTTGACTGTTTTGTGTGCTGCAGGTCGAAATAAACATATTTTTCTTTCTTCCTTTCTTTTCAAGAGTTTCGTTTGTCGATTGTACCATGAAATCATTTTGGTTTTCTTCCGCTAAGCTTCAAACCGAGCCGAAGTGTGTCGTACAATCGGATCTAATTTCGAGATAAATGTGAATCGATTGTCCGACTTCAGTCCGCAATTGCAGATATTTCATAGAACTGCTGTTATATATTCTTCTTATTCTTAGCGTTAATTCCCAGTCGCATCTGATGCTTTCGCCTCGGAGTCTGGGGTCCGCTTTACCAGTCTTAACTGCGAATTTGGTTAGACCTCGATTTTTTCTGTGAAGCGAAACCGAACTGTTTGCTGTTACATATAGGTACATTTCCCCAAATATTTGGTTATCACAGCAGAAGATTCTATTACAAAGTTCGCAGGAGTTTGTGAGACCGTCGACGTATCCCACGGTGTAGTGTACGGTACACCGTCAGATGTGACTCTGTAAACATAGCTAAACATAGGCGAAAAACATGCATTGTTTATAGCTGGAGGCCTTGGGTAATAATAGATTAACGAGTTTGGAGTCATGGAATTACGCCCTACTATGAATTGAAATGGACTACAGTTTTTGCTCAGGATGTTTTGGGCTTATTTTTTATTAGCTGACCCGGCGAACTACGTACCGCCATATTTTCTGATCCTGTTCCCGCTGCATATCTCTAAATTTATCAGTGTTTCTCTACAATATTATGCATGTATCATACATATAAACCTTCCTGTTGAATCACTCTATCTATTGAAAAAAACTGCTTCAAAATCCGTTGTGTAGTTTTGAAGATTTAAGCATACATAGGGACGGACAGACAGCGAAAGCGACTTTGTTTTATAATATATGTAGTGATGATTTATTGAAACTTACATACATACAATCACGCCTCTATCCCCGGAAGGCAGAGGTGAAATTAACACCCACATGTCACCAATCATTGTATTAGGTCCCACGTAATAGGGGGTGAGCCTATTGCATGCGTCTGGGGTGTATATATCTGTCTGATGTTAAACAGCTCTATCCCTTGGTCGCCTTGTATCGACACCGCATGGGAGGAAATGGGGTGGCCCAAATTCTACTCTGCCGGTAACCACGCACCGTTTTGAAACTTCTTCCACCTAGCGTTATTCCCAGTCGCATCCGAAGCTTTCAGCTCGGAGTCTGGGGTCCGCTTTACCAGTCTTAACTACGGATTTGGCTAGACCTCGATATTTTCCGTGAAGCGATTGCCATCTAACCTCCACAACCCAATGTTAACATTAGGCGATATCGAAGCTTTGCAGCTAGACCGTTGTTTTTTGGACTTTTTAGGGCTTCAACTACGACCGCCATAGGTGTTTTTATGGCAACCGGGACCGACGGCTTAACGTGCTCTCCGAAGCACGACCAGACCAATGCAAATATCCATATTTAAAGCACACAAATATTTGCACTGAGCGGGGATCGAACCCGCGCCTCCTGCGTAGAGCGTTTTGAAACTTCATGCACACACAAATACAGACGGATGCCATAGGCATTCTCTAGCACTCAACCTTATAGGTGGTGTAGAGAATAACAAAGTAGGTGCATTATGAAAGGTGACTAGATGAAATTAGTACCTATTCATAAAATACCTCGGGGCATATATGTCTTGAACCTTAAATCTTCCATCAAGGGGTTACAGTAAATAAAATAATGTAGCTATAGTAAACTAGCTTTTGATCGCGGCTCCGCCCGCGTGGACGTCGGTTATCGCGACCAAACATAGCCTATGTAAGGACATAGGGGTCGCGATAACCGAGAAAGGTCTCAAGGTCTAATCTACCCTATACCAAATTTCATCGAAATTGGTTCTGTAGTTTAGGCGTGAAAGCATAACAGACAGACAGACAGAGTTACTTTCGCATTTATAATATTAGTATGGAAGTATGGATACGGATAAGATATTATGAAAAAAAATATTTTGTAGAAATTCTATTTTTTTTAATCATTATTTTTTATGAGGGTTTAATGATAAAATGTATGGTTATTAAACTGATCAGTTGTATCTGCTAGATAATTAGGTCTTAGGTTATCAATATTATTTATTAATAGAATAAAATATATGAAGGCTAGACAGTTCATGGCTGGGGTCCTACTGTACCTACTTTACGACCCTACACATGTACAATCACGCCTCTTTCCCTGAGGGGTATGCAGAGACCACATGTTTCCACCTGTTACGATCCTGGCGTACATCTTTCGCTTCTTTTACTTTCATAAGTGTTTTCATAACATACTCCCTGGTTTAGGGTAGGCACGACCATATGCTTAAAATATGTAGTGGAGTTCCTGGGGAGGTTACCTTGGGTCGCAAAGATTTCGATAGGGCCCCAGAAACGTAAAATTTAAAAAAATATAGATATAGACAGCTAAACTAGATCAGTCAGTTCTACTTGGTTTTATATAAAACGTAATACGCTTTGTTTCTTATTCTTTCGTACGGAAATCCTCTCAGATATCTCCCTGCCTAATCCGCACACCATCTTTCGTCTTCAGATGGGTGTAAGATTGCCTATAAATCTATCAGCCTATCGCAGTCCACTACTGGACATAGGCCTCTCCTAACATTGGGAGGCCTACTGTTTCCACACTAGCCAGACGGGTTGGTACAGGGTTATATTTCGAGTTTTCCTTCTCTCGCAGTGATATCGTCTGCGTATTGTTCCGTTAGTCGCCTCTTATGACACCCTTTGGATGAGATGGGGCGGTGATGCTAGTATTCTTTCTCCGTCACCTTGTGGTGGATTGGTACGGTTTCGTAGCCGACCGCATACGACAACAGCCGACGCACGCAGCAGATGAGCGAAATTCATTTGCAGCTTCTCAATGGTCCCCTTTATCCGTATCGGAGATTAACAAGTAATGGGTACGCTGTACCTGCTGCATGCGTCTATTGTTGTCGTATGCGGTCGGCTTCGGAATCATACCTTAAGGTGATTACATACGCAAATGACTTTGACCATACAAATGCTCAAGGTCATTCGCTCGGATTTGAACCGTAAAAATCAGTAAAACCAATTTTAATAGATAACTTTATAGGCGACGATTACTAACTAAGAAGGTCACGTCATGCTAATACACTTATTTAACATATATGTGATGTTTTAGATTATTTGGATACATATTGTAGAAAATATTTGGTTTCATAAGAAAGAGTAGAGTGATGTTCGAAGCCTCTTTTCTACTATTTCCTCCTTTTTTATTTGATTTATGAAAAGGTGAAGTTACTCTGTATATCCTGTAGAATGCAGGCACATAAATTCCAGATCTGTATGTTTTATATTTATTAATTAAAACGGTTTTGAAAATACCAATTTTTCGATTCTGACCTGATTAGGGGCCTTAAGACAACCCTATGGCTCCGGCTGACCCAGGTCTCAGCTGATTCAGAGCCATCTCTATTAATCTCCAGTCTCGAGATGGCCCCTTCGGGAATACACTATGTACGTTGTTAAGAGTTCTGCGGGCAGTTAGCCCATTACAAGCCTCGTACAATAAGCGTGGACGGGAAATAGCTACTTTAAAATGGTCATTTCGTTTCATTCTGAAGTTAGTTTTACGGTTTTTAACCGAGTTTAATACAAGGAAGTTCTCAATTCGGATGTTTATATTATTTTTATGTTTGTTATGTTATGAGTTTAAAAACTCCGTCATTATATTGAAGTCATCATCATCATCCTCATGGAGACCTATTTTCCTGATTGTATCCGAGCCCAAGGTGACCTTGGAGCTCAGGTTTCGCCTTTCAGGCTCTTCCTCCTCCACTTCGCACGATCTTGGGCGCCCATGGTAGTCAAGTCAAGATTTCTTGGGCCTTTCCCTTCTACGAGTACCTGGGCCCGGCGGATTATATTGAAATATTTGCAATTATCTTTTTGGCTCTGACTTCAATACACTTTTTCTATGTACATTTTTGTCTATTGAATCAAATCTGTAATGCAGTTATCTCTCACTTTGAAGGTAATGAATGCCTTTTGGGATTTGAAGTATGTTTAATTTTGATTAAAATTTGACTTTACTGGAGTAGATATTGATACGTTGTAACCTTGTAACTCTTTTGTAAATACTTACCACATAGCTGACATGAAAATCACCGTGTCGTTTTAGTCAGTTCGAACCCGATATACCTACCCACCTAATTTTAGTTCCGGTGAGGTAGAGTTCGTGGGTAATACTCTACCTATTTGGGTATTAATATAATAACAATACATGCATTGTTCTTGTAGGCCAATCCCAATACAACAATGTAGTAAATAATATCTATAAGTATTAATAACAATCGAAACAATGTTGTATTACACCTTCAAACTAGGTCATCAATCATCATACACATACAAATATGTATGTTTGAAGTTTTAGCTTTTTTTAAAAAGAGTTGTACTCGCGACTTCGTCCGCAACATGAACTAAGATTTCTCTCTCTCTAAACTTAAGAGCAGCGTTGTCGGTGGAGTAATCGCCACTCTTCTCTCTCCTCCGCCAAACCCTTGACCTCCTGGTACGACGCAACTTGTATCTTTTCCTTTATCTGTGCCATAAACGTTCCTCTTGGTCTTCCTCTTTTCCTCTTTCCTTCCACCTTCCCTTCCATGATGTTTTTTAAAAATAAGTCGTGTCTTATCAAATGACCAATCATCTTTCCTCTTCGGTCCTCGATTATTTATAGACCTTCTTTCCTGTACCTTGTTTAGTACTCTTTCAAGTGTCAATCTTTCCGTCCAGCTTATCCCTTCCATCCTTCTCCAGCACCACATTTCAAACGCCTCTATTCTGTCGCCATCCCCCGGTGTCATAATCCACATCTCACATCCATAGAGTGCAATGCTCCAAATACATATAAGTTTTGATAAATCATTTCCTTATTGCTAGTGATATGTTTTTTGCCTTTAGTACTAATATTTACAAGTTTAATTTTTATACCTATGCGGAGCCTTAAACTTTTTCCAATGAAAGCCAAAGTTTAACCTACGCCTTATATGTACCATCAAACTATCTATATCTCGATTAAATCGGCCCAGCCACTTCGGAGATTACCTTCCCAGTAGAAACAGAAAGACAGACAGACAAAAGCTATAAAAACGATTTTTATTATTATTATAGGATCGTATATCATCTTAGGAAACTTTTAATAACACCACGGAGTCTGAAAATATGCACAATAGAGAGCTATACGATTACATTTAAAAAAACTTTCGGGACAGTCTTTGGGTCTGCCGATATAAGTGAAAACTATGTAATTTGTGACGTGACGTAAGGTGACGATGAAGCGATCCCATGAATTCTATTCATCCCAAAAGTGCAACTAAAGAATCACTTCAATACTAGTAGTAAACGTAGTAACTTTTATCTTATCTGTCCTTCAGAGATGCATAACTACATAGATGCTAAACAAAGCTATCTAGTCTGATTATATTCTAAACAATACCATACAGGAACAATAGTTTATGAGAGTAACACGAGGCGAGCTAATTATATCAGTAGATTGTTCATCTGGTGAATGTTAAACGAGCTACAGATACATGCGGTGCACGTGACCAGGATATCGACATGATGAGGAGGCTCTTGTTCTAAAATATTGTAGTTTTTGAAGAGAAAATACAGGTTGCGACTGGAAACAATACGCACAGTCAGGTATGAAAGGAACTTCATCCCACGCACGCTTAAACTGTGGAAGGAACTCCCTGCCGTGGTTTTTGCGACTGCAGCATAGAGTTCTTCAAGAAGGGCATTAGAAGGTTCTTATGGGGTCGGCAATGCGATTTCGACGTCCATAAGCCACGGTAATCGCTTTCCATAAGGCAGGCCGATTGGTCGTACTGCTGACCCTGTTAGAACAGAGAGTTTCTGTGCCGTCAGTGCAGAACACAAGCAGGACAAGCCTTTGGTCTTTTCACTGACGGCACAAAAATTATCCAGTGAGCTCTGGCTACCCTACTCACCGAGAACACTACGTTATTATGGCCGCGGTATTCTGTAGGGTGTAATATCCTTCCTTACCTTCCCCAGTTTGGTGGACGGCCTAAGCGTCGAATTTACTGGATAATTTCAGTGCTCAGTGGACAATAATTTTGATACAATTTACTCAACCATTTCTGGATTCAAACGACTAGACTAAGTACTTGGTTCGAACCATTTAATGTCTAGACGTCTAGAGTAACAAACATGTCCCTATGAAGACAGTTGTTCTATTTTCAGCCTAGGGTTATACAGGACGTAGCTATGTAGAGAGCATAAAAATGAGTAGCGTCCCTTGTGACGGGATAGCATCGGCGACAAATGCAAATGTACTGGATGTGCAACGCATAAGAATCGTTTGGAATATAAAGGATGATGTTATTTCGAGATAGGTATATTATAATCTCTAGCAAGAGTGATAGCCGTGATAGTGATAGTTAAAATGTCTACTATATCTGATAGAGCTGGTCAAAACCCCCGCTCAGTGCATATATTTGTTTGCATGAATATGGTTATTTGCATTGGTCTGATCGTGCCTCGGAGAGCACGTTAAGCCGTCGTCGGTCCCGGTTAGCATATGAACATTCTATGGCAGTCTTTACGGGTAGTTGGAACAAGTTCAACGACTGGTCTAGCTGCAATACTTCGTTATCGCCATTGGGTTGTGGACGGCAGATGACAGTCGTTTAACGGAAAATATTAAAGTACAGCCAATTCCGCAGTTAGACTGATATGCAACTGGGATTAACCCTAGGATGAAGAAGATCCAGAACTGGTCAGTGTGGTCATATTTGTACTGGCTAACATACTAGCCAGTAACAAACAGACCTGTAAAAATACCTATACGTATTACATTGTAAAGTACCTACATAAAATTAGAACAACACCTATTCTTACACCAGCTTCATACGTCATACGCACATGTACGTCATTGATACGCCATACAATTATTATAAATGGCCGATGAAGATATATTTATGTTACCATTTAATAAGGTCGGATATGAACAGGCGCCATGTTATGACGCGTTTGTTTCACACACGCACAAGTAATCGTTGTAAATGACATTTAATACTGATGAGGTTAAAGTCGTTATCGTAGCTATTTCGATATGGATATTGATGAAAGGGTTCGTTTGAAGCTATTCTCGATTTAGTGCATCAAAATGTAGGTCGATTAAATCGACCTGACCTACATACGCGTGTTATTATCTTAAATTGTAACGAAACTGTGGTGCTTTTGCCTTATCTTAGGTAAAAGCACCAATGGGGGACACTTTAAGGACAAATCAAACTTTTCTCGACATAATTACGTCCTTTTTTCGTCGCCAATTCAAAATTTACTCACGTCAGGTGTTGTAAATTTTTGAACGTGTCTTCTATTTAGATGCCATCATGTAAACCAAATGGTGAATTTTCTTAAAATATAGGGCTTTTTTCGAAACTGTTATTTTGGGTTAGTGTCCCCATTGGTGATTTTACCTTACCGAATTGATTTATTTCTTGTTTGTTTTACATACACGGATATTTTTCTGTGGCAGGCCGAGACAATAGTCCACCATTTTTTTTTAAATAGAATATTAGCAACCGAAATTACTAATATTCCCGTTAACCCCTCCAGCTAAGCTAAATTGCTTGTGTTAGGAGTGGGTTCATGTCGGTAGTGTAATGGCCAGGATTCGAAACCGGGACCTCTTAATCGTGAGGCCGACTCCTTAACCACTAAGCTACCGACGCTTCGAATGTGCTCTTCTACTTGCATACCTTGCACTTGACCCCTCCGTGTCCCGGAAAGCACGTTCCGTTCCGGATGAAAATGAAATATCGGTATCAATCGTCATGGATAGTTGGAGCACTAAAAAGTCCTGTACTATAGAACTTCGACATCGCTAGATATGGAGGTCAGATGGCAGTCGTCTCGGTAAATAGACTGAAGGTCGACCTCGTAGGATAATGACTTCTACACCTCACAGCTTCTTCTATTGACTGTATACCTCTGAAGCCCAGTGGTTTTTCTCTCTTGATAAAAATATGAGTAGGTAATTATAAGTCCCATGTCATTAAGGTAACTGATCAAAAAAGAGCGTATCCTGCGGATTTACCTACTGCAAAAGGCGGCCACCCACTAACAGTCCGCCTGCAGTTTTTTACTATTTTTTACTATTTATTATCAAAGCGTGAAGTATAATATGTGTACAGTCATTTACAAAAACGTTGTAATAAATTTAACGTAGGTACATTATGCAATTACACGGCTTAGGCTCCGCTCGCCCCCTGGATCTCGACCCTTGCGATTAAAATGCTCTACTCGCCCTTTATTATTTTGGTGTAGTGACTCGCATACAACAATTAATTAAAAAAAAATACAAATTATACATACAATTTTAAATGTACAAGTTGTTTACGTGCCTACATAGTTACATGAAGTTGAAGCCAGTAAAAGCGTGTTTAAATAACTAAAGCATGTCATGTATTATCAAGTATTCGATTAAATAGCTTTTTATCTTACTTTTTGTCAATATTATAGTGTCATAATTCAAAGTAAGATGCCTAATGTTAACATTGGGTCGTGGAGGTCAGATGGCAATCGCTTCACGGAAAATATCGAGGTCTAGCCAAATCTGTAGCTATGACTGGTAAAAGCGGACCCCAGACTCCGAGCTGAAAGCTTCGGATGCGACTGGCAATTAACGCTAGGAGGAAGAAGAATTCAAAGTAAGATGTCAGATGTCAATTACAAATTGTTATCACTGTCGGTTATTCATTAAATACAATAAATACCAATCTTAAAAAGAAACTAATTTTAATTTGCATCTCACGTGGTTTAATTTATTAAAGTTGTCGCATTAAAGGTATGCTTCCGATGCCGACCGCATACGACGATAGACGCATGCAGCAGATACAGCCCATTACTTGTTAAACTCCGATACGGATGAAGAGGACCATTGAGAAGCTGCAATGAATTACACGCATGTGCTACATGCGCCGGCAGTTGTCGTATGCGGTCGGCTAAAATTTAAATTTATTTGTGATACCCTGCACGGTGGATCAAAGCGGAATAGAAAATATTATAAAAATAAAATGATTCCCCAGGGTATCAAATACGGGGTATCCAACCGGAATAACTCAAGGAATCATACCTTAACGTGTGCTATTCTAGTGCACTGGCACTTATTGTCATACAATGTCCGAATTAATGTTTATTGTGAGGAGATGAGCTCTGGGCGAACAGAGCCAGTTTGTGGTCGCTGGCCGAAGTGGGATGGCGAACTCCGTGAGTTCTCTTTTTAATACACCCTTTATATACAGTTTCTTAGATAAAACGTCATAAGTGACATTGAATTTTTAAAGAGAAAAGGTCCTAAGTGTTGTTGTAAATATTTTATAGCGTAGTGCTTTTTCTGTCGTCTGTGGTTGTCATTTAAACCGGTAGAGGGTTTCAGAAATATAGTGATTAGTTGATGCATTTTAATTTGCAGATGAGACAGTGTAAATTGTAATGAATTTAATGCAAATAGTAGTAAAACTTTCAAACATGGCTATATAGCTAGGCTCCCGTACGGAAACCATCTAACACTTAAACTTTGACCTAGTACCATCAAAGACCTCCGCCGGCCAACGACACCACTCAAGTGCGGATGGGCGAATTATTTCGTTAGCGGCATTTTACGAGCAAATCTCTGCCTCGTTAGTACGTACGACCAAAAACTGGTGTGTGCCGGTGCCACGTCATACTATAGAGGCTGATGTTTTTATGAGTAATTATTACACCATGTAGGTGATATTTGGCTAGTATGAACTTTGAGCCGTGGTTACTTTGGTAAAAAATGGATAGGCGCCCAAATATGTACTAGTGTTAAAGGGGGTTAAGCTTTTATACGCGCAGTACAAGTATTTTGTGTGTCTTTTGAGCACTCTTGGGTGCTACGGCGGTGGACGAGCTCAAATTCATCAAGCATAGAGTATTACAAAGCAATCCGCGGGCGCCAGAGCCTCGTTTGTCTCGCGATGTAGGTCCAAGAGACCCGGTGTCCTGGGGACCCTGGGGTATACTTATGGTAGTCAGTCATTTTCAAAGTGAGAAGCAAAGCCTTCCTAGTGGTTCCTTTCTTCAAAAAATGTATCCATGAATCAGCGTTTTTCAAATTTTCATCCCTAGGGAAGGGCGTAAAATAATGGATCATCGTATAGAAGTCCCTCATTTTCAAAGAAGGAATTCAAATCTATTGGATTTCGAAAATATTTTTGTTCCTTACGAGTTACTTATGTATTATCGTTAAATAAGGGGTTTGAAAGCTTATATGGACTATCCTCATAAATTGCTATGTTAGGCACTTAATGACATATCTAGGGCACCTTTTTCGAAAAGATGACTTTCACCAAAAAATAACTAAATCGTGGTGACATACTTTCACACAAATCAATACATAATTGTGTCAATACACTAAAACCGTTATTAAAAGACGCTATGGTTGAGGTGTGGGATGGGACTTCGTCATGAAATGCCAATTAGAATCGGTTATAATCATGTTATTGATAAATACCGCAGCGAAACATATAAAAATTTGAAGCGAAAATAATAATGTGTCTGGTGAAATCATTTCACTACACGGCACATTATGTAGTAGGTACACGACCTATGAAGAAAGAAGAAATTCTTTCTTTTATTTATTTCCTTTCTTTCCCTTCACCCACATTCGGGAACGACAAGATAGCATTTATACAGAGACGGTAGAATAGACAAAACATGTCTGTAGTACTTATCAGTTACAAATACTTTGGTGGCTTGATTGTGAGTATTTGTGAGTCAAATGAGATACCTCAGTACCTAATCCTAACTGTAAGTTAGTGACTAGTTAGATCCTAACTGTTCAGGTAACTGAGCATTTAAGTGACTATAATACTCAAAAAGTAAATCATGAGGATCAATCTCTCTAACAAACATGGTTATTTTTTTCCGGGTGAAGATGGAGACACCGTGGTTCCGCACCCGAGGGGCTATCTGAAAGCCAGAGACATGACCCAGGGTCAGCCGGGTGCGAGGGAATTCAACACCAAAATAAAGATTAAAGACCAAAATGGCATGGCACACACCAATGACTTTTCGAAGTTATGTGTGTATTTATCGGAGGTTTATAAGTGCCCAGTTAATGGCAATAGGCTCGCCACCTATTACATTGGGACCTAAACATAAACGGCGAAATGTGGGTGCCAGCACCTCTGCCTACCCCTTCGGGGATATAGGCGTGAGTTTATGTTATGTTATGTTAGGACCAAAATTAAATTAATGTGTGTGCAAGCTGTGGAATGAACTCTCTACTGTGGTTTTTCCAAGCGACTACAATATGGAGTTCTTCAAGAAGGGCATTAGAAGATTCTTACGGAGTCGGCAGCACGAGTGTGATTTCCTTCTTCTTCTATCGTGGCGATGGCGCCTATTCTCTCAAATGGTGTTCTCCCAGTGTGCTGCTACCTGGATAGCGTTCTCGGAGTCGCACATGAGGTCCTCCGCTGTACATGTGTGTGGGCTTGTAGCACACGTCAGCAGGTGGGCCCTTGTCTGTGGTGTAACTCCGCATTCACATCTCAGGTCTGCCCCACCTGAGAACCCCCACCTAGCCCGGCATTCTTTGCTTCGGCCGACCCGTGTCCGGAGTCTGTTCAGAGACTTCCATCTGATCCAGGGCAAATCATGTCCAGGTGGTGTTGGTGTTGCTCACGTCCATAGGCCTCGGTAACCACTTTCCATCAAGTGGGCCGTGTGCTTATCTGTCACCTAAGTGGTATAAAAAGATTATACTTATTGGCACATACCGGTGCGCGCTATATTTCTTTATGGCGCTTATGATGCGATTTTGATTATAAAAGCTAGGTACTATAAATTTTACGATTTTCTTTATGTGCTATAAAAGAACAGCGGTGACCCGGAAGTTCCTTTTATTGGTAGGATATTTAACCTAGTAATAATCCTGAAGGAAATTTTGAGGTAGAAATGATAACGTATATAAACCTTTCATCATCTTCTTCTTCATCTTAGCGTTAATCCCAGCCGCATCCGCAGCTTTCACCTCGGGGTCTGGGGTCTAACTGCGGATTTGGCTGGACTTTAATATTTTCCGTGAAGCGTTTGCCATCTGACCATTATAATAAACAATATGCAGGGTGGAAATATAAGTCTCGGTCGCAAAAATAAGTTATGGCTCTTTGAGTAAAAGTGCTGTGCCTGTTGGCATTGAATTTATAAGTTAAGATTTTATGGACTTCGTTTCGTTTAATTCACCATCTTTGTTAGAGAGATTTGATTCTTATGATTGACACTATGGATTGATGTCATAAAAATACAGGATGTAACTTTTTCGAATTTTAGTATGTTCGATTACCGGGTGAGACAAGCGAGTTTTCAAAAATCGCTGAATGCAGTTTTGTTTTTTTTTTAAATAAAGGAATGTTTCCTTTAAGTAAAATGAGCTAACTTAAAGATAGGTTGATGAAAGATAAGGTTGTTTTCCTTCAGGGTCCGATTTAAAAAAACAATTAAAAAAAAAACAATTTACACTATTCACTTTCAGATGTCAAATAGGTACTTATTAGTGTTTAACAAACTAAAACTGAGTAAATATTAATTAGTAATGTATTAACTTTATGACACGACATCAATCTACTTTGATAGTCAACATTCAAAACTATACCAAACCCCCTTAACAACGATGGCTACCGCATTTTAAACTTTATACCGAAGCATGAGAACTCAATTTCTTTTAAGCTATACGAGTATCAACAAACGTCTAATTCAAGTAAGTATTTCATCGAATCCAGTGATTTGTTTTCCGTTTATGAGCACGTTTTACGATGTTTATTTGAATACTAAGTCGTTTGAGAAAGTTATTTAGACAACATCGCATACATCTGGAGAGTATCAGGAATAGAATCGAGAATATACAAATGAAACTTGGTCTTTTAGCTAAGAATAGTCTTCAATCGATGTTCAAATCTTTATTTTTCGTTACTAGCTTGCGTTTGGGGCAGTCCATTAATCAAGTGAGGCCCTAAAAGGGGGGGGGGGGGGGGGGGTTGGAAAAAATCTCGAAACATCACCAGGGGGGAAGGGAGGGGTATCACGTGTATTAATTTTTTCTTATAACTCGCGATTTTTGTCACGATTCTTAGTTTTTTAGCATTAAATAATGAATAAAAAAATACACGTGATTTTGTCTAGGGGGGAGGGGGGGGGGGGGGGGTGTCCAAAACCTCACCACGTATCACCATGGGGGAGGGGGGGTTAAAAAATTGCTAAAAAATCATCACGTGATTCATAGATACCATGAATTTTATCAGCCTGAAAAAGTTGCATGTCTCTAAGAATCTTAAGATCGATACAAAGATGAAAGGCAATAACGTATTATAGACTGACATATTTTCACTATAGCCTGTAGCCGTTTGCAGGGGAATTACTAAAAATCCTTTCTTAGAAAGTAGAAGGCATCAACTGCCAAAATATCAAGTTCGTTACTAGGTATCTACCTACGTACTAACTATGAAACGTATTTAACCCGCAATAGGATAGAGGTAGGACACAACGGTATATCCGTCCCAATCAAGCAGTCCGACTGGGGAAGTACCGCAAATACCGCAGCCAAATAACCTCGTATCATGTTCCCAGCGGTAAGTAGGGTATCCAGAGCTCACTGGAGAGATTTTGTGCTGTCAGTGAATAGACCAAAGGCTTGTCCTACTTATCTTCTGCGCTGACGGCACGAAATCTCCCCATTCTTACAGGGTCGGCACGAGTGTGGCCCCCCTGGTGTTGCACTCGTCCATATGCCACGGTAATCACTTTCCATTAGGTGGGCCGTGTGCTTATTCTGCGACCTAAGTAGTATAAAAAAGGACCTGAAGACAGTTTCATCTACTGCAAGAAATAACTTTTTTCATTCGTGTATTTAACGTGCGGACCGAATTTTCGGACATTCTATTTTTGCCCTACAGAATCTAATCAAATATTCTACATAACAATGGCACCCTAGCCAATATTATGTCGATTAGGGAATTCTCCTCGGTCACGTAGCGCTCGGCCCACTTATAACGTAACAAGATTCGGGGTTTATCTGATTTGGTACACATCGATAGGTATCAGGTTCTGCCTTCACGAACTTATTGAACCAATATTGGAGATAAATATTTTCTAGGTTCGGACTTAAGATTTTGCCGGTCTACTGCTAAATTTCGATATCGCCAGTGGATTGTGGATGACAATGGCAGTCGCTTTACGGATAAAAAATAGTTTTCTTTGTTGTGCGATCCAACCTTATTCCAATTTCCCATAATATACACAAGTGTGTGCAGCTTTGTGAGAAAAAAACATGTTAAATTCTCTTCAATATCAAAACATGTTAAATTCACTTATCTGCTTGGCAATTATGGATTTTAACGAAACTCTCCATTAGGGAGAGAATAGCATGCCGCCAGAGCCTCGTCTTTTAGTTAGTAGGAGTACTGACTTTCAGATTCATATGAGGATGACTCTGGCCTCAAGGATGTTAGGACTTACTAGGGGCTTCTAGGAGAGTGGTGATTAGATCATAATAAAGCTGGTCAAAGTATAAAATCTCATGCACAATATTTAATATATTAATTTAACAATTTGGTCTATTCGATATCGCTTAATGTTAACAACATTGGGTTATGGAGGTCAGATGGCAATCGCTTCACAGAAAATATCGAGGTCTGGCCAAATCCGTAGTTGAGACTGGTAAAGCGGACCCCAGACTCCGAGGTGAAAGCTTCGGATGCGACTGGGATAGCGCTAGGATGAAGAAGAAGAAGGAGGTCTATCCAAGTTTTGTCATGCTTGTTACTTATTTTTACTAACCGACTTCAAAAAAGATGATGTTCCCAATTTCACTGAATGTTCTTTTTTCACTTCCAGGGCGTGTCCTTCATCGGTTGGCATCAGCGCACCACGCTGGAGCGAGTTCTACTGGTGATCAGCGCTATACTCTTCGTGGCATTTCTGCTAACCATCACCCTACTCCTCACGATTCGAGGACCTACAGACCTGCCAGTACCACCGTGCTATCAGCCTGACACTTCAGGTAGGTTTCAATAACTTCCGGAAGCGTCGCTAACTTAATGGTCAAGTACTCAGACTTACGATCGAGAGGTCCCTGGTTCGAATCCTGGCCATTACACTACTGACATGAACTCACTTCTAACACAAGCAATTTAGCTTAGCTGGAGCGGTTAGAGGGAATACTACTAATTTCAGTTGTTAATTAAAAAAAAAATAAGAATAAATCTGCCTATGTTTTTGTTAAAAAAATCATAAAATGAGGTAAATTATTCTCGCAACAGTAGTTTCCTTTGAAACGGAACTATTTATGGTTGATCAGCTACGGTGTAACCTCGGATATCTGTGGGTGTAACTGATCAATGTCCATAAAGAAATGCATACAATATTAAAATATTTTAAGTCGGTAACTAAAGTAAGAACAATAAAAGGCGGTAATTTTGACAGAATCTTGAAAATGTCGGTTAGAACTTGTCCTTTTTCTATTATGGTTTCAAAGTTGAGAGACCACTGCTTTCAGTTTTATTTGGGTTCAAAAATCTTGGAAAAAATACAGTTTAATGAAACGCATTGTTGGAAATGAATGAATACTGTTGTACTGTATTGGAAGAATAGTTTATAAAAGTCATAAAAAATAACCCTTATAGCATATCGTTGTTTTCTTCTTTTTATTATGGCTTCAAAGTTGCGGGACCACTGCCCTCACTCACTGATACACTGACTCATTAAATCTTTTATGGTAGGTTTCCAAAAGTAGTTAAATATCCAATTCTCATTCCAGAACCCGAAGTCTGCCTGAAAGGTTCCTGCATATACACGGCAAGCGAAGTCATCCGAGCATTGGATGAGACCCAGGATCCGTGCGAAGACTTTTACGAGTTCGCCTGCGGGGGATGGATCAAGAACAACCCTATACCGGAGGGCAAGTCCAATTGGGGCATCTTCAGCAAGATCGAAATACAGAACCAGTTGATCATCAGATACGCTCTTGGTAAGCGCCTTGTTAAATGAAACTAATATACAGGCAAAATATTATAAAAAAGGCGAAAGTTTGTAAAGATGTTTGTTATTCAATCACGCTCTAAAGGCTGAACGGAACAAGCTGAAATTTGATGCAGGGATAGATTATAGTTTGGAATAACACATAGACCCGCGATGGTTTTCCCAAGCGACTACAATATGGGATTCTTCAAGAAGGGCATTAGAAGGTTTCTTCAGGGTCGGCAGCACGAGTGTGACGCCCCTGGTGTTGCAAACGTCCAGAGGCCACGGTAACCACTTTCCATCAGGTGGGCCGTGCGCTTGTCTGCCACCTAAGTGGTATAAAAAAAATAGACTTTTTTTAACCAGGTAATGGGTTTTGGGAACGGGATCAAAATAAGCTCGCTTTTTCAATTTGTTTCTCCACCTTTCATGCAATCTCGTCGGTTTAGCTGCTCCTTAACTATTTTTTCTTTCTAGGTCAGAAAATATTTTGTGCTTATTTACCTATTTTATTTCCTATTCGTTACGCTATTATTTTTAGAATAGCAAAACCCTTCATAAACATCCGCATATCGATATAGGTACACAGAATCTGTGCCTTGTGTATGTGAAAATTATACGGTCGAGTGACGCCCGAGCCAAGCCTTACACATACGCACGTACGTATGTATGTATGTACGTAACGATCCATAAACAGGTTGCTAAAAGTTCACAGTAAAATTATCATTGTTATAATAATATACTGAACTAAATCCTTTGATTTTCCGGTAGGTACATGTTTACATAGACGCAGTATACAATAATATTGGCATATTTACTTTTTAGATATGTTAAAAATCACATATTTGGATAGAGGCTGTCGGTACAGCTACCGACTATATGCCAAAAAATCTAACTACCTATATTACTAAACTGAAACGAAAGTATAATTACCGACACAAGTGTTATGGCAACAAATAATACATAGGCTAAATCTATCGCCTATTATTAGGTACTAAGCTATATTTTTATTAAGTCTTTGAAACGATCTTCATGAAACTTGACAGTGAGTTATTACTATTAAACTTCGATTTCGTCAGTTTTTCGTATAACTACGTCATCCAAGTGAACGAAGTTGTCAATAGCAGTAGGCACATGCTGTAAGAACATTTCGAACGATCGAACGAACTCGAAAGCTGAATCTGTAGGCACATGCTGTAACTTGCATCTCGAATGATCGAAGTGAACTCGATAGCTGAGATGTTTGTTACAGCATGTGCCTGCTGCAGTGATATTTCAATATCGCATGCTGTTTTGTTGATGTCACGTTGTCGAACACGTAAACATACATCACCCTCATGCTCAAGAACGTGACGACACATTTACAGCAAGCAGAATGGAAATATCGCCGCGGATTGAGCTGTCGAGTTCGTTCGATCGTTCGAAATGTTCTTACAGCATGTGCCTACAGGTCTGGTAGTAATGACGGCACAGAATCTATCTGATCTTACAGGATCGGCAACACGAGTGTGACTCCCCTGGTGTTGCACTCGCCCATAGGCCACGGTAACCACTTACCATCAGGAGGGCCGTGTGCTTGTGTGCGATCTAAGTAGTATAAAAAAAATTAAAGTCAAAATTCAAAATTATGTTAAGATATACAATTACCGTTATGATCTTTCTTATCTGGATTTTCTTTAAAAACATAAATGCATCGATTTCTATTACAGAATTTATCATCCTAAAAAAAAGCGAACTTATTCATGGATTTGCAAAGTTGAAAGTTGATACTATTCATGCCTGTACTCAATCTGTTCGGGTGCCTCATTTCTGGTTACAATACTCTCGCAGAGGCTGACCTATTTCGATATTTCAAATTACACGCGTTAGTTCAACCGTGCATACCTTCAGCAATTATATACCTATGTACCTGTATTTATTTTTCTGTGAGAAATCGCTTTTGTCGTTGATGATACCCAGATTCGGCACCTTTTGAGCTGTTCTAACCAAATAAGTATTAGACTACTTTATTAGTGTTTCATTGTGAATTACAACGAGAACTATCATTTATCATCCGACTTTATCATCGTGTGTACACAAGCTATTAGACCCTCCCATAATCTATGAAATATGTTATTTCGATAGGTAAATACATCGGAAGGTGTATTTTTTAATATGCCTGTGCCAAATGGTTATATTATAGTGGAGTTTGTTTAGGGATGGGTGTATGCAGACGTGTAGGTGTTTAGTTAATAGTGCCTTTTACGTGATTACTATAACTGTCACTTTACTTTTTTTTACTAATCTGTACTATTAAATATTTGTATATTGAAAATGTTTGTCCGTGATGGACGCAAAAACTACTGAACGGATTTTGATGCAGTTTTTCTTGTTAGAAAGGTTATCAGACTTAGAATCTTACGTTCCTTTGATTGCAATCGGTTGAGTAGAACCGAAGATAAGAGATCCACGCGGGTGGAGCCGCGGGCGAAAGGCTAGTATACTCGTACTATAAAAGTAAAAAAAAGTAAAGTGACAGTTATGGGAAGGCAGTAAACTTACCTACGCACTTTACTAAAATTTAACTCACATTTGAAAAAAGTACCTGCCCTGTCAAAGTGCTGGTTGCCAGTGGAGTAGAATAGAACCTTATCTCTTCCCGTAGAAGGCGACTAAAGGATAGGGCTGCCCTTCATGCGACAGTAAACATACAGACAGATAAAGTGTCCGCTTGGCGGCAATAAGCACGCTCCCTATTACGTGAGATCGCGAAATCATAGTTGGCGAAATGTACTTCTTCAATGCCTTACCACAGAATAAGTAATAGTACTATTCACAGGCGTGAATGTATGTACTAGCCGATGCCCGTGGCTCCGCCCGCATGAAATTTCCTATTCTCATTATAAAAAGTAGAAGCCTATGTTTTATTTCAAACAGTAATCTATCCCTGCACAAAATTTCAGCCAAATTCGTGCAGCCGATAGAACGTGATTGAATAACAAACATATAAACATCCAAACATCTTCACAAACTTTCACATCCCTACTAATATTATAAATGCGAAAGTAACTCTGTCTGTCTGTCTGTCTGTCTGTCTGTCTGTCTGTCTGTCTGTTACGCCTAAGCCACTGAACCGATTTTGATGAAATTTGGTACAGGGGTATATTAGACCTCGAGAAAGGACATAGGCTATGTTTGGTCGCGATAACCGACATTCACGCGGGCGGAGCCGCGGGTAAAAGCTAGTTTATAATATAAGTTAGTAGGATAATGTACTGTGAACATTAAAAGCGACATATTCTTCACATGAGACTTTTACATACGATCAATCACGCCTTTATCCACGGAGAAATAGGCAGAGGTGAATTGACTAGTTACCACATTTCAAAAATCATTGTATTAGGTCCCACGTAATAGCGGGTGAGCCTATTGCCGTATTCCGGGCACTATTGATGATTCGAGTCAAGTGTCCGAGGCTGAATCTGGGCTGTATAACACCCGTATTCACAAACGATACTGTGAGGTCTCATAGTGTGCTCGAGCGCATAGGGCTGGTAAAATTAATTCACAAACATCACGGAGCAGCACTGCAATTCACTAAGCGAACACAACGATGCGAGGCGCAACGTAGATTGTCATTGGTCAGATTGTATCACGTCATTGGAAATCGACCAATGACAGTGTCTATCGCGCACATCGTTGCGACTCGCATCGTTGTCGCATCGTTGTGCTTGCTTAGTGAATTGCACAGCAGTATCTAACGCAGTGCGTTCCCTCAACGAAGTATTACTTAAGTGTTATCAATGAATAAAAAGGCTTGCTAAAATGAACGCACTGAGAATTTGTCGTTCTTTGCACAGTTTTGGTAGTACGCATAGCGAAGTATTGTTTGTGAATACGGGTGTAAGACTTCTCACATTCCTATGTTTTCCTTTTCAGAAAAAGTAAACATCACGGAGCCGGCAGACGCTGAATCCAAGGCCCGCGTCTACTACGATGCTTGCATAGACACCAACGAGACTATAGAGAAGCTGGGCGAGAAACCCCTGGTGGCCGTCATCAAGAAACTTGGAGGGTGGCACATACTGCCCAGCACTATGGGAAAACAGGAGTGGAATCTGCAGAAACTTGTGCAAGATGTTCAGAACACGTGAGTAGACTTGTGTCTTTTGATGCTAATTTCTTACATAGAGGACCAGTAATCTATATAATTTTGAGTTACGTTCATGTGCGAGAAAGAAGGACTTTGGCCTTAGACAAAGTGACATTCTATTGGCGAAAACGCCAGTGGAATCGCTAATTTGTAGTATGAAATTGACATAAATCATTAATACAACTATAGTTTTTTTATGAAATTTGAGTCTTTGTAACTCGAAATAGGTACATTATTTAACTTATCATTATTACTATAACCACCGCAATGTCCCGAAATCCATTGTGCTTCAGAGCGATTCCAACAATAGAATGTCACTTTGTCTAGCGAGAAAGAGGCTCCAATTAATATACACCCTGATTTTATAGTCATTTTGGATAAAAAGATTTTGAACACAGTTTCGATAGCAAATTCTGAAAGTATTGATGATATGGTAAAAAAAACCTTTTTTTTTTCTTTTATAATTGTACGGGAATAATGTACTTGTACAAGTGAAAGGAATAATGTATGGGGTTTGTAATTTTTATTTTTTTTTCGCCAAAATAATACTTCCAGACGATTTTGCAATCGAAACTGTGTCCAAAATCTTTTTATCCGAAACAACTATATAATCACCCGGTATATAATCCTGAGTCACGTTCATGTGCGAGATGTAGGGATAGAACTATGCTCCATAATAATATACATAGCTCCATGCCCATATAGCTCCATATCCCAAAGAAGAATGTCGATAACCGACCACCTTGCTCCTAATGTTTTCAATGTATCCTCAAATTCTCATTTCTTCGATGTTTGTCATAGTTCTCGAAGAAGCCTTGAAATAGATTGATTGCTTTTTCATTACTTCATCTAACTTGCCGTCTAAATAATTACTTTTTTCTTTGTAATTTGAACACAACCGCTTGGGTGGCTTGGGCATAACATGTTAAAGCTCAAGATTTTTTAAATTTAATAGTAATATTCACATGGTTAAGTTTCATGTATTTGCGAATTTCTTTGAATATTTTTAAAGCCGAAATGATCTATTGATATGATTAGTTCAGGTAACAATATCTGATATTCCCTCTGCAGATATAATCTGGGAGGTCTCTTCAACTGGGCAGTCACGGAGGACGATCGCAATTCCTCTCAACACGTTATCGTGGTAAGCATGAGCCGTTTCTTTGAGCACAATCTAAGGATCCATTCTCACTGAAAGAACTGCAGTTTTAAGATTAAAATCAGTGGTTCAGAGCCTTAAGAAAACGTAGATAGGTTTTGCATTGACAGATTATGATATTTTCTAAAGTTTACGCGAATGTCACTCATTGAAATAAAAACACTCTTTAACAATCATACGAAATAGAAATGTCATAATATTTTTTTTTGTTTTTCTTTCTAACTAAATTGCAATCACGCGTTTTCAAAACGTGACGTTACTGAATCGGGCCAATGATGTAATTACATAATATAGCTTTTTATTGATCATCATTTCTTGACTTAACAGCTGGATCAAGGTGGACTAAACCTGCCTACTCGAGACAACTACCTCAACAGAACTGCCCACAAGAAGGTCCTTGACGCTTACCTCGACTATATGACGCGCATATGCGTCTTACTAGGAGCGAATAAAACCGAAGCACGTGCGCAAATGAACAGAGTTATACTCTTTGAGACTGAACTAGCGAATATCACAACCCCCTCCGAAGACAGAAGGGATGAAGAAGGACTTTATAACCCTTACACGATAGACACTTGGCAGAAACAAGCTCCCTTCTTGAATTGGAGTATGTTCTTCAATGATGCTTTCAAGTTGGTGAATAGGACAGTAAGTATTTTTTTAAACAGTAGAATGTCGTTCTAAATATTACACGTTATTGTCGGAACCGTCTTCTTCATCAATTCACTGACTGCGGATTTTTCGGACCTTGATATTTTCCGTAAAGCGACTGCCATCTGACCTCCATAACCCAATGACCATTGTGGTTGAATTATTGAGGGATTACCTAATGTACGGCAACCGGGACCGACGACTTAACATGCTCTCCGAGGCACGACCAGACCAATGCAAATACCTACCCATATTCATGCATCAAATATTTGCACAGAGTGGGGATCGAACCTGCACCTGTATACAGCACTACCTTTTCAAGGCTGTTTGTGTTAGGCTCACCAGTAATAGAGTAGCCTCAGTTCAGCCCTGCCCATCACCCGTATACCAATGAAGGCCAAGCGTTATTTAGCATTCACCAGAGCTGGATATAGCTTCTACTCTCTATCTGAAGACTTTATGGTATTGATATTTTCGTAAGGAATTCGAACTACAATTATTTCCACCCTCTCCTTTCCTACACAGGACAACACGTGCAAGATTTAGATGTCACCCACATACGGTGCAGAATATTCCATTAAGAACCAAACGGTTCGGTGACTCCTTTTGTCGCACCATTTTAAGACCTGGAATTCCTTACCAGCTCACGTGTTTCCCTCCTCATACAGTCACGAGTCCTTTAACCGGAGCGTGAAAAAGCATCTGATGAGGCCGTCAAGCTGAGTGCCACCATTGTAACATGGTGACCCTCTTTCAAAAGACCGCCTTCAGCTTACCATCAGGCGAGGTGAAGTCAAATTAACGTGTCCTACATTAAAATTGAAATATTCAACTACTTTTTTCTCAGATACCGGATACAGAACGAATAGTGGTATACGCGCCGGAATATTTCAAGAATCTTACTAAAGTCATCAGAAAGTTTAGCAAGTCCGAAGAAGATAAAAGGTAAATGATTAATAGACTTATAGCCTAGTAGCTGTGGTCCTTGCCTAAGCTCTAATCTATACTTGCATTGATTTAAATGTTACTTAATATTAATCTCAATACAATGAGATTGACAAATACCTGTACCTAACAAATTTCATCAAAATAGGTTCCAAAGAGCGTGAAACTATGACTGTGGACATCTATATGAACTTACCCTGTTACATTCCCTCACAAACTTCAAAACACTCTACTAAGGCATTATTATTTATTACTTACCTACTAGCTGACCCGGCGAACTTCGTACCGCCATATTTTCTGATCCCGTTCCCGCTGCATATCTCTAAATTTATCAGTGTTTCTCTACAATATTATGCATGTTTTATACATAATATAAATATAAACCTTCCTCTTGAATCACTCTATCTATTAAAAAAAAACACTTCAAAATCCGTTGCGTGGTTTTGAAGATTTAAGCATACATAGGGACGGACATACAGCTACAGCGACTTTGTTTTATAATATTATTATATAGTGATAGTGATAATAATACAAAGTTTTATGGTGTTGTCTTAGAAAATTACGAATTTTCAAAGAAACTTTTATTTCTTTGAACGCTGTCATACGTTGTTGCGTCATTGACTACGAAACATACACTAGTAGAAATAATAAGGTAAAGAATAGTCGAAATCCAAATCTGGCGGAAAACGTACTGATGAAGAAAATTAGGAGGAAACAAAAAATAACGTTGAATTTTTTTTTTCACAAGTAGGTAACACCTCTTTTCGCACCTTTCAGGACCCTCACAAGCTACATGATGTGGCAAGTGTCCCGATCACTGTCGACGTACCTCTCCAAGTCGTTCAGAGACGCGACTAAGATCTTGAGGAAGGCGCTCTTCGGCTCCGAGGGCACCGAGGAGTCCTGGCGGTACTGCGTCACGGACACCAATAATGCTATCGGTAAGTCTGTGAATCTTTCTTTGTGCTAAAATTGTTTACCTCTCTGATAGACTTATTATCTGAATAGAATAATTACTTATTAAGGCATATAATTATAATTTAATAAAAAAAAATCTTAATAGTAAAAAAACTATCACCCCATATACAATATGGATACGACATATAGGCAATAATTGAAACCATATACTTGGTACCCCCTAAGCTTCAAGCAGGAAAAGTTTGAACAAAATTGGTCCAGTATTAAGGGCAGAAACTAGAGTTTTAATTTTATAGAATTTGAACAACTTTGAGCACTCTGTAGAATCGCATGTTGCCGCTTAGCTGTTCAAGTAAGTTACCTACTATGCCTATTGTTGTGTGTGTGTGTGAAGTTGTTGTGTGTGTCTGTGAAGGTGTGTGCGTATTTATTAATGACTTATGACACAGTCAATGACTTTAAAGCAATGGATGAAACTATTTAATGACTTATACAAGTGGTACACGCATTTTCTACATTTATTTTAATAATTATTTTGTTAGAAAATTTCGGATTTTATAAATCAGGGAATTTAAGTTTAAATTTAATTTGGTTCTATTCCTACGGACCAGGATGCTTCGCGGTTTCAGTATTTGCACATATGTCGTATCCATATCGTATACTATATCCCCAGGTTTCGCAGTCGGCGCCATGTTTGTCCGCGAAGTGTTTCATGGCGAAGCGAAGACCCAAGGAGAGATCATGATTAACAACATCCGCAACGCATTCAAGATGAACCTCAAGAACTTGGACTGGATGGACCCGGAGACCAGGAAGGCGGCTGAAGTTAAGGCTGATGCTATTACGGATATGATTGGTGAGATTTACAATATTAAAAAATGTTACACAGCAAGTAGCGCTGTTTGAGGGGGGAGGGGGGGGGGGGGTAACAGGGGACATGACTCCCCCTCCACGTCTAATTGAAAAGCCTTCCAAACAGGTATTTTCTGAAGAAATTTCCGCACATGCCCCCCCCCCCCCCCCCCCTTCTCCCCCCCAATGTTGTATGACCATATGTTATCCAAAGACGCGAAGATATATAACCTGTCAAGAAGGTTCTCAATATACCCAACCAGCCCAGAGGATGGGGAAGACCTCCCCACTTGGGGGAATAAATTTTATAAAGAGATGGATTAGGCACACAACTGAAAACAGAATTACGTACACATTATGTAATCACGCCTTTATCCCCGTAGGGTTAGGCAGAGGTGAATTAACACCCACATATCGCCATTGTATTAGGTCCCACGTAATAGGGGGTGACCTATTGCCGTATTCTAGGCACTATTGTTGACTCGAGCCATGTATCGGAGGCTGAGTCTGGGCTGTATATATCTGTCTGATGTTAAATAGCGCTATCCCTTAGTCGCCTTGTACGACACCGCATGGGAAGAGATGGGGTGGTCAAAATTCTACTCTGCCGGTAACCACGGAGCTTCAAAACAGAATTCTCTGGCGCAAATGTACAGGGAGACTTGACCCCAGATAAACTTGGAATATGGGTGGGACAAAGAGAAGAAGAATCACAGCAAAAGTTAGTGTTTTTGGTTCTGTTGAGGTTAAGTGATGTCTGATTAGTATTAACTATGACTTCCGTTGCGAGGCAGCAGTGCATTCGACTTCTACGTTAGACTTTGTGAATTCGATTCCCACTCATTGCAAATATTTGTATGCATGAATATGTCTATTTTTATTAGTCTGGATGTTTCTATGTATAACAATGTATGTATTTACAAAAAATATAAACCTATATAAGTATTTTTATCCGCATTCTATTAAGGTTTATGAGGGAAGGAAGGTTTTTATGTACTCGTATAATACATGCGGGAATGGGATCAATATTCCAAGCAGGCGGGGCTGCGGGTAACAGCTATTGGTTGTCTTAAAAGGCGACTAAGGCGGGATAAGGCTGTTCTCCATCCGATAGTAAACATACAGCCCATGACATAGTGCCCGCTAGACGGCAATAGGCTCGCCCCCTATGACGTGGGACCGAAAATCATAGTTGATGAAATGTGGGTGTTAATGCACCTCTGCCTACCCCTTCGGAGAACAACAGGAGTGAGTATATCTACGTATGTGTTAAGCAATATAGTTGGTAGGTAAGGATGGACAAGTAAGATGCGACACGTACGGTTACAAATGTGTTTATTGGCCGACTGGCGTTCGTAGAGCGAGCGCCGCGCAGGACGCTCTCGGGTGTGCGCGGGAGACGGGGGTGTAAGGGCGTGGCGCGCATGCGCCGTGAAGCGTGCGCATCGCGCGACTTGTTGCAAAGCAAGCAAGTAGGTAGGTACTCGACATTACTGTATGTATAACTTGAATCTTCTCTGTCCCTCAGGTTTCCCCGATTACATTCTCCACAAAGATGAACTGGACAAGCAATACGAAGCGCTGGAAGTGAAGCCCAACGAGTATTTCGATAACAACATCGCTTTCAACGTGTTCAGTTTGAAGAATGACCTGAAGAAACTGGACAAGCCTGTGAATAAGACTAAGTGGGGTAAGTAGTGATCAATTAGTTACCCTATTGCAGACCGTTGCTGCTGTGAAATTCTCTAACACAACGTTGCGACAACCTTGAGATTGTCATAAAAAAGCATACTATAGGACAGATGATTATATTAGAGACAAAAATGTCGGGCTTGAGCATGGTGCAGGCCCCTCTTAAAATTATTTTTACCATACTTAATCTTAGGTGAATTATTTTATTATAAGTTTTTATTTTATTTTATATAAGGCTTTTATATATACTTGACGTGAGACAGATGTACATACGTTCATATTTAGACTTAAGAAACCACATTTTGTGAACTGAATGACGTCCTAAAAATGCCGCAGTGGAGTTTGTTGCGCCTTTTCTTCTCCATTAGCGGCTAGGAAGCGGTGGTAAACTTAGTTTTAAGGAGAATTTGACGTCAAAAACTGTACCTAACAGTGTTGCACTATTTTGAAAATAAAGAAAAAAAAATTGGTGCGATCTCCAGTGACGTCACCCATTCCGACCAATGACAAATTCTATCAAGGTTATCACAATGTTGTGCTCGACGCTGTGTGCTTTTTCAGGTCGTCAGTCCATCTAACTAGGGGCCATTCCACCTTCCGTTTGCCTCCTCGCGGTCTCTACTCTTTAGATTCTGTGCTGTCACCGCTGAAGACAAAGCAGGGCAAGCCTTTGGTCTTCTAATTAACAGCACCTCTCCAGTGAGCACTGGCTACCATAGGCAATTCCAAGATAAAAACTCACAATTAGTTTTTTGTTAAATGGTGTGACTACTTCTCAAGGAACTCCCACATTCGATCCCCGCTCAGTGCAAATATTTGTGTGCATGAATGAATATGAATATTTGCATTGGTCTGGGTGTTCCTATGTATAATATGTATGTATTTAAAAAAAATGTATCTAAGCATGTTTATCCACATTCTGGAACCGATAACACAAGCTAGTTGAGCTATGCTTAGTTTGGGTCTATATAGCGTTTTGTAGAATGTCCTACAATATTTATTTATTAGACAAACTACTTTTTTCAATCCCACATTGTATAAGCCTATTACCGTTAACTAGCCACTTTTTCAGGAAACGTGTGCGTGAACCTTGATCTCATTAGTTCACCGGGCCACAAATTAACCTTATTTTTAAAAAATCTCATACCCAGACTACTTATAGCTACTTATAAAATTATTTACAGGCATGACCCCTTCAACAGTTAACGCGTACTACACACCCACAAAGAACCAGATCGTATTCCCCGCGGGTATCCTGCAGCTACCCTTCTACGACGGGGACAACCCCAAGTGCGTGAACTACGGAGCCATGGGGGTTGTCATGGGACATGAACTGACGCACGCGTTTGATGACCAGGGTCGGGAGTATGACAGGTGTGTATATTGAGGATTCTAAAATCTGAGCAGGCTGTGGTGGGACAGCAGTAAATTGATTATCTGATTTGTTCACTGACTTATATAGTTACTTTTCCTATATAATATTTAAAGGTACGGTGACATATCCATACTAATATTATAAATGCGAAAGTAACTCTGTCTGTCTGTTACGCTTGCACGCCCAAACCACTGAACCGAATTTGATGAAATTTGGTATAGGGGTAGATTAGACCTTGAGAAAGGACATAGGCTATGTTTGGTCGCGATAACCGACATCCACGCGGGCGGAGCCGTGGGCAAAAGCTAGTCCTTTATAAAATAAAAAAACATATATCCTTTATGGATAAAATCCCCTAATTAAAATAAAGATTGAAATTAAAAGTGCTTTGAATTTAGGCTATAGAATAGGAATAGGGGAAATATCACCCTTTCACTTCAAATCAATGCTAAGCACATCGTGAAACTTAATCACGGTTGGTCGGTGTGTGAGACTGCTAGAGGTTTGAGCATGTACTCCTTCCCTTGCTCTCAATCTCTTCTCTTATCTCTTACTCACGCTTACTCACGCTCAGCAAGAGAAAAAGAGAAGCAATACCCTAGCTCTTCCTCTCTAGAAGTTTTTCTGATACCACCCCGGAACCACTTACGGTCAGGAGGTCCGATCGGCATGAGAGCAAGAAAAAGATGGCTTTTTCCTGCTCTCATGGCTCTCGAGGAGGATGGTCACCTCATATTATCACAGAAAATAAAATTAAAAGATACAATTTGTATCACCTTACTTTGTAAGCTAGTAGCGCTACGTGCTCATTACAATATCGATCCAATCAACACCTAAGCTAATTGCGTGTCCACGCCGCACTATAATGCTAATTCGCTACAATCACGCGCATGCAATCCTACAATAATCTGATGACGTCACAGGCGACACACGTACTGAATGATAAACAAGTACCCTATTCACTATAGACAATTTAGATAATCTGTGCAAAGGTCCGAATTTTAGTTTCCGAAATCTCTTTTTACCTGGACTCTGTTCAAGCAGCCAAAGACTTAGCAAGCTACGCTTGGTCAACGATGAGTACTCATGGCTAGCCAATGTCGCCAATTTACCCGCCCTGTATCTCTTCTAATTTGATCAGAAGATGATCCACTTTTCCAGACTCTGGTTGAGGAGCGAAACTCCTGATAAATATCATAAAAAGGAGCTGACGTATAGTTGGTGTTGTTCGTATCATCTCCTATGACCTGCAAAACCAGCAAAATCGGCACTTCCAGAGGGTCCTATTTATTTTAATGCTTCTTATTAAATTACATTATTATGAAGCAATAAAATAAACAGGACCCTTTGGAAGTATTGCACAGGCTTGCGTGAACTCTCTGTTCATGACTCCTCCAAAGTAAATGGAAGTTGCAGAATGCATGGGGTGGGCGTGGGTTCATGCAACCCGGGATTTTATTATTACTAACGGACATTTTTCTTTCAGATTCGGTAACCTAAACCAGTGGTGGAACAATAAGACCATAGCATCGTTCAAAAAGCGAGCGGAGTGCATCCAGAGTCAGTACTCCGGGTATGGCGTGGAAGGACAGCATCTCAATGGAAAACAGACACTTGGTAAGTATATTATATTAGCAGCATTTGGAAAAACTAAAGGTGACTTTTGGAGGATGCCCACACTAGTACGGTTGAATAAACGCAGAAAAATTTGTAAATTCCCAAAGTGATAGGCAGAGGTGTATTAACACCCATAATTTGCCAACAATGATATTCGGTCACATGCGAGCCTATTGCCGTCAAGCGGGCACTTTGTCATGGGTTGTATGTTTACTATCAGAATGAAGAACAGATCAATCCTTTTGTCGCGTTCTACGACACCCACGGAAAGAGTTGGTGTAGCCCTATTCTACTCTAGTGTGTGTGTGAATCATTTTGTGGATTCAGGGATGCAAAGTACTCAAAATGATCTTAATACCTACTAATGATCGTCCGAACTAAAGGTGTACCAAATATCAGAACAATCAGTACACAGGAAGAGGGGAGTCAAGTTCGAGCTGATGCTTACTGTACGATTTTAACTCCAGGTGAGAACATAGCAGATAATGGCGGCTTGAAGGCATCGTTCCACGCGTACCTGGACTATATGAAGGATGCTAAGCAGAACATTACCCTCCCAGGGCTGAAGTACAACGACCGGCAGCTGTTCTTTATATCGTTTGCTCAGGTAAGATGGACGAACTTTAAATCCATACTAATATTAAATGCGAAAGTTATCTGTCTGTCTATTTGTCTGTTCGCTTTCACGCCTGAAACACTTAACTGATTTTGATGAAATTTGGTTTATTAGGGGTAGATTAGACCTTGAGAAAGGACATATACTCGTATTTGGTCGCGAAAACCGACATCCACGCTGGCGGAGCCGCGGGCAAAAGCTGCTGACTGATATTTCTTCTACTTTAGGAGGGATATTTGTTCTAGGATCTGTAGTCTTTGAAACCGTTACGACAAGGTGGTCGATTTTGCCTTCGTCCGTATCTGTGCCTGTGTATTTTTAACGGCACGACAGTTGCGGACTGGAAGGTGCATTTCTTAACCTATTTTCACCAAACTTGTACACGAAACTAACCCGCATTTTGTAGCGAGTTGGCGATGAGTGCTAGTGTTACCATATCACCACCTGAAAAATCCCTCAATTACTTAATTTAACCATATTGTATATTCAGGTGTGGTGCTCAGCAATGACAAAGGAATCAACAAAGATGCAGATAGAAAAAGACGACCACACGATCGCTAAGTACCGAGTCATAGGTCCTCTGACGAACCTCCGGGAGTTTTCCGAAGAGTTCCACTGCAAGGTTGGGTCGAAGATGAACCCTAAAGAGAAGTGTGAAGTATGGTAAATTTGCTACTGGGCTTTAGCGCTATGAGTATGTTAGAACCCTTGTTGGTGATTAGAATAGACATTAAGATAAACGGTACGCCGATGACAGTAAAAATTAAAATCAATCAATCAATTAACCTATCGCAGTCCACTGTTGGAAATAGGCCTCTCCCAATATTGAGAGGCTTTGGTCTACTTTTCCATGCTTGCCAGATGGGTTGGTACAGGGTTTCATTTAAAATTTTCCTTTTCATGCAGTGATATGCATGCGTTTAAAGTGTACTACTAGCCGAAATCACTGGTGGGAATTCCCGTTAACTGCTGAGGAAAGTTGAATGGTTTATGTCAGGAGTGGATTCACGTCGGTAGTGTAATGACCAGAATTCGAAATCAGGACCTCTCGATCGCAAGGTCGACTCTAACCACTAAGCTATGTGTTTAGGTGAGGTGCTCAAAGAAGTTGAAATACCCATCAGTCAATAAACGAGTGTTTCTATTTAAATAATGATAACTCCATTAGTTTTTAGTAATGTGACTATTATACACACACAACACATTACACATTACTAAAAACTAAAACTAAGTACATTGGTAAAACTAATAACTAATGGTAAAATTAATAGCATTCTCGATACATAACCCTACCAATGAATAGATATGGCTATCCCATATCTATTCATTGGTAGGGTTATGTATCGAGATGTTTAAACTAAAACCACAATAAACTTAAAACTCCAGTCATAAATACAAGGAGATTGTCTATTCCAATCACCAAACAAGTATATGTTTTTAGGGTTGCCGCAACCCAAAGATTTTGATATTTATATTGTATGTATATATGAGCTTAGCTGTTGTCTAGAAAACGGGTAAATGAGTTTATAGAAAGTTTTGTCAAAATAATACGCAGAACTTTTCATGTACTTTGAAGAAAATAGCAATGCCATTATTAATAGATAATGTATAGTTCACACAAGATAAGGTGTTGCTAGCATTTAGTGCTGCTTCTGCCCACAGCCTTAAAAATCATGACAGATTATGAAGCAGTTTATTGCATTATGTCAAAAAAAGTTGTGCCACTTTTTAGTATTTTTTCTTTTGGCAATTCAAAAAGAGAGTATGGGCCATTCACTGGCAAACATTTCACCCAATATAAAGCCAGTGTTCAGTGCTTCGGCTGTAGTTCAGATTAGAATGTTTATACTTTCATATACGCGGGATTGCCACTCATATAGCTGTTAATGAATTATCAAATATGCCTTATACTCTCCTTTTTGACATTATTAGAATATATTCAATTACATACAAATGGTAAATGATTATACATAGAATCACTTCGTTTTTTAAAAGACCGCCGTTCTACATTGATATTGATGAAGTTCCTAAGGTATGCCTTTAGAAACAAAAACCTTTGGAAAGAACTATACTTATTTGGTTAGGTATTTCACTAAAAGTAAACAATCTAGATGTGACTTTTTACACAAACACATAACTACAAAATCAATATATTTTTTTTAAATTGAGTTTTTTAAATAAAAAAATGTTATCTTTAGTTAATAGGTACCTAACCAAACGGACTATTAATACAAATTTGGGCTACCTACAAAACAAGGACTTGATTCATATTATTATATCTTATAATAATAAAAACTTATAGAGCTTCCTTGTAACTCGCATAAGTATATAGAAATAATTGCGAAGTGTCTTCGCAAACTGTAAAAAGCGGGCGGTATTAATTCTCAACAAGTGTAACAAATATTTATTCGAAATATATTTATATTTTACTTATAAGTTGAATGTATTAAAATGTGCAATGTGTAGAAATAATGTACTTATTATAAGTAAAATATTCGTAATAGTGCCATCTATAAGTTCCAACTGTCAACAAAATTTAGTTTTGTAGACCATTTTTTTATAAAGATGCTGGTCATTTTTGATGTAACAATCTTTATTTTATAAACATTTGTGTGATATTTAAATGTGTTTTGATGTTTCGTAGGTACAGTTAGATTCAAAAATGTGTACTGTGCCCTTTTCAATATTTATTTTGCAGGAACACAATTTTGGGCCCAACTGTACAAGATAACTATTTTTGTATATTTTACATAATCAATTTTATTTTATCGGTGTTTGCTTTGAAATGTTTTTTAACCAATTAGATTATAGTTGTCTGTGTATATTATAAGAGCAGGAGTACAAATGGTTGTATGAGAGTGTGAGAAATCGAGCTATGTTTGCTTAATTGAATATAAAACATATTTCTATTAGTGGAATATTATTACCAATTTTTAACTCTTATCTTAGTATTTGTTTTTATTAAATTCATCAAACATTTGGCTTTGAAGTCTTCGATGTTTCTGCAAATTTATGACACTGTAATCATAATAATTATTACTTATCAAAACATTTTCAGGATTTAGTAAGTAACTGACGCCTATACCTAAATGGTATTCAGAATAATGGGGGTTAAAATATTTATAATATATTATACACACGCAAGCCTTTATCCCTTTGGGGTAGGCGGGAACAACAGCCCGCCATTATTAAAATATGTACCATCATACAAGTATCAAATATGACAATAAACTTCTTGTCTCTCAATGTCATAAGACATTTAACGTATCGGCAACCCCCGCGTATAATATCGAAACTGCAGTTGACCAACTGCACGACTATGTTGGTCAAACTCAGTTACGATATTATACGTAGGGAGTGTCGGTATATATGTACAGGCGACAAAAGTGGTACGGTTGCACCTTAACATACCTTAAAAGTTGTATGTAATGGTGCAACCGTATCTCCTTTGCCGACTGTACTTACTCATAACAATTTACATCAACAATCGTACGGTTCGTACCTAGTTATATCTATATACCATAATATTTAAAATTATTCATAAAACAAAATTATTAGCCATTAGCCATATTGACTTTGATAAAACTTCACAAGCAAATCATTCAGAGAGTTCTCATCTCATACATAATAAACTAAAGATGAATAATGTACTTAGGTATAAGTTCAGAGTAAAATAATAACATAGACGGAACGTAGTACAACTCGGTTTAAACTTAACGGCGGCTCGGAAGTTCGTACGAGTCCGACACTGCGCAGGTTCGGGCCAATTGGCGTTTGACTCCCTCTCTTCACACAAACTGCGAGGCTAATCGGCGTTTGAGAGAAAAGAATGAGTCAAACGCTAATCAGAGCAATAGAAATGCTCAGACTGGACTGGAACTCGCAATCAGTCTCTTACAGGGGAATCATAATCGATTTGAGTAGTTAGCATTCTAATTGCTTGAAAATTTCATTAAATATATACTACGTAGCTGAAAGCTCTCGGAATATTTGCCCAAATTTATATATTCTATACATTTAGAACGTTTAAACCCATTAACTAGTTTTGTACCACCATTAAATCCTAAATACTACCATATCATTAGAATTTCGTGGACGAAGACCAATCAACATAGTATCGTGTCACATCACTTAGGAGATCAACAAATATCTAATAATTAGAATTATTATTATCGGAATATTACCACATAACACACAAACATAGTAAATATCCTTTTAATAATAATAATTCTAGTGATAAAGTTAATATAAAATTGATTAACATGAACATACCAACATTTTCAGAACATTCAACCGTATTACATAAAGTAGGCCATTGATGGACCGACATGCTGTTCTGGAAGGCCGTATCGGTTAACAAATAGAACAATATTATTCTATTTAATCAATAATTATGACGTATTCAGTATTACATACAGATAGGTAGGTAATATGCGGTAATATGTAGTTTGCAGCTTCAAATAATGGTGCCAAAGTATGTATTCCGAAATAATTGAGGTTTTTATTGATTTCCATACTTATTGTTAAGTTTTTAAGAACAAAACTATGTTTATGTGTTAATGACTGATTTATTTTATTTTGTCGAATGTCTTTGAAAATAAAATTGTGTTTTCAAACTTTCCAGAAAAGTGTTTTTTTTTAATTATCATATCTGATTCTGGGTCCTGAGCATAATAGGTATGGGCAATTATTGCTTTATAACCGGACGAAAAAAGGGCAACTGACAGTCCATTTTGACCGAGTGCCTTCTAGAGGGCACTAGGAATAGGATTATAGTTGCACACGGGCGCTACATGAGTTAGAGACGCAGACGCCTCTGAAAGGATACTCTTAAATGCGAGTAAATTAAGGTGAGATAACAAAATATTCAGGCGACTATGAAAATTGTAGCAACAAGTATGCAAAGAACTGCCTTGGTGGTGTAGCAGCACCAAGTGGGAATGCCTCGCCTGAATTTCCAAGTCGGGTAAAAGCATTGTTAGGTTTTCGTTAAGTAGATGCAATATAACTTTTCCTGGCTCGAAATTGCTAGTGATTATAACTCCCTAATCAATCACATAATTTTATATAGGTGCACAATATCCAAAAGTAAAGGAGGCCATTTACAGACCGGCATGCAGGCTAGGCTGGCAGGGAGCCGTTGAAAGCCACGTTTTAAATAGTTAAATGAGAATTATTATACGAGCATTATTAAGACAACGGCTGTGGCGGGAGCAAGTTACACAATATCCGAAAGTAAATGAGGCCATTTTTATAGACTGGCATGCTGGCTAGGCTGAGACGGAGCCGTTATAAGCCGCGTCGATAATTGTAACAGATAAAAATTAATGAGCGAGCATGAGACCGGCGGGAGCAAAGCTAATTTCTGAATTTAAAATATCGATACCTCCTACGTAAACTGTTGTAACTTCTAAACTGTGATTTTACAGGAGAGCGTTTCAAAGGTACTATTGGCAATAAAAACCGCAGTTTTCAACTAATCTTTATAAAATTCAATATGTGACTTCAGTTAATAATACTTTAGCGTTTACTTCATGGTATTATTCAAAAATACCAAAGGTTTTAGAGATTTTGCTGTTACAACACTTTACCGCGGTATATGACCTTTACAAATTGTTGTATCAGTCACTTACAATTATGTACACCGGAACACATGAGTCGCATTTAGTCGTATGTACCAGATACAACAATTTACGCCGAAAAGCAAGAGAGAAAAAAGGTGTGGTATGTTTTATTTTTACTACTTAGGTGGCAGACAAGCACACGGCCTACCTGATGGGAAGTGGTTACCGTGGCCTATGGACGTATGCAACACCAGGGGCGTCACATTCGCGCTGCCGACCCTGAAAAAACCTTCTAATGTCCATTCTTGAAGAGCCCCAGAGATCCGATTCTCAGCACTCCATGGATTCACCGTGCGGTCGCCGGGTCCTTATGGACCCGTGATACAGAGCACACCGTGACGGCGACTGGGACTTGCGACCCAGATGTAGGTTAAGGGTGGCCATTTTGTGATGCATCAGCGCTCACCTCCACCGTCAGTAGTGTACCTCCCTACCTATCCAAATTTGGTAAGATCTTATCAATGCCGCTTTGGACATTCGATTTAGTAAAGAGCTTACTGAAGCTCTTGGCAATCCGAGGTCTTTAAGTTGTACAGGGATTTAGCTTGAATTCGTCTTGGTCCTACTTCTACGGCGTAGAGTTTAATCACGTAGCCATTTTTGGTTAACTCGTTAGTCAGGTCAAAGTATTTGTTCGTCTTTTTTATAGCGTGGTCTTTAGGTATGTTAGTTTTCCACGGTACTGTGCGTTCTACAAGCACTGCTCGCCTATGCAATCGTGAAAAAAGGAATATATCGGGTCTGGATGACGAGGTACAGACATCCTCCTTTAATAGTGCTTCTCATAAGTGTAGTCTACAAGTATTGTCCAGTCAACGGCAGCTATCAATTTATCAATCAATTGTAGTCGCTTGGGAAAACCACCGCAGGGAGTTCATTCCACAGGTTGAGTGTGCGAGGGATGTAGTTCCTTTCATACCGCACAGTGCGTACTGTTTCCGGACGTTGTGTGTGACGATGAATTCCCTGCCTGTGGCGAGAGATGCGATGATAGAATGTAGCTACCGAATATACAAACCATTGTATATTCAGTAGAACACACACAGTGAGGCAAAGTCTCTTCTGAGACTGAGACGTTCCACATGACCTGCGAGTATGGGATGGTCAACGAGCCTCAATAGTCGTCTTTGTACCGAGTCGAAGGGGTTGACCACTTCAAGTTTCAAGCTGGCGGGCACGTAGGCGCTTCAATAAAACGGTGATTGCAGTACTCCATGTGGGGCCGAACCTGTGCCTTATGTAGGTGGAGTCGTTGCCCGACAGTTAAGTATTCACTCTGTTAAGCACTCCAAGCTTCTTTGATGCCAGCTTCACCTTGTCTTCCAATTGACTACGGTATTGGACGTCCCTGGAGATATCGATATCAAGGATCCCAATACTCAAGGAAATGGTAAGCAGTGTGCGCAGGAATTGCGATGCTACAATAAATGGAATTTTCTTAACGGTGAATACACATACTTGTGTCTTAGAGGGGTTGAATTGGACTAAATTTAGTCAGCCCCAATCGGGTACTCTAGATAACGTAGTCTCGATTTCAAACACAAGTTGTTCGCGGCTTTCCTCCATCTCGGACTGAGGGATATTTGCACGGTCCGTGTAACAAGCGTCTCCGGTACTGTCGTCCGCATAGCGATAAATGGAGTCATCCGACAGCATGTCATTGATATGCAGCAGTAACAAGGTCGAGACAACACGGAACTTTGTGGGACACCAGGGTTTTATGTCCATGCGGTCCGAGCAACTGCCATCAACGATGACTTGGATACTTCTGTTGGACAAAAAGCTGGCAATCCATTCGCATAATTCCTTGGGGAGTCCATAAGAGCTTTGCAAGAAGACGTCTGCCAGACCCGATCAAAGGCCTTTCCGATATCGAGACTAACCGCCAGTGCCTCACCTCGAGTCTCGATGGCTTGCGCGCAACGGTTTGTGAGATACACAAGAAGGTTAAGATAAGATACACCGGTTAAGCGACGGTGGCGGAAGCCGTACTGTCGGTTGCTCAGTAGATCATACAGTTCAAAGTACCCCAGAAGCTATGTATTAATGATACGCTCCGTCACCTTCGAGAGGAGGGAGGAGATTAGCGGAAAAGACAGACAGACCGACCAAAGGCATTTAAATTATGTTCTTGTTAATGGTACCTGATATACATTCATGCCCATTTAGTGAAAACTTGTTATTTTGAATATGATGATGATGATTGATGATCGAAGAAGAAGATTTGATGAAAAAGATGAAGAAGATAAGATGGTAAGATGATTAAGTTAGCATAATAAATGCTTCAAAATTTCATTCAACTTCTTATTTTTTTTTTAGGTTCAAATGTTTATTCACTTGTTATTTTGACATTACAAACAGACACTTCAATTTTATTTATTTCTATAGATTTTTGATCACATCTATAAACCGCAAATGTTACTTACAACTTACACAATGTCAGTGATAAGCGAAGTAGATTGTTGTATGTGTTACTTAGTAACCATAAAATAGTTAATTTTACCACGTAAATCATTGTAAGTCATCTTGCCATGTACTTTAGTATAACTAATTCCGAAGTAAAATGTTGTATGTATTACTTAACACAAAATACTTGTAAATTCAGGAACGTATATTGTTGTATGTAATCAATACCACATTTTAAATAACCAATATTTTAAATACGAAAAATATGTGCTAGTACTATTACGTAATAAATATCAAATCAACACAAAAAATACGCGCGTGACATGCAACCTACAGCGAGTTCCAACGTAGTCTGTTTTATGTCACACATACGCGGGATGAGCGCGCTCGTCAGACTCACACCGCCCGCCGTAAACTATTGCAAGTAATAAATACCACAATATACGCCGGGATACTTCGGAACTTACGATGTTATACTTCTGAAAACTACCGAAATTAATAGATTTTTGGATTTGATTTAATTGTTACAGGATACTATACATAAAATTAGACACTTTTACGTGAAAAACACAAAATAGCAATTTTGTGGGTTACAACAACTTACGTGGGAGGTATCGATATAATATAATCAATGGCTCCCCTTTGCGAAATGACTTCAACTTCAACTTCTTCTTAATGGCGTCTGCAGCAAATCGCCGTCAGTTTGCCAATGTCAAGTAAATTATAAATGTTTATAAAATTATTAAGTAATGGCGAAACGCCAATGTCAAGTTTTCAAGATATTTTCTACCAGAGCCACGTTAGCCACGGCAGTAACTTTGTTGTGTCCACCCCCCACGAGATTCAGATGGTCGATCATTTGCGAAATGATGTCGGTGATGATACTGATGATGGTTGTATCTGCCAAACTTGATTACCGTTCTAAACTTTTTGGTCGCGTAGCTGAGATGGCGACTTCGCTATCTCTATTTTGTTGGATAAAATATAAATATTATAATCAATTATGCAAGGTATTCATGCAGACCTAATAGATCTTACTTTGTGTACATAGCCTTATCAAATTGACACACAGTGTGTGACAGGCTGTCATGAATGTCATGACATGTGACATGACATGAGTGGTTCAGAATTTTTCCGAAATCAACATGGCTGCCAAAAACGCTTCGTGTTACCGCATTACTGCGCTTCTTGATGTGTAATTTGTTTTGATTTCCGATCAACTTTCTATGTTTTGGCCGCCAATGTCAAATTCTATCAAAATAAATAAGCCCGGTATAATTTTCGGGTAAAATAAGTACTGGTGAAAGCTAATAAGTGATTACTTAAATAAAGTAAGTTCGAAAAATACATTTAGGTTTTTGCTTGGTTTTGGTTTTCTAATAAGAGTTTTTTGAAAAGATTGTGGGGGATTTGCATTAGTTTAAGTTCAAATATTTAATTATACATGGCAGTAAGTCTGTACTTTTACTGAAATACTATTTAAATCACTAGTCGGCTAATCAAGGGTAAGTATTGTACGTAGCACTTGAAATTCAATGATGGAGGCATTTTAGATGGTTTAGGTTAGCTTGTAGCTGGTAATGAATTCCAATCATGGAATTAATGTTAACTCAATGACTTCCATTGACAAACTGACCTAAGATCTTTATTATTGTGTCCCTACAAGAGCTACTTAGATTATTAGAATCTAACATTGGTACAGCAAGTTAGTTTTTGTGCCGCTGTAGCCTGAGTTTATAAGTGTTGGCATAGCGCAATAACAAGCCTTATTAGCTTAATAATATGCCAATAATGCTGTCCAATACGTTTTTGATATAAGTCTCAAAGATGCTGCACAAGATCAATGTTTAATTTGAAAATTAGAGACAGTTGTGTGCAAATTATAATGTGTTTTAATATCTATATGCCTTATTATTTGAATGTATCAGTGACCTTATTAAAATGTAACATCTTAGTGTCTAGTAGTTAGGTAGAGGAAGCTCATGAAATTATGTAAGGATTGGAGTCAAATGGCAAGCTGTCTTTGCCTACCCTGGAGAGAAATAGGCGTGAGTGTATGTATGTATGTAACATGATATTGTAGCTTATACTTACATTCCAAGGAAATAAATAAATATACTTACTCATAATTTTTTTTTACATAGTTTATATAGTTAATGCTTGTGGCATTGTCTACCAGTCAATGAAAAGTGGTTATGGTGGCTTTTTGGTACTCATGTACATGTTCCACATGAAAAAAGATGTACAGCTTGCTGCTATGATATAATAATGTTCAGATAATGTAATGAAGTTAGATTGGTAAAGCAGACTCCAGACTCTGAGGTGAAAGCTTTGGATGTGACTGGGATTAATGCTAGGCTGAAGAAGATAATGTAGTGATAACCAATTTAAAATGTTTGCAGTGAAGAAGAAAGTTTTTTAAAACAATGGATCCAACAGTAGTAGTGAAGACGGAGGCCAATGGAGACATTTTATTGTTTTATGTTGATGGTAAGTAGTATATAATACGATTATGTATTTGTGCAAAATCATTTTGTATTTGTGCAAAAAGTTTAAATTAATATTAAAAAAAAAAATTATGGTATGAGCTCCACTACTAATACTTGAAGGATGAGGATTTATATTTCATAATATTACGTAGACTACCTTTTATCATAAGAAAAATTCTCAGTCACTGTTTTATTTCTACACATTCCAGAAAATGGTGGAAATGAAGAAGGAGTTCTGACAACAGTACAAAACATTGAAAACCAAGCAATAGAGCTCCAGCAAGACAACTCATATATCTTACCAGATGTCAGTGACCTGGCTAGTGAGATCAATGCTGCCCAATCCAGCGCCCAGAATGACAACTGGAGTGATGATGAGATCAGAAGACTTCTTATCTTCTATACTGATAATAAACAAACATTTATATCAGGCACAACGAAAAAGAAACATCTATGGACTGTGGCATGCAAGACAATGTTGGTTGGAAAACATCCTAATGCTTGCGAGGCCCAACTAAACAGTCTCCGTATGAAATATTTTGAAATTTGCAACCTCATGCAGCAAGGTGACTATGAGAAAGGTGTATATGTCAAATGGCCTTACTTAGAACTATGCCATTCAGTATTTCACGATGAATCTTCATTGATTGAAGAATATGACACGAGCGATAATCAGATAGCTAACATACCAGTCACAAAAGAGAACGTTGAAAATGTGATGGTTGTAAAAAAAGTTAACAGTCGGGCTTCACCTGATGAAAAAGTTGAGACAATGCTGAATTTATATTTGAAATATAAAAAGAAGTTCCAACAAGAGTATCGGAGAAAGGGACTCTGGGAGACTATTGCAATGGAGTTGGGAGAAGATGATGGGGAGTATTGGCAGAAACGTTTCTTGAATTACAAGCAGCATTATTCACGATTGCTTGACAAGAGGCGTGTCAGTGGCCCAGAAGGTATTAATTGGCCTTACATGGAATTGTTTGACAAAATTTTTGAAGGAGATGATGATTTCAACCGAAAATACACAAATGTGGAGTATAATAAAGAGTATAAGGCTATTGAAAATCAAATATTATCAGAGGATCCTAGACTAGATTGGGACAACACTGAAATGACTGTTCTTGTCAAGTACTGCTATGACTGTTTTGATGAATTTGAAGATATAACCATTCCAGATAATTTCCTATGGAACGAAATCGGCAGACTTCTTGACAAAACAGCCGATGCTTGCAAGCAAAAATACCAAGAAATGAAAAATGCTCATTTGAACAAATATATAGAAGGTGGCTATGACCTACGAAGTCGGAATCCCATAGCAATATTATATGACAATATAATATCCAAAGAGGTTGAATCCCAAATGATTCATATAAGGAATCAACCGGAGGAATTGGAACTATGGAAGACGGAGGCATTAGATGAACTGGTACAATTCTTTTATGAAAATGTGGAAATGTATAAGGATCTTATTTGTCATTACGTATGCTGGGCAGCCCTCGTGAAAAAGTTGAACAGGGGCTTGCAAAGCTGTAAGGGCCAATGGGAGGACCTAGTTGCGCTTTATAAGACGATTTTGAATGATAAGAAAGAAAATCCGGACATGCAAATTGATTGGAGATATATAGAGCTGTTTGATAGGATATTTGATTATGGTATGGATACGAATCTACTGTCGGGGTATGAGACGTTGAAGGTACCGGTTCAGGAGTCCAGCAAAGTTGGCGGTAATTATTATTTTTACTATTTTTTTTTAATTAATGAAAATGCAAAGCATGCTAAAATGCAATGAATATAAAATGTCGGGACGCTTTATTTTGATTACTACTTCCGCCACATTGAAAAACAGAACTAATTTTTTATCAGGTCAGAGTATTCCCCCTGTAAGGCACGAGTCCCGCCTGAGTTTTTTTTTATCTTAATTTATAATTTTGTATCACTTAACTGAGTTTTAAGGTCCAACCCCACCAAACGGACGGCATCGGCCCGGATTTTACAATCTTTATTTTATTTTTATTTTTTTATTTAATTCTTTATTGTACACTGAAATGAACAAAATAACAAACATAAACACAATAAGATGTACAAAGGCGAGCTTAACTCAGTCTTTAAACAAAATTAAATCTTATTATCACAGTGTTTGAAGTTTATATTATCAAGTCACGCACAACAGCTTGACAGTGACGTGCGGCGGCATGACGCACGTCAAGCTGTCATGCGTGACTTGGTAATATAAACTTTAAATGCTGTGATATAAGATTTATTTTGTTTAAAGATTGTAAAATCCGTTCCGATGCCGTCCGTTTGGTGGGGTTGAACCTTTAGTCATTAAAGGTGGAGTGTCTCTTGTTAACTACGTCCATCATTTCTTTGAATGCTGGCGTTCTAGGCAGGTCTAGGCGACCAAATAACTGGCTATCTTTACTAGTTGGCTGCGACATGTACAGTCAACAAAAGTAGCTTTACATATTCTAATTTATTTATCACCATAGCTGTTAAACTTTGTCGTCGGGAGATTCTAAAAGTACAATAAGGATTTATAAATATTTTTCCGTTAATCAACTTTATGAAATCTTTATCAACATTGTAATTATTTTTAATATATTTAAGTTGAGTCATTTCATTATTATACACATATCATTGTCATGAATAACTAATTACATCTAACATTTATTTCCAGTAAAAAAAATAAAAATCAAACAAGAGGACTTGAACGATGATATGACTGATGATGATGAGTCTTTCGACGAGAGAGGCTTCACCAAACGCACTAAGCGTCGTGCTGGCGAATCCAAAGCCTTCAAAATACTCGAATACTACCAGAAAAATAAAGACAAGTTCTCAACTACGAGCAGAAACAAACATTCACTATGGGAGGTACTAGCCAAACAAATTGGGATATCTGCCACACAGTGTGCCCACAGATTTAGAAATCTCAAACAAGTATACACAGCATATGTACAAAGAGAAATTAATAAACCAGAGATGCCGATACTCTGGCCGTACTACGCTCTATGCAAAAAAGTTTTCGGTTATCGAGCAATAAAAAGTAAATTGAAGAATGGGAAGCTAGATTCTGATGATAGTGAAGAATGGTCTGCTAAGGAGATCAAACAACTTATCAATTATTTCTCCCAAAATTTCGACGATATTGACAATAATGTTGACGATAGCGGCAAATGGTCGGATTTGGCTGCAGAAATCGGTAAAGGCGAGACATCTTGCAAAGAGAAGTTCTTAGAACTCCGCAAGTCTTATAGAAAGTTGAAGACTATGAGGTCTAGGAACCCGGATGTGAAGATATCTTGGAAGTACTTCGCTATGTTTGAGCAGATTTACAGTGCGAGGGAACAGGAGTCTAGACAGGATGCTATGGAGGTAGATGAGGCTTATTTGGAGATACCATTAGACTCATTTGAGAAGAATGAACAAGAAGGTATGTTTTATTTATAACTAGCTGACCCGCGAACTTCGTACCGCCTAACAGTCAATTCTTTATTTTTTTAAATTTCTCTCTCCGTAAGAACCATCCTCGTACTTCAAGGAATATTCTAAAAAAAGAATTAGCGAAATCGGTTTAGCCGTTCTCGAGATTTGCGCTTAGCAACAAATTTAGGGATTCATTTTTGTATATTATAGATAAAAAAAAATTTGATCATTCACGTTCTATTTCTGATTTTAAGAATGCATCTAAGAGTATTGAATATAGCAGTATAATATGTATGTTTGTTCGTTTGTGGTACTCCAGTTCCTACTAAATTAGTACTCTTGATCTTCCTCCTACATAATTTATCATCATTATCATATAATCACGCATTTATCCCCTGAGGGTTAGGCAGAAGCGAATTAACACCCACATTTCACCAATTGTTGCATTAGGTCCCACGTAATAGAGGGTGAGCCTATTGCCGTATTCCGAGCACTATTGTTGACTCGAGCCATGTATCTGAGGCTGAGTCTGGGCTGTATATATCTGTCTGATGTTAAGCAGCCCTATCCCTTAGTCGCCTTTTACGACACCGCATGGGAGGAGATAGGATGGCCCAAATTCTACTCTGCCGGGAAACACGCGGCTCAGTTTATTTATTATTTTACAACACACCTGCTCATAACAGTGATATTATTTTACCGCAATTAAGCACGGAATGACACCTATTATAAAACTGTGATTTTTTCATTACTATTATTCACAAAAGTGAGTTATAGATTCTTTTTTAAATTTTATAGGAAGTGTCTATAATTGTCTATGTTCTTAAAAAAGTTTTGATACAAAAAATAACGTGTTTAATAGTACGAATAAATTAATACGCCTATTGTATGGTCATTTGATGCATTTTCGTATTTAAATAAATAATTTCAACTTGTAATACTTGTGTAATAAATAAAATTTTCGCTCAAATTTAACTTTTTTTTTTCTCTAAGTACAGAAAAAAAAACAGAGTAAAAAAAAGTTAAGTTCAAACCTCATTTTTTTTTAAATATGGTCGACCGCCATTGTTAAATGCGCGCGAATAGGAAAACGAATTAATTTGTAGTATTGTTTATTTAGTATTTGTAGTATTATTTTATTCGCAAGTGTGTTGTAAAACGTCGTATGGCACGTGTGAGCATGATGATTACCGTCCTCGGCTATCTTAAGACCCTCGCCTGGCGGCTCGGGTCTCAATGGCGCCTCGGCGGTAATCACCAACGTTGCTCACTTGTACCATAATGTACTATTATTTTATTTTATTTTATTAGTCTAAATTTTAACTAACCTAAATTTTTATTACAGAAGATGATTACCAATGCATAATAGTCATCCCAGAAGGCGAAGATATAGAAAACGCTCAAATAATAATACAAGACCACTCTAACGCACCGCAAGACGTGATGACTACAGAAGCAATCATAGAAGCATCAGAAGCAGAAGCAGGAGAAATAATAGAAGCAACAGAAATCGTCGAAGCGACAGAACCACAGAGAACAGTTGTTAAGTGGACAAAGCGAAGTAAGAAACGACTTCTCATCTATTATATAAACTATGTTAGATCTAATAAGGGCAAAGAAATACTACCAAAAGAAATGTGGGCAGAAATAGCATCGAAATTACAAGATAAAACTCCATTGTCTTGTAGAAAAATGTTCGCGAAACTAAAAGCAAATCACAGACTAGCAGATTCTGGTGATGTCAATGCTAAAAAGACTCCTTACTACACATTGATGGAAAAAGTAATACGATTAAAGCCTAAATTCGTCAAAACAGAGCAAAACAAAGCGCTTAAAGATGGTAAAATATACAAAGATGTTGTATTACCTGACGAAAAAGTCGTTGCTGCACTTCAGTATTATTTAGAAAACATTGAAGATTTTGTTAGTCCGAGATATGAAAAGAAATACCTTTGGACACAGCTGGCTAACTTTGTGGGTGAGCCGATAACAAAAGTGTTCAACAAGCTGAACTATTTAAAACAGTTCTACAATAGTGACACTGACGAAGTCGCTGGAAATAGCACGATCTTTGCTCCACTCTTGAAAGAAATATTCATCAAAGAGATTGCTATAAAGCTGGTATTGGAAAATCAACCTAAACCTGTAGTACAAGAGTCCGATATCGAAGAGCAATGGACTGATGAAGAAACTGAACATCTTCTAGAATGGTATTTAAGTAATTTGGAGAAGTTCAAGAATCCTAAATTTGTAAGGAGCTACTTGTGGATGGAAGTGTCATCCATTTTGAACAAAAGTGCGATAGCTTGTTCTAAAAAAATGTCTGAAATCAGAACTCAATACCGGAATATGGTGAGGGAAACGCCAGGGGAATTGCCAGGGTGGAGATTTTTGGAGTTGTGTCAGAAAATTTATGGGACGGGTAAGAAGGGGAATTCGGTTCAGGGTTCTGCGGATGCCTGAGGGTCTGAGTGGTCTAACCTAGAATATTGGTTAGACAAGTACTTTTAGTTGATATAAACTGCAGAATCCGAGGGTACCTTGACATAACTATACGTCCAGACACATATCTTGGACCTGAATCACGACACAAACGGACCCTGGCGCGGATTGTTTTGTAATAATTTATGCTTGGTGAATTTGAGGTCGTCCACCGCAGTAGCCCCCGTGCTATCCTCAAAAGACATCCAAGAAACGTGTACTGTGTCTATAGAGCACATTTTAGGTCCAAGATATTATGTCTCGAGCAATATACATGTCGGTGAACAATACAAATACTTAGATATTTTATATATTTTTTACAAAAACCTACACATTATTATTCATAGAAACATCAATGTAGGTTAGATAAAATATGTGCATAATGCGGGCGTGTAACCATAGATTAAATACAATTCTGACTTATGTTAATAATGCGAAAGTGAATTTGTTTATTTGGTTATTCACTTAAATACTATTGGATGGGATAGATAGACAGCTAGATACACATGATATACCTTTCTTTCAAAATAAATACCTACCTCTGGGTCCCGCGAACGGGATCATTTTTCAACGCGGCCGAAGTCATGTGTTTAGTAAAACTACTAATTTAGGATCTTCAAGCACTACATCAGAAGGATTAGCAGAGTTCCATATCTTCGGAGGGATTAAGGAATGCTTTCTACATTTCGGGGCAATGATCTTAAACAAGAGCCCCATTTTATTGGTATAGGTGTCATTCTTCACTGAAAGAGCAACAGCCGACAGCGGCTGGAATTTGTTACTAGAAATAGATACGAGAAGGTTCGAGTAGTCGCACGACGTCCGCGGCACCGCACTGCCCTTTACCTTCAAATGAATAAGAACCAGTGGCAGAAAAGGGAAACCGTTGAAAAAAAAACTAACGGCCGTTGCCAATGACCTATCTATCGCCAGTGAGTATAATACGGAATGTCGACGCACAAAATATCGATAAATGCTAATACGATGCTACAAAATTGCGATGCACGTTACGGCGAAAGACTGTCTCTGCGAAGCCACTACACTTCTATGCACATTACCGCGAAAGATTTTCACTGCGATACTTCTTAACTTCGATGCACATTATCGCGAAAAACTACGGAGCGACTCATCGAAACATCGTTACTGAGAAACTATATCATAATTAATTAATATGTTTTGAATGGGTCTATAAAATTATAAACCAAAAGGTGAACTAAATAATGTATATTATACTGGGTGGCGCAAAAGTAAAGACCCTATTTGGTTCGGCTATAACATTTTTTCTAAATTAGAAAACTAGATTTAGGTTTTTTTAAATGTATATTTGTACCATTAAATTTCGTACCATTAGGATTTAAAGATGATGTCTTTTAAATGGTGACCTCCAGAGTTGATACACATTTGAACCCTATTTATGACATTTTGCATAACTTGCCGTAACACTTCCTGCGATATGTTCGTTATTTCTTGACGAATGTTTTCTTTTAGAGCTGCGAGAGTCTGTGGCTTGTTCACATACACCCGAGATTTCAAAAAACCCCAAAGAAAGAAGTCTGGACTGGTCAGATCGGGTGATCTTGCAGGCCAAGGCAAATCGCCAAAACGAGAGATAACTCGGACTGGAAAAGCGTCCCTCACTAAGTCCATAGTGTCGCGCGCTGTGTGTGCCGTAGCGCCGTCTTGTTGAAACCAGATGTGCTCCAGCCCCAATTCGTCCAAACTGGGTATCAAAAACTCACGTAACATGGTTCTGTAGCGTTCTCCAGTGACAGTTATCGCATTGCCTCCAGCGTCTTCGAAAAAATAGGGTCCGATCACTCTGTCAACACAGATGCCACACCATACAGTAACTTTTAGTGGGTGTAGAGGTGTTTCTTGAATAATGCGCGGATTATCAGTGCCCCAGAACCGAGTATTCTGCTTATTGACATGCCCTGAGAGATGGAAATGCGCTTCGTCACTCATAACCAATTTTGAAGGAAAATCATCCTCTTCAAGGTTGAGGTTTATGACGCGCTGGCAGTAATCTAGACGAGCTCGGTGGTCAGCAGGCAGCAGCTGATGAGTCATTTGAGTTTTATACGGGAACATCTTTAAGTCTTTCACCAAAATACGCTGCAGGGTCCGTCTGGAAATGCCCAATTGCGTGGCACGTCGGCGTCGCCTCGTTGATGTTTCTGGACACTCTTCCACATCTTCGCGCACAGCATCGATATTTTCAGCTGAACGGCCTGTTCTTGGTCTCCCAGACTTAGGTCTATCCAATGTTGAGCCAGTTGCTTCAAGGCGTGTGGCAAAGCGTCGAATTGTGCGACCAATCGGTGCCGGACGGTGGGGAAATCGTCGACGAAATTCACGTTGTGTTCTTATCACTGATGAATTATTCCGTAAGAACATTGACACAATTATTCCACGTTCTTGGGGAGTAAAACGGTCCATGTTTATTTTCAGTGTATTTTACATTTGTTCACTACACAATTTTCAACAACAGAATGACAGAAAATGTCATATAAAAAAAATAAAGGTATTTTCTTTAGTGCCAGTACTTTTGCGCCACCCAGTATAATATTACATAATGGTTTGTACAGTACATAATAGACAATCATAATATAATTATGTATAGTTATTCACATTATAAGTACCTAGGTATATTACGGGTACGGGTATACCCATCACGCAAAATGCAGTTGAAAGCTGGAATAACCGTTGGAATAGTTTGGTTAACAGAAGGAAAATAAATATATACAAAACAATGAGAGAACTTGTAAAAGAGCAGAAAAATACAGAGTATGAAATAGAGAGGTTAGCTGGTCTGATGAAAAAAAAAGGAAAAACAAAGACGCAGTACTACAAAAAACTCCAAGAGCATATTAATAAGAAAGGTGATATGGATATGTTAACATATTCAGATGGTCTTGCATATATACATGCTACATAAAGAAATAAAACAAAATTTCCCCTACGAATTCTTTGATTATTTTATATTTTTGTATCAATCAATAACATAATTATTAAAACTTTGTGTATATTTTGATAACATTTTTGTTATATCTAACTGTGTGATTTATGTTGAGTTGATTAAATATACTTATAATGTGATTAACTATACATAATTATATTATGATTGTCTATTATGTACTGTACAAACCATTATGTAATATTATATAATATACATTATTTAGTTCACGTTTTGGTTTATAATTTTATGGAACCATTCAAAACATATTAATTAATTATGATATAGTTTCTCAGTAACAATGTTTCGATGAGTCGCTCCGTAGTTTTTCGCGATAATGTGCATCGAAGTTAAGAAGTATCGCGGTGAAAATCTTTCGCGGTAATGTGCATCGAAGTGTAGTGGCTTCGCAGAGACTGTCTTTCGCCGTAACGTGCATCGCAATTTTGTAGCATCGTATTAGCATTTATCGATATTTTGTGCGTCGACATTCCGTATTATACTCATCGCCAGTTTTGACATTAGAAAGGATAAAAACGTCATCAATCTCTATGGTAACGCAATTCATAGTAGCAAAATAACAATAGGATTTGACAAAGGAACTATCTCTACCTTTATCTGTAGATATGTTATTGGGAACGGCAGTTAGTCGATCTAGTTTATCATACAGCATGCGACCCATTGAAAAGCCGGCAGGAATCGGGTAATATGGACCCCTCGCTACTGCTAAGAACTTTTTCTCCCGCAGATTGGATTCAAAATACGAGTAGTTTATAATATTTTGCCTCAAAAACCTGCTATCGACTGCTGCTCTTTCAATGAGAATTGACTCTTATTGAAAACATTTGTATCGCTTCATAGAATACATTATAGTTTGACCATCGCTGTACTGCGCCTTGGGTATACCTCGGAACATATCTTGGACCTAAATCCTAAGACAAACGAGGCCTTGGCGCGCGCGGATTGTATTGTAATAAACTATGCTTGGTGGATTTGAGGTCGTCCACCGCAGTAGCACCCCGTGATATCATCAAAAAACCACCCCAGAAAGGTGTACTGCGCGTTTGGAGCACATTTTAGGTCTAAGATATATGTTCCGAGCAATACCTAGACCGCGGTCGCGATAGGTCTATAGTACATAATATTTTAAAGACTAAAATAATAACCATAAAGGACTATTAATAGCTAAAATATATTAGGTATAGTTCACAGGATTGTAAATAGTTTACAAATTATGTAAACATTATATTATAATGTTGTTTTAGTGTAAGGTATTGTCTTAGTTACGTATAAATTGTGAATTTTAATAAATATTATACGCATTAAATGTTGTTTACTACTGTTGTAATCCTACTTCCTACTAATATTATAAACTAGCTGACCCCTTTAAACATATTATATTCTCGCAATTCATTAGTTTTATACTCATTGTCAGTGGGAAGACCACTTTTCCCTAGAATGTATTGTTTTGTTAGAGTAAGTGGCATACGACCACGGCTATTCTCGATATTTTCTTGTTTAATACTTTTTAGGACGTGATTTTGCAGTAGTCGGGTTTTAGGTTTAAACCTAATTTTTATTTATATTATTTTGGGGCAAGTAACACCAATATATTTTATACATATTTGAAATGTGCTAATTGAGTCCTTTAATTTGATACCAAACACGGTCTATTTATCTTATCTTTTAACCAGCGGACGATCAAGCAAGACGCTTCTAACGATACCTCAATTGTCCAGTTCTAATAATAATATGTAGTTGAAGAGCTATGAGGGAACAAACGAACATATATACATACATACATTACACAGCCTGCCGAAATCATAACCCTCTTTGGCTTCGCCATAGTCGGGTAATTAATAAGGCATGCTGTTAGAGCACACTTACTGCACTTTACTTAAAAATTATCACGTCTATAGATTTCTACTTTAACTAACTTCATAATCTAGATGATGTGTTATCTGCTAAAAAAACAATAAAATTGTGTCCATTAAAAAAATAAACATTAGCAATTTTGAATTCATTGGATAGAATGAAAAATTACGCGAGCCCTCACAAGGCTCAGCTTTTTGCTAGTTATCTAAAATAATCCAGTCTATATAAATCAATAGCCTATTGCAGTCCACTGCTGGACATAGGTGACATAGGCCTGGCCTCTCCCAATCCTTCGCCGTCCGCATCCAGTCTGTTCCAGTCACCTTTTTCAGGTCGTCAGTGTATCTGGCTAGGGGGGGTGTCCCACCTTCCGTTTGCCTTCCACTCTTAAGACTCATTTACTCCAACGGCCATCGGTCCTTCGACATATAGGTATGTGGCCAGCCAGCCCACTGCCACTTCAGCTTGCTTATATTTTTCGAGCTATGTCGGTAACTTTCGTTCTTTATCAGACAGATGACCTTTCTATCCTATATGAAATAGGTAGCTAATAAAAAAAGGAAAGTACCTACCTACCTAGTCCGTCATAAAGTTAGAAGTCGTCCCTAGGCAAGTACTGATCATAAACTTAACCTCGATCGCGGGGAGTCCCTCGACCCGATAGAGATATTTAAAGTAATAGTATCGCTAGAACCAGTTTAGAAATACTAGTTTTAGATCGCTTGACTCGCGCAAGGTGCAACCCGTGCTCCCGTGCAACCATTTTAGTATGCAAAAGTATAAGAATCAACAAGCAGAATCAACAAACAATTTAGCTTAGCTGGAGGGGTTAAAGTTTTTTTTTTATACCACTTAGGTGGCAGACAAGCACACGGCCCACCTGATGGAAAGTGGTTACTGTGGCCTATGTACGTATGCAACACCAGGGGCGTCACACTCGTGCTGCCGACCCTGAAGAAACCTTCTAATGCCCTTCTTGAAGAACCCCATATTGTAGTCGCTTGGGAAAACCATCAGAATATTAGTAATTTCGGTTGCTAATATTCTTTAAAAAAAAAACAGATTAACTACGATGTTTCTATAAATTACAGATAATGTTAGAGAGATAGATAGGGATCCTAATGGTTTGTCTTGCTGTTAGAAAACCTTGTAGGTACCTAGATTCCTATCTACCTAAAATTAGTTATAATATTCACCAATAATAATAATTTTAATTACTTCCAACTGTTTAGCATTACTTTTGCATAATTGCATAGCAATGAGATAGCCAGCTAACGAGGTAACAAACTCTACATAATTTCTGTAAACACCTACCTAAATATGGGTATGGGTATTTCCCTCTATACAAAGCTCAGGTAAAGAACCTGATTTGACCGCAAAAGCTTGTATAAATACTGCGCACATCAGTAGCGAAACATCACTCGAAGTTAGTTCTTCACTCCATCAACATGTTCAAACTCGTGTTAGTGTTGGGGGTGTTAGCAGCAGTCTTCGTCAGCGAGTCATCAGCTCGGAAGGATGGCTGGATACAACCTACATACAAACCCCCACCAACGAAACCCCCGAGGTGGATATTCAAACGATCAGTTGATGAACCCCAAGGCGATGTGCCGCGAGCTCCTGCGACCGGCGAACACCCATTCCTGCCGAAGTACATCGATGATATCAAGCTGGATCCTAACACGAGAGTAGCCCGCAGTCTGGGCACTCCTAGCGATGCAATAGGAAGTGGAGCCAGTCCAGGTTGTCAGAACTGTGGGTGGGGTTACGGGAAATAATCACCGTAGGTCCTTAATGCCTTCTATAACCTTCTTACCATGGTCGTCTGCCAATATAACGTTGAAATTTGAGTGAGCAGATAGTATCTACCTAAGTTCAAAGTGATATCCAAATTAACAAAATTAACTATCGTAGGTGTATCGTATCTGTGATAATTGTAGATAAGGCAAGGCATGATGTTAGGTATAACTTATTGTTGAAAGAAAACTACATAAATGAAAAGTCAGTTCTGACTGAATTTTTGTATTGATATATATTTTATTTTTCTACATGATATTTTTTTTATTTCCTTACCTTCTGCATCTTCATCCTAGCGTTAATTCCTAGTCGCATCCGAAGCTTTCAGCTCGGAGTCTGGGGTCCGCTTTACCAGTGTTTTAACTACGGATTGGGCTAGACCTCGATATTTTATTGGCTTAACGTGCTGTCCGAGGCACGACCTCTGCATATATGTTAACAAATGTCACATCTCTGATACTGTAGATTTAGGTAGGCCTACAGCATCATAAATTATCTATTCTGTATCTAAGTGATCTTAAATTCTTAAAATCTTCCCAAACCCTCATGCTTCCATAATCAGATCGTTCTGGAAACTTAGAATTTTGTTAGCTGCGTTATAATTTCAATCAATTTATTTTTTGATTGGAAGATAGAATCATCCAAGGACTATGATATAACGATAAATACCGGAAGCAAATCACCTCAATGTGTGATAGTGTAAAATTTGATCAATAAATGTAGGTGCTTTAAACTACAATAAATGGCGCAAGGTCTCGTAGCTTCACTCGCGCGGACGGTAATCCTGTTATACTGACCGGACGTAGGGTATGGACTTAGTAGCAGAGAGAGCGTATAAATTAAAGTTACTATAAAGGCTAAACGAATATAAAAGTGACAAGGATAGTTTAAAAAAGTCACTTTTCGATTGAACGTTTACCTAATCGTTAATCTTTAAATATTCCATGTCGCTTGCAGGGTGCAAGTTTGCCGTTCAATGATCGATATCACTTCACTACATAATATAAAACAAAGTCGCTGTCGCTGTCTGTCCGTCCCTATGTACCTATGCTTAAATCTTCAAAACTACGCAACGGATTTTGAAGCGGTTTTTTTAATAGATAGAGTGATTCAAGAGGAAGGTTTATATGTATAATACATGCATAATATTGTAGAGAAACACTGATAAATTTAGAGATAATATCACGCAGGTGGAAAATATGGCGGTACGAAGTTCGCCGGGTCAGCTAGTATTATTATATATTATGTTTATCAGTAGTAAGTATGTAGCATCAGTAGTACAGTCTATTCATCTTGTTTCGATTTGCATGTCGGGAAAAAGAGAGAGATTCTGGCTAAGATGGACTCTCACATTCGTTTTTTGGGTGTACTCTCTATCGTAGGGTACATCGTATGTCGCCAGCTTAATATATTTTTAGGGTAGCAACCCTTTTGTCGCGTACTGTCCAACACGCAAATCGTCCAACGAAAAAAAAACGTATTCCGTCCAACACTCAACCGAAACTATAGGTTTAAATCTTATGAACACTTCTTCATCATAGCGTTAATTCCCAGTCGCATCCGAAGCTTTCACCTCGGAGTCTGGGGTCCGCTTTACCAGTCTTAACTATGGATTTGGCTAGACCTCGATATTTTCCGTTAGCGATTGCCATCTGGCCTCCACAACCCAATGGTAACATTAGGCGATATCGAAGCTTTGCAGCTAGACCGTTGTTTTTGGACTTTTGAGGGCGCCAACAACCCGTAACAATTGCCATAGATGTTCTCATAGCAACCGGGACCGACGGCCTAACGTGCTCTCCGAGGCACGACCAGACAAATGCAAATACTCATATTTTATGCACACAAATATTTGCACTGAGCGAGGATCGAACCCGCGCCTCCTGTGTAGCCACCCCGTTCACTACCGCTACGCCACGGAGGCTGTCCAAACGGTTTTAATCCTTATGAACAAAAACGGTTTTAATTACTTACTCCATAAAATTAGCACGTTCGATATGGGATAGGTACTTACGATAGCGGCAACGCAGTACAAATAGAAAACTCAAATCTACAATTTTAGATAATCCGCTACACGCTCACGCTCTCTTCTATGAATAAAGACATAGCCAAATTTTTCACACTTTCAGTAAAATGTGCTTCAATACAGCCGAAGACAGTCGCGTAGTGACATACACATAACGATGTCAACCATTTTTATAATATGGAATCGGGTTTTTCGAACAAAATTACTTTTTCTGCTTGTGAATTCAAAGTTATAAAAATGAAAGTGTACTTATTGTGAAACACTTAAGTTAACACTTAAGCATAATAACTTATGTAGTATTACGGTTTATGTGTGTAGTGTACTTATCTCAAAAACAATGCATATGTAAGTTAGTAAGTTATATCTAAGTAATTAGGTAGGTATGTAGCTATATCAATGATTTATAATATGTACGAGTATAGGATATATATATATAGGGGAAGGTGAGGTAATACGATCCCTGAGAGTCAAATGATCCCCCTCAGTAAATCAGAAACAACTAATGCCATCTATCCAAATGCGCATGCAATATGTTCTCCGCACCTCTGCCAGTTGCTTCTCCAAATGGCAAGACGGTGCGAGCACTTGGCGCGATTTTATTAAAAAATAATCAAAAAGTGAGACTCAGATCTAAGGTAAGCCTGTTTTTGGACTCTCATTGCTTTTTACGTGTTCATATTTATTGAAATGTTGTTTTACTTGCGGGTATTAATAGCAGTTAACTAATATTTAAGCAGTGTTCGATCACCGCACACAGTATTTGAAGGTTATGTTTTGATCGATATCTTGAAATTTGGTGTTTGGGGCGAAATGATCCCCTTCCTTGTGTTCAAAATGATCCCTGGAATCATTTTACCTCATTAGTATTTGTTAGGTTTACAGATCATGCTGAGAATATTTATACGCAAAACTAATCACCAAAAATGGCTTGAAGAACAAATGCAAAAGGTATTAGATGCCGTCTACACACTACACTACGCTTAAAGAAAAACTTAGGGAGAACTCGCGACTTCTGGCCGATATTCTGCCGAAGTCGAAACGGCCTAAGAGAGGAAAACTCGAGAAAAACACTTATCCAACCTTCTGGCCAGCGCAGCGTGGCAATAGTAGGCTAAATAACCTCACAATGCACAGACGCCAAAATAAAAGGTCCCCAGTTCTCGATGGTCCCGTTAATCCTAATCCCCGGTTTGGGTGACGGGAGGCTACCGAAACCAACTACTGCTGGCAGCTTGAAACTGCGGTACACTACGGCTGGACAAGCACCTCACCGAACTCGAGGTGGAACTAGGTGGCATAAACTGGCAGATATTGAGACTGTCAGTGATCCGAAGAAAGGAGGAGGACACGATAACCCTTGAGTCAGTCCTGTTCTACTTTTTTAGTTTATTTGTTTACTAGTTATTTGTCAATTGCTTGAATAGGTATCTTGTTAATTTTACAACCCTTTTAAAAGTTTGTTGCAATGTTTAATGCTTAGTTTTGATGATTTATTATTAGATAAATTACAAAAAAAAGATGTCTAATAAAACTAGAAGACAGCAAAATTTTGTGTAACTTGCTTACATACTTAAATTGTTATGAACAATACATACTCGTATGATTAAAATAAACAGCTGAATGTTTTATTTCACTGATATTTATAACTATTGGTATAAAATGATACCTGGGATTATTTTACCCCTACCCCAGGGATCATTTTATCCATGGGTGTGTATAAAATGATCCTTTTCTAAACTTTTACAAAAACCTCTAATACAAAGAAACTGCATAAATATAATAGAAAATAAGTATGCAGTTACATAGTTCAGTAAATTCACTACCTCAAACAATAGAAATCTTTCGATTTTGCCTCTAACTTTAGCCACAGTTAAGTTTTTCCCTTAAGGGGATCATTATACCTCACCTTCCCCTAGTTAGATAGGTAGTTACTAGATAAACTTTTGAAAACAAAAATTGTGCAAAGGCTCCTGCGTGAGGCGGGAAATTAGTTTTCAATTTGCAGTTGGACGCAGAATGCCTCTACCAACAATGCTGTAAAATGCTGTCTTTTCAAAAGTAGATATTGTTGACACTGGTTGCGGTCAGTAACCATCATTACCTACCTTATACTGCGGAACTAGAAATTTATAGAACTGCATTAAATAATTATGGCATGGCAGGTTATAGAGTCCGCCATTGATCAAGGCTCTAAAAGTTATAAAGGCTGACATTCACACTATATCGCGGCAACATTAGATAAGGAAGCCATACTTTTATTCTACACGTAAAGCAGTCTTATGTTCTGTATATACCTTTACCTACCCTTACACGGAGGTGGTTTAATAAATTCATGATTTTATATGAAGAACTATTGCTTTTTTCTTCAACTGCAAGCCGTTTACACTGCTGATTAACGGATAATAAGTTTCTGGTGTAGGTTTTCCTTTCGGGGTTGGGTGGTCAAACGACAGCCGCTCCCAATAAAGTAGTAAATCAAAGCAAAAGGCAAGGAGTAATCTCCCTGCAGTGGGTTTCCCAAGCGACTACTATACAGGGCGTCCCACGGCGATGCCACATGGAGGGAAAGTACCTTAAATCCTTAAGTTAGCTCATTTTCTTTAAAGAAGACATCATTTTATTTTTAAAAAGGAACTAAACTGCATTCAAAGATTTTTAAAAATTCGCTTGCCACACCCGGTAATCGAACTGACTAAAAGCCGAAAAAGTAACATCCTGTATTTTTATGGCATCAATCGATAGTGTCAATCATAAGGATCAAATCTCTCTAAGGAACATGGTAAATTAAACGAAAGGCAGTCCTTGAAACCTAAAATTATAAATTCAATAAGTATATAAACGTAGCAATATACAATTTTTTAAAAATTGCCACGGATTGTGTTGATAAGAAGGTACCCGTGTGCGCACTTTATATGGACCTCACAAAGGCTTTTGATTGTGTGGACCACGACATACTGCTGAGTAAATTGGGTGCATACGGAGTAAGAGGCAATGCATTGAATCTGATTGCATCATACTTGTGTAACAGAAAGCAGTGCACTCAAATAACACGTATTTGTCCAAAATTAAAAACTGAAATAAATTTTTTATCCGAATATAGAGAAACTACTCGTGGTATCCCGCAGGGCAGTGTGCTGGGCCCGCTTTTATTTAACATATACATTAATGACTTGCCAAATATAACAAAACATCCCACTATTTTGTTCGCTGACGATAGCACAGTTGTATTTACGGGCAAAGCGAAGACACTTCTTGAATCTGACATATATAATACTCTTAATGACATAATACAATGGCTGACATCAAACAATTTAAAAATTAATTTAAGCAAGACACATTTAATGACATTTAAAAATAGAACTCCCTTATTTGATACGAATATTGACATTAACTATGAAGGTGAAATGATCCACGAAGTTGAAACAACCAAATTCTTAGGTCTGACAATAGATACAAATTTAGATTGGAAGAAACATGTAGAGATCCTGTGCTCAAAATTAAATTCACAATCATACGCGCTTTATATGCTGGCAAAGAAATTAAACCAACCGGCTGTGCTAGCGGCTTATCACGGATACGTGGGATCGATACTGAGGTATGGTGTTATTTTCTGGGGCAATTGTACTGAAAAGGAACAGGTGTTCAAATCACAGAAAAGGTGTATAAGGGCAATGTGCAACCTCCAACAAACAGACAGTTGTAAACCTCACTTTAAGAGTCTGAACATTTTAACTATGCCGTGTTTGTATATTTATGAGATAGTGGTATTTGTTAGAGTCAATTTATGTTTGTTCGAGCGCTATACAAGTAAGCGCCTCAATCATAAAGTGTGTTTTCCTCAACATAAAAGTGCATTAATGGATAATAGCGTTTTCTGTATGGCGCCTAGGATTTATAACAATGTACCTAAACCTATCTTGGAAGTAAGTGTTTTAGACAAATTTAAACGTGAAATGAAATCATTTCTGCTGGCCAAAACCTATTACAGTGTAACTGAATTTTTAGAAGACAGGGACCTTTAATTGATTGATTTGTAATAATTTGTTTAATGGTATTTATGATCATGAAATTTTAACTACATCTTTTGACATTCTCTCATGTTAACTGTATATAAATTGTTCAATATAATTAGTTCTGAACTTTTAATTATTCAATTAGTATTATATAAAATGTTATTGTATGCCTTGAGGCGGAGAATGGAGAAACTATTATATATCAATTACTTCACATTTTTTGTTACCCATTTTCACAATAAAATGATTTGACTTTGACTTTGACTTTGACTTCAATTTGGCAAAATAAAACACTTTAACTCAAAGTTCATCCCATCCATCTGATACCATTATTAACAATAAAATTCCATATTTAAATTACTTTTCTTTTTTTATCGTGCTGAGACCGCTGCTGGGCAGCAGTAGTGTTTAGGTATGTCGAACTCAAACCGACTAAAACCGCACGCCGTCTCAATTAACAGGTCATACGTTGATCCAATAGGGCAATTCTCTCGCCATTTTCGTTGCCCAGGGTATACCGCGTGCAGGTTTCTAATCAAGCACCAAAAATAACTACCTAGGTACTCTACCTATCCTACCTACATACCTCATGCAGTGTTGCCCAATAAAGTTACATTCTAAACAGGTAACAAAGTTCATTCATTTAGTACTCATTTTACTAAATAAATTTCATCTATCTCTAGTGTTGATAGGTACCGTACAAGAAAGTGTTTTATTTTACCAAATTTAATTTAAAATTTTAGGTTTCAAGGACTTCCTTTCATTTAATTTACCATGTTTCTTAGACAGATTTGATCCTTATGATTGACACTATCGATTGATGCCATAAAAATACAGGATGTTACTTTTTCGGATTTTAGTCGGTTCGATTACCGGGTGTGGCAAGCGAATTTTTAAAAATCTTTGAATGCAGTTTTGTTTCTTTTTAAAAATAAAATGATGTCTCCTTTAAGTAAAATGAGCTAACTCAAGGATTTAAGGTACTTTCCCTCCATGTGGCATCGCCGTGGGACGCCCTGTATATGGTTCTTTAAGCAGGGCATTAGAAGTTCTTACAGGGTCAGCAGCACGAGTGTGACGCCCCTGGTGTTGCACACGCCCATAGGTCACGGTTACCACTTCTCATGAGGTGAGCCGTGTGCTTATCTGCTTTCTAAGTGGTATAAAAAAAGAGAAGGAGTAACGGAACCCCGGACTCCGAGACGAAGGTCTCGGATACTCTGCAACTCAGAGCTAACCCTTAAGTAGAACCTAGACCTAACCCTCAAAAGATCAAATGTCAGTTTAAGTATAGCCTTCTAATATAAATATACCGTTTCACGCTAACACTTGTAAAAGGATTACAGTTGTACGGATGTAAGTCTTCCATTATAATAAAAATAACTTGTAGTTTATAACCGCAAGGTTTATCGGATGTGGATTGGAAGGCTTTTATAAGAAAAAGAAATACATTTTCCAGAGATAGGATAAAAATGTAATGTTCACCGTAGATCCTATGTACTAAAATTATAAATGTGAAAGTTTCTGAAGATGTTAGGTGTTTGTTATTCAATCACGCTCTAACCGAACGGCTGAATGGATCTAGCTAAAATTTAGTACCTACAGGGACAGATTATAGTATGGAAGTTCGGACTAACACATAGGCTATTACACCCTGCCATTCCCAGGGTATATTATTATACGCAGGATATAGATGGCGAGACCGGAATGAAAATTTCACGCATGTGGTACTGGTACCGCAAGCTTCAGCATGAGAAACTCTCATAGGGCTGTCTAGGTCTGGGTGTAAGGGTCCAAATTTTAGGGGTGTTTATACTTATTAAATGTTATTTGATGTCTCTTACTTCCTCACAGCCTAACTCTTCTTCTAGATCCCAGCACCAATACCGTTTTTTTCCAAGAGTTTTGGAGCCAGGGTCCACTTATTTCTTCCCCTCCTTTTGATTTTCTAACAAGGCTTTTGTAAGAGCGACTATCGTCTGACGTCTTAACCCTGAGAGGAACGCCTACAACAGAATTTCGTTCGTTGTGGTGCACCGATGTGCAGTCGATGTTGGTTTGATCCTCAAGGACATTAGGAGAGCCCTGCATAATTACCGGTATATCACCCCAAACGCTCCACAAAATGTACTCACATCACGCGTTTTAGGAGTCTTTTGAGAATAGCAAGGGGTGCTACGGCAGTAGAGGAGCTCTAATCTACCGAACTGGGAGTGAGGGTTCTCACGCTACTAGGTTCTCACGGTAGGCTGCTGGTGCCTCTTTCTGCGAGCAAGTAATGCTCGTGAAGGAGGTGGCGGAACGTGAGTGAAGGGCAATCGCAAACTTTGCGGCCCGCGCCGAGCGGAGGAGAGTCGCAAACCGCGTGGCCCGCGACGAGCGAAGGCAACTCGGACGTCGGAGGTCACAAAATGACCTCCGTCCTTTATGAGCGCGGGCCTGGGGGTGACGGGTGAGGCCACCTGTCACCCTAGCAGAAGCAGACCACGGCTCGATCGTGACTTGGGTCAAGATATATCTCGGGAACTATATAACCAGTCATATATACTCTGTGTTGTTCCAGGACCTAACTACTTGACACAAAATGCGGCTCAAACAACCAAGTGTTCATTAAACTGTTAGTGCTATATTACAAGTGAAATAACATTGATGATGGAGCTAGCAGTGAATGTTCTAGTGTATATATTTGTAACTGTTGTGACCATGAGCGTGACTGGAGCCAGTAGAGTACAAGCAGCTGTTAGTTTTTTGTAAGTATACATCATTTCCGAGGCGTTTACCAATTTAGTAGGGGTTGGCTTGGGCTGGTAGGGGCTGGTTAACCAGCTACGAAATTTTAGAACTTTGATATCTTCCGAGAAGCGACTGCCACCTGATCTTCATTCCACACCCCCTCAAGCTTTGGACTAACGCTTTGGAATAACTTCCCTGCTGTGGTTTTTTCAAGCGACAATGATAATGGGGTTCTTCAAGAAGGGTATCAGAACGTTCTCTCAGAGTTGGCAGCACAAGTGGCACACGGAAACGACTGTCCATCAGTTGGTCCGTGTACTTGTCTGCTACCAAAGTGGTATAAAAAAATCATAGGTACTTGTTGACATATTCATTATCATACCTGTGTCAAAACAATGATTAAATGATTGTGATTATGCATGACCGGCTTTATTTTACAGAACAAATGCCACATTCCAAGAAATAGAGATAAAATCAGAGTCCAGTCTATCGTTACGAGACATACTTCCAGAGAAGGCGAAGTTCTACGACAAGAACAGAGCCCCCAAGCTACAGGGCCAGCCTACGATCGTCTACTTCCACGTGACGGTGCTGTCTCTTGACTCCATCAATGAAGAGAGCATGGTAACTATGCTTTTATTAATTCTGATGAGGTCGGCTTTCCAGTCTAACCGTAATGGCATGACATGGTAGCAGGTGGCAGTCGCTTCACGGAAAATATCGAAGTTCAGCGAAGCCCGCAGTTAGACTGGTAAAAGCGGACCTCAGACTCCGAGGCGAAAGCTTCGGATGCGACTGGGGTTAAAGCTAGGATGATGAAGAAGAAGTGATGTCAGAAGCATTTGCTGCTTTGGTGTGTGGTCTCCATAGGCTCTGTATGATCAAGACACATTTGCCCCTTAGTAATGCTTTGTTCCTAGAAACTTTTCTTCGACGTCATTCTGATCAATGCCACCCCGATCTAAGTGACCTAAAATTAATTCCGTCCGTAAATTCATTGATTCAATCATAGCAATTTGACATTCTGAATTAGATAACGAGCATCTCGTTCTCGGTGTCTTATTTTCAGACATACGTAGCAGACATCTTCCTGGCTCAATCTTGGCGAGACCCTCGGCTCCGTTTACCTGAGAACATGCATGAAGAGTACAGAATCCTGGATGTAGACTGGCTGAACAAAATCTGGCGGCCGGACTGCTTCTTCAAGAATGCTAAGAAAGTAACCTTCCACGAGATGAGCATCCCGAACCATTATCTCTGGTTATACCATGATAAGACATTACTTTATATGTCCAAGTGAGTTTTACTGTATTCTTTCTACATGATTGTGAAGGAAGATTGGCGAAACAGATTTATGAAGCGAGGGTGAATGGGGAAACTGGTAAGGGTCGACCTAGACATATTATTATATATCAATCAGATCGAAGGAATTTGAAAAAAAAGAATATGTCAAGAATACCCGAAACCAGCGAGCATGTACGAGTATGAATACAATAATGAAAGATGTATACCAGGATAGTAGCTAGTGGATATTATGTGGTCTCTGCTTATCCTATTGAGTAAGAGGCGTTACTGTGTGTATGATTGTGAAGAAAGGAATATTTTGTTATAGTTAGGCTCGTATTTTAATTAATCACAAGGATAACCAGGTTTTGGTGAAGTTTGAACTCGTAAGATGGGTGCCCGAGCCAAGCGCACCTGCAAGTCGCTGCACCTGCTAAACAGCAGACGAGACTCTGGCTCAAGTTTCACTCACAGGGATGGGGGTGTCAGGTAGACTCTTGGAAAAGAGAACATACCTACCAATGGAAAGCAATAAGCGGACCACGGGCTTCTAATTGCAAACTTTGGATACAACTGGGAAATCTCTATTTCTGGGACTGATTTTATTTTAACTGAATTTGGTAGACGGGTTTTTCAAATAAATTTTGATATTTTCAGATTGACACTAGTTTTATCGTGCGCTATGAAGTTCGAGTCGTATCCTCACGATACGCAGAGCTGCTCCATGATGATAGAGAGCTGTAAGTTTTGTTTTTATGTATTACCTCTTACAATACGCTTCGGCCACGTACGAAACCACGTTTCGAAACCAGTTTCGAAAAAAGAATAATATTTCATCTTACGAAAATAAAGCTGGTTATGAGAAAATGGTACACAAAGTAAACTTTATGATGGAAATTAAAATAGTCGTGTACAGGCATAATTGTATACCTAATAATATCTACTTTGGAAAATTTACAAAACTAAAAAAAAATCAATAAAGAAATCTCTCAAAGACTTTTCGTATTTGCATCCACCCCAGAAGCAGAAGTTAAAAAAATATTTTGATAATTCATTCATAAAACTAACTTTTTTATTTCCAGTATCCCACACAGTCCACGACTTGGTGTTCATCTGGAACCTGACAGACCCTTTGGTGGTGAACCCGGATATAGAGCTGCCCCAGCTGGACATTTCCAACAACTACACGTCTGACTGCACAATCGAATACTCCACTGGTATGTCCCTGCTTGAAAGCCTTGTATTTTTTTAGAGAACATCACAAGCTGATCTTGGGTCTCTCAATTTTCTTTCTGATGACGGCCGGCAGTAAGAACAGACAGTTCTATATTGTGTATTTCAGTATTTGTAAGCTTTGAAATCTGTGGTATAAAAATATAACCAATAAAGTGAAACCTGAATTTTCAAAAAGTAGTTTTTACCCGACTGCCGAAGGAAGGAGGGTAATGTTTTTTACCGTCTAGCGTCTATACCATGGTGAATGTGCCGATGAGCTCTTCCAATTAGTAACACCCTCTTCTTTCCAATACAAAAGAACACGTAGCAGCAGGGCTCAGATGTCACCCTCATACGGTGCAGAATATTCCATCAAGAACCAAACTGTTCGGTGATTCTTTTCTTTGCCGCATCATAAAGTTTAGGAATTCTTCACCAGCACACGTGTTTTCTTCTTCCTAGTTCCAGATCGGTGAAAAAGCACTTGAAGAGGCCGTCAAGCTGAGGGCCACCACTGTAACATTGTTGGTGTCTGTAATGGTGATCTTCTTTCCAGCAACTTTGCCTTCACCAAAAGGCCTACAATATTTATTTAAAAATAACCTTTTGTCTCCAGGAAACTTCACCTGTCTAGCCGTAGTGTTCAGCCTTCGTCGGCGACTGGGGTACCACCTGTTCCACACGTACATTCCATCTGCACTGATCGTGGTCATGTCCTGGATATCCTTCTGGATCAAGCCTGAGGCTATTCCTGCAAGGGTCACGCTTGGAGTTACATCTTTACTTACTTTAGGTATTTTTTGGTATTTTACGAAAGTGTTAGAAATATTTCCAACCTAAAGCCTTGTTGGGTGTGGATTTTTCAGAAAAGGCGAGTTTAAGGAATAAGGCTAGGAGACGGTACGATGTGTCATTATTCATTATACAGGCTGAGTTACAAAAGCATGTCTCGTGCATGTCTTTAGCACGCTTTTAGTTCACCTTTAGTACGCCTCTTGCATGTCGCTTTAGTTTCACTCACCTGCTAGCCACTCCGTGCCTGCCTCAGACACGGTTTTTCTGTGTAATTCACGCCTTCACTGTGCCACGCCAGCATGCCTTCTACTCGCGTTATACCTCTTGCCTTTTCTGTCTTACGCCTAGTAAGACAAGCCTATATTCAGAGGAGAGACGTCCATCCCATCACCTATTATTTATATACCTATAATGCAACCCAGGTTTTACCCAAACATACGCCACTGATATCACTAAGGTTATCGCCTATAAAGTCGGGAAACTCCCAATGATAATAAACTATGTTTATTTATATAACAAGTAATAAAACTTCTTATTAAAATGTGTTAAGATAAAGTTCAATTAGCCTACTGCAGTCCACTGCTGGACATAGGCCTCCCCCAATGTGCGCCACGTTTGCCGATCCTCCGCCTTCTGCATCCAGTAAGATAAAGTTACCTAATCACATTTATTGTCTACATTGAAGACATTATAGTCATCGCTTAAAATCAATAAGGATAGCACAGAGACGCTCTTGGCTAATGTAGTAACCGAGTAAGTAAGAGTTAAGTGATACTAGCCAGGTCAGTCTTGGGATGGGCGACCAGTCTTACCTTAACACAGTGAAACCTTCTTCTGTGCATCGAAAAACACGTTAATCCGTCTTGGATGTCATGCGAACATGTATGGCTGTCGTTACGAATAGTTCAATCTCTAAAAAGTGCGACAACTGGTCTAACTTAGACATCGGACTTGGACTTCACAGAAACATTTCCAAGTTTGACCTCTTCGTAGTAAATTACACTGAAAAGACGATCTGAACTATATTGAGATAATCTGTCGTAGAATAATGAGTTATTATTTTCCCTACAGCAACTCAAAACACTCAGTCGCAGCAGAGTCTACCTCCAGTCTCATATGTTAAGGCTATAGACGTCTGGATGTCTTCCTGTTCTGTCTTCGTGTTCCTCTCACTCTTCGAGTTTGCTGTAGTGAACAACTATATGGGGCCAGTAGCCACTAAAGCTATGAAGGGATACTCTGACGAAGATCTTGCGAGGGATCTGGATGCTTTTAAGGTTTGTATGTGTGTTCTTCCATTTTTTTTTCTTTTCAATTGATATAAAGATTTGTTACTGCCATTCAATTTTAAGGACTAAATAATAAAATAATAATGAACTGGAACTGGAACTGTCCAAAAACATTTAATGGATGCAAATGAAAGATATTTCCACCGACTACACGTCTATGGACTTCCACGGTTTTGGATGTTGTTAAGTCACAAAACCAGGAATTCCAACACTGAATAGATCTTCGCCTCCCATCAAATAAAAAACAGAATTAGGAAAAAAAACACAAGGGGACCAGGATCCAGCAGGACTCTCTCTCTGCATTTGAGTGCCAATTCCGGTTACAAAGCGTGCAGTTGCTTCATGCAGGGGGACTGTTGCTTCGGAATTCATTAGAGCCCTGGTAAATCTCTGCCAAAGAAGCGAAACTAGGGGGTATTGGACCCGATCAAAAGATCGGGTCCGAGCCCGAATTGAATGTTTCGAATTCATATTACTTCAATACTATTATAATAAAACACGACCAAACTTCCCACCTGGTTATAATGTAGGCTGACACTCGGGTGAATTTCCCGGGGCCAAAAATTGCGTGGCATCGATGAAATCGGTACTAAAAATCATTTTTACAATACTCTAACATTTTTTTCTGGTTAGGCGATATAGTGATCTATGTGGAGCACTAAATATTTTATTAAATAGGATTATAGATTAGCCAAAAAAAAAAATTAAACCTCGAAATTTTTCATTGCCGTGTTTGTCCACACATCACCTATTGTGTTGTGATACCTCATTGATAAAAATCTATTGGTTTTTTTAATTAAAACCTAGTTTTATTTGATACGTGAATAGTTAAAGTATTGTTACGAAATACATTTATTTAAATATTTAGACAATACAACGAATGGTTAATAAAAGTTCATTTGTCCTAGAGTTACCTTTAATCGCCATGTTCTAAACATATTTTAGAATATCGTTTTATCTAACGACTTGTATCCTCCCTCATATCCGCTAAACGTTGCATATTGGTGCCGCCTAAGTGCTCGACATGGAAGGACGTGCACACGTACCTGCGTTTTGGCACCATAAATAAAAGTATATCATTTTTATGTTACTGGACATTTTTTCTTTCATTACTGTGGATAGGTATAACTGTCTATTCCAATAAGTTTATCCTCTTGATTATACATTCAATAGAAAGAAATTTATCTTGTTTATTTTAGTGAAGTGTTTATTACTTCGAATAATTATTAGATTTTTTTCTTATGTTATATTTTTGGCTCGTTTTTCACCACCGTGCTTTCATTTCCATGGTTTCCGTGGTCAAAATTTGCTATGGTAATGAAGAAAAAAACGCGGCAATGAAAAAAAAATCATTGCCATGCCTTGTAAAACAATTTAGTCTCATTGCCATGACCAGATGTTTCATTTCCGTAACTTATGTTCTCATCGCCATAGCATATTGACAAAAGTATATCATATTAATTTGTTAATTTCCCATTTCTTTTTCGTGTAAAAGAATTGGCGTCGTTTTGGAATTGAGCAGCCATGAATGAAAATGGTATAATATGAAAGTACCTGCAGTTTACCAGGTTTCTTAGAGAGATTCGAGTCTTATAATTAATCCTATCGATTAAGCAATAAAAATACTGGCTGTTATTTTTTCCCATTTTAGTCGGTTCAATTACAGGATGTGGCAAGCGATTTTTCAGCATTCGTTAAACGCAGTTTTTTTTTTCTTTTTAAAAATGAGGAAATGTTTCTTCTGAATGAAATTAGCTATCTCCAGTATTTAGAGTACTTTCCTTCCACATCTCCAATGCAAACGCGGTATCGTTTATCTAATACTAGCTGACCCAGTGAACTTCGTACCGCCATATTTTCTGATCCCATTCCCGCTGCATATCTCTAAATTTATCAATATTTCTCTACAATATTATACATGTATTATGCATATAAATCTTCCTCTTTCTATCTATTAACTATTAAACTATTAAACTATTAAAAAAACCGATTCTAAATCCGTTGCGTAATTTTGAAGATTTAAGCATACACAGGGACAGACAGACAGCCATCGATGGGGTTACACTCGAGGTTGTTCAAGAAAAAATCTGCCTGGGATAAGTTATCAGCTTGGTAAAAACAACTCCTAGAAAAAACAAGCCAGGATCCACCTAGGTTGGACACCTATATTTAAGGATTTCCAAAAAAATCGCCTGCCACACCCGGTAATCGAACCGAATAAAATCCGGATGAAGCTATATTTTAATTGCATCAATCGATAGGGTCAATCTTAGGGATCAAATATCTCTAACAAACTTGGTAAAATAAGTAAAAGAAAACCCATAAAAGAGAAGGTATAGGAAGATTTTAGGCGGTTTGATCATCAGGTGTGTTATTTTTAGAAATCTTTGAATGCAGGTTTGTTTCCCTTTAAAAATAAGGTTATGTTTAATTGTAAAATTCGCTATCTCTAGTATGAGGGTACTTTCCCTCCAAGTAAAGTCGAAATGTTCCACCCTGTATATCGCAGCTCCGATGTTACTTACAATAAAAATAACGACACTCATACGCGTGTTTAACACAGTGCCACTGAAAAAACAAATGACGGCAATGTCCATACACAATTGCCTAATCCCCTTTGTATTTTTATTGTATGTAAGTATAATTTCTCATGTAAGTAGGTACATAAAATATTATGTATTTTCATTTCCATGGTTGATTTTTTCATTCCCTTGGTATATTTATTTCATGCCCGTGGATGCTTGTTTCATTGCCGCGCACGCATGTGTCATCGCCGTGGCGCGTAATTTTTGATCTTGTATATCTCGTTAGCTTTTTTATTTATCTGCTAGATATTAAGCAAGAATACATATAGTATCAAAACCTATAATAAACGCGATTTGTTTTAACTACAAAACTTAAGGTAAAAAAAATCCACGGAATGAAGATTTTAATGGACCTGTTGAAATTCACCCACTCCTGGTAGGGTCTTTAGCAGGCAATCCTCAACGTCACAGGAGTCACTATTTAAGTACTGAAGGTTGATTATCATTAGTAGAAGAAACGAAAGGTGTATGTCAGAATTCAGGATCGTAACCAAGAGAAAGATGTTGTGTCTATCTACTCCGATGTGAAAGAGGCGTGCTTATATTAGATGTGTTTCCTCTTATGACTAACATAATATTTTTCTTCTTACAGCACATATTCCCCACGACCGTGGACCCTCGCGCCAGTACATCCGCCTCAATTCCTCAGTACGACACGTTCTGCAACGGACGCGAGACCGCCATCTATATCGATCGGTTTTCTAGATTCTTCTTCCCCTTCTCGTTCTTTATATTAAACGTGGTCTACTGGTCTACTTTCTTGTGAGAAGAAAAAGTTCTACCTTTGAATTAGGGTTTTAAGGCTGCATTCAAAGGAATCTTCCGTAATGTCGCTGAAAAGGATACGAACTACTCATTTGAAATCTGTCTGCCTGTAAAATGCTATTGCAGAATGAGATTTGAGCCTCATAAAGGGTCGGCATCACTAGTGTGACTTTTCTGGTTATGCATTCGTCCATAGGCCACGGAAACCACTTTCCATCAAGTGTGCTTTTTTGCGACCTAAGTAGCGAAAAAAAAACTGCGATTTACGCGTGGGTATCATCTACCCTACCAATTCAGTTATTCGCGTTACCGTCCCCGTAAAAAACTTGTATGGTATTTTTGACAGATGAAAGAACGCGTAGATACTACAGTAACCTAGTCACTATTTCGTTAAAATTTGATGTGTTGCGTCTTAAGGTAATAATTTTACTGACTTGAAATTACTTAGTTATATATTAAGTACCCACCTACTTCAAACATATGTCCTAATACACCTAACCTAAAACTGCATGGATGTTTTTCTTTGGACAAAAAACTACTTACACTAATTTTATTGTGATCTGAAGACATCGACCTATAACAAGATGTTCCTGCTATTTAATAGCTTCTTTTATTACAGACAGATTATTCGTTTTGTGTTACTTGTTAGGATTTTTTAGCTTCATTAACCGGTTCTCTTAACATATTATAGAAGATACAGACTTTTTTATCTCTTTCCAAGGCCATTGACACAATCGAAGTCTGCTGGACAAAGAGCAATTAATGGCTACTTAGATGTATTTTGATTGTATCGTAGTAACTTCAGAGTCGGTCCTAGCTATACAGGCATACATCCATACAGAGTATAACCAGATTGTCTTTCAGCGTCTTTTGGTCTACGCATACCCGTGAAAGTTTGGTCTTCTCCTTTTTAATTCGGCTGCACTTTGAATCTTGGTGTCTGCTGTCCTGTCCCTCTTTTTATTGGTTTGTTCTGGCTTTATGTGAGCGACTACCGTCTGACTTTCGAGAGTAAAGCCTGCACCAGAACCTTAATCATCTATCAGCAGGGCTACCGGCTTACATGAGAGGTTGGAGAAAGAATGAAACTTTATCAAAGCTTCTTACAAACTTAGACCATATAATGTACAGCCAGCCAAAAAACGGCCTGAAAAATACGTTGTGTGTGACTCAGCTAATGTCAATATTGTTCTTTAAACTGTCAATGTGTGCATTTCTTTTTTTATACCACTTAGTTGGCAGACAAGCGTACGGCCCACCTGATGGGAAGCGGTCACCGTGACGCCCCTGGTGTTGCATACGTCCATAATGGACGTATGCAACATCAGGGGCGTCACACTCGCGCTGAAGAAACCTTCTAATGCCCTTTTTGAAGAACCCCATAATTGTAGTCGGAAAATAAATGTCATGAGATGTATGTATATTTCAACAGAACTTATACCGAGGCAGTAGCCATTTTTAAGCCGCGTTGAAATGACACTTGTTGCGTCTAAGTATACAGATTGTTAGTCTAAGCTTGAAAAATGTGAGCTCAGTTTTAGGATGTAGATTGCAGACGCATCAGTATTGACAGCTATGTATATAAATCAAGAATAATATAATTATATAGATATAATAAATATAATACATTACATGATTTCAAGAGTTATAATAAACTAAGTATATTATTATTATCTATAATTGTTAAGGTAAGAAATAAAGTTTTAATCAACAGGTATATTTTTTTTATTACACCAATGGATATTAATTTTTATACACACGCAGACTGCGGCCAATAGCATTGAAATCCTGAATAAAAACGTTCTTATTTTGGAAATGGAAATCATTGACTGAAATAAAAAGATAGTGCCTCAAAGATTTCGAAGGTTTAGATTTTAAAAAAATCATTGAATTAATAACTTGAATTTCAGAACTTCGGAATAAACTAAAATGCACCCCAGTGAAACTTTTTGAATATTGTGTATTTAGTCCCAAAATCCACTAATTTGAATCACTCGTCCCCCTTGTCCCCTAAATCATCAAAATCGATGTCAGCTATATCAGGGATGGACCTATAAACATACAGGTCAAATACATAACCTTCTTTTTGACTCCCCGCAGTCGGGTAAAACACTTCCACTTCTTTCTTTCATATTGTAATTCGGTTATTAACATAATGATAAAAGTAGAGCACATAATAAGGAAACAAAAGTGCATAAACAATGTTGCTCCGGTTCTATAACTCACTGTATTGTATCTGGGGGATTACCTGAGATGTTCTAAGAAAATCTTAAATCGTGTACAAATTATAAATTAATTTTAACTTATCTCCCGGCAGGGGACGAATGGGCACCTACATAGGTAGGTGAAGCGTCGGTAGCTTAGTGGTTAAGGGGTCGGCCTTACGATCGAGAGGTCCCGGGTTCGAATCCGGGCCATTACACTACCGACGTGAACCCACTCCCTAGCACAAGCAACTTAGCTTAGTTGGAGGGATAACGGGAATAATTATTAGTAATTTCGGTTGCTAATATTCTTTAAAAAAAAAATAGGTGACGAATCTACAACGGCTCCTACGTAAATAGTCGTATGTCAGAAATCTAGACTTTTCAGGAGACAGCTTTAAGGAGACATTGATATAAAGATTGGCGAAGTACCTTCGTCTAACAAAATGCCAAAACATACACCAGTTGAGAGCCCGGTGTAGTCCAACCCAGCAATTTAGGGAAACATCTTGCATAACGATGATTATATTCCGGATGGAATGGTTTCAACCTCCTCTAGAAAATGCTATAGCTGCGGCACGCTATGATGGCCGTTTTGAACGACTGGTTTTGCTCGTTTTATTTTTTTTGGTGCGCTTAGTATTGGACAACGAACAGAAGAAAAAATGAAGTTCACACACCAAAAAAGAGAAAACGAGCAAAACCAGTCGTGTCGTTTTGGTCATCATAGCGTGCCATTACTAAGTATAGTATTGATTAGACAAAGTTACGTCATATATCATACTTGATACCTACTACAGTTTTAGGTAGGCCTACAGCATCAGAGATACGGCATTCGCAGACATATGCAGAAGGTAAGGAAATTAAAAAAAATATTATGTAAAAATAAATATTTATATATCAACAAAAATATCGAACAGCCTTTTCATTTTTAACATCAAGCCTCATTCACAATTATCACAGATCTACAACAGTTTCATTTTGTTAATTTGGTATAATCACTTTAAATTTTTTCAACATATTTGGTCTTTCTTCTTATTTATCCTAGCGTTAATTCCCAGTCGCATCCGAAGCTTTCACCTCGGAGTCAGGGATCTGCCTTACCAGTCTTAACTGCGGATTTGGCTAGACCTCGATATTTATTTTAGGGTTTATGACTGAGCTCTTCACAGTTGGTTTTCGCGAAGGTTCATTCAAATAAACTATCGCAGTTGCTGCTCATAGCTGGACATAGGCCTCTCCCAATGTTGGAAAGCTCTGGCCTACTGTTTCCACGCTGGCCAGACGGGTTGGTACAGGGTTTTATTTCGAGTTTTCCTTCTCTCGCAGTGATATCGTCTGCGTATTGTTCCGTTAGTCGCCTCTTACGACACCCTTCGGATGAGATGGGGTGGTGATACTTGTATTCTTTTTCCGTCACCACACGGATCTTCGCGAGGGTTACAGATTTAGACATTAATTACGGTGATCAGTCGGTCTTTTAGTGTAAGACCACGCACAATTTTGACAAGCTGGACGGGGTCCACCTGATCTTGAGACTCTAAGAGGATCCGAATTTTGGGTTATTCTCGTGATAGGGTCCAGCTTGATATCATCGAGTTCGCCGATCGCATGAGCTCGCGGTACATCGCCTTGGGGTTCATCGACGGATCGTTTGAATACCCACCTCGGGGGTTTTGTTGGTGGAGGTTTGTATGTAGGTTGTATCCAGCCATCCTTCCGAGCTGATGACTCGCTGACGAAGACTGCTGCTAACACCCCCAACACTAACACGAGTTTGAACATGTTGATGGAGTGAAGAACTAACTTCAAGTGATGTTTCGTTACTGATGTGCAAAGTATTTATACAAGCTATCGCGGTCATAACAGGTTCTTTACCTGAGTTGTGTATAGAGGAAAGTACCTAGTGTTTACAGTTGATTTTCCTCGTTCGCGAGTCGTCTTTTGCGATAAGATAATTTATGCGTTCGTGAACTTGTTAGACCCTAGCTGGTTATCTCATTATTAATTGTGGAAGTTAATTTAAAAATAAATAAGTAAATAAAATTATTGGTACTTAATAGTATATCACAGGATTGTTAAGTAGTTCTAAGTAGGCTGGGTCGATTTTGATGGCATTTTTACCATAGATAGCTGATATTATATTATAAGACGTCGACAGCCTCCGTGGCGTAGCGGTAGTGAACGCGGCCGCTACGCAGGAGGCGCGGGTTCGATCCCCGCTCAGTGCAAATATTTGTGTGCATTAAATATGGGTATTTGCATTAGTCTGGTCGTGCCTCGGAGAGCACGTTAAGCCGTCGGTCCCGGTTGCCATAAGAACATCTATGGCAGTCGTTACGGGTAGCTGGTGCCCTAAAAAGTCCAAAAACAACGGTCTAGCTGCAAAGCTTCGATATCGCCTAATGTTAACATTGGGTCGTGGAGGTCAGATGGCAATCGCTTCATGGAAAATATCGAGGTCTAGCTAAATCTGTACCTATGACTGGTAAAAGCGGACCCCAGACTCCGAGCTGAAAGCTTCGGATGCGACTGGGAATTAACGCTAGGAGGAAGATTATATTATAAGACGGGTAATTTCACGATGCCAAATTTTTTGCTAATTTCGGTGGCAGTTTTCAATCATAGGTTTTCCGATAAAAAAAATTTTCAATGTTCTTTTAGAAAACTATATACTACTAGATATTCTAAAAGAACTCCATTAAATTTTTTCATCGGAAAACCTATGATTGAAAACTGCCACCGAAATTAGCAAAAAATTTGGCATCGTGAAATTACCCAGACGTAACTTAGGCTGCTTTTGTTTTAGATAAAATTGAGGGTATCAGCCTAACAAGCGGATAAAGTCCGAGGTAAAGGTGGTTCTCTTATAGGTATACTTGGTGCGATCAAGGCATTATATTCAGGTCCCGTGTTCGAATTCTGGGCAGTACACTATCGACATGAACCCAACACAGCGATAAAGTATTTTATTTACAAACTGATTAGTTTAGTTATCATGTCCCCTGTGACCCCCTCCCCCCTCGGACCGCGCCTGCCGCTTGAAGATCCCGGGACTGTGAGGGAAACACGTGCGCGTGCCGAGCATTCCAGCTCTTTATCGTGCAGCAAAGAAAGGAGGCCTCAAACCGTTTGGTGCGAGACTTGGATTGGTATGGGTTATGGGTGTGTCACCGTGGTGTGGTGTGTACAAAGTTTTCGGAAACCGAGGTTCGTTTATTGCATTTGTATGTCAGTTTATGTGGGAACAACTACCGTGTGACCTCCCAACGTTGAGAGGAAAACCCGTGCCTCTTCCATTGATTAGAAGGTGCATCAACTTACAGGTGAGGTTGACTTGGGCTTCAAAGATGCAGCCGTCGACGAGAGCATAGTGTTTCAAATGAACAGTTCCCCTGTTCCACATATCACTACAAGTAAGTATAGGTATCTCTCCTGGTAGGGGAGAAAGGATTTTTTTTTACTTTTAGCTACTAGGCGTAAGATACGAGTAGGTATATTGATATTTTACTTCCTTATATAGTACTCCTTCTAATAATATCAAGTAAAAGTAGAAGGAAAAATCACTAGTTGCAGTGGCACATGGCACGTTGTTTAAAGGCATAATTCTGAAACTGACCGCATATACAACAACTGCAGACAAGTTACCACTTAAAACCGCAGATATAGCTGTATCTACTGCATACAGTGGCGGATCCAGGGGGGGGGTCATGGGGGTCATGACCCCACCCCTGGGCGGGTCACCTACTAAAAATATCCCAATGTCACTAATAAATTTTAAAAAATTAACACGCATAAGAAGACTGTCTCTTTGTTACCTACTAGTATTATAATTTTAAGAGGCACCAAACATCAGTATGAATATTATTCGCACGATTGAAAATTTCAATTTATCGTGCAGCGCAGCCGATCAACCGATGGACTCGAATAGTTTTCGGACCTGACACCCTGTCCGCTATGTGCTATGACCCGTGTGTAATAAGCTGCGTCAGCCGGTACGAGAGGCAGCTGTGTGGCCACTCTAGCCACTCCCCCATAGGACGGGATGGGTCTTACTACCGCTATTACCGCGGGCCCAGCGGTTGTGGCCAGTGGCCATTTTCTGCTGCGTATCACGCAACTGGCTCATATGCCTGGCCTTTTTTTTTATCGTGCGAAAAATCCCCGCGGATACCTCCCCTGCCGGAGCCGGAGGAGGAGGTTATGTCGGTCTCGAACCGACTAAAACGTACGCCGTCTGTGGGCCGTCAGTTGCCGGAGGTGAGATTGTCGTAGCCATATCCCTCGCACCCCAGCCGACACAGGGCCATATCTCTCGATCTGGCCCTCTTCCGGTGTGGGGACCATAGAGTCCCCAACTCGCCCCCGGGTATGGGGAGGCACGCAATGCGCGCCACCGCGGCCTGCTTCTGCTAGGGTGACAGGCGGCTCCACCAGTCACCCCCAGGCCCGCGCTCATGGGGGACAGAGGTCATTCTGCGACCTCCGACGCCTGAGTTGCCGCCGCTCGACGCGGGCCGCGCGGTTTGCGATTCTCCTTCGCTCCTCGCGGGCCGCAAGGTCTGCGATTCTCCTTCGCTCCTGCTCCGCCGCCTCCTTCACGAGCATTAGAAGGAGGCGCCGCGCGCCAGCGGCCTACGCATCCGCGCAGCGAACCATCGCTGCGAGCAAAGTGGCGAGCGTGAGAGCTCTCACTCCCAGCATATGCCTGGCCTTACATCTGTACATTCTACAGAGTCAAGCCAGCACTTTTTGGGGCTACCCCTCCCACAGGGGCCTGCCCGGGGCGCCATTGCCAGACATTTGGTATCCACCTAGCCTGGTGGTTGCCGCAAAAGTTGCTGTTCGATGACTTGGTCGAGCGCACGAACCAGGTTAAGTACATGGGATCTGTACTTCACGTGACTGGTCACATCAACCGCGACGTCAAGGCACGGATTGCCGTCATGTGGGCCAAGGGGCGGGAAATGATTGGCGTCACATTTGGCCCTAAAATGCCAGTTTGGTTGACGGGGTAGGTCTATAAAACGATCATTAGGCCTGTCTTTTTACACGGCTGTAAGGCGTGGCCGCTGCTGGAGCGACATAAGCAGGAGCTACGTGTCACGGAGATGAAAATGCTGTGGTGGATGTGCGGCGTCACGCGTAAAGATCGCATGAGGAACTCTCAGATCCGCGGCAGCCTTCATGTCCGCGACATCACACATAAAATGCAAGAGAGCCGCCTTCGCTGGTGTGGCCACGTTTTGCAGCAACTGCCAGGCTACGTGGGTAACAAATGGCTGGCAGTAGCACAGCCGCCGGGACCAGGTGGAAAGGATAGGCCCAAGAAGTCTTTCCTTAAAGTCGTGGAGGGTGACATGCGTGCAAATGGTCTCATCTCACCACCATGGATGCCCAACGTGGTGCGAAGTGGAGGAGGAAGAGACGGAAGGCGGCCCTTGAGCTCCGAGGTCTCCTCGGATTCGGAAGCAATCAGGAAAATATGTACGATAATCATGAAAGGGGGAGGCGCGCATCGCGCCGCCAGCGCGGCCTGCTTCTTCTAGAGTGTCAGGCGGTTCCCCCTGTCATTTCCAGGCCCGTTCTAATGGAGACCGATATGGAGATATTGATACGATAATGGAGATGTTGAGTGACCTACGTCACTCGAGTCCTTCGCGCATAGTGTATTATGCGGAATGGGAAACAACTGAATCGTCTCCAGACCCGTTCCCCCGCCTCCTTCTCGAGCATTACTTGCTCTCAGATGGAGGCGGTGGCAGCCGCGAGCTTACGGTTTTACGCCATCACTGTAAGCAAGCGAGAGAGAGTGCTGAGCGATAACCCGCTTCGGCGTTTCCCATGCCGGGTATTCGGTCAGCGTATGCAGCCCCGTGTCCTCGCTTGCATCACAGTGATGACACCCGGGCGTTGGCTCCTTATGAATTTGCCGCAGCTAACTTCCGAAACATCCATATCCGGTGATCATCTGCGTCAACCGGTACGAGAGTTCCACATTGAAGCCTTTCTAGCCAGTTCTCCATGATGGGTTTTCTTACCACCACTATAACGGCGTGCCCTGTGCTTGGTTGTCCAAGTCGTAGTTTCAACTCCACCAGGTCCCGATAAAGCTGGGACTTCGTAGCCTCGATTTCTCGCCTTTTGATACGGATTTAGTACCGAAGGTGATCTGACATCTTCATTCGCCATAGAGTCTCCTGCAGGAGTCCTCCAGCCCCCTCAAGTCAGAGTGCCAGCTGCGTCCTTCAACTTGGGGGCCAGCAGCTTAACCGGGTTCTGGATCGTATTTAACAACAGCCGTTCAAGGTGTCCTACTTTTCTCCTCTCACCTCATTCCTCCTCCATTATTTCGTCAAATAAAATCATTCATTCATTCATACACATTTATTTTCATTGTATTGTTCAATGACATTTTATAGGGAGACTACACAAACCCCCCCCCCCCCTCCCTCCAACCCGAAACTAGGTCTCGGCTACACCATGACCCCCCCTGAATTGAAAGGTGGATCCGCCCCTGGCTGCATACCCATTACTTGTTAAACCCCTTTGGAAGCCGCAATATATTAAGTGTATTTGCTGCGTGCATCTGCAGTGTTGTCGTATGCGGTACTTCGACATCATACCTTAAGGGTCATAGCAGACTTATCAACTTGGAAACAGATCGGAACCGTGCCGCGTAAAATGAATAAAATAATAAACGAATGAATACGCGCTTACAATTCCACGTCGCGGCAACAGCGCAATCAATGCCATAATAATATTATGCAGAGTGATGTAATGTTTCCCTGTAAGGGAAAGATCGCGGGTTCGAGTTCCGCCCGAAGTCGATTCTTTTTCCTTTTTAAATCGATTTAAGTAATCAAGTCTAGAATCGGGATTCTGGTGACAGTTAGTTCAACCAGCGGTAAGCGAGGTAGGCTCATCGTCACCCAGCGATACGGTGACGATCCCTTTCCAATTTGATTGATACGTGTGCTGTCGCATGTCGTATTCTAAGTGTCGTGAGAGTCCAACATACCACGTGGCTTCTCCGAGCCTGCGGAATGTGGAGAGTACATTTTTTCCTCTGGGATTGAAGGATCCTATACAACGTGTACATCTTACGATATCTAGTTACGTATATCATCCGACAATTGCGTTACATTCAATTTGTATTGCAGTACTTCGGGTCAGTTTTGCTACAAAGGTCAATCGGGTCAAGTAAATAGTTTACTATCTATTGTGCATTATTAATCCACCAATTAATCAACTCATTTTACAATGTACATCTATTCTATTCTATAATTGTAAAGTGGTTGTATCTGTACATTGAGATATTTAAATAAAAATACTTGGGTTATGTTATACCTACCTATGTATTAACAATACTGAACACGAATTTTTTTTTTTTTGGAATTCTTGTCTGTTTGTTCGCGACGGAACTGCTGAGCGGATTTTAATCCGGTTTTTTTGCTTAAAATGTCTTGGTCAAATTTAAAATCTTCCGGAAGTTTGATCGCAATTGGTCAAGTAGAATCGGAGATATGGTCTATAAACGGGAAAACCGACAACCCGGGTGAAGCCACGGACTGAAGGCTAGTATATTATAATTAAATTGTCTAAGAGTGTTTCAGGTCAAGTTGGTTTAGAGATTGCGATATGTATGAGTAAGCCACGTATGAGTCCACGTGGACAAACCACTGCAATGACCACGTGCATCCCTTATTAATGTAACCATCGTAAGAATTACGTGGGTCCGTTTATAAATTCGGTGCAGGAATCAACTTCAAAAAGTAAGGAAATACTTAATTCAGCGAGTATGTAGATACCTACTTTGATTGGAATTTCACTATATTCCCATATATGTTACGCTGCGGGGTTCCCAAATAAAATAATGTACAAAATTTAATATGCCGTCATCACACATAGCACAACATTTGAACATACATTTGAACAAATGTAAGGCACATATTTGTAGTTGTACCGGCTGACGCAGGTGATTACTGGCTTCGGGTGCTTTGGGGAATACCTGCGTCGGATTTGGGGCCAACATTTGAGTTGTGATGCGAGCGAGGACTCGGGGCTGCACACGCTAATCGAATGCCCGGTGCGGGAGACGTCGCGTCGTGGCGGATCGTAATGGCGGCCCTAGGAGTGGGAGTTCTATCGCTCGCCGCCTTGCTCTCGGCGATGGTAAGGTACGCGTAGGCTGCGCTGCTGCTGTCTCCTTCTGCGTGCAAGTAATGCTCGAGAAGGAGATGGCGGGGTGGGTCCAGCGAGACTCCTGGCACGCATAACCCGCGACGAGAGGAGCGGAGGCAACTCGGGCGTAGGCTGTTGCCGAACGACCTCTGCACAGGCTTGTGGGTAACAGGAGTATGATATATAATATACATACCTACACTCATGGGGTGGGATCCGCGCTCGGGCCAATATTTGGCTCAAAATATCTCCCTGGACATACAGAGGGTAAACGCTGCGAGCCTGATGGGCACGTCTGGGCGAAGGGATTTAGGGTTGACTTGATCCTTCGGATCAAAAATTTGTTTGTATTTATGTTATATTATTATATTCATTTAGTTTTAAATAATAAATGGATGATTATTTTAAACTCATGTACTCAAATAAGTATTCAAAGATTAGTGCTATGCAGGGGCGTATTTACCCTAGGGCCAAGGGGGCCATGGCCCGGGGCGGCAGGTTGCGAGGGGCGGCGGAGCCGCCCCGAGCGTCTAATTTTTTTTTATACCACTTAGGTTGCAGACAAGCACACGGTGCGGCCCACCTGATGGAAAGTGGTTACCGTGGCCTATGGACGTATGCAACACCAGGGGCGTCACACTCGTGCTGCCGACCCTGAAGATCTGATCTGGGCGCTTTAATCTTGACTCTAAAAGGCGCCCAGAGATAGACGCTCGGGGCGGTTTCGCTGCCCCTCGCAACCTGCCGCCCCGAACGTATATCTCGGGGCGCCTTAATCTTGCTCTAAAAGGCGCCCAGATATAGACGCTCGGGGCGGTTTCGCCGCCCGTCGCAACCTGCCGCCCCGAACGTATATCTCGGGTCGCCTTAATCTTGCTCTAAAAGGCTCCCGGAGATAGACGCTCGGGGCGGCTCCCTCGCAACGTGCCGCCCCGAACGTCTATCTCTGGGCGCCTTAATCTTGCTCTAAAAGGCGCCCGGAGATAGACGCTCGGGGCGGTTCCGCCGCCCCTCGCAACCTGCCGCCCCGAACGTCTATCTCTGGGCGCCTTAATCTTGCTCTAAAAGGTGCCCGGAGATAGACGCTCGGGGCGGCTCTGCCGCCCCTCGCAACCTGCCGCCCCGAACGTCTATCTCTGGGCGCCTTAATCTTGCTCTAAAAGGCGCCCAGAGACAGACGCTCGGGGCGGTTCCGCCGCCCCTCGCAACCTGCTGCCCCGAACGTCTATCTCTGGGTGCCTTAAACTTAACTCAAAAAGGCGCCCAGAGATAGACGCTCGGGGCGGTTCCGCCGCCCCTCGCAAAATGCCGCCCCGAACGTCTATCTCTGGGCGCCTTAATCTTGCTCTAAAAGGCGCCCAGAGATAGACGCTCGGGGCAGTTCCGCCGCCCCTTGCAACCTGCCACCCTGAATGTCTATGTCTATGGGCGCCTTAATCTTGACTCTAAAAGGCGTCTATTAGAGTAAATATTACGTTTATTTTTTTTAATTTTAATTTTTCAGAGCTTACTTAGTTACAATATGACTATGTCACTCATTATTTTAATTGCATTCAAATTAGAAAACCCTAAATAACATTTGCGTTCAAGTACGGTGTAACTGGGGCCAAGCAGCTTGGGCGCCGAAGACGGCAGCGCCTTGCTCTCGCAGGGAGACGCTACCGCCTACGGTTAATTCTACTCAGGTAGGTAAATGGCTACTCATAGGGTTTCCACGTATCCTTATGACTAGCAGAGAGCACAGATAAGAGCAGCTAAGAGGCGGCTGGTTCCCCGAGTTCTGGGGGCGACAGGTGCGGTCGCCTGTTACTCCAATATATTCAGACCGGTAACGCGGCGGTGAAACCCGTACCTTTCCGGGGTTCAATGGGGACACTGACTACCCACACCCGAAGGAGCTATCTTAAAAGGTCAGCCGGGTTGCGAGGGAAATATCTAATTGGGTAACTTTACACCCGATAATTGAGACCCGACAGAGACGGTGTGCGGTTTTAAACCGAGACCGCATGTGGCACTTCACGAGGAATAATCACACCTCGCAGACGGCCATAACTAGCACCAGGACCTGCGGCGAGAGGTTTCCCGCTCTGACGGTTGCTTAAAGAATACAACGCGTGAAGTGGCATATACATGGAGGAGCCCAGGCAGAGGTGGCATTGCAGGGGTCGGCTCCTGATCTGTATGTCTCAGGAACTCACCGAAGCAGCCATAGCTGGGCGCATTGCGTCAGCTGGTAGGAGAAGCTACTGTGATACCTCTATCGCGTTATCGGCAGCGAAGACGTGTGAGAACCGCCTTCCAGCATCACCTCATCCGAGCTAATCTTCTCCTTTTGTCGAGTCGACGACATATGTCATATTTTGTTTGCCCAGTGTGCAACCACCCTGATGGCGTTCTCAGAGGCACCCATGAGTTCCTGCAGTGTACACGTGCTTAGGTATGCAGCACACGTTAGCGCCTACCTCACTGTAGTTCCGCATTCACACTGTGGTGCCTGGGTCCACCTTATCTGAGAAACTCCATCTAATTCGGTTTTCGTTACTTCGGCTGACCTGCTTCCGAAGTCTATTTAAGGACTGCCAGGTGGTGTATGGGCAGCCTCTGTGCTTCCCACACATCAATTGGCCAGAAAGGGTTCGTAAGTAAGAGAATCAGGTATGCCCACTTCAGATCCAGTCACCAAATACGTCCAAGGACTCGGGTAACTCCAGCTGTGGCTTACTTGGCTGCTTCTGATTTCGTGCCGTCACCATCCAGTCCTAACCGATGTTCCACATAAGCGGCCCTAGATCCGCGCCAGCCGGAACACCCCGCCACATATCTCACTTACTAAGCCCTGGGTAGATACTGGCTTTCACCGATAAGTAAGCCCCGACAATGACGCGAGGATAGAGAGGCACCCCGTGGTGAAAGAGTGCAGCTCTGATGCAGCTCCATGGCAAGGTGTTAAAGACGTAGGCAACAATAGACACTGCCAGCATCAACTCGCCGTGCCACTGCTTCTTCCACCAGGGCCCTCAAGCGCGTGTTGGCATCCACGGTGCTCCCGACTATAACCAAATTTATTGTCTACCAAATTCGGCCTCACTCCTGTAAGGCGCTCGATGTGGCACTTCACGAGGAATAATTCGTTTAAAACACCTGCATGACTGCACACCTTGTCCATCAATACAATGAGCCGATAGGCGGACGGTAATTTTGCAGAAGAGGATCAGTTTTCCTGTCTTTCAAATTTTCGGAATCCGTCTCTACTTGAGGCATATGTTATAGAGCCCTTCAAAACGGGATCCGAGTACCTTTAGAGCCTAGAGTGCTGCCAGGTCCCAAAGCAGTGCTTTTGCTGTTGCCTTTGAGCCATAAAACATCATTCTTCACAAGCTATTGCTGTACTCAAGTGATTTTTGGTTGCGATATCATCTTCTACGTAGGGCGCTTTAATGGAATGGAATGCAAATATTTCCCCTTGAAGGGGTTCTGGTTGGGAGCCTGGGTTAGTGGAGAGATCGATGGAAGTCACTTCCCTCGCACCATAAGATAGAGATCTCACGAATCAGGCTTGAAAATCTCCAGCAATTTCTGACGGACCCCTATTTTGTGTCAGCCCCTTGGGCGCAGGCTAACGGTGAACGCGAACGTCACATAGGGGCAGGCGCGGTCGCAGCTTGAAGTTTTGGGGGGGGGGGGTCACTTCGGAAATTCCTTAAGAAATTTACCCCCCCCCCCCCTCCCCTCGTACTGGGACTTTTCAATATGACGTGCATGGTTTGGGGGGGGGGGGGGTCATGTCCCCTGTGACCCCCCTCGGACCGCGCCTGCATAGGGGGCGGCAAACCTAAGTGGCCCGGGGCGCCAAATCTTTAAATACGCCCCTGGTGCTATGTGTGACACTAGCTTTACCAAAGTGGATAAAACAATTTAAACTTAAATATTGTTGTTATTATTATATTCTCCCAGTTCTAATATACTTATCAGGCACTATATATATAAACTGACGACCCGGATATATATTATCATTCAAAAACATAGCTTAACTCAGTCAATATGTATAAACTATTGATCATTTTGGGAGTTTTCGCTGCAGTGTTATTTCACGAAACTTCGTGTCAGCGCTACTTGCTTCCTACTTTCTGGCCGAGGTATACTACACCACGGGATAGTACTACAGTCTTAAGAATAGAACGGTCTATTGATACCCCTCAGAGGCTGTTCAAGTACGAAGCTGTTCAGCCAGCATCAGAAACTGGTGACCACTGGTACATGTCGAAACAAATTGTGGACTTCAAGCTGGATCCCAGCAGAAGAGTGTCCAGTAGATTGAGTGTTACTAAGTCTTAAGAAGAGTCGGAACCTGTTAGTTTTTGAGTAGTGATACAGGGTCTATATTTCCTGGATGATATCGTCGTAGTGCAAGAAGTATCCTGAAATGGTCAGGCTAAGTCTGCCAGCTAATCACAGCTTCTAAAATTAAGGATTTTGTGTTTCAAAGCTGTTGTGATTTTAAATCTATTTACATAATTGTACATTGGAAATGATTGTTCGCGATGGACGCTTAAACTTAACAGTTTTAGATGCATTTTTTTTGTTAGAAAGGTCTTGATCAGACTTATCATCTTATGTTTGTTTAATTGCAATCGATTTAGTAGAACCGAAGATACTGCCTCAGTCTGAGAGATAATGACAAAATTGATATTGAAGAAAACAGACTATGTGTATTAATGTAATAGGTATATAAAACATAATTATGCCTATTTATCTCCAGAGTAGGCAGAGTGTGAAGTGATTTTTGAAATACAGTAATTACTCGATGAAAAACTTGCAGAAGGCTTACCATGACATGTTAAAGCGTTTGTATTCCGAGCGAGAAAGAGAGACGGAGCTAGGGTGTATAGCCCCATCCCTCTTTCCTAGTCAATACACGTACTTTTTTGGCAACGTACTTAATCGTAAATAAAATAAAGTGATGGTAGTAATAAATATATTCTTTTATTCATCATCATTCCCATAGCGAATTTGCACTGGGAAATTTTTCAGTTGCATCCAAAGTTCACAATTCAGAGACCAAGACAAGTGGCAATTCGTTGCTCGGCGTTTGATGGAATAGAATGACAAATGTATAGGATTTGACGTTTTTGACATTCGTTGACGCCTGTCATATACGTCAAATCCCATACATTTGACATTCTATTCCATCAAACGCCGAGCAACGAATTGCCACTTATCTAGAGGGGCTGGGTCTCCTTATTGAACGAGGGATATGCCTGAACCCCGGCAACTGATGGTCCGAGACGGCCGTGCAGTTATCGTCGGTTCGTCGGGCCGTGCAGTTACCCGCTGGCTCCGGCTAAGGTATTCGAGGGGATTACCACACGTAAAACGTGTCCGCTCTTTGTTTCTGATAGGTACCATAAGCTTTTCTTTTCTCACCAGAGACTCGGTTTAGCAGATGCACCAACTTGTGACAGCCTCCGTGGCGTAGCGGTAGTGAACGCGGCCGCTACGCAGGAGGCGCGGGTTCGATCCCCGCTCAGTGCAAATATTTGTGTGCATTAAATATGGGTATTTGCTTTGGTCTGGTCGTGCCTCGGAGAGCACGTTAAGCCGTCGGTCCCGGTTGCCATAAGAACATCTATGGCAGTCGTTACGGGTAGTTGGTGCCCTAAAAAGTCCAAAAACAACGGTCTAGCTGCAAAGCTTCGATATCGCCTAATGTTAACATTGGGTCGTGGAGGTCAGATGGCAATCGCTTCACGGAAAATATCGAGGTCTAGCCAAATCTGTAGCTATGACTGGTATAAGCGGACCCCAGACTCCGAGCTGAAAGCTTCGGATGCGACTGGGAATTAACGCTAGGAGGAAGAAGATGCACCAACTTGCATGTTCGTTTGGGCACCTAAGGCGCGGGCCAGACAGAAGACACGTAAGACGCGGACGTGACGCGGACCTTTGTTTTACTGCGTCCAGTCCCTTGCGCGTCGCTTCTACATAAATATACAAAACTAGCTGTTGCCCGCGGCTTCGCCCGCGTGGATGTCGGTTATCGCTTAGTGTATATATAGCTTGCATCTCAAAATCCTTTCTTAGGGGATGCCTACGTCATAGTAGCTTTATGCATGCAAAATCTCACGATCGGTTTAAAATTGACAAAGTTTCATACAAACTTCAACATCTACCTGCATGCCAAATTTCAGCCCGATCCGTCCAGTGATTTGGGCTGTGCGTTGATAGATCACTATGTCAGTCAGTCAGTCAGGCAGTCACCTTTGAGTTATATATATTTATATGTATAGAAGCGACGCGACACACGTCTTACGCCTCTTCTGTCAATAATAAAAAAAAACTATATAAATGTTGGTGAATCCAATAAATAAGCAAATAATATAAATACAAATGTATGTTTATATCCCCATTCCAGATCCCATAACACAAGCTAGATAAGCTATGCTTAGCCTCTAGAGGGGAACAAAGAAAAACTACATACCTACATACATACATACGCACGTAACACATTACCCTCGCTGGCGCAGTCGGGTAAAAAGGGCAGGTCAGAAGCACTTGAAACCGGCCGAACAATGCGATAATGCGAGTGTATATGGATACTAAGGCATTATTCGCGCGAACATTACCGGCATCACGATGAGTAATGCGAGGAGTATAATCTGGATACAGTGTTATAAAGGGTTCATCAAGAAGGGTATTAGAAGGTGTCTTTAGCGTTGGCAGCATGAGTGTAACGCCCCTGGTGTTTACATGTTTTCTCCATGGTGTGCACAATAAAGATATACAATACTTACTACTAAAAACATTTATCATCATCCCAGTGGTTATCTTAGTTGCATTTAAACCTTGTACTTTAGAACCAAGGGTCAGCTAACCTAGTAACCTACGTTGTCTCCAGCGAGGTTGACTTGAGAATATGCAGACACAAATCAATCTTAAAGGAGTATCTTATCACAGTCTCTGTGGTGAGGCGGTAGTGTACGCAGCTCTACGCAGGGAGCACGGGTTCGATTCCCGCTCAGTGCAAATTGTTTTATACATGAATATATCAATTTGCATTGGTTTGGGTGTTTTCGTGCCTCGGAAAGCACGTTAAGCCGTTGGTTCCGGTTACCATTATGAACATCTATGACAGTCGACGGTTTGACTAGTCTAACAACAGATTTTCGATATCACTATTGTTGATATGGAAGTCAGATGGCAGTCGCTTCACGGAAAATATCGCAGTTAACGCGCATCACAGTTAGACTGAAAAGCCAATCCCAACTGATTTTGGGAAATGGTTCAAAGAATCGTTTTCCGATAGAAAAAGCGAATACAGCTTAGGCGGGACTGGAACCCGCGATATTTCCCTTATAGGGGGAACCACTGAGCCAAGTCTCACCCAAAGTCGATCTAAATTTTTCTATACATCCGCCTTACGGCGACGGTACGGTTCAGAGAATGCTGATGAGTGGGTATTTTATCTTCAATACATATAGTAGGGAATGAGTGGAGTCACGTTCCTGGTCGGACCCCTAGAAAAAGGAAAGTTCCCGAAATTTGTGAGTGATACATAAACTGACAAATTAAGTAATACAATAATTAAGTGATAGCTGACTTAGACTATAGCTCGCAGAATAAGCAAGCTGAAGTGGCAGTGGGCTGGCCACATCTGCCGAAGGACTGATGGCCGTTGGAGCAAACGAGTCCTAGAGTGGAGACCGCGCGTAGGAAAACGGAGGGTAGGACATCCCCTAGCCAGATGGACCGACGACCTGCGAAAGGTGGCTGGGACGGACTGGATGCGGAAGGCGGAGGATCGGCAAACGTGGCGCACATTGGGGGAGGCCTATGTCCAGCAGTGGACTGCAATTAGATAGGCTAATTGATTGATTGATTGATTGATTGACTTTCACATTTAGTATCTTATCCTACTTCCTACTATCCTATTTCTGCTATATAGGAAAGTAGGTAGGTATAACCCGCGACACATATCTTGGACCTAAAATGTGCTCAAAATATGCCTTATACGCGCAGTATACATTTCTTGGGTGTCTTTTGAGGATAGCACGGGGTGCTACTGCGGTAGACGATCTCAAATTCACCAAGCATAGACTATTACAAAGCAATCCGCGGGCGCCAGAGCCTCGTATATCTTACGATTTAGGTCCAAGATACGTGGCGCGGGCTATATATTATAAATGTGAAAGTTTGTGAAGATGATAGACTGGACAGATCGGGCAGATTTTTTTTACAGGGATAGATTACAGGGCACTATTGTTGGCTCGAGCCATGTATAGGCTGAGTCTAGGTTGTATATATCTGTCTATGTTAAACAGCCCTATCCTTGTCGCCTTGTACGACACCGCATGCGAGGAAATGGGGTGGCCCAAATTCTACTCTTCCGGGAACCACGTGGCGGCGGAAAACGGCAATAGGCCTACCCCCTATTACGTGGGACCAAATACAATGATTGGTGAAATGTGGGTGTTAATTCACCTCTGCCTTACACTCCGGGGATATAGGCGTGATTGTATGTATGTATGTATGTGTATGTAGATTACAGTCTAATTTTAATCCCGGGAATGTTTTCCCATACCTAGATAACGGGAACGGGATTAAATAACACGCAGGCGTAGCCGCGGTTAATAGCTAGTAAGGTTATCAATATAATATTCTCACTGCAAGTCTTTGTCATTAAAGATGACGAATGTTGCCGTTTATAAACATACTTAATCAGGTTCTTTACTTTTTAGCACGCCATTTTATCTCATGTAAAGTACCTGCACTTCCTTAACAAACCGTATAAAAGCTCTAGAACCACAACTAAAGCATCATTCAACGACTCATCTTCAATCAGTCAACATGTATAAACTTTTATTAATCTCGGGATTGCTGGCAGCAGTTTTCATCAGCGAATCATCATGCCAGCAAAATCCTACATACCGACCTCCACCAACAAAACCCCAGAGATGGGTATTCAGACGATCTGTTGACGAACCCCAGTGGTTATACCAAGGAGATATACCGCGAGCGCCTGCGACCGGTGACCACCCATTCCTGCCGAAGTACATCGATGATATCAAGCTGGACCCTAACAGGAGAGTAGCCCGCAGTCTGGGCACTCCTAGCGTTTCTAGAGGAGGTGGAACCCGTCAGTCTTCGAGCCACGATACGGGACCAACCCACCCGGGATATAATCGTCGTAATGCAAGGAGTATCCCGGACACGTTGTGATTTTCAACACTCCCGCCTTTTAAACCACAGCTTCCGGGACCCAGCATTCTGTAAGCGCACAACGGCGAGCACAACGTTGCGACAGCCATGATATAGATTGTCATTGGTCGATCTCCTGTGACGTCACCCAGTCCGACCAATGCCAATCCCTATCAAGGTCGTTGCAACGCTGTGCTCGTTGTTTTTTGCATTGCAGGTCTCCGTTCGACCCTAAACCAGTACGCTCCGTATCTGGCCGGGTATTAGGCAGAATTAGAAGTACTAACTTGAATTTCATTACTTTTTTTATATATTTTTGTTTGCGCTAGTGATTTCTATTGTTTTCTTAGTACATTTAGTAGATTTGTTTAGTCTTAATGATTTAGTCTAAGTGATTTGTCTTAAATAAATTTTGTGTAAATAACACTTGTGTATTACTTTCTTAGTGGTATGAATTGGGTTTATTTTATTTATGTACCTATGTAATATCTCTGGGAACTCATTCCGATACCAGTAATTCCTATTGGAGGTTGCACATAGTATGAAGAGAATTTCTTTTTCTGCTATGGTTACACTTCACACATTCACCTCGTAATACTGTGATGTCATCGTATGGTTTTAGTCCTGTCTGTCCCGTCCTGTATGACTTTCTGTCTGTGCTGTCCTGTCCTGAGTCCTGTCTGTCCTCTGTTTGTCCCCCGTCCACATACAGCTTTAGTTAACCCACACTCAAGAAGTCAAAAGTGTAGTAAGTAGTATAGCAAATTACTTAAGTATATCTTTAAGAGATTTATGTAATTTATTTATAATCACGATATTATGGATATTTTTTTATAATAAAATATATGGTCACACTTTTTTGTTCAATAAGAAAGATAACCCTGGAGTAATAAATTTACATAATCACACCTTTATCCTCGGAGGGTTAGGCAGAGGTGAATTAAAACCCACATTTCACCATCATCATTTTAGGTCCCACGTAATAGGGGGACAGCCTATTGCCGCACTATTGTTGACTCGAGCCATGCATTTGCGGCTGAGTCTGGGCCTATATATCTGTCTGATGTTAAACAGCCCTATCCCTTAGTCGCCTTGTAGTTACGACACTGCATGGGAAGACATGGGATGGTCCAAATTCTCCTCTGCCGGGAACCACGCGGCTTACCATCAGATCAGAAGCACTTGCATGAGAGCTATTAAGCTTCACGAGTTTCCTCTACTATCATTATATAGTAGAGGAAGGTCGTGAAGTATCACTATCACTATCACTACATATTATAAAACAAAGTCGCTGTCGCTGTCTGTCCGTCCCTATGTATGCTTAAATCTTCAAAACTACGCAACGGATTTTGAAGCGGTTTTTTTTAATAGATAGAGTGATTCAGAAGCTGGTTTATATGTATAAACCATGCATAATATTGTAGAGAAACACTGATAAATTTAGAGATATACAGCGGGAACGGGATCAGAAAATATGGCGGTACGAAGTTCGCCGGGTCAGCTATTCGGATAAAGTCAAATGGCGGGCTGTTGTCCCTGCCTACTCCGGAGGGAAATATGTATTTAAAAAGAAGAAAGTACTGATTGTACTAAGGTTGGAAGAAAGGTGACGGCATTCGCGACGCAGGGTTCACCTAGCTTTCTTCTTCATCCTAATATTAGTCCCAGTCGCATCCGTAAAGCAACTGCCATACTTCCACAACCCATATTATACTCATACAACGGCGATATCGAAGTTTTGCAAATGGACCAGGTTGATTATCAACTAGCCTTCCGCCCGCGGCTCCGCCCGCATCTCGGTTAAGGTGATTACATACGCGAATGACTTTGACCATACTTAATGCTCAAGGTCATTCGCTCATATTTAAAGTAAAAATCAATAAAACTAATTTTAATAGATAACTTTATAGGCGACGGTTACTAACTAAGAAGGTGACGTCATGCTAATACACTTATTTAACATACATGTGAAATTTTAGATTATTTGGATAGGTACATATTGTAGAAAATATTTGGTTTCATAAGAAAGAGTAGAGTGATGTTCAGAGCCTCTTTTCAACTATTTCCTCCTTTTTTATTTAATTTATGAAAAGGTGAAGTTACTCTGTATATCCTGTAGTATGCAGGCATGTTTTACAGTTAAGAAGAAAAACGGTTTCGAAAATACCAATTTTTCGATGCTGATCTGATTCGGGGCCTATCTCCGGTTCTACTCAACGATTGCGATCAAACAAACGTAAGATTTTAAGTCTTACCAAACCCTTTCTAACAAAAAAAAACGCATTAAAATTCGTTTAGTAGTTTTTGCGTCCATCGCGAACAAACAGACAAGAAATTTAAAAAAAAATATTTTCGTGTTCAGTAGGTATCGTTAACTTAAAATAACCCAAGTATTTTTTTTTTTAATATCTCCAATGTACAGACAGACACGATCATTTTATACAGGGTTATTGGTAAGTCGACGTATTTCTGTCAGGGGGTGTTAGGGGACTGAAAAAGCTAGAATTTGAGCCCACATAATATGTATGGACGAAATCAATAGTTTTCGAAATAATTGACTTTTAGTGTTCGTAATAACCCAGATTTCAACCTTCAAGTGCAAATTTAAAAAAAAATCTTCAAAGAACCCAAAATACTAAAAAACTAAATCCTATATCCACCCTCCAGTCATTGTTGTTTTTCTCAAAAAACTAATATGGCACTAACTCAGACTAAAAGAATAATGTAGACGGAACGTATAGAACCCCCTAACACCCTCTAACAGGAATATGTCGAGTTACCAATAACCCTGTATAATATAGTATACAATATGGATACGACATATAGGCAATAATTGAAACCATATACTTGGTACCCCCTAAGCTTCAAGCAGGAAAAGTTTGAACAAAATTGGTCCAGTATTAAGGGCAGAAACTAGAGTTTTAATTTTATAGAATTTGAACAACTTTGAGCACTCTGTAGAATCGCATGTTGCCGCTTAGCTGTTCAAGTAAGTTACCTACTATGCCTATTGTTGTGTGTGTGTGTGTGTGTGAAGTTGTTGTGTGTGTGTGTGAAGGTGTGTGCGTATTTATTAATGACTTATGTATGACACAGTCAATGACTTTAAAGCAATGCATGAAACTATTAAATGACTTATACAAGTGGTTGCATTTTCTACATTTATTTAAATAATTATTTTGTTAGAAAATTTCGGATTTTATAAATCAGGGAATTTAAGTTTAAATTTAATTTGGTTCTATTCCTACGGACCAGGATGCTTCGCGGTTTCAGTATTTGCACATATGTCGTATCCATATCGTAGATGATAGAATAATAAAGATATTGAATATTCTCACTGCAAGTCTTTATCATTAAAGATGACGAATGCTGTTTATAAACATACTTGTTCAGGTTCTTTACTTTTTAGCACGCCATTTAATCTCATGTAAAGTACCTGCACTTCCTTAACAAACCGTATAAAAGCTTTAGAACCACAACTAAAGCATCATTCAAAGACTCATCTTCAGTCAGTCAACATGTATAAACTTTTATTAATCTCGGGATTGCTGGCAGCAGTCTTCATCAGCGAATTATCATGCCAACAAAATCCTACATACCGACCTCCACCAAAAAAACCCCAGAGATGGGTGTTCAGACGATCCGTTGATGAACCCCAGTGGTTATACCAAGGAGATATACCGCGAGCGCCTGCGACCGGCGACCACCCATTCCTGCCGAAGTACATCGATGATATCAAGCTGGACCCTAACACGAGAGTAGCCCGCAGTCTGGGTACTCCTAGCGTTTCTAGAGGAGGTGGAACCCGTCAGTCTTCGAGCCACGATACGGGACCGACCCATCCGGGATATAATCGTCGTAATGCAAGGAGTATACCGGAAAAGTTGACGTTTCCCACACTACCGCCTTTTAAGCCACAGCTTCCGGGTCCTAGGTCTCCGTTTGACCCTAAACCAGTACGCTTTCCAATTCTGGCCGGGTATTAGTCAGAATTAGAGGTACTAACTTGAATTTCATTACTGTTTTTCATATGTTGTTTTTCATATGTTTTTGTTTGTGCTAGTGATTTTTAGTTTTTTCTTTGTAGAGATATGAAATACTGTAACAATTTGTTTAGTAATTGTAAATAAAGTTTGTGTAAATAATACGTGTGTATGACTTTTTTATTGGCATAAGGACCTCATTCCGAGTACTTACCTAATTCTAATTGGAGGTTGCACATAGTATATAGAGAACTTCTTTTTCTGCTATGGTTACATCTCACACAATGTGTGAGATGACATCTTAAATACATGTTTCTTACTCATGCCATTCTCAACCCATACCAATATAGCTAAAGTTTATGACACAGGGCTAACGAATTATGTGATACACGAACTGACATCCACATTTCTAGTATCAATGTGAATAATTATAAAACCTTATCACTAAAGATGACGAATAACGTTGTTTGCAAATTGCAAATTGAAAATAAGTTTTATTCAGTTTCTGACCTCTAGGACGCCATTAAATTATATAAAATACTTACTTATTCAACAAACCATAATAAAGCGCGGGAGTTACAACTAATGCGTATTCAAAGACTCGTCTTTAGTCACTTAGCATATTTATATGAACTCGCTCGTGTTAACCTTTTTTATACCTACCACTTAGGTGGCAGACAAGCACACAGCCCACCTGATGGATAGTGGTTACCGTGGCTTATGGACGTGTGCAATACCAGGGGAGTCACACTCGTGCTGCCGAACTTTCTAATGCCCATCTTGAAGAACCCCATATTATTGTCGCTTGGCAAAACCACGGCAGCGATTGTTTCGCGGAATGAAGTTCCTTTCATACCGCATAGTGTGCACTATTTGCGGTCGTAATATGTGCGAATGAACTCCAGACTCGGTTGGGAGTGAGAGTAGCAGTTCTTACCTGCGGGTCCTCAAATCAGCTTACTATAAATCCTACATCCGGGTACCCTGGAAATTGGAAAAATTCTCAGTAGTTTAAATAATCGCGAGTACAATATAGGGTTCTTCAAGAAGGGCATTAGAAGGTTTCTTCAGGGTCGGCAGCGCGAGTGTGACGCCCCTGGTGTTGCATACGTCCATAGGCCACGGTGCCCACTTCCCATCAGATGGGCCGTGTGCTTGTCTGCCACCTAAGTGGTATTAAAAAAAATCTAATCATCTAACTTTACCATATATGCGAATCTAACCACGATTGGACATAATCTAGTCACTCTGCCCCTGATTATACCATTGGTTTTGGGACCTAGGTCTCCGTTCGATCTTAAGTTAATGTAATGTAGTATTGTATAGGTACTTACTTGCAGCCTTAGAGTGTACATTGCTATAGAGCGCGCCTTACAAGTATGAACTGCTATCACGGGTATGAACAGTACCGAGGCTCCTGGCTCAACCTCAATCAGTAGCAAAACAATACCCATCAAAATGACTTTGCAAATAATATTTAATTCGATATGTTAAATTAAAATTTTATACAACATCGTATATTTGTGGTAATAATGACGCAAAAATACCGCAAAATGACGCCATTTTTTTGTATTTTGGCTTTACTTTATCCATGCATATCAAATCGAACAAAAAACTTCATAACAACAAACTACATTAATAAGTGCATCTATTGATATTTTCGGTAATGCATGAAACGTCACTATAGGTGCGCTATACCATCGCAAAGTATCTGCTAACACTCGGCGCCAAAGACCTGATTGATAGGCGCGCTCTATATTTGTAATGTATACTCTAAGCTTGCAGCAGAATTAGAGGTCATTAACATCAGATACTTAATTTGTACTGTTTTTGTATTTCTGCAGTTGCATACAGAGGTTAATTGTATGCATATAGACCCATTTAGTACCCATTGTGTACTCGTCGTGGCTTTCCACTCGTATAAAGAAGAATGTTCCTTAGTCGTGTAGTTTTTATCGAACGTGAATTTGATCTTTATATTAATTAAGATTTACATAAAAGATTTTTAGATCCCTAAACTTATACCATTGCGAAATTTCTTAACTCATCCCACTTTTTATTGCACCTTGATCCTCTAGAGCATATTATTTATTTATTTTGACGATTTATTATGCAGCCGTCCATCAATCCTGCTGTTTGACGATTCACCCAGGCTTTCTTCTCGGGGTAAGGGGGTGAACCGGCAGTCACTCTCGTAAAAATGAGGAGTTAATTCTAATCTTTCTGTCGGTCTGTTACGCTTTCACGCTCAAACCACTGAACCGTTTTTGATGAAATTTTAGTACAGCGGTAGATTAGATAAATAGCGGTAGCCGACATCCACGCGTACGGAGTCATGGGCGACAGCTAGTTTATAATATTTGTAGAATTAAATTGACAAATAAAATGACGAAAAATATGCGTTGGCCGAGAATCGAACTCGGATCAACTGCTTGGAAGGCAACTATGCTGACCATTACACCACCAACGCATGTGATAGGAGCTCCCATTAAGAACTTCCAATTGGGATATCTTTTTTTTATTTACTCAAGTGTTTGAAACAGCCACTTTTGGCACGTCGTAATGCCGATTAACACACATCTATACTCACATTCTGATATTATCATACGTATAATACATACATAATATTATATAAAATTATGCCTTTATCTCCGGAGGATTAGGCAGAGGTGACTTAACACCCAAATTTCACCAATAATTGTATTCGGTCCCACGTAATAGAGAGTGAGCCTATTGCCGTATTCCGGGCACTATTGTCGACCATGCATTTGAGTCTGAGTCTGGGCAGTTTACCTATATCTCTCTGATGTTAAACAGATTTCAAAATATTTATAATATTATAAAAAATAAATTGTCAAATAAAATGACAAAAAATATGCGTTGGCCGAGAATCGAACTCGGATCAACTGCTTGGAAGGCAACTATGCTGACCATTACACCACCAACGCACGTGATAGGGCCTCTCGATTAAGAACTTCCAATAGAAATATCTTTTTAAATTTGTTTACCCAAGTGTTTGAAACAGCCACATTTGGCATTCTGTAGTTCAAATTATAGGTAGTACAGCAATAAGAACCGGTGACTGAATGAAAATTAATAATACTATTGTAGTACATAAAACAAATAATAAATCACACCTCATTCTTATTATTATAAACGCGAGAGTTATGTGGTTGTTTGTAACTCATACACGCGCAAACGGCTGAACGGATCCGAATGAAATTTAGTGCAGAGATAGATTCATTTAGAATTAGAAGATTAGACTAGACTATAAAAAAATAGGTTCCTCGGGGATATGGGTGTTGCTCTTTCATATCTTAAAATATTTGTTTCTTTCTTACTTAATCCGGTGAAAACGGCTGAAAGGATTTAGTTGGAATTTTGTACTCAGGTAGAGTCATTTATATTGTTCCTAAGTAGAGTACGATTGGTAATAGAATATATGGGCTATTTTTTTTATCTTGGGAACACGTTTCTGTGGATCATAGGAGTCGTGGGCGTAGGCATTATTGAGGCAATATGACTTCACCTCATCCGATGGTGAACTCAAGGTCCCAGGAAAAAGGGCCACTATTACAGTCACAAACAATGTTACAATGTTTTATTTACTTAGGTACTTATTTAGAATATCAGGTAACCGGGTAGTCCACTGACTTAAAACGGTGTTGATTGAGTTGATCCGAAGATTTGAGCAAAAGTCGCGATAGCCGATATCTAGTCTCAAAATAATGTCCTTAACATGTTTGATTTAAAAAGTCATAAAAAAATATTAGTAGAACTCGTAAAATATCAACGTTTTACGATATTAATACATAAAACGGTTTTAAAAAGTATGCGTTGGCCGAGAATCGAACTCGGATCAACTGCTTGGAAGGCAACTATGCTGACCATTACACCACCAACGCATGTGGTGGTGTAACAAATACTCGGATGCCGTTTTAGGATCACGACGCAAGTTTAGAACCATTTGTACAAATAATGACGCTGAAACACAGATATATACTGAATGTTGAAACATATCGGTTTTATAGAATTTAAACACAAACTCGTTTTGTCTAGCACTACCACATGCGTTGGTGGTGTAATGGTCAGCATAGTTGCCTTCCAAGCAGTTGATCCGAGTTCGATTCTCGGCCAACGCATATTTTTTAAAGGTTTTATGTATTAACACCGTAATGAGTTACATAACTTTTTGAGTTTTTACTATTTTTTTTTGAGTTTTTATATCAAACATGGAAGCGCCATGTTTGATGTATTTTGAGACTAGCTGATACCCGGTGCTCCGTCCGCGAGGATATCGGTGACATTGGCTCAAATCTTCGGTTCAACTCTCCAGTGAGCTCTGGCTACCCTACTCAACGCCGCGCGCCGGGAACACAACACGAGGTTATTTAGCCGCGATATTCTGTAGGGCGGAAGTACTTCCTCAGTCAGACTGCTTGATTGGGACAGAAATACCGTAGTGTCCTACCTCCTACAAAGGTAGAAAGATGTTGCTTCTGTCTTCTCCATTGAGGGAGAGACGTGACACGTGACCAACTGACCGTATTAATCGCGTATGTATGAATTGTGAATATCTCTTACGTACTTATCTATAAAGATGACAAATGATGCATCATTAACACAAACATCGTTATTCAGGTTCTTCCCTATTTTAGCACGCCTTTTATCTTAAGTAAAGTACTTACCTCTATTTCCTTATTGACCACTATAAAATCTTCAGAACAAGATATATTTTTATCAGTCAAAGAAACATCTTAATTCAGTCAACATGTATAAACTGTTGATCATTTTCGGAGTTCTCGCTGCAGTATCTGTTTACGAAGCATCATGTCAGTATCCTCACATCATATTGCCTACTTACCGACCCCCTCCAATGCCCAGGAGGCCTATAATCTTTAGGGCAAGAAGAGCCAACGATGAACCACTGTGGTTATACCAAGGCGATATACCGCGAGCGCCTGCGACCGGCGACCACCCATTCCTGCCGAAGTACATCGATGATATCAAGCTGGACCCTAACACGAGAGTAGCCCGCAGTCTGGGCACTCCTAGCGTTTCTAGAGGAGGTGGAACCCGTCAGTCTTCGAGCCACGATACGGGACCGACCCATCCGGGATACAATCGTCGTAATGCAAGATCGCTGCCTAAATTCCCGGGTTGGAAAACCCCTCCTTTTAACCCACGGTCTTCATATCCTGAATATTATCGGCGTAATCCAATCTTTTAGATTAATACTTCAAGAATTCGCAAGATTGTTGTAATCCGATATACAAGGTATTTTTTATTTAAGTTCCAATAAATTATTTAGATAATTATGTTATGATATTTATTATTTTCCTTTTGTTATTTTTGGTATCCATCTATATAAATACATAGTGACTGAAGTTGGTTTGTATACCTACACTTCAAAAATTCAATAAAGTTCTGTATCGATTTCAAATGCAAAGTGCAATCGTGTGCACTTAGACAAAATATCTATGCTATACTTCCGGATGGCATAAAGTTTAAAGAATATTTTGTGATTAAAGAATATTTTGTGAAACTGTAGGTACACAACAGTGTACACTGTAAATGCCTGTCGTAAAGTTAACAGCAAATCCTGACTGTACACTTGGTCGTAATTGATAAGGCGTTGTTTAATAAATAACAGATAATAGGACTTCTAGATCGACATGGATAGGATAATTAGGATAGCTGTGTGGTAGCTGATAGCTTAGTGGTTAAGAAGTCGGTCTTACGATCGATCCCGGGTTCGAATCCTGTACATTACACTACCGACGTTAACCTAACCTAACACAAGCAATAGCAAGCTAAGCTAATAGCTGGAGGGCTAAAAGGGAATATTAGTAATTTCTGTTGCTACTTAATATTCTTTAAAAAAAAATACAATAAAGCACTATGTACAGACAGACAGACAGGGACCCTGTAATAATGACTTAACGAATTGTGTCGTTAAGTCATAAGTAATAGGGAACCTTTTTAGGGTTCCGTAGCCAAATGGCAAAAAACGGAACCCTTATAGATTCGTCATGTCTGTCCGTCCGTATGTCACAGCAACCTTTCTCCGAAACTATAAGGCCTATGCTGTTGAAACTTCATAAGAAGATGTATTCTATGAACCGCATTAAGAATTTCACCCAAAAATAAAAAAAAAGCATTAAATTTTGGGGGTCCCCATACTTAGAACTGAAACTCAAATTTTTTTTACCCTTTGGGTCTTCTTCGTCCTAGCGTTAATCCCATTCGCATCCAAAGTTATCACCTGGGAGTCTGAGGTCGGGTTTTTCCAGTCTAATTCACGTACTCTGCGAGACACCACCAGCCAGACCAATGCAAATACCCATATTCATACATACAAAACTACAAATATTTACAGGGATGGAACCCGCAAATGGCGTGCCACAGAGACTGTCTAAGCAGTTTTTGCCCTTTGGTTACGGATCCCTAAAATCAGCGTCTGCATCGTCAATGTTTAGTCATGAAAAAAATAGGTATTCGAATACCCAGACAAGGATCCTAAATACATAAAATATTTAAATTAGGCACCAAAGCCAGACAGTGAGCTATTCGTCTGTCTGCTGTCGTCACCAGGCTGCAGGATAGACTCCTAAAAAGGTGTCCTAGACAAACAATGGTCTAGACATACCATTCTTTGTGCATCGTCTTAATTTCTTAAGGGGGAGTACCTTTGTGAGAACTGCATAATAAGATAATGTTCTAGGATGATCTGTACATTACAAAACCAAGATTATGTTCAACGAACATATTATACCGACACTCAAAGTTGTTCAAACATATATCTACCTGGGGCAGGTTATCCAGCTCGGTAAAAACAACTTCGACAAAGAAATAGCCAGAAGGATCCAACTGGGTTGGGTAGCATTTGCATTAGCTATGGAGCGAGCTATGCTTGGAGTATCTTTGAAGGATAAAATTCGCAACGAGTTCATCCGACTTAGAACCAAAGTTAACGACATAGCTTGCAGAATAAGCAGGCTGAAGTGGCAGTGGGCTGGCCACATCTGTCGAAGGACTGATGGCCGTTGGAGCATACGGGTCCTATAGTAAAGACCGCGAGAAGGAAAACGTAAGGTGGGATACCCCTAGCCAGGTGGACTGACGACCTACGAACGGGTAGCTGGGACGGACTGGATGCGGAAGGCGGAGGATCGGCAAACGTGGCGCAAATTGGGAGAGGCCTATGTCTAGCAGTGGACTGCAATATGCTAATTGATTGATTGATTGTTCTGTACAGTGGTTTCTTAATTTAGAATAAGTATCGTTTAATTGTGGATGCCGTGTCCGTGTTGGTTCCCAGTGGAGTACATTGGTCACTCTATCTCTTCCTGTGGGGGTCGTAAAAGGTGACTAAGGGATAGGGCTGTTCTCCATCCGACAGTAAACATACAGCCCATAACAAAAGTGCCCGGGAAACGGCAATAGGCTCACCCCCTATTACGTGGGACCTAATGCAATGATTGGTGAAATGTAAGTGTAATTTTCTGCCTAACTCTCCAGGGATAAAGGCGTGATTGTATGTATGTATGTATGTATGTAAAACCACTTTTAAATTACCTACCACTGTAACAACATCATAGATTTTCTTCAACGAATATTCTCGAAGGCGGTCATTATCATACCACAGTGACACCACAGCTATCAGTCACAAAGATCACTGTCTGCGCCTTAACAATGTAACTGACCATGAAGAATACGAATCGATTGCCGAAAATCGCATGACAATCATTTATTTGCATACAACATCTTTTGTCTAGACTCTACGTGCCGCGCATGCGTCAGTTTGGGCTTGTATGCGCGTGCGCACCTTTGCTATGCAGCTTTTGTTAATCGATGCATATGCATACTGCAACGGGGCGATGAACTTTGGTGACTTCATGAATCTTGTATGGGGGTGAGTTCATTGAAATTTGCTAGGACCTCTTTGCACCTGTACCTAAAGCGCTGGATCCTCATTTTCAGTTCGAAAGAAGAATTCAGGATAAGAAACTCATTACTGAAAAGTGCCTTCTTTGTGCTCGAGTCAATCAAAAAACCTGGAGAAAATTTGTCCAATTTGTTCAACCGGTTGAACAGATAGTTGAACATACTGAACTTATTGTAATTTTCAGTCCAGCTAGTTCAACTACATTTTGAAGTTGAAAAACCTGGAGAAAAGTTGTCCAATTTGTTCAACCGGTTGAACAGATAGTTGGACATACTGGAGTAGAGGGTAGCCTATCGCAATGTTAGGAGGCCTTGGCCTACTGTTTCTACGCTAGCCGGACGGGTTGGTACAGGGTTTTGTTTCAAGTTTTTCTTCTCTAGCAGTGCTGCAGTGCAGTCTCAAGCAGTCTGCTTATTCTTCCATTAGTCACCTCTTCAGATGAGATGGGGGTGGTGATACCTTGTATTCTTTCTCCGTCACCACACGGATAATGGTATAATTCCGAAGTCGACCACATACGACAAATGCCGACGCACGCACCACATGCGCGTAATTCATTGCGGCTTTTTAATGATCCCCTTTATCCGTATCGGAGTTTAACAAGTAATGTATACGCTGTATCTGCTGCATGCGGTGGCAGTTGTCGTATACGGTCGGCTTCGGAATCATAACTTAACGCTGGAGTTATGGAGTGGTGAATATTATAACTTTAGCTAAAATATACAATCTTTACTCTGTAAGTTTTACATATTCACGCTTACGGCTACGTGGTTAAACCGTAGAAGTAGGAGCAAGGGGAATTCCAGCTAAATCCCTGTACAACTTACTTAAAGACCTCGGATTGCCAAGAGGTTCAGTAAGCTCTTTACTAAATCGAATATCAAAAGCGGCATTGATAGGATCTTACCAAATTTGGATAGGTAGGGGGGGGGAACACTACTGACGGTGGAGGTGAGCGCTGATGCATCACAAGGTGGCCACCCTAAACCTACATCTGGGTCGCAAGTCCCAGTCGCCGTCACGGTGTTCCTCTCTGTATCACGCTATGGACCCGGCGACCGCACGGTGAATCCATGGAGTGCTGAGAATCGGATCTCTGCAGTGAGCGGGAATTGAACCCGGGACTCTAACAAAACAGCAAAGATAGTCATATTTTTAATTATAATAATGTAAATCTGAGAACGTGTCCGTTACGATGTATTCTTTTTTGCAGTAAAAAAATCGACTTCTATAGAATTGAACCGCGTTCAGGAGCGAAAATAATTAATGGTACGATCGCGTTTAACGATCGCGTCGGCCTCACTTCATAAACTGTGTTCAGAACTTAAGACGCGGCCTGCCTTTAACTGCTTTTCACTTTCGCTAATGTGTTTGGTACAAACTGTACAAGCTAAACGAGTAATATTAAAAACCCCCGACCCGATCTTTCACAATCATCTTTCAAAATTTCACAATCGAGAAGGATACGACGGTATATCCGTCCCAATCGAGCAGTCCGACTGGGGAAGTACCTCCACCCTACAGAAGACCGCGGCTTAATAACCTCGTGTTGTTTTTCCGACAGTGAGTAGGGTAGCCAGAGCTCACTGGAGAGATTTTATGCTGCCAATGAGAAAACCAAAGGCTTTGACCTACTTATCTTTTGCGCTGATGGCACAGAATATTTCTGTTCTTACAGAGTCGGCAGCACGAGTATGACTCCCTTGGTGTTGCACTCGCCCATAGGCCGCGGTAACCTCTTACCATCAGGAGGGCCGTATGCTTGTCTGCGACCTTAGCAGTATTAAAAACAATTACATTGTTTGCTTTTCACAATTAATACGCGTCCATGTTCATCCCTAGGACTTGATTCTTCAGAACGCGGGATTGGATTAGAAAGAAAAATTGAATGAATTCTAAAGCATTTATGCTAAATATACAAATTTCTTAAAATAGGAAAAAGCGGAATCAAGCTCAGGCGGGTCTTGAACCCGCAATCTTTTAAAGGCGACTAAGGGATAAGGCTGTTGTCCATCCGACCGTAAACATACAGCCCATGACAAAGTGCCTGCTAGACGGTAATAGGCTCGCCCCCTATTACGTGGGACCGAAAATCATACTTTGTTGGCGAAATGTGGGTGTTAATACGTCTCTGCCTACCGCTTCGAGGATTAACAGGCATGAGTATATGTTGTACTAAAGTTCTTCTTTCTTCTTGGAGTCCAGGGTCTACCGGAGACAAAAAAAAGTAACAATGACCTAGTTATTTCCCCTATGGTTAGTATGTCAACGGCGAACACCTACGCTTCTCGATAATTTAGCAATTGTGTTATCATTGTTTTATTTTTGGACTTTATTCATTGGCGCCGGGTCCGGGGTCACAGATAATAATATGACCGGTAGGTAGATAGGTCAGTCACGCTTATAGTAACACCGACACACATACGGCGTGACGCGACGGTTGATAAGCAGACAGATTTAGCAATCAAATTTTAGCTTCATCATCATCATCATCATCATTTCAGCCATAGGAAGTCCACTGCTGGACATAGGCCTCCCGAATTTTAGCTTATAGTGTACCAATCACATGAAAATTACTTAAAAACCTTCCCACCATGAAAATGTTTGATAGATTAATTGTAAAGTTTAAGATCTTCTTCTTCCTCTTAGCGTTATTTCCCAGTCGCATCCGAAGCTTTCAGCTCGAAGTCTGGGGTCCGCTTTTACCAGTCTTAACCACGGATTTGACTAGACCTCGATATTTTCTGTGAAGCGATTGTCATCTGACCTCCACAACCCAACATTAGGCGATATCGAAGTTTTTGCAGTTAGACCGTTGTTTTTGGATTTTTGAGGGCTCCAACTACCCGTAACGACTGCCATAGATGTTCTCATGGCAACCGGGACCGACGGCTTAACGTGCTCTCCGAGGCACGACCAGACCAATGCAAATACTCATAATTCATTCACACAAATATTTGCACTGAGCGGGGATCGAACCCGCGCCTCCTGCTGCGTAGCGGCCGCGTTCACTACCGCTACGCCACGGAGGCTGTCAACTGTAAAGTGTAAGATCTTTTGAAAAATATCAGCGAAGTACTTCATCTTTCGATTTTTCATCTTCATTCTTTCTATATACGAGACTCAAGTTTTGTGTACCTAGACAAGACTGAAGCAAGCCGAATTTATTTACACTTTTAGTGTTCACTCCGATCTTTTTCTGATTTTCCGATTCTTTTAGAAAAGTCCGGTATTGTACAGTAAGCTTCAGAGAAAAGGGACCCCCCTTGTTAATGATATGAAAGCATGAGGGGGTCTGTTTTCTCTGACACTGACTGTACAAACGTTCAAATATTCTAGAAGTTTCCGTAGGTATAAGTAGCTAATAATAAAATTTAGGTACTAGACAAATGAATTGCATTAGAATTCGTCTGCATCTAGCTGAATAAATCTAACTGGTGTCTTATGTGGAATATTGAATAGTATTGCAGATTAACGAACTAGCAAGAATTCTTTTGCGTCTAGGATGCAATATGCGTCTAGATTTATGTGTCTAGGATTTTTTGTTGAATTCCGACAATAAATAGATAGGATGAAATCTTGACTCTTTACTAGCAAAAAATATTACTCGTGTCATTTTTGCATCGACCATAATGTAGCAACTTTGATTTTTATAATGCAACTAGCTGACCCGGCGAACTTCGTAGGTACAGCCATATTTTCTGATCCCGTTCCCGCTGCATATCTCTAAATTTATCGGTGTTTCTCTACAATATTATGCATGTATTATACATATAAACCTTCCTCTTGAATCACTCTATCTATTGAAAAAACCGGCTTCAAAATCCGTTGCGTAGTTTTGAAGATTTTTTAAGCATACATAGGGACGGACAGACAGCGACAGCGACTTTGTTTTATAATATGTAGTGATGATAGTGATGCAATATTACAAAGTGTCATGTAGCCTCAACAGAGGAAGAGGCAAAACAATACAAGAAGGTAAGGAGGAGATTCTTGAAAAATTAAATGAGCAAGGATCTGGAACTTAAATTAACCTTACTAAATGTTAAGGGTTCTCAGATACCCTATGTGACGTGGTGGCTAAACAGGACAAGTACATTTTTTTCTACGTGCAGGAAGACCATACTCTGTGTTTGATGCCTGCCTCTGTGGCGTAGCGGTAGTGAACGCGGCTGCTACGCAGGAGGCGCGGGTTCGATCCCCGCTCAGTGCCAATATTTGTATGCATGAATATGAATATTTGCATTGGTCTGGGTGTTTCTATGTATAATTAAGTATGTATTTACAAAAAAAAAAAAGTATCTAAGTATTTATATCCGCATTCTAGATTCCATAACACAAGCTAATTAAGCTTACCATGGGTCTAGATAGCGTTGTGTAGAATGTTGTAGGATATTTATTATTATTTATTATTCTACCTAATCACACAACCACAGATACCTATCTACACAGATTAAAATTATAAGCCCATTTCTTCGCGTCGGGGTTTTAAAATAATACTGAAAGATTAAGGGTGTTCAATTCCCGCCTTAGTTTATCGTTTAAGCCGCACTAAGCCCTGCGCAAGAGTTCGTACTGTCTGACATTAATGACGCTTCACTCAGAGGGTAACAAACTTGTAAACGTCGGCTTAGCACTTCTTGTTATGATACTATTTCTAAATTTTACGACTAACGATTCGCATTAGTGCGTTTTGGTTATTAGTTAAAGGTTTATATTTCTATTCATTCATACATAAATATATCATTGTGTAGTCATAGTGTGTTTCAAGTGAATTGTGTGTATTACTAAGGACATATATCTTAGACCTAAAATGTGCAGTATACGCGCAGTACACGTTTTTACGTGAGGCTGTAAGTTTGGCGGTAGCTAGAGCGAAAAAAGGATTAACTACAAACCAAAGAAATGACATTGTGTTTGTAAAGGAAGGCTGCTCAAAGAAATCATCTCAAAAGCCATATACAATTTTAATAACTGCCGTTGACTGGACAATACTCGTAGACTCGTATGAGAAGCACTATAAAATACCGGAAGATATCTGTGCCTCATCATCCAGACCCGATATATTCCTTTTCACGATCGCATAGGCGTGCAGTGCAGTACTTGTAGAACTCACAGTACCGTGGGAAACTAATATACCTAAAGACCACGCTATAAAGACAAACAAATACTTTGACTTGACTAACGAGTTAACCAAAAACGGCTACGTGGTTAAACTCTACGCCGTAGAAGTAGGAGCAAGGGGAATTCCAGCTAAATCCCTGTACAACTTACTTAAAGACCTCGGATTGCCAAGAGCTTCAGTAAGCTCTTTACTAAATCGAATATCAAAAGCGGCATTGTTAGGATCTTACCCAAATTTGGATAGGTAGGGATAGGTAGGGGTGAATACTACTGACGGCGGAGGTGAGCGCTGATGCATCACAAGGTGGCCACCCTAAACCTACATCTGGGTCGCAAGTCCCAGTCGCCGTTACGGTGTTCCTCTCTGTATCACGCTATGGACCCGGCGACCGCACGGTGAATCCATGGAGTGCTGAGAATCGGATCTCTCTTTTGAGGATAGCACAGGGTGCTACTGCGGTGGACGAGCTCGAATTCACCAAGCATAGATTGTTACAAAACAATCCGCGCGTACCTACTAAGAAGAATACGTAACGAAGACCTACTACAATATGGGGTTCTTCAAGGACGCCAGTACGAGTGTGAGGCCCCTGGTGTTGCATACGTCCATAGGCCACGGTAACCGCTTTCCATCAGGTGGGCCGTGTGCTTGTCTGCCACCTAAGTGGTATAAAAAGAAGAAGACCTTACTGTTCGAGTTGTCTCTTGGATGTACATAAGATGCTTCAAGCTGAGCCTCTTCTTCGCTCTGCTTGAGCAGATCCTCTAGAAGACATCAATAATAATTCTGACCCTGATGTTAATGATTGTGAGATAAGCTCTTACTCTGCCTACCGCACAAGCCATGGCAAACACAGTCAAAGTTCTCTCATGTAGAAAAAGATTGCCACGACCAAAGGGAATCACCTCTAAGTGCTGGGATACTCCACTTCTTCCTCCTAGCGTGCGTTAATTCCCAGTCGCATCCGAAGCTTTCAGCTCGGTGTCTGGGGTCCGCTTTTACCAGTCATAGCTACCTACAGATTTGGCTAGCCCTCGATATCTTCCGTGAAGCAATTGCCATCTGACCTCCACGACCCAATGTTAACATTAGGCGATATCGAAGCTTTGCAGCTGCTAGACCGTTGTTTTTTTTTTTTTTTGGACTTTTTAGGGCACCAACTACCCGTAACGACTGCCATAGATGTTCTTATGGCATCCGGGACCGACGGCTTAACGTGCTCTCCGAGGCACGACCAGACCAATGCAAATACCCATATTTAATGCACACAAATATTTGCACTGAGCGGGGATCGAACCCGCGCCTCCTGCGTAGCGGCCGCGTTCACTACCGCTACGCCACGGAGGCTGTCGAACTCCACTCTTTCTGATTAATTATCATGGATTTTACGGCTGCAACTAGTTGTATACCTCGAGACACTTATCTTGAACCTAAATCGCGAGACAAACGAGGCTCTGACGAGTGCCGATTGTTTTGAAATAATCTATGCTTGGTGAATTAGAGCTCGTCCACCGCAGTAGCACCCCGTGCTATCCTCAAAAGACAACCAAGAAACGTATACTGCGCGTATAGAGCACATTTTGAACACATTTTAAGGCCCCGAATCAGATTAGCATCGAAAAATCGGTATTTTCGAAACCGATTTTCTTTTTAACTATAAAACCTAAAGATCTGGAATTTACATCCCTGCATACTACAGGATATGCAAAGTAACTTCACCTTTTCATAAATTCAATAAAAAAGGAGGAAATGGTTGAAAAGAGGCTCTGAACATCACTCTACTCTTTCTTATGAAACCAAATATTTTCTACAATATGTATCCAAATAATCTAAAATTTCAGATATATGTTAAATGAGTATATTAGCATGACGTGACCTTCTTAGTTTGTAATCGTCCCCTATAAAATTATCTATTAAAATTAGTTTTACTGATTTTTACGGCTGAAAAACGAGCGAATGACCTTGAACATTTGTATGGTCAAAGTCATTCGCGTATGTAATCACCTTAAGTTCAAGATATAATGTACCTACCGAGCAATACGTACATTAAAAAAGAAAAACAAGCTCAATAGTTGGACAAAGCGGCCGAACGGATTCGTCAATTTCGTAGATTATTTTAATATAGAGCAGTCAATCTAAAATTATATTTAAATACGAGTACATAACAAAAAAACTATTATCTTATCACGAGTCCCTTAAAATAATACTAAACGGTCTATTTATAACCATACTGATAGGAACTACTCGTATCCAACATTCTATCACCATTACAAAACATTGCTATCAGAAAGAGAGCAGAAAATTGAATATAATAACATACATACAATTAATTAACGTTATCTGTACGTTTGTCTGTCCTTCTGAGCTTGACATGTATCTGTCGGTCATTCATGATTTATTGACAAGATTATTAATAATTGATGTTATTTATAACAACAAAAGATATTATTGTTCTGTTTTATTAATATCTCAGACGGTAATGCCAGACAGTGGAAAGCTGTTTGAGCAGGTTTGTAAAAATGAGATAGTTAGGAACACACAGATAAGAGTAGTTTGGCAGAATTTGGACCGAAGAGAAATATATACCAGGTTATTGTATACCAGGGGAGGAGGTAGAGGAGGTAGGACACGACGGTATATCCGTCCCAATCGAGCACTCCGACTGGGGAAGTACCTCCGCCGTACAGAAGACCGCGGCTTAATAACCGCGTGTTGGGTTTCCGACGGTGAGTAGGATAGCCAGAGCTCACTGGAGAGAGGTTTTGTGCTGTCAGTGGGAAAACCTATCCTACCGAACCTACATTATCTTTTGCGCTGACGGCACAGAATCTCTCTGTTCTTTCAGGGTCGGCAGCACGAGTGGGATTCCATTGGTGTTGCACTCGCCCATAGGCCACTGTACTCCTGATGGTAACCACTTACCATCAGGAGGGCCGTGTGCTTGTCTGCGAAATAAGTAGTATAAAAAAAGATATCGTCATTACTTCGACTGAAATAAGTAGGTACCCAGGTCACGTACCTATAGACTAAACTTGAAGCTTTCTTTTTATGCGATTCGTCTGCCAGTTGTCTGCAATGGACCGGAATACATGCATAAGACGTGGTTAGCCTTGAGACATGTATTTGCATCTCACGAAACGTGACTATTTTGGGGACATAGATTGATTTTGTAGATGCGACAATACTTACTTAGATTTCTTTGTTAATTGAAGGTAAGCATCCAGATAGAAGGCTTTTCTAAAAAGAAAGAAAGACAAATTTATTGCTATAAAAAAAATGCAAGAGACTGACCGAAATAAAATAGGTATACAAACATTTCTGCTGTTTAACATTAGACAGATATACACAGCCATACTGCTCGAGTCAACAATAGTGCCCGAAATACGGCAATAGACTCACCCCCTTTTACGTGGGACCTAATACAATGATTGGTGAAGTGTGGGTGTTTATTCACCCTCGGGGATAAAGGAGTGATTATAAATGTATGTTTTTTTATACACCTTAGGTGGCAGACAAGCACACGGCCCACCAGATGGAAAGTGGTTACCGTGGTCTATGTACGTATGCAACACCAGGGGCGTCACACTCGTTCTGTCGACCCTGAAGAAACCTTCTAATGTCTTTCTTGAAGAACCCCTTAATGAGACAATAATGAAACAGGTAGAGAACAAATGTAACCATTTCTTGTAGTAACAATTTAAATCAATGAATACTTGACACAATAATGAAACAGGTGAAGAAAAAACGCAACGAAAAAAAAAAATAACAAAATTTGTAACAGTTTTGTCAGTGTTGCCACAAGTAAGGTACACGTGTCTAACGGCTGCTGTAGTACCCAGTTCAGCATCTGCCAGACCATAAGGACCTGGCGCTGGTTTTCAACTGGGCCCTTATGTAACACTTGGATGACATCGATCTACACAATACACAGAATGCTCTCTATAAACATCCTCAAACAAGAATGCTAAAAGAAAAACACAAGGAATAAATAAAATTCTATTTAAATAATGACTCTTGCTGTTATCGCTTTTCGAGAAGTGTAATCGCTTGACCTCTCAACTCTAAACGAAAAGCCTACTCCAGAGGTTATTGGATGGGGTAACCGGGTAGTGGTATTGCATTTGAGCGCTTCAATGCCTCCCAAAGCGCGTTAAAAGGCGGTATCTGCTGTCAATAGTCGTTAAATCAAGACGAAGGCTTATATGGGTGACCTGAACCACTCTGTCAGAGGTTACTAACTCAGGCTGAGAGGTCACACGGCAGTCGCTCCCAATATAGCCGATAATACCAACGAATATTTTTTTGACGGAGGTAGGGCACGACGGTATTCCCGTCCCAACTGAGCAGTCCGACTGGAGAAGCATCTCCGCACTACAGAATACCGCAGCCGTAATTACCTCGTGTTGTGTTCCCGGCGGTGAGTAGGGTAGCCAGAACTTACTGGAGAGGTTTTGTGCTGTCAGTGGGAAGACCAAAGGCTTGTCCTGCTTTGTCTTCCGCGCTGACGGCACAGAAACTCTCTGTTCTTACAAGGCAGCACGAGTGTGACTCCCCTGGTGTTGCACACTTTCATAGGCCACGGTAACCGCTTTCCATCGGGCGGGCCGTGAGCTTGTCTACCACCTAATTGTTATAAAATAAACAAACTAAATCATACTTTAAGCGGACCTCTGAACGAAACGATTTTTTTATTAATATAATGATCGGAAACCACAGAAGCTCACAATTTTTTCAACCGTACGTTCGGACATGACACTCTAGTCTAGAACATAATGATTTCTTTGAATTTCGTCTAGCTTTTTTTCATGAACGGTACCTAACAGACGGACATGAGTACTAAAAGTTTAAATCGCATTGTGATGCGTATTTTAAGTAGATATTCCTACCCGGAATCCTTGTGCATTATTTATTATGTAAAGATTGTTTGTCCTGAAATTTTCGGTATCCAGGATAGTTACTAAAATTTTACTGTGGCGATGGTGGTGTACGAAGCCCCACTAGGTTCTTTGGGGTCAAAGACAATTGCACAAGCCGGTACACTTGCTGATTTACGGACTAGGGTCTTGTGCAGGCTTTTCTCTCACCGTTAGGGCACGACAGATGGCGTATGGATGTGAAGATCAAGATAGGGATGCAACTAGGACTTTCTATCTTTATCAGCGTCGTTAGCTTAGTAGTTAAGGAGTCAGGGTTACGATCAAGAGGTACCGGGTTCGAATTTACTGTTAAAGTGAACATTGTATTTAGAGTGGTCCAAACACAAGCAATTTAGCTTAGCTGGATAGTTTAATATGAATACTAGTTAGTAATTACGATTACTTAAAGAGTCATCATCATTATTGTGTTAATCCCGGTCAGCTCGGGAGCCCGGGATTTGCTTGAAAAGAGCGACTGCCGCCTGACTTCCCAGCCTAAGTTGTTTTTAGTGGCCAACCACTGATAGAGTTGTTCAAGGTCCTTTATAGGTCATGGCTGGACCTTACGACTGTTGATTGCAGGGACAGACTCTTTAGCATGTTCGACGAAGCACGGAAACGCTCAGATTAAAGCGGACTTACCCATCTAAATGTTGAAATGGCAGTGGGCAGGGCACATAGCACGGAGGACTGATGACCGATGGGGTCGAAAAGTTCTCGAGTGGAGGCCACGTATCGGCAAGTGCAGCATAGGACGTCCACCCGCAAGGTGGACAGACGACCTCATTAAGGCCGCGGGAACGCGCTGGATGCGAGCCGCTTCCAACCGGTCTTATTGAAGATCTATAGGGGAGGCCTATGTCCAGCAGTGGACTTCCTATGGCTGAAATGATGATGATGATGATGATGATGACCCATCTAAATCCCATTTAACCGACTAATCGTTTCACCGAAAAGTGAGTAAACATGGTAACGAGCGCTTCTAAAAGTATATCTTTAAAAAAAACTTGGCGCAACCTGGAGTTAATCCAGTTAAATGCAACTCTCCAGGTTGCTTCAGGTGGCATGGGTTGGGTGATGAGTAGTATTGGAGTGAATCATTATTTAATGACGGGTTAAAAAAAAAATGTATGGAATTAATCGATGGATAGTACTGGTTCAAGGTGTAGATTCAAGATAATATGTCGTTGACATGTTTTTGACGTCATCATTAAAACATTGTATTATAAGATGGTCTGTTCCTTTTGTACAAATTATGTCATCATCATCATCATGGAGACGTATTTTTCTGATTGCCTCCAAGGTCAAGGTGAACTCGGAGTTCAGGGTCTACTTTCCAGCTCTTCCTTCTCCAACTAGCACGATCTTGGGCGTCCATGGTAGTGAGACCATTGGCACGCATGTCATCGTCCGTGACACCAGGCCAGGACTCCTTGGGTCTACCCCTCCTACCTGGATCCGGCGGTGGCGCCATTGCCTAGCATTTGGTACCCATGTAGCCCGCGTGGATGTTAGTTATCGGGACCACACATAGCCTATGTCCTATTCCAAGTTCTAGTTTATATGTGTACCAAATTTCATCAAGATCGGTTCAGGTGTTTAGGCGTAAAAGCGTAGCAGACAGTTACAAATTATAGTAAAGTTCATTACTTCAATAAATACAAACATTTTGTATTTTGTCTGTCTGTCTATCTGTTGGTAACATGAACCTACTAAATTATGTATGTAGTATGTAGTTTGTACCTACTAAAATGATATGGCTAAGCTGTAAGCTCACAAAAGTCCAACCCCATTAAATATAGGGAAGCGTGTGTGGGCTAGCCCGCATCTTCTACCAATTCCTCTTCAAATAGGGATGTGAATATGGACCACACAGCATGCCCTATGTGGGTGGTTCTTATCTTATCTTACTAATATATCTATGCGAAAGTTTGTCATGGTATTTGCTTGTTTGTTAATCAATTACTCTTAAACAGATCTGTCAATAGGCAGCTGGTTGAAATTTGGTATAGAGATTGAAATCTGGACACATAAATAATTCTATTCCTGGCATACTGTCTCATTGATTGCAAAAATGGGATCAGAATACCGCGCACACGGAGTCGCAAGCATAGCTCTAATCTACACCTGTAGGTACCTTTCATCAAAATTGGTTTAGTGGTTTAGTTACTTTCACATTTGTAATATTAGTATGGATATAGATTTCAAGCTCTCAAGTTGCAATGCAATTCGATTAAAATAGGACTTCCAACGCGCCATTATATTTTGCACTGCGTGTCAAGATCAAGGCCAGTCGGTAGCGTATGCAGAGACAAAACATATTAACTGAATTATCTCAGCAGTATAGTATTTATTATCAAAGCTCTTGAATGTTGATAAAAATGTTATATAAAATATCAGTAAGTAGATAAGTAGATAAGGTAGGTATGAATATCAAGTATGTTGAACTAGAGGCCCGAATCTAAATTTGACCCCGGAATAAGTTCGTAAAAAATTTATATAATTGTTCTATACAATCGTTCGTCGCCTATTTTACTCCTTAATACCATAAAAGGCATAAAATGCATTCCTTTGCCGCACCAGCCCACGTCTTTCGTTCTTTCTACAGTCCCGGGTCCTTTAAGCGGGGCGTGAAAAAGCATCTGATCAATGAGGCCGTCAAGCTGAGTGTCACCATTGTAACATCGTATGTGTCTGTAATAGTGACCCTCTTTCCTAAGACTTTTCAGCTTAGTATGAAGTCAAATTGACGTGTCCTACATAAAAAGACTGTCAAAATTGCAAGTTTGTATGTACCTACATACAAAGTTGCAATTTTGACATATTTTTTTTGTGGTTTAGGCTCTATGTTGATGAATCAGTCAGGCGCGACAAGTCATTTTATATGTAAGTATGCGAGTACAATGGGTGGTCTTACCACCAAGTGGCTTTTCAAGGAAAGATCAGAGGATAAGAATTGGTGTGATGGAGTATTTATCCCATTACGTGATGATACTATTACTTAGTTGGGTGTATCGGCCCCATCAAGTAATAAGGTGAATAGCTTGGTAGCTAGCAACCTGGTCGAAGACATAAAATGGGCATAATTGGGCATACCCAGCTTTTTTTAAATAATGGGGCAAAAGTCAAATCGGATCCGGAGAGGGGGGGAGGGGATTGTCGTATGTTTCTTGTCTTCGGACAGAGCAGATCAAGGTGGAGCAAGCGCCCCACTTGCCCCCTCCCATTCTGTGTACGCCCATATGGGGAAACAAATTCAATAATGGCATATTTATACATTGAGACCCATAGTGGAACCTTAAGACCAGAATAAAGTTAATGCTGTGGAACCACGTGTCTGGTAGGGTAACATTGGCAGGATCACGAGTAAAACATCACTTGCTGATGACGCATGTGGTACTGGTCTAACGTGTAGGTAAGGGGACCACAGGCTACCGAAGGGAAAGACTCAGATGTCATAAAATATTTTTTTTTTTCCTTTTTTTTATTTTTTTTTTGCTGAAAGTACAAACATGTACCCAATGCGTCTTAAGTTGTCGCAATTACGATGCAATTTTTTTAGTAAATTCTTTTAGAATTTATTTTTTAAACCTCGTAACCCATTTCAAAGTAAAGCAAAATCATGCTAACGCAATTAGCGTACAAACCACATCCCTCCACGGTGCATGCGCTCGCGCACCGTACATTGACAGGGGCGCGTCTCCACCGGACGGGAACATTGTCCTTCACTAGCCTTGGCTCCGTTTTATCGCGACAACTAATCAATCAGAGCTGTCCCTGACTGCCTTTACTATTATTGATATTTATTGCACTTTGTGGATTATGAGGGCTGCGCCTGCGCAATTGTTTGCAACCCGTATGATAGTAACGGTTTTGGTGATGTCATTTTGATTTGTGATGGGAATCATTTCAAATTGTATGAAATTTTGCAAACCGATTCTTTTTTTTTCCAATACTCCAAAAGTGTACGAGTTTTCTAAAATTTGATTCCTTTTTTAAAGTCAATTGCACGATCCATTTATTTCTTCAAATTAATATGAGTTACCAAAATGATGGGTTTGTTACTACGAGTACATTGTCGAAATCTTCTAATATATAAAAATCAATGCCACCTTTCGTTGTTAGTTTATAACTCAAGAACGGCTAAACCGATTTGGCTAATTTCAGTCTTGAAATGTTCCTGGATGTCCAGGGAAGGTTTAAACGGTGAGAAAATAGGTGCAGCGGGAACGGGAAAAATATGGCAGTACGAAGTTCGCCGGGACAGCTAGTGATTTATAAACACTGGTTGTACCAATATGAAAAACAAAAATTTTAGTAAATAGGTACAACCTTTTTGATGTTTGGGACATAGCAGCTGAACCATGACCCAGAACCAAAAACCCGAAAACCCGTATTCCCGTTGACTCCTTCAGATTAGTTCAATTACTTATGTGAAGAGAGGGTTTCGAATCTAGTTAAAATCGCTGTGCAGGTAATGCCACTAAGCGATGTGAACTAGGTTTGAAACCATGATCTTCCCATCGCTAGGCTACCGTCATTTATTTTTCTTTTCAATAAATCCATACTTTGACAAAAGTAAAACTCGAGGTCGTAAACTTTCATCTTGCAAAAAGTTAGCAATAAAACAATATTGAGAATATCCCAAAACAAAATATCGCAATCACAATACCCAATTTACATTTGATCTCCTAACCACTAAAGTGGCTACAAAAAGAGGAAACGACGAATCTGTAAGTCCTTGAATAAATCAAGCGAAAGTACTGCTATCAGTGTAAATCAATCAATTGTTTTCGACCCAAATTCGGGTGTGGCAGAAACTGACTTGACCCATTTTTGGCCCCGTAATATGACTTGCGAAAAATAAGACCAAAGAACGGTAGTGAGGCCCATGCAACGTTGATCCTTAATGGAAAAATTGAACATACAACACACAATTAAAAATGATTTGTTGTGAGAGGGCGAATGACCCTATTTCTTGGTAGTGTTGGGTATAATTTTATCGACTATTGCAATTTTTTTTGCTACGCGTCGATCTCTGCTAAGTTTTATTTATCGTTCGTCATGCTTTTAGCGGCACAATTTCTTTTAATTAATTAATTAGCGTACTGTATTGCTATTAATAATGTGAATAGCAGTAATTTTGTGAAGTTATGAAGATCAGAGTGTAGAGGCAAGAAACCATGGGATACCTCAGGGATTCGTGCTCGGTCCATACTTATAAATATTAAGAATTTTAGTGACATTTATAAGTAATTAAACTACACTTATTTGGAAGAAATTGCGTAAAGCGATAAGGCCGCCCTTTGTACTGCTTCTGTTTTCATAATTCCTGTATCACAATATTGTATTTGGCGTACTTACAATAAAGTACATAATAAATAAATAAAAAAAAATAAAAAAAATTGAAGCAATTAGTATGATAACTTTCGTTAACAGGTGATGTCATTCTCACACGTATTTGGACGAGAGATCTAGGACAGACCCAGTAACTTCATTAGAGGGTCCCCCTAAAATGAGCCTGTTTGCGGGTTCAAATCCCGCAATGGATGATGACTTTTTTCTGATGTAAGATTTTACTCTATACAATATTAGCAATTGAACCGGGACTTGTGACAGGACTCACGCCATCGTTACTGTAATTGCCGGGATTCTAACCTATATTGTCTTGACCACAAATCTGACACCTTAGACACTAAGCTACTGTTTCCAAATTATATACAAACAAAGTGATACCATAAGAGAAATTCCAGTGCTCTGATGTTACTGCAAAAAATAAATACCAGCTTATATTTTATCGACTCCGTACCTCACTAACACGGTCTCTGGTAGTGACCGCAGCATCCGGCATCGCCGTGGGAATGGAGTTGCTTCCCTTCACGTCGTGGCCTCTCTGCTGCACTCTAGAAGTTAAGAATTAAGATCCTCTGGGAACAACAGCCATATTTATTTGCAGAAGTTTTTACTTCTGATGTTTACTCAATATAAATTTATATATAGGGTAGTAATAAATATCATTGTAAATAAACAAAAAGTATTATCATACTAGTATGACGTTATGCAGAATTTATATTCATACTTTACTATCAATGTGAACACAAACATCGATGTCCAAAGGTTGTATTTTGAAGACCGAGATCCGATTTATTATTATTGTTTTCCAGGAACGACAGCCGCCTGACCTCTCAATCTAAGAGAAAAACCCTCGATAGAGCATCGTCCGTTGTATATCAAGCACTGACTTGTAGGAGAGGTTAAATTTTGCCTCAATGATGTTGGTGTGAGTGCCACCAAATTCAGATGAACCTCTCAGGTCAGGAGAGGCTAATGCCTCTGACGATATTTTGAACATTATTACATTATTGCTCTACCTCAATGGCCGGAGGTCCGAATACGATCACGTCATTCACAATACACTCGACAATTGCGGCCCAAACGGCTCCTCCAGCGTAGTACGTAGCATAATATGTTTGGATCGAGGAAGTATGTATTTTGTTTGATAGCATGATCATTTAGTTTTTGATAACAACCTTTTATTTTAATTCTCACTCCTGGCCTTATCAGAAGTGATAGAGTAGAATGATCACCAAAAGTTGTGTTTATTGACTTGAAATAGAAAAACTTCACCCTGAAAATATCAGTCACACTGCTGTCGATACCGCCGGTCAATGTAAAGAGAGGTAGACCCAAGAAGTGCCAGCAGGGATCTCTTTACTAGGGATACGTATCGAAGATAAGATAAAATGGAGTAGGAAAAGTAAAGAACCTAGTAAGCATCTCGGAAGCAACCGGGTTCATCGATAAGTCGATGATTTTCTTCAATAAACCATCCTTTCATGCATATTTGCTCCACAAAATCACTTTTTAAGTATCTCCTGGATCAGTAATTCACGATATTTGCAAACAATAAATATCAGTTCCAATTGTGCAATGTTTAAGCCTTAAAATACATTCACAAAGCCTATCGCAATCTAACAAGTGCGATGCAGGACCTGCTGTCAACTATTTCTCATATAAATCTTCCTAGGGGCCCCGGAACTGTCAGCAAAGAATTCCTTAACTAGGCCTTTATACTAAACTGGTATAAATGGAGCTCTGATTACTCACACAGATTCATACACTACGTTATCGTCAGCGGTGACTTTGAACTTACATACAATGATCATCTTATGTTGCTCAAATTGTCCAAAATCATCACCAACATCTCCTATTCTTGAGATGCTAAAGTTCAAATTTGCACGCGAAAACATTTCTCCAAATGTTTGTCAAGGTTGTGTATATATGTGCGGTCCGCAATATTGGCTGTAATTGTTTAATGTACTGGTGTTTCGTCGTATTGCGCAGGATCATGGACGAATTTTGCAAGTTCTTATCGATTGGGAATTGGTTTCGATTAGGGGCAGAGGTCTTTTTTTATTGATCTTCGATGTGAGATCGTTTATAACAGTGAATAAGTTAGTCGATGTTATAAGGTCATTCGACATCGTTCACATAATTGGTGGCATCTTATTCAACAATGATTGTATTAGTTGGATGGAATTTTTCCTAAATGACTTCTCAAATGTGTGTCTTGTTTTATTTTGCCTGGCTTATGTAAATTCCTTACTTACCGCGATTACAGACGTAGGGTAAATACCGCCAAACTGAAATAAGATGTCTGCAGCATACCATCTGATAAGTAGGCCCTGGAAGCCTGGTGGAAAATGGATTCGTGGTCAGTCGAGAAAACTTTGGCGGAACGACATCGGCTCCTTTGTCCCAGATCGGTGGAATATAGTAACATAAAGGGAGGTGGAAACATTCGGAGGAGGTTTTTGCCCAGAAATAAAAGTAAATGCTATCAACTAAAACAATGCACATAGCAACAAAGCCCGTATGCAAAATTTCGTAATTAAATGACCTCGATTTTTTATTCTGACGTTGTACAAGATTTGCGCGTTCACTGATAAGATAATATTAGGTCAAATAGCACACAGTGCGGTTTCGTCTGTCGAGTAAAAGACCGTTTTGAGTTATTAAGTTGTGCGCAATTTTTTGCCAAAAAGGACTTTTGTGAAATTGGATTAACTGCACCTCTATTTTTGGATTATTGGATTAACTAAGGTCAGCTAGCAGTTCAGCCAAACACGCAATTAGACGTGCATGGCAAAAGTGGACCCCGGATTCCGAGGTGAAAGCTTCGGATGCGAACGGGATTGACGCATGGATGAAGAAGTTTTGTGAAATTTGTGTAAAAGTCAATCTTTGCACTGTGTGCAGTGTTCTTATAATCATAATTGAAGTGACAAAATATTGACAACACATGCATTCAGTTTTGTGTCTAATAGTAAATGACTTAGGGATGAAAATTAAATAATTATAAAAGAACTTATTGTAACTAATCCATCCACGGAATATAAAAGCAAGAAAAAGTGTTAATGAAAATTGGTAGTATACAAAAAACTATTGTCATTGATCTCACTTAATATAAATCAATTAAATCACAAAACCGTAGCATGATATGGCTATGGCTATATGTAAGGTAAATGTCCGTTGCTAGACAATCGCGTTGCAAATGTATCAAGTTGCAAATTTATCATTTAGCTATCCCACCCCTGGGAAAAGGCAAAAGCCCAGTGAATAATACTTAGCTATAATAATATAACCACTCAAACTAACTTGGTGCGGGTATACCTGAAAAAAATCCAGGACATATTGTGATAAATTCTCAGATATTACATAGTCTACTCTTCTTAGGGGAAGTGATTATTTATATCTATACAGATATTAATTACGAAAAGTCAAGGGTGTTTGACCAGAGATTGAACTAAAACACATGCACACAGCGTGATAAAATAATGGTGCATCGGATTACTCAGCTATTAGTGCTTCTTCAAATGTATGTGAATATGTCAAAATTTGCTATACAAGTAAGTACATTCTTAGCTAGCTAGCTATAATTTAATTTAAAAGTATTTTCAGTTTATTTTTGTCAATTTGTGAAATTTTAACATATTGCCGTCGGTTAGGTGAGATAACTTTGTATCCAAACTAAAGCGTTTGCGCTGAAGCCGTAGAGCTCACATTTGTGGAGAAGAATACATATCTGACGACGTCAAATGCCTTGCTCATAATATCTAACAATATGGCCGTAATTCGGCAAAAAAAAATCCTCAAATTCTTAAATATTTTGAATAATATAGGTAACAATGTAATGGGCCTATAGTTACCTAGATCTATCCTACAAAGTATACAACAGACAGTTCAAGCCCTTTTGGGAAAACCCTTTGTTGAAGAGAGATAAGGTAACATTGCACTTTTGCGCTGATTATTTTAACAAACATGTCGAAATATTTGTCATAACCTAGCACCTGTATTTTTTAAAGAATTTATAATTCTTATTATTTCATCTTCTGATGTTGTATTTATAAGTATTGTGGATTGATTTGTTAGCTTACTAATTACGGTAACGTTAGCTTACGAAGCCTCAGATCTCCTTGTATAGTCCCGATCACTATTAGCTTAATACATTCCAAGCTACTAGCCGTAATGGCTCCCGAGAGCGCCATCTCGGAAGCGGGGTCAGCCGAGGTGCAAAGGATATGCCTTAGGCAATCTCACACCCTAGAATCTGAAGACCCAAGACGGCGTGCGCTTTTAGTTGGTTCGAGTTCGATGTAGTCACCCCCGCCGCATGGCGGAGAAGTATCTCTCTGTGCTCTCGAATAGCTCTTCTACGCCGTTACCATTTCAGCTTGCTTATTCCACGAGCCATGTCGGTATCTTTAGCTCGTCGGATGACCTCAGAATTAAATCTTTCAAAGAAACCCCAAGCATAAATCGCTCCATAACCCACTGCGTTTAGGTCGTGTACCAGCTCCATTAGACCAATAACTAAAAATAGTTCCCAAAAATAAACCCACAGTAGATAGTAAATAAGTTACGCCTGTCTCAACAAGCCATCGTCTGTCTAGACTATCAAAACACGTAGCAGGCTAATGATATATACGTAACGTGACAAATTGAAACGTAACAACTAACAATTGGGGTGTCGTGTGGCTAGCTAGCTAGCTAATAGTCAGAACGACCTCGCCGGTCATATGCTCTAGGTTACAACGCAATACCGTCTTAGATTTGGATTTTTTGGATTAAAAATTACCTCTGACTGTTGTAATAACAGTCAATTCAAGGTGATATACCTATACCTATGCTAAAATCGGTGGGTTCACCCGCGTGGAGATCGGCAAGCTCCAATTTATCTGAGTACCAGATTTCATCAGGTTAACTATTTAAAAGAAATAACGAATTTCATACACACTTTTCCGATAAAAGGTAGTGTATCGTATCGGATCCATCTCGGTTCCAAATTTCATCAGGATGGGTTCAGTGTTCTAGGCGTGAAAGCGTGAACAGACAGACAAACAGGCACAGTTACTTTTGCATTTAGAATATTAGTATAGAAGGACCATGGAACGCGAGAGTTTAAAAGTCAACGCAAAATAGTAGTAAATAGGTAGTACCATCATGATCACCCTCATAGAGACGTATTTGCCTGATTGCCGCACTGTCCGCCTTCCGGTTCTACCTCTTCCAGTTTCGTACGATCTTGCGCGTCCATGGTAGTGAGACCATTCAGGTGCGGTCCGAGGGGGGGGGGGGGTGCACATGGGACATGACCCCCCCCCCAAAACCATGCACGTCGTATTGAAAAGTCCCTGTCACCCTCCATGTCGTGAAGCCAGTATGATAACGACGATGATGGTGGTAGCAGCAAACCTAGACAGAAAACTTGGTACCAAATAGCTAAACTTGTTTCCACTATTTGGTACCAAATCGGTACCAAATAGCACAAACAGAAGACCTTGAAGATCTGAAAGTGGAACAGATCGTAAGGTTTTATTTTTATCTAGGGCTAATGGCTCCAACTGTAAAACAATAATTGCTAATTGTGCACACGAAAATACGGATATTATCGGCATATTAGTTACTCGGTAACGGAATAGTAGCTCACGGTTCTAGAGGTACTGGATTAATTTATCTTTCTTATCGGATGCTTTTTAATTATTCGTAGAAAAATTATTAATATTTCTGCTATTTTCTGGTTTCTAAATAATTGTAACACAAATGAAACCCTTGTTGGATCTCTTCGTTTTCCGTCTGCCATAAAAAAAAGATTACAAACTTATCAATATTTAATTACGAATTGCAGTATACTGTACCATAGTATTTAATCTGATTTTCACACCAAGTTCTTGGTAGCTACCTTTCGTTTCTTTTGCTGCTTTGCAGTTTTTACTTTAAGACTCGCGGACGCCGAGGTGAGAGCCTAACTATAGGACTCGATTCGGGAAATTGGTCCTTCGGCAAATAAGGTCATCCCAATTGTTTATCCAAACCTTGTTTATTCTGCAAGCTACGTTTGTACCGTCAATTCTTGGACCTCAATCTGAATTTTACCCTTCGGCCGTCTACGAAACCAGAGCTACGTAACTAGTTACTAACTAAACTTAATTCGTCCTTGTACCGTACCCTTCGAAATTTAATCATTCAATTTTAAAAATCAAAAATTTCAATCCAAACATAGTTCACTTTACAACCCGCTGCCCAAATTTAAGCTTGTGAACACCCTCAGTGTCCAGTCAGCATCAGATCGAATTTGACTGACGGGTGCTCAAATCTTAATATCATGGTTTAAAGATCTTTTTGAGTTTTGAGATGCTGACTCTCAACGTATCTATAAGAGACAGGACGGCTGACTTCAAAACGCTAGAACTTTGGTATTTTCCGTGAAGCGACTGACATCTGAAATCTACAACCCACTGACGATATCAAACTTATGTATTTGAACTAGTATAACAGTGTTGCTGCTTCGATAGCTTGTATTGGTGTAAATTCCAAACACAGGAGCTGGTTTTACATTTTGTATTTTGTGAAATAAGTGAAATTCGTAACATGCGTCCGTTCTGTACAAGGTTTGCAGGAAAAGGGAATATCTGTGTTGCCATTACACAAAGTTAAAAGAAATACTAAAATTAAAAATTAAGTAGTTTTGGTGTTGCTATCCGCAACAAACAGACTTTAGGCTTTTTACTACTTGCCATGTTCCTATGGCAACCATGACCGACTAGTTAACGTTCTCTCCAAGAAATGGAAAGGTCTCAATATAGTAAGAATGGCTATCTATCTAAGGCTTGACGACGGAGAGAGAGACATGTGCCAATGGTCTCACTACCATGGTTACCCAAGAACGTGCGAAGTGGACGAGGCAAAGCTGGAAGGCCGACTCACTCAAATGCCAAGACTTTGGCTCAAGGTCTCAAATGCAACAGAAAATCCGTCTTTATGATAATCTTACGACTGGCCTGCCTCTCTAGACAAGTGGCAATTCGTCGGCCGCCGTTTTGTAGAATAGAATGCCAAATGTATGGGATTTGACGTATATGACAGGCGTCAACGAATGTCAAAAACGTCAAATCCTATACATTTGTCATTCAATTCCATCATACGCCGAGCAACGAATTGCCACTTGTCTAGGGGGGCTGCTCCTCTAGACAAGTGGCAATTCGTCGGCCGCTGTTTTGTAGAATAGAATGCCAAATGTATTGAATTTGACGTATATGACAGGCGTCAACGAATGTCAAAAACGTCAAATCCTATACATTCATCATTATTGTTTAGTATTGGCTAGTATTGTATTGTATAACCTTGCTATCATCAGCAACATATTTATGACAATGACCTATGTCTCGACCATCCCAGCTCCATCATTCGACCTCATAAACTCCCCTAAAATCATAAAACTAAACACACAGCAATTCGCACGTGTAAATACAATTGTCCAAGGAAACTTCACAAGGGTTCATTGTCACGTTATTCACTGTAGTGAACGACCGACGTACAACCCTACCTATGTATGTATGTATTGAATGTGTATGTGTGTGTGAGCGTTTGTCAATGTGCGTTTGAGATAAACGTTGCGTGCGCGCAGACGGTCTGTCGCGTAAGTAACGTCAGCATATTAATACAGATTGTTTTTTTAATCTTGTACAGTCAGTGGCAAAATTTACCTCACTAATATTACTGTTTTTGCGTGCGTGTGTGTGACTTACGGCTGAATATTTATTCAAATGCGATTTAATTATATGACGTAGGTAAGTCTCATGCTATCACAGTCACTTTGTTTTTCCGTGATCCACAAGAACTTATTTCCAAAATAAAAAAGCATATATTCTAAATTTTAATCTGTTTTATTTAAATATTAAAATAGGGTTATAGTCTAAATATATAAACAAAACTAAATTAATAAATAAAAATATTTACAAGATTAAAAAAAAGGAAGGGAAAGGAAAAAGGGGTCAGGTGTCGAAGAATTCCTCCCCATCGATATCGACTGGTAACGTACCCAAAAGGCTGGCGGCATTACCCCGTTGGATGGCAATGCCAATCCTTTGGATAAAATACAGGCCAGCCCTTTGGTCACGCGAAGCATCGACCAGTCGCTTTGCAATTTCCGTGTGCGACCGTGCGCTCGGACCCCACGAACCCAACGTTTCGACCCCAAACGGCTCAAATATATAATTGTTGGTTATATTATCATATTTGCGCCGTTTGAGGGTCTCCGCAGATGCCGCAGCAGCACAGGCGCAGCCCGTCGTACTTGGAAGATGGGAAGGCGCAAGGGTGTCGACGCATGTTGCGTCCCACACCAAAGGCCTGCCCATCTTCCAAGGCACCAAAGACATACCATCCGGTCTCTTGCCATCATCGCGCACCAAACCAACTGGTTCAAGGATGGCTGGGACGCCGACGGTGACAAGAGCCCGGCGGATTAAATCTGTTTTTGAGTAAAGTAGAACCAAGCACCCATCCATAGATACATACGTCCTTTCATTATCACAAGCTTTCACATCCTAGGTATACTATATTCTAACAATCTAACCTATCATATTAATATTAAAAACTAGATGTTGCCTGCGGCTTCTCCCGCGTGGAATTCTAATCCCGTTCATCGCTGATATATAGCCTATGTGTTATTCTGATGTATAAGCTACATTATTGTAAAGTTTCATTAAAATCCATTGAGTAGTTTTTACGTGAAAGAGTAACAAACATACATCTATCCATACTTACAAACTTTCGCGTATATAATACTAGCTGTTGCCCGCGGCTCCGCCCGCGTGGAATTCTGATCCCGTTCATCGCTGATATATAGCCTATATGTTAATCCAAGGTATAACCTATATACATACCAAATTTCAACCAAATCGGTCCAGCCGTTTATGCGTGAAAGAGTAACAAACATCCACACATCCACACATCCACACATCCATTCTCACAAACTTTCACATTTATAATATTAGTAGGATTAATAGGATGGGAAAGTTTGTGAAGATGTTTGGGCTCTAAGTGCTGCACGGTTCTGGTTGAAATTTGTTATAGGGATAGATTATAGTCTGGAATAACACACAAGCTACTTTGTACCCCGGGAATACCTTCCCATGGGTTGCGGGAAAGGGATTAAAATTTCATGCAAGAGGAGTGATTACAAAGGCAATAACGAAAATGAGATTTTTTTTCTTATTTTGATAACCAGTTACATAAATAGAAAAAAAAACTTCTTTCGTAACTGGTTATGACAGATGGTTATGAAAACGACAATTTACCCAATTCTATTTTCGTAACTGGATATGAAAGCAAGAAATAAATTCCCCGTTCGTAGCTGGTTATGAAAATGTCAGTTACGAAAACGGACGAACCCGTAACAGCTAGTTATGTAATATTAGTCTACACAGGTGAAACTGCTGTCAATAGCTGCTTTCTTCATATTATCTCTGTTCATTTATTTTGTTTATCTATCTTACCCGCTGACCTCTAAAGATTATTCTGCAGCATTGCAGGTGAACCCGACAGTAAAAATAAATGATATCAATGTTTTTTCTTCGATAGAGATTATAGTTTTATTGTATCACCTGACCGAATGCTGAGTGATTCTGAAAATTAAATTTAAAAAACCCCCGCATAAAAATAACCTACAAAATTAAGAAACAAATTGTAAAAAAGAGCTTTACTTGCAAGTCAGTTGTAAGACGAAAGAGGTTCTAGCGCGGGGTCCCCCCCCCTACGAAAGCCAGGAAAGTCAAAAAAATATCTCTGAAAAGCTTAGAAAAAGCGAAAAGAAAGTACTAGTTACATGCCGTTTTGCTGATTTACTTATCTGTTCAGCTCTCTGACTCTGCACTGCGACTGCGTCCGTTACAAAAATGAAAAAAATCGCAATTTTTTTAAGCAGTTACACACACGGTTTTCCTGCGGCCCTAGGATTTTTTTTCTCATTAATATAGCCTGTCCTAGTTTATTTTTAAACTACAGTGACATAATTTTAGTTTTAAGAAGACTGCTTTTTACAAAGATATGGTAGTGTATAAAGAAAGGTTTTCAAGTAACGCGTAACTAAAACGTTCCTGACAGAAGCCTTATTGTGCCCTCCGGGGCGCACTTAAATTACAAAAGGGTGCCAAATACACACAAACTAACCGATTTTATACAAAGACTGAAAATATTCGCACGTCTCAACCATATTTGGTATTGAAAGCACCACATTTCACCACTTTGATCGTACGTACAATTAAACAAATTGAAAAATTAAAAAGGTAAATTTGATAACTGTATTCTGAAATACACCTTACGTTGTTTGAAATAGAGTTTAAAGTTAAGTTACTAGTGAATATGATTCAATCTTATAGTGAATAACCCACGCGTTTTGTTCACGATTCTTTGAGCTCAGCGTCAGTTTGCTTCTGTCAGTAATAGGGTGCGCGCGCTGTCCAAAAATGGATTTCGCGATTTGCGAATTTTCCGAAAATATTTTCGGAATAACTTGATATTTTGTTTTCGTTGTTTAGTGTATGTTGTTAGATGTATATCGTAAAGAGCGGTGAGTAGATCTTTTCTCAGATTTCTTTTTAAATCTGGCTTTGTTTTGGTACGGAAAAATACTTTTAATTGAAAAATTATTACTATATTTTAAAATTTAATCTATATTGTTTGTATGTATTTATATTTTAAACGATATATGCAAAATAATTTATGATAATATTAATACTATTGTTTACTAACTTTAAATATATTTAATATTTTTTTGGGAGCAAAAATCATTTATCTACTGCAATCTGTTTTAATTAGATACGTACTCTACAATTAAGCCCTGTATGTTCAACGCTTATTGTTTCCTTTGTCTCAGGCTGGATTTCACCTGTATAATGTCGTTTAACTAAACTTGGTTCTCACGTTTTTCTTACTGAAATTCTTTGAGTAAATCGTGATTTGTTTAGTTGTAATTTATCTCAATATCATTTGTGAAATATACTCTTATTAATTGAAAATACAAAAATTGCATTTGACCTCAGTAAAGAAAATTATAATGTTGTATTAATCTTAAGTAATTTATAATTTTATTGTTATAATAGGCAGGTACTAATATCGACAGCCTCCGTGGCGTAGCGGTAGTGAACGCGGCCGCTACGCAGGAGGCGCGTGTTCGATCCCCGCTCAGTGCAAATATTTGTGTTCATGAAATATGGGTATTTGCATTGGTCGGTCCCGGTTGCCATAAGAACATCTAGGGCAGTCGTTACGGGTAGTTGGAGCCCAAAAAAATCCAAAAACAACGGTCTAGCTGCAAAGCTTCGATATCGCCTAATTATCATTGGGCTGTGGAGGTCAGATGGCAATCGCTTCACGAAAAAATATCGAGGTCTAGCCAAATCTGTAGTTAAGACAGGTAAAGCGGACCCCAGACCCTAGGATGAGGAGGCAGGTACTAATGATACTGTTCTATAACATTTCCATAAAAAAAATTCAGGCTGAAATGAGGTTTTCACCTCGGAGTCTGGAGTCCGCTTTATTCCAGTCAACTACGAAGCGGCTGAACTTGGATATTTCCCGTGAAGCGACTACCATCTGACCTCCAAACCCATTACCTATATCGAAATTCTGTAGTTGGACCAGTTGTCGGCATTTTTAGGGCAGTAGTTAGTTACCTGTAAGAACTGCAGTTCGTATGGCTACCGGGACCGACGGCGACGGCTTAACGTACTCTCCTAAGCACGGAAGGGTCTCATTGTCTTTATGAATGTTCACCCATTCTAAAGCCGACCTAACAGCCTCCGTGTGCGGTAGTGAACGCGACCGCTACGCAGGAGGCACGAGTTCGATCCCTGCTCGGTGCAAATATTTTTATGCATGGGTATTGGTATTTGCATTGGTCTGGTCGTGTCTCGGAGAACACGTAAAGCCGTCGACGGCTTATATTATATATACGGATTTATATTCATGCATACAAATATTGGCACTGAGCGGAAGTCGAACCTGCGACTATTGTTGATACGTAGCATAGTTACTGGCAGTCGTGGATCAGTTAATCTCAGTTAATATTGCTAGGCATAGTCCAACCCGTGTTTTCATCAAGTGGTGTGCCACCATTATAAAATGGCACGTGTCTGTAATGGTGACCCTCTCTCCTGAGACTTTGCCTTCAGCTTACCATCAGGCGAGGTGAAGTCAAATTGACGAGACATGCGTAAAAAAGTTTCATCTAGTATGTTGCTTTTCGTCTTGCTTGTAGATTAACTACATTTTTTTTTTTTTTTTTATCGTGCGCAAAATCTCCACGGATACCTCCCCCACCGTAGCCGGAGGAGGAGGTTATGTCGGACTCGAACCGACTAAAACGCACGCCGTCTGTGGGCCGTCAGTTGCCGGAGGTGAGATTGTCGTAGCCATATCCCTCGCACCCCGGCCGACCCAGGACCATATCTCTCGATCTGGCCCTCTTCCGGTGAGGGGACCACAGAGTCCCCAACCCGCCCCCGGGTATGGGGAGGCACGCAATGCGTGCCGCCGCCGCGGCCTGCTTCTGCTAGGGTGACAGGCGGCTCTACCCGTCACCCCCAGGCCCGCGCTCATGGGGGACGGAGGTCATTCTGCGACCTCCGACGCCCGAGTTGCCGCTGCTCGTTGCGGGCCGCGTGGTTTGCGATTCTCCTTCGCTCCTCGCGCTCCCGCTCCGCCGCCTCCTTCACGAGCATTACTTGCTCGCAGAAGGAGTCGCCGGCGGCCCACGATGTAGATTTACTACCTAAGCTGTTGGTATATTCATTAATTTAACGGCTTATAGGTACCTATGCTGAGATGGTAGAGCATCTGGCTACAACCTCAGAGATAGCAGGTTCGATTCCTCCACACTCGAACATTATTATTTTATTAATATTGCAGTAATTGTTCATGACAAACTAGATCGACGTAAGATTTTTTTTCACCGGCTGTATTTATTTTCATTCAAGTGATTTAATGTACCTACTAGTTACATGTAATAATGAACGGAATTTTCAATTATCTGGTTAGATAGGTACTCGAAATTATGCCTCTGTGGCGTAGCGGTAGTGAACGCGGCTGCTACGCAGGAGGCGCGGGTTCGATCCCCGCTCAGTGCCAATATTTGTATGCATGAATACAAATATTTGCATTGGTCTGGGTGTTTCTATGTATATTATGTATGTATTTACAAAAAAAAAGTATCTAAGTATGTATATCCGTATTCTAGATTCCATAACACAAGCTAATTAAGCTTACCATGGGTCTAGATAGCGTTGTGTAGAATGTTGTAGAATGTAGAATTAAAAAAATCGAACGACCACTTTATCTCTATTCAAAGTTTCGAGTCGGGGTGAATAGGGGTGAATGGCATCCCTATTCACCCCGTTTTACTTGGTAATTATTTTTAAAGGCGTTTCTTGGAGAGTTAGTGGATGGAAGACGATTATAAATTGAAATTATTGTATATCCGCATTCTAGATTCCATAACACAAGCTAATTAAGCTTACCATGGGTCTAGATAGCGTTGTGTAGAATGTTGTAGAATATTTATTATTAGATATTATTATTATTATTAAATTGCCATACATATATTCCATACTAGTCCATACAAATTTTACAAATGCATAACTTTGTCTGTCTGTTTAGTTTAGTAGTTGTCTGTAGTAACGCTTTGCCGCCTAAACCACTGAACTAATCCTTAAAGTACAAAAAAGTATGGTGTAAAGATGGACTAGACCTTGAGAAACAAACAACTTTAACCGCGAAAAACGGATTTAAGGGTTCAAATAGGAAAGTTTATATGAAAGTTCGTCATTTTTCAAGAAAAACTGATGAAACTTGGTACCTACACATATACTCGTAGATAATAAGAGCTTAGAAAAGGACATAAGCTGGCAACTGTTAGTAAGTAATAATTCTAATTTTATAGAGGAATCTAGTGAATCACAAGTAAAATATACGTACGTACAATAACAGATTCAAGTTGAAGATTATCCGACCGCATTGTTGCAATGTGTGTCAACAATGTCAGCACATGTGTTGGCACAATGTTGCAATGCAACATAACTTCTGTTGAAGGAACACATGTTTTGTTGGTATATCGATACCTTTTATATCTACATTATGACGATCGGTATATACAAATACATATCGATACATTTGCAATTTGTGCCGACGATGCTTTGAACAGAAAATATGTTTGCTGTACAAATAATATACCCAGATAAATCCCTTTAGGCGGAGCAGGCCAGATTCGTTGGTAGTCAGATTCTGAATAGGTCTGTTTCTTAAGTGGCCGGATTCTGTGCAGGTCAGTTTTTTAAAACGTCAAGCAAAAGTACAGTTAAAAGCATAAATAAACCTACGTAATATCTCATCACCCTCACAGCGTTTTCCCGGTATTGTTCAAAGTTTGCATTTTGGAACTCGAGATTCGCTTAAATTGTATTATCCGCTTCTAATAACGTATCTATTATTTCTTCACGCCAGTAATTAAGTATCTAGTTATTTTTTATTTATTTTTTATACATAGTGGTTGCGCTATTGTCCTGCTTGGCGTGTCTATATAATAATACGTCGTTGCTTATTCGCAACGTGGATATTTTATGCCATACCGCATAAGTAAAAATTTAAATCCATGCCATGCCGAAACTAAACCTATTATGATATTGTTCAGGACATGGACCTAAAATGTGCAAAACTTCACAACGCACATTTTCTAGAGCACAAGATACTTTTTTAATGTGCGGAGATCCCCACGTATAAACCGCCGGAGCCAGCGGGGGTTGTTATGTCGGACTCCAACCGACCAAAACCGCACGGCCGTTTCGGGCCATCGGTTGCCAATAGTGAGGTAGCCTCTGGCATATCTCTTGCATTCCAGCTGACCCAAGGAAGTACCAGATACTAATGACGAATTTCACCTATAAATATAGTGGCAACTAAGGCAAATTTTTTCTGCTTTTAACAGGCTTTATCGAACGTTATAAGGTGAACGCAGACCTAGCCGCACCGCACTCACCGCAGCCGCCGCAGTCATCGCTTTTGTATTCGACCGCTTCGGGTACTGCGGTGACTATGGCGCGGTTAATTCGGAATGCGGGGATTGCGGTGAATGCGGGGATTGCGGTGAATGCGGTGCGGCTAGGTCGGCGTTCACCTTTAGGGTGTACCAGATTCCAAGCTGATCTTCGGAACTCCAGTCAACCTCACCGCTACCGGTAAACCTGCTGGCACAGGCTTTCCTCTTAGAAACCTCCTCGCGGTGCACGAAGACGGCAACGCCTCTCTCTTTCCCAAGGGAGATATTGCCGCCTGCAGCAAACATCGGCCGGGCTGGAAGCGACCTTGTAGAGGGTTGTTCCTGCAGGCTTGCAAAGAGAAGCCGTAGTAGAATTCCAGAATTGATATATCCAGAGTCGTTCCATAAGAGGGAAGATCTTTTCCTCCGGTTACGCTTTTCAAAATTTTCACCTTTCTCCACAAGCGTAACCCAAAGATAAGAGAAGGCAAGTAGAGCCCAGTTTTCAAAGCGCAAGCTTCAGATGCAGCCGGGCCTAACGCTATAATGATAAAAGGAATTTCCCACTGACTAAATCTAGCCTACGAAAAATACTAGATTTCACAGTCATGTTCAGTTTGATTCGAACACAAAAATGCAGAGGTGCAGGAATGATGTCATCGCATTACTCACTCCGGAATAATCACTGATAAACTGAGTGTTTGGACCGAGTAGGTACATCAAGTACATTCTGTTATCACGTCGTTTTTTTTAATTTGTGCAAACAGAAAATAAATATGAGAGACAATCACTGTTTTGTCTGCTGAAGTTATTATATAGCATACGGTTAATGCGTAAAACGCCATCTAGTTAAGGCATCTTGAACTACATCAAATGACTGGTCTTGCATCGCGCTATTAAAATTTTTTGGATGATTAAGTAATTTCTTGAGACTTCTATACCTTCTTATAATTATTTGAAGATTTGCAAGCACAATCCTAATACTATTATGAATGTGAAACTTAGTGACGATAAATGGATGGACATTTGTTATTCTTTCACTTGAAAACAGCTCAAGGGATCTGGATGACATTGGGCACATAGATTAGAGCATCGGATAATATAGATTACTAGCTGACCCGGCGAACTTCGTACCGCCATATTTTCGGCCCGCGTGGTGTTCAAATCCCGTTCCCGCTGCACCCTTATCACTCAGGGGTATGAAAAATAGAAGTTGGCCGATTCTCAGACCTACTCAATATGCTCACAAAATTTCATGAGAATCGGTCAAGCCGTTTCGGAGGAGTACGGGAACGAACATTGTGACACGAGAATTTTATCGTCTGAATCTGGAATAGGAATTTTTTACTTTCTAGCCCAGGAATATGTTCCTGTGGGTATTTTACACAGTATATATGTGGAGATGCCTGATACAAAATGCCAATATGTGTGTATTCTGTGTCAATACATACAAATAATAAATGAAAAAACAAGATAGCATAATTAGCATATACAAAAATAAACCTTGATTTTAGACGAAAAGAAAACAAGATTACACCATATAGTCGTGGCTCGCCCAGGGTACTTACAAATATAAAAAATAATCTCTCGATTTTAGAGAAATAAACAAAAAGATTTTACCATAAAATCGTAGCTCACCCAAAGTAAAAATTATTTAGTAACAAGTTAGCTTCAAAAATCCAGCTGGATGCGTTCGCTTATCGGGGCAAGTGTAGGACACGGAATTACGTCGCAGAAATATTATTGGGTGCATGGTACACAATGCTGTTTTTGTTACTTTCCAAATATTTATACCTACGCATTTTTTGTTCTCAGTTCAATTAAAACTTGTGTCAGTTCCTGTTAGCTTCGCTAATTCTAGTAGCATGAACAATGAACATTTAATCCTGACCTAAGTATAGGAATAAAAATGTTGTGAAAAATTGTGTCTCGGGATTTTTTTACCAATGACACAAGAATCTTCACAAACGACTGCCATCTGACCTCCACAACCCAATGGTGACATTAGGCGATATTGAAGCATTGCAGCTAGACCGTTGTTGCTGGACTTTTTAGGGCTCCAACTACCCGAAACGACTGCCATAGATGTTCGTATGGCAACCGGGACCGGCGACGGCTTAAGTGCTCTCCGAGGCACGATCAGAACAATACAAATACCCATATCCATGCATGCAAATATTTGCACTGAGCGGGGATCGAACCCGCGCCTCCTGCGTAGCGGCCGCGTACACTACCGCTACGCCACAGAGGCTGTCTAGATGTACTTAACTTATGCACTAAAGTAATGAACTTAAATTCTAAAAATCTTTATACCATAGAAGGCGTTAATTGAACAGTTGTGTGTAGCCTCAACAATTTAGACTCTGAATCAACCAGGACAAGTAGATCTACCTCTACATAATATCTAAATTGCATAGATGATAAAAAATTCCATGACAACACCTAAGATTTTTCTAGAATTAGAATAACGTTGAGAGCCGGATTTCATCTGAATCTTCGTACGTGTAAATTTTCCGGTTGGCATAATGATGAATATATATTAATTGCCTGATAAATTCGCAGCTGAACCACATTCGCGAAATGCATTCACAGATTAATGAAGACATGTTTAGGCCATATATCTACTGTGTTACCTCTCAGCTACAATATGATTAATTTGTAAACAGCATTTTCGTCTCTAGGTGCGAAATAGAATGAGATTGGAATCTAGTGCGCTTTTTATAAGCTAGAGTCTGTATTTAAGATGATTCAGGTCAAGCTTGTGTTAGAAAATAATGAAATAATATCAATAAAATATGTTTAGGAGGACGGATGCGGGATGTACGTAGGATGTGGCCTTATTATTTTGATGTAAGTGGGTAATGCACCCTTCTCTGTAGAAACCGTTGTAGAACAGGTATTAGGTATTCCGGTTGATATAAAATTTTAACGAATTCTGTCTGTTTTATTTCTTATTATTTAGGAGACTAAGAGACTAAGATCTTAATAGGAGACTAAGATCTTAATCCTTTTAAGGAGCTAAAGCTTTTTTCCGTGCAAATATCCTCACGGGTACCACCCCGTCGTTCATCGGGGGATAATTGATTGAGACAGTACACTGTCTCAAGTCTACTCCACTCAATTACCGAGGTGTAAGGTTAGCCAATAATACTCTCCACTATGCCCTCTGCTAGTCAGAGTGACATTTGAAAAGCTTCTGAGCTGCCCTCAAAAAGGCCGGCCTCGGCCGGAAATTACCGTTGGCGGCAGCGTGTGCTCTACGAGAGAGAGGCCCTGCAGTTTCCATTACCCACGTGAAGGTTTCGAACCAAGCACTCCAGCATATTGGTATCTAAATCTAATACTAAATGAGAGTGTAGTATTGCCTGCATAAGCATAATTAAACAGACTGCGTAAAAGCATGACTGTATACACAAATAAATGAAAATGCACGAAGGTAATAAATTTCCCAAGTCCAGATTTTTCCACACGGAATTCAAAACTTTATATCCTAGGATACCTATGTAGGATATTCTGATACAGGCAAGATGCAAACCACCTGCGCTTTATCAACAAATCGAAAAAACTTAATCGTAAACAGTCGACGACAGATTTATAGACAAACTGTCAAAACTGCGGCCATTACTCAGAGCGCGTGTCGAATAGTAGGTAAAATATTATCGTTAAAACATTGCGATGATGCTATCCGTAGGTGGGAGGGATTGGCCTTCTTATCTAGATGAACGAACTCTTTATTTTTAGAACTTTCTTTCGCACCTGTTCAGTTCGCGAACTTTTAACTGAGTGCCTATTGCGAGGCGATGCGGTCGTGGCTCCCACAGGTACCAACAGCCAATTGTAATTTTTTTTTCTGGTATTCCAAAAATCGGTTTTTGATCAACTTCTGTGATTAACTTTTATTGTGATTTAAACTTTCTGTTTTAAGTTTTATGTGTATGTGTAATTGTTTCCTTTTCTTAATAAGTTTAGCAATGGATACAAAGTCCAATATTGAATTAAGTGCGACATTACTAAATATTGGCATACATATTTATTGTGTGGTTCAAATGAGTGTGGTAAAAACTTAATTTTTTTTTCAATTATAGGTTTTATTACATTTTTCATATTATTCAAATAGGTAGGTTCATTACGAAATTTTTATTTATTTTTCATTAAAAAAATTTCAAATTCAAATTATTGTGGTAAGAAATTTTACTCTATATATTTCTAATCGTAAAAGAAGTCACCTATAAAAATATCTACCGGTAGGGATACTTGGAAAAAAATTCCATGTATCCCTACCGGCAGGGATAAGCTAGTAGGGATAGATGGAATATGGGCAAATATTTATATCGGTACCTACCTATTCAAGTTTTATCAAATGTATTAAATGTAACTTGTAAGTAAATCTTAAAGCTCTTATTATTTTTCAAAACGAAACGTTCTACTTTTTCTGATACAGATTTTAGCGAAACATGTGATTGAATTTGCGAATTATTTTGGTGGTTATCAACCTTGATTGGTAGCGAAAGATATCCACCATGCCAAGTTCAGCGTGTAGGTCAGTTCGTATCTAGCCACAAATACGAGTGTCTGTGTACAAAAACACACATGCTTCCAAACAAGTTAGGTACAGATTGTTTCTTTCATATGCGACCTTTGCACACGTGGCCATTTTTTCTGTGCATATTTCATGCGTATCTAGTTGTTTTAGTTCGGTTTTACATAAGGACTTAAGTTCACTTAATTTTTATACCTATTTATTTCATACTATAAGTACCAGTAAATTGTTTAAAGCGAACTTAATGCCAATGGAATTATCTAACAGTCAAACTTAGGTTGATACATATTGGGGAGGATTTAAAAGATACTTACTGATTTCATAAGAAAAATGCTTAAAGGGTCTGGATCGGACTATGACATCCAAATTTACTTACCTAAATGTATATTTTTGCCGACCATCGGTCGACCAGTGAGTGCCGCGCACTGTCAATGCTACACGAGTGCTACGAGATGTCCTAGTACTTAATGGTCTTACATTGCAAGCAAATCGGTATTGACTCTGGTTACCTCCAGGGGAAAAAGGTGTGAACCTGTGCAAATACCCTAAGGTACTCTGTCTGTACCATAGGCCTATTGATACAGAGAGTTTCATCTTTACGTGCTACGCCAGTCAAAATACTATAATGTAAAATATTCTCTAACATGATATTTCTTTCTTTCCAGATATACTGCTGTCAGCGTGGTGATGGTTATACAATTCGACGGTTCATCTTTTATACGCTAAAATTGACTAATCGGTTAAATAAATAATGTATATCAAATTAAAGTGGTCAAATAATTTCAGACGGGAACTATTTAAAACTGAATCTAATTAATTAAATAACAAATTGCCGTGGTAAAATAATTTCAAACGGGATAAATTTATCAATAAATAAATTAATATAATTGACCAAATTTTTATAAAATTGAATTTTTAATCAAATTACTAGTTACATTCTTGTTAATTTGAATTTGAATTTTGCACTTAATAATTTTATTAAGTATAATGTCACTTAGTTTTTATTTACATTTATTGCATGCATGTCTGATGATGGATGTTTGTGGTGATTTTATGGTGTGTGGCATACAAAGTGGCGGCTTTGTTTGTTATATTCTGTAAAAATACCATATGTTTGATGCTGAATAAAAAGGGCTGTAAATGTTAATAAATATTAAGACATTATACTTAATTATTGCGGATTTATATAGAACAAATATGTCAAAGTAAAAACATGCCTACAAGAAAAGCAACTGTCGCATAATAGTTAGGCTATTGGACTTATAGTTAATCAGAAGGTTCCAATATACCTAAACCGGTATAATATCGACGGTATACAATCCTACGTAGCAATTTCGATTTGCTGAAATAATCTACAATAATACACGTGGGACCACCTTTACTTTATTTTGTACCAATTTAAATAATAATGATACCTACTTAGGTAGGCGTACTGCTTCTATCTTGGGAACGAACTTAGTGAACAAATGTTACTCCAAATAATAAGAACAAAATTCTATTGTATTCTATTGTATTCTGATCAACAGAGTCGGGACGGCACAGTCACTTCAAAGGGCTCAAGGTAGTGAAATTCAAAATCACCAGCAAAGTGCTGCAGAACGAACTGGACGAGGCGGTGCTCAACCTTCACCTTCAGGAGCTGGAGGCGCGGAACAGTACCATCGACCCTGAAGAGCACTTCACCATCAGTCTGCAGGTCGGCAGAATCACCAGGAATAACCACACCGGCAAAGCTTCAGTGCCTTACACGAATAACTCCGTGAAGCTGACAAGAAGGGAGTTGAGGTTGGGGAAATGGTTGAAGATTAATGTTACCACTATGGTGGCGGAGTTTTGCCGGCTGCCGCGGGAGAATTTAGCAATAGTTGTGAGAGTACAAGACTCAAATAATAGGATGAGTTTGGTTGTGCCACATCCGAGCTCAGAATCAAATAAAGCTTTGGTGAGTAAGCTAAGCATCATTTTTATTTATATTGTTACTAGCTGATACCCTCGGCTCCACCTGCGTGGATGTCGGACATCGCAATTTTTATACTAGTACTCATAGAGGTTTTCATGAGTTTCTGCCCCTCTAACAAGGGGCAATTCCTTAGTCGGCGTATTGTAGAATGGAATGACGAATGTATGGGATTTGACGTATATGACAGTTATCAACGTCAGCGTCAACGAAATGCTGGGGCTGGTAATGATTATAAAGAGAGTATATTCATAAGGTTACTGGCACGATCCGGACTACTCTACCGGAGGTTGAGTTCTGTACATCCAGTACGCTCAATCGGAGATATAAATGCGTTTTCTATTAGCTGAAGTGAATCATAATCGTATTCTAATAACTAAGTATATTTTAGTCTCACGAGATAGAAAGACAGAGCTATTACCAGGAATTACTCGAATATCGTGTATCATCTGCTGGTACGGAAAATTGCCAGTTTCTTTCTATAACTCGAAATACTTTGCATCACTAGGGAATTGATGACCTTGTGCATTATAGGCGCGGGTATTGTACACTTTTTTGAGAGTTATTTTTGCAAAGCCAGTTCATCAAATCATAACCACATGCACAAAATCCCACATCACTGGTTACGGGGACCTTATTACGTCGTATAGTGTCTAAAGTAGGCTAACACGAAGAGTATAGCAGAGATCTTTGAGTTAAATAGCTCCTCGACGTTGCAGAAATGGGCTTCACATAAATATCTTTCGAAAATGAACTGATACGTATAGGCGCATTCACCACGGTTGCGCCACTGGGAAGTCACCAAAACATTAAATAATTATCACTTTACTCTTTTTCCAGATGCCATACTTAGAAGTAAGTCTGAAGGACAATTCGCACAAGCGCATGCGGCGTACCACCGGCTTGGACTGCACAGAAAACTCCAAGGAATCGCGTTGCTGTCGGTATCCCCTTGTAGTCAACTTCGAAGAGTTTGGCTGGGACTGGATCATAGCCCCTAAGACGTACGACGCGAATTACTGCAGTGGAGAATGTCCCTATAGCTTCCTTCAAAAATATCCCCATACACATCTCATGCACCTTGCGGCTCCGCAGAGAAGCGGGGGTCCTTGTTGCGCCCCTCGTAGGATGAGTAGCATCACTATGCTGTACTTTGATAACGACTACAATATTATATATGGGACTATCCCGGGTATGGTGGTCGACACCTGTGGCTGTTCATAGCAACTGTCGCTTTAGAATGGTTTTGGGCTCCAAGTGTTCTTAATTTACCTTTTTTTTTATCTTAGATTTGAAAAATTCAAAATTTTATCAACCTGTGTTGCTTTTTCTTCCCTTTTTAAAACCTCAAATGCGTGGTAATTATTTTAGTCCAAGATTATCAGAGTCCGAAAAATATTGTCATAATCGCACACTAAATGATGTGAGTTTTATTTTATACTCTCAAAAGAAGGATGTGACGCACTAAACATAAATAACTTCTAATTTATTAATACCGCACTTAGAGGAATATTAGCAACGTAGCTACTGTTATTAATACATCTTCCAGTAGTTATTAGATAAGTTTATTTGTAGAGAAAAAATGACATTTAAGACACAATTAATCTGTGTCAGAAAAACAATAAAATACAAGACGTACCAATTTTCTGATTAAAATTTTCAGAACCACCCATTGTGGTCAAACAGTTTAACCATTCCAATTATTTATTCAGATTGCTCTGGAGTAAATATAAGTAGGTAACATAATTGCCCCTCTTCTATTCGAACTAAATTTTTCATTAAAATGGGTATAATATTAAGCGGCAGTTCTTTCTTATACCTTAACCAATATAAATCTATCGGACTACTCGCGTTAAGACTGTAGTTTTAATCAGACGTTTTTAATCAGAATAATCCCCAAGAAGATAGTAATATTTTATCTAAATCTGTGTCTGTATTATATTGATTTTGACCAAGCCTTGGAGCCCTGGGTGTGGATTCTATAGCTATGTGATATTCGGTTGAAGACTGCAAACCTTTTTGTGTTGTGTGCCGTGAGTGTGAAATATGTACATTTTTAATTTTACGTTTGTGCCGACGTTTAGTTAATACTCAATATAATATCTAGTTCATACGAGGCTAGCTACTTCTTTTTACATTAAAAATTAAACTTTGGTTTAATTTTATTGGTAATCGTTAATTAAAAATAAAATATAATTGTACTGTTTATGCTTTCAATAAATCTAGCCTCGTATGAACTACTAATCATGTCTTGTAACATCGCAATGTAAGTAGGTATCGCCCACTGCGAGTACTCGTATTTCTTTAATCATAAACGACATTCTGACGGCAATGACCTGCCCCACAATACTGTCAGTTTTAGAGAACTAATCATTTAAAAAGATATCTACTTATCGCTATTTATTAATGATCTTATAAATCAAACGTATCATTTCAATTAATTATTTTTTCAATTAATTATCTTTTTTTTTTCCTTTTACTTACGTGACCTATTGACACTTTAATTGCTACGGATAAAAAGTGTAAAACAGTTCAAGTGATAATATTTTATCGTAATTTTTTTACGAAGTTCTGTCAATGTTTATACAAAAATGGCATTTATTAATTGTGTAATAAGTCTTAATTTAGACTTTTTATTCCCAGTATCGCATTTTATTACATTTTTACCGCTAACAAGCATATTTTTAGATATTAAAAAATATTTATAAACATCAAATTCTACGAATTTGTGATAATGAATTTCAGTAGAATAAAACCCATGTTGGCTTTATTATACTGATCTTAAGAAAAATGCATTTTATTCACAATATCGTAATTATAATAAATCAAACTGATATGAAATAAAATATGTTTTATAAATATTTAATGACTTATGTACCTAATTTACTTAATAATGTCTACTTTACACCATTTTACGTCTCTTTTCTGATTCTACGATGTGCATTCATTTCATTTATATATTATTTTTTCATCTCGGTATAGTCATAATTTTACCATCAAAATTTAATTATAAGTAGGTAGCTATATGTAATTTGATGTAATGTAATACTTATTCTCTTTTGATATTTTTCGGATCTCGTTCAAAATTTTATTTTTATAAGAATAAAAAATGTTTCTTTTAAGATTTGAGCGGGTGGTGCTTAAACAATACTTGCTTTATTTATAAACATAAAAAATAATTATTGTAACGGTACCTACCCCTAAAATATGACGTATTATTTCGGCGTGACCAGAACTTTTTTTGATTTATTTTTTTGTAATGTAAGTTCGATTTAGACAAATTATAACGGGCGTAGAATTTTCAAAAATTAGATCTCATTTTAAGGCACCGACTCTATTAGGTGCCTTTATAAAGATCTCCCAAAAATTTTGGATAACAAAATGAAAATAAAATTAAATATGCTCTACGTAAGCATTTTAGTATTAAGTGAATTTTGTGTTAGAATCTATCGACGTAACTTGATTATTGTCAAAAACTAACATTACACATGTTGATAAGTTTTTTTTTATAAAATAAATTTTCAATTCTTTCCGACTCGTATTTTTTTTGTGGGTAGAGTCTTTAGGAAATATATGTCTTTGAACAGTCACTTTGTTTAATTTATGCTCACGCGACTCTATTAATATACAAACACCCAAATCCAAGTATGACTAAAGTATACCGTATACTTGGGAGCACAGCCTTTTTTCATCCTAGCGCATCTCCCAATCCCAGTCGCATCCGAAGCTTTCACCTCGGAGTCTGGTCCGCTTTTGCCAGTCTAACTGCGGATTTGGCTGGGCTTCGATATTTTCCGTGAAACGACTGCCATCTGACCTTCTCTACCCAATAGCCGTATTGGGTGATATCGAAGCATTGCAGCTAGACCAGTTGTTGAACTTTTTGGGGCTATAACTATCCGTAACCACTGCCATAGATGTTCGTATGCCAACCGGGACCGTCGGCTCAAACGTGCTCTCCGAGACAAGACCAGACCAATGCAAATACCTATATCCAAGCATACGAATATTTACACTGAGTGAGGATCGAACCCGCGTCTCCTGGGCTATAAGAGCACATACAGAGAGGAGGTAGTTTAAGTAATTCAGGTCTCTGACTGAGCGTGTATGACGTCATCACAGTAAGCTTGACCTTAAGCTTAGAGTTTTCAAAGAATCTATGCTGGATAATTAGTATTCAGTCTAGATATATCCGATATTCTAACTGACGTTTTGACCTGAGGAACTAACCTAAAGTTCTGACTGTCTTTTTCACCCAAGAGCCAATCTTGGTTGCATCCTAAGCTTAGACTTTGCGTTTGGGAATCGCCCGTGATTCCCAGACGGTCCGCTGAGGGCGCGGAGATAAATAAAGGGAGTATGATCACTTACCCAACGCAGCTGGTCCATCTTCTGGCCCGATCATCATCATCTGGCAGAATCAGGATCCGATGCTCTGCTGGTCGCGGCCAGATTCCCCCGTAGGGTAGTAGGAACACAACACTAAATATAGATCTGATCCGATTCGCTCCGATAGCGATCCGATTTAGGTGGTACACTGCAATGACAATGCGAGTGCGCGCGCGGCCGAACGCACAAATGCTTTTGTCCGACTATGTGCCGAGAAAAATCGTTGACAGTGCGACGCGGTTACAAACAACTACCCACATTTCACCTATTATTGTTGAACACTTTGGTACTGTACCCCCAGCACGAAAAACTATCGTAATCGGAACGTAAACGTATTGTAAGAACGGAGCGTTGCGATTGGCAGGCTTCGCGCACACACAGGTTCCTAGACGGCTAGCGGCCAATCGCAATGCTTCGTTCTGTCGATACATTTACGTCACGATTACGATAGTTTTTCGTGCTCGACGCAGTGTTATCTTTACCGAACGGTTTATCTTTCTCAATAAGTTTTTAGTGCTCGAGGCACTGTTATCTTTCCCGAACAGTTTATCTTTCTCAATAATTTGGTTCTATTTTGAGTATTGATTATTAATTTTGTTATTACCCCTTACAATCTTAAAATTAAGCCTACGCGAGAGCCTTGTCCGTTAACGAATAGCTGTATCGGCTTACAAGTGAGGTAGGCTTAGGCCTTAAAGACCTTGGTGAACCACATTTATCACCTTCTTCATCGAGTCAATGGCTGGATCTGGCATACGGAAACTAGTTTTTTTTTTTTAATTTTGTCGGCCGAAAACTCCACAGCAACAGCGCCTTCCGTTGCTCTACAAAGGTCATCGGTAGTACAGGTGAAGGGGCACAGCGAGCAGGAGAGGAAATGTGACATGGACTGGGGTTGGGCTCCGCAATCGCAGGATGCTTGCGACCGATCGATAAAGCCGTCAAGCTGAGTGCCACCATTGTAACATGGTACATGTCTGTAATGGTGACCCTCTTTTCAGAGACTTTGCCTTTAGCTTACCATCAGGCGAGGCAAAGTCAAATTGACGTGTCCTATATAAAAAAAAAAAAAAAAAAAAAAAAAGCCCCATATTTTCCCTGCAGCGGCCAACTTGGGTCCGCAGGCGGTTTAAAGAACCACCTGAGGCTCTGATAGTGAAAAATTTACTTGAAAGTTTGGGAACATGTTTAGTTGTTTGTTACTCAGTCTGGTTCAAACAGCTAGACGGAATTCGTTGGCTAGTAGGCAGTAGAATAGAATGACGAATGTATGGGATTTGAAGTATGTGACAATCGTCAACTTGTCATGAACGTCAAAACACGTGTCATATACGTCAAATCTCATACATTCATCATTCTATTTAATTTTACAATATATAATAGATTCTGCGATGCCTCACTACAAACTTAACTGGTCAAATTCGGGTGCACTCTATATCCTACGTTAATAGCTCTACTATAGGACATTGTTGGATTTGATGCTAAAAGCACAGAGCCATTCATTAAGAATTCATTCATTCATTCTACAAAATGTCGGACATGCCGATCAACAAATTGCCATTTGTCTGTGGGAGCTGGTAAAGGGATATATTATGTTCCTATGAGTTACGGGAAGCGGTTAAGAATTCTATGGAGGCGGAGCCGCGGTCTTGTAGATAGACCAAAAAAAAAAAAGCCCGCTGAGAGTCTTCTCAGGCCGGGGCCACGTTTCGAACCGGTGTGGTCCATTTGCTAAGCTAGCCTTTAGTACATATATGTATAATTTTGACGTTTTGTAAGTGCCGTTTTGATGGTCTATACAGAATAAATGATTTTTGACTTTGACTCTATAACTAGTATAAAATAAAAATCCAACTTCATATGCGCCGTCCTCTCAGAACGGCCCTCTTTATTTTTATAAATTTTAATTTATTTACACGTTTCCTTTTTCTACTTTACATTAATGACGTTAACTTTTTAAAATACATTACAAAAACAAAAAAGTATATATAATAATATATATAACAGAAATACATGACAATGTACACTTACTACTTATTCAGACACATGGGAAAAATAGATGGACTAGTATACCCAATTAGAAAAAATAATCGTTCCCAGAGAAAATTTATTATCATATTTTCCCATTAAAAGTATTTTATAAATTTTCGCCAACAAGTATAAACGTTTATAAATTAATTGTATTATAGTAAAAAACGGTCGAAAATTTATCTAATACTTCAGTCTAATATATATTGCTTTACATTCAAAATATACACGGAAATCAATGTATGTTATTGTACTTTTTATCAATTCTATAAACAAACAATTCCTTATTATAGGTTCCATTTCAATTTGACGTTTAATAAAGTCTGATGCACACTGAGCTAAAAATTCAATACCTGCGCATCAACTGTCAGTCATGCATGAAGAAAAGTGATAGTTATTTTTGGAATAATTTATTTCATTTTTATAATCATTTATTGGGATAATTTATAAAGGGAAGCGTCGATAGCTTAGTCATTTATGATTCAGGTTCAGGATGCGAATGCCTATTACGTTACCAACATGAACCCACTCTTAACACAAACAATTTGGCTTAGCTGGAGGGGTTATGGGTCATATTAGTAATTTCATATTTACCAATATTTTAATAAAATAAATTGTAATTTTTCTAGCTGAGATATAGCTAAGACGATCAAAAATCTCCATCATATTAATTTATACGAAGTAAAATTATGCTGACAAAATGTCGATACTATACACAGAATGAGTGAGCTCAGTATGTTTCTGACTTATAGTATACTATATAGCAATATCTATTAATATTTTTATATTTCTAATAACCGTCAAAAAGAAATGGTAGTCTTTTAAAACAACAGGTATAGTCATGGCATTAAAAATCTACATTACGTAGAAATTATATTTTTTATTTTTATTATTTTTATTATTTTTTAAACGAGTTTACGCTAAATTCTAATATACAGAGAAGTGCACAACATCAAGTGGTGTCAGTCTATAATAGGTTTTGAATGGATGGATTTTTTCGAAATATTGAAAATTAAAAGTACGAAGCTGTCGTGAAGATATTTGAGAGGCTCCTTGTGGCAGTAGATAAATGCAATTGCTTTGTGTTCAGTCTGATTTATTTACTGGAGAAAATATTTATAGTTACGTATAAAAAGTTAAAAGTATACCAGTATTATATAAAAATTCAAAATGGCCATTGACAGCAGTGACAGCGCGGTCGAGATGGTGATTTTATTCTCGAATAATTTAAAGCAATGAAAAAGAGGATCATTGACTCGAAAGAAGAAGACTGAACGAACGAAAATGTAGAATATAATCACGAATATATGACATATTTGACGTATATGACAGTAACGTCGTCAACGTACGTCAAACGTCAAAATACGTGTCATACGTCAAATCCCATACATTCGTTATTCTATTCTAGAATACACCGTCCAACGAACTTTCTAGGGGGGTAGGAATATAACGGCGGGTTTTTACAGTTCTCTGCTTCAATGCTTCTGTCATCTGATGCTAATATTTTATTCATTATATAACTCATCCAGTGAAATATTTCATATTGCGTAAATTCACTGAATTAATACCAAAACATTCCATCATTGTACCAGTAAAGCAGCAATGAAGTCTTAAAATAGATTAACTAAGTAAAAAAGGAGCTCTCAAAATACTTCGGATCGACGTAAACATAACATAAATCTTTGTACAACTGTCTAATGAGCTACAAACCGGTATACAAGCTTAGAAAACTTCGTAATGGCAGTGATACAATAATGGCGACAAGCAAACTTAAACTTAAAGTAAACGGCACGGTACTGTGTTCAGCAGAATTATCCACATGTCAAACCTGACATTTATTTAAACAATAAAATATACAAAATGTGTCATCAATGTTAAAAGGTTATTTAAAATGTCACTGAAATCGTAAAATTCATTTAAAAAGTCACTGAAATTGGAAAAATCATCTAAAAAGTCACTGAAATCGAAAAAATCATTTAAAAAGCACTGAAATCGGAAAATCTTTTAAAAAGTCACTGAAATCGGAAAAATCATTTAAAAAGTCACTGCTTACATATCAATTGTTTGAAATATCACTGGATGCATAAATATCGTGAAATTTAATTTAAAAATGTAAAAAAATGTTGCTGCCGGCTGCGTAGGCAATATTACTAAAAGCAGTGACTTTGATGTGACAATTGTGACAAGCTGAACACAACGCCGAGCCGAAACATCACAGACATCATAATAATCTAAGTAAGAAACATGTAATGCGACAGAATGCCATGATTGTAACCAAAGAGTAACAGTAAGGTCACGCTGGAAATCTAGTACTATACGCTAACCATATTATATACAAGATTACTATCATTTCTCCGCAATGAGTACACGTGGTTGCGACAGAGTTTGAGCCATTATATTTAAATAGGATCACAGTGAAAAAAGTGATTTAAATTTAAGTCACTATACTATAATATTATAATATGTCCATGTTATGGCAAGTTTTTTCTAAATAAATCTTAAATGTCGCTAAGACTTCTAAGTCTAGGTCCATAGAAAAATTCTTTCACTAATTCTCTGTACAACATTTCAAGTCTACCCACACAATCACAAAATCCAATTGCACTGTTTAAAAACTGGGTTGCGAAACAGTCCTAGGGTTACCACTCTGCGGTTGGTAAACGTCATAGGTGTTATGAGGCTCCAAGTGGCATACGACGTTCTCTCCGTTGAGAACTGCTGCCAAAGCCCTCATGTTGTTCTCCTGAGGCTGGTGGTACATCAGCCTTCCACTCTCATAATGCCTCGAATCGTAGCGGTCCAACGTATCCCACTTCCCATACTTCCCATAATGCTCTTGATCATGATGATGCCTTTCTCCAGGGCTGTAGGAGATCAAAGGACGATGGTCACCAAAAAACTTGGAGTTTGAAGAGCCATGGCCTGAGTTTTGCCGACAGTTATCCGGTCCGGAATTATCATCGGACATATCCGACATCAATGTCTCGTTTCTCTCGATTTCTTCATAAACTGGATCATCTTGGATCACACGGAACTCTTGTTCTGATCCGCGTCTATAAATCCTTCCTTGTTGAGACGCGATTTCGGAGTAAGTGTGATTGATATTCTGACTTCCATGATGATAATGATGTTTCCTCTTATCATCTTTATACTGCTTGCGGAAGATCATCTCCTGGCTTCCAGGAGAATGCTGTGACATATAAACGTGAGGATTCCTGAAGTCGTGGTTGTAGCTGCGTGTGGTATTGTAACCCTGGGGATGATGGAGCGGGCTCTCTTCATCTTTAATGACGTGTCGAGGCGAGCCGGGAGCTAGTGGAGCGTCACACTCGTAAGGGCTGTGGAGGTGGTTCGGCTGAGTCAATTGCCTTGACAAAGTGTCGTGGTGCTGCAGCGTCGCCGAATTTCCCGGGTGGAGTTTAGAAGAAGTGTTCTGTAAAGTAATTTAATCGTTAGAATTGTGAATTTGATGAAAAGGATTAAAAGACAGCTCATTTTATGTTTGTTTATAATACAGAGATCTTTAAAATGTGTAGCGTTTAAATTGGTATACGAGTAGTTGATTTACTAAGTATCTAATGTGTGATTACTAAACATTCCATCAGCAGGTTAATTGGCAGCATAATTAATGCAATATTTTGACTTTTAATCTTAGACTAGACGTAGATCACGGCCACATCATTCTGAGATTCTAACAAATGTCATAATAAGCTTTTAATAATATTCATAGTACTAATTTATCTAAAAGATATTTTTCTAACTAAATATTCCCACTAACCATTATCTCTATCTCTTTTACATCTTGTAAATTCTTTTATCTACTACATTCGCCTACTCTACTTTATGTTGCATTATCTGATCTACCCAATTCTTTCCTAAAACTCCCACACTCGCTCTTCTCCTAGAAAAGCAGTATTGTTATAAAGCTACTCAGATACTTTTTGTGCGCCGTTGAAAGAATAATCACCTTACTTTTTTATTACAAAATTAAGGATACTGATCAGATTGTACAAATTTAAATAAAGTAAACAGTTATTATAGCGAAAATCAATTTATTTAGATTTATCGAAAAATGTGGGAATTTCGAAATGAACAGTATTGTTATCGAAATTAAAATCTACCCTCAATAAATTACGAAAGTGAGTGTATTTGGATGAAATTTTGCACACAGTTAAAGTAATCTAAAAATGGATACTACATAGCCTACTTTTCATCCCGGGAGTAGCTTCCTATGAGTCAGGGATAGAGGTGCTATTTTCGACAGTAGAGAACTTCCTAGAAAATGAATGTATGTGGAGAGTAGTAAACAAATTGTGTTAGAAAACTTAGAATAAGAAGTGCTAGATCTTAGCTAAGTGCTATGATGTGTTATGGAAGGAGATGGGCAGGCTTGGATGACGTCATGCAATGTCTGCTACGGTTAAAATTCATGCAATTAGGCATTATTTCTTAAATTTAGTAAGATCTTTATAAGAGTACGCCGCCACCGACTATATTGAAAGGTGAATCTTGAGAAAATATAGATAGAAACAATATAATACTTTCAGTTTGTACCAGAGTGACACGAATAAACAGGTCTACCTTAAAATTAGATGTAGTAAGAGACTTAAATAATAAAATAATAATAAGTTTTATCGTTTTGACTCCTGCAAGTTGTGGCACCATTACATTCATGAACTCAGAAGATCATCGATGAAAAAAGAGCCTGAAAATAAGCATTTCTTTTCTATTTGGTAATAGTGCAATTATTTACACGAGGTCCAAAGGCTCTGAGTATAAAATGACTTATATCGCACATCAACCTAAATCCAAACATTCAATAGCGGTAACAAATAGAAAAAACAATACAGATCTTACCAAATCGCAGAAAAAACTACTAAAAAAAACAAATCATATCGAAAGATATATTAACTGAAGCGTTTTGTACAGCCCACCCCTCACCTTCCAAACGTTCGCATTCGCCATGACAGCCCAGTCGTTCGCGCCAATTGAAGCCGCCATTTTGTTCGAGAAACAAGATGGCGACCGCGAACGAAGATTCTGGTATTCGTTCGGTACTTCGATATTATTCCGGTAGCTATGCATTGATGCGATACTTTGGGTGTGTGAAGTCGAATGAGGTATATTCTGTGGTGTAGGTACGCGCATAGATCTTGTGTCATCGCTCGGTACGTATATCGGCGCGGTCGGACGAATGTTCCATCTTCCTTCGGGATGCAAACTGTAGCTCTATATATTAAAGACGAAATATATTACACATATAAAATAGAATAGTACATATATATGAAGGATAGACGATAGAATGACTAACTCCGTGATACGCATTTAGAGATAGGATGTATTTCCAAACTAAATGGTATACTACATATTAGAATTTCTGATACCATTTTATAGATGCAGTAAGTACAACCATGACACCACTAAAAGAAAAAAAATGTTAATACAACTTTGAAATTATTGTTAGTGAAGCGTTAACAAGGCTTTAGAGACAGATTAAAAAAATACCGAACTTACCGTTGCAAAAAAAAACATACAGATAAAAAAACATGGTTAGTGTTGTCACACAAAAAATGTTAAATACAGATAACACAAACATAAAATTGAGCTGTCTTTAACCAATTAGTTACAAAAGCCGTGGTGTCTGGTGGCGTCTTTTTTTTTTTAAATTAACTTTTTAAATTTTGGAAATATCCTATCTCTATATGCGTACGCACCTTGTTGACCGTTCTGCCGGTATCCATGGGGGTATCTGCCGCTGCCAGGGTTCATTTGGCTTCTAAGTTGCGTCATAGGGGCTGGTGGTTCTCTCTCTGGCATATTATGTCCGAAATTGGCCGTTGTGGCGTTTAAACTCGGCCCAAAGTTGGTCGATGGGCCAAAATTTTGGTTTTCTTGTGAGCTACGTCTGTTTCTGTTAGAGTGGTAGCTGTGTGCCGCGGCTGCGGTCGCTAGTGACGCCACAGCGGCGTTGTTAACAACATTGTTGTTGTTATGGTTGTTGTTGTTGACGACTACGTTTAGAGTCTTGATGATTAAGTTGTTGGTTGTTGACGCGGTGGATAGGCCGGACGTGCTGGCCGTGTTCTGCTATAAGTAGTATTTGATTTTTATTTCTTCGTTATAGTGAGTATTTTACAAAGGGATGAAGTTATTAGTAGTGATGAATATATACCTAGTTAGTGTTTTTGTAATGAGATTTGTAATATTAGTTGTACCACCACCAATTTATATGGACATATCCTGATGTTAAGTTTTGTGTTGTGTGACATTATTGTGTCATTTTATTATATTTTAATATACATTACTTAAACATCAGGGTAGAAACACCAGATTCAGCCTTCCCAAAAAACACATACTTAAATATAAAGTTCTCATTAAAGTGGCAACCAAAATCTAAAAAATACCAAAGTACTCAAGGGGCCAAATCTTAATCATTATCATTAGGATATAGATATATCAATTTGAATTTAAATATAGACTTCCTCCTAACTCTCATGACTATGACGATATTCAGGGTTGCCTTTGAAAAGCATGACTAATAAAACAATCTTTAGAAGATAGAAAGAGAGAGAGAGAGAGGGAGGTAGAGAGAGAGAGAGAGAGAGAGAGAGAGAGAGAGAGAGAGAGAGAGAGAGAGAGAGAGAGGGAAGGAGAAAGAGAGAGATAGAGAGAGAGAGGGAAGGAGAAAGAGAGAGGGAAGGAGAGAGAGAGAGATAGAGAGAGAGAGAGGGGGGAGGGAGGGACAGAGGGAGGGAGGGAGGGAGAGAGAGAGAGACAGGTGATAAAGGTCTGAGTTTATGTCTTGATAGTTGAGTATGTAAGTACGTATACTACTATGGATTAATTTTGGTTACCACATACGCGAACACCCTTGCCCTTAACCCTAAAACACCATCAGCACATCAACCTACCGTCACATCTCTTGGGTCCACCACATCATCGCCATCAGCATTGCTCTGGTGGTATCTCCGACTCTTGACCGAGCCTTGCCTGGTGTCCATGTGGTTGGATGAGGAAGCCGTGGGTCCGTTGTTGTGCTGGAGAGTCTCCGAGGGTTGGCCGGTGAAGTGGAGGCAGCAGGACAGCCAGGGGTGGCGGCGGCCGATACGAGCGCATTCGTTACGGAACTGAAATAGGATGTTTATATTAAATTACGGATAGATGAAAATTTGCAGTTTGAAAGGCACTTCATCCCACGCACACTCAGGCTGCGGAATGAGCTCCCTGCGGTGGTTTTCCCAAGCGACTACAATATGGGGTTATTCAAGAAGAGCATTAGGTTTCTTCAGGGTCGGCAGCGCGAATGTGACGCCCCTGTTGTTGCATACGTCCAAAGGCCACGGTGACCGCTTCCCATCAGGTGGGCCGTGTGCTTGTCTACCAACTAAGTAGTATAAAAAAAATAGATGATAAGTGATAATAGGGTTACTGTAAAAAAGTTGTGTAATTCTTTCATGGTTCATCCATTTTGTGTGAGTTTTTGTATTCCACAATAAGCCTGAACGTAATGTCTGAACAGAGCCCATACCATGAACTCTTAAAGCCGGTCAATAATTGAACGGTTTTCACACTAACAACCGCAAATGTAACTTTGTAATCTAAAATGTTAATATGGGATTACAAAGTTTATTTATACAGACCTGTTTTTAAGAGTTTATGGTAAGCCTGCAGATGAATGTACTGATATTGTATAGTTAACGTCGCTAGCAGGTGGGTCTATTTTGAAAGTGAATAAAAAATGGCATGTATTTAACGCGGCGACAAATTAATCCGAAAAGCAGGTAGTAAAAAATAATAGGTTGGCAGCTATAGTGAAGAATCATTTTATTCAATTTATGGGTGTCAAAATTACTGAATGTGGCGTACTAATACTAAGTGAGCCACTATTTATGGATGGTTATAAAAAAATAACCACGAAGGCTAAAGCGGGAGCTTCGCTCTGCTCCCGCGTTAGCCTTTTAACCTAACCTATCCAAGTTGGGGCGCGCTATACTCGAATCCTCATAACTTCACAATTTTTTTTTATTTTTTTTTTTTTTTTTTTTTTTTTTTTTTTTTTATTTTTTTTTAGCAACACACTTTATGTATCACGGGTCACTCAGTATTTTAGTCGCCCACTCAGTATTTAAAGTAACTCATTATCAGTCATCCATTTATTATTTTTGTCGCACGGTTTATTATATCCCATAAAAAATTAGTTATTTTTTTTCTATTAATACTTTTCAATTCTATATTTATTCGTATTACCTTTTTCTTTCATACAGTGTAAATTAACCCACTTTTATAATACGTAAGATATTTTCCAAATAAATAAGTAATTATTGAGCCTACATGAATAAAGCCAAAGCCTTACCTTATCATTCTGCAAACACGTGAAGATGAAGATGACGAGTCCTTGAAGCGAGTTCAGTATGGTGAAGGCGTATGCCATGGCCACCGTCTGCTCGCTGAGGTACAGGAGCCCGAAGGTCCACGTCAGACCCAGCAGGAAGGCCAGGACTATCGAGCTTTTAAGCCATACCCTGGAAATTTAGATTTTGGTGTGATTATTTTCATACAAGTAAGCAATAAAAAGGCTTATTTTAAGTTACCGCCGGTCTTTTGTTACCAAGCAGGAGTGGTTATGTCGGACTTGAACCGACTAAAACGCATGCTGTCTGTGGGTCGATAGCTGCCGGAGACCCAAGGCCATCTCTTTTGAGCTGGTCCTCTTCGGGTGAGGTAGCCGGTCTGAGTAATGTGCGAAATGTTCCAGTCTTTTAAAGAACCCCTTAGCGTACTTATATTGTAATAGAAAGTCAGACAAAGACGTTATTCGTCAATTTGATAGTTAACGGAAATCCGTACAATTCGATCCGAATTTGGATAATTATTCATAAAACAGGACGGGAGTCGAATCCGTGACGATGATCCGAATAAAATATTAATTTGGAAAATTAATATTTTATTCTATTCTAGCTGTTGCCCGCGACTCCGCTTGCCTTGACGTTGGTTATCGCGACCAAACATAGACTATGTCCTTTTCCAAAAATCTACCCGTATACCAAATTTCATCAAAATCTGTTCAGTTATTTTCGCATTTATAACATTAGTATGGATATTATCGGTCCCATGCCATTTATGTTACGTTTGCATGCGAGCCTAGGTTCGATATCCGAGCAAAAACAATAAAGGGGTTTGAGTACAGGTTCAAAAATCTGCTGCAAAAGCAGTCCGGCTGTCAATACCTACATTGCAAAAAACCTATGTAATAATCCACATATCATATTCTCTACTTCGCATTATGACAAAATCGCATAATGACATAGTAGCAAAAAGCCTACTTTTTCAAAACAGGTACAGTTAGATACGAAACTATTTACACCTATTTACACATAATACGTAAGGAAAATCTATCTGGCTGGTTGTTAGTATGTCATACATACTGTAAGTTATATTTGAACTCACTTCATTTTGTAAAGCTTGGCGTCGTCCTTGGCTTTCAACGAAACGGTGGAGTGTGTGCACATCATGTAGATCACCATCACCAGGCAGATCCAGTTCGCCTGGAATTAAGACACATTACATTATAACATCTATTTACAGTAAGTTAAGGTTCAATTTTAAATGACTTTCCCCGGAGGGGATTCTCAATTTATTGAATGTTTTTTTTCCTGGGGTAATTCTTTTCGATGTTATTTGACTCAGTTCTCAATTCAATTACTATTTTCTTTGTCGGAATTTAGTGGTCCAGTGTTAATTAGATACTGCTGCAAAATGGTAGAGCCGTTTTTTTGTAGTGATTAAATATCAACCTTAACACATTTAGACAAAGCTTAAAATAGTATACAACAATAATAATAATGTTTATTGTCTCAAACATTAATTGAATACATGGGTTGTGACCCTAGGCCCTAGATCCCACACTAGGATTCACTGTGTTGTGGGATAATAGTCTCTTTCAATGAATAATAACAAATAAATCGTGATAGAATCTGTTAAAAGTGGTTTTATTTCAGTGAGTAATATTTGCGCAAACTTCAGAAAGTATCATGTAGAAATGAACTCAAATATGATAAGATTTTAAAACAAACTATATACGATTTTCAGTGAATTCTAAGTGGGGTAACATTTTTATTTAATTACCACTTGCAACTGGTCGAGCATTTTCCCGCCTAATTCAATTTACTGATGGAAATCTAATTGTTCAATTTTTTTTTTCAATGAAGTGTCAATAAGTAAAGAAGGTGTACTCTACATACCACTAGAACCAAAATGACAGGTCCAACGAAGCTCATCATGAACCACCGGTCCGTAGTCAACCAGCAGTGATGCTCCGTCCCGTACCCGCCCGGGAAGATCGCCGCCGACACCAGCACCACTAGTGCCGGGACCAGGTACGCGAACGTGCAGTACCATCGGGCGCGAGGGTGCTCCGGTTCGAACACCTCCACAAGCATCGCGTACAGGTGGAACCCTGGAGAATGAGAAGATAGTAGTGAAGATATTTATAGGTTATAGGCCTTGAACGTGCGTAGGTTATGGGCCCAATGTATTGAAGGTGCTTAGGTTATGGGCCCGACGTATTGACGGTGCATAGGTTATGGGCCTATGCCTATGGGTATATGCTTCATATGCCAATCAATGGACGAGGCTCTGTAGTATGTTTTCCTTTCGGGATTGGGGTCAGATGGGAGTCGTTTCCATATAAGCCAAGCAAGAACAGCAAAGAGCAGCAAACAACAAGTCATAATACCTACTATTGCAAAGGAAAATAGACCTTATTGAATTATTGACGGGTAAATGGTCTTGCGCAGCGTAGGACGTCCACCCACAAGGTGGACAGACGACCTCATTAAGGCCGCGGGAACGCGCTGGATGCGAGCCGCTTCCAACCGGTCCTATTGGAGATCTATAGGGGAGGCCTATGTCCAGCAGTGGACTTCCTATGGCTGAAATGATGATGATGATGATGATGAAATGGTCTTGTACCGTCAGGCAGTAGACCACATCTTTGGTCCATGACATGTCCGGGCAATATACTAGCATTATGTACTTTTTTTAACGTGCGGAAATCCTCACTGTTACCAACGGGGGTGGTTATGTCAGACTCGAACCGACGAAAATCGCACGACCGTCTCAGGCCATTCTGGCCATCATTTGCCGAGGGCGAAGTAGCCCCTGGCATGTCCCTCGCACCCTAACCAAGATCATCGAAAGCCCCTCGGGAGTATTCTGTACCTTAAAAAAAAACTAAATACGTGGTAAAAATCCATACCTTCTAGAAACATCCAAGCGAAAGCCGCCAAGAAGAAATAATGCAGCACACCAGCGATGAGACCGCAGAATATTCTGTTGTAGGTCTTGTCTATTCCCGCTAAGAAGACTATCTCAGCCACCAGTAGACAGAAGCATAGGTTCTTGTGTATCAATGCGCGGTCAGACTGCTAAGAAAAAAAAAATATTTTGGCAAATATTTCGTAGTTTATGTTATATGGCAACACTATGACTTGGTAGTCTGTCACAGCTTAACATACTCCGTAAAAAGTTGTGGGTAGAAAATTATTACAAATTTTAACATCGTTAATTTATTCGTAATAGGTACATAAGAATTTCTTTAGATAGCACTCTTTAGACATAATGTAGAGTCAGCATAGGAGATTACCATCCACCGTGGTGCAGCCTATTGACGAGCTGAATGTATAAAAAAACTGTCCTGTGTTTTCCGATGGTAAAGTACTATCCCTAAAAAGGTAATCCATGTTCGTTCCTAGAAATTGAATATACAAACAGCTATAGTTGGATTCAAAACCTCACCTTTCCATTTCTGAAGCACATGAACACTATAATAGCAGCAGCTAACGCCACGGTCGAGATCCCACAGCCGATGTACGTGAGCGTCTGTAGCGCGAGCTCGTGCAGCGCGCCGAGCGGCACGCCGTGGACGTCCATGAGGATAGCGAAGTTCGTGAGGTGTGAGCACGCGCAGCCCGTGTGCGTCGCGTTCGACCACTCTACAGCACAGCCTTCGGGAGACCAGCCGCTGTTCGGGGAAATGTTCGTTAGTTTTGGATATACTTTTATCATCCCATTGGTATTTTTTTTTATACCACTTAGTTGGCAGACAAGCAGAAGGCTCACCTGATGGAAAGTGGCTAGGTTAGGTAGTGGACGTATGCAACACCAGGGGCGTCACACTCGTGCTGCCGACCTTGATGAAACCTTCTAATACCCTTCTTGAAGAACCCCATGTTGTAGTCGCTTAGGAAAACCATCGCGGGGAGTTCATAATTAGTTAGGTAATTTTTTTGAAAAAGATTACCTATTTCAAAAAGTTTGATAGAAACGGTAAAAGAGATTGGTAAGGATAGAAGTATATAGCGAGTGATACGTGTCTGTCCTTACATTGCAAAACAACCCCTCCTAAGACTAATTGCAAGATTATTTGAAAGTTTACATTGGGAGTCTGCTGTGCTAATACTGAAATCTGTCACTATCAAATTACTCCTTGCCCTCTCCCTTCTGCTGGAACCGGCGGAGGTAGTTATGTCGGACTCGAACCGACTAAAACCTCACGCCATCTTGGATCTTTAGTTTTCGGAGGTGAGATAACTATAATATTATCGACATATATCTTGCACAATGGCCGAGTTCTCTGCGTCACGTTCGCATTCCTAGCATTTTAGCAATCTTTCATTTTACATTGCGTGCTTTTTGTAATTATGAGGACTGTGAAACTTACTGTAGCGTGTAGTCCCAGAAGACACAAGCGGGATTGGTGACATTTTCAGTCATGAGATGCTTCATCGTGATTCGTACTGTCTGAGTTAGTTCGATGTGCCGACCGGTGCCTAGGCTTGCCGAGATCACCTGCAAGAGGAACATGCTTTTAATACTATAGTAAAAAAACTGGCCAAGTGCGAACGGACTCGCCCATGAGGGGTTCCGTAGCAGCAAAGGAAAATTGCGGTTTATGACGTGTTAAAAAAACTACTTACTGGATCTCGTTCCAACCAATTTTCGGTGGAAGTTTGCAAGGCAATGTACATCATATATTTTTTTTAGATTTATCATTCTCTTATTTTAGAAGTTAGAGGGGGGGGGGGACCATTTTTGCACTTTAGGAGTGTCTCTCGCGCAAACTATTTAGTTTAGAAAAAAATAATATTAGAAACTAAAATAAAATAGATACCCCAGACATGACGAATCTATAAGAGTGCCGTTTTTTGCCATTTGGCTACGGAACCCTAAAAAGGTCGAAATGATTATGAATTAACCCAATATTTTTGTTTACAAAGTTAGTGCAACTTCCACCCCGGAGCTCAGGGCTACCTTTCAACTTTTCTTCATACGGTTTGTCAAGTAAGTACCACTATTTCACTTAATGTGTACATTAAGTAGCAAAGTGCTGTATTTTGTAAGATTTATGGAAGTTTAATAGCTTTATTTTGATTATTATTATACCGATAGGTGCCACAGTATCTCAGTACACTATATAAAATACATGCTGTCCCGGCGAACTTCATATCGCCATATTTTTCCCGTTCCCGCTGCACCTATTTTCTCTTCCTTTAAACCTTCCCTGGACATCCACGAACATTTCAAGACTAAAATTAGCCAAATCGGTTCAGCCGTTCTTGAGTTATAGAATAACAACGAAAAGTGGCATTGATTTTTATATATAAGAAGTAGAATATAGAAGAAGATAGATAGATGTAATGTATGTATAAGGTTTGTAGATCTTCACTTTAATGTGCTTTAGATCACTTTTCAAGAAGTCATTTGTGTCCACTGGCAATTACTCTATATGCAAGTCGTTTGTAACGTGTGCAGTCAGCGGAAACAGTTCCTCTGCAAGAAATTGCGGAAAATACTTACCAGTTAGACGTTCTGCATAAAGTAAAACTTTTAGTTAGTAAAACCAGGAACTTGTCAAAAAATCTACGCACCTTAGAATTTAAAATCTTAGTCACATTCTTCTTTTCCCTCTCAGAGTTGATACTGGTGGATGACGAGGTTCCAGCGTCACTTGAAAAGGCATTGAACCTGGGACTTTTCCCGAACGCCGGCGGTAAAATCTCTTCGAGACGGTCGAACGCGAAGAATACTATGCGGACTAGTTCATTCTGGCGATTGTCTGAAAATAAATATTTAGATATTAGGTGTGATCCCATCGAGACACGTATCTTGGACCTAAAATGTGCTCAAAATGTGCCCTATACGCGCAGTACACATTTCTTGGGTGTCTTTTGAGGATAGCACGGGGTGCTACTGCGGAGGACGAACTCATATTCACCAAGCATAGATTATTACAAAGCAATCCGCGGGCGCCAGAGCCTCGTTTGTCTTGCGATTTAGGTCCAAGATACGTGTCCGGAGTTATACGAAGTTTCTGTTATTTTCGGTTTTTCTATTAGAAGTTACAACAACATTCCTTAGAATATTGTATGCGGATACCTAAGGCTGAACATGGCTGGATAACTATTATGTAAAACACCGTCTTTAGAATACACAATTTAATGTTGCACAAAAAAAATTGAATTTGAAAGTTTAAGACAGCAGCAAGGAGTTCATAAAAATGCCTTTCTCCGGCCCTTTTTTATACTACTTAGGTCGCAGACAAGCACACGGCCCTCCTTATGGTAAGAGGTTACCGTGGCCTATGGGCGAGTGCAACACCAGGGGAGTCACACTCGTGCTGCCGACCCTCTAAGAACAGAGAGATTCTGTGCCGTCAGCGCAAAAGATAAGTAGAACAAAGCCTTTGGTTTTCCCACTGGCACAAAATCTCTCCAATTTATGGCAGGTTCTGATAATATTAAAAAAAGTCTAAACGTAGGTGTGTAGGTCCCACAAAGATTTCCCGAACCAGAGCGGTCTTTACGAAAAATACAAAAATACGTACCAAGTAAAGCTGCTTTGGGTATCATGATGGAGTCATCAGACCCCTTCCACTGTTCCTGGGCGATCATAGAGGGAAAAGTCTCGTCTTCTACGTTCTTCACTTCCAAAACCCTTACTGATAGACCTACGAGAAAGAGAATATTGTGCAATAAAAATTTAATAATTAAATAAATAAATAAATATTGAATTGGATTGTTGGGCAATCAAATTGATAACCACTTTTTTCGTTTTAAGGTGAATTTATTCTTGTAGTTTATACATATACAAGAAAAAAATAAGCAATTTAATTTGTTCTAATTGAATTGCTTATTTTTTACTACAGCTTGTTGTTGTATTGATTGTTCCTTGGACGAAAATTTATTTTAATAATACCACTTACAAATATTCTTAACAATCTGTAGTATGGTCTTCTCCTTCGTGATCGCGTCTGCTAGCAGAAAGGCGTTCTCTTCGAGTTGAGTGAGCAGGGCACTGGCGGCTCGAGACTGAGCGTCTACATTCAGATCTGCCCATGAAGAGCGTTGAGATTCTTCTAATAAGTTCGATCCTGTAAGAAAAAACATGTCATGTATTTTGGCAATACGTAAAGACTCGATCAATTAAGTCAAAGTCAAAAGTCAAAAATCATTTATTCTGTATAGACCATCAAAATGGCACTTACAAAACGTCAAAAATATACCTACATATATGTACTAAAGACTAGCAAATGGACCACCGGTTCGAAACGCGGCCCCGGCCTGAGAAGACTCCGGCAAGAAAATCAGCGGACTTTTTTTTGGTCTATTTACAAAAAATGCTTAGTCTACTTAGTCTAAATACAATCATTTGTTTGAGAAGCATGCATGAGTGAACAGCTCATTTCCAAGCTAGTTTATCATCTAAATATTCTTGTATTTTATAATAGCCTTTTTGGCATTAGCCTATCACAGTCCACTATTGGACATAGGCCTCTCCCAATGTTGGGAGGCTTTGGCCTACTGTTTCCACGCTGGCCAGACGGGTTGGTACAGGGTTTTATTTCGAGTTTTCCTTCTTTCGCAGTGATATCGTCCGCGGATTTTTTCCGTATGTAAAGACTATGCTAAGTCTATTTATGCTGGATGTCACCATTTTTGATTTCAGATTAATTTAGAGAATACGTGTTGAAGTAGCCAATACCGCTTCTAAATACCCCTTACTGGGTACAGCGGCAACCAAAATTGTTGAATTGCGTCTGGTTAGACAACTAGGCGATCAGTCGGAACAATGTCCCGAGCACGGAAAATATTCGTAATGTAAAGGTATCAAGAAAACGAAGCATTGCGATTGGCTTGCCTAAACCTGTGTGTGTGCGAAGCCTACCAATCGCAAAGCTCCGTTCTTTCGATACTTTTATGCTACGAATTTGATTTTTTTTCGTATTTAGGGCATAGAAGATCCATTTGAAAGAATTTTAAAGCATTTAGTATGCTAAACTAAACAAATTATTTTAAATTGGAAAAAGCGAAATCCTGCCCGAGCATTGATTTCGCTTTTTCCAATTTAAAATAAGAAGATCCATCAGGGGAACATCACCCCTGTTCATCATTCTAAACATGAACTAATAAGTGACAAAACAGTAACTCACCAGTCTTGATAACTCCAAGAAGCATATCAGTGACTAATGCTTCTCTATGCTTCGGATCCTCGAAGGTTCGTACATTCTGGGACATGCGCTGAGCGAGCTTCTTCATAATACTGGTCGTGGTCATCATGTCGCCTCCGTATAGAGTTTTGGAAGATGTCACCTGCAAAGAAACATTTAGTCAGATTGGAAAATATAAGAAAGGCTTAATGAGAGGGTTTCGTGGACCGTTGGAATAACCAACTTTAAATTAATGACAAGGTGGCGTAAATAGGTTATTGCTTATGGCACTCTCGGATGACATAAGAGGTTCAACTGAGCCATTTAACCGAATTGCAAAAAACTGCAACTGCAAACCTATATTTGTTGATTGATGGACAATGTTCTGGCGCAGGCTTTCCTCTCAGAATTGTCTCTCTCTCTCAGGTCAGACGGCAGTCGCATAAAGTCATACAAGTCAAAACAAAAGGTGGTTGCCTCATAAAACGTGGAACAACGGTAAGATGATGACTATCCATACTAATATTATAAATGCGAAAGTAACTCTGTCTGTCTGTCCGTCTGTCTGTTACGCTTTCACGCTTAAACCATTGAACCGATTTTGATGAAATTTGGTACAGGGGTAGTTTAGACCTTGAGAAAGGACATAGGCTATGTTTGGTCGCAATAACCGACATCCACGCGGGCGGAGCCACGGGCAAAAACTAGTAAATTATATATTACCTGTGCCAAGTCATTGCTGATGCTGAGAAGCGACTCCCCCTCTCGGACCCTGGCTTCTAAGCTATTGAGCCACACGGAGCGGCACTCGCTCAGGTCAGGAGTGTCGCCGTGCCATTCTGGTATTGAATCAGCTGTGAAAGACAAGGAAAAATATAAATATATCCAAAATTTTATTTGAAAAAAGGGAACATCCAGAATGGGACTGCCTGCCACCAGGGTCTGTCCTGGACAAATTATTACCATCTATTAGAATTCTCAGGAATCATGAAATATTGAATATAATCAGTTTTTAAGGGATTCTATAGCTGATTTATCTGCTATTAATCCATAAAAAAGTGGTGTTTTTTTCAATGAGTGATATTCGCGTAAACTTCAGATAGTACAATGGTAATCATTGTTGAAGATTTGCTATTCTAAACTATTCTTTATTAGAAAAAGATAACATATATACCGGGGCTTCCACCCATAATGTATTTTGACAAGCATTCGAACTGTCCAGGACAGGTCCAGGTATCTTAGCAGAATTTTCCTCTGGTTGTTATGCCAGTAAGTACTTACTGTAAATGAATTCACTCCTCAGTTGATTGTGGATGTCAGGTGAGTCTGACGCGCCGATGGACCCTCGATAATCGATTATTTGTTCTATGAAGTCTCCATCACGACCTGAACAACACCATTCATATAAGGTTTCTTTTCTAAATTACCAAAAAGGAAGAAGTTTCTCCGATGTTTCCGTCCTTTGTAAACTGATAAAAAAATGCATTGGGTTCAGCTGTTTACATTCTATAATTACCTTTTAGTAACGCCTCAGAGCCCAGTCTTCTCATGAGTTCCAGCTGCTTATCAGTTGGTTCCAATCCCAGGTCGTGGTAGTTTTCTCCTGGAGGTAGCAAAGCCATCGCTCGTCGCCGGGGACGCTCCTCATCCAAGTATTGGTGAATAGTTAGAGTACATCTGCAAAAGAACATTTGATTAGTACAGGGGTACCAGAGCCAGATTTTGACCCCATTTATTTGGTAAGTAACATCTAATTGGGAACCCAACGTTAGCATGAAGAAGCAGTTAGACTCGGTCGGAATTGATCAAGATCTTTGATTACATTAAGATCTTCGGAGTTCTTGCTCAGACATATAGAAGAGCTTCTCTAACAAAAACTTTCCTCTCCTGTTTGAAGTCTGCCGTTTGGCAGATGGCAGTCGCTCTGATAAAAACCACATAAGTCAGATCAAAAAATGAGAAGGAGTAAGCGGTCTTCAAGCTCCAAAATGAAAGTCTCGGATGAAATCAGAAACAACGCTAAGAGGATGATAATGAAGCAGCTAGACTCTGCATAAACCAGTCATCTCACTACAATGGATCCATCATATTCTAGTGACAGTCATCCCCCAAACTACTGCAGAAGCAATAGTGGTACTTACTTCCATCTAGCCAGCCCTGTAGCCCCTCCAGGGCACGGCTGTACAGCATAAGTGTTGACTAAAGTCCAATTCCAATTGAGTCCTCTTGCGGTCACTTGTGGACAGTATGCTCGACGGCCTAGGTTCGGTATTGAGCTGGTCGCTGCAAAAGACCAAGAAATTTAATAAAGTACTATGGATTTTTGGGTAGGAAACCAGTGTAAGTAGACGTAGAAGATACTATCCACTTACAAAAAGTTCTGTCATAATCGTCGATATCTGCGTCTGGTCTGCTGTCCTTCGGAGATGGAGTGGGTTCCGTGTCTTCATCCTTCGCTGGCCATTCCAGTGGGCCTTCTGTCATTACTGAAAGAACAGACGGTAAGACTATGGAATTACAACAGGTCGAAAGAGTGGCATTTATATTATACATGATTGAATTGTGAGTGAATTGTAAATAGCTAACAGTGAGATTACGAATCGAGTTATTGTGGTCTACCAAATCAGCTACCAGTGCTCATAAACCCACTATAAAAATCCCACTTTTGGTACAAATTAAACGCGGCAAAAAACCCTAGGTAAATAAATCTATCTGCTTTAATAATAATCTTACCTGGTACTTCTTCTTTTGGTTGGTCACTCTTCGGAATATTCTCTGGCTCCTCAACCTTGGGCACCTCATCTTTGACTTCAGGTATAGTCTCCCTGGGAATTTGAGGCATCCCCTTTTCTGATGAGGAGTCCGGCTGACGGGTAGTCATCTTCTGAAAGAAATACTGATTAGAGACATGCCTCATTTGGATATTCACGAAGGAAGGCAGAATTGTACTGTTCACCCAGCATTATGATCGGTAGGTATATTGCCGTATTTCGGACGCTTTTTCAAACTCAATGATGCTACCGAAAAAGTTACCAAAGACCATAATTTTCTTCTTATAATCCCAAAATGACAAATTGAAGTCGTCTTGGCCGAGGAATTGACGAAGCAAAAAATATAGCCGATAGAATGTGGGTGTCCAATATGCCTCTGCTTATTCTCTCGAAGATATGTCTGGAAAGGTATGGGTATATACAGACCTTGATCACAACATCTCCAAGATGTACTTCTGGTGGTAACGTGATATGTGGTCTGAAGGTCGGTGGAGTGATCACCGTTGGCTTCTTCCTCTCGTTCTGTTGAGTTTGCACCGGGTTTTTGGGGATTGGTGGTACCGTCGACCTCCAGACTGTGGGTTGTGAGGTGATGAGCCATGGGGGTGATGGCCGGTTCGTCGTACTTGTTGTTGATGCTAGAATTAGAAGAGATAGGTTGGTATCAGATCAGAGGTTCTTGAAGTTACTTTGGAATTGTTTGGGTAGGCTGAAAGAAGTGTCATGTACCGTCTTCCAGCTCGATTGCAGGATACATCGGTACCTTTTTGACCGGAAATCGACTCGGAATAAGTCTCAAACCGACTAAAACCGCATGCTGTCTCGGGGAATAAATTGATATCTATAACCCGAAAATTGAGTTACACAGATATTAATGTTTCTTCATCCTAGAAGACAATAGGAAAAATATGTGTTGCAGCAGCTCATGTCAGGAATTACTTGTAGAAAAATGAGGAACAGCTCACCTGGTACACATTGGTAATGAGCCTCGAGGTACTTCAGCGTGTTGGGACATGGGTCGCCGAACATGTTCGTGCTTGCCAATATACTGCAGTTTTGGTGCATACTGCATCTGTAAATAAAGAAACATAGCATTAGCATTCGTTAAAACCTTGAAAATTGCTCCTTTCTCTATAAAACTTTAAAATAACTGCAGCGGTTAAGGTACAGAGGGATGCAGAAGTCCGTGTACAGGTTTCTTATAATCTAGATTCCTTTGAGCACAGTCTAATTTAACAGAATGAAATATAGATGACGCTACCTCTGTAACTGTAACTAAAAAATATTACCTATAACACAGCAGTCCTAGACTAGACCGCACGTGGCATCACTTCCTACCAGTGAAAGGTGAAAATATTAAAAAGGAAGCCGGTGGGAAAAACCTTCCCTCTTATAGAACGACCATAGCAATATTGTATGAAATTCTGGGCGTTCTGTTTTCAGTAACTGAATTTCTTACTGCGAATTCAGACACTGAAATCCAGGTACATTCAGTTTTAGATAATGCATCATTTATATTATTTATTGGAGTATAAATATGTATAAACATCTCTACCACGGCGCAGCGTCCCTTTCCATAGCAAGCCGACAGGAATCGGGTTATAGGGAGGGTTCCTATAACCCCATTCCTGCCACTGTTTCCTATAATTTTAGATTCAAATTATAATATGGGATATATTATAATTTGAATCTAAAATTATAGGAAACAGGATTGCCCCATTTAAAAAATACACCCTATATAGAAGTTACCGCTTTTACACAAAGGTATCTTTTTTTTTTACAGGACACGTCAATTTGACTTCACATTCATTCAATTTCACAGGTACTAGATCAATGATTAAAAACCAGTCACTAAATTGATTGTAGCATCATGTGAAATACTTGGATGAGTTAGGGGGGGTCGTCCGTGCATTTTATTGGCAATCTCGCGGGTAACGAGATCACCGGGCGAGAATATTTAATTTTCGGCAATTTTCGGCACTTTCCGGACAGCCTCGGGATAACGATTTGTGATTATCGCCGTGTTTATGTTATCGTTCGTTAAATTACTTGAGAAATTGAATTTTTGTTTAAAAACACGTGCAAGTAATCATTTTTGTTTCAAAGCGATTATTTTTGAATTTGACTCTTTTTATATATTTTTTTGCAGTTATTATAGAATAGTAGGGTTTACTGTGAAACCTATTGGTGCGCCTTTGGTAAGACTGTCAAATGTCTTCTGAATCTATGTATTTTTTTTTGTTATATGCACATTTTATTGACAATAAATTAATCTACGAAAAGAAAATTATCAATAAAACTAAAAATAAAGGGATAATTGTACTTAAAAAACTAACTAAATCTATATCTCTATGAGTGCATAATAATATGCTACCTAACTATATACAAAATCTATATATTATGTCACTCATGTTATGGTAAGTGTCCAAACTGGTGACTATCGGTCGCCAGATTATACCTAAAAGTGGTTAGTGTGTAGCTGGACTGCAATCGCAGAACTGACAACATTCAAAATAAGAATATATGCATTATACATTTGTCATCAATGCGACAAAGTTACAAACATCGTACAGTTGGCGTAGGTATCTGATAACCCAACCACTTTAAATCAGATAAAATTAAATTTCGAACGTTTATTTTATTGCTTCACTAATAGTAAAAAGCAGTAAACGACATGTTTGTGTCAGAAATGTCATAAAATCAACATTATGGGAGAGAAATTTGTACGCGTTTAGAAGATCGTTAAAATATAATTAGGATTATATTACGACGTAATTAATTTTCAGTGTTGTTCTTGAGTATCTGATTTATTGTGTAAACAGTAGAAATTGATTTTGTAACAAATTAGTGTTTGGTTAGAATATAAATCTAATATTATGACGTGGTAGGTACTCTAAAATTTGAATATAGTTTCGAAGTCTATATATTCGTTCCTTTAGCCCAATATAGTCGCTGAGTACCTAAAACGCAGTCTGTCTGATACGCTTTAACGCCTAAACCACTAAAACGATTTTCATGAAATTTGGTACAGATGTAGAATAGACCTTAGGCAAGGACATAAGCTATGTTTGGTCGAGATGACCGATTCCCAAGATTTAATCTATCTCTATACCAAATTTCATCAAAATCGGTTCAGTGGTTTAGGTGTGAAAGTGTAACAGACAGACAAACAGATAGAAAGGCACAGAAAGACAGACAGAGTTACTTTCGCATTTATAATATTAGAATGAATGATGTTTTAGTACAATAAAACAGCCTCTAATCTTTATTTGAAAACCATTCAAGCATACTACAACACTAGAATATATTTTTTGTAATTTTTGACACATGTCAAATACATATAAGATGTAAAATATTACCGTTATATTTACTCAATTATTATGAGTTATTATTAAGCATACAGGTTTAATATTTCTGAAGATTATATCTTTACCTTAAAATGCGAGGTATTTACGTATACCAATTTGATATTAAACCGCAGAATTGAATTACGACGCCATAACTGATTTAAAACGATCTGTAAACAGATTATTATCGTATGGATACCACAAATATTTTCATATACCGTAAATATAACATTATTACATTATTAAATAAACATAAATAACATAAACTCACGCCTTTATCCCCGAAGGGGTAGGCAGAGGTGCTAGCACCCACATTTCGCCGTTTATGTTTAGGTCCCAATGTAATAGGTGGCGAGCCTATTGCCATTAACCGGGCACTTATAAACCTGCGATAAATACACACATAACTTCGAAAAGCATCGAAAAGTCATTGGTGTGTGCCATGGTAAAACCTGGGATCGAACCCGAGACCTCGTCTCAGCAGTCCATTACCCATACCACTAGGCTACCGCGGTCTATTAAATAAAAGTGTATAAACTGCGTATTTTAGTCGCAGAGTGGTTTTAGCAGCATTCATTGCATCAATCAATTAGCCTATCGCAGTCCACTGCTGGACATAGGTCTCTCCCAATGTTGGGAGAGACCTATGTCCAGCAGTGGCCAGACGGGTAGGTACAGCGTTTTATTTCGAGTTTTCTTTCTCTCGCAGTGATATCGTCTGCGTATTTTTCCGCTAGTCGCCTCTTACGACACCCTTCGGATGGGATAGGATGGTGATATTTGTACTCTTTCTCTGTCATGTTATTAATATATTTTGAGTTTTACTACGTGTTAATGGAAATCTGCTTTACGAAAGCGACACAAAAAGTTGCCGAAGCTACACAACAGCCACTAAAAGTTGCACGTCTGTACAGATTTCGATATGCTTGACATTTTAGATTGTGTTCAAGCGCATTCTATCAGATATAATAGGATTTTAACAAGGGAGACATCTATCGAATGGTGCAGTGATGCATACTATAATATTATAAGGGGAAAAAGAAAATTTGGGACTTATGTGATAGGATAGCTCTATGTTTTTTTATAATCTACGTATGAAATGGTGCATAGTACGAATAGGATTACCGGTAAGAAGATAGATATAATAATACAGGAAGAAACAGCTTAGGATCATTGTTATTCTCAAAATACATTTGTATTCCTCGAAAGTGAAAGAAAGGCTGGATTTCACTAGTGAAAATCTGTTGAACGAAAATAAGTATTCACATTTTATTCAATGCAATTCATAACGCAATTTAATTCACCTTAAACGTGGTTCATATCGATGGTGAAAAGGGATGTGTTGGAAAATACTTTTTAGGAGTGCTTTTTGAAGAATACCAGACCAGACTGACCTTCGATATAATGCTTTGCTTTACCCTAGATTTTTTTATATTTCATAGTGGAACCGTCTACCGATATTCATACTTGTTTTGGCTCTTCCATCCCTCAAGATGGTAGTGTACACATTTTTTATCCCACTTAGGTCACACGGCCCACCTGATGGATAGTGGTTACCGTGGCCTATGGACGAGTGCAACACCAGGGGAGTCACACTCGTGCTGCCGACCCTATTAGAACAGAGTGATTCTGTGCCATCATCGTCAGCGCAAAACACAAGCAGGGCAAACCTTTTGGTCTTCCCACTAAATGCACAAAACCTCTACAGTGAGCTCTGGCTACCCTAATCACCGCTGGGAACACAAAACGAAGTTATTATAGCAGCGGTATTCTGTAGGGCGGAGGTACTTCCTCACTCAGACTGCTTAATTGGGACTGCTGAAAGTCCTAATTGATTAAAAATAGGCCGAATGCCGCGCGGAACCGAATGTGGACTGCTGGTAATCTCCCTTAATGGGTTCCGAAAGAAGATTGCTACTGGGCATTTTTCTTAGGTCAAAAAAGTCAAACAAAGATTTACCACTTTTTGGGGTATGAATCAAAAAATGTCGATCCTAGGAAGAAATTATGAATAGCAAGATTGTAGAGGGTTTAATTCTAGGCGCCTTGTACTAATAATTTTTCCTGTAAAGTTAAGAATGGGCGACTTGTTTAGTAAGCAGGAGTGTACCCTTGAGTTCGGGATGGCGGAGGGCGCAACGAGATGGATGCCACGCGGGCCGAGATTTGGACTGCCGGTGACCTTCCTCTATGAGTTCCGAGGGAGGGTTGCTACTAGGAATTGTTCCTGTGTCAAATCCTAATTTTCTCGTACTATATATCTATGGTGTACAATAAAGACGTTTTTACTTACTTACTTTAAATTATAACATACCTGCTATGTAAAACTCGCAAGCTCTTCGTCGACATACAATTGACACTCCAGTCGGTGTTGCCATGGTCGTTGCATATCGTGATGGAGAACCTCCCGTAGTTGGCCCTGATCAGGTGGATGACGGAACCTTCCTTGCACCCAATCCTTAAGGTTTTGCCTTCACAAGCGTACGCGGTTTCGTATCGGGGTTCTGTGAACAAGGACACATTGGTTAGAATGCTGGATAGAAATACACTGGAAGAACTGGAATCAGGACCTCGATGTTCCTAATTGTCAACATTGTACCACAGGTATTGCAAAAAATTTCATTCAATTTTAGTCTTTATTGTTATGGTGTTAAAGTTCAAAATTAAATGGCATTTCAGAGTGGATGAAAATATTTAATAAAATCTCTTTTATTGAATTTTAAATCAATACATAGATGTCCCTTTTCCTACTCTTGAATGGACTTATCTTGCTTTTAAAGGGAGTACTGTCGTCTAACCGTCCATTCCGGAAAGGAAAGCCTATACCAGAGCCGCATCTATTAATTAGTTAGGGTACGCTAGAAAGAGAGGTTTTTTTAGGTCCTCAGCTGTATATAAAAACATGCTATATATAAAAAATCATAACAATAATCCTCTAATCAACGTGAGCTGAACATACTTATAGATATAGGTTTGTTCCAACGATATTAATTTCATTATTGGCTTTGTCATTAATCTGTAGGGACAATAAATGGTGCTGGCAATATTTTTGATTTATTACCACATTATTTGTACAATTATTACGGCCGATGAGTGATTCTGAGGTGTCTTGTGGAGAATTAATAAAACGCAATCAAGATTTCGTACTTTTACAACCTCCTGGTTTAGACCTTATTGCAAAAATACCCGTTCGACCCCATATTAGGTCTGTCTAGACCTGTTGTAATGTGGGTGCTAATTAACCTCTGCCTAACCCTCCGGGCATAAAGTCGTGTATGGACCTTCCTTCTTGAAAATAATAAAAAGGGTCAACGTGCTGTTAAACTTTTCTGTAGGATAGGTACCCTTTGGATCTTCAAAATCAAAATTATGAAAAAAGGACACATTGGACCTCTCTTTAGTACCTTTTGGATCTACAAAAATATCTAGGCAAATAAAAACACGATAATAGAAGTGTCTGAATCTGTGGCGTAGCGGTACCTAGTGAACGCGGCCGCTACGCAGGAGGCGCGGGTTCGATCCCCGTTCAGTGCAAATATTTGTGTGCATGAAATATGAATATTTGCATTGGTCTGGGTGTTTCCATGTATAATATGTATGTATTTACAAAAAAAAAATGTATCTAAGTATGTTTATCCGCATTCTAGAACCCATAACACAAGCTAGTTAAGCTATGCTTACTTTGGGTCTAGATAGCGTTGTGTAGAATGTCCTACAATATTTATTTATTATTTATTTATTTATTATTATCCTATTGCAGTCCACTGCTGAACTTAGGTCTCTTCCAATATGCGTCAAACCACTCGGTCCTTAGATCATAACAATACTTCTTAATATGTTTTTCATCCGTATTCATCAAAATAATTTTTCTATTACCTCCTTAACTTATTAATCGGTCTATTTAACAACTAATAAACACATTTTCTTTCATCTTTCCTGTATAAAAAATTAGTAAACCCGAAACAAAGGAAACGTCAGCCAGTAAATAAATCTAATTAAAGTTATCAGGCGTCTGATCAGATCGTATCCTTGGATCGTTACGCAACGATCCATTTATCTAAAAGCGAACACCTCGAAGACAATACAAAAACTGTCTACTCAACATTTCATAATCAATTTGTGGATCCGTCTGAAAACAAACTCACCCGGCTCACTTTCCGTTGCCGCTTTTCTTCGTTCGACAAAAAAATCCTTCACAGTAAAACGGCAAATGATGTTAGGTACACGGATTTTATCGTTCGTTGAATAGGGTCTGCGCATATTGTGAGCATCGCATATAATAAATCTGGGTAAATTAATGACGGCACCGACAGATCGTTTATAGGTTTCGCCAGTCATACCGCGAAATGAGCAACTGTGTATAATGGACTAACTTTACTTGGGGTGTTTTACTTTCGGGTTTGTTTTAGGCGTGTATTTGAAATTGTTTACGGTAGGATACAATAAGACAGTAAATTTTGACGGTACGTTATTCTTTTTGTATTTGAAGCTATGTATTTGTATACTTGTATTTGTATACCATTTTAAAATTAATTCGGTACTGTATATGTGAAACGATGGTTATATTTTACATGATTAATTAATTAATTTAGTAAACCTTATTTTCCCCTGAACTGCCCGAATTCTGAAAGCTTCAGGCTTCCAACTTCAATTCAAACGATTACAAGTACCTAGGTATGGTTTTCATATTACTATTAATTGTAAATTACCTATCGATTGTAATATAAATAATATCGATTGTAATTAATCGAATATGAAATGACATCATTCTACTAAATAATACTTAATATGTTTTTTTTTGTAATATTCAGACAGTTATTAGTAGCGATAAAATGTTTTCTATTAATTTAAATCCATTCTATATCGAATTTCAAATTGTATCTACGATGAAAATAAACCTCTTTACAGCCGCCATTTGTATTGAACTAAATAAAATGTACAGCACTACATTGAATTATAATTGTAGTGGAATAAAGCTATAATTATAGGTTCTTAGAATGATTAAGTAGGAGCCTTTGATCATTTTAATAGCTGACAACGAAATTTCATTAAACGTACTATTTGAAAGTCTTTAGGTACTGATGATAAGATATATTTGATGACGTCATTGGTATATTCACAAAAGATTCTTCAAGTAGTTAATTAGAAATTTCAACGTAATAAGCTATTTTCTAGCGAGAAATTTTACTTCATCAATGTGTACCTATGTGTACACTAAAAATAAAATATAAGAAATTTTGGTCATTGAACACTTTGAACAGTGCTGCACTCCCCATTTTCGGGGCAAGATGGGGACACCTTGGTTCCTTCATCCGAAGGTTCCCAAACTAGAGATGGCCCAGGGTCGTCTGAGGTGCAAGGAAAATGCCTCTTTGACTCAGACAGACAGACATTGACCCTTTTTTTTCGTGCGGAATATCCCCACGGATACCTCCCCCGCCGGGGCTGGAGAAGGAGGTTATGTCATTGACCCAGTATTTAGGACCCGAGACGGAGTGCAGTTTTAGTCAGCTCTCCAGGACACGTCTAGGTAGCTCAATTGGCAGAATATTCAACCTAGACAGGAATTACAGCGGGTTCTTGTACCGTTCAGGATATTTACCTACTGACGTTTTTTCGGTTTTAAGTTGTAAAAAAAATTGGCTAATGGTTCCAAAATTCCAAAATTTTATATTTAAAAAATATTGTAATTATCATGATTTTCGATAAGCGATATTGAATCACTAAATCGAATATCATGATAGTTGCAACTACACTCGTTATCAATGTAACTAGATATTAGGGTAACTACACACGAGTATTTTAAATCACTCGAAAATAACGGTGCGTATCGTAGGCAAAATTGTTAGTCACCCCCTTAATCGTGGGGCTCGGGGGTGGATAATAAAAATGATTTATATGAGACGTCCAGTGCCCACTCGTTAGGGGATGAAAACAATTTACAAGTATCCCTCGGTGGATGACGATGTATTTTCCGAGTTTAGCAGAAAAAAGTGTTCGTTAAGACTGGCCAACTGTTTACCGGGGTGCGAAATAGAAAAACGGAAGTGTGAAAATGTGTTTTAATGAGAATTGATATTAATCTTTTTTTTCGTTTCATATTTATTTTTATAGTTATTTTTTTATTTGTAAAATTAATATTATTTTTACTGAAAACGTTGAATATTCTCACTGTTTCTCATTATAATTCTCAATATTCGCATTTGTCATCAACAGCTTAACTTTATTTCTGGTTGCATTAGATTAGATGCTTTAACAGGGAATACGTAATAATAGCACTGCTTTCAACCTGGATCCACTTTCTGTTTTTTCTTCTTTCGATTTATCCCGAAGATCTTGTTTTTGGAGCCCTATCCTACAGTACTGCTCCAAAAACACCTCCTAGTATTAACCATATAAAAGTAATTTGAATAGTATTGTCTCTCAAAGATAGTATAATAAAAAGTAACAAAAACAACGCACAGTACCTAAATTATAAAGTCACAATGAAAAGTATTTTTCTAGACTCAATATGACACAAAACATTGAATACAGACCTAATATAATTAATGGACTGTACGAAGGCTTGTCTACATTAATATGCGAACTCTTTTGTACGAAGCCCTCTATTGTGTATATACCTTTATTACTCACACACACAAACCACCCGAACACACACATATACATCATAATTACGTTGCTACATTACAATTCCTTTTTCAAATGTGTAATTACCAAGGTATGTCTACAAAACTAAAATTGCTTTATTTGTATTTTATACCTTATTCCCTTGGGTTAAGACTTGAATTCGTTAAATTAAATTGTCTTCAAAACGGTTTTCTACTAACGGACCTTGTTAGGAAAACATGTGAATGTCATTTGATAGTGGTGGGTCTTGAATTTCTGACCATTTCAATGGAATAATCTGGAATTAAGGATCTCATGTTTGCTTATATAACTTTAAAAGGTTTATAGGATGTCTGGGTAATCTGATGTTGCAAGGGTTCATACCATATTGCAACCATTTTTCAATTGCATAAATTACAAATATTGGAAAAATTATGTAGGTATCCGTGTAGAATTCTTTTTTCGAAAAATTTATGAAGGGAAACCATGCTTGTACAGTTGTACTGTATGTATCTAAGTTGTTTGGTGGTGTAGTCTTCGGCTGTTACGTCTAATGTCGCAGGTTCGATTCTCGCTGAGTGCAAATATTTGTCTACATGAATATTCATAATTCATAATCTACCTGGGCGTTATTGTGTGTAATGTACTTTAAAAAAATGTTTATCAGCTTTCTAGAAGCACGAGTACTAAGCTTCACTCTAGCTTTGCAGAATTTTATCTCATCGCTTCCAGTCTAATTATCTCAAGCCCATCACTAAAGCTTACCGTTCCACCTTTGTCTGAATTCGATACCTACTTTACCTCACGTAATTTGATCACATCATGATACCAAGTCACTACCGCACCGATACAAAGAATAGATAATATATCGAATATCATAAATTGGTTCCTGCGAATCCCTTTGAAAGCCAAATTAATGCGCCTCCAAATATTACATGTCTCTCCCATCACTATAACTGTCATTTGATATCCAAGAGCGAATCGACCATACGTCCGTACAACGCTCCATGTAAAAATATACGTTAATTTCAAAGCAATAGAGTCGAAAATTCATTAGCTAATTAATATCTAGTTCGGGTGCAACAGTATTGGTTTCGCTATGAATTTAATTCAGTCGGTCATTAATCGAGGTACACTTTGGGTATCTGAGGGATGATGTGGTATTTTAATAACAGAATTTTTGGATGGTGAAAGTATTGGGGTGGAAATTAAATTTGGATGGAGAAATGTACTTTCGTAAATAGATAATTTAATATACAGCTGTGTATAATTTACGTCTTTATGAGCGACGATATTTTATAAATCAATATAAATAAATCAATGTAATTGAAATCAATGAATAAAAAAATTTAAAACGGTGTTATAATTTGTACAACACTGTGTTTATTGCAAAAAAAAAAGTGTCATTTCGGACAAGTCCGAATATTTGTGTCCAAATTATCATTAATATGTATTCCGAATGTCATCCTTTAATCAAATTAGAACACTTTAGGTATAATAGTTCAGGTCGTCAAATTATACATGGTGCTCCATTTCCTAACATTGTCAGTAAACAAAAGAGGTACCAAACCGCCTCCTTTTAAAATATTGACATATGACGTATTTTTCAATGTCTTTACAAGGGTAAACGACCCTAAAAATGTCTGAATTATAATTTTATGAAGTGATACGTTTAGGTACTGGAGTGACAAATTGAAAAGGCCTTTTATAGTATATTTTACGAGATCCCGTCGGAACGAAGTTTCATATATATTTGAGAAAATATTTTTAGTAACAGGTGACTACGGAACATCGAGTACGATATATTATTTACAATGCCAATCGTAAGAAAATTTTGTTTTCTGTCTTATATTGTTGAAGTTACGGCCATTTTACAAGAGGAGAAAACTCGAATCGGTTTTAGAAGTTATCGTGCAATTTCAGCACTCCATTGTTCACTATATTGGATGAAATCTTTTCTAGAAACACGTTATTTTATTTAAAATATTCTATTTCAAACAGATACTTCGCTATACGTTCTTATCAACATCCTTAAGGTCCAAATTAATATTACCTGCAAGTCGGTATATCTGCTAAACAACGGATGAGGCTTTAGAGCAGGTTTCCTCTCTGGTATGGGAGGTCAAGCGGCAGTTGCTAACGAAAAATCTTATATACCAATCTAAACAATAAGTGGCTCATATGGTTTATTTAATGTAAGTATGTGATAACATCCTTTTTTGAAGTCAAGTCAAGTTAAATATAATTCATTGTTCTCTAAAACCAGTAAATATGAATGATATACCGTTAATAAACCACATTCATGTTAATACAATAACAAGGTAACGCACCCTCATCATCCAATCCAAACTAATTTATATTCCACATGCCTACACCCATCAAAAATATAAATGTCTATAGCAAAAATATAATTGTCAACAGTTTCAGCCGTCAAATACGGCCAGCGGATTTAATTATATGAATTTGCATATTGTCTACCAAAACCCGGGCACGGCCTGTAACTGGGCGTTTTACCCTACCTTTTGATTCGTTAATGTCCATTTTTATGAGTTATGGAAAGACGTGGTTTTGTTGAAAAACATAAATTATCTACAACATAATGGATGACGGTATAATACCATGGTGAATTTATAAATTTGAAATTCACGTTACTTCGCTAACGTGTTTTTAGTTCAAAGGTGGCCTTAAGACTATTTCCGAATTTACTGTCGCAAATAAAACTTTAACACCGCATAAAATTAAACGTTTGAAACAAAACACTGAGACTTTTCTTTTAACAGAACACAACAGCTCACCTGAAGATACCAAGTCGAACTGAAGTTGTAAAAACAAAAATCGAACGTGTACCATTCGAAATTTAAAAGATTTAACCGTTCGGCAGTAAAATGGCGGACGAGAGTGGCACGCTGAGCCTGCCTGACGTCCCGGGCGATCGATTCTCAAACCGAAGGAGACGTTTTACTACTTGTTTTACGAGTTACAAAATCGCGGCCCGATTTGGCGGTAACATCGGTAAAATCGGTAACATTGGGTACGTAGGGAAAGCGGGACGTAACTCTCTGATAAAAATAAAGCCCGTGAGATTTGTAGCGAAGCTTGGATCCTAAGCAACACATACTGAATACGAATACTTTGCATGTTTTAGTGTTATGGTGATTCTGTACGTTTAGTTTAGGGTCTTCGTTTTAAAAGTAATTTATGAGTAAGAAAAGTTGAATTTAGCTAAAATATATCATAAATCAAATCAAATCAAATTCATTTATTGCAAGTGACAAAGACTCACTTAATACATATTTAAAATCATATAATTATGTAATTTAAAAAGGGTATTTGTCTAGTGAGTCTGCAGATTTTTTGCAAATTACAAAAGTTTTATTTACATTTTTCATATTTTTAAATGAATGAAATGTAATAAATTTTTGCTGATACCTATTATAGGTAGGTACATATATATTATTATACATATAGATACATATAAGTAGGTAACTATAATAGGTACATACTTATATGTAGGTACCTATAATCAAAGTCAAGTTCAAAGTTCAAGTTCCTCGTTTTATGGCGATGACGCGCGACGTTATCCCGTCCTATTTTTTTTTTTCAATTAATTAAAAAAAAAACATTTCACGAAGCCTTAGTTTAGAATTTTTATAGCTAACTCTAGAGCCCTAAAAAGTTAGGGTGTGTCAACTTTGTGTCGATAACACTATTATTACTCTATAAAATGAACCCTTTAACCGACTTTATTTTCAATTTTTCCGATTGTCAAACACGATTACACCGTTCGACTGGACACCATAACCAAATTGAGACATGAACCACCCTACTTTCATATTTTCACCGCATACAGTGAACACCAGCCTTTATATTTTAAGACATAAAAACTACGTCCTGTAGATGAAGTTTAAAATTTGTTCCAAATTAGAATGAACCTTGTTGTGTGGCATTAAAGTGGAATTTCGTTTGGCAAAAAATGATGTGTGATTTAAGTAAATCGTTTGAGAACTATAGTTGCATTGGTACACGAGAGGGGTTGGTTGGCCCTTAGGGATTTTTAACGGTGGATATATGCACCCCTGGTCACGTACAAGTAGCTTCCTGTATGAACTGTTTCATTTTTCTTTTTTGCTCGTTTGCTTAGAGGAGATTGGGTTTCGTTGGAAAGGTCGGTATTACATAATATATAATTGGCTGTCAGGGATTCCGGGTCGATCCCGGGTCGAGCTGTGTTATGGAGATTTTTCTATTAGGAAATTCTCAGTTGGAGCACGAAATTCGGAAACCTTGCTCCGTGGACGGCAATAGTCTGTTTACGAGGGATTGAAAAGACAGCTGGCGAAATGTGGGCATGTACCTATCCATTTCAGAGATATACAGACGTGGTTTCAATTCTATTAGTTTTTAAACTAGCAATTAGCTTTCAGACTACCTAATGCCTGCATGCTAGCAACTGGTAGCCTGAACTAGCAACATAGCAGAAGTGTTAAATCAATGGTATATTTTTTTGAATTTAGTTCCATTCCCTACAGAATACCGCAGGTATAATAACCTCATGTTGTGTATTCAGCGGTGAATAGGGTAGCCAGAGCTTACTGGGGGCGTTTTGTGCTGTCAGTGGGGAGACCAAAGGCTTGTCCACCTTGTCTTCTTCGCTGACGGCACAGAATATCTTTGATTTTACAGGGTCGGCAGCACGAGTGTGACTCCCCTGGCGTTCCACCCGTCCATAGGCCACAGTAACCACTTTCCATCAGGTTGACCGTGTGATTGTCTATGACCTAAGTGGTATAAAAAAACATTCAAAATTTATTTATGCCTCAATATACAGGTTGAGCTAAAAAGACGTGCCAAAAATATTTTAAATTACATTTACCCTGTCCACACTAATCCAACTCAGAGTCGCATGATTTACTCTGGCGTAAACTTCACGCGTATCAGTGGGGAGGTGAGAATTGCAGAGGGTGTCAAATAAGATTTTTTCCTCAATCTAGGACCCTTAGCGTTCGTCCGGTTATACAATTTGCGAGTTTGCTGTAGGTATATATAGCCAAACGATTTAAAGCATGTGCATGAATATATACAGGCTGAAGTTTTTTTTAGTAGAGTCATCCTTTTTCCACTATCGTCACCTCAACTTCTCTTTTTTGGGTTTCTTTTACTTTGAAATTTGAAAACTTCCTATGATTTCTATCTAAAACATTGAGATGCGATGCACTAAAACATCGTCTGATCAGAGTACAGGTCGTCGAATTGACTTTACTTTTCCTGATGGAAAGTGGGATGCAGTCCAAAGAAAAACATAATATAAATGAGCCAATTTCTTTTCGAATGTTCACTAAACTACGCCAAACTAATGCAATAGAGAAAAAATATTTAGCATTTATATATTTGGACTGAGCGGAAATTTAACCTGCTAGCCATGACTGATGAGTGATGACTATGTGTACTGGCCACATCAAAATGAAATCCAGCCTAACCGTACCATATCAAGCCTAAATCAAATGACTTCAAGATATGCCTTAAAAATTCATCCTGTATAATGTAGGTATACTTCTATCACATACGCAGCTATCTCATCCCTTGCATAGTAATTCGCCTATGGACCCTTTAGGGTCTCAAAGGGACAGTAAATGTGTTTCTAAAGTTTGCAAAGTCATATAGGCAATAAAGTATGCAGTTCTTGTACCCCTTCTGAAGCTGAAATATTCAATTTCGTTAATAGAAAATCTGCAGACCATATCGTAATGTTTGGCTATTTGGATAAACGTATAAATATGCTACAGTAGGCATAGTTATTATACTAATAGATACAGTCAGCATGAAAAGTTTTTGAATACTAACAAAATTGTAATCTTTAGTTTTTCAACTACAATTAAACAATTTGATGTACAATACCTAATTTTTGTAACCCTCAAGGTTTATAATATGAAAATCAAAAGTGAAAGTTTATTTAGTTAGTTTCCATTGTAACTATATCTGTAAACAAGTCTTGAGAGTGGGATTACTGATAGCTCAGCTTTTAAATGTTTCGATTTTGATCTTAGTGTGAAACAGTGTTAATATATTTCTGCTTATTTATACTTGGGGTGTATAGGTTATATACTACTACTACTATTATTAGTCGGTACTCCTGCTGGTTGATGGTTTAGATTCTGGCGCAGGCTTTCCTCTCAGGGTTGGCAGATCAGACGGCAGTTGCTTCCAAAAAAGCTGGGTCCTGAAGTAAAGGCTTTGGATGCAATCGGGAATCATGCTAAGATAATAATGATAAAAAGTACTTCCTCTGGCCCACTATAGGTGATAAAAAGCGTGATTAAATGTATTTTTCATCCCACCATCTCGGAAAGACTATTTTTGCTCTTCGATAACTGAGCGGAAAAGTCGTTTTTATCCTCTAGAGAGGTAAAGTAAATTTGAATTTAGAACATCGTGTGTACTAGGTTTGTGGACTCAAAACATCATTAAACCTATTTACTTCTACCTCTATGGTGCCGAATTTATCATACAACTTTTTTTTAATTCATGAAGAACTCAGACTCGTAACCTCCTTGGTGTACTTTTTTTTTAATTTGCTTTGCGCGCATCAATTTTTTTCACGTCATATTGTTGACATTGTTGTTGAATTTTTATTTTGTTGTATTTTATTACTAGTATTAATACACATATTATACAGCCTCCATGGCGTAGTGGTATTGAACGCGGCCGCTACGCAGGAGGCACGGGTTCGATCCCCGCTCAGTGCAAATATTTTTTATGCATGAAAATGGGTATTTGCATTGGTCTGGTCGTGCCTTGGAGAGCACGTTAAGCCGTCGGCCACGGATGCCATACGAACACCTATGGCAGTCGTTACGGGTAGTTGGAGCCCTAAAAAGTTCAACAACAACGGTCTGGCTGCAATGCTTCGATATCGCCTAATGTCATCATTGGGTTGTGGAGGTCAGATGGCAGTCGCTTCACGGCAAATATCGAGGTCCAGCCAAATCCGCAGTTAAGACTGGTAAAGCGGACCCCGGACTCCGAGGTGAAAGCTTCAGATGCTGACTGGGAATTAACGCTAGGAAGGAGAAGCATTTCATTATTTCCTCGCTGAGGTGGGATGAAAAGTTACGTGTTGCACTCGAGTGCAAAGATTTTTCACCTTGTGCTCTTTTGATTCCCTCGCTAACGCTCAAGATTCTAATTTGTGAATCACTCGCTACGCTCGTGATTCAAATTTAGAATCTTTCGCTTGCTCGGTCATCAAAAATGAGCACGCGGTTAAAAAGCAACTTTGCACTCTTGTATAACAAATAACTAATAAAGTACTAGACATTTAGCAATTATAGCATAGATACACGAATTCAAAAGGTTTTTTTATGATAGCTTCCGAAAACATTAAAAAAACCGTTTAGGTACTATTAAAAGTTTTTTCTAACAGCAGTCGAGTTCATTGACTCGAATAAACAGTACATAAACACGATGCGAATAGTTCTGGTATTTTGTGGACGAGTGTGGACGCTTTTGTGCGAATGCGTAGGTACTTGAGAAGTACTTCAGACTGATGGACTTTGGCTGTTAACTTTTGTCCATTCGCTATGTTCATATTATAAGATATAGCTTTTACCCGCGGCTCCGCCCGCGTCGATGTCGGTTATCGCGACCAAACATAGCCTATGTCCTTTCCCAAGGTGTAATCTATCTCTGTACCAAATTTCATGAGAATCGGTTCAGTGGTTTAGGCGTGAAAGCGTAACAGACAGACAGACAGAGTTACTTTCGCATTTATAATATTAGTATGGAAGTATGGATTTCATGAAAAATGGCTTGTACTGGAGCGAATACCTCTGTGAGTGCCATGCTACGACTATCTGGGCTACAATTTTCAGTCCTATTCCGAAGTTCAAACTACCTAAACTACATACACAAGCTTTTAAAACTTCATACCAAATACAACAAAAGACATTTTCAAAGAATATAGCTCTGCTAACCCCGAGTACAAACTTTAATAGTCTCATAAAAATATTCAACTGACACTACAAAGTAGACTGCATCTAAAACCTACTAAAACTACCAAGCAGGTAGTAAAAATCTACCGTAACATACCATAACATATCTGGCAACATATAGTAGACTGCAGTAATATTTTGAATTATTTTTTTTGGTGTTAAGGGATTTTCTGAACCCCTATAAGGGTAATAAATAAACTGCCTTTCGCGCTATAGAATGTGGTGCACTAAATTTAAGGGAATGCCGAGTCCTTGGGTTGGGGTTGCCCTTTGAATGAAGTCTATTGTCAGCAGAAAATTTTGCTGTTTAAGTTTTACTTTGCAGTTTGCACCCCGTGAAGCATTCTTCATGAAATGTAAATTTGTAAATTATACATAGACATAGACTAGCTGAGCTGCTTGTGACTTCGTCCACATAGAAATTATTTTGATCACAATTTCATGGTTTTTTTGTTGTTTTTGTGCGGAACTTGAATACTTTTTCTAAAATAAGTCTAAGATACTCTATAGTATCAGCTATCTACCAGTGAAAGTCTTGCCAAATATGTGAAGCCATTTTAGAGATAATCCGGAACAAACAGATAAAAGTTAAACAAATGTTTTTTTACCGTTTACGCTTGTATTTTACTTAAACGCTGTTATTTTAAATTCCTATATTATATTTCAATTGTATGAATTTGTATAGATGTAGGTATAGATAGATATATAGCTTTTGCTAAGGATTTGCTCTTTCTTTCAATACTTTAATTAATTTCTTGCGTGAACCGCTAATCCTCGTAAGCCAAGGTACTTACAAGGATTTAAGAAATGGAGGAAAGATATCTTGAAATTGCATTTTTTATACAAATATACATAAAAATCTCTTGTAACGGTATTGGTGGCCCACTACGAAACGGCTCAACCGGTTATAATGATTTTTTTGACTATGTACCTGTACGACTTTAAAGTTTGGACCCTATCACAAAAACGTCCATGCGAACGTCAATTTAAGACCCTTTTATAGCTGAGGATCAAACTTTGAGAACGTATAGGTTATGTAGTTTAGTGGTTAAGGAGTCAGCCTTACGATTGAAATGTCCCGGGTTCGATACCTTACCATTACACTACCGACGTGAACCCACTCCTAACACAAGTAATTTAGCTTAATTGGAAAGGTTAGAGGGAATATTATTAATTTCGATACTTTCAAAAAAAATTGTCCTTTTTTGTATATATGGTAGTATGAGAATAGGTCGTATTTTTCACCCTCCTTCACCCCATTTATTAATCTCTATACGAATAACCATTTAACCATTGCTCATTGACATAAAACGTAATGATGCACTTAGCTTAAGATTAGCTTGTTGATAAGAAAAAAATGTTACAATAGGACTGACATGTCATGCGATAAAAGTCCTGTAAATAAATCCCTACTAATATTATAAATGTGAAAGTAACTCTGTCTGTCTGTCTGTCTCGCTTTCACGCCCAAACCACTGAACCGATTTTGATGAAATTTGGTATAGGGGTAGATTAGACCTTGAGAAAGGACATAGGCTATATTTGGTCGCGATAACGGACATCCACGCGGGCGGAGCCGCGGGCAAAAGCTAGTAAACATATAAGAAAAAGACGTGATGAGACCTACTCATTTTCACATAAACCATAGTAAACACAAAGTCTACAGGTATGCAAGAAGCCTAATAAGGCAGACCGCAAGCGACAGGATCAGTCGTCGGGTTACATTGCTCGGTACTCAGATTACGTGTGATCTATTTGCAAGATCCTGTTTACAAACTCCCACAGGAAAATAAAGGAAAAAAATGAAAGGTCTGTGGTTATAGTTTTTACATAGTTATTTAGTAATACTGGCTGTTGGCCCGCGGCTATATCCGCGTAAAGTTCATAATTATCAAAGTATTTATCCTTCGAAGGTATGTGGCGTGGGTAGTGCATTCGTCTGTCACGCAGGAGGCGCGGCCGCGGGTTCGATGCCCGGTCAGTACAAATATTTGTATGCATGAATATGTCTATTTGTATTGCAAAAAAATTCTCGACCGGCTTCCCTTTCACAATTTTCACAATCGTGTATAATAGTGACCCTCTTTTCCGAGACCTTGCCTTCAGCTTACCATCAGGCGAGGCGAAATCAAATTGACGTGATGTGACAAAAAAAACTCGCCACTGTCAGCCAGTATATGAAATCGAGTAGTACGTCTGATTCCATAAAAGCTTGTAACCATGATAGTGTTGTAACCACATAATTCCGGACAGGCTATGTTGTTGTAACCGCCGGCATCGGGTTACCACCGCAGTGGACCCACACCACCAGTGTTCATGAAAAATTGTGGTAACGACATTGTTTTGGTGACTGTGGGTGGTATTATGATATACGTGAAACAATTAACCGAATTTAAAAAGGAGAAATTTTCGTTGGAATGTTTGATTCATTGTATTCTAATCTAAAGTAAAATAATGTAACATCAGACAGTTACACCTGTATAGGTATAACTGTCTGATTTTACATTATTGTTACTTTATTTTATTTTGACTCAGCGTCAGATGAAAGAAAGAAAGAAAGAAAGAAAATATTTTTATTCAAACCTAGCATACATAAGATAAATGCACATTTCAGCAACACAAAAACTACAACATTGACCCCAATTCTGACGTTACCATCTCTAAACTTAAATTTCTCTAAAATTTTCTTATTTTAGATAAGCGATTGACATTTCTAACCGTATTCTGTTGTTATGTCAAACTAAATTTAGTGTTTGCTAAGCACAAGACAGCACTAAATTTGAATATGACGTCGCTAAAACGAGTGCTACAACTATTAAAAAATTAAGAATGAACGATAAAGATTTTCATAAAATCTGTAAAAACTTATCTTAATAAGTCTTTAGAATGCCGACAAATGATAATTAGTGCATATTATTGATCAAATAGTAAACAAACCGTGATATTTCTCAGTCTTAACCAAGCAAATACAGTTTTTCTCGGTCCACGTACCTGGCAAGTTCGCGGGGTCCGCTAGTTATTTATAAAATCCAAATCAATCGACGATTTATAGAGCTTTATAAAGGCTTTGAGCGTATAAAGAACGACAATTGGCATTATTTTAGATGATGTCTAATTTTAGTTTGACATTTCTTATTTTAGTGCATATACGTACAACAGAATACCGTTTAACCAAAAATGACAGTTGAGTACTTTCTCTAATTTTAGTTGTGTCAAGCTAATTTTAAGTTAGTTGTGTGTTCTCAGAATACGAAATTACATTTTGACAGGACTAAACTGACATTTAGAGATTTTTAGCTTATTTTAGTTAGCTTGTGACAAGACAGAATTGGGGTCATTGTGCTAATATAAATTAAAATTAAATGCATCAAAAATAGCCAGGTAGAATAATGGCCGCCTCTCAGCTTAATGCTGTCCGCGTTGTAGTGCAGGCGGACAGCGCTGGTTTTCAGAGACGGCCGGACGGAGATGCCTGGTTCGAGTCAACAATAGTGCCTGGAATACGGCAATAGGCTCACTACTACGCGAGAACGAATAGACTGATTAGTGAAATGTGGGTGTCTGTCTAACCCTCCGGGGATACATGCGTGATTACTCGTAAATGTATGTATGTATAATATTTATTCTAATACATAGGTATGTCAAAGTTGAATCAAAGTCGTATATCGACTTTGAATAATGTAGATATTTAAAACGCTAGCCTTATGTTTAGCAATTGATTAGGATGTTCATAAAATAAAAAGTAAGCGGTTATCCTGATTGGTGCAACTAAAAATTCTTAAACAGTTGCAGGCGTTAATTTTATCTACAAAACTCTTCATTTACTTATCGTATACATATATACTACCTACCCTAACCCTATGCTAACTACCCACAAAATCTAACACATATCTATTTACATTTCAATGTAACCAAACAATGTTTGAACTTCGGTACATTTTGTTTTATTCAATTGGTAGAAAGTAGAAAGCGTACAATTTCAACCCTCAGCACATTGGATTGAATTACGTACCTACCTATTGCTATGTACTGCACGACAGAATATTTGCGACAACGCCTTAGGCTTTTATTACGCAGAAGAAATATTATTTCACACATTAGGACGTGGTGTAGGCGACGACAAAGGGGAATTATTTCTTTTTCTGTGCTGGCAACCCACGGGGATTTCTCGTGTAACCACATTCACGGGCGACTAAGCAATATTTAGTACGTTTGATCGATAAACTATAAGATGACAGATAGTGGAGGGTTTTTTTTTGTAAATATTATTTTTTTATGTACATATTGTTGGGCGTGAGGTTTTTTTTGTGAATTTTTCCTACGATGTTGCTGGTTTATACGTGTGATAGGTACAATATAAGTTTGTTGGTTTAACATTTTTTCTTGTAGGTAATCTTTCTTTCCTATCCTATGGGATAGGATTTCTATCCCATTTCAATATCTTCATACATACATACATACAATCACGCCTTTAACTCCAGAGGGTTAGGTAGAGTTGAATTAACACCCACATTTCACCAATCATTTTATTAGGTCCCACGTAATATCTTCATACATAGATAAATGAGGATTTGTTGGTATAATGTTAATAGTTACCTATATGAGGCTATATGTTACAAGTTTGAGCTAAAAATTAAATCTTGTAACTAAAAACGTTTTAACTTTTATTTAGGTTAAGGGTTAAAAGGTTTTACATTGAAATTTAATGGAATTTAAATACTTTAAATAACTTAGTTTATCTGATTTCTCTATGATACATTAAGTTCTAATGTTGAATTAGGCCAGTTAACCCTTTTAATTAAAAACGATAGCGAAACGTGATTAAAATTATAAAAGTTTTTATTAATTAAATTACTTCAAATAAAATTTATTATTTTTTACCTTGAGCAGTCAAGTGCAGGCCATTTCTGCTTAATTTCAAATTGACTTTAAAAGTGCTTACACACAAGGGTCAAAAAGTTAACATTGTGGTTATGAATATTTTATCGAAAAACAAAACATTTTATTATAGAAGAAATTAAATATTTACTTGCTTTTAACATTACGGCTATCGGTTATCGCGACCAAACGTAGCCTCTAATTTATCTCTTTACCAAATTTCATCAAAATTGGATCAGTGGTTTAGGCGTGAAAGCGTAACAGGGGATTAGAAGGTTTCTTCAGGGTCGGCAGCACGAGTGTGACGCCCCTGGTGTTGCATGCGTCCATAGGCCACGGTAACCACTTTCCATCAGGTGGGCCGTGTGCTTGTCTGCCACCTAAGTGGTATAAAAAAAAACAGACAGGCAGACATTACTTTCGCATTTTTTTTTATGGTATTCGAACACACATTCACCGTATATACAACACACATATAATATTAGTATGGATTTTATGATCGATTTAACAGTTAACGGTGTTTAATAAATTAAAATTTGTTAAGCTACTTTTGTCGTTGTATACCTAGGTAACTATAGATAGAATTAAATGATAACCCAATTTTGGGTTATTCAACATCTTTCTGTACCAGCCAGGGTATATCTGGACATATAAAAGCGTCAAGACGATAGTACGGCCACCTTTCAAATTGGATTTGAACTATCGTCGCTATTTGAGATAGGTTAAGCCGAGGGTATAGACAATGACAGACACTCAATATTGGTCAATTTATATTCTGTGGGATCTATAGGAATAAAACCATAAAAGTGTATAAACAAAAATTGGATGGGTAATAATTTTTGTACAAGGTTGATGATGATAACCACTTTCCATTAGGCGGGCCGTGTGCTTGACTTCCACCTAAGTGGTGTAAAAAATAGAATACAAAGTTTGGATAGGTCTTTTAGAACTGACACCATGATATCATTGTTTTCCTAGTCACCAACATCATCTGAGCATCATTCCCTTGCACCTTGGAACCCGGAGTCCACTATGGTATCACCCCAGAAAACCTTCGTCAAAGCCTCATCTATCAATCAGAAGGTAAGTACACTTCGAAAATCTTGATGGGAACCCTGAACATCCTAGAGGATTCCATTATAAAAATAAAACGTCCAGAGAAATCAGTGCACATTCAGACAAAAATATAAGTTCCATTTTACACTTTCTCAGTTGATTAAAAACTTACTATAACCTGTATCACTTCCAACTTATTGCGTTAATTGAAACGTGAACACAGTCGAAGTATTTATTTAATTAAGCTGGCAACTTCTAGCGTGTTGTTCAATCCCTAGTATTTGATTTTAAAGTCAATAAAAAAGTTTCTGAACAAAAAAAAGAAGGCAAAAGCTTTAAATGCAATTTCATATAATTGTCTTCCCGCCACGAGAACCATAAAAGTTTCTTCAACGAATCGATACTCGGCAAACTCGATTACGTATCGGTTCGTTCCGGTTCTTCGCTATTTAGTGTTGTGCCGTCCACTGTTTTCGAATCGTAACTCAGTTAAATGTTATAAAGCGAATCTTCTTTTATTTCGCCAATCATTCCACATTTAACAAATTGTTGGGAATATAATGGAATTGTGGAGAGCAAACGATTGCAATGTTGGTTTTATTTTTTATGTAAATTGTGTTAAGATGGAATTGCAGATGAAGTATTTTGAACAGACGTATGATTACTTGTTTCATGAAGTTGAAACTTGACGAGGGATCGCACATCTTTTGCCTGCGACATTGCTCACCTTAATGTTTGACGCCGAAAGTTGTTTTTCTATCCTTAGGAAACAGTTACAGATGTGATATCCTCTATTATACTTTTATCTGCCCCTGACACCATGCTGAATTAACAAACTGATTTCAGTATTTAGGTATAACATTAGCCCTTGTTAATGTTATAAATACTGAAATCAAGTAGTAACTACGTCATCACATACCTATCCTAATACATGATGACGTAGTAATTACCTATGACTACTCTAAAAAGCTCTGGACGTACGCTCACTGGAAGTTCTTCTCACTCTTCTTTTCAATGTTCTAAATAAAAGCCGAGTACTGTACTTACTGAAATCGTATAAAATTCTGAACAATATGATGCCACTGATTGTACATTTTCACACCAGTACCATCCTCGGTACGAACGGAAGTGTACAACAAAACCCGAGCTACGAAAAAGAAAAATGGAATAAGCAAGTATTCTGAATGAATAATATCTCGGTTGTAATCTCAATCACACTTCCATCAAAAACACATGTTATTATTTGCAGACGAAATCTCTGAAGACATCAAAAATGTTCCAGGGAAATTTATTCTCTCAAAGATTTGCTTAAGGAAACCGAAATACGTGACTCGATCGACATTTCGTTACACTTGACAAAAGATTATTTTCAAGATGGCGACATGTCAAAAGAGCGCTCGTCGTTCCCGCCACTTCGTGTAGCTAACTTTTTTTTAACCGCACACGTAATTTCCTGGGCTTTTATTTTCGCGAGCCCACCGACGCGACGCTGTCCCAGCGCCCATTATAAATGATATTTGCTCCTGTAATGATCACTTAATCGAGGTGAAAGAAAGTAATTTGTTTGCCGCGTTGTTCTCTCAAATACTTTTTTTTGAGGCCACGGAATTTTGTGTTTATGCCTAATGCTAGACTCTTTGGTGAAATATGAGCGTGATAAGAGGAATTTCGTTCGCTATAATTATAATGGCTGTAGGTTATTTATAGTGAAAGAACTCGTTACGTTTTAATGGTGACCACTATATTACTCTGTGGGGGCGTGCCCGACCGTTATACTAAAAACAACCCTATTTTTATAGTTATTTATACATCGGATTGCATTTTTAACCTGGTTTTTATATTAAAAGTACACGTTTATTTCTCACTATAAATATTTTATGGCATATTACGTAATATTGCCTATAAACTTAACTTTTAATGGATTTATTACGACGTTTTCTCGCATGTAACACCGAAGCCTACAAGATTTTGTATTTTTTTTATAGGTAATTGCTTAATTTATTAACTTATCACACATATCTCATGCAGAACTAAAAACAAACCAACTTGGTTAATAAAAAGTATCACAAAATAAAATAGTAAACTTTATGAAAGACTAGTGTAAATAAATGTTGAAAGTTGAATTTATAGCACAATTCAGTACAATCATAGCAAGATTAGCTTGTCCTTTCAAATCGGATCGGAATACGAATTGAAGAAGATATATCCGCGGAGTTCGCACAAAAGAATTGGTGTGATATCGCGCAATGTCGTCTGTGGCAGCACTGGCGGCCATCTTGACGTCGTGTTCCCGCCAAAACGTTTGAAATCGAACATCTCTCCAGGGATATGTCACTTTTCAAACGTACACGTTCGATTCCCAATATTCATAATAGAGTTGCGACATTCTGTATTGATATTAGAAGATATTTATTTTATTGGGACTTGTCAGTCTAAAGTACTCTCTGAAACTCGTAAGTAGAAAAAAATAGGAAGTTATAAACATTGATCTATTGAGCCTATTTAATACAACTTTGGTAGATGAGATTCACCCCTGTAAGTGCTCGAAAGGGTAGGCAGTGGTATATTTACACGCAAACTAACTATGCTTTTCGGTCCACGTAATACTTCCCTAAGTATCCAATCAATCAATCCTATTATAGTCAAGCGGAGCACTTGGTCAAGGGCCGTATATTTGTCGTTGAATGGAAAACAGTCCTATCCCTTGGCCGCCTTCTACGATACCTACAAGAAAAGATGGGGTGGCCCTATACTACCTACTCTACAGGTAACACGTTACTTATATCAATGCCAAAACGCCATTAAAGTCGACTACAAAAAAAGTTTTGATAAAAGATGCGTAAGTACATCACGTATAAGTGTGTAACAGTAAAAAAAGCTTTATGCAATCTGTGCGATAACAGCATTCCCAGGTCATGTTACCGGTCGCGTGACTTGCCAGCATAAAAAAATGTATACTCGCCGAGCGAATTTGATACAGTAGCACACTTAACTCGTAATATCTTTATCTAAATCGGACCATAAACAAAGAGGACAAATTTTTTCACGGGAATCCGGACACGACATCACTAATGTTGCTTGTTCTATGGTTCATATTTGAGGTTATGTAATCTCTATTACTCTATGGCAGGAACGTTTGATTAATTTCATTCAAGTCGTGTTATTTCTAATTGGATTGAAGGATTTACTTCACAAATACTTTCAAATTTCTGTTTTCTTGTCAGCACTTACTGAACTATAATTTTTTGTGCGATTCCAATATGTTCTGTGAACATATTGTGAGGTATAAAATGATAAAAATAATTCACCTCGTCTGACGGTTGCTTCTATTAGATTTTCACGAAATTTTCACCTAAACCGTTTTATTGAACTCGTTTACGGAATTATGTAATATAATGCGCGTTTTAGTTCGTGATTTGTTCGTGATAAGCCCGACTGCGATCGTCTGAAGTAAATGCGTGTCACAAAGTATTTCTAGAGTCGTTCGGAGTAATTTAGTTTGTCAATAATGTCTTTATTACCGTTCAAGGTCTAGAAGTAGATTTTCTGATATATTTTTAACCGAAATTCGAAATGGCTATAGGTATTGCCTATAACCGTTCCTCCAGCTAAGTTAAATGGCTCGTTTTAGAAGTGGGTTCACGTCAGTAATAATAGTGCAATAGCCAGGATTCGAACCCGGGACCTCTCGATCGAAAGGATCTTTAAGCACTAAACTATTGAGCTTGATATTATTATGTGAAACATTAAACTAGAGTTCATGAAAGGTAATAACTTGCTTTATTATGCACCTAATATTATTACAACTAGGTATATTTACTTACAATAATAATAAAAATTCTAAAAAATAGTGTACAGGTATAAACGCCGTTAGGCGTAGCAAACGGATTCAACATTAATAAAGGCATGTGTCAGAAAAACGTGCAAAATGTATCTGTACTTGGGCATTACAAAAATTTAAAAACACTCTAAAAAACCCATTTAGCAAAACGCTTTCAACACACGACCATTAATTTTCACAAAAATCAATTCCACACTTCACACGAAAAGAATCGCACAATCGTAATTACCTCTACCCGAGGCGGGAAGATTGAAAGAAGAACAATATGGCGGCCGTGACTCTCAACATTTTGTCTCTGGTCACGAACATAACGCCTCAAGTCGTGTACAAGGTCCTTTTGGTGTGAAAATGGGATATAATTTGGGGAAATAATCAAAAACGGGTTCGCGTGCCCACCGGACATTACAACAGCCCCACCCAAACGGCATGTTAATGTTGCCAGTACGTATAACCACGGCATGTATGTAATGAGCCGAGGAAAATTGTGTTGCCATAAAAATAATTATGTTTCCTACCCTTTTGTACGTCAGTCGATTACCTTAGAAATAGTAGTTTTGCATAATGAAGATGTCATTAACACGAACTTATTTTAAACAATATATATCTTGGATAGTCTGGGTTCAGTTCGGTTTGTTCTCTCTATAAAATTGTGGTTAGTAAATGCAGTAAGGTAAGTCCGGATCCGTATTTCAGAATACGGATTTTCTGAACGATTTGGTGCTACGTATATTCAATGCACTTAGTTATAGGTATATGTATACCAGCCAGCGTTTGAAATTTATTGAAATTCGGACTGTTAGACTGTCGCAGTCCACTGCTGGACATAAGCTTCTCTCAATGTTAGGAGACTTTGGCCTACACTGTTTCCTGCGCTTTTGAGACGCTGGCCAGACGGGTTAGTACAGGGTTTTTTTTCGAGTTTTCCTTCTTTCGCAGTGATATCATCTGGATAGTTCTTCCATAAATCGCCTCTTACGTCATCCTTCGGATGAGATAGGGGTTGGTGATACTTGTATTCTTTATCTGTGACCACAGGCGGATATGTTAGTCGGATTTTCAATTTCATCCTGCGATCTCTTGGTGGAATCTGACACTTCAACCACTAAGCTATAACCGCTCCACAATCGTTTTGTTTATACAACAGAGCATCTGTTTTGTACAACTAAACGTATTTGTTTACGGGGAATTCCCTTTGTTGTCCGTACAAAGGTTACGTTCTACTGAAATAGATTTTTTAGTACACCGTTAAATGTTCTAGTAGGATTGATAGAAGCTTTGTGTGGGGACGATTGTATCTGTAAATGCGATACAGTAAGCTAATATTGAATTTTATGTGTTTTCGTTTAAAGGTACAGTCAGAAACAAAAGTTGCTGAACGATAAAAAAAATTCAAAAAATTATATTACATTAACCCTTGTTGCCCTTTTTTAAATGTTCAAATATAGGTGTATTCTGACTCTGTTACACCTTCAGGTACCACCAGTAAAGAATATTTAATACGACTCACACACAGCTATCTAATATTTTACTCCCAAATTTTCCTCCTACTTACAAATAACTATGTTACACTACGAATCACCCCATATATCCGTGGCTATAAGTCTCTCGCTGTGCCTTCGGAAGTAGTTACGTTCAAACCGGTATTTTCCACCGATTTGATGGGCTCGTGCCGACCCACCCGCTATTAAAGGCGTGATGATAGCGTCGATACAAATCGCGTAATATTATGGGAAGCACGGCATCGCCTTAATGTCTAAGATTCGTATAGATTACGATCGATTTTTCTATGTGAGGTGGAAATTTGCAACTGTTGTGAGTCATTACAGCTTCGAGTCACGATTAGAGCTACTTGAGTGAAACAGGAAGCAAGAACAGGTTAATAAAGCGTTTATTTTAAATATAGAACACTTCAGAAAAAAAATTTGCTATTATGAAATGTGAAGCAAGAAAAGGCGAACAATACATCGTATTTTTGAATTTAGAAAATATTTCGGCATCAAAAATTTGAAAAACGATGCTTCGTTTTTCAAAGCAAGCAAGAAAGAAGCAAGAAAATATAAATAAAGTAGTATCTTATTTTTAAATATAGAATACTCTAAGGTTGGAACACTTTAGAGAATTTGAAACACGAAATAAGAATAGGTTAAATAAGTACCTACTGATTTATTGTAATGTTCAGCGGGATAAATACATTTCTCAAGAACAAAACACAACAATTACAACCCTAAATCCGCAATAATTGTACAATAACCAATAACGCATTGTTTCATTTAAACGCTATTAATTAAACAAACTAGCCAACACGAAACACCAACAAATACTAAATTAATTTCCTTCAGTTTCGGTCAACCCTACGTCTGCGCGCGGGTCGAAATGTCCCGTCGACCAAAACTTGCAATAACCGTAATAAATTACAATCCAATCCAAGTTGGTCTAATAAGACGTCTTGCGAGGATTTCATTGGTGAGGGTGCCTACGGCTTGTTTAGAATGTTAGATAATCATTAATTTAATTGAGTTCCCAAACACTTCGTATTAAACTAGTACTGATATAATGTCACCGGGTTTGAGGTTTGGCGCTTCGATGCCCAAAGGATGTTAGTTTTAGATTTGTTAGAATTTGAATAGAACAACATTTTAATTGAACAAAGGATTTCAGAAAACTAATTTACATTAAGGTATTATTCTTAGGATGGATATCAAGTTTCAATTTCAGTACATCCTTGTAAGCAAGTCGGTAGACAAGTATAAAAAGGATAAATAATCTCAAATTTCGTGTTACATAGTAAAGGTTCATTTTATATAGCGAGATAAGATTGTTTTTTAATTACGTATATTATCACCGTTAGACATAACTTAAAACAGATATGGGTATATGAACATTGATTAATATGACTTAGTCACTTTATCAGTAAGAAAATTACGACTAATTTTTATCCCTAAAGAAAATGTAAGTATATAAAAATGGTACCACCGAGTTATTTTTCGCTGTGCTGACTAGAATGAAATTTACAAAAGACGTAAAAGTAAATATACACAATGGCCTTTAGCAAAAGAATGCACGCCTGGGGCGTTTGTACATAGCTTTTTACATCAAACAATCGACAAACAGAAACACTTAAATTCAAAGTGCACTAGAAAATAATTTCGCTGGAAAATTATTCACGAAAAAAACCATCAGACGAAAAATTGTACTCCTAAAAACCATTACCACACATACTGCGGTGCATTGAAGCAAAGTGGAGTGTGGGGGCGCGTTGAAGTGGTGGGGGACGAGACAGGAAAGGGGGATCTAGACGGGGGAATAATCCCGTAATTATCGGCTTAACTCGAGACGACATTTGCAGGTGGGACGTTCAGGTGTACCTTACGTAAGGCATTTTAGGGTTACATTGACAAACGTTGCATTGCTGATAATTGATTTATCGGATGCTTGGGAGTAATGCGGTTGATTTTGAGAGCTTTTGGCGAAAAGAAGAGCTTTGGGGGTGTCGATTTGTTTGTGTGACACGTGGGGTGGGTGGGATCTGGTTGGTATAAGCCGTTTATGACCACCGTAAACGGCTTTTGCCGACACAGTTCCCATCCAACCCTAATGAAACATTTATCATCGTGTAAACTACGATATACAATTTGTTATGTTTTTAATACTTCAATGGTCTTCTTCATCCTAGCGTTTATTGTTTATTCCCAGTCGCATCCGAAGCTTAATATTTCAATGGTAAACATGTTAATATTTCAAATTCAGGTTGTGTTTGGACCTTGTGAGCAAGTCAAGTGAGTCAACGTAAACCCCTCCAATTCTACCAATGTGTTTCATCCGCAGAAAAGAGGAAGGAACAATAGAAAAATGTGACTTAACATTATTTGTTTATTTTCTATAGAACTACAATTTTGATCATTTCATTTCCAATAATCCAAGAAAGATTTAGGCCCGTATTCTACGTAGAACGATACTCAGTCCTGTCAATTTATCTGAGGACAGATTGTATAGACAATCTGTCAAATTCGTCAATCTGTCTATATAAACTGAGTACCATTCTAGAATTCGGGTTTTTATGTGCGTGATATTGCAGGTACATTCCAACTGAAGTCTAAGCGAAATATCTTGGTAAATTATTCCTATATAAACAAAAGTATAGAAGTACCTTACTCTGAACACAATTTTCAATAGATCTAAAAATAAACTTATCACTTCGCAAAAAGACCGCCAGAGGCACAGTAAAGACTTCCTTTTGTAATTTTTTGCCTACACAAAATTTTCAAGTAATTTTCGTTTGTAACAACCAACTCCCACGCTAAATTGTGAGGTAACACAGTTCTGTTTACTTTTCATAAAGGATATCTGTGATTTTAACTGCCCCGGGAAGGCTGGGATAGCTGGGAAGGCTGGCTGTTGAAGGGTTATGCCGGTGTTTGGCTGTTTTGGGGTAAATTTTGACCGGCCTTGGATTGACTTTATAACGAGGAGTGGTAGTCATGTTTTGATTGTGATATAATCTGATGGGCTCGGATTAAAAGCGAAAACGGAAGAACTGAATCGGGAAATGTTTAGATTGTGATAATAAAGTCGTTTGTTTTCTGGGAAATGGAGCGGGAAAACAACCTTCGGGGATAAAAGACTTGGGAGTAATTAGGACTGTGTTTTTTAAGCGAATCCTATTAACATAATACATACATACATAAATACTCACGCCTGTAAATCCCCGAAGGGGTAGGCAGAGGTGTATTAACACCCACATTTCGCCAACTATGATTTTCGGTCCCACGTAATAGAGGGAGAGCCTATTGTCGTCAAGCGGGCACTTAGTCATATCAATATAATGATTATATTATTAAAGTTTGTAATGACATTTACCTAGATGTTTGCCGCCAAGCCACACCACTACTATTTACGACTATCTCATAAACTAACAAGCTTTTAAGCAGCAACATTTACCACATCGTTACGACACACCCAAAAGGGGTAAGCAGTGTGATTAAACTCGCGTTAGCACTGCAAATAACTCTAAAGTGAGATGAGAAACGTTCAACAGTTGTACGTTAGTTGCTAAACTGTCTGCATATGTATCTTTGGTTAAAGCTTTAAAATGGAGGCACTGTATTATTTTAATCCCCTACCAATGGATTACGATAATACAAGGCAAGGGCGTTATCCAGGTGAGATAACGGTCAAACGCGGGGATAAGCAGTGATCCTATAATAATTTAAATAACATTCACATTTCGCTATTAATTTTTTACGACCAGGGGCCCTAGACAAAGTGACATTCTATTGATGGAATCGGGCTGAAGCGAACCATTTTTAAGGTTTTAACAATGGATTTCGGGACATTGCGGTGGTTATAGTAATAATGATCAGTTAAATAATGTATTTCGAGTCACAAAGACTCAAATTTCATAAAAAAAATATAGTTATATTAATGATTTATGTCAATTTCATACTACAATTAGCGATTCCACTGGTGTTTTCGCCAATAGAATGTCACTTTGTCTATGGCCCCAGGCAGGCCTCCGTCACTCGCCCGTAGCTGCGGAGATAAGCACCTACAATGCGCCAAACCCCTGAGTTGTTATAGCAGTGGGGGCCGGCGCGCGACGGCGAGCACACGCGTGACGTAATTTGCGTATTGTGATCGCATCATATTGGGATCGCAATACAAATATGTCGAAATTTACAAATAAAGAACTCTAAATTCTCTTTTTTAAATTAGAAGAGCGTAAAATGTAAGTTTTTACTATTTTTATGCACAGATTACTTTTTGATGAATAGTACCAAAGCCATTACGTTCTATATAGTCGACACCTTCGTATTATTTATGTATGTAGGTAGTTAAATAACTAAATCGTCGTGAACTTACGACATTGGTACTTACCTATTATAGGCCTACCTATAATAATGAGTTCGTAAGAACTAAAAATTGTTCTGTAGGTACTTATTTTGAAACAAGTATGTATTTATGTCGTGCTGGTATTTTAATGACTACCTAGTTTATTTAATTTGTATTAGTACCGCACCTACTACATGATGAATGATGATCATCGAAAGATTTATATCGGTGAACGCCGTAGAAAATTTACTGAACATGATACTATTGCAAAAAGCTATTAACTTGCATAAAATGTACTTATTTCATCGTTTCATTCAAAGTTTCGTTTCAACCAAGGTCAAGGCACAGCGAAAGTGGCCGCCGGCGCCTCCTTCTGCGAGCAAGTAATGCTCGTGAAGGAGGCGGCGGAGCGGGAGCGAAGGAGAATAGCAGTCCTTGCGGCCCGCGAAGAGCGGAGGAGTATCGCAAGCCGCGCGGCCCGCGACGAGCGGTGGCAACTCGGGCGTCGGAGGTCGCAGAATGACCTCCGTCCCCCATGAGCGCAGGCCTGGGGGTGACGGGTGGGGCAGCCTGTCAGCCTAGCAGAAGCAGGCCGCGGCGGCGGCTCGCATTGTGTGCCTCCCCGTGCCCGGGGGCGAGTTGGGGACTCTGTGGTCCCCACACCGGAAGAGGGCCAGATCAAGAGATATGGTCCTGGGTCGGCCGGGGTGCGAGGAATATGGCTATGACAATCTCACCTCCGGCAACTGACAGCCCACAGACGGCGTGCGTTATAGTCGGTTCGAGTCCGACATAACCTCCTCCTCCGGCTCCGGCGGGGGAGTATCCGTGGGGATTTTTCGCACGATAAAAAAAGGCACAGCGAACGTGTGTTGGGCTGTGTTCGACTAGGTTCGGCTGTACTCGTACCTCAGTTGCCCACACTCATCGCTGCATTTTGACGCGAACAATTATCATTATTTTTATTATTATAACACCCAGTCATTTTTGCGTCGGGGGTTACAAAATGAATAGTGATTGTAAACATTTTATCGGATTGTTTTATATTATTCTCTGACAAGGTGACAACCCTAACACACAAGTTGGCGGCGTTGGATATTCGGAACAATGGGCGATTCCAAGAAAATATCGTAGGTTAATATAACGGCGGCTTTCGTCAATAATAAAGGAGTGCAACTTCTGTACGTAGTACTATTACTTATTCTGTGCCCCAGGCGTTTTGTAGAATAGAATTCCAATTGTATGGGATGTGACGTACCTAGGTATATGACAGGCGTCAATGAATGTTTAGAAACACTAGCACACTATAAATATAGTGTGACGAGATTCACACTACATTCACAGCTCGTGGTAGGGGTGTACAACAATTGGGGCCTGTTGAAATAATTCTGTAGGTGGAGAACTTTTCAGACGTTCATGACAGGCGGGATTTGTGCTGGCAGACGAGGCTGAAAGCTGCTGGAAACTCATGTTGTACGTGTTATGAACAAATATAAACGATGACAGATCCCTTCTGGATGAAGCATACCATTTTATTAAGTATGTATTCAATCGTAGTTTGGCTTTTTATTTCTGTTTTCAGCGTGAATGTACCATGAATACCTATTTATTACTTATGCGATAGTGATTGGGTAAAGACTACTAAGAATTCAATTTATGTTACATTTATACAATGATGGTTTATAATACATCATTGCATTGATACATTAAAATATATTTATAGAGAGGGACTAAAGATAATGAGAATAACTTAATGCTAACTTTTTTTTTTTACATAAAACCCGAAAAGTTGGTAGAAAGTGAACTAAAGTTGTTTATATTAATGGTTTTAATCGGACTCGGATTAAATCGGACGATCTCTAAGATAGGTCTTAAGAGATCGTCCGATTTATTAATAAATATGTAATAAAGAAAACCAAGATGTCATTTTTTATCATTAACACGGCACAAGCCATTTAGCGTTAATGCTCTACAGAATTATTTCAATTACAACGCATTAATCGGAAATGTACGATATTTTTTTATCAACCTATAGACTAATGTAGAAACACGAAAAGGCACAAAGCTGGCGCATAACGTGAGTTTGATGATCGGATGACTTGCAGCATCTAGCCCACACTAAGTCTATGACCGTTCACCTTGAAGTTTCACTTTAAAAATTTAATATAACGGTACCTTCATCAAAGAGGCTTTTATTAAGCCTATTATTATCGCCGTTGTATCATTAATTGTCTTAAAAAGGCCTTTCCGTGTGTCCATTTATCAAAACGACTTCGTCGTCTTTTATAATTTAAGATGGCCACCTTGATGAAACATTTATCATATTTCGTTAATAGTTCGTATCGTGTATGACAGCCTCTGTGGCATGGCGGTAGTGAAGACGCAGGAGGCGCGGCTTCGATTCCCGCTCAGTGTAAATATTTGCATGTATGAAGGCTCAGAGAATGATGTACCAAGAAAACTATTAATCGCATTAACCTATATCCAGCTGATGTCTGTCACATCAAACCACCTATAAGACGTTGTGAACATCTGGAATGGAGGTCCACATCATCTAGACTTCTCCCTAGTTTCTTACTATCCAGCAGGGTGTAGTCAATTGATAACCTGAATTAAAAAAAAAAGGAAACTGAACTTGAAGCTTGAACTTTACAGAGGGGGGTTTGTGTCCAGCAGGATAAAACTTCCAAATCTCCATAGTACTAACATTAATTACCTAATGAAGCTATTTACATTGTGAATGGGCACTGGACATAGTCCTTTATTTACCTTTGGGTACCCTGGAAGCCATAAGGCGGGTAGCCAAGATTAGTTTAACTGAAACATTGGTCAACACCCTTGACCGATATTTTTTGGAAAAATTTTATAACCAAAATTGCTAATTTTTCCCTTCAAATAGGAGTGATAGAGTATGGTCCACGTTGATGGTGTATGGTCTTGGTTGGATTTGTAGGATAAGGCAAAGAGAGAAACAGAAAAAATTTTAGCTTGTCGAGCTGTGGGTCAAATGCGCTAGCCAATAACTGCAGACATTGTCATACAAACTTAGCATAAAAAACCGGTGCTTTAGAACGAATAAATGTAACAGAATATTGGACATATTGTATTAAATCTATCGAAAACCAACGTACGCCATACTTAAAATGATTTCCGTGTAAACTCGGGATACTTATAGCTGAACGAATTTAATACCGTATTCAAACAATGTTAATAACCTAATCAAAACTTCAATGAACTTTAAACCTAGTTCACTTACAATAAAGTCTATTTTCGTAGTTGGATATTTTAAGATCAGGTGAAACCGATGGCTTGTATGTCATTGTAGATTGTTACGGTTGAGTAATGCGGCCGAGGCGAGGAATTAGATGGGTGGGCGTTTATGGATTATGGTGATATTTTATAGAAATTTTGTATTAGTGGCTCAAGGCTGAATTTAATAACAACGTTTTAGTGGCTAATAACTCTAAGAGTGTTTCGCTTTACTCCAGCTCGTAAAAAGCACCCTAGGGAAATTTATTGGGTGGGAATTACTGGGAATTTAGTCCATGCTCATTTGAGGGATTTTTTTGTTGTACATTGTAATCTTAATGTGTCGGAATCCCAACACTTCGTAATTAGACACGCGTCTGTTCAAATTCGAAAGGATGTATTCATCGTGACATATATCTCGGACCTAAATGTGCTTTATACGCGCAATACATGTTTCTTGGGTGTCTTTTGAGAATGTCATGGAGTGCTACTGTGGTGGATGAGATCAAATTCACCAAGCATAGATTATTACAAAACAATCCACGGGCGCCAGGTCCTCGTTTGTCACGCGATTTAGGTCAAGATACGTGTCCCTAGGTATATATACTTAGTGGACAAACGATATAAGTATAGATCTTTTTATATAAAGTTGTATGAAAAGGTGTAGTATACTTATATCCTTTCTCGACTGTGCATGTGCATGTTCCATTTTCACCATTATCTAACATCATACATACATATACTCACATCTCATGTATCATCATCATCATCTTAGCGTAGTTCCCAGTGGCATTTGAAACTTTTGAATAGGTTGGATTCTGGGCTGGGTTTACTGGACCCCATCAAGACTTACGAGACCAAGTCAATACACTACTGTTGAAAGAAAATGCTCTGTCGCCGGTTTTCCTTTTGGGTGGTCCCATAAAAGCCGGATAAGCCAAACTAAAAGGAGCAAGCGATCTAGGAATGAACGTAATTGCTATTATTTCGTGATTGCTTGCTTCTTGAGTGGAGACCGCGAGAAGTAAAACGGAACGTGGGACACCCCCTAGCCAGGTGGACTGACGACCTGCGAAAGGTGGCTGGGACGGACTGGATGCGGAGGGTGGAGGATCGGCTACCGTGGCGCATATTGGGAGAGGCCTATGTCCAGCAGTGGACTGCAATAGGCTAATTGATTGATTGATAGGCTCGCTTCTACTTAAATACGAAAATATGTATGCTCCCTTTGCAGATTTTCCAAGTGTAACAGTCAGGTTTCAGAGAACTGGTACTTGATTCTTACCTGTAACAAGAAAAAGCATAAATTAGAGTGTGTAGGTAACATCACATAAGACTTTATACAACTAAAAGGACCTTTAGATAAGCTAGAAACTTATTAACTTAATTTTTATACTGTGCTTAGTATGAGTAGCTATCTTATAATAACATTATATCGAGATAATGAAATGAATAAATAACACCAAACTCTTTCACGTACAGCGTAAGGTCAGCAAAAGAATAAATATAACGGGTCCGTTTTTATACAAATACAGACGAGTGCGTACGTCTTGAAAATACTTTGTATATTGTATATCAAAATGAATACTAGGTAAGTCTTCAGCTAATAGTATCTGTATAACGTACCGGCAAAGAGAATAAAAAGGTTTTACTGATCAATTCTGCATTTTTAATTATTTAACAACAATGTTATTAGCATTTGAGATCTTAAAACTGCTACACTACTTGTAGGAAAATATTGTAAACCCTGAAATGAATGACTGAAATACATTTCCTTACAAAAAAGTACATTTGTATAGCATAAAACTTTTATTAGCGTCTATTTCCTCGCAAGCTTCTTGCATAGCAAAATAAAAAATAATGAAAAATGTAGATGTACGTAACACTAAATGTAAATGTAACTTCAGAGCTTCATAAATGCTCTTATTTAGATGAATAAATAAACATACACGATATTGAGGTAATATTTTATATGTGCCTTATTAAAATACATCATATACAGGCTGTTCAGAAAAGACTATTCAACTTCAAGAGGCCACAAAATAGCAGTATTTTTATGTAAGTAAAGTGTTTATAAGAGTTTAAAAATTGATAATTTTTTTTATATTACATACCCAGTGTCGTAAAGTACTATTTAATGATAAATTAAGTGATTTGGCATTATGTTTTTAAAGCTGATCGATTTTTTTACTTAGCTACTTTATGTTTAACTTAAGACTACTGAGTATAAAAATCCAAAACTGGTAAAATTTGTGTTTCGAATACACAAAATTTGATTTACATTTTGAATTTATAGAAAATTGTAATACCGCAATTGTTTCGCGAGAATTAATACAACTATCTCCTCACTTAATGCTCGGTTAATATCGAATTTCGAAATACTGAAAAAAATCTATTTGCATTAGTGCGCACCCAGCGTTAAGCACCTGTCTGGCACATATTGCAACAGGTCGTATTCCTTCTCCGAATAAATTATTTTCATTCTTTCTCTCTTTTCTATTGTTTAAAGTGCACTAGCGTTGGATAAAATGTTTAATGGATCAGACATTTGAATTTTGAGCAGTGAATTTTTTGACAACATGCTGTACTTCACATGTCAATAGTTTTTCTAAATTTGAATGTGAATATGTATTTCAATTGTAGGTTTATAAAGCGTCCATGATACAAATATAAAATACTTAGAAGATTGTAAATATATGAAAAAAAAAATCGACAGATAGTCGATCAACTTTTAATTGCATTATTGACATTCATATTTATGTTTAACTTTGGCGATTGAAAAATGGCGCAAATATTCCATTGCTTGGCCCTTTTTGTCACAGTACAGCATTACCTGTAGCATTTCTAACCATAATAAATCTCACCTTATATATAACCCATAATATGATTAAATAATTTCATTTCTAATTACTATAAGTACGTTGGTAAGGCTAATATGGTTAAAATAAACCTACATGGTGGATAATTTGTATTCATATTAAGCCTGTAATAAACAATTTGATCTCTTCTTGTGTGAAATGTTTAACCAACCAGTCTCAAAACAATTTATATTTCATCCTTATTGCGACGAAAGAGCAGGTTTGTTCCCATCACAAAACATACGATGCTGTAGGTCTTTCACTAATCCATATTAATGATTTCTTAAAACCCACCGTGGCATTAAATGGAAGGTTGAACTGTACTGAACGCGTTTTTCGTTTCAGAACAGGAATTTTTGATACGTACATACTATAATTTATCAAAGTTTGTGAAAAACAAAATATAATTAATTATATCTCAGTACACTTGCGTTGTAAGTGTTAAGATATTATTGGTTAGATGTGTGTTGATAAATTAATGAAATGGAGCAACTATCAAGGCTGTTAGGAACCACTATTTAAGGATCGTCTGTGCCTCCTGGACTTCTTCCTAGCTTCTTACCATACAACGAGATGATAATCACCAATTGATGATGACCTAGTTCCGCGGACAAGAGCTTGTTGACTATGACAACTAAGTACCTTGGTGCATATTACTTGTAGATAATCCCATCCAATATAATAATCTCGGATTATTCGCCGAATAAAATAAATTCAGTCAGAGGATTCAATCTACTGTAGCCTTTTCCGAGAATAGAAATACGAGTGATAAGGACAAAACCCTTCGAGCTATTGCCTCTTTACTCCCAAAATAATGCGCATTATATTTAAAAGACTTATCCCATTTACATGAGATTGTATAGAAATTTGCAAACTTGCTTTAAAATTTCATGCAATGATTTGCACACAAGATGATTTCATGAGAAAGAAGTTTACTGCCATCCAACCTTGTAAGGATCAAAATACTGGACGATCATCATATAATCTACATAATAATTATGTCTCCTGCTCGCAATCATTCTAAGATATCGGTGGATCTCAATGTATTCTGTACACGACACACACAAAATTCTTTATTAATATTTTCTCTCCATATTAAATAACTCAGTAATTTTATTACAACGCCCAATAATGTTTTACATATATTAATAGCAACAAACAACTTTCAAAAAGTATAAATTAATGATTGAATTAATATAACACGAAAACAGGCAATTAAAACCGAAACATCAGGTAGCGCGAATATAAATCAACGAATTATTAATTATATTCAGTTTTGTACCTTTTTTGTCAACGCTACAAAGGGCTAAGAGCTGCCTCTACATCATAATGATGCATGGCGTCTACAGCTTTCGTACATTATTAATTACAAAACGAGTGACAGAGGCAAGTGTAACAAAGTGTGTAGGAGTAAAAGAGATGGCAGTACTAGGGATTGACCAAGTTGTTTCTCCAGGCCACAAGTTTCGTTAAGTTTCGGACAGCGCGGGGTCGTGATAAGGACAAAACGTGTAGACTCGTGTGGTCGAGACCCAACTTTGAGGGTAGACGAATGTTTATTTCAATAGGATGAACTTAGATTCGTTGCATCATTAATTGAAGTGAAACTTGTATCTAATAGAATATGTTGGGGCACATTAGCGAATGTTGTACAATTAGACAAATGCTCAATGTGAGGGTAGCTTGTTTTCCCTTTAAGAAACTTTTGGCTGGTTTCGGAATTGAGAGATTTAAGTTGAGTCTCGTCAGTCTACTTACGCATTATTTTTTTTTTATATATTAGGACACGTCAAATTGACTTCACCTCGCTTGATGGTAAGCTGAAGGCAAAGTCTCGAAAAAGAGAGTCACCATTATAGACACGTACCATGTTACAATGGTGGCACTCAGCTTGGCGGCCTCATCACATTACACACACTTATGTCTCACTTTCAAGCCTGTACACCTACCAATTGACAGACGACGCTCTGACGCTGTTCCCTCTCATAGGTAGTTGCTCCCACAAAAGCGTTACTCGAACCTGTTCTGAATGACAGTTTGCTCACTAGAACCCATACGCTATAAATCCTTCATGGGAACCAGTTACGTAGAAGTATGAAAATATACTTCATGGAAACCAGTTACGTAGACGTATTAAAAAAGCCTTCAAGGAAACCGGTTACGAAACTCCGGTTTCCTAGACGGCCGAAGCGGAACTAGTGCTTAGTTTGGGCCTAGATAGGGCTTGTTTATCCCTTTAACACTAAAAACTTAAAACCATATTATGTCTTCTGTCCGTAAATTGCTGTATCCTTTCTATTTCGATTGCGGAGCCATTTTCGGCAATGGGTTTGTAAGCCATTTCTCATCGAGTAACTATATTTCATCCATGCATTCCATACATCTATGAATTGTGTATTTTGATGTTTTAGCTTTTAGCCAAATTGGAGCGTGGGCTGTTCGCCATCATTGCTCGCCATATTATGATTGGGTTTCGTTTTATTTACAAATGTTTTATGGGATGGTTTCTGTAAACTTTATAACTTGATGCAAACGATGGTGAAGATTAAGACACGTTGCATTAGAAACTCTATTGCTTATACAATAAGAAATTAAGGACTGGATGCGGAAGGCGGAGGATCGGCAAACGTGGCGCATATTGGGAGAGGCCTATGTCAAGCAGTGCATGCGTGTTGCATGCGTGTTGTATGTATGTTGTATGCATATTTCATACCTACATATTGCATGCTAGTTAGGTCTCTATCTAATTCCCACAGACAGACACGCTTCGTCTCGGCTTTATACTTCCGTTATCAACCCAATATAGTTATTTGTCATAATTATTAGACACTTTAGTTAATACAAAAAAGTAATTCAGTTACATTACAAAGAAAGCATTTTCTTTCTATATTTCATACCATTTTCATATGTATCTTAATCATTACATAGTAATTTAGGTATTCCTCAGAGAAAACAAAATTAGATTTTTTATGCTCTATACATTTGACACTCGCATTTGTGATATTGTCATATTAAGAAATATTTTTTGTTACACATTACTTCTATAATATTTATGTGGACACATTTTAGAGTATTTCTGTTCTAAATTATATTTAAGTAGCTGTTACCTACGGCTTTGCCCGTGTGGATATTTGACCCCGTTCCCACTGCCCATGGTACCCTATTCCAAGGATAAAACGTAGCCTATTTATTATTCCAGCCTAAATAATCTATTCCTGTACTTACCGATGTGCATCACCAGGGGAGTCACACTCGTGCTGTCGACCCTGTAAGAACAGAGATATTCTGTGCCGTCAGTGCAGAAGACAAAGATGGACACGCTTTTTGAGTTCCCACTGACAGCACAGAAACTCTCCAGTGAGCTCTGGCTACCCTACTCATCGTCGGGAACAGAACATGAGGTTATTATGGCCGCGGTATTCTATAGGGCGAAGGTACTTCCCCAGTCGTACTGCTCAATTGGGACGAGAATACCGTCGTTGTCTACCTTTGTAGAAAACTAAATTTAGTCTCGACTCTATCCCTCATGAGTTGAATTTACTTTTTAAACGCAATGATCATCAATTTTGTTGGTAGAAGTATTTGTTTACCCTTTAGGTAAAAGAGACAGGAATAACTTGAAACGCTGAGGGCATTTCACAGCCGACCTGGTCCTTTCATAGTGTCGGTTCGATGCCCGGGAGAAATAGAGCGGCAAATTATATAGGCAGCCACCCCAGAGCCGCCCTTAGACAATTGTGTTACTCGATACGTGGTATAGCCGATATGGGTCACTTTGAATTTTTATGTAAATCAATAGGGTATTGCATAGACTTATAGTATAACGTTTTTGAGAAATACGTATTTACTGTAAGGTATTTTATGTTTTCTGGTGTTTAGGGTACGTATCATCACGCGCTAATCTACATCTACACTAATATTATAAAGAGGAAAGATTTGTACCTATTTTTGTATGTTTGTAATGAATAGGCTCCGAAACTACTATACCGATTTCAATAATTCTTTCACCTATAGAAAGCTACACTATCTGGGAGTAACATAGGCTATATAACATCACGCTACTACTAAAGGGAGCGGAGCAGTGAGCATAAATGTCAATAAATCGGGCAGATTTCCATACATTAAAGTTGGACCGGAATCCGAATTCCACGCGGGCGGAGCCGCAAGCAACAGCTAGTGATGATATAAAGTTTTAAATGGCAAAGAAAAACGGTCCATGGATGGCAAATGGTTACCGTGGCCTGTAGACGTTTGCAACGCCAGGGGTATCATACTGGTACTGCTGACCGTGTAAGAACCTTCTGATGCCCTTCTTGAAGAACCCCATATCGTAGTCAATTGAGAAAACCACGGCAGGGAGATCATTCCACAGCTTGAGTATGCGTGGAGTGAAGTTCCTCCCATATATCACTTACGCACTGTTTTAAGTCGCGACGTGTAAGGATGAATTCCCTGCCGGTGGCCAGAGCGGTGCAATGATAGAATAATATAGCCATCTGTCTGTCTGTCTTTATGTCTCTCTGTCTGTCTGTCTGTTATGATTTCACGCCTAAACCACTGAACCGATTTTGATGGACTGAAATTTGGTATACGTTAGACTCACCTGTTATCTGTTATGTACCGAATATTACACCCCCTACTAATATTATAAATACGAAAGTAACTGTCTGTCTGTCTGTTAGGCTTTCACGCCTAAACCACTGAGCCGATGACTGAGACCAGACCTTGGGAAAAGACATAGGTTATGTTTGGTCGCGATAACCGACATCCACGCGGGCGGAGCCACGAGCATAGGCTAGTAAGAAAAAACTTGTCCGATCAGAACAAATCAGTTTTTGTCACCAAATTAATATGCACTAAATCGAATGCGATCGTTGTGAGATAAAGATATTAACATAAAATTAAAATTAAGTGCCTTACAAGCATTTACAAGCGCGATTCAGAATGATAGATTAGACTGTACTTCAGGACATCGACCGTAAACAAAACCGTATAAAAAGCTTGTTATCTCAATCTACAGATTTGATTAATCAAATATTATTCTAATCTCGACATTATAATAATCTTTGTATGCTTCTAATATTATACATATGAAAGTTTTGTGAAGATGCTTGTTAGTCGATCACGCTCAAACGGCTGGATCTGGCTTAAATTTTGTTCTAGGATAGATTTATAGTTACAAGTTGTGATGCGACTGTCATCTGACTTACACAACCTACTGACTCCAATTACCCGTAACGAAGGAATGCAACAAAGGGGTTTCACTGTATTAAGAGTGGTCACCCATCCTACGACTAACCTTTGTGGTATTGCTTAGCCTTGAAATTATCATCTATACCTCGGGACACGTATCTTGGACCTAAATTGCGAGACAAACGATGGCATGGTGCTGGCGGATTGATTTGTAACATTCTGATTGGTAAACTTGAGCTCATCCACCGCAGTAGCATCCCGTGTTGTCCTCAAAAGATACCCAATAAACGTGTACTGAGCGTATAAAACACATTTTAAGTCCCAGATATATATCTCAAGCAATACCTACCTGCCTTAGTCCCAATTATTTGGGGTCGCTACATATCATCTTCACAGAAGTCAGTTCGATTTCCTTCAGTAATATGCTACATAAAATTAAAGTCCCACGAAAACCACGAACAGAACGTACCTACTCTATTTTTTAAATCATACCATGCCATGCCAAAGTACAACATAACACCAATAGGTACCACTCGGTACCGTTCATAGTACAGTTACGTCACCGATATGGTACAAAATAAATCCATTAAAATCTCCAACATATCGTACACATAATTTACATAAACAGCACCATAGTTCCAAGTGCAATATATCATAGTAGAGTGAACCTGGTGTGTACCATGAGTGATGGTAAAACTATGGCGTTACAGTACTGATTTACTGCTGTTCCGTTGAAATAGTTTGGTGGGGCATACTGTCGTGGAGGAATGCGAGCATGTTGGATGATAAATTGGGTTAACTGTGTGTAAAATAAGTTTTTCTTAGAAAGTGACGACGCCTTTAGTGTCCTGAAGCAAATATTATAATACTTATAATAAATTGGAAAAAGCGAAATCCCTATCCCTACTAATATTATAAATGTGAAAGTAACTCTGTCTGTCTATCTGTCTGTCTGTCTGTCTGTCTGTCTGTCTCGCTTTCACGCCCAAACCACTTAACCGATTTTGATGAAAATTGGTATAGGTGTAGATTAGACCTTGAGAAAGGACATAGGCTATGTTTGGTCGCGATAACCGACATCCACGCGGGCGGAGCCGCGGGAAAAAGCTAGTCATATATATAATACTAACTGATGCTCGCGGCCCTGCTCGCGTGGATGTCGGTTCGCGACAAAACATAGCCTTTTCCAAGGTTTGGTATCAGTCATCAGCTCAATGGTTTAGACGTGAAAGCGTAACAGACAGACAGACAGTTACTTTCGCATTTATAATATCAGTAAGGATGTAAAATTTAGGCATAACAGGTAAGTCTAGCGTATACCAGCACGAACCATCTTGTATGGTTTGGGGAGGACTGTACAACTATTTTTATAAAACGCAGGTGCATAGTAAGCTCACAATCCATCTGAAGGTAAGCGGTTATCGTTACCTACAAAAACTCGCTACACCGATACCAAACTTTCATCATGTTAGCTTTGTTCCCGGTTACATCAGAGGCTTACAGCTGGAAGCCCGTGGTCCACTTCTGTCTCCTATTTTTTGGTTTGGATTCTTTAACTTTTATGGGAGCGACTTCCATGTGATCTCCCAACCCCAAAGAATGTGCCAAAACCTTGTCCCTCATACCTTAGTCAAGCACACAAACCATCTTAAAGAAAACGTTTACCGAAACTTTTTATCGCTTGCTACACCAATCCAATACTCGATTTTCAGGTAGTTTCCACTTCTATGGATGAATACTTTCACCAAATTTACATATCTGAAGCGGTGTTTGAGTTATATAAGTTATGTATATCAGGGTTACAATGTGTACGTTCAGGCATGACTGAAGGTACGAAGAGAAGGCGGTTACTCTGATTTACTACTGTTAAACCGGATCGCATAGTTTAATGGTACACACGGGTGATCGGGCGCGATGACATGTTGGAGTGATAGTATTTACTTATGAATATTTCCTTTACATTATTTTTATGTTTGATAAATATGTATTAAGGTTTTGGATATCATATGAGAGGTTGATCTCAGAGAGGATACCAAAGTTTAATCGTTTGCAACTTACATACTCCCCGTCCCCGGATCTTCATCGGCAAACCAAACGTCGGTCGCGTATAATGTGTGCTCCCAGAATAAGTTGCCGCTGAACTTACGTCCGACCGAAGTTAGGCTGTACGCTATGACGCGACGTTATTTCGACCTAGTGTGTCGTCAGTAGTATAAAAGTTTGCATGCTGATAGATCGCTTATAAATTTATTCATTCATTTTTATCATCATTTTCATTTCAATATAAGTTTTATATATCAGGCACACAAATGAATGTAACAGGAGAATGCTAGTACGATTAAATCTATTGACATAGGTACTATTACAACTTTCAGTAGCATCAAGAAAAATAAAAATCTCATATCAATAGGAAACCAGAACCACAACAAAGTAATGAAATACATAAACAAAAATATTTCACAATAATACCATAAAACACAATAAAATTTTATGTTAACGCCTTTCTATAAACATCAATCACAAATCACCTATAAATTTAGAAGTACTTAATTATAGTTTTACCGACATTCTTGCTATTTAAGATACCAGTTTAAAAATTTTATAACCTACATCATAAAATTTCGAACAATAGTTTTATTAGCAGTAGTTTGATATCGCTAAGCGTTCTTTACGACCGTGTGTCAGATATTTAAGCTAGGTTTAACGACCCCTTAAGCTCCACGGATGCCGGTACAGTCGACACCAGATATAATACGCTTGATGTACGATTGATTAGGTGGAGCTAAGACTGTCAACTTAGGTGGTGGATTAGAGTGATTATCATTTTCAATAACAATATTAGCATAATGCATTAAGTAGTCACACCTTGATACTGTCTAGGGATAATAAACATTTATTGGTGTATCTTAAAAAGTTGCAGACATATTTGTGTGCGCGTTATTTCCCACTGACATTATTGTAATATCTTGAGAGGGTAGCCTACGTCAGAAGAATGTTTATCAGTCAACGGGTGTACGGCTTCTTTCTACGAAACCAGTTCCGTAGGAAGAAAAAAACCTCTTTGTACGTAACTGGTTTCGTGGCAAGAGAAATAATTCTTCTCACGTAACCAGTTACGTAGCATGGTTTCGTCGGCGGCCGAAGGGGGCTTGCAGGGTGGCTCTTTGACTTGGGCTCCGATGGGACCAAGTAAAGATCTAATTTGTTTGAAGTAAAGTACATATTTACTTTTTCAAAAACAATCTTCGCACTAGGAATTTTTTCTTTGAACGGGAAGACGCACATACAGGCTCAAATTAATTATTATTTTTATTTATATTTACATAAAAAGGAAATAAAAAAGAAACAAACTGTACCAAGACATCATTTCAATACAATATCGTCAAATATGAATACGTCATCTGTATGACTGTACAGTACATGCATTATCGGAAACGATTGCATTGTTGTTCGCCCATTGTATGTTAACGCCGATGTAATGATAGGCTAGCAGACACATTATCTGATCTACGGTGTTTTGTTAATGTAATTCTATTTGATTATGAAATTGTCGCATTTCACTAATATCATTTTTGTGCTTAACTGTACATGTTCGTACACACAGATAAAATGTTATGACAACTTTTTGATTACTGTTTTTTTTATTGTACACTTATGTACATGGCATTTTATACAAATTAGTGAGACATTATGTACAATCGCGAGCTTATTCAAATTCAAGTCTCAAAGAACTGTGCAATACATTTCTTCTTTACAATTCACACCCTTATAAAGTAAGATAGTTAGGCAGAGATGTCTTATATGAAATTTTCTAGTTCTTAAATTCACGTACCCAATAGGCGACTTTATTATTAGCTGATCTCATTACTTACCCGACTATATTAAAAAGGTAGATAGTGGTTACAACAAAACTAATAATACGAAATTATTCGATGTCAAAGTAACAATAATGACTTTTTTTTGGTCAAAATTAAATTCAAATTAATTTATTCGTTGCAACAATGGCCGACGAGATAACCCCATTACGTAAATCGAAGTACTTTAAATCTTCCGTCTTTAAATAGTCGTAATTCTAAAACCCTTTCTCCTTCATCCAACCACACATAATTCGACAGAACCCAACCACCTCCCGCACTTCATACCAAACGGCTCTTTAGCAAAAGAGGCGTAACCTCCCAAACAGGGGCGAACAATCAAAAGGGAGCTATTACGAATAATGGGCTTTATAGCACCCACAATAGTACCATAACGTCCTATGTAAAGGACACTAATGAAGAAATTAATTATTGCCTAACAAAAGGTATCATTCATTACCTGTTCCCATCAGATCTCAATTCGCGGAAAGTTTTCTACAATGGTGGTCCTGGCAAGAATTTATTGCGGGTAACAAAGGAGACGGCACTGAAAGGTATACCTAACTATAAGGTAGGTAAAAGGTGTGAATAACGACGGGTCGCTGCGTAAGAATGAGTAAAGGAAAATTTAGGTTTCAAATCTTGATCGATTTTCTAATCTACTGTGTGTGTTATACTTATATCATACATAACTAAGGATTGAAACGAAACCACTTTTTACCCGACTGCTGAAGAAAGGAGTGTTTTTTTATACCACTTAGGTGGCCTAAGCCTAACCTAAATGGTTACCGTTACCTATGGACGAGTGCAACACCAGGGGAGTCACACTCGTGCTGCCATTCAAAACAGAGAGATTCTGTGCCTTCAGCGAATGCCATATGAAATGATATTAATAATAATAATAGTCAGGTCAGTCTTAGGATGGGTGTTCGATCTAACACATCAAGACTTCTTCGTGTTTTACGATCACTTTGAGCTGTCGCTGCGTCTATTCCAGTTGGCATACGAACATAGACTTGTGACATTAGTTACGTGTACTTGGAGCCCTAAAAAGTTCCACAACAAGATCTAGGTAACTAAAGAACTTCGAAATGGCCAGTGGGTTTTGAAGGTCAGTGGTCAGTCAGAATAGAGTCAGTCGCTTCACGGAAAATATCGAAGTTCTGCCGTACAAGTTTTGGATGCAAGCAAAATTAGCACTCAAGTGAAAAATGTTTTCAAAAAGAAAGTAAATAAGAATGTTTACCCACACCCTAGATCCCATATTACAAGCTATGCTTAGTCTATATCTAGATGGCATTGTGTGATATGTCATACAATATTTATTATCTGTATCTTTTTGTAAATAACTCTCGATATACGCGCTCGCGACGCCGTGAATCATTTTTAATTGCTTCCATCTTGAGTCAAGATAGAACCGTCCCAGTGTGACATTTAATACTAATCTCTTTCTCCATCTCACTCAAGCGCAGGCGAGGAATATCCATCTATCTATAATAGTAAATTAGTTGTGTCTGTAGTGTCTGTACATTGAACACATTAAAAAAAATGGGTTAGATATATTAAATTAACGACTCTGAACTTAATTTTTGGGAATTCTTTTCAGTTTCTTTGCAAAAACCACTGAACGGATATTCATGCGGTTTTTTTTTGTAATTTGAAAGGTCTTATTCAGACTTAAATCTATCGAATGTTTGATCGCAATTGGTTTACATGCATATTACTGGGACGGAATTTTTGCTGACCTTTGACCTTTGTCAGCTGTTTACCTACACGCGCACTTGAAATGATACAGAAGTAGAAATATACTTACAATTCTCTGGAAATCTTTGCTTGCACTTACACACAGTATACACGCACATCACTTTTTAACAATATATTATTGCAAATACACATAAATTTAAAGAAAAATGAATTAAAACACAGCACATCTCACTTGCAAAATTTGGGTAGAACAAGAGATATGACGAAATGTCGTGATAACCGATAACCACTCTCAGGGGCTTTTCTTAATGAATATTTTCTTTGAGAAAAAGACTTATAGGAAGCGAACTGGTCAACGTTAAGGTACTGCGATAAGATACGGATAGTAAACACATAGGAGACATATTATCTCTGTAATCAACAAATTTAAAACTCACAGACTTATTGAAGACTCTAAATATGAAGACTGAAAGATTCCAAACGATTCGGTCTACTTCCCTACGGGTGGAACCTGGACATCAGCTAGTTTTGCTAGCAGATTAGAATAATATATGTTTGTGTGTATGGTATCCTTAATATCCTGTACAACGATGGCTAGACAGTGATACTGTCGGATGCATATCACTTGATAGATCTCGTCGGATGTTAGACGATCTCTCTGAGAAAGCCCACTAGGAAGGGATATTTTCGTAGCTAGGTATTTAAGTTAGAATTGATGTTTTGTTAAGATTATTTGGGGTAAGTAAGATTTGTTATAATTTCACCAGAATTGTGTGAAATAAAATGTTATTGTATTTTTACGAGAATTGACGCGATTGGTATGTACAGTCAGTATCAGATCCTTAATACCAAGGTATTAGGAGCAAGTCAAACTGTTTTATTTATTAAATTGGTATTATCGTCCAAACTAAAGGTATGTACCAAATATCAAAACAATCAGGAACTTTGTGGTAAATAAACCATTTAGGAATTATCTGCCGAGCCCGTCAAGTTAAGGTCCACCATTTTATGATCGGAAGATAGGGTGAATTGTAGATTTAACCCTATCTTCTTCCCAAAACATAAAATTTGGTTGCTTTAGCTCCAAAAAGCCGTATCGTCCCCAAAAGTGTAAATAAAGACCCCAACAATACTGCCCGCATTAGTAAATACAGCAGTAGCACTCATTACATCCAATTAATAACCAGCTTCTTTTACAAGAACTGATTCATCGTCGATTTTGCTAATAAGGGTCCTAAGGACCCCACCCTTTAAACTAAACGTTTTATGACTCACTAATTAATAAACCATTAAAAGCAAATAAGCGAACCGTGAAACATTTTGACAAATATTGCGAAGAAACTTCTTATAATCAATCAAAGGGGGTACTGTGGTACCCCTAATGAGTTCGTTAACCCCTAGACTTGTTCGTTGCGCAGATTCAGGATTAATTACCGCTTGGATGCAATTCGTTTCATTCCCCCTTAGGCGACAACCAGTCATTAGATCGGTTGTCGCAAACGTATTGATTGATTGGATTTTCTTGGAGCTTTTGCTTTTTCATTACGACGTAGATTTTGATTATGATTGTTTTTCCTTTTGATAGGGAGAATTATTATTGTTATAAATGAGGGCACGCAGGGGTGATGAAAGTTGCTGCTTTGCCTGAAGTCCTCGGTGCAATTCAGTACGGAAACGTTCGAGTAATGTCATCGTAGAAACGATCTTTGTACTTCCTTCTCTTTTTCGTTCCGTTCTCTTATTAAAGAGTAGTTTTGGCTTTCACGGGAATGACTGTTCCTGAACTAGAGAGCAAAGTCTGCACTAGCACTAGTCCAACTATCAAGGTGTAACTATATCTGCTTGTAGGTGGAATTGACCCAACCCAGCCGATACCGGGCTCAAACCCCTAAAATCTTAGTGGGGCCCTATTTTTTGTGTTACCGAAATATGCTTTATGATATTCAGGTACTGCAAATTTGTATAAACCTCGATAACCGCTTATCATTATCAATTACGCCACGAGTTTGTTTGCCACCTCAATACTATAAAAACTCGAATCCAAAACGACCAATCAAAATCATACGAGTGCTCTGTCAATTAAGCCACCCGAGGACATCTATAAATATACCGGTCTATATCCACTAAAACTACAGATAAACTATATAATTAACTGTTCATAGATAAAAAGAGCTTTAGAAGAGCGAAAAAAAATCTACCCTACTATATCTGTGGTGAAATCATCCCTCTGAGGAGTGATTTATTTTCCGGGATGGGAAAGTTCCCAGAGAGGTGTCCAGGTGTGGGAGATTTAGTGCCGAACACACGTTATAGGTACGTGTAATAGTACCATCCAATTAGTTGGTGGGTACTGTGGGCAGCGATTTTCTGTGGCTAAAATTAGTATTTAGGCTTCTTGAAATAAAACCACTTTTTTATTGGATACTATTGCGATTTATTTGCATATAAACATAATCATGCATGTAAATCCTCGAAGGGGTGAGCAGAGGTGTATTATCGCTTATTTATTTTGTAACAATTTATTTGGTATTTACATTTAGACCGGGCGTTTCGGTTAAAGTAGTTTTATTTCAATTTCTGATTATCGCATAAACTTCAGACAGTATAACTTAGGCTTTTTATAAACACGTTATTAACACATAATTAAAAAACATTCAGACGAATTGAGAACCTCCCCCTTTTTTTGAAGTTGGTTAAAAAAAATTGAACTGTTGCGGGATAGTAAGTAGCTGTTGTCTGTGGCTTCACCCGAGTGAAATAATGACACATTCCTTCAGCTTACCATCAGGTGAAATATTTAACTTCGCCTGATGGTAAGCTGAAGGAATGTGTGCCATGTCCTATATAAAGAAAAAATGCAGGAAAATATTCCCGGCATAAAAAGGATGGATGAATAGATATTTGTTATGTATTCATGCAAAAATGTTTTAATCTATTAAACCCAGTAAAGTAAGTCTAGATCTCGGTTCCTTTCATCGGTAAAATCCGCTCTTATTAACTCGACATTACTTTTTCGAATATTATAAACTAGCTTTTGCCTGCGGCTCCGCCCGCGTGGATGTCGGTTATCGCGACCAAACACAGCCTATGTCCTTTCTCAAGGTCTAAACTACCCCTATACCAAAATTCATCAAAATCGGTTCAGCGGTTTAGGCGTGAAAGCGTAACAGACAGACAGATAGAGTTACTTTCACATTTATAATATTAGTATGGATGTGAAAGATTTTGATGACGTTTGTTATTCAATCATTCGTAAACTTTTGAACACATTTGGATGAAACTTGGGACATAGATAGACCATTTCTTGGATTAACAATTTTCAGCCTAGGATCGTGTATGTGTGGGGAAAGGGAATAAGGAAAATACTACACGGGCGAAGCCGCAGGATTCACCAACTGTACTCCCCCATAAATTTGCCAATAAAACTATATTACCGATATGATTTTACACCCATAGGTATTTTTATAATACTTTTCATGGGAAGCGATAAACGATGGTTTTATGTCTGGGCGTGAAATAATTAGAGTGGAAGCCATACATTGTGTTTTATAGTGGAGATACGAGGTATTTTCAGCGTTTTGGGGTAGTGGGTTCGATCGTTAAATGCGTAATGTTGCTAAGATTGCTTTGTTTTAAGACATGCGATGGACAGCACGAATAGGTAAGTTCAAGGATGTTAAGTAGCAGTATGCTGCCTTTCGGAATGAACTGTTTTTTTTTTATATAGGAAACGTCAATTTGACTTCGCCTCGCCTGATGGTAAGCTAGCAAAGTCTCTGAAAAAAGGGTCACCATTACAGACATGTACCATGTTCCCAAGCGACTACAATATGGGGTACTTCAAGAAGGGCATTAGAAGGTTTTTTCAGGGTCGGCAGCACGAGTGTGACGCCCCTGGTGGTGCAAACGTCCATAGGCCACGGTAACCACTTTCCTTCAGGTGGGCCGTGTGCTTGTCTGCCACCTAAGTGGTATAAAAAAAATGCTACTTTTATAAAGTTACGTAATAGTACGCTGCCTTTTGTTAAGTTTATAATGTGACTATGCTTAAAACAGATGAACTGCTAAATAAACTACACAATTCGCAGTATTTTTATATCACTTAGGTGGCAGACATGCAGACGGTCTACCTGATGGAAAGTGGCTAGCTTAGCCTATGGACGTGTACAACATCAGGGGCGTCATACTCGTGCTGTCAACCATGTAGAAACCTTCTAATGCCTCTTGAAGAACCTCATATTGCAGTCGCTTGAAAAAACCACAGCAAGGAGTTCATTTGACAGCTATATTCCGATACCCGCTATAAATTTCGCAAATTTTGAACTTGTGACCACTGACTTTTCAGTCGGAGTCTCTACTGCAGTACCACAGAGTACTAACTACTAATAAATCGTGTTGTTATTAAAATTACTTGGCATTTAGAAGATATTTCTTTCCACTTCTTGATTCATACCAAATATCTACCTAAAAGGGGAATCTGACAAGAATATAACAAACTAGCTGACCCGGCGAACTTCGTACCGCCATATTTTCCGCCCGCGTGGTATTTTGACCCCGATTTATCAGTATTTCTCTACAATATTATGCATGTATTATACATATAAACCTTCCTCTTGAATCACTCTATCTACTAAAAAAAAACGCTTCAAAATCCGTTGCGTAGTTTTGAAGATTTAAGGATACATAGGGACGGACAGACAGCGACAGCGACTTTGTTTTATAATATGTAGTGATTTTATCCCCAGGAAATCAAATCAGAACAGTTCGTATTAATTAAGGTAATCACATAACAATACTCCTGACAGACATTAACGAACTTTGGGCGTAGACTTGAGCACTGCCTGATGTCACGCGACACACGCGAAGCCACGGAGCATTACCTAGTTAACAAATACGTCACACTCTGTCTCCTATTCAGTGTTCACTTCACCTAGTTGTAAGTCTAATTAGTGCTCGCTGCCAGCCTCAATCTACGCCATCTTGTGTGTGACAAGTCATGGGATATAGCGATAAATGAAAATACTTTTAGCGAAACTTGGTTGCCATGACGGAAAATGGATTACAGCTTGGCAACTGGTTGCGTAATAAGAGGAAACATACTTCTATCGCAACCAGTTGTTATCAAAGGAAAACATTCTTCCGTCGCAACTGGTTGTGAATCACAGTTGCATAGACGGCCGAAGAGGATTTTTTAAAGACTTTCTATCTCATAATATAGTCTAGTCTTCTTCATCCTAGCGTTAATCCCAGTCGCATCCGAAGCTTCCGCCTCCGAGTCTGAGGTCCAATGATAATAATTGGCAACACAGACTGTCACCTTTTTTCTTATAGTTCGTTAGTATTTTCTAAAATATATGCTTTATTTAATTTCATCTTACTTCAGTTATATATGGAAAGTTTTCCGGGAGTTTTGAATATCTACCAATTAGTACAAAATCTTTTGAAATGTCCCAAACACTACAATCTCAAAGGCATATAAATATGACAGTCTAAATGAAGTAGACCCCTGATTACTCTTTCACAGGCCCCCTCGTTACTATCAACCCTCAGAGCGCGAGAGGAGGGGGAGTTCTAACCAAACTGGTTGGTAATATCTTTGATTATCGGATCGGATAGGTTTTGAAACCGTCTCGTTACTTGTGGCGATCGGTTTGATGTCGGCTTCTTTAGTTAGTTATATTAGTGAGGGTAGTTAGTAATTACGCAGTGAATTGTAAATTTTATAAAATTGAATCTTGAAATATAGCTACATACCTACATTAAGTCTACAAGGGAGAGGAAGACTTAAGAGGACATGGATGAACTATGTGACAGATGACATGGCTAGGAAGGGAGTGAATGTTGAGAGGAATCTAACCAGAGATGAATGGAAAAAGCATATATGTTGCGCCGACCCTAAAGAAATATGGGATAGGGCAAGAGTATGATGAATCATAATTAACATGGTATACGTTTGTGCTTACTAACTATGGGAAACTCTTTTTAAGGTTAGTAATACAATTAGTATTTTTATCCGGCTCGAAGGACCAAACTAGAAAAAAATAATGTTGTTGTCGAATGGAAGAATTAAAAAAAAAAACATTTTCATATATTATTTTGGTATTTTTTCATTCATAAAATGAAATCGGATGATCATAAAACAGCAGCTACAGTTTATCCAATGTTCAAGTTCATATGAATATAAGAAAATAGCAACTAAATGCAGATAGTAATGAAAATTGTGTCTAAATACTCTTAAACAGGAATCACAGCTATACTACTGAATTCCCCCTACAATATCAAGCGCCCCCATAGAACCATACCTAAGTAGGGTACCGAAATATAAACCTTATAAAACATTTTCTCCACCTAACTTTTCTATTCATCCTTTTCACGCGGCTAAATCACCATACACAAAGCCTTTAAAAGCCATACAACCTTTACCAAAATGCCGTACACATATGCCAATCCAAAAATGCCACGGTATTTGAGTTGCCTCCCTATGAGCTAACACAATACATATTTAGGTCGCGGTAATCGATGCTATGTTTTTTACTGTCTTACAAATCTTTCACTTATCCTTTGGGGCGTCAGCGAATTTCTTGCAAGCATTTTGATGATGTGGTTGACGTATTATTTGCTTTCTCGAGATTAATATTATCGACCGGCTCGAAGGACCATTCCAATTGTTATGTGTGGATTTAATCTTATGGCTTGAATTGTGTTACATATTTTTCTGTCTTTGTTTATTAAATCCTTAAGTAAGTATATAGATCATACACTGACTGAATCGATTTTGATGTTTATATCTGTTTTAATATGGTTCTAAATTCATTAAATTTACAATTAGGCTCGGTATTACTGTACGTAACAAATTCAGAAAAAACACATTTTGTTAGCAATGTGTTTAAAACTATTTATTTTCCTAAATAAACTACAAAAGGTTTCTCAAAACGTACGTTGAGTGAATTTGTATAAAACCGTTTCAAAACGGGACATCAATTAGGTTTGTGAAGGGTACAAACGTTTTTATTAAATTAGTGTATCACTCAACCCTTTAATATAAACCAGCTGTTGTCCGTGGTTTCACCCGCTTGGATTTTGATCCCGTTCCCGCAACCGCAACCCCCATTCCAAGGACAAAAAGGTCTATATGTTATTTTAGACTAAAATCTATCACTGTTCCCAGCCAAATAGGTTTAGCCGCTAGAGTTTGATTGAGTATCAAACACCGTACAAAAACTCTCACAATTATTGGTTCGACAAAGTTGAAAGCACTTGTAATTTGACTTTTGAGAATTTTAGCTTTCGACTGTAGGCATAATATTACATATAAATTTCTCTAAAGGTTTAGCAACAGTTCTCAAATATTTCAGACTAGTTTAGACTGTATGTTACAGTCTGACTTGAAGCTAAATTCTTATAGAAAACTTGAATTACTTATAATGTTCGCCTTGAAATGGGAGATAGGAGAGACCTGTTCCGGGATAAATTGTCCCTCAAATAAGATATCCATTTAATAAACTCCAAGTTGCCCTATAAACACATCTGAAGCTCTCGACCCAGAAAAAAGTCAGCCGAAAAATATAATGAGCAAACTTTCCCAATTATTATAGTTTGATGATAGTTGAAGAGAAAAAAACGCAACAAAGTTTTATACGTAGGAACTCGTGAACTACGTAGGTTACTCGAACAAGTGGCAGAATGTTCACATTTAGCCTCCATTTCTTTTTATTACCGAAGTAATAAATATTTTTTTGAGAAATGAAGGTAGGTGAAGAAAAAGGTGAGAAAAGTTTTGTGAAGGCTATTGGAGATATACTATATTTCTAAAAAGTATCGAAAATTATGTTATGTAAACATGTCCTTTTCTGTAAGTATATAAATAAATAAGCATACCTATTTACTTTCTTGTAATAACGAAGATACTTTCTTCTTAAGCATAACAAAGTAAAGAAGCTTGTTGTTCGTGTACGTTAAGTTCGTGCTATAAAATGCACACTCGTTGCTGTGCATTATCCTTATAAAATATTCCCGCAGTAATTATACCTAATTTAGCGCAGCAATATTCGTCTCAGCTCTCATATGGCTAAAATTCCCAAATGTACTATAAAACCACTTTTCACAAGGTGTCGCCCCTATAAAGAGCTTTCCCGCGTTAGTTAAAAACGAAATTAATTCAAATATGGCCGACGCGTGGGATTTAACCGCCACAATTTGTATTTCGAACACAAATTGAATTTAGAAATAGTGAGAGACACGACAGACTATCTAACTTAATTTTCTGCCCGAATAGATTCGATTCCGTTACTATTATCTGCACGATAAGGTCGGGTATTGCGTATTTTTCAGTTCGTTAAGAGAAAAAGGATTGTGCAACCGCTTGATTGTTAAGAAAAACACATGGGGTAACGCCGTTAGGGATTCTAACACAATTAATATCAATTTGTACTTTCGAGGGGCCAAGTACAGACATAGAATAGCTAATTTGAAATCAGAAGTGCAATGTTACATCATAAATTAAATAAACTTCAGAGACGAAGAAAGCATTCGTTAAAATATTCAAAAGAAACATCTACACCTCGTTTTTTAGCGATACTTAGTGAGACAAAAGGCTCACCTTGCGAATACAAAAAAGGGAGCATAATACCTGACAGCGTGACATTCACGGAGAAATAATTAACAAAACATACAGAAATGAACCGAGAAGTGCGCCGGCGAAATCTAATTATTTTTGCCGCCATGACAGCCAGATTCCCGCGCTTTTGGCGCGTCCAAAATGGCGGACGAAAATGGCGCTCGAATGGATCCCGCGATGTCAACAACGTAGCGACATTATGAAGCAAGGACACGGCTCCCGACAGCCACTAAGCCTTCGAGCCTCTTATTTATATTTAGTCGCGGGAAATATAGAGGTTTGCAGGAAATTAATTCCCATTTTTTTGCAAGAATATTGTTTAGTGTCAGAACTTGGTTGAGATGTTCATTCGTTTATTGTGGATTATGATAAGCTCTTCATATAAGCTTCTTATTATGATTTAGGCTAAGAGTACGTGTAGAGATACTTACACACGAAGACCTAACCACCAAGGACGAAACAGATATTGTCATAAACTTGGAATGATAAATTAGTCTAGTCAACGTTCATTAGCTAGATATTAAGTGCTTTATGAAAATTCATGAGGCTTTTTCTGCAGTCAACTAAAGTTGTAAAAGCAAATTGATCGTCGAACCTTAATAAAAGTATATTCACAAGTTTGTATAGCGCTCAAATAGAGTACATTCTAAATAAAGGCCAGGTCATGCATGGAAAAGCTAAAGGTGACATACGACAGTGGGAAAGAATTGTGACGGTTTGTGTGTAAGTAGAAAATATAAAAATAATTTAATTTCTCTTCATTCCATATATAGCAAAAACAATTGCAGTTCTAATCAACGTGCAGTGTCCAGCGATGCCCTAGGGTCTTCTTAAAAGAGAACGCTCGCAATTATGAAAACAATATTTCTCTTACTGCATTGACTCGACGAATAAACAGAGGTTCTCCGGCGAATAAACAGGAGGTTCTTCGATGCTCCTCTGAGAGTCATTGTGAGTCACAGAATGTATTAATATGTATGAGTTCCGATGGTGTTCATCGCGGTAACTTTTCGCCAAAGTGGTAATAGAAAAACTTATTCTTTCTGAGCCTTTCTTTTAAATTATTACGGGTATAAGTGTGAATTTTGGGGATGTAAAATCACAAATTCTATTTACAAACTCTATACTCGAGAACTTTTTTGATGTTTCTTCGTCTTGTTCTACATCCGAAAGGCAATGCAGGTTGCTTTTATAGCTTGCGCTTTGGAGTCAGGGATCCGTTTTCTTTTTTCCGTAATTTGGTTTATTTTCGCTTTTAAGAGAAAACTCGGCGCCAATAGCTCATCCATGAACAAGCAGGTCTGCCTTGGGACCCAAAGATCTTTGTGGAGTGTAGTCACAACACCCCCTGATTTAAAAACTGAAACGAGCTTGTGGAATACAATATAAAATATCCTGGCAAAACTTTGGAATTACAAAAATTATATTTAACTTGAGCTGTGTTCTCAGAAAAAGATGATTAACATGAAATTACTCTCCCAGGTAAGAAAACAGCTTTGTTATAAAGCTGTTTCTACTAATAAAGTCCCAAGATCATTGTTACCGAGAACTTCATAATAGTAAAACCTCGTAATGTTTATTTCTTCAATCGCGACACCATTAGCAATAAAAATCACTGTACAGTCTGTACATTAGCGAATCCTGTAGGCATGCCATCACTGTTTAAAAAACTGCAAGAAACAATTTCTTATTAAGCTGTTTTGTGGATCTTAAACGGTAGAGATAATAAGCCTGTTTTTTCACGCAAAAGCGTACACGAATATACTTTAATGAGCGATTAAGGCGAATTTCGAATGGCTCCCTAATAATCGCCCCCTAAATTAAAGGACTTTCTCATTACATACTGAGTTTTAAGAATCGTATTATTTTTGAAATCTTAAATGCCCTCTGTAAAGACAAATGTTGCGGTGGAGAGATCTCCGGTTGAGTATACGAAGTGATCTTCGGTACTTAGAACAGGTTTCGACAATATTTATTGATAAAGAGCCACTATAAAATCAGCTGGTATAACGAAAAGATTGTGATGAGCTAATGATACAGAATCGAAATAATATTACCTGTAGCAAAATTTATAACAAATATGATGGTAAACTAATATTGACGGGTTAATAGAATAAAGACGCAAGTGCATAACAATAGCACATGTGTCTTAGTTAAGCCATCGATGTGTCTAAAAGCGGCAAAAAGGTGTTTGGGTTTCGAAGGTCTTGAGAGGCCTCTTATAGCACATACCTAATAGTTGGCCTATTCATGCGCGGAGTATACTATATCACTAAAATATAACTACCTATTATTGACTGAAGTTAAGTTGAAAGGAAGTTCAAATTGACTTCGATTGGATACCAACATCTAAATGAGCTTAGATCAGTATTTCCAGATCTGTCGAAGTCTTTGTCCAAACAGACTTCGATTATACTAGTATCTACGCAGCATTACCCAAGAAAATATATCAAAGAATACGACAGCATAAGAAAAACAAAATAGGTATTCCACATCCGATATCATTCTGTTCCAATTGAAGACGCTCCAGGCATGTGTGTTATTGATTACAACCTAAAATTACTCGTGTACCCTGGCACACACATATTTTCTGGAATATATTATCTGACGAACTAGGAATACGGTCTTGGAAATATTTTGGGTGGCAACTGGGAGAAGACTGATAAGATTTTTGTTTAACACTTGAATGGTTCCAAACGAATATATAATAAGGTTAAATTGTTCTGCGTGTAACGGAGAAATAAGACCGTAATACATGAGCGAAATAATTTTATGCCGGTAACATAAGACATAAGATAAATGTTTAGATGAAAATGATAATTTCTTGGAAAATATTACTGTAACTAAGGGCAATATAATAACAAGAATTGTAAAAGATATGCCTGAGGTGGTTTTTGTTCGTAAAATAAATGATTACTGAGCGATAGATGTCAAATATTTAAAACAAATGTAGTGAAGACTTTTGGAGTCACTACAAGGTCTCCAGGGCGCCAGTACTTACTTGCAGGTGATCCAGGTACTCTTGTAGATTAATGGATGGGACTCTGAGCGACCAGAAAAGCCCAAAAGGAGAAGTAGTGAGCGGCCCCCGTGCTTTAAGGCAGCATCCTACGATTTTTTCTTTATATTTTGGTCGTCAAATTGACTAATGGATGTCACCGGAATAATGACAAGTGTGGCGATTTCATCTTTATCTCATGTCCAATTTTGCACCACATTTTATGAAAAGAACGCATAAAGTACATAGAATCTGATAGGTATTATATTGTCGGAAGATTACGGGAATTTTCATTAAAATAAAAGTATTTTTAACGGATTATATCGCGATTTTTTTCGTATTATTTTATTATCAACCATTTCTGTAGCTTTCCGCAGGGATAGACAAATTCCAATTGCAATATCCAATATGTGCTAGACGTGTAATACTGAATACCCACCACCAGAACTGGTGGGTATCCTATAGAAAGAAAAGAAAGAAAGAAAGAAAGCAAAGCAAATATCACAATGTACACATTAACTATACAGACCATTCATTCGGATATATAAGAGAGAAACCAAAAAACATTAGAACAATATTGACAAAGGCAAACACTGCCCTGCACTACTATATGCCATAGTTGTTACAAAGTCCATGAGGTCTATGGTCATTTTGTCTATGGTCATTTTGTGATGTAATCTGTATAATCTATGCTATGATATAATATTATCTATGATGCTATGATGCAACTTTTTACCTAATACCTACAAATACATAAACAACAGACACTCATAGCCCCATAGTATTCCATTGTATTCCTAATTCCTCTCTTTGACAAAAAACTAGAGTGTGCAGAGCAGTGCACTGCCCATATCCCCGAGAACGGCTACAATAGGTGCTGCGACATCCCCTCGTAGTGCATTGTGCACCGCAGCGGCCAAAACTGGTCGCTTCTCAGCTTATTGCTGTGATGGAGCGTTCGGTGAAGAACAGACCCACACCCAGCACTGATTTTCGTAGGCGACCATTCGGTGTGGCGACGCATGACGCCATTACGCCATTACGCATTACTATACTGGTTCTATACTGGTAATGTACCATTGTTTTACTAGTAAAATTTTGGCTGAATACTGATTTAATCCAAATTTTTATTGTACAACACAAGTCAGTAAATGTACTGGTAGGTTTTCTATACTGGTACTACACCAGTAATGTACTAAAATTTTACTTGTAAAACAATGGTTTACTAGTAGAATTTTGACTGAATACTGATTTAAAACCAAAATGTCATTGTACAAAGCAAGACAAGCGTAAAATACTACACAACAAAAGTACCTTTATAAATCAGATTCGCTTACAAGCATCAATTGAGACGGCTAAAACAGTTATTTAGTGTTCCAATGAAAGGCCGGGTCACCGAATCGTGTAGAAGGGAGGAATAAAATGTCCATTAGCACCAAATGCATTTATATTCACGACTACGGACTAATTATAGGGGGTGAGTGCCCGTCATAGATTTTAGGGGAAATTCGTGACGGTTCCTTTTGTTGGCCGCGGCACCTATGGGGCCTTTGTGTTCGTGAATGGTGAGGAACTAATAGAAATTGAGTACCTGACTTGATTTATGTTTAGATTTTGATGTGTGACGTTTTTGATACGGTTAATGTTGTTTTTATTTGTTTAAGGGTTCAAATTCTTGTAACAGTTAAAGTAAGAATGGATTTCTGTATGTGGATGTTTAGAACAGAGTTAGATCATAGTCTGGAATAGTTTCATCATCATAGTGTTTTATCTGGTTGCATCCGAGGTATTCACTCTCGTCAACTTTTTTTTTATACAACTTAGGTGATAGACAAGCACACGGCCCACCTGATAGGATAGGTTTACCGTGACCTATGGACATGTGCAAGACCTAGGGCATCATACTCACGCTGCCGATCCTGCAAGAACTTTCTTAGCTGAGTGCCACCATTGTAACATGGTACGTGTCTGTAATGGTGACCCTCTTTTCAGAGACTTTGCCTTCAGCTTACCATCAGGAGAGGCGAAGTCAAATTGACGTGCCTTAGATAAAAAAAACATGTTTTAAGTTTTTATGAGTCTTTTCGAGACGTTTCCAGAAGCTTCTATTTCGGCACAACCCAAAGTTATTATCCATTGATTCTAATGTTTTCTTTTTCAGGCGACTGAACGCTCCTAAGCGTTGTTTCACCAACACATAAAAACAACCTTATCCCTCCCCCCTCCCCTCCCCCAACATTTTTAATACATTAAGGAAGCTATCATCTAAAGGGCCCATCATTGTATCAAATCACCATATTAAGAGAACAAAAGGAATGATAACCGACTGCGCAGAGAGCAGTAATGAGCTTTAATCGTAGGCTGTTTGGTTGATCGACTGGGTAAGATGATATTTTTTTTTGTAAATTTCGTTTAGAAATGCCGTAGGCTGTGATAGTATGCAGGAGCGATGACAGGTTTGAGTCCCTGCCAGGATAGGAAAAAGCTGAGCACTGAGCCACCAACCCAACTTCATCCCTAGGACACTCAAGCTGTGGAATGAACTCCCCGCGATGGTTTTCCCAAGCGACTACTATATGGGGTTCTTCAAGAAGGGTATTAGAGGGTTTATTCAGGGTCGGCAGCACGAGTGTGACGCCCCTGGTGTTGCATACGTCCATAGGCCACGGTAACCACTTTCCATCAGGTGGGCCGTGTGCTTAGTTGCTGAAGCCTAACCAAATTTTCCTATACATCCGTGTTTTTTTCTGATTCCCACAAGAGCTGATTTTCCTCTCTTAATCGACATACCTATATGTTGAAAATTGAGATAGGTAAGTATATCTAATATTAGTCATTTTAGAATCAAACAAAAGGGACTGAAACTTCTCGAGATAATAATTTTATTCAGATTTCATATAGAGATAGGTGTCTAGAAGTAATTAGTCAAGTTCTAAGCAAAAGTACCTGAGTCTAGATTTTGATTTATTGGACAAATGTCTTTGTCAAAGTTATAGGTTCATTCCCTTTTGAATGAAAGAAATATCATTCATTCTACCTATTTTGTCTAACCTGCTATAACATGAGCAAGATTTGAAGAAAAACATGATGAGTCAGGGTAGAAAAAACATATTTTTGGTGAAACAGATTAAGACATGAATTTTAAATTTATTACATTAATAGGAATAAGTATAATGAAATAAGTTCTCATGTACATTAAGTCTCTATAAATAATATTTAAGGACATTCACACAATGCTATCTAGACTGAAAGTTCTATACTGTGCCGAAAGTATGCATAGTTTAACTAGCTTGTGTTACGGGTTCTGAAATGTGGTTAAATACATTTTACACATAGAAACACGCAGACCACTGCAAATATTCATGCATACAAATATTTACACAGAACGGGAATCGAACCCGCGCCCCTTGTGTAGCACTCGAACATTCTACCACTACGCTACATAAGCTGTCAATCCTATCTATATTATGAAATGATCTTAGAATCACGACTCAATTAAAATTAAAATTAACTTCTAATTTTTTAAAGCGAGCTTGTACATATCACTTTACATTTTAACCCCTCACATCCAAATAATCCCACACATTTTATTTACAATCACAACCGTACCCAGCAAACCCGCACGGTAACCACACGGTTGGGAATAACGGGATATAATCTAAGCTTAACACATGGCAAGCGATCTGTCACTTGGTTGATTAATGACCCCCACCTCTCACCCCTCCCTTATCAGATTGGGCCCCATTTTCAAATTGTACACCACTTGATGTCGGGTCTCAAATTTCCTTAATTATCAAGGAAAGGTACCGATCGCAGTTAGTTAGTGTTGAATGAATTATATTTTGGTATGTTATGTTTTTAGTTAATTGGGTTTTCCTGGTTATTTTAATAACTACGTACGTTAATTAGTTTTTTAAATGTTTACATTTTTTTTTACCAAAATACCAGTGTTCCCTCTCAATCCCTTTACTCACTATATGTAAGCTAAATTATTGCTTGTGTTAGGACTGAGTTCACGCTGGTAGTGTAATGGTCAAGATTCGAATCCATGTCCACTCGATCGTAAGGATAATTAACCGTACGATCGACAGGTCATGGGTTCGGGTCCCGAATTCCGTGCAGGGCCATGCCCTTGTACAGCATTTATCTACTACCTACTACCCGCGTCTACTAGATACGTGAATACGAGTATATCTATAAAAGAGTACAAGATGAAGTCTTATTCATACAGACAAACAGGCAGACGAACGTAGAGATGGGCAACGAAGTGATCCTATAAGCGTTTCGTTTTTTTCATCTTAAGGTACGGAAGGGTTACACACATGACGAAACACATACCCGATTTACTTCATTCGCCCTAAAGTACTTCCCTAACACATTAGAACAACACCAGTTGCACTGTAATGTAATTTACCTATGAAGGGGTCATCAGCGCCCCGTACATTACGGGCCCTCGTAACAAAGTAATGAGCAATCACCATCCCCACTTGAATCATTATAACTATCAGTATTGTCATCGAAAGTTGTTAAATTGTATTTAACCGAGTTAAGCCGAGTTAAACCGAACATGTGTGCGTATAAGCGAAAAGTAAAGTGCTTTTGACTTCTCAGTGTATACCACTCACTGATTAATTATACGCACCTTCCTAATAGGTTATATGTTTATATTACTTACGTTTTACGATTCTATAGTTTGATAATAAGAGACGAGTTGAGAAAAAAAAAAGAAAAAAAAATTAACAACAACACCAACAAATTGTGACAGAAATCCCATACCATTCTCGAACGTACCTGTAACAAAATAAAGATCATTGTTAAACAAAGCATATTAGCAGATATTGCATTTCACAATAGACTATTTGTGTTTGTGTGACATAGAATAATTTTCTTCTCATGCTACTACCGTGCCATTACATTATTTTTAATGTTACTGTAATATATTAGAAAAAAAAAAGAAATTGTATTAAATTGCAGGTAGTTACTTAAATTATCTACTAAAAGCTATAATATACTATAGCTATAATTAGATCCAATTATCTTCCAGTTACAAAAAGAAATTATTTATTTCCCTTTTTCTAATTCAATATAAAAATGTACCATCGCCATAGAAACCCCCCGAAGATAAAGTGTACCATCTGAGCTGATCAAATTTTTCCCATTATAATAATTGTCCCATCCAGATATTTCCCCAATAATTATAATAATTACTTAACAAAACCGCCCATTTGATGTAAAAAGGGTCTTTAAAAATAACTGAAATCGTACAAACGAAGCAACATGATATGTGCTCGGGAAGTTGTAAAAATGCAGCCAAGTTGTACCTACTACCTGAATTGTTTTCGTTCATTTTTATTATTCCGTTTTGGTGGTAAGCAAAAACAACAGTAACGGTGTGTATCTTTTGTTGAAAAATAGACAATACAACTAGAAACATGCATTAAAAAGGTTTTGTAATTTATTTTTTAGTTTGATGTAAATATAGATCAATGTTGAATAAGACAGAAGTTGAAAAATGAAAAGAAAGAGTTGATCAGATTTGAAATACTCTTTACTTTTTTTTTATATAGGACACGTCAATTTGACTTCGCCTCGCCTAATGTTAAGCTGAAGACAAAGTCTCTGAAAAGACTTCCTTTTAAATTGATAATTTATTTAGTCATTCCACCCATTTACCTACATAATAGGTTAATTCTACAATTTTACAACTTCAAAATTAAAAATAAGGTAAATGTTTTATAATGTACAAAACAAATAAATGCCGTTTAGTTAATTTAGTTCTTTCGAAATTCCCAGCTATAATTTCTTCACAATTCCGGGAAACTGTTCAAAGAGGGAATCAAATAAATTCCCAAATTTGGGGTGTAATTTGAGAGTAACAGAACAACCATCTGTTCAATTCACACAGTGATTCGTCTCTGATCAGTTTTAAGCCACTCCTCATTACATGTACTCGTATAGGTAATTCATCCATTTATCGTACTTTTTCATTATATTACTCGCTCAGTATTCTCACATAAGGGAGCTGTAACATAGGGCTTCGGTTATATGAGTGTTTTTACTGACATCTATATCTACCTATGCACGATGTATGGTGTCCTATCAAGATGTTTTGGGTTCAACCAACCTCATCTGCCATCGGTATACCTGCTGATTGACGAACGATGCTATGGCACAAACTTTCATATCTGGGTTGAAGGGTCAGACAGCAGTTGCTTCCTTAAAAGTCAAAATAAAAAGGAGGAGTAGGAAAGTGGATCCCAAGCTCCAAACGACAACCTTTGAATGCAATCTGGAATGGCTCCCAGCTCCCAGGTGAAAAAGAAAATACTAACATTAAAATTGATTGTTAAAAAGGTATTCGAAATTAATTGTATTACTAAGTAATAACTAATTTATCTTAACTACTCTCCAAATTAAACACGGCATAACTGTAGCATCGCTAGTTCCGAGTAATATCGCTCTAATATTCGCATGTGTCACCATAACATCGGTTTTCAGCACATATGCGACGAAAATTGACAAAATCTAAACACATGTGCCACTAATCCTGCGAAGTAATACCCGAATCGAATCGTACTAATATCATATCGGCCAAACGAATGTCAGCTTTATTCCGTTGGGATAAAGTCGTTAGACAGTAAACAATTCAAAGTGTAATTAGATGCAATATAAATTTTATTAATGGAGTAAAACAGTTGGTGTAATAAAAGGAAAATATCTGTGTCCATTAACATAATATTGCGTATTTATAACCCCGTTTAGAAATTGTAATGCCCTTTCGTATTGCTTGGTGCCTGAAGCAAGTTATAAAAGACTAAGGAAGATTCTGCTTCGGATGTGATTTGAATTTCGAACGTAATGTCGTGTGAAATAGTTTGAATAGCGAATTCGGTGCCTATTCTTTATGATTTAGAAACTTGGCGGGTTTATTATAGTTTAGTTATAAAGGATCTTAGCAATTAACAATGTTGTGGCCATTAGTGGTCTAACCCTATCCTTATACATGAAATCTGACACAGAGTTAGATCTAACAATCCGGAATATGCCGCGGGAATGGGATCAATATTTCATGCGAACGGAGCTTAATACTGAATAATTCGTTTTGGTAAAGCTACTAATACCTAAATTGTTACGCCGAAAGGTACTTTTACGTATACTTTTTATTTTCTCCAATTATACACCGCTTGTAGTAATATATTATGTTATATCATACGAACAGTACTTAGAAAACAATTAACCGGTATATATCCAGGCAATAAAACCTTACACCAAGGTCTAATCTCAACTAAAGAGACCCTTAAAAACAATTAACTGTGCGAAACTATCCACAGATATTAAAATTAAATTACGATACAGCTGTCTAATAAAACACACACACACATACACACACACATACACACACACACATACACACACATACAAACAGTACAGTAAGCCCCATTAATTGCTGTTCAAAATTACATATTTCAAAGATCACCCCCTATAATCTCCAAATTACGCATTTTATCACGAAGTAGATCGAAGCAGCTATATTGTAGACTTAAGAATTTTGTAGAACTGACAAATACCTATGTGATATATATAAATTACGTATTCTAATCACATATTTGATGCTTATAAAACGTTGATAATTTAGCTAGAAACAACCGCGTTCAGTGGTTTGAGCAAGCACTCTAAATTTAGACTTTTTTAAACGTAGAACTAAACAATAAAACCGTCTGCACAAACAAAAACTGTAAATTAACTTTGTTTGTATGTGGAAATTTTAATTTTCTGGTAATGTTATGTTTGAATAACAATGAATAGTACTCAAAAAGTGTTAAAACAATTAATTTCTCGAATAAAATCACGTTACAGAGTTAGATAAGTGATAGAAATCTAACGATTAAAGTTTATATCCTACTAATATTATAAATGTGAAAGTTTGTGAGAATGGATGTGTGGATGTGTGGATGTTTGTTACTCTTTCACGCATAAACGGCTGGACCGATTTGGTTGAAATTTGGTATGTATATAGGTTATACCCTGGATTAACATATAGGCTATATATCAGCGATGAACGGGATCAGAATTCCACGCGGGCGGAGCCGCGGGCAACAGCTAGTTAACTATAAACCATAGAAATCGACTTGACCACCATAAAATTCCTTATTAGGCCTTTGAAGAGGTATAAAGTGTATGGTGCTAGACTGCGACTAAATCACCTTCGTTATTAAAAGAAACACATTTAGCAAAGCAGTAATTAATTACGTATAAACTCTACAACCTCGAAGAGTTGAATAAATCTGTTAAGCGGTGCTCAAACAAGCAGTTTGAGTTGATGACTAACTGAATAATAAAAGTCACAAATTTTAAAACTGTTACATAACTGTCTCCTTTTTGGTAGCAATTGATACTAACTACGTCACGTGGCACGTCCTATGTTAGCCGTCTCGGCTGCATTTCCTTGAATTTTTAATGTCTCGCCGACGTTTGTGACAGCACGTACCATTTTATAATATTTTATGTATCTAGCTGCTGCACCACGTTCACGACCATTGAGCTGCATTTGAATGTTTATAATGTTAAAGTTATTGGCATCCATCTTCATACAAAGTACGAGATTATAAAATAGTAAATTAGTTGTGTGAGTTGTGTCTATACATTGGAGATTTTTTTTAAAATAATGTTAGTGTAAGATTTGTAATAAATAAATAAATTGGGTATTTTTTTTAAATACTCTACATAAATTCTACTTTAAAAAAAAATACGATTCTGAAGTCTGAACCCATTTTTCTGACTATTCACGATGCGTGATATAATCTATAGACTGCAATTTTTCAGGTAAAATCTAAACTTGGAGAAACAAATTCAATAGTTATTTCTATTGAATTTGTTTCTCCAAGTTTAGATTTTTTGCTTCTACGAGTATATAAATCAACGATACAAGAAGAGATAGATGTGTTACAAGATTTAAACGCTATAATCCTACAAATGTTTGTATAAAAATTATGATGCTTGTATTATAAGATCATTGCGTGCCCATTTGTCTTTGAGTCCCGCTCAAACATTTAATATTTATAACTAAACAGCTAATAAACGTTCTATCAACGTAACTGTAACTCACTACGAGCTTGTTGTCCCCCGGAAATTAAATGTCAAAGATTGTTCAGTTGACAGCGAATGTTATAAAATATTTAAATTTACTGGCAACGTTTTTGTTTACATAATTTTATCGTTACTTATAAAATGGATGCTTTCGTGTCATCCGCGTTTAGTTTGAGTATAATAAGGTTAATAGGAATTGTCATAAGGGTTTTGGCATACTTGATAGCGACACTATCTAAATATTTTGATTCCAATTTGCTTTAAATTGTCCCTTTTCTTTGTAGCCCTCTATAAAAAAGGTATATTTTTTTGTAATTTCACATTTTTACGAATAAATTAACAAATTTTTTGGAGAGGCAGTGTAGGAGTATTGAAATACCGCGCCGGCTAAAGACATGCGCGCTCTAGCACATTTAAAACATAATTTTACAGCTTGAGAATGTTATAATAGCTGTAATATAAGATCTTTTTTGTCGTATCCATATTATTTAGTCCATTAAAATAAATAAAAATTATAAAATAAGAACATGTATACATATTTATACCGCCTTTCAATATTTTTGACAGTTAAATTCTAAATTCAAATAGACGCCATTATAAATAGTGAGATTTTTTTTATTTGTGTAAACCAAATCTTAAATAAAATAGGTACAACTACCCACATTTTTTGTTATCTAGTAGGTATTTGATTCGTTACTGATTTCAAAATTCGAATGATAAATAAATGCATATCTCGAATATTCTCGAAACATACCGAATTCTTTTTTCATTCTACCCTCTTATTTATGCTTGTGTTGTGTTCTTTCTTAGCGAATTTGCATTTGGAATTATAGTGCGTACTCGCCAATTTCGTTAGGGTAATGACTCAAGCGACGCCATTTTTGTGCGGGGTGGTTGTTAGTTTGACGTATTTGTTAAAAGTTTGTTTTATTTACTCAATCTTGTATATTCTCGAAGGAGTAGACAGAGATGGGTATGTTTATTTATACAGCTCTGCGTAAATCCTTGTAAACAATTAAGATTTCTGGGATTTATGGGTATGACTGTGTGTAAGATTAGAATAAGAGAATGACATAAGTACGGATTGACTTCTATTATCTTTTTTTTTATCTTGCAAAAATTCTCCACGGATAACTCCCCCGCCGGAGCCGGAGACGGACTCGAACCGACTAAAACGCACGCCGTCTGTGCCCCGTCGGTTGCCGGAGGTGAGATTGTCGTAGCCATATCCCTCGCACCCCGGCCGACCCAGGGCCATATGTTTTGATCTGGCCTGAACTCTTTTACCTACAGTTATTTGCAAGGAGCGGTCATCGAATCCGCGACCTACGACGCTGCAGTTGAACGGTCCATCGCTACACCATAGAGGCACAATGATATGCTGATATTTAAGTTGAATTGAATTTTCCATTCAGCAAATATTATGAAAATAATCACAGCTAATGGAACAACCATTATGAATAATTTAAGTTACTTTGATGTAACCGAAAAACATTACACAAAGACTAATTACATTACAATTATTACTCTGTGATTTCATTTGATGATGAAATAATTTGTCTTTATTGATATTTTATTGTTTGTGATTGATTAATTGAATAATAAGCGTATTTATTTATGAATATTCTGATGATGTAGCTATTTTTGCGTATGAGTTTACATAAAAAAACTGTGCATGTTTGAAAATAATTATTATCAAATTTTGATCTGAAAAAAGTCAGTATCTGGGACGAGACTAGAATCTGCGATTTTCAATCTTAATTCACGGGAAAACTTAATAGTTAATGTTAAAATAATTATTTATGTCTATGGCAAGTTGAAACATGTTGACCTACCATAACGGTAAAGAGGCGTAACTGTATATGTTATTTAATTCTTTCAGGAATACTTACAGCTAAAATATAGTAGAAGCATACCTAACATATTATTTTTAAGAAAGTTGTGCAGATTAGGAAGTAATATATGGTGTAGGTAAACTATGTAAAATAAACAATTATGTGCGAATGAAATAGTATAATAACCAACAAAACCGTAAATAGCAGTACAATCTAGAAAGTACATTAAATCTTGTCAAACTAGAATGTCATGCAATATTGTACATTACACCTTGACAAAGAATGTCATGCAAAATTGTACATTACATCTTGGCAAAGAATGTCATGCAATACTGTACATTACATCTTGGCAAAGAATGTCATGCAATACTGTACATTACATCTTGGCAAAGAATGTCATGCAATATTGCAGTTTAGGTTGAAATGGCAGTGAAAAATACATCAATATCATGCGCATGGTAAAAACAAAGGGAAAAAGGGAGAAAATGGAAGTGCTAGTGTTCCAAATATTTATAAACCATGGTAGTCCCTTACCATCGGATGTGCTGCGTGGTTGTTTGCTACCTGAAATAGTTAAATAATTATTGTAATCAGGCAGCCAACGGTCCAAACATCAACTAAACATCTCTTTGTAAAACAAACTTACAAAGGAACAACGTTGTACAAAGGACGTGTTACATTGAACGACGACGTGAAATCACGAAAGGGTTAAGTGTATTATTCTCGGGGATAAACCGCGTGTGCAGTGATGACGTCACGTCATTCAAAGAGGATTCATAAAGACTGTATATATGTAATATATATTAGCGCCTGATATCCACAAACGGGTGGGCAGCAGTATTTTTTAAGAGTATTAATAACGAAAATTACTGGCACCCCTTTAATTGCTTCAGCTAAGTTTAATTGCTTATGTTAGGAGTGGGTTTATGTCCGGCCAGGATTCGAATCTGGGAACTCTCGATCGTCAGGTCACCTAATTAAGTTCTAACCACCCACATTTCACAATACTATAATGTAAAACGATTACAATTTCGATTGATTTATATACGTCCCTTGGTCACAGAGAATGGCGAAGCATCCCACGCTTTTAATCTCTAGCCAGACCGAAAACAAAGGCAAAATGTACAGACTTAATCCCAAAAACCGTGTACACAACATAAGAGAAAGATAAAAATATAAATAACCAACGTTTTGATTGATGACCGAATGAAACCTCTAAAACTGCAACCGCAATGTCACAACCCAAAGTTCAATTTTGTATTTCATTGTTTCGTTTTTGTGTCTACCCCTTAACAGATATGGCGGGAACGAGGGACGCATAAATGAATCCAATTTATTTCTTTTATTTTCCGTTTTTTATTTGGCTAAATAAATTGAGGGAATCGGGGAAGGTGGAATTCGCAATGTTGTGATGTTTATGAGGCTGAGTGTACTTAATAGGTTTGAAGGCGATATGTTAATTTTGATTTATATTTTGGAATTCATCTTGACTCATTTTTAATTGTGATTCTACAATTTTTTTTTTTTCAGTGCCATTTTTCGGGAGGCTTGATCGTTATTCAGAACATTTATTTAACTGGACTCAAAGTTATAGCAATATTTTTTACGAATAAAAAGTACCTACTGAATAAATCAAATAAAAAAAATGTTTTAGCAGTATAACTCTCCAATTTGAAATATATAAAAAAAAAGTTTTTTTTCAGTATACCTATAGTACATTTTATGGTAGGCCAAGAGATAAGCAGTTACCTATGCTGTTGGCCAAGGTCAGTCGAAGTATCTGGGATATCTTTTTTAGGGCGTATTAGATTCCCCACCCACCCCAGGCCGTTGTGAGTCGGTTCAAGTTCGATATTCCTACTTCATATCATAGCTCCGAATGTGAAGCTTGTGGGGATATCCACACATAAAAAAGGGCATAGAAATGTAGTATTTTTTCAAATATGTAACATAGTATAAACAGATCAAGGGGGTATCTTCAAAACGTCACAATATCATGTTATTTCGTACTATTAGTAGATACTACCTACATACTATCGTAAAAATAAACGAATACAATATAAATTATATTTATTTTAACACTGTGAGGATATGAATCTGTTGTGCGATGGACCCTGACGTCGACATGGACTGATTCATATTATTTTAGAGATCCTCAGACGTGCTGCCACGAGTATTATAAAAAGAAGTGGGTTGCATTGCAACTCTAACTTTTTAAAATGTGTTTTTTTTATACCACATAAGTGGCAGACTTAGACGACTTAGGACACAGCCCACGCGGCACCACAGACTACAATATTAGCATGCCAAATTACATGCAAATCCGTTTTGTTACTCTGGCGAGATTGACTAACATCCATCCTTATATTCATTCACACTTTCCTATTTATTTAATTAAGATGGTTTAACTTGTACCTTATATATCAAGACAGACTTGAAATTAAAACAAGGCAGATTTTTAAATGTAATGTAAATTCAAAAGTAAAATTGACGTAAAAATAAAATAAAAAAATGCCAAAATGAACATCAAGCAATTTCAGTAAAACGTCTGACTCTTCAAATCACTCAATAAACCCCATAGGAACTGAACTGAAAATCTTATTATCCCATAACATGGAGTAGCAACCTTCATTCCAATTAAAACCACCATCAACAAAAACCACACAAACCATTCATCAAATCGCATACGGAACCCCTCTCAAATCGATGGTGTAATACCATATCGAACTATGAATAATTCTTCCCGTTTCCATGTATCCAGCTTTTCCTTTTAATATACGGAAGATAAATGTAGGGAGACAGAAACTATGATTGATCGCTGGCCAGTTTTAATACGGCCAATACGGCCATGTTGGACAGAGGTCGTTCCATGGGGCTTTTTTTGTTTTCACCATTGCTTTTACATCCATGGGGAAAGGTTTGGAACGGATTTTGGGTGAGGTTTAGGTTTGTGACCACTGATAGTTGTGTTTTTAAATTGTTAGACTGACTTTTAATAGTTTTTATATTTGTAGTTGTGATTGAGCAAGGATTTATGGGACTTATAAAGGCCTATGCAGTCAAATTAACCTTATTAGGCTCTGGTGGAGGTTTTCCTTTTCGGATTGGATGGTCAGTGGGCAGTTACTCCTAGAAAAGCCAAATATGCCAAAACAAAATATAATATCTCAGATGAGACTGGAAATAATGCTGAGACTATAATGATTATGTCTTTGCAAAGTAACTTTAGGGGCTTTCTAATTGCTATATACAGCTAAAAATTGCACTGTCAGGCCAGTATTCTAGAAAAATGCTCAGTTTTAGAATCGACGAGACGACATTGTGAATTTGAACTCTTCTACCGCAAGACGTAAACAACCCATGTGTAATGCGCATATAAAGCACATTTTGTGCACATTTTAGGTCCAACATATATGTTCCGAAAAATATAAACCTATTCACATGACACATTCGTATAGAAACGTTTATACGTAGACGTGTGGGGCAAGTGCGGTCTGCATGGTTAATGCCCAGTTTGCATGTGATTATTGCCGGTGTTGCCCGGTCAATAATACTGAAAGAAAAGTAGGGAGATAGGTATGTAGGGATTGTAGATATCTAATGAATAGGAAATAAATGTTTGATTGTTTGTTTGTATTATGCTCTGCCGATTAAACTTTATCAAGTTATCGCTTGAACTAAAGGTTATGAGAATAGTGCAGTTATTAGACCCGGTAGCTGGTAATCGGAGTCAAGACAGAACAACTTCTACATAAGGAAACTATTAAAATTAGTATTTTGTTTCTACATCATGGTATTTTTTTCTATTAATACTCCTTGTATCTAGTTTATATGATAACTACAACATATCTTTTGTGTTGTCTCATCACTGTCCATCCCAAGGTTGCCTGGAAGAAATCTCTCCCAGCGATAAGGCCGCCCATTGTGCATTAAACTGTATACCTACATGCAAATGCTACCTACTTATCTCTACTGTAAATCTATTGGTGTACTATAAAGGTCTTATCTATCTATTACTTAAAGTTTTTACTACTTAAACTGATACCATAAAAACCACGATATAATTCGTTAAAAATAATTTTATTTCAATTATATTTTATACTAGCTTTTGCCCGCGGCTCAAACATAGCCTATGTCCTTTCTCGAGGTCTAATCTACCCCTATAGGCACCAAATTTCATCAAAATCGGTACAGTGGTTTGGGCGTGACAGACAGACAGACAGACAGAGTTACTTTCACATTTATAATATTAGTAGGGATTGTTTTAATAATTGCAAGTACATTTTAAGTGAGAGCTGCTTCTCCTCCTAACCAAACCCATTAGAAAATAATACCTATCAATAATACATTTCTGAAACCCCTTACAGGAAAACTTACATAGGTAACGTTAATGATACGAAAAGCGTATAATAGCTCTTTCATAATAGAGTCGATATTAATCTAGCTCGCCATTGTGTTGTTACCTTTTGTAATGTAGACATAATTATGTGTCCAGATAATGCTAACGTTATAAGCAATTCAATAAGCTTGATATGCCATTAGCGAGAATGGGTTGGCGTCCCAGTTTTGCACACTCGATTATCATTTTGCGCTTTCCATTCGCCATTTATGCGTGCTGAAATTAAACGATATTACAATATATCTAGTCATATAATCGACCTGTGCCTTTTTTGTTACCTGTGCGTTAAAATTGGCCAAAGTCAAAATTAATTTCTGAAGTTTAAACTAAAGTGCTTTATTTATAACATGCCCTTAACTCTAGGATTTATGATTAAAAGTTTCAAATATCAGTCGTGACTAGATTACCTAATGCACACAATATAATCTAAAACAGATTTTTAATAATAAATTGAAAGTTTTAATTAGAAAACTTATTGAATTAACCTAAATTTTGAAGGACGTTTTGTTAAAATTACTTGTAATTAAAAATCAACTATAATAGAATTAATTACAGGTTTTATTACAGGTAATAATGTCGTCGGTACGGGGAAAGAATTGCTTCTCGCTTTATATTAAGTTATGTGGCAGTTCTCCGCGTGAGTTACAGGCTAAGCAACTTTGTTGATAGAGCCTATTATATAACCCTAGAGATGTTCGCCAGAGTTTTGGCCAACCACATCTAGATAATAACGAAGATCACTAGGTAGAGAAAGCTAGTCTGCGACCTAAGTAGTATGAAAAACAAGCTTCAAGCTTAGGATGTACTCGAGGTCAGGTCAAGTAACATTTATTGTTGGTCATAGGTAGGTACAGAAGATGTTCACAGAATATTGAAGTTAGCTAACTTCTAGTTCTCAAATGGTGAAACATAGCTATGTTTCACCATCTGTGAACACATACAATATTAAATAAAGTTCATGGATGTTCTCACTACCATGGACGCCCAAGATTGTGCGAAGGAGGAAGAGCCGGCAGGCGGACCCTGAGCTCACCTTGACCCTAGATGCAATCAGGAAAATACGTCTCTATGAGGATGAAGACGATATTATACAACATCCCTCTTTTTTGGCGAGGGTTAATGAGCATTGATCAAGTCATTAAATAAGTAATCATTCCAAAGTATTGACCGCATTAGGACAATGATGATGAAAATGACAGAAAGATCATTTTAGCGTCTATAAAAGGTATTCAAATAATTCAAAGGTGCGGCTACTAGGTAGCAATATCAACGTAAGATTTATCACATACAGACGTTAACCTTTGAATATCATTTCGCATTGAACGTACAAATTCGTGATCGGTTTATGCGGAATTATGAAATTTAGCCAACACAGAGTCGCACGAACCAACGAATATCAAAAGTTTACGCCCAACTTTCTTAGAAGTTCCGAAGTCTGCAACTTATCCGACCGCAGTGGAGCGCTGTTTGAAAAATGAATTGTCTGCACTCCAAATATATGGTTTTAGTTTAAACTCTAGCTGGGAATATGGAAAACTTGAGGAAATTCCGTTATTATATTTTTTGTTAGCTTTTTAACAGTATTGGGAAGATTATTTACTGTTTTAGTATCGATTGAATCTGTCTATAAAACAAATTCATCTGAATAAATTAGATGCTCACTCTGCTTCTCAATTAAATTTGTTGTCTATAGTACGCGCCAGTTAGTGTGGCAATAGTTAGTGTAACAATGTTTTTTTATTCACCTCAAGACTAACAGACTAAGACTAACATTACAGGATATTCTCATAATTTGATAGTGTGACATTGTAATATACTTATAGGGTGTCCCAGAATTCAAGAATAGGCCGGCAACAGTTTAGTTTTAATTGATCTCAGAGCCTATCATTTCTGAAAGTTGCAGCTACCCATACCAACTTCAAAATTTAGACCTCATCTATAAAGGTGTCATAAAATGATGGTGTACGAGCAAATAATCAAAATTGTTCTTAGTAAGTATGTAGTATTAATCCTATAGTAATAATACTAGCTTTTTCATTCTGTAACCGAACAGGTGCATCTACAGCATCCATTTATCAAAATACATAAAACACGTCGCATTATTTTTCTTGTACCACTAATAGCGGAAAGAACACACAAACACACATACATCCTTCGCATCATATAAATAACCTCGTTAAGGCTTCAACACATGCAAACGAGAGTCATTATAACGATACCACTGTACACTTCACATACAGAAGTTATAGTCAGATTTATTAAGTGCATTTTTATGCCTATATTCGGATGTCACGCTAGGGACATCAATGCCGGCGGCGGTGTATGCAAAAAGTGTGAAGCAGAAAAAATAAAACAAGACATACAATAACCTATCATGATTAAGTGTATGGGACCCTACAACGGTGTCGCGACTCGCTAATTAATATAAGAGGCTCCTATGAGGTCTAATTGCAGGTGTTCCCGAAAAAGTTTAGATAAGCCAAATCAAGATAAAGAATAGGTGAACAGACCCCGGGCTCTAAACTACAAGTTTTGGACGCAACCGGAGTTAACGCTGCGCTGTAATGATGATGTTAGGAGGTATCATAGTGGTGGCACTAATATTTAATTGTTAAATAAGACAACGATAATAAAAAAAATCAGTAATTTATAGTGATGTGCCGATCATAACTTTGGCCGACTAGCCGACTAGCCGACTATTCGGTTTCTAAACTGCCGACTAATCGGCCGACTAGTCGGCCAAGCCGATCATGGTTACGGGTATTTCCGGAACGTTTCGTTTACAGATCGTTCGCACGAGCCGCACACGCTGATCAATTTTTAAGTTTTAGGTGGACGAAATTCAATTTTCTCAAAATGAAAATAGTTAGAAAAAGCTATCGATACGTGCTTAGGACTATTCTGTACACGTTATGCTATAATTTGTTATTTTCAATAAATTTATTTGTTTCATCAGATAATAAAGCTCAAAGGTACCGACTCCGCAAGTTGTGTAGATAAAATTTCTCTTTACGAAATGTATCTAGTGCAGTTGATTGTCTCTTGTCGTGTAAGTTGTTTACTGAGAGATTCAATAAAAAAGGTATACGTATACAAATTTTCACGCTATTTTTTGTTTCTCAGACTATATCTTTACATATAGGTACATAGAAACTTTAGGTTCTTTAGGACCACCCAACCCTCAGCTATTATAATTAATGGGATTTTCTTGCCTATTTTTGCCCTTCTTGAACAAACTTTATGATTTTTTATATAACAGTGCTCAAACAAAAAATCGATGATGATGATTAAGCAAACAAAATATATGCTATCTGGCATTGTATTATATGCCATTGAAGTGCTAAATTTTACTGTTATGGATAAAAATAAGTTGCAAAATCCTGTTATAGCCTTAGAACTTCAGCCGCTTAAAATTGGACAGCTACTAGACTACTAGAAATTGGATACTACTAAAATGCATTATTATCTAAGGTACACAAACCAGAGAACGGATGAGGCCGGATAGTCGGCGCTCTTTGCCGACTAGTCACCGACTAATCGGCGACTACAAAAGTGGCCGGATAGTCGGCTTTACCGACTAGTCGGCGACTAGTCGGCACATCTCTAGTAATTTACCATTTCAAGTCTAATAATTTAAACATTCACAACGTAGGACTCGACCTGGTACTGTTCTGTGAGTTCCTAAATTCGTGTCCGTGAGCAATGCCTATGTAAGCGTCGCTTGGACATACATTATATGAAGCTTGACTTCTGTACCAATTTGACGTTACGGCGTACACACACAGGGGTACTTAGTCTCCACTGGTGACTGTAATCCAATTCAAGGGGAATGTTTCTTACAACCGCAGTGGAAACGGAAGTCAGGGGGATGAACAGAGCCGCGGTTTAGGGGTGTCTCGCTGGGAGGCGTCCTCGGTGACGTAATAATATATATAATTTGGTTTAATTTAATGTTTCAAATGTACATGTGAGCAGGTAAAATGGAAGAAGACATTTTTTTTTAAATGAGTCATGTTTATTTTGAGTTTATAATGTGAGTTGCGAGTCATGTTAGTTAGTCCCATATCTCACATTATGGGTCATGTTTATGAAAAATTTATCCTACTATCATTATACTGGTAATATCCAAATAAAATAAGGATAAAGCTTTGTATGCAACTGAGTCCGTTCTCGAATGATGATCCATACTAATATTATAAATTCGAAGCTAACCCTGTTACGCTTTCACGCCTAAACCACTGAACCGATTTTGACGAAATTTGGTACAGAGGTAGATTGGACCTTGGCCTTGGGTAAGGGCATAGGCTATGTTCGGTAACGATAACCGACATCCACGCGGGCGGAGCCGCGTGCAACAACTAGTATATTATAAAAACCAACTAACCAATCCAATTTGTTTATTGGATTCGTTAGTTGGTTTTTGAGCTTACTCTTGAGCTTTTAAAATGTTAGTAGATATAGATTATCATAAATTAATAAATATTATAATGTCCCGTTACCTTAGAGTTAGCAATGTATACTCTAAGCCCGTTACTTATTAATGTACTAAAAATAATGTTGTCTGTCGACTTTGACTCTGTCATTGCAGAACATTCTTACTTACTAACCTTCACCTCATAAAGCCGTTCACAGACACAGGGCATGAGCAGAGACCCTTTGAAGATTCTACAGTTAGTACACTGATGTATTTCATGGTCGGGTTAATTCGCTGACTGCGAGTGAACCCGAGTGAATAACTCGTTTGTTTCAAGATGTTAATGATAATTAATATTCGGGCTCGTTTTTGATTTGCTGGTTTTGATAAGATTTGTGTGGAGTTGTTTAGACGGTGATGAATTTAGTTGTGTTTTGATTCGAAAGGAATTTAGAATTTACTGAGCTGTTTATTGTTTGGGGCAAGTCAGACCAACTACTATAATGGCTTTTTTCTTCTTCTCTCTCTCATCCTAGCTTTAATTCCCAGTCGCATCCGAAGCTATTCAGCTCGGAGTCTGGGGTCCGCTTTACCGTCTTAACTACAGATTTGGCTAGACCTCGATATTTTTTCGTGAAGCGATTGCCATCTGACCTCCACAGCCCAATGATAACATTTGGCGATATCGAAGCTTTGCAGCTAGACCGTTGTTTTTGGATTTTTTTAGGGCTCCAACTACCCGTAACGACTGCCATAGATGTTCTTATAGCAACCGGGACCGACGGCTTAACGTGCTCTCCGAGGCACGACCAGACCAATGCAAATACCCATATTTCATGAACACAAATATTTGCACTGAGCGGGGATCGAACCCGCGCCTCCTGCGTAGCGGCCGCGTTTACTACCGCTACGCCACGGAGGCTGTCTGTTTTTTCTTCTTCATCCTAGCGTTAATCCCAGTTGCATCTGAAGCTTTCAACTCGGAGTCTAGCTTTACCAGTCTAACTGCGGATTTGGCTGGACTTCGATATTTTACGTGAAGCAACTTCCATCTGACCTCCACAATCCAATAGCGATATTGGGCGATATCGAAGGCTACTATAATGACTTTTTTATAATGCGGAAATACGGATACGTCCCCGTTGGAGACGGCGGCGTACTTAGGGGTTATGTCGGATTCGAACCTACTAAAACCGCAAGACTACAACCTGACCCGTAACTTTTTGTAGCTGTCATACAGATGACGCCACAAATGTCTAGTTCCAAATTCAAAATTAATTCGCGCACCGCACCGCGGCATAATTTTTGTTCCAAACTGCTTCGTGGACAAGCCATGCGTTTGTATGGTACATTATCAATAGAACTGGCTCCATTAATATCAAGAAAATATCCTTCTACCAGGAGAACATAACAAGCTCACATTCTATAGACAAGACAAGGCACTTCAAAGTACCACCGCAGCGTTCGGTCTGCAACAAAAATTATAAGGTACAGACCAATTAGACCGGTCTCATTGAAAGATAAATTAGCCGAGATTGCAGCTCGCAGTTATAAGTGCCGGAGATACCAGTCATTGGTCGAAGAATTACACCAATATTAACAGCTACTTAACCTGGCTTGGCTTGCATTTTTTCGGTTATATTTTTATCAATGTAAGGCTCACGATTGATATTTAAGTATATCACCAGCGCGTAAGCCATGATGTGGTCTATGATTTTTTTTTAATATAGGATACGTCAATTTGACTTCGCCTCGCCGGATGGTAAGCTGAAGGCAAAGTCTTGGAAAAAGAGGGTCACCATTATAGACATGTACCATGTTACAATGGTGGCACTCAGCTTGACGGCTTTATCAGGTGCTTTTTCATGCCCCGTTTAAAGGACCCGGGACTGTAGGTGGAGGGAAACACGTGGACTGGTAAGGAAGGGAGGAAAAACACGTTTATCTAAAAGGGAGCTATGCTTCTTCTTCATCGAGTCAAAGGCTCATAAAATTTATTAGATTTTGTCAGCCCAATATTTGGCCATGAATACCGCATTGTCCGTTGCCTTACTCAGGTCCTCGTTAGTACAGGTGGAACAGTAGGTAAGGGAGCTATTCACATGAAACTTGAAGAATTCCAGGTTATGACTTGCGGGAAACATAGAATCAGGCAAGAAGTTCCACTCCTTAAGCATAATGAATGCCTTTTCAAAACTTAGCTAGATTCTATAAAAACATTCGCCTTTGTAGAATAATCATCAAAAAAAGGCCTAACTTTTCCATGTATTTAATCCCAAAGTGTCTGATTGATAGCAAGAGGTTTCAATTTAAATATCTCGAGCGGGCACCGAACCTGTTAGACAAAAACACCTGGTATCAATAAAAGTGAATTTGGTAGCTAGTTCTAAACCTTAACGACTCAACCTTAACGAAATAAAAGTACAGCCTTAATAGTTGTTAATGAGGGAGCCATTTATAAATAACTATTAGTATCTGTTAAATTAAATCGTTTTATCAGAATTTAGTGTTTCCCGATACGAGGGGACACCTCTATTCGATCACGGCAGACTGGCGACTTTTTGCAGCGTTCAGTTGCGTTGCAGTCGCTGAACACAAATTATAATAGTTGTTTACAGTTGGTACAAATAATAAGATCACATCAACATGCATAGAAATCAATTAAAAATCCACTTATCATGATTACATTATCAATAATCATCATGTTATTATCATTACTATAGATATTACACAAATAAGCAGGCTCTACCGGGGAACCAAAAACTTACTTTCAGTATTTCTTCCTCTTTCTATATTCTCCTGTTTATCGTATACTCTCTAGAATCTAGATACTATAATATACACGCAACATCACTGATATCACAATCGTTCATTGACTATACTAACTACTTACCTACTATCAGGCCCACCGTGTATTAATTTGTTACTCTTTTAATCTAACACGAGAAATTTCAGTAGCTACTAAGATATTGCAGGGTTTTTTTCCATCCAGTAAACTATCAAATTGAACTTACTCTAAATTACATGTTTCGTACTTAATATAAAAATAAGCTAACGTTATCAAACAATTCTAATATTGACTAGATAAGAAATGACAACAAAGTCGCCAGTCTGCATGCACCATAAATGTTTAACTATTCGAAATCAGATATAACCGGCGGGAACCGGTTCGGGCCTATTCGAAGCGGATCACGCCGGTACGAACTGGTCTAAACCAGATTAATCCAGCCAAGTTCCTCGTATGGTTCTGCTGATTTAGAAACTTGTTTGTTCCTTGGAACTCCCGAGGATTCTGTAGTTGCTGTTTAAGTTAAATTGAAACTAATTTTGGATAACATCGTCCTTTTGTATCTTCGCCTTATCAGATGGAATGTAAGTAAACATTTTGGTTAATTTAGTTTGGACCCTTTCTATTTGAACGTTATGACTGACGTGTTTCCTAGAATGACTAATATTGTTGTTGAACATAAAAGGGAAATATTCCAGGCTTAATACTACTGGGCAGGTTGAATTTAGGAAATACTAACCTCTCATTTAATATCCTTTAAGTACCTATATTTCTTTCGGTTTGTGAGAATGCTACGGACAGTGGCCTCTTCCCTACTCTACTCTCCCTACAACGTTTCTTTGAAGAAAGAAGAAAGAAGAAAGAAAAGCATTTTTATTTTGGTTACTGCAGCACACAAAATAAATTATAAAATAAACACGTTTTAGCAGTTAAAAACAAAAAAATATAGGAAAAACAAAAAATATAGGAGACAAAATTAAATGTTTTTTTTTTCATAGTGGCAACACTGCCCAGCATCAGTATTTCTTTATCCATTTCTTACTGCCCTTTGGAGAACGGTATGTAGGTATAAAAATATGTTACTTTTTTATGTCAATTAGGTGGCAGACTAGTGTCAAGTGTATTTGGCACTACTGGTAGTGTCAAGGGTAAATTTTTTGTACCCTTGACACTACCGGTAGTGCCATGGGGATAGAATTTTACCATTGGGTAGTGCCACGGGGCAGTCACCCACGGCCCACCGCTGATGGAAAGTGGTTACCGTGGCCTATGGTCGTACAATACAATGCTGTTGTTCATGGTTTATAAATTTACCCAAAATATGACACTAATTCCGATGTGTCGAGACTATTATAATCAGAACTTTGTTTACACCTTAGTAGGTACAAGAAATAACACACAAACAAAGATTTTCTTTCACAATACTGTGCTACAACAGTATTGTACTAAACAAAATCTGAATCTACCTCCCAACTTTCAGAATCGCTGAAATATTCTAAAATATACTTGAATACAAACTTGTTCTCAAAACAGGATCTTCGAGCGAATGGACAGTAAACATCCGTAGTTCAAAAGACTTTGCGAGTACAGTCAGCGGCATAAACAAGAGGAATAACACTAGCAAAGAAAATTCTCGCAAGTTCAAAGTAGAAAGTGTAGAAACACAATAAAGTTAGGCCTATATCTTGGGGAATAGCAGTTTAAAAGTATACTTTGGTCTTTTTCGAGTCAATGGCTACGTATTTTCCAGATTTTATCGGCTTAGTCACAGCCACAACGCTTTCCATAGTTCTCAATAGTAGGTACAGGTGGATGGGTACAAGAACTACAAGAGACGAGTAAGCAAGTACGTAATGGGCTGGGATTTGACCACGCAATTGCAGGGCAATTGCGACTAGTTGATATAGCCCCAATATGCCATATTTTCACTGCAGTGGTCGACTTGGGTCTGCAGGTGATCTGATCTATATATACAGGAGAAAAACGTGTAGTGCGTACGAAAATACACACATTTTATACTTTATTTTTTCGATCACATAGGTAAGTATTCGTTGATAATGATGGGATACGATAAAAATATCATCTACTAGCCAGTACGTACTGATTAAAGGATGACGCTCTAGCGAAGTCTTTCCTCTCAAAGTTTCGGGGGGTCAGACAGCAGTTGTTCCATATAAGCCAAGGTTAGCCAATCGATAAGGACAAGCTTTGGATGCAATCGGGTTTGAAGCTCGGATGATGATTGACAGATGACCACATCTTTCCTCTATAATGTCCATAGAATACTATGTAAACAGTTACTGAATGTTAAACCGTCTGACTGTACGTTGTGGTAGAATATGTATTCGCAAATGTCACAGTAAGAGATGCACTTATTTCTACTTAGATAGTTCCAGCTATTTCCAAGTTTTTAAGGTAAATTTATGTGACAAACCTGTAGTCTGTTGATAATGATTGTATCAGGTCAAGCAAGTACGCCTACGTTGGAATATTCGTACTTATACGCTGTTAACTTCAACAGTAAAATTAAACTGTACCTATTTTAGTCAAGGTCTTGACACGCGTCATGTTTTCCCCAAATCTACTACTTTTATAAATGTGAAAGTTTTGAGAGATGTATGGATGTTTGTCCCACGTAATAGGGATCGAGCCTATTGCCGTCAAGCAGACACTGTCATGTGCCGTATGTTTACTGTCGGATGGAGAATAGCTCTATCCTTTAGTCGCATTTTACGAAACCCACGGGAATGCCGTGGTCTTACTCTACTTCACCGGAAACCAGCACGGAACCAAAAATCTTAGTTGTTGGCGAAATGTGCGTCTTTAATACACCTCTGCGTACCCCTTCGGGGATTTACAGACGTGATTGTACGTATGTATGGATGTTTGTTACTGGATAAACCGATCTGAATGCAATTTGGCACAGAGATAGATTATTAGGAGAGTCTAAAATATCATATAGCTTCGATTCCTGTGGGTGACAGAAACCGGATCAATATTTTACGCGGGCATCAGCTTGTACGAAAAATAATCATCTTCAGCGATACATTGTCTTGACAAGGGCAGAACCGATAGCTGAAGCTATTTTTCAATAAGAAACACAGAAACACCTAGACAGCTAATACCATTTATTCAATCTAAAATCTATCCATAATCTCCAGATTTAGGATTAAATTGATTATTAACAACTACCGTAAGCTGTAAATCCCTATTGTTACACACAAGACACCAACATGGATGATTGAATGCTATAGGGATTAAATTTAACATAAATATCTGCATCACAATCATCACAGTTATGTTTGAACCTCTAAAGGAAATCCCGTTTGGCCCCTTTATGCGGGTGAGACAACTGCTTGCCCCCCTCTGACTATTGTTCACTGACCTTTATGATTATCCCTCAGATTATGTTTCAGATTAGATTATAATATTAGTTTGTGAATCTATATTTATGTATACAAAAGTGAAATACCACTGATAAATCACGAAATCTCAGTAAATATCCAAGTCCCAGTCGCCGTCACGGTGTTCCTCTTTGTATCACGCTATGGACCCGGCGACCGCACGGTGAATCCATGGAGTGCTGAGAATCGGATCCCTATAAACTTGAAATTTGGCAGATAGGTTCCTTATAGGGTGTAGACATCGGCTAAATCTAGTGTTATTATATTAGCGGTAAATCTAAGGACTTAGCACTCGAGGTCCGCTTTCTTACTATCAGTGTCGACGGGTCCCTACTCGATTCCTACCGGTTTCCCAATGGTTCGCATAGCTTGTTTTCCACCGGCTTCTCGTTTGAAAATTTTCAGCCTTCGCTAGTGTGCTACTACAGAGAGGAAAGCATGCGTCATAGCCTCGTCAATTAATCAGCAGTTCTACCAGCTTGCAGTTAGAGTATATTTTTTGGTTCCGAAAGTTTTAGTTGCATACACCCTAGTATAACACCTTTTAAAATTAGTGTTATTATGATTACTAATTTCAAACTAGATAGACAGCCATATGTACTTAGGTAAATTTTAGGCTTAACCTAACTCTAGTAAATCTGCCTTCTTCCTATCAACAAGCCTTACTATAGTTAGTAGGACCTTGACTCCAAGTCGCAGATTGGTATGATAATAATCAATTATTGATGGATTTGAGCTCCTCCGCCGCCTTAGCAGCCCGTGCTATCCCCAAAATATACCAAAAAACGTGCATTGTATGAAGTCACTGTGGTCAAGATATCGCCGGAAACAATACACTACAGTTATAATAAAACATAACGCCATAAAATATCTAAGTACATTACCCAGTTTCCCAAAGCGACTACTCGCTTTGCAAACTCTCCCGAAATCAGCTCGCTTTGTATGTGTCTGAATAAGATTGCATCTACAATTGATGTGTGGTTTAAACGTATCTTGATGAGAGTGCAGGTCCCACGGAGATGGCACGGGAATGAAATGCGACTTCGTACACAAACTATGGAGTAAATACAGTTTATGTAAGCTCCGTACGAGTGTAATCTACAGTGAACCAGAAATAACGATATTTGTATTGCTCAGGACATTATCTTAGATGTAAAATGTGTGCTATACGCGCAATACACATTTCTTGGGTGTCTTTTAAGGATATCATGGGGTGCTATTGCGGTGGACGAGCTCAAATTCACCAAGCATAGATTCTTCCTCCTAGGGTTAATAACCCGTCGCATCCGAAGCTTTCAGCTCGGAGTCCGGGGTCCGCTTCACCAGTCATAGCTACAGATTTGGCCAGATCTCGATATTTTCCGTGAAGCGATTGCCATCTGACCTCCACGAACCAATGTCAGCACTAGGCGATATCCAAACTTTGCAGCTAGACTGTTGTTTTTTTTTTTTTGGACTTTTTAGGGCACCAACTACCCGTAACGACTGCCATAGATGTTCTTATGGCAACCGGGACCGACGGCTTACCGTGCTCTCCGAGGCACGACCAGACCAAAGGAAAATACCCATATTTAATGCACACAAATATTTGCACTGAGCGGGGATCGAACCCGCGCCTCCTGCGTAGCGGCCGCGTTCACTACCGCTACGCCACGGAGGCTCTCACCAAGCATAGATTATTACATAACAATCGCGCGCGCCAGGACCTAATGTGTGAAGCGAATGCCATCTGACCTCTACAACCCAATGATTAGGCGATATCGAAGTATTGCAGCTAGACCAGTTGTTGGACTTATTAGGGCTTTAACTCTCCGTAACGACTGCCAGAGATGTTCGTATGGCAACCGGCTTAACGTGTTCTCCGAGGCACAAACAGACCAATGCAAATACCCATATTCATGCATACAAATATTTGCACTGAGCAGGTATCGAACCCACGCCTCCTGTGTAGCGGCCATGTTCACTACCGCCACGGCACAGAGGCTTGAAGAATATACGAAAATAAACTTTTCAATCCAGCAAACAAATCTATTAACAGTGAGTGTTATAACTGTTATCTATAGCTAAAAACACTGTTACACAAAATATACTTAACCCTTAAATGAAATCAAGCCAATCTTTCGACAAATTTTCAGCTTATTACCGTTCTAATAGACGGCAAGAGGCCCGTTAAAAGAGCGTCATCGAGCGAGGAACACAGCAGCGTCCTTGAACAGCCTTCGGATGAGAATTCAACCTTCCACATGTATTATTCAGTAAAGGTTCACCTATATAAACACGCGGGAAAAATTGTGGATCCCATTCTGACGTCAACACCGAAAAAAGTATTAACTGGGTCACTGGATTACTGTTACACTGGACAAGTTGTGAACTTTAGTTTTAAACAAAGGTTTTGGAAGGCAACTAGGGCTGTTTAACCTTAAGACAGATTATATACAGCCCTGATTCAGCCTATACATGGCGAACCAACAGTAGTGCCCGGAAAACGGCAATAGGCTCACCCCTTATTACGTGGGTCCTAATACAATGATTGGTGAAATGTGGGTGTTAATTCACCTCTGCCTAACCCTCCAGGGATAGAGGCGTGATTGTATGTATGTATGTTTTGGATTGCCTTTTTTGCTTGCAGTTGGGTTATTGCGACTTGTAGTGTAGGTGATGAGGTCTCAAATTTGATTTCTGGGTTGGAAAAAGTGTTACTGCGATTTTTTTTTCTTATTTTGTGGTTAGGAAAAAGGACCAGGCTGGTGGTATAATGGTGGTACCCTTTTATGTGGCATAATTGGGAGATAAGAAAACCTTTTTATTTAGATATTCCTTCTTATGCCGCACCATTAAGACCTGGAATTCCTTACCAGTTCACGTGTTTCCCTCCACCTACAGTCCCGGGTCCTTTAAACGAGGCGTGAAAAAACATCAGAAGAGGCCGTCAAGCAGAGTGCCACCATTGTAACATGGTACGTGTCTATAATGGTAACCCTCTTTCCGAAACTTTGCCTTTAGCTTACCATCAGCGAGGGAGTCATTCACCATCTCGCGATCGTCAAATTAGCGAGCGCGCGCGAGTTGGCAAGTTTCGATTTTGAATTATTTTTGTGTCATCAACTCGCGCGTTTGTGAAAATATGACGTATTTGTGTACAGTCAGCTACAAAAACGTTGTAATAGATTAAATTAGGTACCTATTTTAAATGTACAGGATATTTTAGGCTAGCTTCACATGTAACGCGCGTTAACGGAGGTCAGTGGTTACTCGGAACATTATATCTTGCACCTAAAATGTGTCTTTTGAGGATAGCATGAGGTGCTACGGCGGGAGCCAGGACCTCGTTAGTCTCGTGATTCAGGTCTAAGATACGGGTCCCGGTCCCGAGGTATAAGCGCTACCGCGTTTTGCGAGAGTTTGTCAGTTTGTTTCGGCAGAGCTTAGAAAATGGACGTGGAAGAAGCTATTATTTTGTATGTTATAAAGAAATGTATATATATTATGTTATAAATACTACGAGATAATATATTACGAGACGTCCTTCCAGAATCGGTTCAGCCACTTTGGAGACTATCCGTAGCCAACAATCCGTAGACAGATCACAAAAAAAAAAAAAAAACTATTTTGTAATAGGTAAGTATCTCGTATACATACTAATAATATAAATGCGAAAGTAACTCTGTCTATCCATCTTTTTGTGTATTACAATTTCAGTTAAAAAGCTGTGATTTTAAAGTTACAGACATTCAATTTTCTTTATTTGTATAGCTTTTATACCTAAGCTAAATGTAAAAATTACCTCCACAATACATAAAAAACACAAAAGGCTGCCACATTTTTACTAAACGGTAATCTTAACTTAAATGCATAAAATTTTACTGCACTGTACTGGTATATATCCCACACCCGTTATTAACGTTAAAAAAATACCTAACCTAACCTGGGTTAGGTATTTTTTTAACGTTAATAAACAAAAATGCTTCATTTAATTTTTTTATCATTTTGCCCAAGGCAAGGGCATAATATTGAGGATTCATACTGACCGGGAAAAGTAATTAGAAATGAAATTTTATCAAATTGCCCATGTGAGAAGGGCATTATGTATACAGGCCGGTCACTATTCATAGGGACCAGATTTCTCAAGTTGCCCGTAACACATACTTTAAGGGATTCACAGTAAAAAATACTCCTGAAATCGCTTTTGGGGAAGCGTGGGAAATAAATAATCGTTTTTTATAGTAATCGATTAGGTATATTTTATTCTTGAATTATATTTTACAACACGATGCTTAAATAATAATAAAAACTGTCTAATAAAAAAAAGGTTGTGGAAAATATACGATCCTTGAAAAAGATACGAAATTAGTTTGGCATAAAAAAGCTTACCATCCGACGGCGCAATGCCGCTCGTCTTTTGGGCACTTTACCAGTAAAAATCGATGAGGAGGAATTATTCGATACCCGAACTACTTACCCCAACTATTTATCCATTTTTTATTGCAACAAAAACAATAGCTTTATTCAATACTAATTTAAAATGAATTACAAATATCATAAAAAATATATGTAATGAAATAAAAATTGCAATAAATACTTTTTTTTATTCTTGTAAATATTTTAACTAGTTTAATATGTGAAACATTATGAAATTTATTTTAAATACAGCCTAAAGTAAAAGATAAGCAAAAAAAAAATCTAATTTCATACGACGCATATTAAGATGACATAGCTACTCATAACAGATATCATAATATCGGCCGTGTCCCCCTAGTGGCGTAGTCTCACTTCGCAAGTCTATATCGAAATCTAAGATGAAAAAAAAAAACATTCGCAGCGCATCAACCAATGCAGGTAAAGACGCGAATATACATTAGTTTCCTTTCATGTTTTCTTTGATCCTTTTTTATCTGACTGTACTTTAGCATGCGCGCGAGATGATGACGAAAAAATAATTCGAAATCAAAAATTGCCAACTCGCGCGCGCTCGCGAATTTGACGATCGCGAGATGGTGAATGACTCCAGCGAGGTGAAGTCAAATTGACGTATCCTTTATTAAAAAAAGATTGGCCAGAAGTAACATGTGTTCGTTTTAGCCCCATAGATCCAGTCTAATCACGTTTCTACTACGATTAAAACTCATTGTCAAGCAGAATAATACCCCAATCGCACATTAAGTGAGTATGCTACAATAAAACAATAGCATTCAAGTACCAAAACTCGAAAACTAAAGACACACTTGACAGCTAAAAAGACAACCAAAGTAACATCTTCTTCTGAAGGGAAATATTATTCCCACGGCGCCGGGGAATCGTCGGGACGTGCAGCTATTTCCACAAAATCAATAGGTAAGACATTTGAACGCTTTCAGCCATTAAAACTGGATACGGCAAGAGCTACCAATATAGGTATTTCGATTGTATTTTTCTGAAGGTTTAAGCAGATGTATAGCAGAGATTTTAATGCAAATTTTCATTTTGATTATCGATTTTGATATTAATTGTGATTTGAACGTTATTGATTTTAATTTTATCGAATAAAATTGTTACTAATAAAATAACATAGATCTTGTAGTCTGAAATAAATACTTTGATAAATTGAATGGACTTGATAAGTGTATTTGAATAAAACATTTCCTCATCAGATATATTTCTGGTACCTCGTTGTAGGGGACTAATGCCGTTAAACTTTGTACATACATAAAAAGTACACCTGCACCCTACATTCATTTTCATACAAATTACTAGTCCACGCCCATGGCTTCGCTCGCGTTGAATAGTGAAACAGTAGGTACACGCAACCCCCCTAACGTCTAGGGACATGGGAACTTTCACGGTATAAAAATTGTTAACAAAATTACATAAAAACTTTTGAATGGATGGTCCAGCCCTGCGTTAGTTCCGAAAGCTTCCGAGGCTTTCACCTCAGAGTCCGGTGTCTGCTTAAGATTTTCGATTATATTGGGAGCGAATACCGTCTGACCTCCCACAGCCTGGGTTGTGGTTAGTGGCCAACCACTGACAGGGTTGTTCAGGTCGCCCATATAGACCTCCATTTTAGCCTAACGACTATTACGAAGAACGGAAGCGAAGCGCTTAGAATAATTATCACTAAGCGGTTACTTATCTAGGAAAATGACAGTCGCGCCCTGGCCATGAGCGCTTGTCATTATTCCTACAAAAATGAAACTGAAAATTGAACAGATGTCTACTCCATTTTTCTAAGCTGGAGGTAGACTTCACGGTGCTACTACACGGATTGAAAGTAAATTCAATATTGGCGAATATAGAGTCAGTAATATAATCATATTATTCGTCTATATCGAAGTCGGCTATTTCAGTTCTTCAGACAGTGTTGCCACACTCGTAGACGATAAAGTTTGTATGTGAAAAGTTAAGAACGAAATTTCTAAGTTAAATCGTAAGGTAAATTCGTTACATTAATATGTAATTACATTAAGGTTTCTAACAATTCAGTACAATCACTAAATTTGCCCTTTGCAAGTGACTGTGGCATATTGTATTTTATATCAATCGATCAGCCTATTGCAGTTCTCTGCTGGATTTATATTTTTTAATGAAAAGAATATTAGCAACCGAATTTACTTATACATATACCTTTTTTCCCCTCCAACTAAGCTAAATTGCTCTTGTACCTGTAGTTATATCCTGTATATATAATATATCCTGTATTTACCTGATTTAAAGTGAAAAAAGTAAAGTTTTTTTTATACTATTTAGTTCGCAGACAAGCACACGGTCCTCCTGATGGTAAGTGGTTACCGTGGCCTATGGGCGAATGCAACACCATAATCTACTACTAATAATAATCCTATCCTACTACCTAAATTAAGATGTTTGAGTGTTTGTTTTATAATTCTAGCAAACCCAGTTATAGAGAATAACACAGTCAAACAAACAAACTCTTCTCCTTTATTATTTACACCTGTATAAAACATTACTAAAATGATAAAACAAAGCAATAGTTCCGAATCAACGACATTATTCACAGCCATATTGTATTCAGAACAACGATTTTATACCGATATTTTAATATTAATAGCACCCATCAATATCAACTCAAAGTTGGACCAGTAAAATGTGTCTGTATCCGAACTATCCGAGTATCCGAATATCCGATATTAATGATATTCGCAATTTCAATCGTTTTGACATTAAATGACGGCGGATAAATTAAAATGGCCGATCGAAATTTATGTGGAAACTTTGCCCGGGTTATTTATGTGATGATGTATTGGTTAACAATTATAGATAACCGGTATCGTGGATTTAGCTGTGGTTTTAATGAGATACTAGCTGTTACCCGCGGCTCCGCCCGCGTGGATGTCGGTTACCGCGACCAAATATAGCCTATGTCCTTTCCCAAGGTCTAATCTATTTCTGTACCAAATTCAAAATTCTTGGGTGTCTTTTGAGGATAACACCGTGCTACTTCGGTGGACGAACTTCACCAAGCATAGATTATAGGTCCAACCCCACCAAACGGACGGCATCGGAACGGATTTTACAATCTTTAAACAAAATAAATCTTATATCACAGCATTTAAAGTTTATATTACCAAGTCACGCATGACAGCTTGACGTGCGTCATGCCGCCGCACGTCGCTGTCAAGCTGTTGTGCGTGACTTGGTAATATAAACTTCAAACACTGTGATAATAAGATTTAATTTTGTTTAAAGATTGTAAAATCCGGGCCGATGCCGTCCGTTTGGTGGGGTTGGGCATTATTACAAAGCAATCTGCGGGCGCCAGAGCCTCGTTTGTCTTGCAATTTAGGTTCAAGATACGTGTCCGGAGTTATACATACACAAGAACTTACAGGTTAAACTGGGTTAACATATCTTAACCCTCGTGTTTGACTTCATTGCCGTCAACTAATAAAACAATACTAATATTTTCCCAGTCCTAATTAGCTTTGTCTTAAGTCTAAGTGAGTCGTAGCCGCAGGCTGTGTTTCAGTCACGTAATTACAAAGGCTATTTCCATATTCAAGCCTTACTTAAACGTTACTTGACGTAGATATATTGTCTAACCTGTGAGGAGGCATATATCCACATAGTTATAGCATTATTTTGTTGTTTATTTTTAAAATTTCATCCCTACTAATATTATAAATGCGAAAGTAACTCTGTCTGTCTGTCTGTCTGCCTGTCTGTCTGTCTGTCTGTCTCGCTTTTACGACTAAACCGCTCGCTGAACCGATTTTGATGAAATTTGGTATAGGGGTAGATTAGACCTTGAGAAAGGACATAGGCTATGTTTGGTCGCGATAACCGACATCCACGCGGGCGGAGCCGCGGGCAAAAGCTAGTATACCTAATATGTATTTGGTTTAGTCCCTACTAATATTATAAATGCGAAAGTAACTCTGTCTGTCTGTCTGTCTGCCTGTCTGTCTGTCTGTCTGTCTGTCTGTCTCGCTTTTACGACTAAACCGCTGAACCGATTTTGATGAAATTTGGTATAGGGGTAGATTAGACCTTGAGAAAGGACATAGGCTATGTTTGGTCGCGATAACCGACATCCACGCGGGCGGAGCCGCGGGCAAAAGCTAGTATACCTAATATGTATTTGGTTTAGATTAAGAATTTGACGGTTCATAATGCGATAGGTGGTGATCTTTCCACACGAAACGAATAGGTAGGTAATATGTAAATACCTGAAGGGGTAGGTAGAAGTGTATTAACACCCATATCTCGTTTTCGGTACCACATAATAGGCCAGCCAACTTTGTTTGTTGTGTCTGAACTACTATGATGCAATCAATTGAAATATGGCCTCTTGGGCTAAGCACCGACTTCTAATAAATCAGTAAGTTTGTAAATTAAGTTATTTTTTGCTTTTCAGTGCCTCTTTTTCGTTTCTTGAAGTCGGTTAAACTTTTTTGTTAAAATTAATTTATTGTATGTTACGAATAAACTTAAAAACTCATCAATCAGGCCACAGCCGATTCACTAACTTTACGTTTAAGTTCTTGTGGTTTTGTGACGTACGAAAATTACTGATTTCAAAAACTATTTTACCGTTGGAAAACTACACTATCCCTGGGTGACAGAGTGACAGAGTATTTATGATAATATATTATTACAACAGCAACACATTTTAATCATAATATATTACATAAACAAAGAACTATACACTAGTTAGACAAAGGCAGATAGTTTGCCGCTGAGAATAAATAGCTGAATCTACATATTTAGTTCGGCGCAGAGTTACGGCCACTAGAAGCGCCACCTAGGGACAGAGTGAGATATTTACCGCACTTTACCTTTGTATCTTATCGTTAGTTTCTTTCTTTACGAATATCTTTCTTCTTTTCCATTTAAAAAAGATAGTAATGTTTGGTGAAATTGTTTTGTTGAAGTTAGAGAAGAAAATCGGTTCGTTTCAAATGCGAACCGAATTGTAGGTAGCTTTTCTGTATTAGTATTATAAAGAGGAAAGATTTGTTTGTTTGTTTATGATAAACTAGGAAACTAATGAAATGATTATAATTCGCCCGATATTTTCCCGGAATCAAAACCTACGCAAGTGAAACTGATGAGCGGTGTTACTTACATGATATCAAGTGGGCCGTGTGCTTGTCTGCCATCTGCCCCTATGCCTTGCCGCGAAATTAATGGAAATAATATGCAGCGCCGATTCAACATAAATTTAAAACAGGGGTAGGCAGATCACGTTAATACATCTATATCAAAATAAGTTGACAATAGTATAAAAACAGTGACAAAGGGACAACAAATAAACAGACATCACAATACAAAAGTTGTCATCCAGAACAAAGAGTTGAAAGCGACTGTCAATCATAATGTGACATCACACGACACAGGATTGCCTTCAGCTGGGTCTATTTCCAACAAATTATTTAGGGTTGGAACAGTAGTGAATACTACTTGACTGCTCTAACTCACGATAAGTAAATGTTGCAAAAAAGAGACGAATAATGTGTCATTATGTCAATTTAATGTCAGTTTTGATTAAAGCGTTTATTACATTTCACAGCAGGTTTTCAAAACATGTAATTTTATTTCAGATTATAAAGAGAAACGTAAAGAAATATTTTGTTATTTAAACCTACCTAAACTTTCGTGAAGTAAATCTAGAATCACTCCTATTTTAATTCTTTGTCAATAATATTTTGAAATTTTAATTTCATTTTCGAAATCACACGTTTTAATAACGTAAGTTAGCATTCAGTTCAAAAGATACTACTGACAATTTAAAAAAAAACAAATGTCAAACTAAATAAAGTAGGTATGTTCAGGAATTCTGTTATAGGCTCTATGTATTGTCTAATAACCTAACATGATATTAATTATGTACATCATATTGAATAATGGAATTCAGTCATTTGATATAATTTATAAGGTAAAATCAATCAAACCGAGTCAGTCTAATCAATTAAGGTTGACCTCGGACCTCGCGACTACTCAGTACACCTCGGGAGACATATCTTGGACCTTAATCGCGAGACAATCGAGACCAATCGAGACCCTGGCACAGATTGTTTTGTTATAATCTATGCTTAGTTTATTTGAGCTCGTCCACCGCAGTAGCACCCCGTGCTATCCTCAAAAGATACCCAAGAAACGTGTACCTACTGCGCGTAAAGAGCACATTTTAGGGCCAAGATATTTGTCCTAAGTAATACACTCGCTATATAATCTATTTAGATTGAACAGATAGAATAATCAATGTATATGAGATTGACATATGCTTATGACTTGAGATAATTTTAAAGCAATTAGTTTGCTAAACTAAACAAATTATAATAAATTGGAAAAAGCGAAATCAATTCTCGGGCGGGACTCGAACCCGCGATCTTTCCCTTACAGGGGGAACGCTCTGACCACTGAGCCACCGAGCTTCGCCCGAGAGTGATCCAATTTTTCCAATACATCCATCTTACGGCGATGGTGGGAGTAATCTACCGATATTCGTACCGAGATTGGAGTCCCGCCCGAGAATTGATTTCGCTTTTTCCAATTTATTATAATATGCTTATGACTGTTATTCATGTAATAATACGTCAATTTCTTACGTTGATTACTCTGTTTTATTCTAAACCAAATCACAAAGTATGAAGGTAAGCGGTTATCATAACCAGCCCTTTCCAAAATGTCAAATATATATCCGAAAGGCCGAAAAGTAAAACCGGGTATCTGTGCAACCCCCGGGGTATAGGTGTAAGTATCCATAGACCGCAGACGGATCAAAGAGACTTTGATTCCGCTCAAGTGGAAAAAATGGTATTGTGTATTTGAATACATAAGTTTATCTCTAACCATCGATGTATAGCTTTTTTCACTAACTTACTGGTAATATAATAATATACTGGCTGCCTTTATAGTCGATTTGAAATGTATGATATTGGGGACAGTTTCAATAGAAAAATCGTCTGGAAGTATTCATTGTAAAACAATATTATAATAATGTACGGGAATGATTGTGTTTTAAGGCTTATAATTTTTCATACTAAATTACATCCAAAAGATACATACCGTGTGACGTCATTTATATTTTGTAAAATCCTAAAGGGGCAGGCAGCAGAGGTGTATAAACACACACATCTCACCAACTATAATTTTTGGCCCCATGATATAATTTAGAAGTATGACGACACAAAAGTACGATCCAAGATCCAATTGACAGTTAGACTACGCCCAAATCTCTTCTAGTCATCTCGCCTTCATCGTAAGGGTTGTTTGCGTGTTTTCATGGCAAATTAAACAGACAGCTCGCCAGTGCAAGGGTTAAGTCCGCTACTAAATAGCTAATGTATTTAGTTAGAATACCGGCCAAAAGGTTTGAATTCATAATTTCCGGGTACATAACGTGTGGATGTGTGAGGGTTATTCCGGGAATTCGTACCTTAATCCGGGAGAGAATTATCATTTATCTGGAGACCTGTGTTCCGTAGATAGTTGGGTAAAAGTTACAATAGGTGGAGTTAAAATACTTTTAATATATTGCGTCATCAATGCACTACTTAACCCTTATAAGGCCCATTACGCAGGACTAGTCGAGGGCGACCCGGTCGACGCGACTGTTATTAGTTCCAATAGGTGTCTACGCATTTAGTTGGCGGTCTCTCACCTATGTGTTAGTCATCGAGAGACTGACTCTCGATGACTAGTCGACAGTGCGCAATGGCTCCAATTCTTGCCTATTTAGAGCAATTTTAATGACAGTATCCGTGACGAATTTGAACTTAACAATGTTATCTCGTTTTACTCAGTGAATTACCCATTATACATTAAACTGTATACATGATACCTACTTGTCTCTACTGTAAATCTATTGGTGTACAATAAAGTATTATCTATCTATCTATTACATTGAGTCAAAGATAGAGTCGAGTTTAGTTTAATTATGTTTACTACTGAAATGCAACCTTAGTCGTACATGGTACAGTTAGCAACTAAACTAGATTAACTTTTTATAAATTTTTAAAATTATCGTGTTAAAGTCAACTAACAGCTTCTTCAGGTGAGATGGTTTGGGCTCCGAAAGCTCAATGGGATCGCTTACACGAGTCCATTATTATTTATTTAGCTTTATTTGAAGGACAAAACTAATGAGGTTTGTAATTATGTCCAGGGTATTTTAAATTATACAGGACATTTTGCGATGTCCTCGTTTTTCCCTACAAACAATTAAGATATTCTTTCAAAATATAATTTCGGAAGCGCCAAAATTTCATGAAGCACTCAAGCAATCTCCAAGTCTTAAGCTTATAACGATAATTACATTTTAATTTTTACTGTAGCGGCGTCTATGAGAAAAGTACGAAAGAAATCAAATTACACTTCGCATAAAATTAAGTTTCATTATCGCTTATAGATCGATTCAATTTTTTCATCATTTCTAATAACGATTACGGGCAAACGTTCAAATCATGAGAGAAAGCGGATTATTGGTTCTACGTAAAGCGATTCAGTACTCGTAAATGTGTTGGCAAACTTCCCAAAGCTTTTGGATGAAAATTCTCATGTAGTAAATTCTCATAATATTTTTTGCTCTACTGCTATAGCTTATGAATTTTTAAAAGATGTATGAACATCGAATTTGGCGGGACATTTTTCGAGTGTTGGGTTTTGAGAATTAGACATCCTGTCTATAGAAATCCATCACCTATCTATTATTTTCACATAACGTAAATCAGCAACGTTTAGCTCTCATAAATAGTTTCTCATATGCAATTAATATTAGTTAGAGCGTTTCAATCAACATGCCACGTTAGCATAAAATTAGCATAACACTTGCGTTTGAAACCGCTTTTTTTTAATACCACTTAGGTGGCAGACAAGCACACGGCCCACCTGATGGAAAGTGGTTACCGTGGCCTATGGACGTATGCAACACCAGGGGCGTCACACTCGTGCTGCCGACCCTAAAAGCTTCCGCTAAAGGCTTCCGCTTATCGCCACCTCTTATAACTCAAACCAACCACAATTATACTTAGTAAGTTCTAATATTAATGCGCCTTTGGCGTGTTCCCTTCCCGCTTAAACTGAGATTAAGTACAACTAACATACTTAAATATAAATAGCACATAAGAAAGTATAAGAAAGAGTGATTTATTGTTCACCAGATTGCCTATAGCAGGCGATTGTAACACGTAAATACAAATTAATGTTCCTGCTTTGCCTGGTTAATGTCGGTAGTAAAATATTATACAAATGACATTGACATTACGGTGAATATTTGTTACATTTTTGATGAAATTCATCATTATTTAAGGTATAAATTTGCTTGAAATATTTTTAAGAGAGTTTTGAGGTTTGGATATTATTCTGATTGTTATGAAGACCTGCAGCCTAAATGCGGTAACTGGAAGACCAGAATGGTACGAAAAGCGGGTGAAATAAAATAACATAACATAACATAAACTCACGCCTATATCCCCGAAGGGGTAGGCAGAGGTGCTAGCACCCACATTTCGCCGTTTATGTTTAGGTCCCAATGTAAAATATCATGTTTTTATTTATAGTAATCAGAAGTTTTGTAAAGCATTGTGCGAATTTTTATACCTAAGTACCTAATGTCATTATGACAGTTCTAAAAAATGGCGAGTTTCTGGTCTATTATTATTTAATCTAGGTATAAGTATATTCTAGAATCCGTATCTCAAGTTCGCTAAACTATGCTTCATTTGAGTTCAGATAGCTTTATATCACTGAACAATATTATTATTAGATTACAACCTTTTATAATATACCTACACAACGCAAAAAGCATCAACCAAAATTTATATACCTACACTTTTTAATAACGCTTCAAAATAATTAAACAGAACAAAAGATATCTCATATAAAAGCCTATTATGATACAAAAACAGCTCCTCTTATCTCGAACACAGCCTCCGACGCCCAGAGAGCCTCCATTCACACAATGTCTAAGAAAAGGGGGAATAAGTAATTAAAATTAATTCGGTTCGAACCACAAGCAATTGAGAGGTGTGATCAAAATTGAGTATAAAAGGGGTCCACCATCTTGAAAAGGCTTTTAGTATGTTTCAATACCTCTTAAAAGTATCGTGGAGGTTTTCGAGGTTATATTTTAATGGAAGAAAATGGGTGTGATGAGTGAAAGGGGATGGGAGGAGATGACATTTGACAGGAATGTATGGAGGAGGATGATGTCGACCCGATAAATTGGAACAAGAACAAGGACATGGGTCCGGAATGATGATTTTAAGCAAGGAAAATATCTTGCAAGATTAAACTCGCGACTCAATCTCGTTCCCCACAGAAAGTATGTTACTAGGATAAAAAATATCCTATGTATTATCCAGTAAATGGTCTACTTAGCGAGTGTAAATTTCAATTTAACTATAATTGACGAAAAACATACAAAAAGAAAAGATTTACGGCACGACAGTCGAACCCTGAACCTAACGATATCACACAAAAGCAAACTTAGTACTACAGTTAATGAAAAATTCAAAAGTGTCATCCAAATAAAGTTTTAACTGCATCAGTAATAATGCAGAAAAAACGCCATTTTTCTAGCAATATCAGCTGCAATATAACACAATAAAAAAGGCGAAATAAAGAAATTGCCAGAAATACAGTAAAAAGTAACATAAAATATACGAGAATAATTTAAATATAACCATTAATCTGGCTCGTGTACGGCGCTGTCACAGCGAACAGTACGGTCAGCATAACAAACGGAGATTGTTTAAAAATGCTGCAAAAATAGCAGTTAAAAATGATTACGTAATGTTAGGTTGTAGGTACACGGATTAACTTCAATGATGTGGATTAATTAACTAGAGTTAATTAACTGTAGGTATAAATTTGTGGTTATGTTTACGTGCGAACATAAAGGTCAGAGTTCATTTCAGAGGGAGGGTAGTGGTTTTAGATTTTTAAGTAGCGACTAGAAATAAGGCCGGTAGACAACAATGAAGATACTGGGACCAAAAAATAAATCTATATATGGGGAAATTAGGAGCTGACGAGACTCAACTTTAATTTCACAATTCAGAAACTTGTCTGATAGAAGTATACTATGCTAATACAAAATGTGTACTACAGCTTAAAAACAACATGAATAAACTAAGTAATGGTCTGCCGTACCTATTCAGGTAGGTAACTGGAATACGCCAGACGCAGAATAGGTACGGAAGACAATTCTTTGAAATACAGTAAATAATTCAAATCAATTTTGCAATGTCGTCCTACCATTTATCGCGATATTTAAAACCAACGCTTCAATAAAACATTTTTCGTAAAACAACACTGCTATAAGTACATTTTCTTTATTTTGAACACAACGAAATATGGAATATTTATTTTACGCCGAGACATTTGAGGAGTACAAGTGGGCACTCATGCGTGATAAAATGTTTGCGAAAGAAACGTTCTCAGCAATACAAAAATATATATTTTTGAAATATCTCTCATTAGTTCTGATATGAATTATATAAAGTGTGTTACTCTGCGTGTTGGCAAGAGGGCTTTTAACATTTTCGCTACGTTATAACCGTTTGTATTGAATGAGAATTTTGTAACTGAGATTTATTCTTTTATATCTCGAGAGGAATTCTGGTTTTCATTATTTACGTGAAGGCACACGAAAAATATTATAATAATAAGACAAGAGACTACATTCGAAATAGAGATATTGTGTCTATCTCTTCATATTTTCAACCTAGTTTTAAAGTATATTATCCTTAAAGTAGTTAGGTTACTTTGTAGAGACCATAGCTACTAAAAAGCTACCAAAATATCAGAATCAGTGTAAATATTAAAAAAATGAATAAATTCTGTTGAAATACTTTTCATTGCAATGTGTAGCTGAAAGCTTTTGACCTCAGTTGAGCGCAAAGAAAAAACAATTTCATAATTTTTGCAAGAAATTATAAGGCTTTTTATTATTTTATTTATTTATGTAGAAAGGAACCAATTATATCGCAATATTTTATGCTGACGCTACTCTCACCGCTTTCCAAATTAAACTGCCTTATTAATAGATCGGAGATACGTCGCTTTTGTCTCTTGTCTTCTCACGAATTTAATAGAAAATTCAACCAGCCCCGTGGTGACTTCCACCCTGATTAAAACGACTAGGTTCCACAGCGTAGCCAAAATTAAAATCTTAGACCGCGATCACCAATCGTGAGGTGTAGAGGAAATTGTTAACAAGCCAGACTTGCGAGAGGAAATCAGGGTTGACAATCACACCCAGAATCTATGATAACCTCATATGTGAGTTGGTATACCTGTTATGCTTCTTTTCCTCTGATAGTTGAGACTGTCACTTCCGTAAATGTTAAGCGAGTTTTTTTCGAGCGTTTCAAGAGAGCAGAGCTACGGGCATCAGCTTGTATTCAATAACTTTATTAGATACTGAAACTTAATTTGAGTAAAGCCTTTCTCAAATAACAGCCATGTAATTACGAACGAATTGATATGCTAATTATAGAGATCACAAGTATATTTTAAATGGATTATTTAAATTTCTCTTTAATGAAAGTAATTTATCAGCATTATTTTCATCAATTGATCACGATTGATTGAATTTTTAAATAAAATCAGTGAGACGATTTAAAAAGGTAGATAATTGATAATTGTAATATTTACCTACTTAGTAATAAAAATCTAGTGATTTTATTATTCGTAATGATGATAGTTAGACAAATAAGCGAATAAAGCTAGATTTAAATTAGAACAAAATTTAAACCTAACATTTTCATGATAAAAAACGTATAGAAAGAAAGGGGATTGGGTAATCTAGTATTGACAGTGGCGTTCTTAATTTTTTCAGCGGCCATAATTAATTTTGATACCACTTCATTATACTGTGTTAAACACACGTACAAATGTCATTATTTTCATTGTAAGTAATATCGGAGCTGCGATATACAGGGTGGAACATTTCGACTTTACCTTGAAGGAAAGTACCCTCATACTAAAGATAGCGAATTTTACTTAAAGGAAACTTTACCTTATTTTTTAAAAGAAACAAAACTGCATTCAAAGACTTTTGAAAATGCCACACCCGGTAGTCGAACCGACTAATATTTTACAAAACCTTCTTTTTCATGGACTTCCTTTTATTTAATTTACCAAGTTTGTTAGAGAGATTTGATCCCTATGATCGACCCTATCGATTGATGTAATAAAAATACAGGGTGTTATTTTTTCGAATGGTAGTCGGTTCGATTATAAGGCGTGGCTAACGATTTTTCAGCATTCCTTAAATGCAGTGCTGTTTCTTTTTTAAAAACACACTAAACTGTATTCAAAGTTTTCTGAAAATGCCACACACGGTAGTCGAACCGACTAAAATCTTCCTAAATCTTCTTAAATCTTCTATTTCATGGATTTCCTTTTATTTAATTTACCAAGTTTGCTAGAGAGATTTGATCCTTATGATCGACCCTATCGATTGATGCAATAAAAATATAGGGTGTTATTTTTTCGAATTGTTCGATTATAGGGCGGGGCAAACGATTTTTCAGCATTCCTTAAATGCAGTTCTATTTCTTTTTTAAAAACATACTAAACTGTATTCAAAGTTTTCCGAAAATGCCACACCCGATAGTCGAACCGACTAAAATCTTTCTAAATCTTCTATTTCATGGATTTCCTTTTATTTAATTTACCAATTCGAAAAAATAACACCCTATGTTTTTATTGCATCAATCGATAGGGTCGATCATAAGGATCAAATCTCTCTAACAAACTTGGTAAATTAAATAAAAGGAAATCCATGAAATAGAAGATTTAAGAAGATTTAGGAAGATTTTAGTCGGTTCGACTACCGGGTGTGGCATTTTCAGAAAACTTTACATACAGTTTAGTATGTTTTTAAAAAAGAAACAGAACTGCATTTAAGGAATGCTGAAAACTCGTTTACCACGCCTTATAATCGAACCGACTACAATTCGAAAAAATAACACCCTGTATTTTTATTACATCAATATATAGGGTCGATCATAAGGTTCAAATCTCTCTAACAAACTTGGTAAATTAAGTAAAAGGAAATCTATGAAATAGAAGGTTATAGGAAGATTTTAGTCGGTTCGACTACCGGGTGTGGCATTTTCAGAAAACTATGAATGCAGTTTTGATTCTTTTTAAAAATAAGGGAATGTTTCTTTTCAGTGGAATTCGCTATCTTCAGTATTTAGAGTACTTCCATCTAAGTAAAGTTGACAAATACCACCCTGTATAGCTAAGTCCCGATATAGTTTAGAGAAGTTTGTCCGTAGTAACTTTTGATCACTTTATACTGTACTTTCATATTATACCAATTTCATTGATGGCCGCTCAATTCCGACACGACGCCAACATTACCCAACCCCCTTTAGTACTTATCTAGCTAGAGGGATAATTATTTGTGAGACTTGATATTTATTGTCCAAGTTTCATAAAGGCCATTTAATTGAAAAAAAGCTGGGTATTATCAATTCCACCAACCTAGATTTAGGGCTAAAATACGTATTTCATTAAATTACTTCACAACTACGAAAGAGAAAAGTTATTCCCCGTGACACTACCAGTAGGGTCAAGTATATTTGACACTACTGGTTGTGTCATGGGCAGGGACTTAAAAACACATTCATAAAGGGTACAGAAATATACGGGGTACACTTTTAAAAGGTTACACATTGAATGTGTAACCCTTATAAAAGTGTTTTTGAAACTGTTAACCATTACCACGGACGATTGTGTAACCGTTACAGAACCCTAACCGATATCAAACTGTTAACCGGTTTATAAGGGTGCACCGAAATAGCTACGTTGCCACTCTTACTATTCTATCATTTAGCTAACAAATTTTTGAAATAATGGCCTTTTGTTGTACACCTCGCTTGGCCTCGCCGCGTGTTATTCGATAAAGAGAGGTTTTTAGCTGAACTAAGACTAGTTTGATGACACGTTATTATAATATTACTAGTTGTTGCCCGCGGCTCCACCTGCGTCGATGTCGGTTTTCGCGACCAAACATAGCCTATGTCCTTTTAAAGTTCATCAACATCTGTTCAGTGGTTTAGGCGTGAAAGCGTAACAGACAGACATACAGACAGAGTTACTTTCGCATTTATAGTATTAGTAGGGATATGGAAGTATGGATATGGATAAGTATCCAAGTACCCACCTCTTTTTCAAATAGATAAGTACTAAATGACTGAACTTTGATTCCTGTTTACAATGTGACGTTATTGGGTAATAATTTGGGGTAGGTAGGTACTTGATCGGAAACCTTCGCGTGGTATACAGCACCGTACCTTGGCAACATTGGATCCTTATGATTGACACTATCGATTAGTGCTATAAAAATAGAGGGTGCTGTTTATACTGGAGATTGATGGCACTTGGTGGAACTTGCTACACATATTGAATAAATCACTTGTACTTTTCCACAATTATTTATTTATTTGAACCTTACCGGTTTCACCTTACGGCATTATCAAAGGTTTACAATGTTTAACTTTTCCACAATTATTTATTTATTTGAACCTTACCGGTTTCACCTTACGGCATTATCAAAGGTTTACAATGTTTAAACATTGTAAACAAACATTGTAAACCTTTGATAATGCCGTAAGGTGAAACCGGTAAGGTTCAAATAAATAAATAATTGTGGAAAAGTACAAGTGATTTATTCAATATAGAGGGTGCTGCCTGGGTGAGCCAAGCTAGTTTTAGAAAATCTTTGAATGCAGTTTTGTTTCTTTTTAAAAATAAAGGAATGTCTTCTTTAAGTAAAATGAGCCACTTAAGGATTTATGGTAGTTTCCTTCCAGGGCCCGACTTATTTTTCCACCCTGTATATGTTCAAACTAATTGGTATGCATTTTTTTTTATCGTGTGAAAAGTCCCCATGGATACCCCCCGCCGCGCGCCGGAGCCGGTGAAGGAGATCATGTCGGACTTGAACCGACTAAAACGCACGCTGCCTCTGGGCCGTCGGTTGCTGGAGGCGAGGTAATCGTAAACATAACTATCCCTCGCACCCCGGCCGACCCTGGGACCATTTATCTCTCCAGCTGGCCCTCTCCCGGAGTAGGGACCATGGAGTCCCCACCTCGCCCCCAAGTATGGGGAGGCACGCAATGCGTGCCGCCGCTGTGGCCTGCTTCTGCTAGGGTCACAGGCGGCCTCACCCGTCACATCCAGGCTCATGGGGGACGTAGGTAATTTTGTGACCTCCCACGACCGAGTTGCCTCCGCTCGTCACGGGCCGCGCGGTTTGCGTCTCTCCAACGCCGGTCCACTAGAGTAGCTGGGCTATTAGCAGTTTGCCACGGCATGCCACGGCGTGCCAGGGCATGCCGCGGCATGCCGTGGCAAACTGCTAAAAGCCCAGCTACTCTAGCATCATTTTTGCTCTTCGTGTATTCGAAGTTGGTTGTTGTTGGTTGTTGTTTTGTAAGATCATTGTCGCGAGACAAATAAGGTTCTGCCGCGCGCAGATTATTTTGTAATAGTCTATGTTTGATGAAGCTCTTCCTCCGCAGTAGCAGCCCGTGCTATCCTCAAAAGTCACCCATAAAATGAGTACCTACTTCGCGTATAGAGCACATTTTGAGCACATTTTAGGCCCAAGATATAATTTCCTGAGCAATATGTATCTAGTGATGCGCCTTGCTATATGATTGATATTTATAGGTATATAGGTATCCTATAATATAGCTACGCGTGTGACGGACTTAAAGCGGCCATAAAGTTCGGTGTGAGTATTTTTTCTGTGGTGTGAGCCTACATAGAAGGACGCGACGTGTTGTTGCCATTCCGTGCAGATACTTAAATCATCACGTTATAACGTTATAAATCTATAACGGTTACACTTATTAACCGTTATTAACAGATATAAACCCTTAACACTTTCAATCGGTTACACTTTCGTTTCGGTTACACTTATATAAGGTTTTCTTCTAAAACAGTTTCAAAAAACAGTGTTAAAACACTTTATAGTGGTTACTGTTTCGGTCCCTGGTCATGGGGAATATTTTTTCCCCTTGACACTACCGGTAGCGCCATGGGGCAAGAATTTTACCCTTGACACTACCAGTAGTGCCATTGGGTGTGCCACGGGGCAGTCACCGAAATTAGCTTGTTGTTATTTTTCGAGTTGGCTCTAGTTTGCTGAAGTGCTTTAGGTTTTACTATTTATTATGAACTAGGAACCACATGTTTAAAAGTCACACTTGCTACCATTGGACCATCAGTACGGCAGTCTAGAAAGATAATATCGACAGTTTCAAGGCATAAAGGCTTAAGCGACGTCAACCTTTCAAGGAAAAAAAGTCCTAAACAACATCATGAACACTTTACAGCACAATGATTTTCCTCTCAACTTTCGCGGCTTGCACCCTTCTTTGGCCATTCGGCGATATGTCAAGACATTAGACTAGAAGAACTCACCCCACAGTTTTAGAGTAACGATGATTGCATGCTTTTGCTTACCTGAAAAAGAAAATAAAATTAGTTAATGAATTCTGAGATAACTTCTTAAGAAAAGATATTTCACAAAAATTATTGATAATGTCGCTTAGAACGATGTAACAATTGTACGCAATAAAACCTGATACATTCAATATTAATCAGACATTTGGTTTTTCGGGACCCCTGTAAACCCTTCGGATTGATTCACAGCTGCACATACAAGCCTCAGCTTAACCTGTCAGGATTGGGGGGTCGGCGAGTAGTCGCTCCCATAAAAGTCATGTTCGTTTTGAAATCAGGCTTCTCCTTTAACTATTAAATTCATTTTATATAATTATCATTACGACGTCTGTGTGAATTCCTGTGGCAGTCGTCATACTAGCAATAAAGTTTACGATTAGATTACATCTAAAAGAAAATTAATTTCTCAAATTTATTATAAAAGAAATAATAATTTGATGGATCACTTCTCCACTAAACAACAAGAGCAATTCTGACAGATATTAAGAAAGTCTTCAGTTCTTGTCCTTAGAGAATTTTGTAATGTTATCAAGTTACTTGTAATTCTTCAAAAGATAATTGAACGAGTACGTAATATAATGTATAAGTTATATTTTATTAATAAAATAGTTAAAACTGCATGTATTGTTGTCTCTCATAGTGTATGCATGAGTGAATGAATATGTTTGAAAAAATGAAATCAATTTGACTAAAACATGAGAACTTAGTTAAATGAAATTAAACTGAGTAATCACATTTAACTTTTTTTCGTGCAAAAATTCCCTTAGATGCCCTCCGCCTACGGAGACGGTTATGTCGGACTCGAATCGACTAAAACCGCATACCGTCTTGGGTCTTCAGATGCCTGAGTGTGTGACATATCCCTTTTTTTTAACGTGCACCCCAACGGATACCTACCCTCCCCGCCGGAGCCAGTGGAGGAAGTTATGTCGGACTTAATACGAATTAAACGCACGCTGTCTGTAGGCCGTCAGTTGCCGAAGGTGAGGTAATCGTCAACATATCCCTCGCACCCCAGCCGATCCAGGGCCATATCTCTCGATCTGGTTCTTCCGGTGTGTGACCACGGAGTCCCCACCTCGCCCCGTGGCTGTGTCATATTCCTCGCACTCCGACTGACCCAAGGCCACCTACGGAGTCGGGATGGCCCCATCTTGCCCTTGGATAGAAAGAAGGGCGTGTATCGGACCTCCACCCCAGCCTGTTCACTTCTAACCTAACAAAATTGTGAGCCATTAAAAATATAAAAACGTCTATAAAATACGATGCAAACACGATTCATTATAATTTAATTATTCCCCACGAAGGCGCCCTCAGAATAATCTCATAACACTTTAATAAAAAACCCATGGACGGACGGAATGCGTCATTATCACCGCGACATATCTATACTATTATAAAATTGTATATCGGTCGTGTCTGTACATTGAAGAAGAAAAAAATAATGGGAAATATACATATTATACAGATGTTGTATGTATGTTTATACAGAGGTGTCGGAGAATGATTGTATTCCATCTCTAAAATGAAAATGTTAAGTCAATTTCAAATATACTCAACGCGCCTAAAGATGCTTTTAACCCAAAAAATTGGTTTAACGTAACCCAAATGATTGATTTTAAACGCATACATATTTTTTTGGAATTCTTGTCTGTTTGCCACGCCAAAACTACTGAACGGATTTAAATGCGGTTTATTATATCAAAAAATTATTAGTAGAAATGGAGATATGACCAAAAGTCCCGATAACCGTCAATAACGCGGGCGGAGCCGCGGGTATCAGCTAGTTGAAGGTTAATGGCAGCTACGTGAGCTGACTGCCGACCCGAGATGTCTGGCAGGCTCCTCTGGCTTAGTCTAATTGGAATAATTATGAAGTTCAGCGTTCTAGTTGACGAAAGTTCTGCGGAATCTGTTGTTTAATACCACGTATTGTATTGCGACGCCATATGCAGAAAATATTATCAACTAATTTTTTTTTACTACTTAGGTCGCCGACAAGCACACGGTCCACTTGATGGGAAGAGATTACTGTGGCCTATGGACGAGTGCAATACCAGGAGGGGTCTGTAAGAACCGAAGCGCAGAAGATAAGTAGGACAAGTCTTTTGTCTTCCCGCTGACAGCACAAGACTTTCACTCCGTCAGGGAATCTTTCCCCTGGATTATGAAACGTACATAACAAAAACATTTGATCTGATAATGAATGATGAAAAAAATATCTGATGAGGCCATCAAGCTGAGTGCCACCATTGCAAGTGTCTATGATAGTGACCTTCTTTTCCGAGACTTTGCCTACAGCTTACCATCAGGCGAGGCGAAGTCAAATTGACGTGTCCTATTTTTATAAAAAAGTCACGCCTCTTTCCCATTGGGTTGGGCAGAGATAATATCTTCCTTAGCACACAACTTCTTCTACTTTCATAATTGTTTTCATGGGTCAAGGTTAGGTCTAGGTCAACCTTCACCAGGACCATTTTTTTTACCACTTAGGTGGCAGACAAGCGCACGGCCCTCCTGATGGAAAGTGGTTACCGTGGCCTATGGACGTATGCAACACCAGGGGCGTCACACTCGTGCTGCCGACCCTGAAGAAACCTTCTAATGCCCTTCTTGAAGAACCCCATATTGTAGTCGCTTGGGAAAACCATCGCGGGGAGTTCATTCCACCTTCACACATTTACCTTCGTCTCATAAACCTGTTGGATAACCTCACATTGTTGTGTTCTAGTAGAATAAAATCACGCAACGACTTATTTGTTATTACTTATTACATAGAATCAAAGAATCAATCAGAAGAACACACACAACTCACAGTAGGCATGCGGCCAATCGCAATGTTCCGTTCTCTATTTTTCGTGCATTCGTGTATTTGAACTAAAAAATGTATACAACGAAACACCCGATATGAATACGTAGATGATGAATGTTAGGAATCCAATAAAGTAACTTGAACAACACATTCGTCTTCCTCCTAGCGTTATTCCCAGTCGCATCCGAAGCTTTCAGCTCGGAGTCTGGGGTTGTGTTATGTTAACATTAGGCGATATCGAAGCTTTGCAGCTAGACCGTTATATTTTTTTTGGACTTTTTAGGGCTTCAACTACCCGTAACGACCGCCATAGATGTTTTTATGGCAACCGGGACCGACGGCTTAACGTGCTCTCCGAGGCACGACCAGACCAATGCAAATATCCATATTTCATGTACACAAATATTTGCACTGAGCGGGGATCGAACCCGCGCCTCCTGCGTAGCGGCCGTGTTCACTACCGCTACGCCACGGAGGCTGTCGACACATTACATAGGTATATTGCCGCAGATTTCATATCTTTTAGACATAAAAATCGAGAGAATATAGTTCAAACCTCGTTTTTGCAACGAATATAGCCGTTCGAGCTTTCTTCAACGACATTTATACCCCAAAGAACAATTTAATCCAATATATCTAACATTTAAGACGCGTGCCGAGTTGACTACACGCGTATTTTATAATAAATATCCCGGTACACCTATTAAGTAAGTCTCGAACAAGCAATTCTCCGGAAAAGCCTTCAACTTTCGTATATAAACCGATACATCCGTACCTCCGTACGTCCGTACCACCGTACTTAGGTATAGGCATATGCTCTATCGTCTACGAATATGCATGCAAACGTGGGAATTGTTACAGCTGACATGTTTCATATGTACGCCTTTCATATTGACTTAAAGAAAAATAACTTAGTGCTTTTTATTTTCGACGATATTCGTGTATGGAATTATACTTTTTTATTAAAGGCTGGTGGTAAGGGTGACAGGTATGAATACAGTTTTTAAATAATTATAGGTCTTTTATGATAGTTTTCTGTCTATTGAGGGTGTTAAAGAACTGTTCGTGTTGAGTATAAAGATGGCAAAAAAAGCTAAGAAAGAGAGTCTTTAATCAGTGTTTACGAAAGAAGAGTGTACACTCCTGATGTTGGTTACCCATATAGGCCACGGTAACCACTTCCCATAATTTGGGCCGTGTGCTTATCTGCCATCTAAGTAGTATAAAAAAGTAATGTTATATGTTTACAAAAGCGTACCCCATTAGAAGAATTTCCTTCTAATGGTAATTACATAATTACTGTAAGCTATAGTGGTTGTTTGCTTTCTTAGTACTATACAATAGATGTACTCTTTTAATTAGGGGTTTTTATCCAACAAGAATATGCCAACCGCCAAGCACATCCATACCTTATAATTCAGTTATATTTCACATCAATAACCAATATAACTATTAAAACTTACAGTACTAATTAATACGAATATCTATTACTTCTAATAGCTCCAATATTGGAATTATTACTACTAATAATATTCTCAATACATTTTCAAAGAACCGTCTACATCAAAGTCCAACTTCGATACATATTTACAGCAACACAGACACGATAATACTAGGTTCGACACAGTGATAGCGGTTGTACTATGAATGCTTTATAAAGGACTTTAAGGCATAAGCTGATAGCTGGCTTATTACGTCGAAAGAAAAACTGGGGCCTTAGACAAAGTGACATTCTATTGATGGAATCGCGCTGAAGCGAACCATTTTTAATGTTTTAAGAATAGTTTCGGAACATTGCGGTGGTTATAGTAATAATGATAAGTTAAATAATGTATTTTGAGTTACAAAGACTCAAATTTCATAAAAAAAATATAGTTATATCAATGATTTATGTCAATTTTTAGCGATTCCACTGGCGTTTTCGCCAATAGAATGTCACTTTGTCTAAGGTCCCTTAGCGGACATCTAGCGAATAAGGCTACGTTCACTACAATACAGAGCAGCGATTAGAAGTTTTTATATAAGACATCAACTAGACTTTACTACGCCTGATGGTAAGCTGAAGGCAAAGTCTCGGGGAAGAGGGTCACCGTTATAGACACGTATCATGTTACAATGGTGGCAATCAGCTTGACGGCCTTGTCAGATGCTTTTGCACGCGCCGCTTAAAAACCCGGGACTGTAGGAAGAGGGAAACACATGTTCCTACTGGTAAGGAATTTCAAGCCATAATGGTGTGGCAGCGGAGGGAGTCACCGAACCGATGGTTGGTTCTGCACGGCATGCGGGTGACATCTAAATCCTGCGCGTGTTTTCCTATTTTACGCGGTGTCCTGCGTGAGCGACGAATACGACGCGACGCGACGCAATACGATGCGACGTAATGCGACGCGATGCTACACGCGACAAATGTCCTACGTGATTTTGGTCATAACTTCGCGAATCATGAAGAAGTACAGTACAATATTGCTCGAGTTCGCAGTGTCGCGTCTGGTCGCGCTCAAAACAAGTACGCGTTACGTGGCGTCTCGTCGCAGAGTGTCACATAGGACGCAAGTAGGGTAGGCCGTCGGTTTGATCGCGTCCGTCGCGTTCGCAGCGTCGCGTCGCGTCGTATTCGTCGCTCACGCAGGACACCGCGTTACACAAAACTTGCTGTAATTTTTGCCCAAATCTTTTAGGGAAATTATTATTTTACATGAACATTTCAACCATAATTAAGTAGAATACAGCATCCCAGCGGTGTTCGGTCTCATAGAAGGCAACTAAGGCCTAATTCCTCAGTCGCTGTTTTACATCCGACAGTAAGCGAGGACAAAGTGCCTGCTTGACGGTTATAGGCTCGCCCACCAATTACGTGCAACCGATAATGATAGCTAGCAAAATTTGGACGTTTATGAACTTCTGCCTACCCTTTTAGGGATTTACAGGCTTTAACGACCTAAATACAAAAACACTGTTCTGGTTTTCTAATCACGTGTAACTTTTTTCCATTACATATTTTTTTCTTTACATACAGAAAAAAGTTACATGTATGTGGACATATCCAGTATCATATCAACATGGCGAAGGATATTGAACTTAAACGCATACGAATATTGTCATTTATTTATCGAGAAATAGAAGAAAATATAGAGCTTTTAAGCCTTGTGCGACGTTGTCATGCTCCACGCTCGTAGTGGATCAGGTAGGCTTCACGGCGAATTAAGTTAAGCTGAAGAGGGCGTCTTAAAGCCAGGGATGCGGCGGAATTTGTCTTATTGTGTTATGATTATACTGGCAATATTGTGGAGCTATTCATAGCAAGTTATAGCGATATACGTAGAAGAAAATATTTGTAGATTTTTGTAAAATAGTGGAGGAATGGTGTACAATTACGAAATTTTAATTGAGATGCTTTTTGAGTCATTTTTTGAAAGCAGTTTTAGTTTAGCTTATCTTTTGATATGACAGATATAACAGGATTTTTTAAACTATGATCAAGGAGAAATATCAAAGACAATGCCGGGTTGTTTTACTGTATGTTCTATGTAGGAGGTACGTATTTATTTCCCAGTGAGTATTAATTTATAGGTTCCTGTAACTTGGGGCAAGTGTTTATTAGCGCACAACCATGAGGCTTAAGGGCATTAGAAGGTATCTTCAGGGTCAGCAGTACACGTGTAACGCCCCTGGTGTTGCATACGTCCAAAGGCCACGGTATCCACTTCCCATCAGTGAGCCGTGTCATTGTCTGCCACATAATTGGTATAAAAAAAGGGTATAACAATATTTATCGCTCACCGCTTATAACTTGGACCAACCAAAGGCAAACGACCGTAAACTTTTTAGTTAAATATTGAGCAATAGGATTCGAATAACGTCGACACTTGACAGTGATTACTTTTCCAATAAAAGGTAGTGTTGTTTATGGATGCCGTTCAAGCCTTGCAGGCAATGATTCATACATTTTTTTAAATCGTATTTCTTTAATCATAATAGGTTTGCATTTTGATTATTATCTTGATCTTGGAGATTGCTTTTAGTCATTGACATACGATTAGCGTGCTGTATAAGGCAGCTGTCAGTTATGAAGACAATTGGAGAGAAGTCGGAAGGTCATATTGTTGGGTAATTTAGAAAATCGAAAAAGTAGGTGTAAAAAGAGTCTTGGAAAACCGTGTGAAAGGGTCGTAAGGAAGGAAAGTATTTTTTTTTTTTATATTTAGGACACGTCAATTTGACTTCGCCTCGCCTGATGGTAAGCTGAAGGCAAAGTCTCTGAAAAGAGCGTCACCATTACAGACACGTATCATGTTACAATGGTGGCACTCAGCTTGACGGCCTCATCAGATGCTTTTTCACGCCCCGCTTAAAGGACTCGGGACTGTAGGAGGAGGGAAACACGTGAACTGGCAAGGAATTCCAAGACTTAATGGTGCGGCAGAAGAAGGAGTCGCCGAACCGTAAAGTATCTGTTGATCTCAAATGAGGTAGTTTCTCCAAGAAGGGCATTAGAAGGTTCCTACGGGGTCTGCAGCACGAGTGTGACGCCCCTGGTGTTGCATACGTCCATAGGCCATGGTAACCACTTTCCATCAGGTATAAAAAAAAAGATTAGCGCTGAGACAATAATGATGGGGCTGAGATTGATTAAACTAATAAAAGACCAAAACTTCGCTGAAAAGGTTGAAGCTCTCAGTTTCTGAAAGATATCGTTCTCATCCAATGATAATATGAGGCGGTGAAGTCATTCGTACTTTCCAGATAATATCTGCGATTAATACATTTTTTATTGTTCTTATAAAAGGCCAGCCGCCATCTTGTTACGTGTTGTTAATTTAATATGACCGCTAAGTGTAGCGGTTTCGCGGGTGTAATACTTTAATGACAGATTTATTAAGGCTGGATATCAGAAATTCACGAGAGCGGAGCCGTAGGTAACGACCAGTAAAACCCATACTTTATATTATTATAAATGCGAAAGTAACTCTATCTGTCTGTCTGTTACGCTTTCACGCCTAAACCACTGAACAGATTTTGATGAAATTTGGTAGAGGGGTAGATTAGACCTTGAGAAAGGTCATAGGCTATGTTTGGTCGCGACAACCGACATCCATGCGGATATAATAAATTTAATGATTTTGTCTTTCACCTGTTTGTTAGTCCCTTTTTTTTTTTTTTTTTTTTATCGTGCGAAAAATCCCCACGGATACCTCCCCCGCCGGAGCCGGAGGAAGAGGTTATGTCGGACTCGAACCGACTAAAACGTCTTCTTATGACACTTCAACAAAAAATAATTAAATATACAGCCTACATTTTGTGCTTGCTCTCGACTGTTTGATTAGCATAGTAAGATCGAAGTACAATGTAATAAGAGCTCTTTACATTTTAATGTAAAGTAGATACAAACAAGGAACTTTTAGTCGCCCTGTTCTAATATTTTGTGACAAAAAGTCGCTCGGTAACGATATTACTTATAATATAATAAATAGTTATTTGCAAGAAACATGGTTTAACAATGGTAATAGGTTGACATATTATACTTCGTTGTAATATCTAGATTACTTTCTCATAAATAAGCTAGAAAAAATATTTTTGGTAATGTGTTCAAAATACAAAAGATTTATTGTTTTTTTTTTTTTTACTCTTATTTAGCATATTTATTCTGGTTAATCCTACTATAATACATTTTAAATATGTACAATATTAATATATATAAATAAAACTAAAAAAATATATATAAAAGGACAAATTAAAAACTTGATTATTGTTGATTTTCTACTTTGCACTGTTTTATATAAGCGACTACGATTTAACAATCTAAGTTACCAATCTCTACCGGTTTCTAGATTATCTGATTGCCGATATCCACGCCACATTGATTTATATCTTAATACTATTAATTCTGTTAACAGGCATAAAATTTACGGCTACGGTGTTTACAAATGTGTGTAACAGAAATGTCCCGCTTGCATTTTTTTTCGATTTAAAGATATTTCCCATTCGATAACAGTAACTCTATACTAACTAAAGGGGGTTGGGTAATGTTGGCGTCGTGTCGGAATTGAGCGGCCATCAATGAAATTGGTATAATATGAAAGTACAGTATAAAGTGATCAAAAGTTACTATGGACAAACTTCTCTAAACTATATCGGGACTTAGCTATACAGGGTGGTATTTTTCAACTTTACTTAGATGGAAGTACTCTAAATACTGAAGATAGCGAATTCCACTGAAAAGAAACAATTCCTTATTTTTAAAAAGAATCAAAACTGCATTCATAGTTTTCTGAAAATGCCACACCCAGTAGTCGAACCGACTAAAATCTTCCTATAACCTTCCATTTCATAGATTTCCTTTTACTTAATTTACCAAGTTTGTTAGAGAGATTTGAACCTTATGATCGACCCTATAGATTGATGTAATAAAAATACAGGGTGTTATTTTTTCGAATTGTAGTCGGTTCGATTATAAGGCGTGGTAAACGAGTTTTCAGCATTCCTTAAATGCAGTTCTGTTTCTTTTTTAAAAACATACTAAACTGTATGCAAAGTTTTCTGAAAATGCCACACCCGGTAGTCGAACCGACTAAAATCTTCCTAAATCTTCTTAAATCTTCTATTTCATGGATTTCCTTTTATTTAATTTACCAAGTTTGTTAGAGAGATTTGATCCTTATGATCGACCCTATCGATTGATGCAATAAAAATATAGGGTGTTATTTTTTCGAATTGTTCGAATATAGGGCGGGGCAAACGATTTTTCAGCATTCCTTAAATGCAGTTCTATTTCTTTTTTAAAAACATACTAAACCATATTCAAAGTTTTCCGAAAATGCTACACCCGATAGTCGAACCGACTAAAATCTTTCTAAATCTTCTATTTCATGGATTTCCTTTTATTTAATTTACCAAGTTTGTTAAAGAGATTTGATCCTTATAATTGACCCTATCGATTGATGCAATAAAAATACAGGGTGTTACTTTTTCAAATTGCAGTCGGTTCGATTATGAGGCGTGGCAAATGATTTTTCAGCATTCCTTCAATGCAGGGCTGTTTCTTTTTCAAAAACACACTAAACTGTATTCAAAGTTTTCTGAAAATGCCACACCTAGTAGTCGAACCGAATAAAATCTTTCTAAATCTTCTATTTCATGGATTTCCTTTCATTTAATTTACCAAGTTTGTTAGAGAGATTAGATCCTTATGATCAACCCTATCGATTGATGCAATAAAAATATAGGGTGTTATTTTTTAGAATTTTAGTCGGTTCGATTACAGGGCGTGGCAAGCGATCTTTCGAAATTCCTTAAATGCAGCTTTGTATTCTTTTTTAAATAGGAGAGTGTTTCCTTTGAATGATATTAACTATCTCCGGTAGTAAGAGTAGGTACTCGTACCCGGTTCGACTACCGTGTGTGGTATTTTCAGAAAACTTTGAATACAGTTTAGTGTGTTTTTAAAAAAGAAACAGCACTGCATTTAAGGAATGCTGAAAAATCGTTGCCACGCCTTATAATCGAACCGACTACAATTCAAAAAAATAACACCCTGTATTTTTATTACATCAATCGATAGGGTCGATCATAGGGATCAAATCTCTCTAACAAACTTGGTAAATTAAATAAAAGGAAGTCCATGAAATAGAAGATTTAAGAAGATTTAGGAAGATTTTAGTCGGTTCGACTACCGGGTGTGGCATTTTCAGAAAACTTTGCATACAGTTTAGTATGTTTTTAAAAAAGAAACAGCACTGCATTTAAGGAATGCTGAAAAATCGTTTGCCACGCCTTATAATCGAACCGACTACAATTCGAAAAAATAACACCCTGTATTTTTATTACATCAATCGATAGGGTCGATCATAGGGATCAAATCTCTCTAACAAACTTGGTAAATTAAATAAAAGGAAGTCCATGAAAAAGAAGGTTTTGTAAAATATTAGTCGGTTCGACTACCGGGTGTGGCATTTTCAAAAGTCTTTGAATGCAGTTTTGTTTCTTTTAAAAAATAAGGTAAAGTTTCCTTTAACTAAAATTCGCTATCTTTAGTATGAGGGTACTTTCCTTCAAGGTAAAGTCGAAATGTTCCACCCTGTATATCGCAGCTCCGATATTACTTACAATGAAAATAATGACATTTGTACGTGTGTTTAACACAGTACAATGAAGTGGTATCAAAATTAATTATGGCCGCTGAAAAAATTAAGAACGCCACTGTCCATACTAGATTACCCAATCCCCTTTGTTATACATACAACATTCGTTTCGTTATGATTTTGAGCACTATTATATATCCTTCTGAATTTTAGGTGCAGTTTGTCAAGTGAGCGCGCTATAATTTTCAAGACCATCAATTACTTTAAAGCTTTTTGGTCATCAACCGTAAAATTTAAAATTTTTAGTTAACTAGATTAGCCACAAATATCATAGAACAGTTTACAAAATGTTCATTCTTGATCAACAAATTATGACACGGGAGATGCAACTACCATCTTCACAAGTGGGGACTTAAGAAGCGCCGGACTGTGATTGTGGAGCTCCAAAGCTCCAAAGCAGACAACGATGCATATAGCAGAGGAGTGTCCACTCTGTCGTTTTCCTGGAGGAATGCGTGAGCTACATGACCTCACACCGGCAGCAATAGACTGGCTTCGCCAACTGGACGTCGACATATGAGGACTCGAGCAAAAACCATACAACATGATGATGATGACTGTAACTCTCCAGTCACTTTTTTCGACTTGTAACAGTTTTGTCTTGAGCAACTATGAGACGGAGTCAAAGTTGCCCGTCTGAATTCCCCAAAACAGTAATATTTCCCAAATCTTAGGGAGACACTTGGAATAAACGCTCCTAAATTAATTACCTTTGATCTTTCATTATTTATCATTCGCTTATTGAACTCAATAAACAAGCTAATGAAACATAATTGACGCTTAAGTTTTAATAAATTACGATTAATGTGTATAATTTAATGATAAAAGATGCAATAAAAACCGTAAGTGTTAATTAAAGGAGCGATCTCATTAGATTTTAATTTAATTTAATGGCTGTACATATATATTTCGTATATAGGTAATAAATTTTAAGCTATATAATCTATCGTGCAACACCTGCACAATTGAGGAGCTAAAGGAGGCAACTAAGGTAGTTGTCAAAGTTGCAAAGTTGTGGCTTTCACGAGAGCTGTTTATTTATTTATTTATTTTACACTTTTTGTACACCATTAAAAACACAAAATGAAAACATAATATTCACTATGGAAATAGTACAAGGGCGGCCTTATCGCTTCACTGATTAACCCCCAATCCCTAGAAGCCTGCGCCAGGGCCTCATTTGTCATTCAGCAGGTGTACCAGCTTGCAGGTAAGATTGACTTGATCTACGTAAAAACTTGTGCGATCAATAGTTAACATAACAATGACGAATTGACAAAAAAAAATCACTAAATCTATAACCTAAGTAGACAAAGTCACGAGCAGAAGCTAGTCCGTACTACATAAAACTTTAATTAAAATCATAAGAACGTTATCAATAAATAAAAATATAATATAATTCATGTATCAGTAATAAAGTCATCGCTAGGAATTATAAAAAAATTTGAATAAAATATTAAATGATATCGAGTAGGCGAGTAAATCCGTGTGTAGGTGGAGATTGATCACCTATGTGAATTATTGTAGTCGATAGAACTTGGGTGGTGTGGATGCGGCATTATAAAAATCATGACACTTAAAAGCAGAGGTAATTGACCTTTCTTTGAGCTAATTAGACACAGTAGGTTGTTTTTTTTTCGGGCGAATTTGAACCTTAAGACAACGAATTTAGGTATAAGGTGGGTGGAAAGGGGGGGTGGTGCGAAAGTTTGTATGTAGGCATTGATAACTGTATGCCGTCAGTTGGGTTGGTTTGTGTACTTTCTTGGTTTAAGAATTGTTTAAAAGTACACCCTTACCATTAACAGAAAATTATTTCATTCTTATAACAGTTATAGCATTGAGATCGAAAATCAATAAAAGCTAATAAAAAACACTCAGCTTACCACTTAAAGAATGCCCGTGTGTTCATCAAGCTATCAAATAAAAAAAGAATAGAATATAAATTGCCGCATCCAAATCTTACTGTCCCAAGAAAATATTACTGTCATATATAAATTAAACGTACCGCTAATGACATATTATAATATACCTTTAGAAGTCAATCCGTGTGAAAGAACTAGTGTGTGGTCCAGCATTGATTAAAACACCATTTAAACGGACGCATTCATTTAAAATCATCCTGTATTGTTAATTTTTTTTGTTGAAAGTCATCTTGAGTTCATAGGGACAGGTTTATGTGAGAGAATGGGATGAAAACTGATGATATTTTTTATACTTTTTTTATACTAGCAGTGTGTCGTGTCGTGGTTCATTATTCGGTCATCATCCTCGGAGCCTTATTCCAGTTGGGATCAGCCTTTAGTGTAACTATAAAATCAGAACTACGATATTTTCCGTAAAGTGACTGCCATCTGACCTCCACTACGTACTGGCGATATCGAAGTTCTGTAGTTAGACCATGTCGTCGGATTAGAGCTTCAACTGCCGTACCAAATGCCACGGAAGTTCGTATGACAAAGGAAACTGACGGCTTCACGTGCTCCCCGAGGGAAGGAGGCATCCCGATGTCTCAAGAATGGTCATTTAATAAATTTCGTAAATACATGATACACATTTGATACTATACAAATACATACGCATAGAAAACTTAATTTAGAACAACTAGCGTTTAAACCAAAATAGTATTAATAGACTGGCAACTCTATGAGTGCAAAGTTGCCAATTTATCAAACTTTTCACACCACAGTTAATTTTCAAACATGGAATCTATTTTTTTTCTCGCTTTCTAAATTCAAATTATGTATCAGTTGGCGCTAATTAAAAACTTTCCGAGTCGGTAATTTTAAATTAAAAAGGTTCTATTTTTAAATCAGTGAGCTGTCAGATACTCCCTGTATTTAAGGTGATAATGTAGATTAAAAAGCTGAATCGTGTCTAGTTTTTTATTTATTTCATGCTGAGATAGCTAAATGAAACATTTTTCAAGAGATTAACTGTGAAGAAACTTACCTACTATGTATATACAGTGCAACCTTGATATATAACGACCCTCGATATAGCAAATTTATCGATTTAACGAATTTTTCTTAATCCCCTTGAATTGTCCATAAGAGTCAATGTAAAATATACCTCTAAATTGCGAACATTTTTTGCGCACTACCTCATTTTAACGAATTTTCAACTAGCCAAAAAATTGAAAATGCCTCTAGGTAACGAATTTTGTCACCCAAAACCTCTAAATAACGTACGCCAATACATGACTCTTGAATTTCATTGTATGTGGTTTAGACCCGTATTTTTAACCGACTTCAAAAAAGGAGGTTCTCAATTCGTACCCAATTTTTTTTTTTTTTTTTTTTTGTATGTTTGTTACGTGATTGTGAAGCCAATTCTAGACGGATTTTGAAAATGCTTCTTGTGTTCGTAAGTAGATTATTCCGAAGTGGTCCCATTTTAATTTCGTAAAGATCTGATGATGGGTTGCCGAGATTAGACCAAGGAACTCTTCAAAAAGTACCAGGAAATCAGCCGCGATTGCTGCAATGGCATATTATTGCAATGTTTCTGCCATTACACATCATAACATCACGCCTGAGTCCTTTGAAGGGGTACGCAGAAGTGTTTAGAATATTCAGCTATATTTCCGGTGTATATGCATTGATTTTAAAAATTCTTTTTGAATAATGATTTAATTTTTTTTTGTAGCGTGGCCAGTTCGATCTGTATTGCAGCGTCAGCAGCGCATGTACAGTCAGGTCACTATACATGCGATGTACAGTCGTGAGACTGTACAAACTCACTAAAAAGAGAAAAATAAATTCATTTTTAACAAAAAAGTTTAACCGACTTCAAGAAACGAAAAAGAGGCACTGAAAAGCGAAAAATAACTTAATTTACAGACTTACTGATTTATTAGAAGTCGGTGACAGCCAACTTTGTTTGTTGTGTCTGAACTACTATGATGCAATCAATTGAAATATGGCCTCTCTTGGGCTAGGTACCGACTTCTAATAAATCAGTAAGTCTGTAAATTAAGTTATTTTTCGCTTTTCAGTGCCTCTTTTTCGTTTCTTGAAGTCGGTTAAACTTTTTTGTTAAAAATGAATTTATTCGAAAAACAGGAATGCATACACCCAGATGCCTACTTTTACAGATTTTACTACATTTAATTTTGATATTTAACCTAAGGGAAAAAAGTTGTTACCTACCTATTTTTTACCTCTATATAACGAATTTTAGACCTACCGAACCTTAATATAACAAACCTCAGATTAACAAAGTACTTGATATAACGAATATTACCCTGTTCCCTTCCGATTCGTTATACTGAGGTTGCACTGTAGTAGCCATACTACTCGATTGACTGTGGGCACAGATTAATAAATAGTTACTACGTAACAGATACATCACTCCCATACAAAAGTGAAAATACTGACGCTATATTCACCTACAAAATTTTAATAATAATACCTGCTGCCCTGAACGAGAAGAATTGTACCTTAAACCCGCACTCATAGAGTGGAGACTGTGTTGCCCGCCGTGCGGGTGACGTCATCGTAAGAATGCGCTAGGGTTATATCTATGATGATTATTGTAATAAAACGAATTAACCACATTTTTTATTAGTCAATCCAATATGTTTTAGTTTTATATGAATATATTTTTTTTCTCTTCTTGGAATTTATTACATTTTATACCTAGTCGAAAATATCTTAAATCACGTAAATAATTTCAATAAATAATATAATCATAAGGAAAGCGACAGAAAATCAACGGTTTATAACATTTGTAGTACGGTGCTACTGTATAGGCCTTAGTGTTCCTATAAGTAGGTATACCTACTGTATTTATAGTTGTCTCATAAGATTTTTTCAAATTTTAATGCATTTAGATTAATCATTTTGTTCAACCATTGGTATAAAATTACGAAATAATTTACAGTAGGTATAGCTTAAAGACGCTTATTCCTACCCTAAAAATAACTGACATTATTGTACCTACTATTCTATTACGTAAGTACATACAAGGTAACTTCAATATTAGAATTACCTATAAAACAACACTTAAATAATACTTATGTTCAAAGAAATAGACTTAGGTATATACCCATCCACTGCACATTAATTAGGTACGTGGTTTCGGCATTTCGAAGCGTAAGCGCGGGAAACGTGCGGTGCAGTGTGATGCGAGCGCTCAGGCGCGCGTTCGGCAGCCCTCTGCCAGTTTGTACAGTCGACTGTACGCCAAGCTGTAGGTGTTTATCGCGTGGCCTTGAGCGAGTGACGGAAGCCTGCTGTGGGTACGAAATATTTTTTGGGGGGCAACACTAATTCGCCAAATTTTCCATGGCCGTTAATAAATACATGTGTACATAATATTTACGCCTGTAAATCCCCGAAGGAGTAGGCAGAGGTGTATTGTAAGCCAACTATGATTTCAGTTCCAAGTAATAGACAGCGAACCTATTGCTGTTCATCGGGTACTTTGTCATAGGCTGAACATTTATATTATGAAAAGCCATATCCTTTGGTCTCATACTATGACAGCCACGGGAAGAGATATGGAGGCCCTGTTTTACCCCATCAGAAACCAAAACGGTGGTGTTTTGAAAAGCGATAAATAGGAATTGAATTTAAAAAAAATACCGATGTCCTGAAAAAAAAAAGCTTGTGAGTCTACCATAGGTACTGGCCATTTCAAAACGAAATTAAAAAAAAACCAAGTTCGAAATTCGAAAACGGAACTCATCTATCGCTATCAAATTTTGTCATGAGTCATTTGTTTTGCAATTTTGGCGGCCATTTGAAAATTAAACGTTTGCATAATAATGAATTGAACTAGAGAGCGTTTTCGTTCCATGATTATTTATGAACTTTCATTGCGGGTTTAATCAAAAACAAAGTTAGTTAGCATTTGATGATGAACGCGTACCCTATCTACTGCTACTGTGTATAATCACTAGTTCGGTGAATTTAAATGACCTTAAATGACCTAAACTTAACTAACTGTAACTCGAGTCGAGAATCGATTATTGAATGTGTCATCGATCGCTATATTTTTATTATTATTGCATTATGAACATCAGTATTATAGGCATAATGTCCTAAGTAAATTAATAATGCTTTATAGGCGAGCAAAAGTTAGAAGACATTTAATTTGTTCTACATAATAATACATAAATAATATTCTCGCCTATAGATCTCCGAAATGATAGGCAGAAGTGTATTACCACCCACATTTCGTTAGCTATAATTTTCAGTTCCACATAACAGGGGGCGAGCCTATTACCATTAAATGGGTAACTATGAATCAATCAAAAATATCACTAAAACGCTTATAGTCCCAAAAAACTTCATATTAAGACACATTATGTATGTACAAGTCCATAATACATTCCAAAACCAACAAAATAAATTAATTACACATTGTAAGTTAGAGTTGTACCGGTTTACATTACAAATACAAAATGAGACATACAAACAAACTAATCGAGAACGGTAGGGTGTAATAATGGCGCAGTTTAACGAATGCCTGAACATTGTAAAAGTTTGGTCGGTTTTGGCTGAGTCCATTATGTTCGTACCAACGCGTTCTCGCTCGGCCGTAGAGTAGTTTCACAACACAGAGAATATATTATTTGGTGGCTTTTACCAAGTATTTTTTGCGTCCTTAGTGTTGGCGGAAGCTCAGGGAAAATTTTTGTTAAAATAGCACTTTATTTTTCCTTGAAGATTGCGAACAATCGACAAAAAAAAATGTCTGAAACTGAATCGTTGAAATTAACATAACCCAAATATTTTTTAAACATCTCCAATGAACAAAGACGGCCACTTTTCAATATTGTAGATTAACCCCTCCTGCTATAAGCTAAAGTGCTTGAATTCATGTCACGGCCAGGATTCGAAACAATTTTTTTTTGACATACATTGAACATGAAAAAATTATCTTCCCTTACATACAATGACCAAAATTTCTGTAAGTATGCCGAAGCCGTATCTACTCATAATCTCTCCAACCAAGCCTACTCTGTACGTACCAAATAAAATGTTGAAACCAATAATGCAGTTAATAACCGCCCGTGTGAACGGCCACACGGCGCGTGAGCTCAGCACAAAACAGATTAAACCTTTATTTGATTGCCCTACTAATGATCATGCAGTCATCATCATCCTCATTTACGATTTCAAAACGTCCAACCTTTGCGCTTTGAAACACGAAGTTCGCTTATTGTTTTATTTGTCGGCTTTTCCAGGAGTGCGTGCTGTCTGACCTCCCAACCCAGAGAGGAAAACCTGCTCAAGAGGCTCGTCCGTTGTTGTGAGGTTGGTTTCGGCCACAACGGTGAAAGAAGGTGATGTCTGTCCATTTATGTTTCTCCTTTTCACGTACCTAATTCATCCATCTTGTCTGGGATACATCTGCTCCTAAAGGTCTCAAAATTACTACTTTGCCCTTTTCTAACATCAATTCTAACAATACCTCCATTTCTAGATGCATTTAAATACATTTAAGTGCCACCTAAGACATCACAAGTTGAAAAGATCAGCTTTTTATTGGCCCAAAATAAACTTTGCCCCTGCGACACTACCGACATCTATTTATATAACGAGCGAACGAAACACCTATAAAATTAAACAGTGTTTAAACTACATAGCTTGTAAACCACAATTTGTTGCCGTTTTAGGTCCTATTTGAACCCCTAAGAGGCATAAACCTGCAGGTACCAGGGGTTACCATAAAAATTGCGAAACTTCGCTCGCACGAAACACGAACGAAAAGTGTAGTTTTCAGACTTGTAAGTACCATGAAGTCACTTCGCCGAGCAAAAGTGTCACGTTTTTTCTTACATTTGGTCCGTTAATTGACTGCTAGATGGTAAAAAGCTGAGGTGCAGTCCAGAAGATACGGACCACCATTTCTGATGCTATTGACCTTAAAATGGTGTTCCCTAACTTGACGGCCTAGATAGATGCTTTTTGACGACCCGCTTGAAGGACCCGGTACTGTAGGAAGAGGGAAACATGTGCGAGGACAGAGCATTCCAGCTCTTTATCGTGCGGCAGAGGAAGGAGGCCTAAAACCTTTGATACGAGAAGGAATGGATTCCACAGTATGTACCGTACCGTTTTCGGGATAAAATGTGTTCCATGGTACTGATTGTCCGAAATTTCGGTCCATGCTGATGTTTCATAGTAGGCCTACAGGTTAAAAATTTACTTGACCCCTTGAGGGCAATTCTCGCATCGTGAAAATCGGTTTGGTCCAGAGTGAGGCCAACATTGATTGTATGGGCCAACTTTCTTTTACGGTTATGGCCAAAGTTTTCGTGTTAACATTATCGGTGTTAGTTTATATTAATTGGGCTTGTGGTCTCTGTTTTTCGAGTAGCCATATTTATTGCGAATTGGTGTCATATATTATTTGTATTAATGTTTATTTCTTTGCGTTTGTTTTAAGAGTTTGTAGTGGTAGCATTTGGAACAGCTTTTTAAATGATTTGTTATTTTGAAGTTCTATAATGTGGTACTTAACGTAATGTGTTATAGTGTAACGTTGACAAATCGGATTTATTGTCTTTAGCTTAAGTTGGCAAAGTTATATTTCGTCAAAGTTCGTTTCATCAAGTCTGTTGTTATACGCAAGAGATAGAGAAATACCAACTGTAAGCACAAGTTTGTCTCAGAAGTCAACATCTCACTAAACAAAATGTATTAAAAATCCTTTGAATCGTCTACAAACGTTAAAGTTGGGATGGATGGCTTATAGTTTATTTCACGCGGCCAGTCCACGGGCATCAGCTCGTGTGCAATAAACTTAATGTCATCGACCTCTCTCCAACAGCTAGCACTCAATAAAAAAAAGCATTACAAGAAAATAAACCACGTTGCACATCTTACAGTGTGAATGTGAAGTGCTCCGCAAACTCCGGAGAAAGCACGCTGCCCGCTCCCTGAGGGGCAATCGCAATAAACACGGGGCTGTATCGACGTCCGAAATGGGAAATGTACGAAATAGAAACATATCTATAAATACCTACGTGTATAAAATACCTACTTACTCATATACAGTGTGTATAAAAATGTGATTCTAAGAACTATTGCAATTTTAAAATTAGGCGATATACAAGATGCTTCGAAAATTGAACGGGAGATTTTTTGGAGATTTCTACCCAGAATTTGATTTTTTTATACCACTTAGGTGGCAGACAAGCACACGGCCCACCTGATGGAAAGCAGTTATCGGGGCCACACTTCAGGGAGTTACACTTGCTGGCGACCCTGTAAGAACGGAGAGTTACTGTGTCTTCAGCGCAGAAGATAAAGCAGTACAAGCCTTTGGTCTGCCCACTGACAGCAGAAAAACTCTCCAGTGAGCTCTGACGTAGTCACCACCGAAAACTCAACACGAGGCTATTACAGCTGCGGTATAGCAGAGGTTGGTAAATTATTTTGGGTTACATATAAAAAGCGAGTCTATTGCAGTCAACTAGATAGTTTTTCCAGACTAGACAGAGCCTCAGTGATACAGCGGTATTCAGTATGTATGACTGCTTTGCATAACGTCTTAGGTTTGTATTATTAAGGTTGTTCAAGTCATACATTTGTAGGCATTGATTTACATAGTTACTAACATTGTTTGTAGGGACAACTGGGTCTCCTTCAATAGTTTTTGAAAAGACCAATAAAAATTTAAGCGGGATTTGAACTTCATACTCTTATCTTAGCAGTTACAACAGATTCTAAAAACTGTTACGTACCTATATCATGTCCAGCAAGTCTAAAAAGGCCACTTTATTGGTATAAATTAGGATAATATTTTGTCACGCAACGTTATTTACATGAAATGAGAATCTGCTTAGTAAATGAATTGCTGTGATTCTCCTCATATGAGTGACCATTTTACGAGTTTTATAGGAATCTATGAGATCTACAAGAAATTCATAAAGTTAGCGTATTTAGCGGAATTGCTCAATGTCGCCATTTTAGACTCGATGGACGTACCTCCATAAACATTCAAACCGCCATCTTATTTAAACAATCCTTATTTAGAACTTTAATACTTCCTTAAATACCATTCAATTATTAATATCCTATCAAAGGGATTGCGAGAATAACTATCACTCTAGAAAACTATAGGACATAAACGCGACCATTCCAACACACTATCATAAACTAGGAATTACTATCACAGCTCAAAGATCACCGCACTAATATCGTGATTCAAAAGATCGCCGCACTAATAATATATCATGACTCAAATATCACTAAAGATTTTATATGGTTCCTGAAGCCTTTTATGGTGGAATTCAGGGGAAATCTATCTCATGGTGTAGCAGTACTGTTATAGGTGGTTTGTTTTATGTTTGACACCTTGTAAGTGGGGGTTATTAACCTACCGAGTTTGTGGAATAAGGGTTGGAGAGTATATTAAGTTTATGGGTTGAACCCACGGAATTTTCACTAATAATAAAGTTGAAAAGTTTGTTTGCTTGTTTGAAAGCGGTTACCTCTGGAACTATTGGAAGTAGGCCCCATTGGGAGAGGCATATGGCCAGTAGTGGACTGCGATAGAGATCATTAATCGATTAGCGATTAATTGATCTCTGGAACGATATGTGCGTTTTGAAAAACCTTTTTTTTTTGATAGCCCAGTTTTTGGGGAAGGTTATTTATAAGGTATATAACATCACGGTATGACTCTCAAGAGCCGAGTTATTGGAAGAGAAGTTGAAGATGAGAAGCGCCGGCAGTTATTGCGATCGGGGTGAAATATAGCCAAGTAGCTATGGCAGGTGAAACTGTGGGACACATATAGATACACATATAGTATGAAGAAAAAATTTTTTTTTTTAATCTTTATTCAAGCCACAATATGACTATGTCGCTCTTGAAGAAAAATTGTTGTTGGATTTTTCAAAAAAAAAAAAAATTAAAAATGCTATGCAAACCTATCAAATTCTTACCCGAAAAGCTACCTAAAATACTTAAATAGGCAATTTTGGTGGCAATCATCCTATCCCATTAATTGCACAAAGAATTAAGTCACTTACAATTTCGTGACCCCGAAAATGTCGAAAAATCGCCCGTTAAATCGGAAAATTCATTAAAAAACCTTTGAATGGAGTCGAATGCCCACTAATATATAACAGTCATTGGTCCGTGAATTCGTTCATACCCAATGTACCAGAAAGATTTCACAATGAGAACTCATTTTAGCGAGAAAGGAAAAAAGGAAAATTCCCATTACTATTACTGTTCTCAGAGTTCCTAATTTGAGATTTTCATAATTGAATGTTATCAAAATGAATGCCCGTTGAGTTTTCTTCGCAAAAAATCATGTCCTTGCGTTAGGCTTTGTTCTTAGTGGGAACGATTAGCGAGTTGAACGAAAAATTAATAAATAGACCCGCGAATCCAGACTCCCCCTGGATGTCCGTTATCGCGACTACACATAGCCTATGTCCGTTCCCAAGGTCTAACCTATTTCTGTACTAAATGTCATCAAAATTGGATCAGTGGTTTAGGCGTGAAACCGTAATAGACAGACAGAAAAGACAAGCAGAGTTACTATCGCATTTATAATATTAGTATGGAGTATGCACACTCTTTGTCCATCTTCAGATTTGATCTTGTAATTTCATTCATTACGGACGCATTTTTTTAAGAACATATTTTTTAAATAGATATACAATAAATATATAGAAGATGTTGTTGCACCGAGGTGCCCCCTTTAAAAGTCAAGTATGTCCTTCAATTTTAGTATCCCAATGACATGTAAACCACGTCCGTATTTTCATTCACTCATTCACTCGCAGATCGATTTTTTAATGTACTCTCTACTTCATTCACAATAACTGCTAAAAAAAATAAAAGACAATCGCTTGCTTTAAGACAAGTGCCTTACTTTTGGCGTAAGTCGGAGATATTTTGTATCGTGCTATATAACAATGGAATATGATCTCTAAAACTGTGTAAATAAGTTTGAAAGTCGTCTGTGCGTTGTCGTTTAATGTGATTGTATGGAGCAGAGTATTTTTTATTATCTTTCATTATGCTTGGGCGTGACGTTTACGTTTTGATCTGAAGGTAAGGATGTATTGTGAGCAAGCTTCAATATTTATTTTTACGTTTTTAGAGGATAAGAGGCGTAATAATAGGTTGAAGTGGTGTTTTGAGGATTGAGGATGCCTTTCCACCAGATGTTATGCAGCTATTATATGAGGATGTAAAAGCTAAATTATGAAACTATGTTACCGTTTCGACTATGCTATGCTATGTGTAGCGCAGCGAGGAAAATGTGCTATGAAACTCCTTACAAATATTTAAAATTCGAATCTCTTCTTCATCCATAGCAGGTATCTTTCTATATAAAAACACTAGCCTTCCACCCGCGGCTCCGCCCGCGTGCATCTCGGTTAACGCAACCTTTGCTCATATCTTCGGTTCTACTCAACCGATTGCGATCAAACAAACGTAAGATTTTAAGTCTGAGCAAGCCCTTTCTAACAAAAAAAACCGCATCAAAATCCGTCCAGTAGTTTTGACGTCCATCGCGGACAAACAGACAAACAGACAAAAACGTGTTCAATATCGTTAACATAACATAACCCAAGTATTTTTTTTTAAATATCTCCAATGTACAGACACGACCACTTTACAATTATATAATAGTATAGATAGCTTAGCTGAAGCCCTTGCAACCAGTGCTATGCTATGCTATGCTATGTGGACCAATAAATAATATATGAACAGTGGATATCAAACGCATCCATAGTAGCATAGCACATCTCTGGTGTAAAAGCAGCCTGATGTTTGGTTTTTGAATGATATCTGCTCGTCTAGAATAGAATAGATTGACACATTCATCTATTTTAAAATACGCTGGCCTACAAATTGCCACTTGTCTGGGGGGATAGGGGGGAGGGGGGGGGGGGCATACGTTAAAGACACTGAAAGGGGTAATCTTTAGTAGGTACTTCATACAGATACCTATACAGCTCTTGCACCTGTGACTGTTGTACATGAGGGTTCAAGTTTGATTCCTGGATCTGGTAAAATGTTAAGATCGAAAATTTTATGGGGTTCGACGATCGAAAAATATGCCTAATCATGAGAAACCAAAAATATCAAAATGTCGGTATTGATACACATACCTATTCCTTCAAGAATAGCCGTGAATATAAAAATCAAAATAATAAAAGGAAGACATTACCGAACCCAATAACAATATCCAACAATCATAACTCAAGCAATCTTTTCAATGCACACGTCACCATTGTTACGTCATATCTCCCCCAACATCTAACTAACTACCTCACATTGAAACTAAACACCATTGTGTAACATTCATACAAAATTATTTCCAATCATTTTCTTTTATCGTCAATCTAGAATACACCTTGTTAGTTACACATTAGAGTATAAAATCTATTGTCATTATAAGTCTATCAGTACCTTCTCAATTATGAATTTTCTTTTACCGTTAATCTAAAATACACCTTGTTACTTAGATATTAGGGTATAAAATCTATTGTCATTATAAGTCTATCAGAGGTACTCAATTTATGAAAGCTACAGGGAGTTTGTTTTGTGGTTGACAATTGTAAGTCTTGACACGTTTGTAGTCTGAAGGTCCCTGGAGGAGGGGGAATGCATCTTATGCCCACAGGCTGATAAGATTAAGGTTCGATCTTTAAAAGGGGGATTATTTTCTGACGACGCATAAAGCGTGAAGGAGGTATGTGTTTTTTATCTGATGGTAAGGGAGTGATTCGTCACGTATTTATCGGGATATTTTTTTTATCACTAAGGTAGCAGACAAGCCTACCACCTGATGGAAAGTGGTTACCGTGGCCTATGAACGTCGGCAACACCAGGAGCGTTACCTACTTGTGTTGCCGATCCTTGATTATGATGACCATAGGTACCTATCTCCACCTATACTATTATATACTAAACTAGCTGACCCCGCGAACTTCGTACCGCCTAAATGAAGAACCGCTCGACCGATTTTGTGCAAACTTCACATAAACCGCGACCGACGCGTAAAAACTACTGAACTGATTTTGATGTACTTTTTTTTGTTAGAAATATCTTGGTCAGGCTTAAAATCTTCCGTAAGTTCGATCGCAATTGGTAGAGTAAAACCGAAGATATAAGCAATAGTTAACCGACATACTAACCCGGGCGGAGCCGCGAGCAGAGGCTAGTCAACATTAATTATGTTAATTTATTAAGTCAAATGTTTGGTTCATTCAAATTTCGAATACCTGCCTGTGATTGGTTCAAGCCAGTTTCGCAAGGAAATTGGAACGCCTTCGAAATTCAAATTTATTCATTGGTCAAACGCGGTTAGGTCTCACTATTTGTGACGACACTCATTTCTTACCGGTATCTACTCAGTGTCGCTAGATGGCATTAGGGTCGGCTATAGATACGTTACGATTTAATACACCTCTGCCTAGCCCTGAGGAGATTTACAGGCGTGAGTATATGTATGTATGTATGTATACTTATGTTATATTTGGATGGTGGCTAATTAGGTGGTAGATAAGCATACAAGTCCACCTGAAAGAAAATGGCTTCCGTGGCGTATGAGCGTGTACAACACTAGGGGTATCAAACTCATGCTGCCGACCCAGTTAGAACCTTCTAATATCCTTCTTGAAGAACCCCATCCTTAAAAAATATTAAAAACTATTGGGTTGATTTGGATACCAAGATAAACCAACTAACATCTGAAATCGAAATGTGTGCCACAAAACACCTCTGCTCACCGCTTCAGAAATATTTATCTTTTGCGTAGTAATATTGATCCTTCTCAGAGATAAAAAACAAACTATGCAATCAACCACCGAGACATATTTCACGCGAGCACAGCCACGGACAAAAACTAGTACTATATGTATATGACAGTATTGCCCAATTCTATATTCAAACCCAGCGACCCACAGAGACCATAACCTATTGTCATCCATTGTCAAAAAAATTTCTAGCAACAAAATAAAAAAAAAGATCAAAAAAAAAGTTAGGAGAAATGAGGTCAACTCGGCCCTCATAGTGCCTATTCGCCATCTGTTTCGTAGTGAGGGGCGAACAAACGAATTTTTAATTAGGACATTGTGAAACTAGTGCGGATACCGCCCGCCTGATGGCACCTGGTAACCGTAGCGAATAAGCAGTGGCAAGGGGTCGCTTTTAACCGATTCCTGACGGCTTCCTAAGAGGTCGCATTGTGCATGATTAACTAGGTCGAGATAACCGTTTTCCACCAGCTTACCTTAATAACTTTTCACTCTTTACCGCTGCTAGTGGTATAATAGTAGAGTTCCACTGCTAAATCAGGTTTAGAGGTGAGCGGGTTCGATTTCTGGTCAGTTCAAACAAAACAGTTTTTTTATTTATGTATATTAGCAACTGAAATTACTAATATTCCCCCTTCAACTTGCTTGCGCTAGGAGTGAGTTTACGTCAGTAGTGTAATGGCCAGGATTCGAACCCGGTACCTCGCGATCGTAAGGCCGACTACCCACTAAGCTACCGACGCTTTATGAGAGCCAAGGAGAATACATCTTCACTTGTACAAAAATATATCTAATAAATACATGTCTTCACTTTCTAGATCCGATATTACAAACTAGTAAACCTATAGCTACTTGGGTACTAGAAACAGATAGCACTGTGTACAATGTTCTAGCTAGAATATTAAATATAAAATTGTTTAAATCAGTAGAAACGCCATTCAAATTCAAATTTACTCATTTCATTATGAAAATCCAAATTGAAGACTCATTCCTGATTACAAACAGACTGTCTGACTATAAATGTAATAGACATTTAGTAGGTGAAAGGACAGACAGACAGACAGGCAGACGGTGCGGATAATTCGTTGCACCTTCATTAGTACTGATTGCAAAAACGAAATGCTCTGCAATTTTTTTGCATACGTACTGCCAGACTCTTTAAAAAGTAATATTGTGCCTGTATCTGAAGGGATAAGCAGAGATATTTTATGGGCACGCCACCACGTAGTAAATATTAAGTTAGTAAGTTAAGTAACTTACCTACTTGATGGCACGTCTAGGGCATTCATTTAACTTTTTTTAGAATGATGGCACGTTGATGTATAAAGGTTCGACACCCCTGAGTTGGGGTGTTTCAGTTATTAGTATCTACTCTTTCAATAAAAATATAGCTATAGTTATATATTTAATTATGCAAACCATAAACTGACTTGACCATTATTTATGGTTTGCGTGTTGTGAATATTTTTGGGGTAATTTGATACGCTAATGTTTAATGATAATAAACTTGTTAGCAGTGAACGTATCTAAATGATATTACTATTTCAGCTTTCATATTAAACAAGTTAATGACTAACATAGTATTACATTTTTAATTAATTTCCAATATGTACTATTTTTTAGTTTAAAATCCAAAAAAATAACATTCATACATAATCACGCCTTTATCTCCGGAGGGGTAGGCAGAGGTGTATTAACACCCTCATTTCGCCAACTGTGATTTTCGATCCCACGTAATAGGGGGTGAGCCTATTGCCGTAAGCGGGCATTTAGGCAGGCTGTATATTTAATGTCGGATGGAGAATAGCCCTATCCCTTAGTCGCCTTCTCCGACACCCACAGGAAGAGATAGGGTAGCCATATTCTACTCCACCGGGAACCAACAAAATAAGTGCTACTTTATGTCAATTTAGGTACCTAAACGGATTTAAATAGCATACTATGTAATTGCTTGATAATTTAAAAAAAAAAAAAAAAATTATTCAGGTAGGCATTAGAGTTTCGGGCTCAAAAAAGGTATATGCTACAATAGTTAGTAACTCTGGGTTTTTAGGTGTTTGTCAAAAATTACTTGAGCAATCATTATATTTTTATTTGTCTCTAAAGCTGATAACGGAACGATATAAAACATAAAAGGCAAATTACATCAATTTGAACAGATATACGCGAGAGAAACCGAAAGTAAAAGCTAGTCTAAAAGTATAAAATATTACTGGACCAAGTAAACATGTTTTGGTCGCATTGTTACAGAAGATATTGGTCCCAGATTCATTCTGAATTCCAATATTTACAATATGACGCCATTTTGGTACGTGAGTCAGGGTTTTGGATTCTTTTAAACAAAAATCGAGTTACAAAACATCGATTAAGGCCTTACACTTTTACTTTAGGTGCCCAAAAATATGATCCAGTTTTTTACATAATTATTTTTCTTAAAAAAATCCTTCAAACAGACAAATAAATTATGATAAATGATTTTTTTTAGATTTAATAATTGACGCGATAATTGTAGTACTGAACATCAAAATAATTGTAAAAACTAGAATGATTATTACATATTACACATAAACCAAATTAAAATTGACAAGACAAGATATCACAATCAATTGATTAAAGAAAGAATAGTAAGAAAATAGAATGAGCAATATATTTACTCATCAGACAAAAATGTTTTGATAGAACACTAGTTTGAGACCTTTACAAATGCCAAAGAATAGAATATACCCTATACAAAAAGGAATAACAAAAATAATAAAAAAAATACATAAACCAAATTAATAGAACAAGAAATCACAATCAATTGATAGGCAAAAGCAAAGTAAGAGAACAGCCCATTAAGAGAACACCCCATTTGAAAGAGAACATCCCATTAGAAAGAGAGAAGTACTCATCTCGTGGACGTATAATCTTGTTACGGTACATTTGGAAAATGAGAACTTAGTTTGGAAAGGCACACCATTGCTTTTTTTCTAAGCGGATAACGGGTAAACAAGAAAAATGGTTTCGTAAATGAAGACAAAGAGGATTCAACGGGAATACAAACGCGAGGGCAACCATGAAAAGTGACAAAAATGATATTTGACAACAGGAACTCGGGATTTGGTTCATGACTTTCTTTTTTATTAATAAAAGTTGGTCTAGTGAAGCTAGGTTTGTCTTATTCGATATGAAGTTGGTGCCTTGTGAATTGGGGTTTTAATTTTTTAGAAGATTGAGAGGGTTATCACATGATGTCTTTTTTATTTTGTTCTTATATTGTACCTACTGGAATTTTTTAAATTTTTTCAGATTTTGATGTTTTTTTTTTAATTTAAAAAATGAAAATACTATTCTTGCAAATTTCAGGCGGCCTGTGTTCTAGTTTACCACTTTGGTAGTTTAATAATAAACCTATGTATTTCCCACGAAAAAAAAAAGTTTAAAAGTATGTTTATCCGCATTCTATAACCCATAACACAAGCTAGTTGAGCTATGCTAACTTTGGGTCTAGAAAGCGTTGTGTAGAATGTCCTATAATATTTATTTCATTTATTAATTTTATTTTGCCTACTATAGCTCTAAAAACCTAACAACCGTTCATAATATTTCACTCGTCTAATGTATAAAATAGAATACACTCCTGCCGAATCAATTGGGGTTATACAGGATCCAGATGTTTATTTACTGAAGCAAGAGGCCGACGTGGACATCTCATTAACATATCCATTCTTGATCGACAAACACGACCGGACCGCTACAAGCCTAAAAGCTAAATGACTAAGTATTCATCCCAGTTTCAATTTATCACCGAGAGATGGCGTCGAATGTATGAATGAATTGAAAGTTAGATTACACAATTTAAATTCCCCCTTCATGCAAAATAGGGACGGAAAGATGAGGTCTGGGGGTAGAATACATTATACTAGGGAAAGGTGGGGAGGAAGGTTGAAATATTTACCTCGCGGGAGTTTGGAAGTGTGTGCGACGAGGCGAAGCGAAATCTTAATGGATTATGGTATGATTGGACTACTCGGCTTACCTGCGGATATTTTGCAAGAGTTTTTATTTTCACAATCCGTTGTAGATTGGTTTCTATAGAGTATTAAACGCAGCGGGGCCGTTTTTATCCGTCCCTTTGAATCGTAGCAAGCAATTAGGGAAAATAACAATTTAATTTTTTTCAGGCGAGTGTCTGCTGCTAATCCAATTTGTGTTGGTTTTTTTCGTATCGTGTCGGCTTTGGGAGCGAATCGATTAGGCCTGTAAATGTGCCGAATTTTTCAAAGGGTTGGTTATGTAGGTTTGTGAATGGCACATTTAAAAATATCAACACGATTTTGGGCGCCATTTGAAGCAGTTACTAAGTGTAGATACAGGTTTCTGTTTAGTCTGTCAGAACCTCCTAAATTATTTTGGATACATGATTTTGGCATAAGTGGGATACAGAATTTATTTCCGTTAAGTTCATATCCTTTAAACGCAGAAGAAAGCGGTTACCATGGCCAATGTTTCTTCCAATAACAGAAGTGTCTTTGTAGACGAAAAAGGTATTTAAAAAGAACAGAATGAGAGAAAGACAGGGGAATAAAGACCTCTCAAATGTCATGCTTCCCTGGTAGAGCCAGTTTATTCGTGTCGAACAAACCATCGGATCTAGTCCTCTTGTAAGATCCCTTCCTTCGAATAAAACGTAAATACGAATCGTAAAACAAAAGTAGCTAACATTTCTTCGCCTGCGCATAATAAATGCAACATTTTAAATTAGGAACGCGAGAATGTTGCAACACTGAACGCAAGTAGTAGCAACAGAAACATTAGCAAGGTGCTAAATCTTTTAAACACGTTTCGAGAAAAACGGTTATTTTCAAAAAGCACTAAAACGGCTTTTAGTGGGAAAAGCATCATTTTAAACGCTTTTTGAGCGCATATTCGCACGTTTACAAACTGGGACACATGTAAGAGGTGTGAATAAGCTTAAGAAAGGGAGGTTAGAGTTCATTAATGTGTGAAATTTGCTTCTTTATTTGGCAACACTATGCTAATTCTATTAGTGTTGTTGTTTTTATTCGAATCAGAGGCTCAATACTGTAATGATCGAAAATCGACGGTTACTTCATTGATGAATTTATTGAACTGTTTCTAGTGTTATGAAAACTCAAGTTTGAGTGGAAGTCTGACACAGAGATACTTAGATTATACTCTGGCATAGTAGGTACTTAAGCTAAAATTAGCTAAGATCTGATATCAGATACTCAACATTAGGTAATACCGTTTTTTCGATATGAACCCTATTTCCTGAAACTTTACCTTCAGTTTACCATCAATTGAATTTATATCAGAAATAGTATTTAATGAAGTAAAGACAATATACGGCTGGGTTACGTTTCTAAACTGCGATTAAAAATCAATAACACTGCCCTGGAATTGAACCCAAACCCTCACAATCGTACACAAACATAAGTCCAAACTTCCCAACGGGATATTATAATCGAAAAGTATTTTTATTCAACCCGTAAATCATAAAATTAGTTAAGAAGTTGAAAATTTGGTCGCGGGTTATTTCTCGGTCGGTGTTGCCATATAGAAAGCTCTGTTTTACCAAGTTATATATATTCAAGTAGCGTGTTAGGAGGGAACAGAGAATTAATTAGCACTATGTTTTGTTTTTGTTCGTTATTTTCTACGAAACGTAATTCTGTCGTTTGTTAGTTTATTTTAGATTTACTGGGTTACATTTTCATGTGGACCATGTTACATGTTTAAATGTATGTGGGAATTCTAGGATATATATACGGTGGAAAAATGTTTTAAAAGTCACCCTAGGGAACTTGTGTGATAAAGAATATAATTAAAAGCGGAAATAACCTTAGATTTCCACCCTCTTCTTGCAGTCCCGGATCCTTTAAGCGAGGCGTGAAAAAGCATGTGATGAGGCCGTCAGGCTAGAGGCCACCATTGTAACATGGTACGTGTCTATAATATAGACTTTGTCTTGGTACAAGCTTCACTCACAAGTTTTGGAGGTCAGCAGCAGTCGCTCTCGTAAAAGCTTACAAACCAATTTAAATATTGAGCTAACCCTGGACTCCAAAGTGTAAACTTGGGATCAGCCAGGAAATCACTAGATGGATGATGACTAGTCTATATACAAGTCGTCTTTAAGAAATTGACGTTTCATTGTCAATGAAACAAAAGCCTTATACCAGGAAAATTAACCACAAACTGTCCTACAACTGTATTTAACAATAGTAAATAATGACACACGGTTAGCTATTCTTCAAGTGAGAATTAAACTGAAATTAACAAAAGCAGTTAAGGCGAAGTCGTAGGTACTTCGATTTAACAATCTATTTCATAGAATTTTGGCATAACTTTAGTGGTTTCAATAAGACGAATAAACATGGAATTTTCATTATTTTATGCAAAATATACCGTTTAAATTCAGCGCCACGATATTTTAGGTTAATTCTACAATTCACCGTTTCCATTGGGCATTTCCATTTCATACCTACTAGCCCCACTAGAAAAGTAACAGAATCGATATTAGAATAGAATAGAATAATAAACGTAACAGTCGTAAATGTGAGTTAATTCCATATATTGCCTAGTCTATATATTTTCCGATTATATTCTACTAATGAATTGCCTGGAACGGTAATGGAACCTGGAAGGTTTTACAATAGTCCCATTATATGAATCCAGCATCTTGACAAACGTAACAGTTGTACCTAATTAAAACTTTTATTTTGAGTACGGACTTCGCCTTAAATGAGTAATCCGTACATACAAGCTATTATGAATAGATGGAAAAATCGCAGACAATATAATACAAAAGATTTACCTATGACTAAGTCAGTAATTATTAGCACTTTTAGCTAAAACCATTGAGATCGCGTTACTGTAGATTTGATGATTAATACAGGTTTTTAGAAATCTTCTGTTAATGTAATTAACACATACATCCACGCGAAACCAGGGGCCGGTAAACTAGATAAGACTCTAAAAATGCAAAGTTGCAAAACACAAAAAATGCTGAGTAACAAAATGAAAAAAAAAAATGCAAAATAGCAAAGTACAAAAAATGCGAAGTTGCAAAATGCAAAAATGCAAATCAGCTTCACTTTTACTCTGGGCAAAGCATTCAAAGTAAATTTTCTATTCTTTCTTTATACTACTTAGGTCGCAGGCTCACCTGATGGAAAGAAGTTACCGCGGCCCATGGACGAGTGCTACACCAGGGGAGTCACACTCGTGCTTCGGCAGCACGAGTATGACTCCCCTGGTACACTGGTACTCCCCGTAAGAACAGAGAGGTTCTGTGCCGTCAGCGCTGAAGATAAGTTGGCCAAGACTTTAGTCTTCAACAGCACAAAACCTTTCTTATAATGTACGTATATTTAAATTGCCGATGATCTATAATAATCGATTAGCCCCTATTATATTTTTATATACACACGCCTGTACAAAGCTTTAGTAAACTAATATACCTCATAATACGTTACGTTTACCTATTGCAGTCGTTTCCAGACCTACATGATGAGTGTCATAATAACTCCAGCATCACACAATACAGCAAAATTCGTATCCATTAGACAACTCCTAAGACAGCATACACCGAAATTGCTACAGTAATGGAATCTTATACTATAATAGGTAAAGACTAAGTTTATAATAGGTTGATTGATAGGGCCCGTCTGGTGCTACGATATGTCAATTATTTGGGAGTGCATCCCAATAATAGGGAGTGCAGACGTCGACTATCTCGCTGACGTCACTGGAATAATTGTATGGGAATCGAGATGTCTGATATATATGCCTAGATTCTAAAGGGATTTGAACAGATGAACTAACCGAAATAATAGATTCAATAGAACTTAGAACCAATTCGGAAGTGTTTTCAAGTCCTCTACTCCAGTATGTTCAACTATCTGTTCAACCGGTTGAACAAATTGTCAATTGTCAAATTCTTGTAGTTATCTTTTGATATTTTTTTCGAATTCAAACGGTATATTCAGCAAAGAAAAACGGAGAACTGTAAAGCAATTAGTTATCTGAATAATGTTACTGAATACTACTTAGGTGGCACACGGCCCACCTGATGGATATGGAATACCAACTAATGATGTCAATGCCAAACTGTTTTATTGATTCAAATTGTATACTAAAGGTGTGTACCAAATATCAGAGCAATCAGGCAACTGGAAGAGGAGAATACCAAGGTATTAGGATAATTTTGAGCACTTTGCTACCTTTTACCTATTGATATTTATTTCGTGTTTTGAACGAGTTCAAATTCTAACGACTTGCTTGCTGTATTGTCTGATCTTCATCACGAATATCCATATACCTAATATTATAAATGCAAAAGTAACTCTGTCTGTCGGTTACGCTTTCAGGCCTAAACCACTGAACATATTTTGATGTTTTATACAAAGATAGATAGACCTTGGGAAAGGACAGACTATGTTTGGTCACAACAACCGATAAACCGCGGGTAACAGCTAGTAGATCATAAAAAGAAAAAATAAAGGTATAGACTCACCTGCAGTCCTTGCGTCCGCGCAGTCAAACAGCACAAATATTAACAATAACAACATGACAGTTTTAAACCTAAAGCACCACCGCCTAAACACCATAACACTAAAACAATTATTGTCATAACTATTATTGCTATCTTTGTCTAACACACATCTCTCTCTCACTCCTCTGTCTTCTAGGAGGTATTTGAGGTCTTGGAGACTCTTTTTCTTTGTTGTAATTGTCTTTCCTAGGGGTTCTAGGACCGGGTTCGGCCCAGTCATGGTGGTGGTGTGGGTTCTAGATTTCGGTTTTGAGGTCAAATTCCGGGTACATCTTGGACGTGCATCTGTAACAAGAGAAAAATACGTTATGTTTTTTACAATATTTTTAGCCCCTCCAGCTAAGGTAAATTTTTCTAATTTCGGTAGTGCCAGGATTCGAACCCGGGAACACTCTATTGTAAAGCCGACCACTTAATCACTAAGTTATCGGCGCTTAGTTAATTAGATCGTGGCCCACCTAATGTGATTGACCAGACCAGACTATACCAAATTAAATCATAACTTAATTTTAAGTCATGTAACATTCTCACGTCCACACGTCCATAAGTCACGGTAACCACTGACTGTCAGGTGGCAAACCATCAGGTGGGCCGCGTGCTTATCTGCGACCCAAGCGGTAGCACTGCTTACACAATCGAACAATTTTTCCGAAATATATTCTTCATATTAAGCCAGTTTAAAAAAAACCATTCTATATTCCTTCAATAACATCTGATCGTTATTCTACTTACAAACCTATTCAATAAGTAAACACTTGTCAACACACCCAAACACTAACAACTTAATTGGGTAAACGCACCAACTATCGGCCATCCATAAATTTCTTACAGAAAATAAAAACAGAATTATTGGAACGAAAATAAGCGAAAAACGAGCGTATGTTCCCGACAATCTAATAAGCAATTCATCAAGGGTTGTGACAGTATGTGTTATCGCTCGGTAGGAGGGGGAAGGGGCAGTGGGGGAGAGGATAGGACACCTGCGGCCTGACGGAGATAAAGGGAAGATGAACTTGTTTCTTTAAGTCGGATTAAACTAGCTAGGCTAGACTCCTAATGAGGTGGTTCTGTAACTTCGAGGTGTCGATAACGAGCGACGCTTTTAAGCGATTTTATCGAGTCTCGAACACGTTTGTGCGAAAGCGAAAAGGATTAGTTGTCAGCGAAAATTAGTTTTGCGGATTGTTGGGAGTTGAATGCGTGTGCGAAAAAAATGGATAAGAAATTGTCTGTCGATATTTGAGGTGTGAGATTTGCGGTTTTTGTATAGAATTGAGATAGTTATATCTTCTCGTGGTGTTTTGTCTATTAGACCAATTTAGAGCGAATGGTTACGTATGTTTTTGAAGAGTTGTAAGCTGAATTGCTTGTGTTAGGAGTAGGTTTACTGCGGTAATGATTGGGGTTCAAAGCCGCTATTTATAGAATGTCAGTCCGACTCCTTAGCCACTAGACTACCTTTTTTTACAATTTACTTAGGTTTTAATTATATAGAAAAAATCTCGCCATACGTTTTGGAAGGAAGAAAGGCGTATGTAATAAATGCTATAATCATTTTTTGAGCGAGCTTTTCGATGCATTCTACTTACAAGCATACCCACATTAAAGCTAAAACCTCCTAACATGCCATAAATTTCCCCAAAATAACCAAACATAAGCTTCATTTTCAACCCTAAAATACATAGTTGCCTGTATGCGGTATAAAACGGTGTTGTTTACACATAGAACAATGCAAGCGCTGGCTCAGGTGTGCCAATCCAGCTCAAAGCTGCCTCATTAATCTTGCCGTCCTTACCGTTGGCCAGACGTAGCCGAATAGAAATAGTCTGCCGGAATTTTTGATTTTACGAATCGGTATTTGTGTTGGCAACATGTATCTTCGGCTATCTTAGTGTGAAACTAGCTGTTGCCGGCGACTCCACCCGCACGGAATTCTGATCTCGTTATTCCGGATATTAATCTAACCCTGTATAACATTTTTGTCAGATCCGTTTAGCAGTTGAATGTGAATCAATAAAAAATGTCTAAACATCTTCACAAACTTTCACATTTATTATAGTAGCAAATATGGATATAATGTTAAGTTATAGGTAAGTAAACTAGTGAGCCACCCTGGCTTCGCATGTGTGATATTTGATTTCCCGTTTTCGCCTTTGAGTGGTTTCCGGATTATTAAAAGACAAGAGGCATCTCTTATAAGAGTACAAGACACTAAGGAAAAGGTGTAGTCACCATTCGACAGTAAACTATATGAAAACCCGGTTATTACCGTCAACCGGACCATTTATCATGGGGTGTAATGACATGGGCCTGCGACGTTCTCTCTCCTCATATTTCACTGTTTTCCCGTTTTAAATAACAGTGAGGTGCGAGGAAATATTTAAGCTTATGTTTATTATTATAATAAGCATATAAACTTATTTCGTGACTAGTTTGATGAAGTAATTAAATAAACAAATATATGACAATACCAAAGAATTTACGACATAATGAGAATACAAACGTCATATTATAGGTACACGTAAATTTCTTCATCGCTTTAAAAATATCACTTTCAAAATCCAGTATTAATCACATTTAAGTATGATCCGTTTTTCGCGAAACAAGGAAAAAATAAGACTGTAATTAACCCAAAACGGAATTAACGAAACAAATACAGGCAACAGGTAAAGAAAGGGTTGAATTAGGGTAAATGTCATTATTATACGCCATTACCGAAAAATAAAAGAGAAGAGCCGATAACTGGATCAATGAGGACAACGAATAATTCTCACGTTTCAACGATATTTTTATGTGTAACGATAGGAGGATCGTTCGGACTTTTGTCCGAGGGTCCGTAGATCGTAACTGAAAATTGTTTTAGCCCCCCGGGACATGAAAGTTCAGGTCGCTACCACCCTGAGATCTTTCACAGGTGCTATCATGAGTTATCATCCAATTGTACTGGAGCATTAGGAGACAAAATTTTTCGATGAGAATGGAAGATTTTCTATTTTGGAAGTAGAAAAGCGTTTTGAGTTGATATTTTTATTTGTTTTATTTATTACTGACATAGCAGAATTTATATATCGTACATTTAATTTTAACGTTTGTACCTAATATTTTAAACTTTAATATAATGTAGTAAAAATACTTCATTTTTGGTGTGAAACATTTTTTTATCATTAGAATTTTTAATTTTCGATCTTCATTATTGAATTTGTATTAAGGTGACATGTTTAATTACTAAAAACAAAAGGCAAATTAAGTACTGAATACACGACACTTGTTAGAAAAAAAATCGATTATATTAAATTTATATTTTAAAGAACCATACCTTTAGCATAAAATAAAATCGATATTTTACATACCTAATGCCAGATAGATTTTCCACTACGAAATGTATTTAATTCTAATAAAATCCAAACCAGGTATGAACACATTTCATTTGAAGAGCACATCACTTATAATATCCCCTGCACTATACACATTTTTTCCCAAAGTTCTTCCCACCACATCTGGATTCGTCCAAACTCGTTTGAATTTAAAATCGTCACATTTTTTTTCGTCCACGTTTAATTAAATTAAAATACAATGCAAATATTTTAAATCCCACAAAAGGCTGTAGCGAATCGAATTAAATTTGAATAAGTGGCTGAAGACAGCTCGGTGGAATGCTGAGAAGAAATATAAACAGTCATTTATCGTTACAATCCTGAGGTCCATTCCTCTTTAGCCCTCGCCGGGGGTGGGAGGGGCGAGCACAGGTGCTGGAGCGCACACTACCCCCTTGTTGCCTTGACTGATTGTTTGTTTTACCATTCCCGGTTTCACAGTTTGTTTTGCAAGGAATTTGCAGTTGCAGCTGGCTAAAAACGGAGTTTTTTGGTTCTAGTTTAGCGCTGAAATATCTTGTTAGGATTATTGAGTTCACGGATTTTCTTTGTGTAAAAACAGATGTGGAAAAACGGCTTAAAATTTATCTGTTTTAATTAAATTTGAAGTTTTATCAACTTAAATGAGGAAAGAGAATATTGTAGATATAAATAAGGTAAGGAGAAAATGGTTGACATGTTTCACATACGCAATTAAACGAACATAATAACAGTCTAGATGGCCAGTTACTCTTTAAAAGGAATGCTGGTTATGTCCAATCTAAATTTAGAAATGGCCAGCGGAATGGTCAGTGCATTTCTAATAGTATTAGTTTAAGTTAAGAGAGTAAAGCGATTGAAAATCAGGATAACAACGAAATAAATGAGATAGGTATTTTCCTATTGATTTGAATGGTGTAACACATTCTTTAAACAAATTCTTTAAAATATAATATCTCTTATGAATTGTGTAATCTTTTGATAATTGAGCCTTAATTCTAATTTGCTCTAGGTATATCTCTCTAAGTAAGTTTCTTAACTTTTTGCAGTTTAAGGTAGGCACGCGAGAAAGTACCTACTTAAGTAAATAGATTATCCGCAAATAGGAACAGATACTCCAACAACGGTACCATACACTTTGTGTGTGCTAATGTTACTTTACTTCTCAAAAATTTGCTGCATGTTATTGTATGTAACAAACGTATATTTTTTATACCACTTAGATGAGGGGTCGATTCCTATGCATAGAGTGCATGACAAACTACATCCCACCTGACGGGAGAGAACTTCTAACAAATGAGCACAAATTCTTGAAAAATCTACAATATATATTTAGCTCGGTTTTGTACCTTGGACCGTACACCAGCCCCGCTGCTCCGGCGGGCGGGGTTAAAATTTCATTGCCTTAAACAGGTCGGTAGGTTCCACCCTGTTCGGAACAGAAGGAACAAGTACCTAGCGTGCTTAAAGGAATTTTTCTAGCTAATGCTCTTGAGGAGACTTTTTTTTTCATTAAGGTAACAGTACACAGTGAAAGAAATGGATTGCAATTAATCTTGTGAAATACTTTACAAGAGGATTGCTGTAATAGAGGTACAATGTTATTGTTCGCAATGTGATGTTTTCATAGTATACTAGATAATATTTTTTAAAGAGTAGGTGCTATCTAGTATCCGAAATCACTATTACGCCGCCTAATCCCTACAACTAATCTTGTGCATGTTAATATCGGTATTGTAATGGCCAGGATTTCGGCGAGGAGATTGGCTACGTAGGTAGCAAATGGCTCCGTGGGTCCAGGTAGAAGGGGAAGGCCCAAGAAGTCCTGGCTAGGTATCGTGGAGGGTGATATACACATATACATCCATAGTCGTGCGAAGTGGAAAAGGAAAAGCCGGAAGGCGGACCGTGAGCTCCGAGGTCATCTTGGCCTCGGATGCAATCAGGAAAATACCATGAAGATGATTATGATTTTTTAAAGAGTAGGTGCTATCTTGTATCCGTAATCACTAGTATTCCGCCTAATCCCTACAACTAATCCTGTGTGTGTTAATATCGGTAACGTAATGACTAGGATTTGGAATCGAGAGACGATTGTAAGGCCTACTGAGATGTATGTATCTATTCGATAAGTCTAAACAGCATATTCGTTTCCACTTTTCTATCTTTCACATGTTTCCCTCATCCTACAGTCCCGGGTCCTTTACGCGGGGCGTAAAGAAGCATCTGATGAGGCCGTCCAGCTGAGGGCCACCATTGTAACATGGTACGTGTCTATAATGGTGACCCTCTTTTCTGAGACTTTGCCTTCAGCTTACCATCAGGCGAGGCGAAGTCAAATTGACGTGTCCTATATAAAAAAAACTTACATTAACACCATTTTCCCAAACATTAACGAACCAAAAACCTACCCAAATTTATACATTTCTAATTTTCCATTCAACAAACTAACATCGGAGTACAATGCAAGTATAGTATTGCTAGTAAGCTGGCCATATTCGGAGCATTGCGGTGGCATAGTTCCCGATTTCCCTAAGTACGATAAGCATCTAGAATCTAGGCAATCTAGGCAATTTAGCCCATTTCCGTCTGAGCTAGTAGCATCGAACTACGAACGAAATGGAGTACCCGAATGTTGCGGTACTTTAACTGTGTACGCTTGATATATTGCATTGTTTGCATTAATTAAGTGCGTTATATTTCTCTAGTATTTTGGATTCAGGTCAGTTGCATATTAGTCAAGAGCTTGACCACAATTTACGTCATTATTTTGGTGAACATTGTTTCAATGTTGATTGTTATAATGAATTAAGTATATTTTCCTTTATTACAATAAATATACATTATGTATTGCAATTTATTGTAATTTATATTGTAATTATATAAATTACAATAAATTGCAATAAATTACAATGTCAATATCCCTATATTCGGTTCGTCCTACGATGCACTCAAGCCTGTATTCGGCACAAAGGTGACTATCACGCTGGCAGCGTTGCCTCTTTGGATGGCAATGGATAGCCTTTGCACCAGTCTCCTGACTGCTCCCTCAACCAATGCCCGATATCCTCCAATAACATATTTATAATAATTTAGTTCCTGGTTGCATAAGAGACTCCAGGTGCGCTTACCTACTCCCTTCTCCTGATTTTGGGTTGGTTCACACGGCGTTATGGGGGCGACTACTATCTGACATATTAACACCAAAAGGAAAGCCAGTGTCAGAGCCTCATTCATCAATCAGGAGTTGTACCGTTGCAGTTGAGGTTCACTTGTGCCCTGAAGATCTTATTGGGGGCTTTCATGGACTCACAATGTTCCATTACATTATTATAAAACATCGAATCAAAAAAGCTCTTAGAAGAAAAGATTTAAGTACTCTAAATACACCATTTAATTACTTAAAGCTTACTATTTCTCCAGCTACAGAGGTAAAACGTCCTATTGTTGGCATCGTAACTCCACGGCGACTACAATTTCGCGAATGCATTTCCACTAAATTGCCGTTCAAGCATTGACTGCGCTGTGAAATTTTCATACCCTAAGTGCCTATCCACGTGATGTCTCTGTAAGGGAATACTTTACCCCGTTTTAGTCCACAATCTCAGCTTAGTGTTATAAGGTCACAAGTTCCGATAAGGTGACGTCTTTAAAGTAAGTTATAAGTAAGTTCTAAGTTGTGGTGCGGATGTGTTTAGTTTGAGGTTTTGATGAGAACGTGTGCGGAATAAGTTTACTATAATATAACTTGGTAAGTTAAGTTTTATGTGAGAAATTGTAATTTGTTGTAATTATCTTTTACTTTGGCTAACAATGTAAACATTTTTTGAAGAGTAACCCAAATTACCACTATTCCTCCTAACCTTTCCAGTTGAACTAAATTGCTTGTGTTAGGAGTGGGTCCATGTCATCGGTAGTGTAATAGTCAGAATTCGAACCCCAGACCTCTAGATCTTAAGACCAGGTTTAAATGTTGGTTCACCTCTGCCAACCCCTTTGACGTGAATCTCATGAGACGTCAAACAAACAGTATAAATAATAAACTCTCAGTCGCCGGACGTTTAAAAGCTGGAGCATTCGCTATAAATTATATTTCTATACAAAAATAATTTTCCCGAGACGTTATCGAGATTAAAACTGAATGAATGGGACACTCGTGCTGATTAATGATATTAGGAATAGTAGTTCATAATATGAAACAAGCAGGAACACCTTTGATTTACGGGGTACATCAGAATGACATTTTACACTATAGGGAATAGAAAATTAACATGAAGAGCGATTAAACATCGTTAGTATGAAAAATAGTGACGACAAACTGTCACATAAGATATCAATTACGTCACACAAAATAGTGTCAAAAATAAATAAATAGTAAAACTGGTGAAATAACAATAACGTGCGCTTAAACGTCTCAATTTTAAAAAGACATAACACAAAGCACATACAAAACTCAAAGAATATCTCTACTTTGTTTAAAACAAAAATAGTCTCAAAATTTAAACAGCAGCACGAACAAAGAACGCTACCAACATAAGAAATATAATAAAAATAACAAAAATATGCGCGACACATACAACCGTAGTCTAAGCATAAACCACGAAAAATTTGAAATTGCTATGATAAAACCTAGAATTCGTATTTTTAGCTCGAGTTGTGTCGCTGTTGCACTAAACTTCTCACAACGAAACAGGCACATATACAACACGTATATGTACAGGTACAGTAAAAAGTGGAATGACGGGGGTAATGCGACTCGGGTGAAACACCTGGGGGCCAGTCGGACAACAATTGTGCCGTTTACCTTACCTCTCTTGGTCATTTGCGGACATTGACGAAAATGGGTTTTGTGAAAATATAATCGACTTAGTGGCCGACAATTGCTACGTTTACCCCGTTTTTGTTAACGGTTATTTTTTATTTTTGGGGTTCCGTACCCAAAGGGTAATAACGGAACCATATTACTAAGACTCCACTGTCCGTCCGTCTGTCTGTCTGTCTGTCACGAGTTTGTATCTCAAGAACTGTGATAGTTAGTTGAAATTTTTCAGAGGCATTTTATCCCGGAAACAGATTCATGGCACGAGATCAGAATTTTAGGCATGCGGAGCTGTGAGCAACAGTTAGTCATCTACGTGTCCTTTAAATTGTTTGAAATTGCTCAGTACTAATATTTGTATGCATGAATATGAATATTTGCATTGGTATGTATTTGGTATGTATGTATTTACAAAAAAAAAATTATATCTATGTATGTATAACCGCATTCTAAAACCCATAACACAAGCTAGTTAAGCTATGCTTACTTTGGGTCTAGATAGCGTTGTGTAGATTGTCGTATATATATTAAAAAAAATTGTTCTCTTTTCTAAGAGAGTAGGTATAAAAATTGATATTAATATCACCGTAAGCATAGTTGCCGTAAGTCTGATGGAAGTCCTTATAGAAAACTACGTCATCGATAAAGAAATGCCAGAATAATAAAACAATTTTCATAAGTAAATAGCGGAACTGCCAATAGACAAGGAAACTTGACGAAAACCACTCGGAAACTTAATAAAATTGCGAAATAAAGGAGCCGAAAATCTCCTTACATCGTAAAAGTTCACCTGTTCTCAAGAAAATGTATGATAAACAAAAATATGAGGTCTTTAGACGGGCGGGGACGACGCCGACACGACGTTGACACGACATCGACTGATTGTTCTGCCAATGATTGCTTTCAAATCAAACGATATTCTGAATTAATTAAGGGTGCGTCTTGGTTTTGTGCAAAGAGGTGGTACCTATCTGTAAACTGTAGGTATATTGATCACGCGTTCTTGTTTAGCAGGCGATGCGTATATTAGAGTTTTGTGTGTGTGTGTGTGTGTAATTTAAATATTGACATATTTATAAGGATTTTTTTTTATCTTTATTTATTTATGGGAATTTTATCGGGCGACATTTCAGTCCTATTGTAACAAATTACATTAACTATAAACTAATCTTAACCTAGGTATAACTATTTTATCATGTAACTAGCTATCCCGGCGAACTTCGTACCGCCATATTTTTTTCAACTCGCGTGAATTTTTGATCCCGTTCCCGCTGCACCTATTTTCTCATCTTTAAACCTTCCCTGGACATCCACAAATATTTCAAGACTAAAATTAGCCAAATCGGTTCAGCCGTTCTTGAGTTATAAACTAACAACGAAAAGTGGCATTGATTTTTATATAATACTAGCTGTCCCGGCGAACTTCGTACCGCCATATTTTTCCCGTTCCCGCTGCACTTTTAAACCTTCCCTGGACATTCACGAACATTTCAAGACTAAAATTAGCCAAATCGGTTCAGCCGCTCTTGAGTTATAAGCTAACAACGGAAAGTGGCAATTATTTAGATATAGATTTCTACAATATCTCATAAACACCCTTTGTAGTGTCAAATATATTAGCCGACTAGTGACAATGAGATTTTTGTATGTTTTTTTTACATAGGTATAAAGTACCTACTGCTTTAACTTAAACTTGAACAGAAGGTGTTTCAATTCTCGCCTGTACCTATGAGTCCCCGAAGGGGCTGGGCAGAGGTGTATTAACACCCACATTTCGCCAACTATAAATTATCGGTCTTAAGTATTAGGATTGGGGAAGATTTTATTACCGTCAAGCGGGCATTTAGTGCTCGTTTGACAGTAATATTTACAGTTTACGTATACATACAAACAGTCCATGAACTGACTGTTTATACTGGAGATTGATGGCACTTGGTGGAACTTGCTACACATATTGAATAAATCACTTGTACTTTTCCACAAACCTTTGATAATGCCGTAAGGTGAAACCGGTAAGGTTCAAATAAATAAATAATTGTGGAAAAGTACAAGTGATTTATTCAATATGAGTCCATGAACTGTCAAATGGAGAACAGTCCTATCCCTTAGTCGCCGTCTACGACACCCACGGTAAGAGATTCGGTGACCCTATTCTACTCCACCGGGAACAATCACTTGTACAATGTCCTGAATTAAAGCATGAGTTAATTTTAGGCAGAGGATTGGCAGCAATAGCGCACATTGGGAGAGGTCTATGTCCAACAGTGGACTGCAACAGGCTCAATATCTTCATTGTTCGAGCCTTTTACCAACTCAGTTCCGGTCGGCTTTCCAGTCTAACTGTGATGCTACTGTACTTCGATATTTTCCGTGAACATTCAACACCGACAGCCTTTGTGGCGTAGCGGTAGTGAACGCGGCCGTAACACAGGAGCGCGGGTTCGATCCCCGCTCAGTGCAAATATTTGTATGCATGAATATGAATATTTGTATAGGTCTGGGTGTTTCTATGCATGATATGTATGTATTTATCTAGATTCCATAACACAAGCTAGTTAACCTATGCTTACTTTGGGTCTTGATAGCGTTGTATAGAATGTCTTACAATATTTATTTTTTATTATTCAACACCCTCGTTAATTTATTTTTATTCCAAAAACCCTACAAAGACGATCTAAATATATAACGCTATTTATATATATTATCTAATAACACGTCATCGAATCGTACAATATAAAACCCACACGATGGTCTCGAAATATTTCATTCATTTAAATATGTATAAAGCTGCACATCAAAGGGTATCATTTGAGTATCGAAGGTTTGGGGGTATTATGGGGGAAATTCGATAGTATGTGGGGGTTGGCTTATAAATAAATTTATTTACGAAAAGGTTTCGATGTTGACAGTTTTTCGGACTGTTTGAGATTTTATTCGTGAATAGAAAAGGTAAGTATGAAAATTATGGTTTTTTTTTTATACCTGGTACAGGTAGTGTCAGAACAATCTTAACAGCAGTCTTAATACTACGATATTAAAAACAAATCGAACTGTTTTATTGATTTAAATTGTATTATTTTGTCCGAACTAAAGGTGGGTACCAAATATCAGAACAGTCAGTCCACAGGAAGGGGGGAAAACTAAGAGGCTATTATTAAAACGAGGCTAGTATAGTATTTTAAACTAAATTATAATATACCTAAGTTCCTACAGTCCCGGGTCCTTTAAGCAGAGCGTGAAAAATCATCTGATGAGGCCATCAAGCTGAGTGCCACCATTGTAACATGCTACGTGTCTGTATTGGTGCCCCTTTTTCCTAAAACTTCGCCTTCAGCTTACCATCAGGCGAGGTAAAGTCAATTTGACGTGTCCTAAATAAAGAAAAAGTTCATTTTCAATAACGTTTTTAAACATTTTATAACGGCAACAAAATAATGTTTCACTTAAAAATTTTCTTCAAAAATTCTCAAGGAAAACAATTCCCTCTCTTCCCCATTATCAATTTATAAACGACCCCATAAAAAAGATACAAACAAGCTATGTGCTTAACCATTTTCCTTAACAAATTTCGCGAAAACCAATAAATGGGAAAGAGGTATTAGGTTCGAGTTCGGGACATTTCGCACACTCAGCGAAAAATAATGTATCTAAATGATTTCTTTTATCTGTAGAAATATAAAGCCATTGTTCAAGAATATATAGTCGTTTATTGAAGATCCATTTAGAGGGTTTATAAGCCTGTTTTGAACTTATAACGTTGGTTTTGTACCATCATCAGAATTGAGGCTTGATTAGACGATGATTGAATGGTTGATTTGATTATCCTGCTTCGGGATGCTACACAGCTATATCTCGGGATCGGGACACGCATCTTGGATTTGAGCTCAACCCCATGCTATACTTAAAAGACATCCAAGATACGTGTACTGCGCGTATAGAGCACATCACATCCAGGATGTAGGTATGTGCCGAGCAATACTGGTTACAAAGTCAGTGATCACGTCAAAAAAAAAAACAGTACCCTCATTCGCATAAACTTTCAATATCAAACAGTGCCACGAGCCCAAAGTCATATTTATTGATCAGAAAAAACACTCGTGTTTGCGCATTTCGCGACAAACAAGAAGAATTGAACTCGGCATATGTATATCGAGGTGTTGTTTGTTCGTAGAAAGGCAGTGTTTGTGCTGGCATGCATGCATGGAGTAGAGCGGTAATAAAATCAATGCAAGCAATACCCAGATACGGTACGCCGACAGGAAGAGTGTCCAATCGTGACTCTGTTTAAATACCACCTCCTTTTACATCTTGCGTGTGTACGATCCAACGTGTTAACGACTTGGTTCTGTCGTGAATAGGATTATTGTGGTTTAAAAATGCGATTGTAAGCAATGACACCTGTGTAGGTACAAGCTGTTTTGAATAAAAGTTGTGAATGAATTAGTTATAATCTAAAATACAGGTACGCAACAGGCTATAAGGACAGACAGCTATAAAAATATGGTTTGCTTATTGAACAAGACCAGCCCACATCTCAAGAGCTTACCTTAAGCTTACTATTAGGCGAGGTGAAGTAATATTGTGTAAAAAGTTTCTAAGAGTAAGTTATTTTTCACGTATCTTCCAAATATGTGCATGTTGAAGTGTTCGGTATGATCAATGAACTGTTTGGTATACGAAGATAAAAACTTAGTCTGATTTTTTTCCAATCCATCGAAATTGAGTATATTCAAAGAAACGCTAGGCTTTAATACTATAGAGGTTTTTACGAATAAATGATAGCTATCAATTGCATATTTTCAAACTAAATCCAAGCTTAAAATTCACATTGCAGAGTTTTATTTCTGTCACATAAATTTCGATTGATGTTCAATGTGTTTTTATTTCTATCATAAAACTAGTTTATAGTTAAAAAAATTGCTACAAAAGTAACTATCTTAAAAAATAAATTTCAAGCAGAGTTTTCAACAAACTTTTCCAGGTAGGTGTAACTTTTAAACGTTAAGTTAGGTCACAATTTAAAACTTGATAAATACCTTTTAAAAGTCCAACTTACACTACGATCCTGATGCAATTAACTGAATGAACGAACAAAACATTCATTTAACCAAACGCAAATTACTGAAACTACAAATTCCCGACATTAGATACACTTTTACTCCAAGCAAAGTAATAAATAAAAGGAATAAATTCAAGTGGAACGGAGATCCGCATATATTACCTTCCGATACCTAAACGAGATACAGTTTTCTAGAAATGGTGGAAAAGTTTAGAGAGAATTTCAATTGTGGCGCTAAATAAGCGGTAACGTTCGGAAATTGTGATTTACTGAACTGGGATATACGATTATGTAAAGAGAGGAACTTTACCGTATATGTAATCGATAGTTTCAATAATCTGATTTTAGTCGTAAACGTACTCAGTTCTGAATTTCGATTTTTCTTACGACAGATTGCATCAATCTATCCTTAACTAAATTGAGATTCAGGATTGAGTGTTGTTCTTAGACCACGGATAGTGTTCATCTACTCGTGCACCTTATGATCATTTCGGTTGAGGCTCTTACGAGGGTACCTTTTTCAGAGTCTTTTTATATAAAAAAAAAAAGAAAATGCGTTTATTTAGTTTAGTATTTATATATTCAGCCCGTCAATTGATTACACCTGCCAGATGGTGAGAAGCTAGGGTGAAGACCACATGATATGGACGACCACTCCAGATACTGAAAATCCCAAAATGGTGGACTCCTACCTTAACAGCATCAACAGACACTTTTTCACGCCTGACTTGACAAAACCAGTATTATAAGAAGAGGAAAGCACACAGAACCTTCCACTTCTTTACTATGCGAAAAAAGTTGGTAGGTCAGACGGCAGTCTCTCTCACAATGTATTCTTCATTGACTAAATTAACCTAATCTAAAAACATGCAGCCCCTAGTTAGATGCTGGATTCTATGCTAAGATGAATAAGAATTAAAAGATCAGACTCAAATTGTTATACCATCCCATTTAACATCCCTCACGGCATAATTAGATCCAAAAACAAAAAAATATAAATACCAATATTCACACATCACAATTTAACCCCAAAGCAAGTCAAATAAGGGATAAAATGTCCCACAACACATTGTAAATTAGAACTGTAAGTACCAACAAAGCCTTCTTAGTTTTCAAGCGAATATCACCTTTAAGAGCAAGCTATAAATTTCCTGTTAACGCCTCACGTTTACTGTAAGCAACCGTTGCTTTATATATAAAAAGGTGAAATAAACGATTTGCTATGCCCCCGAGCGTCTTCGAAAAAATTTTACGCGAATATAAAACTTTGGATCGTTATTCTGAATAAAAACATTTTGTTCAAAAGAGACGTTTAAAATGCAAATCCAATTCCCGCTTTTTGAATTGTAGTCTTTATGTAATCACTCTAGCATTAGGGATGTGCTTCGAGACTAGTTCTTTTGTTCCGATCTAGGAATGTTCCGTTCTGTGATAGCTTTGTTTGATTAAACCACACATTTTGGTGAGCTATACCTACAGCCCAATTTTGCTTGTGTTTTACGTTTGCTGAGTTAAGTCTCTTTACTTTTGAAGGCTAACTAACCGTTGATTAGGTAATCCAGGATTGTTGATTTAACTGAACGGTTAGTAGGTTATTTCTGAAACTGAGTCGATTTACTTTTTATCTACCTGTAAATCCTATACATATACTTAAGATTTATGTGTGTAATCCAAATCAGTAATCGCAGTTAGTAGAGTCAAACTTTCGCAGCACATCTAGCCGGAACTCGTGTCGAAGGGTGAACATTTTCAAAAAGGAAGCCGGTGGAAAAAATCTTGTAGAAAGACCATAGCAATTTTATATAGACTTCTGGGCTTTCTGATTTCAGATACTGAATATCAGTTAGGTATTAAGTTTAAATTTAGGTAAAAATCTCTACCACAGCTCCCCTTTGCAGAGCAAGCCGACAAGAATCGGGTTATAGGAAACCTTCGCCGAATATCACCGATCATGGAAATCTATCTACCCTCTCACTTTTATCGATTACATACGTAAGTGAGTAAGGAGAGGTAGGTATAAACCTCCCCTATCTCACTACTCTGTATAGAACAAATCGTAGTCTCTGAGCGACTGCCATTTGACCTCTCGGCATCCAGAGAAAATCCTTCGCAAGAACGTTGTCCGTATACCCAAGTTTAATTGACTTGGGTTCAAAAGATCTTGGCGAGGGGTCCATAAATCTACAAAATGTAAAAAAACGGCTAACTGAACGTCTACCTGTTCGTTGTAACCGCTTAGCACCAAGAAAGCCGTATTCTTGTTTGGTACATCAGTAGTTAAAAAGATTTTTTTATTAGCTGCAAGTTTTCCCGAAAAAAATCTGTGCACACAATTAATTAATTCCCTAAAATGTGTACAAAGCGGTTTTTGTAAATAAAGTTGGGCGTGCGTTCCCCGTTTCTTGGGAACGTGTGTTTTATCGCTTTTAACTTTAAAAAGTAAACTTTTCAATTACGAAACCATTTTCGTAAGCTGTTCCGCTCCTCACTTTTGGGAATGGACGATTAGGTAAAAGTAAACACTTGAAGTTAGTAGGTATTGTATACAAAAGCGGGCTCCCTAATTGAGCTGGGGCCTCTCCCAGCAATAATGTTTGATTTAGGAGACGCCGTGTGGCTTATATCAGATGTCACCTATGATGGGAATGTTTTTAAGATAAATTGAACTGCGTTATAACATTTTAATTTCAATCAATCGATGACATATCGCAGTCTATTGCTGTACATAGGCCTCTCCCAAGTGCGCCATTGCTCCCTTTTCCCTTTCCGCATCCAGTTCATCCCAGCCATGAATCTTTCTCTTTTGTACGTCTCTGAACTGTTTCAAATGAAGTAAAAAGCGAGACGATAGTTCATTTGACGGCATTTTCACTAATGAAATCTACTCTTGCGACTGAATTTCAATACTAAAAATTCTTTTACCATAACTAAGTGCACTAACGCAATCAAAATTTCAGAGGAATTCAGTCTTAGTTCAAATAGGGTTGCCTCCATCATAACCGCTTCACAATACCCGAGGATTTCTACGCGGAAATACAAACGTATTCAATCGAAAAATGTTCCGTTAGTTATGAAATATCACATCACTATACTGTTATAGTGAATAAATACAAACGTATTCAATCGATATAATGTTACGTCAGTTATGAAATGTCACATCACTACGTCATAGTGAATAGAGACGGTTCATAAAGCCGCGTAAATATATTCAAATGCAAAAATAGCATTCACGTCTCCCTGTAACCTCGAATAACATAATGACAACTCTTACACGACAATTCCATTCGCACAGAGCTGTCACTCATTAGCATATGTACATAAAGGCTGACTCCCATTGGCTGTCTCGCCATGTTGGATTTGGAGATACCTATGTTGACATTTCTGTTAATTAAATCTCTAGTACGTTTTCTTTTTTCTTTTTGAAATAAATGTTCGTTTTGAAACGTTATAATAAGTTGTTATACAGATTTAGATTGTAGAATGATACATAACCATGAATCTCAATTAGAAACTAGTTTTAAGAACAGATTGTTTTCTAGAACTAAACTTAAGTGCAAATTTAATAAAAGCAAATCCTGAGCGTTCATACAAAACTAGTTTCAAGTGGTTGTAGTTCTCGCAAAGGTAGTTTTCAGAAATGTAGTTATTGATGGAAAATCATTTTTGTACCACATTACAAGTAAAAAAAATTAATAGCCTATACGGATACTGATCCACCCCTGTAACAAAATAACAAAAAATATGCGATGATGTCATAAAAAAGACGATATATGTATAATGTTGCCAGTAAAAAAAATGCTGATTGATGCTTGCTTCGGCATGCGAGTGTAATGTCGTTTGATTTTGTATCTTATTACATTTTAGATTATTAAACAATGTGTTGGCGACATCATTAAAAACATAATAAACTCGGTCAAAGGATTTTCAATAAAACTAAAAAAATGTTCCATTAAATTTCACAACGATTTCCGTGAATTTGGCAGAACATCCTTTCAAATAAATTCATGGAATTTGGAAAAAAATGCGTATTTATTTACTTCCCAGAATAACATCGATTTTCAAAACCAATATAGTCCGTAGATTATTAAAAATATCGATAAACTCAACGTTACATAAAATTTAAATAAGGCAACATTTCTCTGTGAGCTTTTAAACAACAGTTCTACCTACGTTCTACTTTTAAATATGCACAATTTTTTTCCCGCGTCTGCTGCTTCGTAAAATTTAAAATTTTGAAAAAGGAACGAATAGAGATGTGACGAAAAATAACATAACATATTCGGTATTCCGTGGTCGCTTTGCGTCCGTGAGACGGTAGACGGCAGTCAACGCGCGAAAGCTTTTCCTTTCAAGTAAATAAAAATAGACGAATATATTGAAGTCCCACGGGACGGCCAATAACTCCGGTTGGATTTGGCTCTGTGTACGTATGGAAATTCGCCGCACCGGGTGCGTATAGACGGCTACCGGTCCGTTGGACGGCCATCGATAGTTTTAGTGCCCTCCTTAGCCATCAATCGACGTAGACCGAACGTAAATATTGCACTTTTCAATTAAAAACACTGCGTTTGTGTGAATGAGAAATAGTTCTTTTGTTAGTTCAATTATTGAATGTAGTTGTTACTGAAGCTTAGTTGAAATCCTTAGAGCTATTTAAACTCACTGATAAAGATTTAAAAATTCCAATGTAAAAAATAAAAATCCATTAGAATATTTTCAATATTGCAGGAGTAAGTAATAAAAACGGAATACAAATACTTCCTCAAACGGTACTCTGAAAATATAATCGTAATATTAATAATCATCAGTCAATACCGTTTCACAATTTTGCTATCGATAAAAATGCTAATGTCCCATCTCTTGAGCAAAGCGAGGGGCCCTGGGAGGTCCGGAGTGATTGCATTGGATGCCTCCAACTCGTCTCGGGGCCCCTAAGTAGATTCGGATACTGGTGCTTGAACAATGGAGCTTTTCTTGACTTTATTCTGAATTTTGAGGCGTGAACGGCAAAAACTCAATTCGAGATTTACCGCAGAGAAAGAATCCCAGAAAAAAAATGTTATAAAGTGGAAATGTTATGTAAAACAGGTTTGGAAGTTAGAAGCGAAATTACAATAAATCTAAATGAGAGCCAACGCAAATAAATCTCTGTTTTTAGTGAGATTAAGTACTGAGGCGTGAATTAATAATAATTTGTAATTATGGAGAAAAGTTGCATTTAGCATTTGGTTGAATATGTCTAGCTAGATACAGTTTGTTCATTAATTTCATTTATATTTTGGGAACAGAATATACGGAGTAGAGGCTTCGGAGGAGATGGGGTGAGATCCGATTCTCAGCACTCCATGGATTCACCGTGCGGTCATCGGTTCCATACCGTGATACAGAGAGGAACACCGTGACGGCGACTGGGACTTGCGACCCAGATGTAGGTTTAGGGTGGATTCACCGTCCATGGATTCACCGTCTTTCTCCGTTACCATACAGATAAATAACGCTACTAATACGTCGCAATGTATGCCCTAAAATGATACTGATTCTTGATATTTTATTTAATACATACTTCACATCAAACTCATGTATAAAGGTGCGTACACATTATATAGCATAACATGTCATATAACAATGTTATATAACATGTTTCAGTAATGTAGACACTGAAGTTAGTACAATGTTGCAAAGTTATAAAACAATGTTAGATAATGTGGACGTGTTATATAACACAAGTTATACAACATGTTACATGATCTGTACGCACCGTAAAAGAAACATCCCATACCGCAAGCATCACATAAAATATCACATCTTTATCACGGCCATTTTCACAAAACTTTTCCTATACAAAACAACAAAAGATAGGGGCGTTATACAAAAGATCGATTATTGAAATTAGGGCCCTGAAGTGAAGCAGTCGAGTTGGCTGATCTAGGATTAGACTGAGGAATAAGGGCTTAGGCGGAGGTACTGGACTGCGAGCCAGGTAGAGGAGTTACAAACTTATAAGTTTAGGGCGAACTTGATTAAGTTTCGAAGGGTTGTGTTTTATGTGAACGGTTTGGTCGATGGCGGAATTGAATTGGGTGTTATATAGTTGAAGGCGATTAGAAAATATTGATTCACCTGTCATTATAGTTAGTTGTGTGTACTCAAAAAAAAATACGTGACGTACGGACGTAAAATATTAGAAAAGAAAAACGGATGTCTAAGAATTGGCAAAATGATTTTGTAAAAGGGACATTAATATAGAATACGTCAATTTGACTTCGCCTCGCCTGATGGTAAGCTGAAGGCAAAGTCTTGGTAAAGAGGGTCACCATTATAGACACGTACCATGTTACAATGGTGGCACTCAGCTTGACGGCCTCATCCGATACTTTTTGTTTGTATTTTGCAAACAAAAAGGGATGTTGCAAACAAGCCACTTTAAGAAAATTGCGACTGAGCCGTTTAAGGAATTTTGATTGTTACAAGGAAGAATAAACACCGGAAAAAATTGAAATAGTGGAGTCTCTTAAACGCATTATACCTATATATATATATATATATATATATATATATATATATATATATAAAATACACTTGAAAATGGGTGTGTGGACCCTACCAAGACTGGCTTGCAGATGATGTCGACTCGACCTCAGAGGCCAAGTCAACCTCATATGTAAGCCAATAAATCTTCTAATTGACTGACGAGACAACCACTATTTTTAAAAGAATGAAAGAAATCAAAACCATAAACACAAAAGTAGGCATATTTTTCTCACAGGCCAGAAAAACTGAAAACACTGTCATATTTTCCGCGTATAACAAAAATCTACCGACTCATCTTAGCCAAAAGCTTTATAGACTTAACACATGTTCCAAACATAAAAGAAACCACACCGTTTACGCATGTATTATCTTCCTAGACGGAGCCTGACAGCCTCACGTCCTGCCTCCATTACCTACTTCCTTCCCCGAACTTATATAACGTTATACAAAAATATAGTGGAGAAACCGACCAACTTTAACATTGATTACGTTGGCAAAACGAGCAAAAACATAAAATTGGTAAAGTCAACGGCTACAGAATATGCATACCAAGGTAATGTATGCAAAATAGTAAATGTACGATAAGTAGAGTATATCACGCGAACCCGACATTTTGTTAGCATTTATATAAGGCTGGTAACACTACCTCGTGGGACGAAACATCGAACACACCAGTGATACAACAGTCAAAAACGTGATCTATTTTTTTTGGAATAAGGTTGAAATTTGGATGTGGCTGTGACTGAGTTAGGGTTGTTGTCGACTGCTGTGGTGTAGCTAATAGTAACGAATGATGGGTCAAGGGTGAATATAGACGAAAGAATCAAAGAAGAAAATTAGGAGTGTACTACGAATGTACAAGTAATACGAACAATTGTATTGTTGGCTGTGTTATTACGGTTAGATTTATTACTTGGTTCCGAATGCGGGTACAGAAATTACCTAAATATATGAAGACGAAATACCCATATTATTTCCCGTTTGAATTTGTAGACCAACTGGGGTAATACGTTTATACAAACTGGGTTAATACACGACTAGGTGCTTAAATGTACTTACTAGTAATGAACAAGGGAGTTCATTGTGGATAGGGTTAGGGGCCCGCTCGTGGGTATGGGTATGTTGTGCTTCAAAGTTAACAATACTGTAACATATTATATAACAGATATTGAAGAAATCGCCTGGGAAGGGGAGAACCGCCTGCTACATTGTGGTCTGATATCACTAGGGAAATTAAGGAACAGAACCTAGCCCCTAAGATAACCCAGAACCGAACGTCCTGGCGCAGACGTACAAGAAGTCCCAACCCCAGATAGATATGGAACTAAGGGACATAAGAAGAAGAAGATAACAGATATTGAATATTGATGATATTTAATTGAAATCAGCTTGAAAAGAGAATACTTTGATAAGCGATACTAGCTATGTTTATAAACAAGCTAATTTGTAGAACTACCACCCTTATGGTCTGAAAATCGACTGCGATGGCCACTTGTCATCTGGGTGTATCATATATATTATTATTTTTTACCTTACTAATATAAAAAATATTGATTGTATAATGAATGAATATGACGCTTACATTTTATATTTCTACTGGTGTTTGGTTTAATGTATTTATAATAGGCCCCGGCTTCCTTGTTATATTTTTTCATTATGATACATAATTTACTGATTTATGATACATAACTTACAAATGTTTTCTATAGGTATAATTTAAGAGTAAGTAAATGTAATATGCACAGCAATTTTAATGATCCAATTAAGCGTATGAACTTGACAGAAAAAATTTGACCAAACGATAATTGCCGTTTTCGAAAGAGCACATCAATTCAGAACTTTAAAAAAAAATCAGATACTAGAACACGGCATTGAAAACTTTTAAAACGTAAATAATCTTTTTTATATGTAACTCCTATCAGTTATAAGTTAGAAGTGTGCCCATAAAACTTTTATGTGTAGATACTCAAAATACAGTCTCTAATAAAATCTCCACAATGTCCTACATAGAATAACCAGTGAAGTCAATATCAAACGCGCAAAAACCGTAATACAAGTCCTTCATGTTTACATAAACACAAAAGGCGACCGAAAATGAAAAGACCGATGTAGCCACGAGGCCGACATCGAGGTAGGGAACAGTTTTCTGTTTACCGATAGATTATGAATTTCAATTTCAAAATTAAACCTCGGTAATTAAATTTTGAAATTGTTGAAGGTAGAATTCTTCAACAGCTCTTCGGGTATTAAGCCACTGGGCTGTTCAATTGATCGTTTTATGGTTTACTAGTTATTGGAATATTACTAGTATCTTTAGTGAAATTAAACATTTATAAAGTTTAGTTACACTGTGATTTAGCGATTCGTTAATAAGTGGTTGCTGAAACCGAGCACAAATTTAGGTTCAGAGTAACTAGTTATTCAGATACAGATACAGATTAAATTTAATGTCTTTGAAGATGAATGAATTGCGTGAAAGAGGAAAAGGTGAGGAATGTATTGAAGAGAATGATATGTTGCCCTAAATAGGTATAATCGCACATGCAGATAAGCATTTGTCTGTATATAATGATAATTACTAATACCACATTTTTAATGCGATTTCATATTCCACTTTGTCTCTGTGGTTTTTTTATATAGGACATGTCAAATTGAGTATGTAGGCTACAGGCAGTCTCGGAAAAGAGAGTCACTATTTATAGACACGTCATGACACACATTAATTCTTTACGATTTTCGTTTTGACAAGACTGGTTTATGAACTGTTCGCAATAAAATAATTTCTATATTATTTTAATCACAATTTACTAGGATGGTAACAACACATTTTTTGATATTGAAACTTGAAACCCACTTCTTTTCCTATTTACACTAAAATATATATTTGAAAATCGAATATTCACTGCGAACAAGATGCGAATAGTGTCTTCTACATCTGATGCGTAATTACGATGCAGTAAGTGACAACCCTTACTTCAATTACTTGATATAAGTAATTAGGGGTGTCTAAAACTAAGTTAAAGTGAGAAGTTAAATTTTAAACTCCTAGTTAATTACCTACGGGCTGTTATTGGAAAAAGTTGTGTTACCAAGGTGAACTTTGTACAAGTTGGTACCTAATGTTATAAATTTTGATTGATTTGACTTCTAACTTTTGATCCGACTTATAATCTTGCTTATAATTTAGGTCAAAGTTTAATTCCAAGTCAATTATGATTGATTAAAAGAGGTATTATTAGGGGTAATGAATATTCATATTTGAATGGCTTTGTTGATTAATGGAGAGCTAATTTTATTGTAATAATAATAATAGCGAGTACAGAGTGTGAGTGACAACCTCATTAAGATAACAGATGATTGAGATTCTTCTGAGAGATATGGCTATAATGTCTTTGTCTTCTTTACCTTGTGACTTTAGTTTGCGTTAGTATGCGAAAGGTTCTGGATTCAATTTTAGATCGTACCTAGGTACCTACCAAGTAGGAATAGGTAAGCAGAGGTGTATAAATATCTACATTTTGCCAACTATAATTTACAGCTTCACGAAATAGGCCCTCTTTTCCGAGACTGCCTTCAGCTTACCATCAGGCGAAGTGAAGTCAAATTGACGTGTCCTATATAAAAAAGGCGGGCATTTTGTCATGGACTGTACCTATATTTACTCGTACCTACTGTTGGATGAACAACAGCTCTGCTTACCTTCGTATAAAGCAATTTTGATAGCATACTTTTAATTTCGTAATTAAAAACTCTTTCCCACGCGATTTTAAGCAAACATTAGATCATGAATAATTATGTTCATTAAGTTTGCAGACGGCTAACGCAAGCATGTTTGCACCAAACACTGATGAGATGATAGTCAACTTATACATTATGTATGTGTAATATCAAAGATTGGTACTGAGATGTTGATGCTTATCATGATGTAGAAAAAGAAATTGTGGCACTCCGTGAGCGCTGAAAGAAGTGAAAATAGTCAGAATATTATATAAACATCGGACTTGAGAACCTCCTCCTTTTTAGAAGTTGGTTAAAAGTGTATTACTTCAAAAAAAGTATTCAATGCACCTTAAGATCTTTGAGCCTTTTCATTTCAAAGAGGTGTCACTTGTTTAATGTCACAATTTGTCATAGAATAGAATTCAAAAAAAAACTAATAGGATTGTATCGTCGTGACTAGGCTTGACTGGACCGAACTGAGGTCATGATGCGTAGTCCATGATTTTTACACACCCAAAATTTTCTATGAAAACTGCACAACGCGCCTAAAAAAAGAAAATAATGTTTTTTTATGCACGGAAACCTTCTCGGGTTCGATCCCACGTTTTACCATGGCACACACCAATGACTTTTCGATGCTTTTAGAAGTTATGTGTGTATTTATCGCAGGTTTATAAGTGCCCGGTTAATGGCAATAGGCTCGCCACCTATTACATTGGGACCTAAACATAAACGGCGAAATGTGGGTGCTAGCACCTCTGCCTACCCCTTCGGGGGATATAGGCGTGAGTTTATGTTATATGTATGTTATGGAAACCTTACAGGAACATGAGAAAAAATAATGTTTCACTTCAAAAAAATTGTTCCTGCACCTAAAATTAAAGTCAGTAATTTACCTTCCAACGAAACATTCCCGACGTTACCTTGAAAACTTATCGACACTCGCATCGCCCATAACCCCCGTGAAAACCCTCAGATCCCGTTAATCCTCATACCTTGTACTCGAGTTTAAGTTTGCCGAATTTGCATACGAGATTTACTTATCCGTTGATAGCAAGTTGGGACTTATATCGTAGATATTAGGGAGTATTTGAGTACCTCAACTTAGTGCAATCGTTGGCAGTTCCGGGTTTAGCCGAAAAGTTTTGTAGTAATACTCTTGAGTTGGCTATGGTTGATTTAGGTAGGATATAAGCGGGGAATACAGCCTCCGTGGTGTGGCGGTAGATCAGTACAAATATTTCTATAGTACCTATAATATTGCATGGACATGCCTATTTGCATTGATCTGGGTGTTTCCGTGCCTACGGACCGCAACTGGCAACCGGGACCGACCGCTTTTTTTTTAAACCAATTAGTTGGCAGACAAGCACACGGCCCACCTGATGGGAAGCGGTCACCGTTTCACGTACACTCTGTACGTGCAGCGGTCGGTCCCTGTTGCCATAGGAATATCTATGGCAGTCGTTACAGGTAGCTGAAGCCCTTAAAAGTCCGACTAGTCCAAATACGGAAATTTGATATTACAAATGGTTGGTGGAGGTCAGATGGCACCCGCTCGAAAAGTATAGAAGTTCAGTCGCATCACACTTAGACTGAAAAGCCGACCCCAACTGAGTTGGTAAAAATAAATAATAAATAAATAAATATAATAAATATTGTAGGACATTTTACACAACGCTATCTAGACCCAAAGAAAGCATATCAAAGAATCAAAGAATCAATTTCGTTTATTCAATTTAGGCACATAGTGTGTGTGTGAAGTTGTTGTGTGTGTGTGTGAAGGTGTGTGCGTATTTATTAATGACTTATGACACAGTCAATGACTTTAAAGCAATGGATGAAACTATTTAATGACTTATACAAGTGGTTGCATTTTCTACATTTATTTTAATAATTATTTTGTTAGAAAAGGAGAACGGGCACTTTTGTATGAGAGGCGTCCCAACCCTTGTAACATGTTGCGACTAGTGTAAACATGTTCATTTAGTCTATTTTTATGTAAAACTCAAAGTTTTTTATCAGAAATTCGTGCAGGTCCAAAGTTATAAGGGTGTAAGTAAAAAATATTTTTTGTGCAAATAGGCTTTCCAATACAGTTTTACGGTTTTGTATCATTTCGCCGACGGTCATTACAACTACGGTTGACTCAACTAGGGTTAATTCACCTACTGGTTGACATGGTTCATGGTTGTACCAATCATATTTTTTTACAAAAAAGACGGGTGTTATAAGTTTGACGTGTGTATGGGTGTGTGTGTGTGTGTGTATGCGTGTGTGTGTGTGTGTGTGTGTGTGTGTGTGTGTGTGTGTGTGGGTGTGTGTGTCAGTCTGTCTGTGGCATCGTAGCTCCCAAACGGCTGAACCGATTTCGATTCTGTTTCTTTTGTTCGAAAGATGGTTTAGTCGAGAGTATTCTTAGCTATGTTTCATAAAAATCGGTTCAACCATTTGAAATGTATGAGGACTGAAAATCAATCCAAAATCTAATCTATTTTCAAATATACCCGTGTTGGGTATCAAATGAAAGGTCATAATTTATACATCACGATACAGCAGGTTTTATGGAAATCAGTTCAGCGGTTACCTATAAAAAGTATGAACCAAAAAAAAAAAAAAGCAGAACCCAATATTTTAATTTTCTCTTTCTAAATCGATTTGAATAGTTAGCATAATAAATGCTTCAAAAGAACATTATTCACGCTGCATACATTTTTGGTCCAAAATTGAAAGTGCTGGCCAAATACGATATTTCGTTAGAGCTTGTTCTTATTGGGGCGTCAAACATACAATTTTTAAAATCTTAAAAACATACATTTTTTATGACACAAACTATTGAAAATGAATACAAAATATCGTGCAACATTGGAAGAATAGTTAATAAAACTAATAAAAAATAAACCCCATACTGCACACCGTTGTCTTTCGCCCATTTATTTAGGTGCTAAATTGAAAATAAGTAGCGGCCAAAGAATACAAATATGACATTCCGTTAATCGGGCAGTAGACCCTCAGCTTTGACGCCATAATAAAAAATGCTAATGAGAACAAGCTCTAACAGAATATCATACTCGTATTCTTTGGTCGGCACTTTCAATTTTGGACCTAAATAAATGGGCGAAAAACAACGGTATGCAGGATGGGGTCTATTTATTATTGGTTTTATTGACTATTCTTCTAATATAGAACAATGATTTTTATTCGTTTCTAATCATTCATATCATAAAAATGTATGGTTCCAAGATATTTGAACTCAAATAAAACCAAGCCCAGTGGCCAAACCAACTTTGACGCGATAATAGAAAATGCTAGCTAGGACAAGTTCGGACGGAATATCGTATTTATTTTCTTTGCCCGGCACTTTCAATTTTTGACTAAAATGGGTGATGTCCTTTCATTCAAAAATCCCAATAATTTATACATATTTGAAATGTGCTAATTAAGGCCTTTAATTTGATATCAAACACGGTATATTTACCTGAAGTTTATTTTTTAACGCAGTACTTTATGACCGCTAGAGGGCGCCACATTAAATTCAGTGACACGTTATATAGCCTATAATAAGTGGACGATCAAGACACTTCTAACGATACATTACTTGTCCAGTTCTATTAAGTAGGTGAAGAGCTATGAAGGAATTAGTGAATATACATACATAGTTCATACTGTATACATACATAGCCTGTCAAAATCATAATCCTCCTTTGGCTTTAACGTAGTCGGGTAAAAATAGCATAAATAAATAAGTATTTTGTTATAAAAACATTAATTATTTGAAATAAAGTAAATACTTTCTTAGTAACTGAAACCCCCACAACTTTTACCCTGCACGAAATACAGATTTATGTACATACAAAAAAGTAATACACTCATTGAGACCTTTCGTTTGATATATGTAGAAAAGTGTTACACCATATGGGACGAAACGCCCATCCTCCTTTCGGATTTTATAAATCAGGGAATTTAAGTTTAAATTTAATTTGGTTCTATTCCTACGGACCAGGATGCTTCGCGGTTTCAGTATTTGCCCATATGTCGTATCCATATCGTATAGAGCCATATGAACGTCAAAATATTACAATTGTGTCATATATATAATATATATATTAGATACATTTTTTTTGTAAATACATACATATTATACATAGAAACACCCAGACCAATGCAAATATTCATAATTTATGCACACAAATATTTGCACTGAGCGGGGATCGAACCTGCGCCTCCTGCGTAGCGGCCGCGTTCACTACCGCTACGCCACAGACTGTCGAAAAAAAAGGCTCAGAGAAAAATGGATAGTATTGGATAGCCTATATTGTTTTGTGGTCGACCTGTATGCAAAATATCAGTTGAATCCGTGGAGTTGTTTTCGCTTGATTGAGTTAACAAACAAACTCACAATCGCATTGAGTGACAAACACACAATATCAATTTCGTATTCAAATAGTATTCATTCCTACGAATTCTAATTCGATTTAGCTATGGACGTATGAGGATAATAGAATAATAAATCTAGGAAAACTTTTGAAATACTTCTGCCCTCAGTTCCCCCCTCCCCCCATTAAGAAACAGTGAAGGTTATGCCGGAATCAAACAAATTTAAAACCAAACTCCGCCATTACGTATCTATTATCAAAACCCCATGTAGGCTATACATTATAAATATAGAGCGCGCCTATCACTCAGGTCTTTGGCGCCGAGTGTTAGCAGATACTTTGCGATGGTATAGCGCACCTATAGTGACGTTTCATGCATTACCGAAAATATCAATAGATGCAGTTATTAATGTAGTTTGTTGTTATGAAGTTTTTTGTTCGATTTGATATGCATGGATGAAATTAAAGTCAAAATACAAGAAAATGGCGTCATTTTGCGGTATTTTTGCGTCATTATTACTACAAATATACGATGTTTTATAAAATTTTGATTTAACATATCAAATTAAATATTAAGTCATTTTGATGGGTATTGTTTTACTACTGATTGAGGTTGAGCCAGGAGCCTCGGTACTGTTCATACCCGTGATAGCAGTTCACACCTGTAAGGCGCGCTCTATAGCAATGTATACCTACTCTAAGCATGTAGGTATAATCTATGAAGGCAATCTTGGAATCCCCTTTAGACTTTGGCCACCTTTCCTGATTCAGTCAGAGATATGGTACCCCCTTCATCGTGCCAATGAATACACACCCTAAAAAACTCTTTTAAAATCTACTAAAAAAACCTATTTTCCCAGACCCCCACCAGGCTTCCACCTACCGTACTAAACATGTCTGCTCTCACCCACTTAAACTAGAAGGCGTGATGCAGATAACATTGAAATTGAACACTACTTTTCGAGCTAAAAGGCTAGATATCCAGCTATTGTGCGCGATTATCTTATCTTTAAATATTTATAGACCTAGCCTCCGTGTAGGTCGGTCTTAGGTTAGCTAAATTTCAGTCTAGAAAGGCTTTCGTTGTAAACCAAACGTTATGGCTCCCGGTCGAGCTTTCCTCTACAATTTATAACTGTATGTAGATTTATTTGGTTGGGATATCACGTTTTCTAATAGAAAAGGTTTTAACCGACTTTAAAAAAGGTTGGGTTCTGATGAGTCGGCACTTTTTGTGTGTCCTACTGTTTGGACAATATCTGTGGGTTATTCTGTTAGGTTCGATCAGGCGATGATACAATCAGACGTAAGTTGATGAACTCCCCGCGATGGTTTTCCCAAGCGACTACAATATGGGGTTCTTCAAGAAGGGCATTAGAAGGTTTCTTCAGGGTCGGCAGCACGAGTGTGACGCCCCTGGTGTTGCATACGTCCATAGGCCACGGTAACCACTTTCCATCAGGTGGGCCGTGTGCTTGTCTGCCACCTAAGTGGTATAAAAAAAAAAAGTTGTGATCAAATAAAAAAATAATATCAAGATAACGATTGTGGTATTAAAAGCATACAACCCATGACAAAGTACCCACTTGACGGCAATAGGCTCGCCCCTATTACGTTTGACCGAAAATGTAGGTAGGTGTTAATGCACCTCTATCTCCCTCTTCGGGGATTTAAAGGCGAAGATATTTTAAGCCGTGTTATATTTATAGTATATTCCAAAGATAAAATGTTTTGCTACCAGATACATTGCAGTTGTACAAAGTCTACGATGCCTTTCTTTGCCCGCCTGCCTTTATTCTGGGCCGGGGGAGATATAAATTCATTGCTACGTTCAAATAAAAGAATCTCTCCAATAAATCTAACGGGCATACCCTTTATTTTTCCACCGCAACAACACTCGAACCCTCGAATAGATTTGATCCACGTACCTGTAAAAAAAATATATACATAAGTAAACATGTAGTTTTGTACACACATCAATCGAGCGTAAGTGCAAATATGACCAACTATCCAACATTTGATCAAACATGCCATTAAAACTCTTTTTACTTTATGTAAACACTATTAACTATCACTTCAAAGGCTCTGGTAAATTATTAATGGTAACCCTGACAGAAGGACGGATAGCAAAAAAAAATGTAAGAGTTTTTTTAATACTATTTTCAAATGTAAGTAGGTAGGGTACAGTCCGTATTTTATAAAATAAATATTAGAAAACTGTCAAAGGGAATTCTTAAAAGGCATATTCAATATTATTTAATTACATCACATATTAATATTACATAAAAAAAAGTGCGATCGTGGTTTATAAAATCAGATTCAGTCTAGTCACTAAACAACGGTGACACAATATTCAAACTCCTTACAAATTTCATTATCAAATGTCAATTACCTTAATCTAAGGAATTATACTCGCATCTGTGTCACAGGATCGTAATAAACATAATTAATGGGTACAAAGTTAGGTACTCTGTGACTTTGTGGCAGACACAGATCCATATAATTAGAGAAACACACAAATAACTATCGAATCTCGACGCACTGGCAGTTGGCAATGTGACAATAATTACACTACACTTTCTGCGCACTTACATCACCTTTCGTTTTTGCTATCGCTACACTTATTTCATACAAAAAAATCCACCGCTCAATAGAAATATCAGAAACTTTTTATGTTTACATTCATCGCGAATTGATTGAATTTTATACTGGGTTGGAACAATAAAAATAAATTGCTTTTCGGTTCGTCAATGTACAAATAAAAGTGCAATAAAGCCACCCTGAACTCAAAACAGACACGCAATCGTATGATAATCTCCTACAAGAATGATCTCTCGGTACAATTCCGAACTGTCACTTGCAAAGTTCCAAAACAACCGTCTGTAATCGCACAATAAATACGAATAGTTCGCAGCCCTAACACATCTGTCACTTAACTAGTAGAATATACAGACGTCATTCAACTCCACGGTGAAAAATCGCGGCGAGTGCCACCCCTAACCAGTACAAACAGCAAGCGAAACAAAACTAACTTTAACATAATACATCTAAGGTCCAATCTTAAATGTTCGCAACAATGAATAAATTTAAATATTTGTTAACTTAAAATGTAACCCATGTTACCGGAAATACAGTCGAAATTGCACGTCTGAGCATTTGTTTCTTCAATTGGGGACGCTGTATTCGAATAACTAACTTATTGTAACGAGTTAAAGTTGAGAATCAAGTGTCGTTTCTTTCCATTTTCGTCAACCTTACATAGGGGTTATTTAACTTTGAAGTACCTAGTTCAAAAGACCCACGATTTGGGATTCTGGTGGATTTCTTTTTGGATTAAAGACCCCATGAATATAATGATAATGCATTGGAGGGTTTATTACCAGTGCGATTTTGTCACGCGTCACCGTTTGCATAAGCCGTCGCTTCAAATAAAAAGTATAATACAATTCAATGGAAACTTTTAATGACGTATGTTTTGTTTGAAATCGTTTTTATTAAACTGTTGATATGGATGGGTAATGTAGGCCAGTATACCTAACCTACCTACTTTGATTTATAATTTATTTTATTTGTTAGTTTCGTTTGTGTGTAACCTTTGCTACATGTTGGTGTGTGTGTGAGGTGGTTTAATAAATTTCATTTCATTTCATATTATAATCATACAAGTACAGTATTTTTGTTATTAAGTGAAGCCTTTTTTAAGAAATTGGCAACCAATAGATGACTTTACAATGATCATAGTCGAACTAAGAATACATTAGTACCAGATCTTATGTGATAAAAATAATTTGGCATTTGACGGGTTTGTTTCTTGACTGTATTTAACAACACACATACATACATACACAACAAAAAATGTTTGTTTGGTAGCCCTAATAGATTATTACCTATTACAATGAATAAGTATAGGTCAGTTCCGAAAAAAATAACGAATTAGACCCCATTTTTTTAAAGTCGAGTATAAAAGGTCAAGATTTGCAGTAAGAATGTCGCAATTATCATGAAATAAGCCTTTACTTTAGTTAGTAACTTCTAAGTCAAAATTTGATTGATGGGGCAGTAAGTCTGACTGATAATATGGTTTGGGTTGTGCAGGTAAAGAGTTTTCGGAAGGGCATGAGATGTACGAACACTTTTATTATATTTTTTATATACACTCCCTCTTTTATATCCTGAAGAACTAGAGATATTACAATGACTTCGCTCTAGACAAGTTTGGGGCAGAAATTTTGGGTAAAATACTGGGTGAGGGTGGAAATGCAGTTAGTAATGAATTTGGAATTTCAAACGGAAATAGATAAGAGTTATTCCGGTTGGATACCCCGTATTTGATACTCTATAAATATTCTGTTTATTAGTGCCTGGATGAGGTAGAACGTAGAAATGACTTTGGAATTTTGAATTTGGAACGGGCCGCAGAAATAAATGAGTTACATTTTGACAATAAGAAAGCGCGCCAGGTGCACCTTCCTAAAACAAACACAAAAGGTCAACAGTTTTAAACTGTTTTTTTTTGTTTCTTACAGCCAGTCTAGAAGAAGAACTGGAAACCTAGGATTCGTGCTGCTTTTCCTTCTTTTACCTATGCCCCTTTAGCAACTATCATTCCCACCACCAATTCATTCCCTCATTCGGTTAATTGCATGTCATTCAGTTTTCATTAACATGCATGCACGCACGTCACGCCCGTAATGTTTGTGCACGTCGATTATTGCAAGCTATCGATTTCACGTGATTTTATTAATAAAAGTCCATTCGTAGGGGCTCCGTGCAGATGGATTACGTGCTTCAATTATAATGCCAGTTAAGTTGGAAAATGATGGATCGTTTTATAAATAACTCAATAGAATTGACGCAAATGACGTATAGAAATATTAATTTATGTGGAATGTTCGGAAGGTTTGCCGTTTATAAAGGTTTTTAGTAGAACTATCGGTCCAATGATCTAGTCCCAATTGAAATTATATTTTCACCTTCATATTGGTTGAAGAATATTTTTTTTTTTTATATAGGTCATGTCAATTTGACTTCGCATCGCCTTTATGCGCATTTAAGCGGAACGTGGAAAAGCATCTGATGAGATCGTCAAGCTGAGTGTAACCATTGTTACATGGTTTTATAGTAGAATTTGAAACACTTAAGACGTGACTTTAAGGGACTGGTGGTGGGTTCAAGTCCCGTCTGAGTCGTTTCACTTTTTCCATCGATAAACAAACGAACTTAAAATCTATACTTGTAATGGCTCTGCCGTTCATTAGAACAGAAAAGAAAAAAAAGAAAAAACAATATGTTTTCTCCTGTTGACTGCTTTATTCAAATTCTTGCTAACGCAAGCAAATTCCCCCTTTTGTATACACTCAAGTAAATGCAAATACTTGGATGGGGAAGAAATATATTCTCGAAGAATCTGAAGAGATTGCTTCTGGCCAAATCAATTGAAAGCCACTGTACTACCTCAAAAAAAGTACAAAGCAATATGAGCTTTATAACAAAAGGGAGAAAGGTAGATGTGGTGTGAATTGATTGTAGGGCCTTGAGCACAGCGGTTTGGTGTACCCTACTATTGTTCTAATTAGGGAATACTATTAACTTAGTAGTGTTCAAATACTTTTAGACTTAATATCGATTTTGTTTGTGAGGGTATTAGAGACCTTATTTTCTCACTATTTTATGTATTAAATACCGCTCAAAGGCAGTGAGAGAGTGAGAGAAAGAGAGAGAAGTAACCACTTGGTTATGTGCGCAATTCAAGAGAACAAATATCGCAGACAAGCACACGGCCCACCTGATAGAAAGTGGTTACCGTGTCCTATGGATAAATGAAACACCAGAGAAGTCACACTCGTTCTGCCGACCCTTTAAGAACAGATATATTCCTAGGGCCCTAAAAATCTTTGTGGGCTCCTTATACCCCCAGAAAATAAGCTAATTATGACCTACAATATTATTATCACTCGTATAAATAACCACTAACAATAAAACAAACAAACAACCAATGTAACAGATACTTCTCGAAGATAATTTTCCTCGAACCAACAGGTTCATTAATACATGATAACAACACAACATCTCAAGTTTCAACCGTCATCTTAAAACAACATTATACTGAGCTCCTGCTAAACCACTCTGAGAACCACAGCCACCAACATTTGTGAGGGAAAACCAAAAGATTATTTAACAAAACCACCACTTTACACAATACATATTAATGGGGTAACATCTAATTCCGTAGCACTTAACTAAACTAAGGATTAAAACAAAAATGGCGGGTTTTAGTTGCAGGAATTTAGTTCGTTTTACACTTAATTTGAGGTTAATACTGAGTTGATATTGTCTGAACTACTGAAGTCTACGTGAATCTCACTTATTCAATAATACTACTTTTTAACGGAGTCTGTAGGATAGAACCGATAGAATCCGATAAAAAGTAATTTTAATGAAATAAAATTACTTTTTAACGGATTCGGATATCGGAATACTGAATTGTTTCATCAGTAAGATAATCTTTTTTACCCGACTACTGCAAAGCCAGGGAAAGGGTTATAATTTTGACAGGCAATGTATTTATGTATGGTCATCTGTTCCTCATAGCTCCTCAAAAACTTATTAGAACTAGTAAATGAATTGATCTCACGTTAACTTAAGATATCGATGGAACATACATACAGAAGCCTCTCCTGGGGTAAGCAGAGACAAAAGCCCACCAAGAAATATGTACAAAATAGCGGCCTTATCGCTACAAGCGATTTCTTACAGGCAACCAACAGAAGAAAGATAATAATCTAGAACTTCACTACATATTATAAAACAAAGTCGCTGTCGCTGTCTGTCCGTCCCTATGCTTAAATCTTCAAAACTACGCAACGGCTTTTGAAGCGGTTTTTTTTAATAGATAAGAGTGATTCAAGAGAAAGGTTTATATGTATAATACCTACATAATATTGTAGAGTATGCAGCGGGAACGGGATCAGAAAAAATGGCGGTACGAAGTTCGCCGGGTCAGCTAGTAATCAATAAAGAAAAGCCATATTAGTTGTTTATGCAACAATATACCACCTGTTATAACGGACAGACTATGCAACAAGTGTCAACTATATAAGCCCACTTAATATACGAAGAGCAAACTATCGTGGTTTCATTTCAATTGTTGAACGTTAACTATACCACAGTTGCAGACGTTGTTATGACAATATTATTGCTTTATTTTCACTTTATTGCAATATTTCTACGTTTTTTATATACCACTTAGGTGGCAGACAAGCCCACCTGATGGGAAGTGGTTACCATGGCCTATGGACGTATGCAACATCAGGGACGTTACGCTCGTGCTGCCGACCCTGAAGAAACCTTCTAATGCCCTTCTTGAAGAACCCCATATTGTAGTCGCTTGGGAAAACCACCGCAGTGAGTTCATTCTACAGCTTGCGTGGGATGAAGTTCCTTTTAGACCGTTGCCGGTCGCAATGTGTGAGGATGAACTCCCTGCCTATGGTGAGCGGTGCGATGATAGAATGTAGCTGTGGGCAACATGTCAAACAATTCATCTGAGCACAAACCATTGTATAGGCGATAGAACACACACAGTGAGGCAAAGTCCCTTCTGAGACTGAGAGGATCCAAATCGCCTGCGAGTATGGGATTTCCGTCGAGCCTCAACGCCCGTCTTTGTACCGAGTCGAAGGGGTCAAGCTGATATGCAGGCGCTCCGGCAAAAAGGTGACAGCAGTACTCCATGCGGGAATGAACCTGTGATTATTCGTATTTTTTTTCTGGTTAATGCCTTCTAGTTGTCATTATCAGTCATTACTCATTGTTACAGCATTGGTTGCCGTGGCATCCAAAGCCAGGGATCCGTAATCTTTAATGACATGGTTTTTCTTGACTTTTCCGGAAGTCACTACTGACTAGGTACTTAAGCTAACTATTTATGTGGTATTCCAGATAATTTTTTTGCTCAAACATTCGCACATATACCTAATCTATATCCATACTAATATTATAAATGCTAAAGTAACTGTCTGTCTGTTACGCTTTCACGCCTAAACCACAGAACAGATTTTGATGAAATTTGGCATAGGGGTAGATTAGACATTGAGAAAGGACATAGGCTATTTTTGGTCGCGATAACCGACATCCACGCGGCCAAAGCTAGTAACAATAATACAAAGAGAAAAGAACCCGCTATCTCCTATAAAACCACGCTAGTTTAGACACTGCACCTAAACTCTACGGGCCGTACTATCAGTTCCGTACGACTGCCCCACGACGTCATTACCCTGGTACCCTGGCATTCATTAAATTGACGAGCAGTTTGACAGTGGGAGATACGTTTGTCCCGTCCCCTGTTAATGCCTGTAATGTAATTATTTCTGCGCCATTTGAGGTGTACGGTAATGAAAAGACTAGGATTGTCGCAGGTGATGTTGTAACTATGAGGTATTGAGTATTGATGGGGGTATGGTAAGGGTTTGGTGGTTTGTTTTGATGTTATACTTTTATTATAATCACGCTAGTAAATCCCTAAAAGGGTAGGCAGAGCAATAATAGGGGACTCAATTGCCGTAAAGCGAGCATTTCACCATATTTATTGTCGCATTGAGAAAAGCTATGGGTGACTAAGGGATAGTCGCCTTCTAATGCAACCACGGGGAGAGCTGGAGTAGCCCTACTCTACTCCAATCAATCAATCAATTAGCCTACTGCAGTCCCCAGCAGTGGACTCTCATAAGCCTCTCCCAATATGCGCCACGTCTGCCGATCCTCCATCTTTTGCATCCAGTCTGTCCCAGTCACCTTTATCAGGTCGTCAGTTCATCTAGCTAAGGGGCGTCCCACCTTGACGCTCACACACTTGCTGAACAAATAAGGCGCTGTGCAAGCTTTCCTCTTGAGGTTGGAAGGCCAGCCGGTAGTCACTCCCATAAAAGTCGTAAAAGCTCCAAGGTAAAAACCTCGGATATAACCAGGACATACACTAAGATCATAATGATTATATCTACTAACAATTCAGGTTGGTTCGCAACCAACACAATCCAAAATAAATCCAAAATCACCCCAAAAATTATCCTTCCATAGAAATTTAATCAATACCCATAGCACAGTGGTGGCTATTCAAGACACTTCAAAAGTTGTACCATTGAAATTACTGTTAGGTGATTAATAACAGGCCAAAAGATCCCATGAATAGACGCTGAATCCAACAATGGCCGGGCCTTTTCGGGGTTGATTGTTGTAATATGATTTATTTGGCACCTTTCATTGTTTTCTTTGTTCATTTAGTTTTGTAATTAAAATCACTAATGGCGCTCTCGCTGATTTCCTCGGAATTTAATGTTGTTAAAATTTAAATGGTACAGGATGATAGATTAATTTCTGGAGTATTAAATTTCTTAAATATTTTAATTATTGGATTTTTGATGACTTCTATGATTATCGTTTTTGAAAGAGCATGCTAATATGAATAGTATATTCTTTACCAGAAGATCACCTGAAAAACAATCGTCTGATGAAGTGAATTCTGAACGAAACGTTCGGAAACGGATGCATTCACGAGAGGGCCTGGAAAAGCTCTCACATACACACATCAATAACTACACACACACATACTCATACATGCACACACACACTCACAATAACACAAACCCACAAACACTACTTTAGCGTTTATTCAAATCTTGTTATAAATAATGTATAATCTTACCAGTTTTCTCAACATATGGAACGGAAATTTTAATTAATTGCTAATTACCTATTATTGTTTTGATAACGGGTTTAAAGTTTGTGGGAACCTGATGATCCATTTACTGTTATTACAACGACAATTCCCACGTTGGGCAATTTTTTTTTTTTTTTTTTTATATAGGACACGTCAATTTGACTTTGCCTCGCCTGATGGTAAGCTGAAGGCAAAGTCTCTGAAAAGAGGGTCACCATTACAGACATGTACCATGTTACAATGGTGGCTCTCAGCTTGACGGCCTCATCAGATGCTTTTTCACGCCCCGCTTAAAGGACCCGGGACTATAGGAGGAGGGAAACACGTGAGCTGGTAAGGAATTCCAAGTCTTAATAGTGCGGCAGAAGAAGGAGTCGCCGAATCGCTTGGTTCTTGATGGAATATTTTGCACCGTATGCGGGTACCGCCGATAGTTCTAATAGGTAGTAAAATGTATCGCATGGGTAAAAATTCCCGGGTTGGGAAAAATGTTATCGATCATCACTTCATCAGTCTCAGCAACAAATCTGGAAACATATCTGGACACAAAACACAGGAAAAAGGTCTCTATTATATGGGATCAAGGTTTCTTCTTTGCCAACAGTGAGAAGTTTCCACCCATGCCTCTTTCAAGGTAAGGGCGCAGGGGGAATTATCTCTAACACCTCCATGGTATCAACAATATCCCACCTAGAACATACCTGGTTCCCCGGCATCACAGGCAGGCGTGAGTGGACACCGTGTTGTTTTAATATTTTCGAGTCTGACACCCACCCCTTCGTTGACTCCCGTGAGATAATGCCCGAGAGGGATTCCTCATGTCAAAAAAAAGTATTGGCTACTACCCCTTTCTGGTATAAAAAGCCTCACCTGTTGCGTTTTGAAATTGGAACATTTAGCGATTCTTGAGCGCTCAATATGTGTATCGTGTATGAGGATGTGTGTGCGTATGTGATTGTGTGAGCGTGTGTGCGTAAAGTGAGCGTGTGTGTGTGTGTGTGTTCCAATACGTGTAATATTATTCTCTTATTCGGTATGTCTGTTACACGTTGATACTAATCTAATCACTACAAATAATACGACAGAGTGAAGTGTGACTACGCAAGGATGGTAACAGAATGTATAATGTATATAATTAGTATTGCCATACGTAATAATTAAATTACAATATGTATTAACAGTTTGAGGCGGCTTGAGAATTCTAAACTAAAACTACGAAATTATAGGCAGAGTTAGTTTTCAACTAAGTACAGTCGACAAAGAAGGTACGGTTGCACCTTTAAATAGAACTTTATATGAAAAAGTGCTACCGTATCTCTTTTGGCGACTGTACATAATGTCAGATTTATTTGTTATCGCATAATAGATAGTCATTTCCCATCTCACCTTTCCCTTTCTTGTAACTCACTAATAAGTTTGAAAAATAAATCTAACTTTGTCAAACCCAAAAATCGAACTCAGGATAGCAAGTAATAATTTTCTACAAGAAAACACCTGGAGACACATTGCCAGAAACAAAAATCGAAAAAAATAAATCTCCTTCTGACGCAGTTCAGGTAATGAGTGAATGATTTCGAATGAGGACGAACCCAGGATCTTTTGATGACAAATGAACAGAAACGCCACAGGACAAACATTACCCTTAAACAACTCCCAACCTTACCTCTAATATATTTTCACTCAACGATAATTTCGTTAAGCACCTTAATCTACAGTTTATTTTATATTTTAAATTATAGGAAATTAAGTTAAAGCCCAGTCATTTAAACGAAATGATAAAGGGAAAATCTCTATCCTCCCTAAGGGGGTGTCAGCCAATCAGAGGGAGAATACAACGTGCGCATACTAATTCAGGACAAAGTATACATTTGCTGTCTATCCAAACCTTATTACCTGTATCACAAGGTGTATTTTCGCTTGGCAAGTCTTCTACAGTCGGAGTATAGATTAGGAATAATATTAGAAGTGAAGTTCGCATGACATTTGGGATTTCAAAATGTTTACATTTCAGTCCTTTTAAGATACATGATGAATATTTATGTGGTTTCAGGAAATACATTCTATATTATGGAATAGTTGACATTATTTGCCAGCCCGAAAAATAACGCTTTCACTAAAAATATTTCTTTTTTTTTATATAGGACACGTCAATTTGACTTTACCTCGCCTGATGGTAAGCTGTAGGCAGTCTCGAAAAAGAGGGTCACCGTATAGACACGTACCATGTTACACGGGTGGCACTTGACGGCCTCTTCAGATGCTTTTTCACGCCCCGCTTAAAGGACCCGGGACTGTAGGAAGAGGGAAACACGTGTTAGGTACCTACACGTGTTTCCCTCTTCCTACTAGTACTTCCTACTAGTAAGGAATTCCAGGATTTAATGGCTACTCTGCCGGGAACCAACAAAGCTTTTTTAATACAAGCTAAGCCGTTGTATTAAGTAATTATGAATAAGTAAGGCTACAATAGGCTACACAATATTCTGCAGTGTCAGTAATAAGTGCATGTAAGTACAATTACTTAGCTATGCTGTTATTAGAACGCAGTACTAGAGGTACGGCAGGATCGAAAACTTGTAAGTAATCATTGAGTTTTAATAACATAATCGACTATACTTGGTTCACCTGCCTTCACTTCCCTTTATACTAAGGTAGCGAACAGGCACAATACCTACTTGACGGAATGTGGTTACGTGTCCTATATACTACACTAGGAAAGGTGCAGCTACAGCTCTCTTTATCGAAAAATTTTCACACCTTAGAGAAATTATTTCTCTAAAGTGCCAAAAAAAAAGTGAAAACTATAGAGATGAAAATCTCTATATGTTGTGCTGCGTGTTTTGTGTGAAAATGTTGCGAATAACATGAGCTGTAGCTGCACCTTAACATTGTGTTACTTGAGCGTTGCTATTTACAGGGTTAAAAAAATTGAGATGAAATATAACCTGCACTTCAGTTATAGTATCAGAGGTCTGTCAGTGGCCCTTTATTATCGTACCAAGGACTTAAAATCCGGTACAGGGTTAAAAAAATTGAGATGAAATATCTAACCTGCACTTCAGTTATAGTATCAGAGGTCTGTCAGTGGCCCTTTATTATCGTACCAAGGACTTAAAATCCGGTACAGGATTAAAAAAATTGAGATGAAATATCTAACCTGCACTTCAGTTATAGTATCAGAGGTCTGTCAGTGGCCCTTTATTATCGTACCAAGGACTTCAAATCCGGTACATCAGCTGACTTACGGACACGGCTGTTAATCTTTCCTCTTGGGAATGGAAGATGCTACAGTTGCCCCCAAAAAATCAACAAAAGAGTCGGAGCAAATACCTGGCTAATTATAACATTATCAAAATTAAAACAAAAAGGCTCTCCCAACGCAACCGCATCACGATTCCCGCCTATTTATCATTCATTGTGTTATGGCTCCTTTTTGAATTTCGCACATAATAGGAGCACCTAACGCCTACAAAGGTTGCGTTTAACCCTCTCTCAACAGTCCTTTCCGGATGCCATGTTTCAACCGTTAAACTACCTACGTGAATTCAGTTGGATCCGTTTCCGAACCGTTATAAATTGTACACTCCAATGGCGGCACAGAATTTGACAGGAAGGTAAGATGGCCGCCGTAAAAAATATTTTGAATGCGGGAACGGTAATTGGGTTTTGTTTTGATATTGTTGTTTTGGTAAAATGGTAAAAATTTGAATACTCAAGTGGAGTTATAAGCTTATTTTGTTATATTTTAGAAGTAATTAGGACGGACATATTGGTTTTGTATATCGAAATTTGGTTCTATTAGGCCTATTTTTATTAAACTAAGTAAGTACGTACACAGAAAACGTTCTGAGTAACTACTAACCTGGTTGTACGGAAGTACCTACAGTATGGGGAGTAGAATTTAGGCCACCCCACCCATGCGGTGTCGTAAGGCGACTAAGTAATATGGATGTTAATCATCAGATAGATACATACAGTCCAGACTCAGCCTTAGATGCATGGCTCGAGTCAACAATAGTCTCCGGAATACAGTGACAGACTCAACCTCTATCACGTGGGACCGAATGCAATGATTGGTGTAATGTGGGTGCTAAGCCATCTCTGCCTAACCCTCCGGGGATAAAAGGCGTGATTGTATTCCGAAAGATCATAATCCGAGCCCCAACATCAAAAATGGCGATCAGAATTTAGTTGAAATTTTGCACACAGGTAAAATACGTTCGGGGATAAAACATGGCCTAATTTATCTCAGGAAATGTTCCTGTATCCACACAGAGCCGCGGGCAACAGCTAGTATATAACTATATTTATGGTTTTACGCAATTAAACTAATTGTTTCGCAATAATGTATCAGTCCCAAGAGAAATTTGTAGGTAGACACGTCTTTATTATAATTAAATAATGTTGCTTGCCTAATTTCATAACCAGTAATTGGATTCGTATTACATTTTGTATAAACTATGTATTTGGCGCCTGTATATACCTAAAGGGGTAAGCAGAGGTATAATAATACCTAAAAATTTTTGATCCCACCAATGAGTCTGAGACCCATACTAAGATATTGGGAGCCTAATGCATCTTCACTGTAAGCCGTTGCATCGGTAGATTGACGCACGGGGCTCTTGCGCTCAGATTCCTTCTTGGGGTTAGGTCAGACGGCAGTCGCTTCTATAAAAGTCGTATAAGTAGAACGAAAAGGTGGAGAAGAAATAAATGGACCCCTAGCTCCGAGGTGAAAGCCTTGAACGCAGCCAGGAACACCATTAATATGAAGATGATGATTTCAATAAGAGCCCGCTTGACGGCAATAGGCTTGCCCCTATTACGTGGGACCGAAAATCATAGTTGGCGAAATGTGGGTGTTAATACACCTCTGCCTACCCCGTCGGGGATTTACAGGCGTCAGTATATGTATGTATGTGATGATATGACGATGCGTTTCGGCCCCATGTTTTGAGCAGTGCCTATTGCACTCAACTGGACAATATATCATGAGTTTTACTGTGTAGAAAACCGTCTTACTACCCCTTAGTCCCTTTGTACGACACCCCCGGGAAGAAATGGGGTGAGTCTTGTCCGATTCCCGAGTTGAGCAAAAAGTTTTATTGCGTTTTTCTGTTAGGAATTTCTTAGTAACACGTTGGCATTAGAAAAAATATATACAGTATATGAACTAAGACTTAGAGTATACATTGCTATAGAGCGCGCCTTACAAGTATGAACTGCTATCACGGGTATGAACAGTACCGAGGCTCCTGGCTCAACCTCAATCAGTAGCAAAACAATACCCATCAAAATGACTTCGCAAATAATATTTAATTCGATATGTTAAATCAAAACAATCGAACAAAAATCTTCATAACAACAAACTACATTAATAAGTGCATCTACTGATATTTTCGGTAATGCATGAAACGTCAGTATAGGTGCGCTATACCATCGCAAAGTATCTGCTAACACTCGGCGCCAAAGACCTGAGTACGCGCGCTCTATATATAATGTATACTCTAAGAACTAAGATATCTACGCAAGTTACCTAAGTCTTACTATGTACATTGTTATACCCCACAAAATAACAAACACTTTATCATAACCTAGAAAAGAGTACCCATTTTTAGCTGCATAAAATTCTCATTTGCCCCGTCTGTTTGTACCAGTCAGATCTAAAGCACGGCGTCTAGAAATCTAAAAGATTGATCATAGCATTAGCATAAACTAAGACGTCTGAAAATGCTAGAACATTTGGTATCTACTTCGTTATATTCATATAGTTTGTTACTTGAGGGATGAAGTATCAGGGAGATAAATGGTCTGATGATCTCGTAGTTCAAATGATTACTATTTTATTGCTTCACTAGCTGCTATCTGCGTCTTCGTTCGCGTAGAGCCTTATTTGTATACAAACTGTTACTTAGCAGTCTTATTTGTGGGTTAAATGGTGGCACTTCACATGACTATTTGTGTTCGCTGTTGGGCGTTTGTTGTATTTTTCAAAATATTCAAATACACCAAACATGCAAAAATACAGACAAATACAATTTACTTCACAAAAAAAGTCACTTCAAAGAGGTTTCACATGTGAATTGTCACATTTTGTCTACTGTTAAAAGGCACTAAGTACTGACCGTACAGGATTCAAAAAATTAAGTAACTGGTCAATTGTACGTATTTCGTATTGGTCATATTTGTCAAATGGGTAATAAGGTCAATGCTTTGTCAATTTGTCTACTGTTAAAAGGCACTAAGTACTCACCGCACAGGATTCAAAAAATTAAGTACCTGGTCATTTGTACGTATTTGGTATTGGTCATATTTGTCAAATGGGTAATAAATAAGGTCAATGCCTTGTCAAATACACTGTCCCCACATGGTAATTGTTTATCAAATAATTATGTCAAATACTCTAATACAAGTAGCATGCAAATACTCATGTATCCATTCCAATTGTACGCCATTAGGAGCATTCATAAACCACAGTAACCACTTATAGTAAGTAGATCAGCCTATTATTTGAGTGTGAGAATATACAGATTTATAACAAAAGCAATAATAAAACCTAGTGTCGTGATAAAAGAAATAAGAGGAAAGCCTAAAAGCATAATGTAATCTATAAATCACTCGAGCAGTCCAGGATTAATTCCCGTTGAAAGTGAATATTAAAAAGAATCTTGACAATAAATTTCGAATATTAGTTACACCTCAGCCTATGAGGACTATTTGAAATGATAATCAAAATGGTTTTAAAACTCGTTCAAATTTCGACTTTATTGTCTACACGTTAAGGTTGATGTTTAAATTTGCGATATGGCAATATAGGTTCAGTGACCCCTCACCCTGCCAGGGGTGTGAACCATTGTTCCGGAGTTCAGTGATATGCGTTAAAATTATATTACAATATACCTACTTGTTCAGTATATTCGTTAGTTTGCTAATTAAACATTATGGTATCTTGAATTGTTTGAATAATATTGATTTATTTCCTACCAGCTTTTGCCCGCGGCTCCGCCCGCGTGGATGTCGGTTATCGCGACCAAACATAGCCTATGTCCTTTCTCAAGGTCTAAACTACCCCTATACCAAATTTCATCAAAATCGGTTAAGTGGTTTAGGCGTGAAAGCGTAACAGACAGACAGAGTTACTTTCGCATTTATAATATTAGTATGGATATGGATTTAACAACAAAAATTACAGAAAATTCCTATTATCAGCAAAAAAAGTTTGATACATTTTCTTAACAATAATAAAAATAAAATCCGATAATATTATATTATTTGGTTCTAAAAACCGGTATTATTAACAATGGCCACTATGACTATCTGATGTGTAGACTCTGGTTTCCGGTAACATTTTGGTGGACCGCAAATTTGTTTAAAACAGCAGTTAGCGGTAACTAGATGCATTATGTTTACGGGAATTAACGAGATCATGGCGTTTGCGAGAAACGAGCTTGCATGTTTTATATGCAGTCGTAATAACAAAATCCCGCCTGTCTGAAAACATACATTTTGTCGGTAAAATCCGCCATTTTTAAACGCTTCAGCAAGCTTTTTGTAGTTTCGCATGTCTGAATATTTTCTCATTGACTGTACCCTAATAAAACACTTTTTTACCCGAGTGCCGAAAGAAGGAGGGTATTGTTTTACCACTAAGGTCACGGACAAGCATGCAACCCACCTGATGGAAGGTGGTTACCGTGGCCTATGGACTAGTGCAACACCAGGGGAGTCACACTCGTGCTGCCGAACCTTTAAGAACAGAGAGATTCTGTGCCGTCTGCGAAGCAGACAAGCTGGACAATCCTTTGGTCTTCCCTCTGATAGCACAACTGATTAATTTTAAGGGGGAATCGGTAACAGGGGGAGTGCGAAATAACCATAAATATGTTAAGTCATTCACCATCTCGCGATCGTCAAATTCGCGAGCGCGCGCGAGTTGGCAATTTTCGATTTTGAATTATTTTTGTGTCATCAACTCGCGCGTTTGTGAAAATATGACGTATTTGTGTACACTCAGCTACAAAAACGTTGTAATAGATTAAATTGGGTACCTATTTTAAATGTACTATATATTTTTCAAAAAGTCGAATGGATTTGTATTTTTATTAGATTAATAGCTATTCAGGTTAAATTCATAACCCTCCTTTTCTAGCTCCGCCGCAGTTGGGTAAAAATAACAAAAAGGAACACGTTGCTTTGCTTTGGTTACAGAAAAAAGCGTTACTATTGTATGTGAAGGTAGGTATAGGGCGAAATGAAAACTGGGTTCGGATGGCTGAAAATGTTTTGTTCAGATGTTTTCTTTTACATGTGAAAACATGCATGCTATATTTGGAATTGAAAACTTCCTCATCTTTTTTGAAACTGACAAACATGATGCTTTTTTACATACATACGCCTGTAAATCCTCGAAGGGGTAGACAGAGGTGTATTATCGCCCACATTTTGCCAATTATTACGGTTTTCGGTCCCAGGGGGCGAGCTTATTGACGTCAAGCGGGCACTTATTCATAGGCTGTGTGGCGATACCACATGTACACAGCGCCATCTAGCGACAGCAAGCTGAACTACTACGTCACTACGAATCCTGAATCGCGAAAGTGAAGTTCCAGCGCTGGTACAAGCTATATACAACATCCCAACGACAATCGTTGGGCCGCGGCCCGCCAGGCGTGATCACCTTGCCTGGTCGGAGGATCCTCCCTTTGGTTGGAGGAACATTACCTCCACAGTGGTGACCCCGACGTGATCTGATCACGTAACCTTCGCTGAGCATTTTCAGCAATATTCTCATCGTCACATCCCGTTCACTTCTTCCGCATGAGCGGTAATCAAGTCTTCGCCATCCAGCACTTTCGGCCATTATAAGGCTACAACCATAACCTACAGCAACCGCTGCTGCCTGGTTACCCTTCGGCCACGCCTGCATCTAAGGCACGGTACACCTACTTACGGTCTATTTAAGAAGAGGACTTCTCTCCCGTCTACGTACCACTCAGCCACTACGCAGCATTCGCCCCACTACACGGAGGACTTACCTCGCTATTCGAGGATTCGCCCCGTCACTGCAGAGGACTCACCTCAACTCACCGAGGACTCGCCTCGCTTCACTGGCGGCTCGCCGAGGACTCATCTCGACGCTTCGAGCCCCACTTCTCTGGGCATCCCACCGCAGCACCGCATCACCGCACTCGCCCCGCATCTTTGGGACCAGCGGTAGTCCCGACTCACTGGGACTAGCGAGGAAGACTGTTCCGCCAATGGAATAAGCGGCGTCTAGTTCCGACGATATGGAACTACTCAAGACTGGTACTGGCACGCTCTTCAAGAGAGCTAAGACTGCTGACTCATCGCAATCAACCTCCGGTCTTGGAGGGGAGTGATGTGGCGATACCACATGTACACAGCGCCATCTAGCGACAGCAAGCTGAACTACTACGTCACTACGAATCCTGAATCGCGAAAGTGAAGTTCCAGCGCTGGTACAAGCTATATACAACATCCCAACGACAATCGTTGGGCCGCGGCCCGCCAGGCGTGATCACCTTGCCTGGTCGGAGGATCCTCCCTTTGGTTGGAGGAACGTTACCTCCACAGCTGTATGTTTACTGTCGGATAGAGAACAGCCCCATCCTTTAGTAGCCTTCTACGACACCCAAAGGAAGAGAAGGGGTGGCCCTATTCTACTACACCGGGGTGAGCCTTCACATCTCAGGTCTGCCCCACCTGAGGGTGGGGCAGACCTGAGATGTGAATGCGGAGTTACACCACAGACAATGGCCCACCTGCTGACGTGTGCTACAAGCCCACACATGTACACCGGAGGACCTCATGTGCGCCTCCGAGAACGCTATCCAGGTAGCAGCACACTGGGAGAACACCATTTGAAAGAATAGGCGCCATCGCCACAATAGAAGAAGAAGAAGAATAAAGTTATCTTGTGTTAAACTGAGTTCATCGTAGGTATCTCCTAATTAGGATCCAAATTCCCGATAATTAAAAAAAAAAAATAAGTATCGTTAAAACCTTTACTAAATTTTATCATACTAGCTGTTGCCCGCGGCTCCGCCCGCGTGGAATTCTGACCCCTTTCATCGCTGATATATAGCCTATATGTTAATCCAGGGTATAACCTATATACAAACCAAATTTCAACCAAATCGGTCCAGCCGTTTATGCGTGAAAGAGTAACAAACATCCACACATTCACACATCCACACATCCATTCTCACAAACTTTCACATTTATAATATTAGTAGGATGTATTGAATACATCGGTACAATATCCGGGGGCTGTAAGTTTTATCGAAATGAGAATAACACATTTTTATTAATAAAATAAATTGGAAAATGTTCGTCGATTCAATAATCCAGGTACAGTTGAAAATATTTCTTTTTGAGCCACGGAAAATAATTCAATTACCATTGAACGTACTCGTAAAAGACTCGGGGTCAACGACATTTGTTTTCTATTAAGCAATTGGAACATCCTGTACTTGTATACTATTGAGTGTAGGCATTTCCGAGTATTGTAAAAATCATCCTATATCATAGAGTTAGTTCAAAAAGCAAGATAAAGTGTGGCTAGATTTGTAGTATTTTAAATTAGCTGTTGCCCGCGGCTCCGCCCGCGTGGATGTTGGTTATCGCGACCAAACATAGAGTTAGTTCAAAAAGCAAGATAAAGTGTGGCTAGATTTGTAGTATTTTAAATTAGCTGTTGCCCGCGGCTCCGCCCGCGTGGATATTGGTTATCGCGACCAAACATAGAGTTAGTTCAAAAAGCAAGATAAAGTGTGGCTAGATTTGTGGTATTTTAAATTAGCTGTTGCCCGCGGCTCCGCCCGCGTGGATGTTGGTTATCGCGATCAAATGTAGCGTATGTCCTTTCCCAAGGTCTAATCCATCTCTGTACCAAATTTCATCAAAATCGGTTCATGCCATGCTCGGTCATGCCAAGCGTAACAGACAGACAGAAAGACAGATTTGCTTTTGCATTTATAATATAGTATGAATTTGTATCTACGATTATATTGATCAACCAGGTAGGAGGTATGTGGACCTCATCAAGATTTTAGGTCAAATCTGGTAAATACACTCTTATTGATTGCTAGACGATCCTCAGAAGCAGGCTTTCCTCTCAGAGTTGGGGGAGTCAGACGGCAGTCTTCTTGAGAAAGTTAGATCAACCAAATATAGAAAGGTGAAGAACTTAGGTAAGCAGACCGCGGATATCAAAATGCAAGTTTTGAATGCCACCGGAATTGACACTTTTTCTTCTTAGGGCTCTACCAACGGGGAATTCCCTTCAAAAAGACGAAATACTTGGATAGGGAAATGAGAAAAGTTTAAATAAGTTCCATATATCTTTTTGGAAGTACGTTATCGGCTTCTAAACTCCAGTAGGTACAAGCCACAAAACTGAATGAACGCTGATTGGTAATAACATGTAGATAGCCCCTTATGAACATTACCTACTTCATTTGGGATTATCGTCATTTTATACCGTTCCATTTGCATAGCAAATCTTTACAGTTGAAAAGGATGTTTTATTACGTACTTATAGACCCTACACATGTTTTTGGTAGGTACCTCAGTCACGGCCGTACGGTTTTGGTCGGTTCGAGTCCGACATAACTAACCACAATTTTTTATACGACTTAAGAGGCCGACAAAGCCCACCTGATGGAAAGTGGTTACCGTTTATTGTTTTCTTTCCTTTCTAGATTAGAACTATGTACTATGTATTACAGTTATTTTAGTAGGTACTACAGTGCTCTGCCAACATTCGGAAAACCCACCAACCCAACTGGGTTAACTAGCTAACTAGCTGTCCTCTTAGATTGGGAGGTAAGACGGCAGTCGCTACCGTAAAACCGACATACTCACCCATCAAAATTAATAAGCGGATCTGAGGCTCAAATTATAAACTTTGGGTGCAACTGGGCAATCCCTATGATGATGATGAGTTTTTAATCGTTGCACATATACATTTAATAGGTAAAGCCAGTAGGCAAATGAGGGCAATAAAAACTCACGGCTACTTTTTCGATCTCCATTTGATAAATTTTATGACGCATACTAAAACATTTAATTAGGGTGAGATCGTACTCAGCAGCAGCGATTCGTATAAAATGCGAATCGCATGCGAAATGCGAATCGCTGCTGTCGTGTAGGAGGGGTGCTAGTTTTTGGTGCAGTTAGAATTTAGAATAAGAAATATGAAGATTAATCAGCCTATATCGCTAACTATAAATATACAAAATGTTTACTTTCTAAGTTGTTAAATTACGAACTTGTAAATTTTCTAACCTACAATTCGGAATTTTTACTATAGAAGTCGAATGCTTTACTAATATGAATGAATGTTGATAAATATGTGCCTATGTTCAGCAGTGGACTTCCTATGGCTGAAATAATGATGATGATGTTGATTATTTATAATATGCACAATGCGATTTGTCACCAACGCTTTACGTGCTAATTTTTAATAATAAATGTAACAGAATATTTCTTTAAAAGGGGTGATATACCATGTTTAATACGTATTATTGCACACAATAATAGGTATTAAACTTGCTCATAAGCTAGTAATAAGTAATCACTATTAGTAAGACGAGGCAATATCGCTGTGAATCATTCTCCAGAGAAATCGCAAAAGCTAAAAGAACAACAGAACCTATCATTCAACAAACAAATACTGACGAGTGTGATGCCACCCTTATCGTAAACAAACACTGACATTCCTTTGTGAAAGGCGTGCTATGTAGGTATCCAAGTATGTGACGCACAAACGTAGCATAGTTGTCACAAAACATTTTGCTGAATACCATCATTGCCCATTGCCCCAACTCCCCCCTTCCCCGTCGTATCCGATGGGCAATTGAATGCCAACTACGTTATTTGGGAATTTACTGATTGTGGTACTTGAACATTATTCCGTTTGTTATAAGGTTTTGAACGTTGGGATGCAATTACGACTAACCTTGACTGGGATAATGATATATGATAAACTGGTATAGGTTATACGCATTCTAAAATGGTGACACAAATGAGGACGCTTGACCTAATTTTACGCATAAATCAGTGACGCTACAGTGCACTACGTAAAAAAAGAAATACGTTATTCATATGAATTAATAATAATGACGTATTTCTCCATAATTTTTTTAAATATTTAGTCTGTGCACCATTTTTTAAAGCCGCCATGTTCCTGCATACCGTGTCTATATGTACGTATATACGTGTTTGCCCTAGAATAAATTTTGAAACTGATTAATAATTTTACTTTTTCATATAAATTCGAGATGGGATTTGAACCCACGCCAGTCCTTTTTTATAGGAATACTTTGCAAGATTCCTTAGCGGACTTCGGACTAACGCAAAGGTGATGATGATGATTTTACCAGATACTTGAGGGCCTCAGCTGCTAGCTGGTGCACCTGCTAACTGACGGAGAAGGCTGCCCTTTTGGGTTGACTCTCACTATTTACTATCATTGACAAAATTAGCTAGATCCTTAAACATATGGAGCTCGGTCGTATAGGTGAAAGCCTTCGAAGCAAAAGATCAATCTAAGATGATGATACTAACACGAAATTATAAAACCGCAGTTCTGAATACAAAGTTCTAGATAGAAACAATAACAAATCAATATAACACAAAAGTCATTTTGTACCCCAAAGGTCACACCGAAGTACCCCGTTACACTTATAATAATAAAATAATAATTTACAATAATATACTTCGTGAGAAAATGCCTCGTCCGAAGTTCAGATTGAGTTGAACCTCCATGTAATGCCGGTCAGCATTAGAGCAAATTTGCCTGTGATACCCGTAATTGCAGCCGGCGGGTATCGAACTGGCTACCGTACGGCGTACGGTACATCCTTAGTATAAAGCCTTTGGTTATATTGATACTCAATTTTACTGAGAACAGGGTTTGGTAGTCTTCTTATGTGGTATTATAATAAAAGTTTTGTTTTATTTTATTTTGTTCTCAGGTACGGTCGTACTCTGATATCCTGCAGCAATGGTTTCCACCATTTCCATAGTTACAACTATTCCAACTATTAACTTTACTATTAACTATACTATATTTCCATAGTTACCTCGTTAGTTGATACTGTAATAAGGCATTAGTATTGATAGGGCATTAACTAACTACATTATTAAATTAACTAACCTACTGTGATTATGGCCCATAATCTAGGACAATGAATCTCTCTGACGAACTAATTTTAGGTACAAATAGTATTCTAACACTAGACTTGTTGGAAATTTTATGAACGCTCAGCTAAGCCACACCTACTAACATTTTAAATGCGAAAGTAACTGTCTGTCTGTTACGCTTTCACGCCTAAACCACTGAACGAATTTCGATGAAATTCGGTACAGAGATAGATTAGACCTTGGGAAAGGACATAGGCTATGTTTGGTCGCGATAACTGACATCCACGCGGGCGGAGCCACGGCAACAGCTAGTTTAAAATATTTAGTTACTATAAAAATGAACAACAAGCTTATTCTACACTTAGTTATACTCAGTATAAGTATTTACTTATTAAAAGTACAACTGGCTGTTAATAACTAATTATCGTTTACGTCCCCCACTAGTTTTGTTTACAAGAACTATCATAAAACTAATAAGTTTCTTGGGTAAGTAATACTTTTGTCCAGTCAACACAAACCGTAAATTCCCCTAGTTAAGGTGACTCACATTAAACATCGGGGCTTCATATTCTTCAAGTTTTCGAATATATAAACGTAAACGGGCTCTCAGAACTCTTAGCAGTAAAACAATGGGATAATGTGATCTCAAATCATACATAGAATAATAGAAATAGTAGTAGTACCTATCCATCTTATACCAAAAATGAAGCTGAAGTATTTTGTTTTTTGAAGAAATTGTTTTGTGCATTTGATAGCCCAGTTCTCGGAGAAGGTAAACTTATAATATCACGCTATCTATGGCAATAAGAAGAGAAGCAATAAGAAAAGAGGAGAACGAACCGCGTACGACATTTTGTGCTGTCAGTGGGAAGACCAAAGGCTTGTCCTACTTGTCTTCTGCACTGACGGCACAGAATCTCTCTGTTCTTACAGGGTCGGCAGCGCGAGTGTGACTCCCCTGGTGTTGCACTCGTCCATAGGCCACGGTAACCACTTTCCATCAGGTGAGTCGTGTACTTTTCTGCTACCTAAGTGGTATCAAATAAAAGAAACTACGCATAAAACCGTGGGACACAGCTAGTATTATAGAAAGTTAAGAATATTAGGTATTTAACGTTCAAATATGATCAATATCGAATTTGTAATCTTCAATATAAAAATTTTTCTCTCCATTTTTTTAGTCTCCTGAACTAAACTTTTAATATCATTTCAGCATCTACTAATTTTGATATTTTCAATAACAATTTCATAGAAATTAAGTTCACAAGAATATGATCAAACACATCTAGTACCTATTTGAACGTACTCTTTTAAACATATTTCTATGAAACTACAAACATTATTTCACAACAAAATATAAAGAAAATCTTTTATAAAAGCACAACTATTTTATCGATATTCGACCGCCGAATGACGCGACAGCCCTAGCGACATTGCGGTGGTCTTTGATGTTACCGCGCGGTGGGTTTGACGGCGCAATAGCTAGAGCCAGGGCTGCTCCATATCGTTATTTATTCAAATCGTTTATTTGCTCGCATTCAATTGATTGGAGGGTGACCGGCAAGTTGCAATTCATTTTGTATGTAGATTTGTAAATGGAAATAAGTACCTATATTAGTCTAGAATTTATTCTGAATATAGGGTTTTTACTATTGTTTCAAATGATGGACGATTGTTTGTCGATCAATCATGCTGGAATGGCTAAAGGTATCTAAATGACATTTGACGTAGAGATAGATTGTTGTCTGAAGGAGTTTATTACTAGTTATTGCCCGCGGCACTACTCGCGTGGAATTCTGATCCCGTTCCCGTTATCCATGGGATCTATTCCGGTGATAAATGTAGCCTATGTGTTTTTTTTTTTTTTTAATCTTTATTTAAGGAGCTTAGCCACAATATGACTATGTCGCTCCATCATAGCCATTTTATATACAGTGCAAGTAATTCAGCCTATGTGTTATTCCAGACTATATTCTTTTCCTAATGCAAATTTCAGTCAGATCAGTTCAGCCGTTAGAGCGTGATAGAATATTAAACATCTAAACATACAAATATCTTCAGAAAGTCACATTTTTAATGCTATTTTGTATCCCATGGGTCAGGAACGGGATCAATATCGGACGGAACTGCAGGCAAAAGCTATTTAAAACACGCTTTTTAAATAATTTTATTAGGTACAACATTTTAATTTCCTAAACTAAACAATATTAGTAATACCAGCATTTATCATCATTACTGACTAAACAAGTACTTATTCAGATCGTTTTATTTGTAAAAGGGGGACAACGAACTAAAAAATTACCCTTTCCCATGATAAATTAACTCGATAAATTAACTCCATAAATTTCCATTCAATACACAGTTATGTAACTATTTACCAAAGAAATAAAAGTCAAAATCGTTTAGCAAGTTGGTATTAATAACATAATCACAGCTGACAATTAAGACCTTTTTACATCTGTTTTGTTTAAAAATAACCGTCTTAAAGGACTCATGTCCTAGCTATTAAAACTTTATTTTTTCTTTGTTTCGTCTTCATCTGCTCTGTTTAAATTGGCCGCGACATCTCCTGACGAGCGTACAGACTTTACCGTACAATCTCTTTTATACGAATGACAACCCTATTTATAAAAGCATAGGGTTTATTTTTACATTAGTGAGTGCTACAAAAAGATTGACATATGGCCCTTATTTGTTTTTTTGTGGTCATTTTCCAGCCAATCTATATTTTGCCCGGGTAATGAGGGGAATATAACATTGTGAGACAGATTGTTGCTTTTAAATACAATGAACTGATTTTTCTGTGTGTAGTGACATGAAGTCTTCGGGATTTATTTCTGCGATTATGGTGGTAAGTATCCATACCTACTAACAAATGTCTAGATATCCTTATAGTATACCTTTAGGAACATCTGGAGACACAAAAAGAATAAAAACAGTGCAAGATTATTTTTGAAGCGATCTTCTCATTGATATTGTCCTAAGTTTAAGAACGGTGCCTCGACGAGTTTTAGTTTCTGTGAGTTAAAAAGTTAAGAAATGATAGGATTTTTCCAGGTTCTAGGTAAGATAATCAAGGCTAGATGTGTCTCATCTCAGGCAAGACGAGTTTTTTTATTAGGCCTTACAAAATTTTGTCCCTTTCGTCAGCCGTAAAATTCTGTATTGCTGGTACTAGCAAACCTGACTAGTTTATTTCTTTTTATTCATCTGAGTGATATCAATTGTATGGACAAAGTGAACGTAAACTCTCGTTATTAAACCTCCGAAGTATTACACCTATGGGATTATCACCCAGGTGATTATCACACAGGCTATTATCACCCAGATGATTATCACCCAGCTGATATAATTCGACGTTATTAGCATCAGTTATACACTTTGCAAACCGACACTCCAGCCTTCTACTAAAATTCTTTTTTACAAATTAAGTCTTATTGACATAATTAAGGCCCTTAAACACCGCGTCAACGATGCGGGATCACGATATTAAAAAAAATACATGTCATACTTCCAAATTAGGATTAATTTTGACATGGGGGCGTGAAACTTTCACGACCAAGACAAATTGGGTTTGGCAGAACTAATTGCTGAAGACTCAAGAGCTCTTTATAACGTGGATTGAGATGAAAAGGACAGCTGTCATCTTAAAGCGAGGATCTTGAAGTTTTTGGCTTAATTTGATTCGCTGATTTTTTAAATTGCTTTAGTTGTTACCTTTTTGTGGGAAAATGGCCGCGGGACCGGTGGATTATACAAGATTTTATTTTATACTATCTGGTGCACCTTCATCCGCGTGAATAACCTTTATGGCGGAAAATTGGTTAATAATCGAAATAACAAGTATCCTATTCTATTACTAGTTATTACTATAACTACTGGGTAAGTATTACTTCCTGCCTGCTGGTGACTCTGACATTTTGTGTGGGATGAATGTTTATTACCTATAGTTTAACACAAAAATGTCTGAACGAATCTGGATAAAATATGGCACAGAGATAGATTTATTGTCTGGAACACCAGGCAGGCTACGTTTTTTTTAATATTAGCAACCGAAATTACTAATATTTCCTCTAACCCCTTTCAGCTAAGCTAAATTGCCTGTGTTAGGAGTGGGTTCACGTCGGTAGTGTAATAGCCAGGATTCGAACCCGGAACCTCATTATAAGGCGTACTATATCTCTGTCTGTAGGCATACGTATAACAATACCTAAAATGTATATACACCAAAGATTTGTAAACCATAAACATTATCGCCCTATTCTAGATATTTGACCTTTGTATGCCGTGAACTCAATGGGGTCATAATTGAGAAATATGGCGTGAGCCAGATCGATGGGCCTAATTGTTACAAATGACACCATGCTTTTTGTGAGTTCCCCTTACATGTGGAAATAGATAACGTAACATCACGACGTTATAACCCTGGGGGGATACGCTGTAGTAGGTATATGCCGATTAAATAATCGAGCTTTTAATTTTTTTTTATTGTTTCTGCTTAGGGAAATAGGTGTGAGCATTAAAATGTATGTATGTATGTAGTATAAATTCATTTTTAACAAAAAAGTTTAACCGACTTCAAGAAACGAAAAAGAGGCACTGAAAAGCGAAAAATAACTTAATTTACAGACTTACTGATTTATTAGAAGTCGGTACCTAGCCCAAGAGAGGCCATATTTCAATTGATTGCATCATAGTAGTTCAGACACAACAAACAAAGTTGGCTGGCACCGACTTCTAATAAATCAGTAAGTCTGTAAATTAAGTTATTTTTTGCTTTTCAGTGCCTCTTTTCCGTTTCTTGAAGTCGGTTAAACTTTTTTGTTAAAAATGAATTTATTTTTCTCTTTTTAGTGAGTTTGTACAGTCTCACGACTGTACATCGCTTGTATAGTGACCTGACTGTACATGCGCTGCTGACGCTGCAATACAGATCGAACCGGCCACGCTACAAAAAAAAATATCAAATCATTATTCAAAAAGAATTTTTAAAATCAATGCATATACACCGGAAATATAGCTGAATATTCTGAACACTTCTGCGTACCCCTTCAAAGGACTCAGGCGTGATGTTATGATGAGTAATGGCAGAAACATTGCAATAATATGCCATTGCAGCAATCGCGGCTGATTTCCTGGTACTTTTTGAAGAGTTCCTTGGTCTAATCTCGGAAACCCATCATCAGATCTTTACGAAATTTAAATGGGACCACTTCGGAATAATCTACTTACGAACACAAAAAGAATTTTCAAAATCCGTCTAGAATTGGCTTCACAATCGCGTAACAAACATACAAAAAAAAAAAAAAAAAAAAAATTGGGTACGAATTGAGAACCTCCTTTTTTGAAGTCGGTTAAAAATGTGTCTATTGTGGTGACCCTCTTTTCGAGACTGCCATCAGGCGAGGTGAAGTCAAATTGACATTTCTATATGAAAAAAAATAATTTTATGTAAGTATGTAATTTTTTAGAAGGTTGAAAGCTCCGAAGTGGGTCTCGAAATTATCATGGCACTTCACTAATCTTCATATTTTTTTTTCTAATTTTTTTTTTAACTTTACCTCATCGATAGGTAGTACTCGTAACATATTTGTCAATCAGTTTGAAACCAGGTTAAGAGTACTCCGGAATCGACTAGGATTTTTAGGTAGCAAGTTCCTTCTTCCTTCCTCTGGCGCACCATTTAGACTTGGAATCCTTACCAGTTCACGTGTTTCCCTCCTCCTACAGTCCCAGGTCCTTTAAGCGGGGCGGGAAAAAAGCATCTGATGAGACCGTCAAGCTGAGTGCCACCATTGTAACATGGTACGTGTCTATAATGGTGACCCTCTTTTCAGAGACCTTGCCTTCAGCTTACCATCAGGCGAGGTGAAGTCAAATTGACGAGTCCTATATACCCAAAAAAGTGGCATTTTGTGTCTGCCTACCCTAATAGGCGATATTTATATTATTAAAAACTTTCATAAACCAGTTTTCAAATAAATGAAGTGTCAGACTTCGTTGTCGTTGTGGAGAAATAGTTTTAAAACATGAATTCGATAGCCGCGTCCATTTTGTTAAATGTAAAAGGAAATCGAAGCATTTCAACACAGTTTGGGAGGAAGACAGACTGACAGCACCGAAATTAAAGTTTATTATATTAATATAATAGCGTGTACAGGTGGGAGGAGCTTTGTCGTGAAAAATGTTTTCACATTTTCGTTGACAATTTCGATTTTTGTGGTGGTTTTGTTGAAATTTCTTTGTTGAGAGCTTTTTTTAGTACCTAATGAACTTATTTGCTACTTGAGTCATAGTAAAACTAATCTAATGGGTAATATAATGGGTAAACATACAGCCCATGACAAATTGTCCGCTTGACTGCAATAGGCTCACCAGTTAGGTTAGGTTGAAAGACAAAAATACTAAAAAGTATTAAAGTTTGATCTACGTGTTTCGTTACCAAAATGTTACCTAGATATTTATCTATCAATGTAATTTGTAAGCATATTCGCACCATATGTATAAATTAAAACAAAATCTTACTAGCTCCTACTGTCCAAAATCTTGCATCACCTCCGGAACTCTGTCACATACCTGTAAATAAAGAAAAACAAAAGATTATTTAAATGTCTTGTTAGATACTAGAAATTATAGTTTTAAAAGGACGTATAGTACGCGCCACAGTTAGTGTGGCAATACGAGTCATTTACATTCCCCCATACAGTGGTGTAGGTATACGAAATTTACAAAAACGACAGTTTCAATGTTAAAAGATAATGTAATAATTCTTAATTATTAATTATCTTTATTAGTTATTAGTTATTTTTGATTTACCTTTCTTGTTACTTCGTATTCGTAAGACTTTGTTCCACTCGTATTGCCACACTAACTGGCGCGTACTATAGATCCCTTGCTATCGGTTGTAGAACCGAGAGCAAGGGATCTACGTCCGTTGGGTAGACATGTAGATGTCTGCCTACTAAATCAAACTAGCTCTATGAAATATTAATTTAAACGTCTACGATCGGGGAAGTACCGCTCTCGTACTTCTTCAGCTAAGCTCCAATTTTAAGCTTTTGACTTTTATGGGAGCGACTGATGTCCTAACCTCGAGGATGAGATGAGATATTTATCATAAACTCACGCCTATATCCCCGAAGGGGTAGGCAGAGGTGCTAGCACCCACATTTCGCCGTTTATGTTTAGGTCCCAATTTAATAGGTGGCGAGCCTATTGCCATTAACCGGGCACTTATAAACCTGCGATAAATACACACATAACTTCGAAAAGCATCGAAAAGTCATGTGTGTGCCATGGTAAAACCTGGGATCGAACCCGAGACCTCGTCTCAGCAGTCCATTACCCATACCACTAGGCTACCGCGGTCTTCAGTATGAAGTTATGAAAAAACGTCGTGTTGGTTCCCAGTGGAGTAGAATAGCTACCCCATCTCTTCCTGTGGGTGCCGTATAAGGTGACTAAGGGATAAGGCTGTTCTCCATCTGATAGTATACATACAGCCCATAAAAAAATATCCGCTTGAAGGCAGTAGGCTCGCTCGCTATTATCTACATGGGGCCGACAATCATAGTTGCCAATTGGGTGTTAATTGTTAACACAGCTCTGGGGATTAGCAGGTGTGAAAATATTTATGTTTAATAATGATTTAGCAACCGAAATTACTAATATTCCCGTTAACCCCTCCAACTAAGCTAAATTGCTTGTGCTAGGAGTGGGTTCACGTCGGTAGTGTAATGGCCAGGATTCGAACCCGGGACCTCTCGATCGTAAGGCCGACTCCTTAACCACTAAGCTACCGACAAGTCATTTACTTACCTGGTGTAGGCAGGTGAAGTTAAGGTCTAATTACGTTATTAAAGCTCAATGATTACGAGTTTTCGATCTTGCAGTACTAATGCGTCGTAATAATAGCAAGGCTGAGCTATTTATTGTAACAAGCAACAGAGAATTATACCTAGCCTGCTCATATATAATAATTTTATAGGGCGCTTTAGCTTTTGAATGTTTTATCTCTTTTCCTCTCGATAAATAGTAAAAATGATAAAAGAAAACTGTGGAATGATCTCCCTGCTGAGTTTTACAGACACATGAGGCACTAAAACACAAGGTTCTTCAACAAAGGCCAGTAGGTTCTTACAAGGTCAGTGTGGTGCGCCGGGTTTTGCTAACTTTCATAGGCCACGGTCCATACCAAAAAAAGAGTTAAATGTACCCCTTGCCAGATGGACTGATAACCTGAAAAAGATGGTTAACTAAGGATCGGGAGCAATAGCAGATATTGAGATGTCTATATTCAGTTGTGGCCTGCAATAGGCTATATGAATAATATGTAATCACTACATCCCTACTCATATTATAAATGCGAAAGCAACTCTGTCTGTCTGTCTGTCTGTCTGCCTGTCTGTCTGTCTGTCTGTCTCGCTTTTACGACTAAACCGCTGAACCAATTTTGATGAAATTTGGTATAGGGGTAGATTAGACCTTGAGAAAGGGCATAGGCTATGTTTGGTCGCGATAACCGACATCCACGCGGGCGGAGCCGCGGGCAAAAGCTAGTATTTTATAACAAAGTCGCTGTCGCTGTCTGTCAGTCCCTATGTATGCTTAAATCTTCAAAACTACGCAACGGATTTTGAAACGGTTTTTTTAATAGATAGAGTGATTCAAGAGGAAGGTTTATATGTATAATACATGCATAATATTGTAGAGAGACACTGATAAATCCGGATCAGAATACCACGCGGGCGGAAAATATGGCGGTACGAAGTTCGCCGGGTCAGCTAGTAGTAAATATAAGTTACGTTTCGTCCGTCAATCCACTTTAAGATTATTAGTTAAGACGCTGTATTCAACTATGGTAAACTTTTCTTTTCAAAGCATTCACGTTCCGCAAGCCAAAACTTGAAATCAAAGTCAAGAGTCAAGTTAACTGAACGCGGTTAGCTAAGAGGATCATACTGTTAAACTTCGTGGTTTTCATAAATAACTCAATAGATGGCATTGAATTTTGGGGTTTTGTGGTTAAGGGACGATCTTCGTCGTCTCTTTGTCTTTGGGTTATATTTGTGTGTGTTGTATGTGCATTTCTGTGAATGTAGTATTAGGGTTAATTTGTATGTACTTATGTGAGTTTTTAATACTTATGCGGCTTAATAAAGCATGCAACACCAGAGGAAAAACTCATGAATTGTCAGTTTTAAGGGTCAGGGAAAGATAAAGAGGCGAGAGGCATACTCATAAACCGTACAAAAAGAAGCATTCTGCTACTTAAATTAATTAGGTAGATACTTGGCGAAAGAGTAGTACCACTACTCTAGTCGTAAAGCAGATCTCTCTAACTTTAATAAAGCTATGAATGTTAATTCGTTTGAGAATTGAAGCAAATGACAAGCTAATGTCTCTGCCTACACCAAAAGTTAAGCTGTGACGTGACTATACTGTGTACATGTGGACAATCAAAACTACCCGATATGCATTACACTCCTCAAAACAATAGAAGAAATATTTCAAAATTGTTACATTTAAGTTCATATCCGTTACCAGTTTCAATTATGTAACCCAATTCGGACGTGTACCAGTCATCATCGATCATATAGGAACAGTCACCCCGCCAAATAAAGGCAATAATTATATGTTAATATGTATCTCACTGCGGATGCTGGGCGTATAAATCTTTTGGTATTATCTTGTATGCGATGTAACACTGAAATATGGCGGTTTTGTTATTACGATAATGGCGTTTGGTCGGATTTATTTTCATGTGTATTAGTCATGTGTGTTATGTGAAAATCGAGTGCATTTTTTTTATTGTAACCATATTTTATTGTGGCCTAAGACTGATTGTAACACGAGATGTCATTTAAAGTTTAATACTTGCAGGGGAAAAGAGGGGGATGGGAAAAAGTAAGGCACCATAAATCCCACCAGGTTTTGGCGCTGGCTTTTAGATTTAGGATGGACGGCGGTCGTTTCCGGCAAAGCCGACATACCATTCGAAAACTTTTTTTTATACTACTTAGGTCGCAGCACGGCCCACCTGATGGCAAAAGACTATCGTGGCCTATGGACGAGTGCAACACCTGGGGAGTCACACTTTAGACGCTAATCACCATGAGGGTGATGATGTCTTTTTCTCAAGCTATCCCATTTTGCCAGTCTATCATGTTTTCCAAAGCCTTAATATAATAATAGCTTTGTATGAAAAAACAATATTAAAAGAAGTTAAACATTAAAATGCGCGCAGTTACAAAATACGGATATGAAGCCCGTCAATAATCTGAGGCGGGGTCGTATTTTAAATGCGTTCAGACAAAGAGCTATAGGACTAGACAGTAATGCTTGAACACCGGTAAGTTCCGGCTATTCATCATTGGTACGGTTCCTGTACGTAATCGGGTGGGGTAATGCGCTGGGGTGAGGTAGACTTTATACCTGCAATGGAGTCGATAGGGTTGGCGAATTTTGATTTTATGTTTATATTGTAACAAAGCGTTTTAGCCAGCCTACTTATTTTACAATGAAGTGTAGAATTACAAACTTTGAAGCGATCATTAACTTTTCCTATAGACTTAGATTGAAAAAGGTTTACATCCAGGACAGAACTTGTACCCGCGATTAGAGGGGTTAACAAGAAAATCTATCGCTATCGTAACGTAAACGTAACGAGAGCAGGCGAGGTCGCAGCTTGAAGTTTTGGGGGGGGGACACTTCGGAAATTCCTTAAGAAATTTAACCCCCCCTCCCCTCGTACTGGGACTTTTCAATATGACGTGCATGGTTTTGGGGGGGGGGGGGGGGTCATGTGTTTTTTTCCTGTAATTTAATTTCCAACGGTCAAGGCGCAAAATGCGACTAAATGATAGATGTTCTCAACCAGCCAACCTCATTGCAAATATACAGACGTGCGTTATATATGTGTCTATTAATATAACATAACATAACATAAACTCACGCCTATATCCCCGAAGGGGTAGGCAGAGGTGCTAGCACCCACATTTCGCCGTTTATGTTTAGGTCCCAATGTAATAGGTGGCGAGCCTATTGCCATTAACCGGGCACTTATAAACCTGCGATAAATACACACATAACTTCGAAAAGCATCGAAAAGTCATTGGTGTGTGCCATGGTAAAACCTGGGATCGAACCCGAGACCTCGTCTCAGCAGTCCATTACCCATACCACTAGGCTACCGCGGTATTAATATAATAATAAATATATTTCATATTTGACAACCCTAATCCAACCTGATAATATGTATATTGACGCTTTTCATTTTGTTGTGAGTTATGTATCCCGGTATTTTTAATATTTTCGAAATGGCTGTAAAATTCACGTAATCCGGCACTGTCGCAAGTGCCATGATAACGGAGGAATATCCATGATCATGATGCTTGCAATAGTGCCGAAGTGCTACACTCAATATAACACATTGTAAACGATCTGGTTTATAATGCGTTATACTCACGGCGATGAACCCACTGGTCACCTATAAATTCGTTACTCGGAATATAATTAAGTTTTAGATTGACCCATTGGTCACCTGGTCGGAAAACAAATAACAGTTTATATAAAAAAAAGTTAGTAGTTAAAAAAGTAATATTTGGCCATTAGTCTCTTGGTAAGAAACCGGGTGATAGAAAGTAAAAAAGTTTGTAACGAAAAATAAATAGGTAAATCAAAAAACAAAATATTTGTTTAGCTAATAAGTACGTACTCCTATAAAAGCTGCAGCAAAAAAACATCTTAAAAGATTCTGAATCATACCTAATTTATATCTAAAGAAAGATTACAAAAGAATGATAATGACCTTACTACACGACCCACAAAAACTTGATAAAACACCTAATAATCGTAATAACTACTTATAAAATGATAATTATTTATCTATTGAGGCTTGCCGTGAGAATAGGGACTAATATCTACTACTAATAGAGACTTATTCACAAATGAATACCGAATAGACATATTTAATTCGTTACACAATGATGCGTTACGTTGCATTTTAGGAGGTAACGCAGAGGTTTTTGAATACCTATTACTGACAGGTGGGATTCGTCATCAAATTGTGTTTATTTTTAGGGTTCTATATCTATGAAAATGAAATTGTTAAGCTGACTGTACATTGTTTAGATAATAATCTATATTACAAAATAGTAAGTTTGCGCAAATGATGATAGTTCAATGTTTTGATAATAAATAACTTGATTCCTTTTTATAAATGTAAGGTGAAACCGGTAAGGTTCAAATAAATAAATAATTGTGGAAAAGTATAAGTGATTTATTCAATATGCCTGAATAAATCTTTAAAAATTATAGATAAGAACCATCTCGATCACACAAGCTTTCCACAAAAAACCGTCTCAAAATCGGTTCTCTCATTTCGGAGTAATAATACTACATAAATACACGTTTAATTTATATAGGTACAATCAACGAAGGACATACGATTGCACCTTTACATACAACTTATAAAAAATAATGCGACCATAATCTCCTCGACTGTATCTCCATTTTTGCGTCTGGACTTACAAATATGGTCCTCAGTGGATTACAGAAATGATCTCGCCCTTAAACAAATAATCTGACGATATCCAACTATTGCCATGATAGCTATACCGATTACAATACATAGTATGTCTCACCTCACTCCATCTCATATTACCTGTAATTGACAATTATTATCACGCGTTATTCAAATGTATGACTTGGCTATTCTAACACTGTCTAAGGATCAGTTCACACTAGCGCAGAGTCGAAGCGCATTGTACCAAAAGTCTTCATTCAAAATTAAAGCTAACTCACCAATCAATGAGCTAACTCACAATTACAATATCGATGAAATTCCAATGTTTATCAGATCACATCGGCACATAATCTAAAAGGTTATGTACCTATGTAGTATGGTAATTTGGTTAGCAGTCTGTGTATGTATTTATGTATGTTTCACTGTAGCTCTTAAGATACTAAACTGGTTGTAACGAATGAGATGTCAATCGATTCATTATCTTACTTTGGGTGCAATAGGCTACATTTTGTATAAATAACCTCAATATAACGAATTTTATACATCCAAAAGTGTGAGGCCACAAATTGTTTTTTATTGGCTGTCGTATCGATTGTGACTCCAAAAGTTCAAAATTATAAATGTGGTCGACTCTGCGCTTATATGAATTGACCCTAAGCGCACTAATAAATTACTAACACACTAGTAATATAACGGAATAATGGCCGTGTAGGTAATTTTATTCGTTATGGTGTATAGAATTTACCTTCTAAATTACGAGAAGGGTTCCATTACCATGGGTTGCAAATGGCCATGTTCTTTCATCGTTGGTATAATTGTAGGCTGTCGCGGGAGCTACTCTTTAAAAATGCATTTGTCTGACGTAATACCGGTGTATTATTTTATGAATTGAGATTACCTGGAATATGTAGATACCAGTTATTTAAGTAAAGGTATAATTTATTAGTAAAATAACGCAATATTAGTCAAATGAACGCCTAGGCCATTCATTAAACTAGCATCACCCAGTGGCTAGGGGTTCTTATAACACGATTCTTGCTGGCTTTGCTATGGGTCGTATAGTGTATGACAAACTAGACCAAGTAAATGTTTTTCATGCGTCGGCAGTTGTCTTATGTGGCTTCGAAATCATACCTTAACGGTTTGGCTTTCATTACAAACTAAAAAGTCCAAATAATGTTTTATTTTCATACGTTTCACTGAAATAATGTGAAAATCAAACTGCAACATAGGTTTCTTACAGCCGAATACGACACTAAAACTACATGTTTTATAGGTTATAGTAGTAAAACATGAACCACCGCCATGCTAGGTACTCATAAATGTATCGTACGTATCATATAAATTCCCGACTATCATCTCGTAAGTCGTAAACTCGTAAATGTCAACCAAAGGAAATGGGTTAGTGTGTGCAAAGTAAAGGAGCCTGTCAACTGACGTACTTAAATGGTGTACTTATTATGCGAGATGCACGATATGATGGTCGCGAATGGTAAAATAATTTTGGCAGTTTTTAACAATTGAGGGTAGGTGAAGAATTTTTAGCGATTGAGTGACATTTTAATAAATATATTACACGACATTCTACACAGCGCTATCTAAACCCAAAGTAGCCTAAATAGCTTGCTTTATGGGATCTAGAGTGCTGATAAAGATTTACATACGCATCATACATAAAAACACCCAAATTAATGCAAATATAAATATTCATTCATATAAATATTTGCACTGAGCGGGCATCGAGCCCCATCAAACTATCGATCTAATTTTCGCGTCCCGTTCGAAATTCCAAATACAAAATTCATTCCCATATTGATCTTGAAAGCCGTGCGAAGTGGAGAAGTAAACGTTGGAACCAGATCCCGGACTCCGAGGTGAGAGCCTTGAACGCGACCAGGACGAAAGGATAATGATGATTCCCGCCTTATCCTAGAACCGTGACACTATTTTTGTTTCAGACAGTCTATTACCATACATAGAGATAATATCTCACAAAAGCGGACTACCCGTAAAACCTCCTAACAAAATGTAAGCACATAATTCAGCTTCCACTACGCCTAATAGCCTAACCAAGACATAAAAATAAAGCAACACACACAACATGCATAAACTTGTTAAGATGGCATTACTTAATTATGTAAATGTGAGTGTGTCCGTCACTTAGGTGTCTAATAAGAATATTTAATAACTACCCTCTTTTGGGTCATCTTTATGGAACAGAATATTGTGTTTGGCGAAAAATATGCAGATAAAGAGTGGATGCTGTGCCATGTCACACCTGGGACCTGAAGTATGAATATTAAGTCCCATATTCCTGTGTAGCAACAAAATACTGCTAGTTTTAAACCATACATAAAAGTCCGAGAGCTAGTACCATTTTTTGAGGGCATGCTTGAGGCAAACTGAAAACTTGTTACACAACTCTCCTGTTATACCCCAACACGAAGCTGCAGACCTGGCTGGTGAGCGGGGACCTAAATCAACCCCTAATAAAAAAATAGGGGTTGATTTAGCCTCCCTACTCACCAGCCAGGTTTGCAGCAGCGGATTATAAGTATAGCACACGTTTTCCTCTACCCAAAATCTTGGACGGGACGTGAAAAAGCACCTATTGAGACCTAGAACGTTCTATCTCTTTAGTTTTGCCTACATAAATAAAAATACATGTGAGGGTGTACGGAAAGGTATTTATTTTCTTTTCCTTATATACCTATTTTTTTTCTGCAATACAAGCTTTGCACTTTAATCGCCTGGATTTCCGTTATTAAGGAAGTGAGACTGCATTTCTTTCCGTACACACATGAAAATGTGCAAACAATATAAGACCTATTATGTATTATTAGAAAGTAGTACGAACAAGGAGTTTATCATCATCTTTGCACCAATTCCGGTTGATTCCAAGGCTTATATTTTAGAGCCATGCCCGTATTTCCGTTTATTTTCCGTATTACCGTTAGACCCTCCAAACCACAGAAAAATGCAAGAAAACTTCCGATTATCTTTCTGCGGCCCTACACTCCGTAAGAGACATGATCCTAGTGTTCCAAGGTGCCTTCTTAATTCAAGGTACCTCAAAATATAAATGTCATTACAGAATTGTTTTCAAAACTCAATATTATGAAACAATGGCGTGGAAACTGAGTGGCAGTTATTAGGTAACTTTCAAGTCAACGGAAATTGGATTCCTCAGTCTAGTATTCTCGAGAGCTACTGCTAACAATCCGATGAGAAAGAAAATCTCTGAGAAGCATAATAAAATTTTAAACTAATAGCCTCTATATTTGGCTGAAAAACTCAATGTAATGATGATCCATACTAATATTATAAATGCGAAAGTAACTCTGTCTGTCTGTTACGCTTTCACGCCTAAACCAGTGAACTGATTTTGATGAAATTTGGTATAGGGGTAGATTAGACCTTGAGAAAGGAAATAGGCTATGTTTGATCGCGATAACCGACATCCACGCGGGCGGAGCTGCGGGCAAAAGCTAGTGTGTAATAATCATTTCTTCTTCTTCGTCCTTGCGTTAATCCCAGTCGCATCCGAACCTTCCACCTCAGTCTGGCCCGCTTTTTGCAGTCTAACGGCGGATTTGGCTGAACATCGATATTTTCCATGAAGCGACTGCCACCTGATCTCCACAACCCATTGAAGATATCAAAGTATTGCATTTAGACCAGTTGTTGGACTTTTTAGGACTCCAACTACCCGTAACGACTGCCATAGATGTTCGTATGGCAACCGGAACTGACGGCTTAACGTGCTCTCCGAGACATGACCTGACCCATATTCATGCATACAAATATTTGCACTAAGCGAAGATCAAAACAGTAGATATCCAAAGCATTGTTACCCATAATCTCTGTCAAGATGTCCACAACTTATTTATTTTATGGGATTAATAAAATAGCTATAACCTATAATAAAATATGAACTGTAGGCAGATATTAGGTGGGTACAAAGGAACCCAGGTGAGGCAAGCGACCGCACTTAGCGTCGGGACCACCTGTTATACGTATAATAAGCTTTGTATGTATTCAGAGAATTAGGTAAAATAGTTTCAGAGGGCCAAGCTCGAGGGCAATTTTGTTTTTTAGTTATTCATACTCGGCTTGGTTTTAGCAGGTTCAATTAAATATTAAGTGGTGTCTATGATGGTATGTTTGTGTTGAAGGTCAGCCGGTGATAAGTGATTTAAAAAAAGAAGAGGCTTTTTTTATACCGCGCAGGTGGCAGACAAGTTTACGTCCCAGATTATGAGAAGTGCTTACCGTGGCCAAAGGACGTATGCAACACGTCTGGTAAAAAAATAATGGTCATTTACCATGATCTGCGATTCTTATTTTTGAGGTGAATACGTTTTTAAATTTGCCTTCTATAGTGGGCAAGGATTCAGAAAACTTTTCTTCATATCCGTACTGCTTCTCCTTTCGGTACGACTTTTATGGAAGCGATTGCCGTCTGACCCCAACCCCGAGAGGTAAGTCTGCACCAGAGCTTCGTCCGTTAAATAGCAGGGGTTCTAATTTACAGGTGAGGTTGAACACAAAATTTTAAGCCCAGTTCTGTGACCCTGAAGATTTTGTTAAGTGGAATAATATACTGTGGAATTGAAAGTATCCTACCAACCTTCAGATACTTTGTTAACCACGGTAATAAAAGAACTAGAACATCACTGGCACTATTTGCATATCGTGGGAAGTAGCTTGAATATCAGATTCGCCTATTTAATTAGTGGCCAGTTCATAAAATTGTTCATTCGTTCTAGAATGATGTTTGTACGGCTATAAACGTTCAGTTAGAATATCAAACCATTCATTTTACGTTCTATTGATTGTACAAACTTTTAAATTGTGAAAGGTAGTGGATAGCCAAGTTTACAATGGAAAATGAAAGATAGCACATTATTGTATCAGTCAGTATTTATAACGATACCCAACTGTTTATTTCGTTGATTGAATAAAATATTGATAAAAACAATATGATAGTAGATATATTAGAATCTACGTGGAACCATTGCTCGCATCATTATATTAATGATTGAAATACTCCAAATAAGATACTAAGATGAAATTAACATAGAGCATGTTCCTATCATCATCAAATTCGCTTGCATTCTAAGATAGCTTTAGTTGATTTGGCTATCTTGACTTTTATGTTAGCGAGTGCTAGGGAGGATTCCCGGCCTCCCTGGAACTCGCTAACATTGACTCATTAACTCTTAACCTCAAGAGTCCTATCATCATCAAATCTGTTTGCATTCAAAGCTAGCTTTAGCTTGATTTGGCTATCTTGGCTTTTATGTTAGCGAGTTCCAGGGAGGTTTCCTGACCTCCCTGGAACTCGCTAACATTAACTTGTTAACTCTCAAGAGAAAAGTCTACTTCAGAGCAACGTCCGTGAATTAGCAAGTATACCGGCTAGCAGTTAAAGTTCACTTGTGCCTAGAACATCTAGTTTCTGTCTATCAAAAACGTACTTAATATATTATGTGAACCCCAAAACACACATAATATATCTTGATAACATTATATTCACATCACTACCGAAGTTTGACAAACGAAATAGAAATTGCAAGTTCTATGTCTGTTTCTAACCACTTAGTTATATAACTTTTAGTATTTATTACTTAAGTTAGATGTCAGCCAAGACAAAAGTTTTGTGTGAAGTTGAATGCGGAGTAACGTATTCGTAACGTAGTAGCTATTTGGTAGATGTCCTTGGAAATCCTTGTAAACAGTTTTGATATCACTATCACTACATATTATAAAACAAAGTCGCTGTCGCTGTCTGTCCGTCCCTATGTATGCTTAAATCTTCAAAACTACGCAACGGATTTTGAAGCGGTTTTTTTAATAGATAGAGTGATTCAAGAGGAAGATTTTTAAGTATAATACATGCATAATATCGTAGAGAAACACTGATAAATTTAGAGATAATACCACGCGGGCGGAAAATATGGCGGTACGAAGTTCGTCGGGTCAGCTAGTCTTATATAATATGTTCCTTGTGACTTCCTCTGTGGCGTAGCGGTAGTGAACGCGGCCGCTACGCAGGAGGCGCGGGTTCGATCCCCGCTCAGTGCAAATATTTGTGTGCATGAAATATGAATATTTGCATTGGTCTGGGTGTTTCCATGTATAATATGTATGTATTTACAAAAAAAATGTATCTAAGTATGTTTATCCGCATTCTAGAACCCATAACACAAGCTAGTTAAGCTATGCTTACTTTGGGTCTAGATAGCGTTGTGTAGAATGTCCTACAATATTTATTTATTTATTAATTATTATTATAATAGTTGTGTACCCTGGCTTCACTCCGGTGCAATTATATCACCTTACCCATGGACTTCCCATGTCTTTTAATCAAACAATAAAACAACTGAAGTGTTGGATCTCAGTGAAGCAGAATAGGGCTACCCTACCTCTTCCTGTGGGTGTCGTAGAAGGCGACTAAGGGATAAGGCTGTTCTCCATCCGACAGTAAACATACGGCCCATAACTAAAGTGTCTACTTGACGGCAATAGGGTTGACGGAAGACAGACGGAGACATAATTATTATGTTATACTAGCTGCGCGCCTTAGTTTCACCCCGGTGCAATTATAGCACCTTACCCATACAATCCTGACAATACGAACGCAAAAGAAAGAATTATTACCCAATTAGGTGCAGTCGTACCTACTACATAAATTTCGGCGATTTATAATTATTTTTTTACTAGCAACGCGCCCTGGATTTGTCACAAAGTAAATACAGGACACACAATTTTTGGCATACAAATCTTGTCCTGATATTGAAGAATACAAAATAAGAAGAATTATCCCACCCCTCTCAGAACAATCATCACACCCATTACATTAAATAACAAAATATACGTATATTATGTAAATAGTTCTTATAGAAAATGTCTAATAATTTTAAATGGTTGCCAGTGAAGACGGGGGATTAAATCTTTAATCATTCCGAGGGTTCATTAAGGTTTAAATTATCCCTTGTCTGTTATAGGGGACAGATAAGGTATGCAAAACACGATTATTTCCAAATGACGGGGGTGACAACATGCCTTTTAGATGGCGGTACGCATATCTTTATAGATAATGCTGTAATGCGTGTCTGTCTGTCTGTCTGTGCCAGAAATTCATCCCTTGTCGTTAGAAGATTCTACTTTTTAATCTAGGATATAGAGCCGGAAGAGTTGTTAGGTATCGTATTGCCTCTTGTTGTCCAAATACACATGGGACTTTACATTTTATTCTGGGAAACGTTCCCAGAATAAAGAGGCATGTTATAGGGAAGAATTCCAGGACGCGTTCTAATTTTACTTTTAAGTTTTTATATGTTCTTTTATTTTCAGTTTTATTTTTAATTTTGTACTTAAATGTAAATTATATTCTTTATTCGGAAATTAGAGGAAAGAATGTTAACAATAGATTATGAAGTATACAGAAAAGACTCCTAATTATAATTAAATTAACGCGGTTTTCAGTAGTTTTTTGCGAGAAATATCGAGAATCTGTTAATTTTTTGTAGATTCTTCCCTTTATTGGGTAACTTTCCATTTTATATTTGCTCCGTAGTTTTAGCCAAGTTCATTAAATAAGTATAAATACCTACCATTTAAAAACCGATCGAAAATTTAAATTTTAATGATATTAAGAGAATGTTCGTCAACGCAAATTAATAGTGACTTGGCTGTTAATTTTAATATATTTATGAACGATTTATGTATTTAAATTTCCATGAATATATAATCAAAGGTGTAATTTAACTTAGAATTTAGTTAATGCAATTAATATTCTATCAAAATGTCAACGAACATGATGAATGGATCTAGTAGACTATCAATTAGAAATAGTTACAAGTTTCTGTAGGTATTCTGAGATTTTGTTAATAAAATATTTATTGTAAGTTATTTGAAGATTGATAAAAGGTAGACAAATATTAGGATAATTTTTAATTTTTTGTTGTTGTTAGGAAATAGCCACCGGTAGGGTTCCAGGGTGGTTATAGATGGCCCCTAGATAGTGGTCAACTGCGGATAAAATACCTCTTAATTTTGCAAATGTTTTTTCACATTTTGAACAGGGACACTTAGATTGGCACTTAGATTGACACTTAAAAAGTACTCGAAACCGTGGAATATGTATGAAAACATTATAATTATGGAAGCAGAAGAAATGAAAGGCCTTTAAGACTTAGAAAAGATGTCTTCTGTTTTTGAATAGATTACAAGGTGGTGTTTGTATCATAGATTTCAAACAAGACTTGTAGCACTTGTAGTCTTTATTACGTGCATAATAAAGATTCTTGAAATATTCAACAAAACTTTCCCTAATATATTCTTGTAATACTTGGCTACCTCTAAACTAAAACATAACTACAATAAACATATAGGTAAATATATACACATGTACAAAATTCGTTTCAGTTTAAACATTTATAACTATCATGAGCTAGGGTTGTCAACTTGACAAATGGAACTGAAGAAGGATCTTTGTTGCAGATAAAACTGGACTGTACAGGTAACCTAGAACTATTTGTCTCTCACATCTCCGTGTGGGAACTTTAGTGGGAAGTGTGGGAAACATTATGATAAATTGTTTTATTATAACAAATTTTGGGATAATATTTTTTCAAAAGAATGTTGATGGAGTTACTTTCAAAGTTGGAACAGCCCCTCTAGACAAGAAGCAATTCATTGACCGGTGTGTATTGTACGAAAGTATGGGTTTGACGTATATAACAGTCGTCATCGTATGCCATATACGTCAAATCCCATACATTCGTCATTCAATTCTACAATACATCGGCCATTGAATTGCCAGATGTCTAAGAGAGCAGCACAGTTAAGTTTTAGATCTTTTAAGAATTAAGAATAAGCTTGTTTCATATCGGAGACTTTAGACAAACTCTTATACCTAGACGCAGCGAATGTGATTTCAACGCGGTGTAAAAAGTGACCACTACTTCGATTTAAGTTATTGATACATACATCCCATGACATGCACACATTGACAGTATATAGAACAACTAGCTTTTGCCCGCGGCTCCGCCCACGTGGATGTCGGTTAATGCAACCAAACGTAGTCTATGTCCTTTTCCAAGGCCTAATCTACCTCTGTACCAAATTTCATCAAATCGGTTCAGTGGTTTAGGCGTGGAAGCGTAACGAACAGACAGACAGAGTTACTTTCGCATTTATAATATTAGTATGGATATTGGCATTGGCTTACTCACACAAAACGCGTTTTTCGGCCTTTTTTGCGATTAATTTTGTAAAGGTGCGTACAGATCATGTAACATGTTGTATAACTTGTGTTATATAACACGTCCACATTATCTAACATTGTTTTATAGCTTTGCAACATTGTACTAACTTCAGTGTCTACATTACTGAAACATGTTATATAATTTGTACGCACTTTTAGAAGGCTGTCAATACAGAATATGGTCTAAGTTTCATAAATATCTCGTGAGTGCCTTTTTGTAATGTCATCTGTATGACATCAACACAAAGTTGCACATTGCTGGAGGTCCATTATTCGTTTTTCGCAATACCTTTTATTTGTATTCCTAGTGCGTGTATGTCTCGAAAACCGGATCCATATTTTATACAGACGAAGCCGCGAGCAACAGTTCATCTTAAGTGATAAATGTACTTCGCTAATTAGAGGATCGATCGACCATAAATAAAAGATAAACTCGAAATAACTCGCTCTATGGTCTCGAAGCGTAACGTTCACTTACTATTTACGTGCGATCGTGAGATTCCGAATTTGATTTCCGGTTCGGGCAAGATCATATTGGCTTCTCTGTTAGGATATTCTCACGGGGACCGGAAACGTGTCCGGTAGGTGGCAATAAGCTGTATTACGTGGGACTTAGGAATGAGATGATTTATACAGACGTGAGTACTTACATTATATCATTTACATGGTCTCACCTTCAATAGCCTACGACAAAATAAGTTACTTAGAAGTAAAATTTATGAAACTGATATTACATTACTAGCTGTTGCCTACGGGACCGCTCGCGTTGGAATTGTCATCCCGTTTCCGCCACCCATTGGAACCTATACCAGGGATAAAACCCTGTACCAATCCGACTGGTCAACGTGGAAACAGTAGACCAAATTTGACTTGGGAGAGGCCTATGTCCAGCAGTGGACTGCGATAGGCTAATAGATTGTTATAATTTCAACCTTAAAGCCTACTAACAAGGTAAAAATACATTACATCTCCATAGAATATCTACGATAAAAGCAATATCGTAACTAAAACACAATACAGTACGGAAATCTGCCCGTACCACTCGATACAATAATTTCATCTCAATATAAACTGTGCACCTACATATCAAAAGGTAAGTTCACGACTTTTATGAAGCCATCTGCACCAACTTCCAAACGCAAACTTTATCGAAAAGCTCTGTCAAAATATCAAACACAATACGAAGCCCGACAACCTCCAAAAGAACTTTTATTGAGAAATTTAAACACCCATTCAAAGTAATAGCAAAAGTTTTCACCCCTACCCCACCTCTCTTTATATAGGTAACATTAATCATGCGTACAAAAACTCACTAATTCAACAAAACTTTTAAATTACATGAATTTTACACGCCCAGTGTGGCGAGGCACTACAGTAGTCGGCCAAAAAACTGACGGTCCGGTTTAACCGTAAATTTTCGAACTTGTTCTATTCCAGACATCTGTTGTCTCAGTCTGACTGCAGCGATTTATAATTCCCTCTCTTACTAGGTTTTCTCGCGGAGAAAATGCTTAGTACTGCAATGGAAGTTGCATTCGGTATCATAAAAAGGTTTGGACATTGAAACATTGTTGTAGCTCGGAAATTTTAGACACAAGTAATAAATTGAAATGAGTTTTAAGTAAAGTATTATTGTGGCGAGATTTTATGTAGTTTTTAGCTAGATTATATTTTTAACTGCGGAAATTTTTGAATAAAACTTTGCGTCGGGTCGCAATTTTCTTCGAAGCGTTCTTTCGGTAGTGGACGCAGGTGACAATGGTAGAACGTGATTCTTTTAGTTTGAACTTTGGCCGAGGTCGTTATTCGTACGAACCACTTTGCAGTTTCAGGTACGTGTTGTACGCTGCAGTTTAAACTATGTTGAATACATTTTTAAATTGAGATTTTATCCGTTTAAGTACGGTAGGTACGGTCATATTTCCTTATCGAGAACTGTAATAAATCAACGTGATTTAATTAAAGTTAAGTATCGTTTATGACGTCTAATTGACGTTTGTGCAGAGCGTGAACCTCGCAATCTTAATCTTGTGGGGTCACACTGTAGACGTGAACCCACTCCGAACTAAAGACTAGTTAGCGAGAGTGCTTGTTGGAATCGTAATTCACAAAACTGGGAAGTGCTTTTGTGAAATGACGCTCGTATTTTACTAATATCTTACTACTAATATCCTAACAGTCCTACTAATATTATAAATGCGAAAGTTTGTGAAGATATAGCCACGTTGGGGGCATGAATCTAGCTGTAATTTGGTACAGGGTTAGATTTTATAGTCTGAAATACCACATAGGATACTTTTATGTCTAAAATAGATACCCAAGGTTTGCGGGATTAGAATTCCACGCGAGCAGAGCCGCGGGCAAAAGCTAGTATCTTATACAGTTGAAGGCATTTTTCGCCATCTTTTTTGTTTCCTAGTTTCGCTAGAAGAGAGCTTAATTTTTTATGTTTTATGTAGTAAAGTGTAGCCAGTACCTAAATCTACAAAACCGGGAATAAAAGGGCAATAAATCAAATGACCAGTTCTTGAGTTACGGCAACACTAAAGTATTTTATTATATTAGTAAGTATCTAGTATTTTATAGCTTTCTCCAAGGGATACTAAACGTCTTGTCCTATTTTGTGATACTTACGTCGTAAAGGTTACAAGAAGCAAACGGCCTATGCGATGGTAAGTGGTTACCATTACCTGCAAAAACTTGAAAAATCACGTGTCACGCACAGGTTTTTTTTGCACAGTCTTTTTTCCCCCCGTTCTCGATACTCCCAGAATTTTTCTCGATTTTAAAATAGCGTTTTATCATGCTAATATAAAGATTGCTTTACATCAAACGAACAGATGCTCATTCTATCCTCACTACGTATCCCCTATACCTTAAAAAACTTTGTTTGTCTTGGGCATTGAGAAGGCAATGACAGAATGATAGTTACCTAACCTCTGTCCTCCGTGGTCTTGGGTTTGGTGCCTTCAGTAAGAGTTGTAAGAATATCGTATAAACTCATATTAAAACACTGTTATTTTTACATACAAATACTCAAACCTGTAAATCTCCTAAGGGGTAGGCTGAGGTGTATCTACACCCACATGTCACCAACTGTGATTTTCGGTCCCACGTAATAGAGGGCGAGCCTATTGCCGTCAAGCGGGCATTTAGTCATTGGCTGTATGTTTAATTTCGGATGGAGAACAGTCCTATCCCTTAGTCCCATTCTACGACACCTATATTTTAATACAAGCCTTCTGCCCGCGGCTCCGCCCGCGTGCATCTTGCTCTTGCCGCTTGCCGTTGCGTTGTTCTACTCAACCGATTGCGATCAAACAAATGTAAGATTTTAAGTCTGAGCAAGCCCTTTCTAACAAAAAAACCGCATCAAAATCCGTCCAGTAGTTTTTGCGTCCATCGCGGACAAACAGACAAACAGACAAACAGACAGACAGGAAATTAAAAAAAAATATTTTCGTGTTCAGTATCGTTAACATAACATAACCCAAGTATTTTTTTTGAAATATCTCCAATGTACAGACACGACCACTTTACAATAAAATTATATAATAGTAATATAGATTACAAACAGACAAGTAGGTACGTACTCCAACTTTATTTATTTTGTTATAATTTTGTTTCTGTAACCGAATTAAAGACATTGAAAGCCGGTCAATGGCTTTCGAACATTTTGAGTTCTGTCCTATTCAAAACATTTAGAACTCGGTAACAGTACTCGAAATTTGTAAGTTATGACAAAGTTAACAGAAGTAACATTAAAACAAAACGACAGCAGCCGGTAGAACTTATAATTGTTGTCAACGTAACTTAGATTGACTTGACGAAGCTAAGCATCTCGAACAATAACTTAGATATAACTTAGAATACGGAATTAGATCCGCTGGATACGGCTTACGGGATTGCGATTTGGTTTTGGTAGTTTAAAGTAATGAGTTGAGCTTTTAGACTGATTTCTAGAAGCCGATAACTAGGCACTTAAGCTTCTAAGAATAAGCTTCCAGAATTTATAATCTTTCAAAAAGTCAAATCCTGAGGAATCTTGTATTGAAGTTGTAAAAAGTGTACTTGAAAAAATGTTAGTTAATAAAGAAATGGTATTACTCTTTAGATGATTTTTACGTGATTGTAATTTAAACTAGTATAAATAAGTAACTAGCTGACCCCGCGAACTTCGTACCGCCTAAATGAAGAACCGCTTTACCGATTTTGTGCAAACTTCACATAAACCATCTACTAAATAGTCCGAACAAAGCCTAAACACGGTTTGGATATGGTACGTTCTTGAGTTATAAAATTACAACGAAAAGTGGCATTGATTTTTATATATTTCATAATCATTGTTAACTGTTATTTTGTGATGACCATAGACCTTGTCATATTCTAGATATGACACTTCCAGGAGTTCCAGGATTATATACAAACTTCCACATTCAAATGTAGGTTTGTTCCAAAAATTATTGCACTGCAGAGTTGCTGAGTTATTGCTGTTAGTACTTGTTCGAGTTCTGCAGACAATCTGCCGCATAAAAATATGTATATCTCGACTTGTAAGGGTGCGTCTACATATTAAAAGTTAGCAGCAGACTTTCCTTCCGTGTTTTTAGCTATTTTGTTGTATTTACCCTCTTATTTATATGACGTATTTCTATTGCCATTTTCACAGGTTCTGTTTACGTAAATCTGGCATTAAATATGAACGTATTTCCAGACTTTTCTAAATTTCATTATAATTATAAACTTGTTTTTGTCCCAACTGGCGGAGTTTGTTAGGATTCATTGGACTTATGTACAACAAAATTATGATGAATGAATATTTTTTTAATTTCATTTTCATAGAATAGGAACCTTAGGTACCGTGCATTTATTATGTTTTAACTTTTTTGCAAATGTTTCTTGAAACAATGTTCTTGTAACGAAAACTTGACAAGGAGATTATGACTAAATTAAGTTTATGAACAAATGCGCAACTACAATACTTCAGGGTAGAAAACGAAGTTCTTTTAGTCGTTGGTAGGGTTTCCTGGGTAGAGAACGGAAATTGTCGTTTTATTCCCATATTAACGCGTTTTAAATCGATCAGTAAAACTAAAAGTACGTTGACAGGTGACGATAAACAAATAGTTCAAATAGATGATTATCTATTTCCGTTTCCGTGGCTAAAGAAATCGCGTAACCCACAAGAACCCCACAACCCACAAGATACCGGGATTAAAAGTATTCCAAACTATCATCTATCTCTATGTAAAATTTCATCCAGTTCCATTCAATCGTTTTACCGTGATTCAGTAGCAAAGATCCAATATATGCTCACATCTTTTAATAAGATATTAATTTGAATTTCTATTCGTCTAGTGTGTACACGCCTTAATCCAAAATTATTTTATGGATATAAACGTGTGAAAGCTTACTTAGTTGGCTAACTAATGGTCCATGCCAAAGTTCTCTTTAAATGGTCTATAGTATGTTGACAAAACATTTTTATTGGTCAAGCACATTTAGTTCAATTACGCCAAGTTTAGTTGGAGGCATGCCAAGTTTCTGTTGTGATGGGTTTTTCTCATAAACAGATTGGTGGATATAGGTAAACTAGGAGAATGGAACATGATGTAAAAAGTTATGGGGAAATTATTTTGAAAAGTATTTTTTTTAATAAGAATATTAGTAACCAAAATTACTAATATTGCTGTTAACCCCTCCAGCTACGCTAAATTGCTTGTGTTAGGAGTGTGTTCACGTCGGTAGTGTAATGGCCAGAATTCGAACCCGGGACCTCTCGGTCGTAAGGACAACTCCTTAACCACTAAGCCATCGACGCTTCTACGTACCTACGTTTCTGATGTACCTACAGACATAGTATATTGTTTACACTAGAAATACCTTCGAGTCCAAGAAAACCTCACCTCCTAGTCATCGTACCTGCTAAAGAACGGACGAAACTTTAGCGAAAGCTTCTCTGTGGGAGTTGTGAGGTCAGATGGCAGTCGCCCGCAATAAAAGTTGCCATTACATTTTTTTATAGGACACGTCAGTTTGACTTCGCCTCGCCTGATGGTTAGCTGAAGGCAAAGTCTCGGACAAGAGGATCACCATTATAATCACGTACCATATTACAATGGTGGCACTCAGTTTGACGGTCTCATCAGATGCTTTTTCACGCCCCGCTTAAAGGACCCGGGACTGTAGGAGGAGGGAAGCATGTGAACTGGTAAGGAATTCCAGGTCTTAATGGTAACCTTTCACTTCTTCTATTTCCATAATTGTTTTTATACATGCACGTCGGTCGTATCTTTGTATGCGGTTATATCGAAAACCAGGGCACATATTTAAACAATTTTTTGTCATTTAAAAAATGTGATACTGTAAATACAGGCTGTTATCCAGTGGCGAGGGATCCGTAAAACCTGATTCCTGCTGGCTTCCGTGGGGTCTAAAAAACTAAACAGAGGTATATATAAGTTTGTTTTTCACCGGCTTATCTTTTGAAAATTGGCACCGTCCGCCACTTCTGTTATCACAAAGGACAGGTTATTATAACCCTATCAGCATTAGAACCATCCTAAATCTATCCTCCTGGGAACCCTCTGCCGAAAACTTGCTAACAATATTAAATAAGCAGTCGATACAAATACCGGTAATAGTTGAAATAATTCAAAATGGAAACCCATCTCAAAATACTTCACTACATTCATCTCGATGTCGTTTATTAATTAAATTTCATACATTGTTGGCGGCAAGTGGCGATTTACAGGTAAATTAATTTAGCATCGGTTTCGACATATTTCGCGTCACGTACATCCCTAGTTTGTCTTCTACCCTAGGGCTGACACTACAAATTTATTGGAGTATTCATTTTGTGGCGTATATTTTTTCTTTGGCCATAAAATTGATATTACAAAACTTTTTTTGCAAAGGGAACGAAAAAACGTGTAAAGGTCAGGATTCGAACCCGGGACCATTATTTTGTTCGTAAAAAAAAAAAAGTTCTTTTCTATTAATATTATAAATATACGCCTAAATGACTTTGACTTTAGCTTACCATCAGGCGAGGTGAAGTGAATTTGACGTGTCCTATATAAAAAATAAAATTGCTTGAAAATTTGGTACAAGAATAAATTATAGGTAGTCTGGAATAACACATAGGCTTTTTAGCCCGGAATAGCTTACCATGTGTAGCAAGAACGGGATAAAAATTTCGCGTGGGCGGAACCGCGGGCATAGTGAATAATATTTTTGCGACTTGATTTCAGAAGAAAGGACGGCAGAAAGAGAGAAGGAAGCTTGCTTTTCAATGTGCATTTGTACTCACCTACCTACAGAATGTAATTTTTCTCTGTTCTTTTCAAAACTTGGTGTACTGAAGCTACATTTTATAGACATCAGCAACTATAGATCAAAGATAGACATTTCCCTTAAAAGAGGGTAAGTTTTCTATATGTTTTCGTACTATTTGGCAGAGATATTCGAGACTACATTTTGAACAAGATGTTGTGAAAGTAAGTTTTCAGAATAACGGTATAGAAAGAAGGTAATGGGAGAAACTTTGTTGCGGTGGCTTTTATTGGCCGATTTTGATAATATTTGCCAGTAATATTTGGTACCCATTTCTAAAACAAGATGGTGGAAAACCCTTATAAGAGGGATGTTTTTTTTACTCAAAGTGTTGTAAAAAAATAGTACTTATGTGGGATTATTTTGATCTTATCTAAGGCTTAGCTTTTAGTTTACCATCAGGTAAGAACGAGGTGAAGTCATATTGAGGAGTCAAATATAAAAAAAAGAAACCTTTTGTAAAGACAATTTTATGTCGCCACCACTACTGCCTAGTAGATACCCACCCATACATACATTATCTAAAACTGGATTTATCTGAAATTCAGTATCTAAAATTTCAGAGAATTTCATACAAAATTGCCATGGTTATTCTTTACGAGGTAATATTTTTTCCACCAGCTTACTTTTCAAACATTTTCACGCTTCGCCACTGACCCCTACTTTCTTAAAAAAAGTTAACTTAGATCCTCACAGTTTAATCCCTTATCCGAACTTCTAAAGGTGTGTTCCTTCTAGTTTAATCGAAAATTCGCTTGATAAATGGATACTGTCTTCAGAGTTCACCTCCAGTTACTTAAGCACGTACGGCTAAGCTCTTTCTATACACTAAATCATACTTCAAACTTAACCGTAACGACCACATATCGACCAATTTATAACACCATAAAATACAAATGACTATATCCAGTCGACCATGCAAAATAATTTAATCACTATTAAAACCAGTCGGGTAATAATGATCAAAATAATGTTGAACTACTCGACCAATTAGGTAGAGTTAGTTAATCGAATCGCGTTAATTAATTTTTTTAATTGACAGCCCTGGGTTACGAGTCCCCAGGGTTGCCAACTTCGACAATTTGGCTATACAAGTTGCGTTGGTGTCCAGCGCATAATGTATTTACTGCTGCGAAATATTAATCTGCTCGGTAACGAACCGGTGATAGTTTGGGCAGAACTTAGAGTATGTTGGTCAGAAACGACAAGTAATTGGTGCGAACTTTAATGGATATTTTGTGTGTAATGAAATAAATTGAGCTTTGTGAGAACGATGTTGTGTTTTAACAACGGAGTGTAGTAATTAAAACAGTATGTAACGGTTTAGAATATGGTTGACGATGAAGATGAATTTATATATTTTATTTTTATACTATATGCACTAAAGTACAAAGGCGGACTTAATGCCAAAGGTCTCTCTGTCTGCCATATGGTGATGTATTTCTATACAGTGAGGTAGATACTGTGCAGATAAGAGAATAATGCAAACTAAAAGCATAAAGATTTACACGTAAATACACTACGAGTATAACAATAACGGTCTTAAACAATGCACAATAATACACACATACCTACCTACATATTACTCAACTTCTAGGAACTAATTAATATGAAAATAATGATTCATACGTATTGATTATTGTGTAAAATTCATTGCTTTTTAATTCTTGTTTCATTTCGACTATTTTTTCCGTTTTAAAAAGGAGAGACAACGATTAAAATTTAATTAATTACTTTTGAAATGCATAGGTAAAAATGTTGAAATGTATCATCCTTATTGCTAATTTGCGAAACAGAAATTAACTTCTCGAAAGATTTATATTGAGTTACAATGATTTAAAGCCATGTTATTTATGAATCTCTTTCTATATTAATATAATCATTTAGTCACGCATAGCAAAACCGATCGAAATTCTTGAATGAAGTTTTATATTGACCTAAGTCAGCAGACATATTCGTTTTACAATCGTAACAACAAAACGAACCATATAACCAGCTTGAAACATCGTAAAATTTCTATCAACAAATGTTCTTCGGATGTTCACACTATAGAATGTTCTAAAAATAAGGTTTGTAATGTCAGTCCCCTGCCCTTTCCGCACACCATCAATTTAGTGTTTTATCGACTACTCGTTCTCCATTTTTATGACCATTTACCATATAGAAAACTATAAATCTACCAGTTTGATTTCACACATTATTGGTGCCGCGAATGCTCTTCATTTCTGACTAATTATTATTACGGTAAACTAGTATTCTAGACGTTACGATGGCTCGTGAATCATAATTTAAATCGAAAATTTTGTTTCCAGATCATTGGCCTCGATTGAACCATAAATCTTTAGAATAGACTTTGGTTTCATTCACTTATCCTTAGGGTATTCTTGAATAATATACCTACAGTTCAGTAATTTGTTCAAAGATTAAAAGTTTTTATAGATATGATTTAAGTTTTAGTCTAGCGTTTGTACCTATTATTACAATAATAACACACGAAATTTATATTGAAGTGACTATTGTGTGTTTTAATTACTAGTTCAATAAACTTTAACCAATTATAAAACTTCAATTAAAACATATTGTGAGCCCCGGAACCACTTCAAACACAAACATTCGTATTGGTTAGAGAAGTCAACAAAGAACAAAACACTTTACGAGCATTTCACTGTGAAAACAAACCAAATATCGATTTCCTTACACTGTCCAGGTATATTTGGAACTGTACGTTTTATTTCTAACACTACCTTTTATTGACGTAGAACTATATTTTCAGTAAAATGATTAATATCGACTGTAAGTATAGTGGTTTATAGTCAATCCTCTGTTGCGGCAGAGCGGTCGACTGCTAAGCCAGAGGTCGTGTGTTCGATTCCCGCTCCGTGAAAAAAATATTTTTGTAAGCGTAGTAGTCTGGGTTTTTTTTATACCACTTAGGTGGCAGACAAGCACACGGCCTACCTGGTGGGAAGTGGTTACTGTGGCCTAAGGACGTATGCAACACCAGAGGCGTCACACTCGCGCTGCCGACCCTGTATGGAGGTGTGTGATATGTATGTACTAAACATTTTTTTTAAATACATAAACGTGTTTATGGGCATGCCGGAATCCTCATCATGAGTCAAGCAGTTTGGGCCTAGATATAGCTGTGCAGTATGCCCTAGAACAGTATTGTTAGCCAATAGAGCGCGGGTGGCATCTACAATCTTGCAGTTGCAAGCGGTTTGTTACCAGAACCGACTGTTTATTCGCACTTTTCAATACAAATAACTATCTGCTATTATAATCTTTGACAGAATAAAGCGAATGGTTAGTACATTTCATAGCCAAAGTTATTTTATGCGGACAACTTGTACCGTATCACTCATCTGCCGGCCGAAAACAAATTTAAATTTTGCGTACTGAAACAGAGTTTGGTACTAAACCTAGTGTCAATCCAATTATAATATACGTAATTGGATTGACACTAGCTTTAGTGCCAAACTTATTAATAGTTCATCAAATATTATATCACTTTAGTTAATGCTTGGAAGCAGTGCGTAATTGCGCTTACACGAATATAAACTTTAATTCCCTAGCGATAAGTTTAAATTTTGATTGCGAAAGTTTGTGTCTTAAATCAATTTAAGGTTTGAATCAGATTGCATCTTACAGTACACATAAGTATTTACAGAGGGAATGTGCATATAATCCATTGTATTATTTAAAAACCGGTCAAGTGCGAGTCGGACCGCCGCACTGAGGGTTCCATACAAAACTGAATTGAGGGACGAACTTATGTTACATTAACGGCAATATATTTTGATTGCGTTGTTACAACTTGTAACAACGCAATCAAAATATATTGCCGTTAATGTAACTTACAAGTTATATTTTTCACAGCTGTAAGAGGTTGCAGATTGCGTATTTGCTATAATTTTCAGCTAGAACCATTCACACAGTCCTGATGACAGACAGACGGACTACGAAGTGGTCCTATAAGGTTCCGATTTTTTCGTTTCTAGATAGTCCTTTTTAGGGTTCCTTACCTCAAGGAACCCTAAAAAGGACTGTCTTTTTCAGGAGTTCTATAGATACAAGCCGATTAACAGACGAGACTCTGGTGCAAGATCCTCTCTCGGGTTTGAGGGTTAGCTGGCAGTTGGCAGTCATTCTCGTAAAAATAGGAGTACGTAGACCGAGTTCCAAAGTGCATTCTTGTTTGTTCGGCGTTTGGATGAACAGAGTTCAAACTATGAGGTGTTACAGATGTTGTCCGAACGACAAACAGAGATGAAGCTATATGGAGTGTATAGCCATCTCTCTTTCTCATCTAGAACACGGACGCTACAACACGGTAAACTGTGTGTCTGTCTGTGTGCGATGCTCAAATTAATATAAAACAAATAGAAATTCGATCCCAGCTCACTCATTTCAAAGAATCCACTTAGTCAGTATAATACTACGAAATGACATACATTGCATTTCTCTTTAGAAACTTCATTAAAGGTACTAAGAATAATCAGCATTATATTACGTTACAATAATGAAAACACAATCGTAATGGCCCACCCATTGTGTTAGAACAATAATGTTTGATTAATTTCGCAAATGTAATTATGTGTAGTTTTGATGTAGTCAGGATATTGAGAAATCTGTTGGCAAGGCATGTATGATGTCAGCATCCTCTATGACGACATATGGCGCGGGAACGTTAGCTGCGAAATGAAAGTTTTTATTTTGAATTAGGATTTTTGGACTGTTTTGTTGGTTACACATATTGTGTTATCAATACGTGTAACAACAAGTTCCACCAAGTGCCATCAATCAACAGTATAATAGTGTTTTGTTGGTTTTTGCTGGCCGTGGTTCCTACCTAAAATATAAATGTACTGTGGCCTTCAGTACCCACGCCAATCGCTCCTGATAGCCAGTGCATCTGCTGATTACAGGGCGAGGTTCCCCGAGGATTTCCTTAATAGGTACCGGGGGTTTCCTGAAATAGGTTACCATGACGGAACCGGAACATTGTGTAGTTTCAGTCGTTCGATTTAGTAACTAACTTACGATAAGATATCAGCAGACACTAATCAGTAATTTCTTCCTTGTACCTGTAATCAAAAATAATAAAGGTTAATTATTACATTTTAAGGATCTTAACGATCCGGGTTTCTTTTTTTTATAGTAGCCTAATAACTTCAGCTTATCTACCAGTGAAAGCCTCTTCAAAATCAATTTGGCCGGTTCAGAGACTAACCAAGTCAAACAGACAACCAGATAACTTTTTTAGGATTCCTTTTAGGATTTCACAATAAGTTCATACACATACTTATTATACTCATGCCTGTAAACCCCCGAAGGGGTAGGCAGAGGTGTATTCACACCCACATTTCACCAACTATGATTTTCGGTCCCACGTAATAGGGGGCGAGCCTATTGCGGTCAAGCGGGCACTTAGTCATGGGCTGTATGTTTACTGTCGGATGGAGAACAGCCCTATCCCTTAGTCGGCTTCTACGACACCCACAGGAAGAGGTGGGTTGGCCTTATTCTACTCCATCGGGACCAACACGGCAATGCATACCTCATAATTTTAATATCTGTTATAAAGAGAACACTTTCATTTGTATTATTTCTTTGTATATCTGTCAAATAACATTTACAATTTTAAAATACAGGATTATGAAATTGTGGCTTTTTGTAATTGGAAATTCTGAATTTTGTAAACTGTGAGCTATTTGTGTGTTAAATAATAAATTATAATTACTTGCGCTGGTTATGTCACGGAATTCAAATATGGCGGTAAATCCCGTTCGTTAAAATAAGGATTAAGTGCCGTGTAATTTTAATTTATGAGTTCGTGACGTGTTTCGGAATTTTATTCGCTTTGTATTGAATAATTATTGTAGGTATTATATTCGAATACTGATGAATAATGGGTAATATGGGAGGGGAACTGGGTAGGCCACCTTACCTAGCCCCTACTCTAAATCTGCCCAGTTCGATTATCCGAGTCAGTCAAAAGTTTGGGATTTTTTTGGTTCAAATAGTTCGATTATCTACTAGTTATAGGACAGGATGATATAGAAGTTCTGTAGTAAGAGCAAATACTCAGACTTATTAGGGCTTTAACTACTAGTAACAAATGCCACAGCAGTTTGTACGGCAACCGGGACTGATGGCTTAACGTGTTCTTCGAGTCACGAAGGGCTCTCAATGTGTTAGGAATGAGGTCTCCAATCCTAAGACTGACCTTACTCTAATTCTGAATCATATAGGCTTAATATTTAGATTGAATTATACACCAGATTTAAAATACACCAGTGAAACGTACATAAACTCACAAAAGTCTAGCCCAAAACCATATTTATGAGCGAGGTACACTCGCGCCCAAAAAACGTTTGTATAAATCACGAATAAGTAGAATATGGGGTAAAACAGGGGAATGCAATATTATTCTCGCGGCATACTAAATCAAACACCTTTCCGACCTGTGTGTTGCTGGATTTATGTGTGAAATAACATACGCAGAGGTAGGGCTGTCCGGAGACTGTTTTGATTATTTTCTTTTGTAGTTTTATTTTTATTGCTGCCTGAAAAGCGGGTAATGGTGAATTTTGTTTGTTTTTCAGTTGGATGTAGTGATTTCGGAGTTTTCGGACGATAAATTTTTAATTACTGGTTGAAGTCAGTGCGGATTTATAAACAACTGTCAGTGTTACAAAAGATTTTCAAGGTTTTTTAAAAAAAAGTATCATTACACATTTGTTACATTTTTCTATATTACTTTATACAGTTCATTAAGACAGTGATTTTATTATACAAGTCTATTGTAGGTTTGGATTTTAGTCGTAGAATAGGTAATTAAATTGAAGATAGAATGAGTCATTCACCATCTCGCGATCGTCAAATTCGCGAGCGCGCGCGAGTTGGCAATTTTCGATTTTGAATTATTTTTGTGTCATCAACTCGCGCATTTGTGAAAATATGACGTATTTGTTTACAGTCAGCTACAAAAACGTTGTAATAGATTAAATTTGGTACCTATTTTAAATGGGCAAGATATCGGTCGAGTTAACAGGAATAAGAAATACTCTATGTAAGGTACTTAACGTAAACAATATCGATGTGTCTGTGTCTGTTTTATTTGAAACCTCAGTTTATTAATATTTGTCTATTTAGGAACTCATTTTATACCTTGTGAACTACTTAATCAGATGGAGTATAGATATCTGATATATCAGTTAATCTTATCATTACCTAATATGATGATATTTTCCGAGTTAAACTTAATAAAAAATGTCAAGAATAAGTGCTTAATTTTTAATTTTTGTTTCAATTCACACAGTCAAAAAATCACATTTCTACAAGTGCCAACCCTATTATAAACGCAGAAGCTTATAGACGCTAAGGCAGTGGAGTGTAACGTCTACACAATGCAAACACGGAAGCAAGGAGAGCAGCAACAAACGAATATTCCGTCCACATTAGCGATAATATTGTGAAATACCGCTGTACCATGACACGGGGTCTCTTGGCACTGCCTGTGGTGACCTTCCGACGGCCTTTTGTCATGCGCCTTCTCAGGACTAACCAGGTAACTTTTTTACAGGACCGCGGAAAAATAGGAGGGCTATGGAAATACGGAGTAAGATGGGCATAAACAAGCGATATTTTTGACATCAGCGATAATAATTTGAGCACTGCCATGTCATGGGGTCTCGTGGCGCAGTGTGACTTTCTGACGGCCTTTTGTTATGCGCCTTCTCAAGACTAACCAGGAGACTTTTTATAGGACTGCGGCGAAAAAGGAGGGCTATGGAAATACGGAAGTAAGATGCGATTTTTTTTTTTCACATTTGCGATAATATTCTGAAATACCACTGTGCTATGATCTCTTGCCGCTGTATTTTTTTGTGTATGATCCGTCAATTGACTGCATCCTGCTAGATGGTAAAAAGCTGAGGTGTATTCCAGAAGATACGGACCACTATTTCTGTCCATGACGTGACCTTCAGACAGCTTTTTATAATGCGTCTTCGAGTTTTCCACACCATCAATTTTTTTTTTTTATAAAGCAGGTTACAGACTGAAAACTAAACCAGCTAAGCTAATTTAAGCTAAACTAGAAATATGTTCCCTACACACCACGAACTAAGCTAAAGCTCACTCAGTTCAATTTATAGGTGGGACGGTTTAGCTTGCTCTTATAGCTGCACATCGGAATACAAAACTAACTTAGTTGCACATATTTTAGTTATCTCACCTTGTTTAGGTTACATTTTGCACATAAGTAGGAAAAACTATGTTAGCACCGATGCAAGCTAAGCTAAAATCATGCAGTTGCGTGCAGAGCTTTTGTTTAAAGTCCGAAGTATGTTCACTTATAGCTTCTTTGTGGTGTGTTGGTTTTCTGAGAGTGTCCGACAGATGACCTCCCAAGCCTGAGAGCAAAGACTGCACTAGTCCCCTACGTTGCTTAGCAGGTTAACTTGGATTACAAGGTTGTTGCTAGCTTTCTACACCCCAAATTAAGCTAAATTCAGTTAGCTTAGATTTAGGTCTGCAACTACTAAACACCTCCATTGCTCATATAGTGTTTCACAAATTCGTTTAGTCCTAAACACAAAATAATTGAAAGAGAACAATGGCTGTATAATCAACCATTGTTATAACGAATTTATAACCCATTATAGACTTATTGGACTTATGGGGTTATTCGCAACCATCGTAAATAAGTGCGATAAACAATTAGACTGAAACGGTTTTCTATTTCAATTCCAGATAAACGTATATGAGAAATGAGTAGAGTTTTACGATATCGCTGAGTTGAGACGGCGATAATTGCGTGGAATTCTCGCAATTATTAATCGCGTTCGCGCTAATTATATGGCGATTTTTATAGGGCACGCGAGATTCTTGTTATTCTCATTAAGAGCGTTTTACGAGCCAGTCCGTAAGGGCTCATACCCGTAATTGTTCACGTATTCAAGACATTTAAGTGCTAAAAATAGAATGTAATTAATATTGTTGGAAGTTTAAATTAAGTTTTAAATGTTCGCTATAACACACATACTTGCGTAGGTATTTCTTTTTTGTTGTTTCGTCATGGGTGCCGCGTGGTTCCCGGCAGAGTAGAATTTGGGCCACACCATCTCCTCCCATGCGTTGTCGTGCAAGGCGACTAAGGAATAGGGCTGTTTAACATCACACAGATATTATATACAGCCGCCGATATATGGCTCGACTAAACAATAGGCCTGGAATACGCAAATAGGCTCACCTATTACGTGGGACCTATACAATTATTGGTGAAATGTGGGATCTAATTCACCTTTGCTTAACCCGCCGGGGGTAAATGCGTGATTGGTATGTAATTTATACATTTCTTGTTGACAAAAAAAAATAAAACTTTTATTTAAGCAATATAAATATTTATAAAACCTGTTCTGTGCACCGTACCACCCACAATTACGTAGGAGGGTTTTAAACTCAGTTTTAACTTATCAAAGCGGAGATTTTTATCTCGCATACATTGTAATAAATTAACCCTCAATTCGCGCGTCGTTAACCCTGTCAGCTGCATCGCAATGTTGCTCTTCCATTCTGAGAAGAATCTCTCTGATAACTAATTATACCTACATAGTTATACCGGTTATATATAACATGGTCACAAGAAAAAAATACCAGAGAGGTTTTTTGTGTAGTTAGTTGATAAGGGATATAACTATTCACCTTTTCATAATAAAGCTGTATGAAGAGAAAGGAAGAACAAAAATTCACATTCTTTGTTTGTGCATTATAATGAACAAGTCCCGAATGTAGGCTTGTTCATTTTGATGTACAAACGAAGAAACGAAGGACTAGAGGCAGTCTGTTTTTAAGACAAATACTTTTTAAAAGCTTCACGTGAATGAGCTTTTTTTGGATTGGCGTGACAAGTCATTTTCTGGCATTAGAAATCAGAATTTCTTCTCTTTTCCGTGACAAATCCTATTTCACATAATACATCTATCTTTTTGGAGTAAAAATTTGACGTCTTTGCTCCTCTAAATTCGTACTTTAAACACTTTTAATAAAATGACGTATTTTCATCTCTCATGACCTGACTTTGATATTCGCTCGCTTCCTAATTTATTTTTATTCAAGTAATGCACTTGTTCCTTCTTCCTTATTTTGTTAATTCTCCTCACAAAAAAAAAACAGAAAAAATCCTCCCTCTCTGATTTAAAAAGTATACCAGTTTTCACTAAACCATACGGACAAATATCGCCTAATTAGTAAGCTTACTGAAACAAAATAGCTGTAAATTCCAGCTCTCCAATTCGCATATCCGAATTCGAGCTTCATTCAATAGAAATGTTTGAAACACAAGCTTCTGTTATAGTGTCGTTGGATTAACAAATAGATATTAAAATGGAATAACAATTATTGTTAGTTGTAATGGTTAAATTTTGCTGAATTTTGTTGTAGCTTCCAGGAAGAACTTCATCCCTCAAGCACACTCAAGCTGTGGAATGAACTCCCCGCGATGGTTTTCCCAAGCGACTGCAATATGGGGTTCTTCAAGAAGGGTATTAGGTTTCTTCAGGGTCGGCAGCACGAGTGTGACGCCCTGGGCGTCATACGTCCATAGGCCACGGTAACCACTTTCCATCAGGTGGGCCGTATGCTTGTCTGCTACCTAAGTGGTATAATAAAAAGCACCGTTAATGGCTATTCTACTTCAGATTACGGGATACAGTTATCGCATATGGTCACTTGTGTGAATGTTTGAAACATAATGCTAGCTGGCTTAGTGATCGATTATCACAAATCTTGTAGCACATTTTATGCAAAACAACCTTTTTAAATAATAATCATTTTAGTGTAAATTATAATGTATATATTTCTCAATTATTATAATGATTATTAGCAAATACAACTATTTATCATGAAATCATGAGTCAAAATTGTTATATTTAAAAAAAAATGTCCCACACGCCTGCAAAATTACTTAGTGATCGGTTACCTAGTAATACCGTTTGTCATCAATAGGCCAAATACAAATTTTGTATCTCATCAAGTCCTAATTAGTTAATATTAATATCACGTTTCGTCATCAAAGAAACCTTTCGTACCAATATTAACAGATTCCATAATACTTGTATTGAATAGAATACTCAACCAAATGAATTACTGTCTGAATAGTATTAATACAAAATATCTACTAGTTCTAAGAATATGTTCTATTGGTGAATTCTGAAAATTAATAACTTAGTCTTATGAATAAACCTTGGTCCTAGAAACTGCTCTCATCGCCTTTCTAGCACTGATTTTGTGTTATCTTGGCTTTTACCTGAGCAGATCCCCCCTTTCCCTTATTACTGATATTAAGTATACCTTCTTCAAGTTTTTAACAGCATCAAAGTTCTGCAAGCTTAATGACTATGGCGACTACCCATCATCAGGCTTACTGTACGTTCATTTGCTACCTCAGGAGTATGTATTTTTTTATCGTTTTTGTATCGGTAAAGTCCTATGTAATCAGTGAAACGGATTACAGCGAACAATGAGCCTAACATGTCGCGATTGCAATACCAATCATAGATTTTAATTAATAAATAGGTACAGGCGAGCACTAAAGTTGTAAATATCTATTTATTTTGATAATTCAATATCTATCCAAATATTCATCAACATCTCACGATGTCAAGTCAAGACATGTCAAGAGTAGCCGAAACCGGCGAGCATGTATGAAAGCAATTATGAACGTAGAAGAAACGAAAGATGTATGCCAGGATCGTAGCAAGTGGAAAGCTGTGGTCTCTGCCTACCCCACTGAGAAAGAGGCGTGACTGTATGTATGTATGTATGTATCTCAGCATTGAGTCCCAGTTGCATCCGATGTAAAGACCTCGGAATAAATTATTTTTTTCCGATTTAAAACAGCGTTTCAAGTGTTTCAACAGGCCGCCGTTATAAGGCAAAAAAAGGGGGAATTGCGACTAACCCATCATTTCTGGCAGTGAGACCATTAGCATGTATGTTATCTTCTACGATGCCTAGCCACCACTTCTTGCTCTCATACCAGAGCCGATGGAGCAGGTTGGCAGGCATATCCCAACATTTCCTACCCAGATAATTTATGTCTTTCATAGTGCACATTACACAGTAAAATAAACAAACAAGCCTCTTCGAAAGTATTTAGCGTCTACCAATGACCGCTAAAGACTTCAACATATATTTACATTTTAAAACTATTCATTGATAAAGTTATGAAAATGTTGAGCACAAAAGCTCCTGCGCTTCAATGAACAGGCAAGCCCTTAGAAATAATACGACTTCAAGATCAATTTATAAACTTATACACTAAAAGTGAATCTGATTTTAACTTGAAATTGAGACTTTGCTTGTCGATTATATTCACTGACTCTGAAACTTTAATACTCTAACTAAAACTTCTTTTATCGACTGTACAGTCGTTTTTAAAAGTACTAAGAGTTAATAATCGTACCACGTTTCGAATCGACCAAAGACACTTTTTAAATTGGGTGTTTTGAACCATGGTATGAATCACCGAATAAGCTGAAACGCCGAAGAAACTGACGTAGTTAATTTGTATCTCGATCTAACATTCTTAATATTAAATTCATTATTTCTATCAATTAAAGGGATAATTGTTAATCGTTATAGGCCACCCATGCCTACCCCTTTAGGAATATAACAAACGTGGTTACAATGTTATTTGTTATAATAGAATATCATATTTAGAACATTCTTAGGTCCAAAATGTCTCAGAAAATAATAAATAAAAACGAAAAAAAAGCATTAAAAATTACTTAAGGCACTAATTTATTCATTTATTTAAACGTAAAAATCCTTTACACATTTTTTAGAGCTCAACCACTTCTGATCGCGATTGTACAGTATCGATACATCGACAACAATTTTCGATAAACCGTTTCAAGTCGTAAACTGGGTATTAAAACCAGAGGTACACTTACGCACAACCATTGATTTGGTATCGAAGTTAAATTACTATTGACAGCTACCAGGGAACTACGTAATGGTTCTAAAACGGTTCACATAGGGTTGCCACACACTTAAATACATAAATCTATACTAATATTATTAAGGTTTACTCTGTTTCGGTTTATCTGTTAGATATTAGGTTTAAAACATATTTTTTTATCGTAAATCGTAAAAAAAGCGTGGCGGGAGGGGGCTGACAATGTGACCCGCGCGGCCTCTGCGAGGGAAAAACCGGTTTTACTCTCTCGCAGGCCATGTTGGACAATGTTGTCTGATGTATAATATCTCAGGAAATAATGACAATATCGTTATTCCCGTAAGTCGGCCATTAATTTTGAGTTATTTCCTAAGAATATTTACAAAAAAACAACTTGGCGATTTTGGACACTTCATGGTAAAATGTGCTGGCCTCAGGGGAAACTCGCCTGTCGGACAGCATTGTCCGACATGGCGTTCAACGTGTTAAGTTGAGAACTTTTTTTGTTTGTTTGGTTGACCGCGATAATCTCAGGAATCATTGGTTCGAACTTTTAAATTGTTTTTGTGTTGAATAGTCCGTTTTTTGAGGATGTATATAGGCTATTTAACATCAAGCCCAAGGACCCATTAATCATAAATGCTGGAATAAACTCAATGCTGTGGTTTTCCCAAGCGGTTATGGGGTTCTTCGAGAAGGGTATTAGAAGGTTTCTTCAGGTCAGCACGAGTGTAACGCCCCTGGTGTTGCATACGTCCATAGGCCACGGTAACCACTTTTCATCAGGTGGGCCGAATGCTTGTCTGCCACCTAAATGGTATTAAATAATATCAACATATTCGACAGATTCCCATACATTATTTTGAAAATTAATAAACAAGGCGAGGGTTTCAAAATACCCGGGCAAAGCCAGGGAGCGCAGTTTAGTCACGTATAAATATATTAGCAAAATGTAACCGTCACTATATCAGTCAGCATTCGTGAACATTATAATGAAATTTAATGAAGGACTAAATCTCATATTGTGCTCATCGTTTCAATCATCAGTCACTTCATTATCAGTCATTAGAATGAATTATCAGTCATAATTGCTAGCGCTTAGAAATAAACATGAAAGTGAATACTTCCTTACACAGTTTATATATAAATTCTACTAATTCATATAATATTATAAACGTGAAAGTTTGTTTATTATTATGCTAAAACGGTTGAATGGAACTGGCTGAGATTTAGTACAGGGATAGATTAGGTATAGCCTGGACACATAGACTAACCTTTTCTTCTTCATCCTAGCGTTAATTATTAGTCGCATCTGAAGCTTTCACCTTGGAGTCTGGGGTACGCTTTACCAGTCTAACTGTGATTTGGCTGAACTTCGATATTATACGTGAAGCGACTGCCATATGACCTCCACAACCCAATAGCGATATTGGGCGATATCGAAGAGACCGTTGTTGGGCTTTTTAGGACTCGAACTACCCGTAACGACTGCCATAGATGATCATATGGCAATCGGGACCGATGGATTAACGTGCTCTCCGAGGCACGAAGTGACCAATGCAAATACCCACATTCATGCATACAAATATTTGCACTGATCGGAGATCGAATCCGCGCCTCCTGCGTAGCGACCGCGCTAACTACCGACCCGCCACAAAGGCTGTCAGGCTAATCGTTTATCCCTACAATACGGTTGCACTTTGCAGTACTTAATGAGATCAGAACTCCACATTTTTTCAAGTTGACAACCCTATCTTGATGCTAGCTGATGGTCATCATTAAGTTAAAGCATTGATTTGCTTTTTAAAGTTGGGAAATTAGTGCGAGTTTACGCTTATTCTTGATTCACTGATTAATTATATTGATAAATCATTCAGATGCCCATATCTATTCATCGAGGGTTATGTTGTGTATGTTTTTTACCTAACACTTATCTGGACTGTGAGGCTATCAATATTACTTTATGGGTTAAAATGTATATCTAGATTATAGATCTTTATATAATTTTGTAACATTGGAAATGAATTAGGGTTAGGAAATAAATCAATTTAAATTATTCATTTTGCTTATTTTAAATCAAATTGTGATAATGAATGAGCTTACTTTCGTCAACGATTACTGACTCCGTGATGTTTTTTAACAGAAAAATCTAAAACATACGTGGCCGAAAACTACCAGGTTCGAATCCAGAATTCGAACCTGAAAGTTATCGGCCGGGTTGTACGACAATTAATATATAGTAAGAAAATATGAATAAGTAACAAACTAGACCAGCTATAAACGTACCTAACATTAAACTACAAATGTCTCGTTTTATAGCAGTTAAAGTGCACTTATTACGAAACTAGAAAGTTCCACAACCAAAACTGCTCAACCGGTGAATCGAACCAAAATAGTCATGTATCGATGTACCAAGAATAGATTACACCCGCTCGTACTGGCTTGTACAATGACAAATGAAATTCGACGTCTGCCCATAAATTGTTCGAATAATAAAAGATTATCTATCCTAGAAATAAATACAGGGTGAGGACAATAGGCCCTTTATGAGGCAGCGCTCCCCTTCCCAAAGATGTGTATAATATCGTCGCATCTGCACGATTTTGCTGATGTTTGTACACGGTTAAGAATATTGAAAATGTATTGTTTTGTGAACTTAATTAAAGTTGATAGAAGATGCACAAACAAATCTGCGGGTTGATGAATGTTTTTATTTGTAGGTACTAATAAATCTAGTGCGATGTTGATAGACTTCAGCTTGTAACAGAACACTGAGTATTCGCTAATTTGTCGAACTGAACCACCATTCTTCTACTCTCTACTTATTCTTTCACTAAATCTGAACCGAGCCAAGCACAGAACCAGCCATCGCTACAAACATTTTCATGATCTTCGTAGTGAACGCTCTAGCTAGTCGATGCAAATTTACTATCCTTCCGCGAAAATGCTCGTCAGCCTCTCTAGACAAGCAGCAATTCGTTGCTCGGCGTATGATGGAATAGAATGCCAAATGTATGGGATTTGACGTAAATGACAGACGTCAACGAATGTCAAAAACAGAGGCAGATAGCAGAGAGGCAGAACGGTCGATAGAATGCTCGCTAGAACGCTCTCGTATATAGTTCTGTAATGTAACATTCGCCAAAATACTTATTACAAGTGAATGTTCAGATTTATCACCACCTTTATGTTACCAATATTGACGTGTACTCTGCATCAAAGTTAAATTTCTTGTGTAAGAAGTAGGTTCACGTCAATAGGACTTACAGGACGGCCTGTACTATATTCTTGAATGGGTCAGCAATTATTTTGTCCATTATATGTTTCAGATCCTATTAAGCTTAGTTCTTACTATATCTGAGAACCTTTGTGCTTAGTAAAAAGTAATAGACATCTTATTTCTATTGTGTTGTAGACAACAGTAGCTTAGTCTCGATAAGAAACTCAGCCATTTTCATTAAAAAAAACGATATCTTAATCTATTACATTTAAAAGAAAAACATTGCAAAATACATATTATCACCAGATTTATGATATTATTTACGTGACACCCCCCATCAAACCCAAAAACATAAGAACTAATAAAAAACTTCTACTAAATCTAACTTCACACATAATTCAATTCTCATATCGATAAATAATCGAATAGAGATAAAACTGTTGCAGACGATTACTCGCATTATAGTAGCTCGTGGCGTAGGGTATAGAATTTAAAAAAAAAATGGCAATAGTTGTCAGTACAAACACTGCGTGCGAACCGCGTGTTCATGAGTTGCATAAAAGTTAGGGTTGTCAATAACAAAATGTTAATCAAAAATAATAAAAATGAAAATATATTCTACAACATTCTATATAACGTTTTATAGACCCAAAGTAAGCATAGTTTGCCTAATAAAATAAATATACAAAAAAATATTATAAAGCATTCTACACAGTGCTATCTAGACCCATAATAAAAATGGTTTTATTTAGTTTGAGTTTTATGATCTAGAACGCGGATAAACGTATTTACTTATTCTTTTGAGGATTAACATCCTAGATATAATTTTATGTAAATAAAGTAATTATATGTACATACATAATTTTATACATAAAAATCAAATCATATAAAAAATAAATGTTCTAATTTTTATGTTATGTCATCTTTTAATATTTTATATCTTCATTAGTATAGCGACAGCCAAAGTTATACATACATTAAAACACTGGTTAGTGTTGGAAAATTAACGATGCGTCTTTTTTATTATATTACTAATGAACTTTGTAAAATTACCAATTAATTATGGTAATTATATTACTAAGATTTCACAAATACAAGACTTCGGTCGGAAGAAATAAATTTCGTAATTAAAGAGGCTCGAACAACTTGTAGGTATTGAACCTGAATATTAGGAAATATTTTACGCTATCAATAGCAGTGAGATATATTCAATGTATTTAGGTCTTTCTCGTGTGATGTAGTTAATTAAACTCCCTAAATAATGGTAGACAATCTCTGTATGTGTATATATTTACCGAGGATCTTTTAGTGTACTTACTCGTACATTTTTCGCACAAATATTTTTTTCGTGTAATTTTGTAGATGGGTCGCTATTGAGACCCAGCTCATTACATTATCATTATATGCTATAAAGAATACTCATATTTACGTATCTATGACAAGTAACAATGCAAAAGTAACAACGGTCTACTGAATTTAAATTTATATGTAGAGGCATCTACTTAATTGGAAAATTTTAAAAAAAATATATCACACAAAATAGTAGAGAAATTACAGACAATTCGTGATTGAATAATAAATATCTCATAATCTTTCACATTCATGAATAACTTAATACATAGAAACATAGAAACTAACTAATTAATTTAGCTAACATATTTATAATATTTTAAATTTCGCAAATCGTGTTGCGCGACATCCCTGACACCACCAGTCCCCCAAGCAATCGATATGCATTTTATTCCTCTGTATTATAAATCGGAGGGGAACACATTATGAGTGGTGTCGCGTGCTCCCAGTTATTGCCAGTGGCCCATTAACCGTCTGCCACTGCTCGCCATTCAGTGCATTTTTTCGATAGTGAAGTAGGAATAGGGTCACACGTTCCTGATGTCCGTGCTACTTGGGGTAGCTTGGAATAAGGTTAACATGACGTTATTAGAAGTCGGGAATGGGATAAGCTTTTAGAACTGTCACGATTCTAGAATTCAAATCTTAGTACTCTTAGAGGTGAGGCGGAGGATCGGAAGCAATGGTGGACATTGCGAGAGACCTATGTCTGCTATAGACTAATTGATTGATTAATGCAAAATATTGCATGGTTGGATTATTGTTTCTCAATCATGAACAACTGAAATGAAATTAGATGCTGTTTATACTGGAGATTGATGGCGCTTGGTGGAACTTGTTACACACATTGAATGAAGCACTTGCACTTTTCCACAATTATTTATTATTTTGAACCTTACCGGTTTCGCGTTACGGCAATCTCAAACGTTTACAATGGTTTAACCCTTATTTAATATGAAATTAGATACAGCAGAATATAGGCTTATCTTGAGAATACCTATTTTCCTATTAGTTTTTTGAACCACGCGGCGGTTTTTAATATTGTTATCTATTAACTCCTCACTCTTCATGACATAAGTAATAACTTAAATTAGTTATTAGGCTATGTTTCAATGTGAATAGTATAATCATAGCGACGATTTTGCTACCAAACCTGTATTTACCTAACAGGTATAATATATGGGCTTTAGTTGGTGGGAGTATATTATACATGTAAATATATTGTTATACAAAACATCGCTCATTATACGGATCTGCGATTATACTAAATTAGATCAACTTCCGTTACAATTCACCCAACTTGGAATCAAACCTGATTTACCATAATAAGACGACTACCGTTGAGGTAAAATTTCGTTTTTAAAACGTGTGATTTCAAAACTTGAAATTCAAAAATTGAACTATGTGTGAGTATGAAAAATTAATAACCTTTCGAAATCGTTGGTATATTTTGTTTGGAATATTTGGTAACAAAAATATCTTTGGTATTCTGTAAGATTTAATTACCAAAGTTTTTTTTCACGTTTTTCTTTATTATACCCCGTTTCATAACCCATGGGAAGCTATTCCCGGAATAAATAGGTTAAAATTTGAAAGTTGAAATTGATTTATTCACTTGAAATACTAATTGCAATGGTAGTTGGAAGCAAGCAAATAAAGTTAAACAAAATATGTTCAACCATCTACAAAGGCAAGTACACCCACCCTTTAATTTGTAATCGACAAAAATCTGATAACACCAGCTATATAATCAACAAACAAACAACATCTAATTAAATTGACGATTACTTTCATAACCAAGCATTACTTAAAAAGTACGCTCTTGTGATTAGGCGGATTTATATCAGACTATTAATGGTACGGGTGCCATTGTTAAAGGTGGGGTTGCCAATAAAAAAAAATGAAATAAAACAGTATACAGTCCTATACGTATACTTTTAAACTGGCTGTACGATAAAAAAAATTGGTATCACAAAAGACCAATACTTGACCAGCAACTATGAGCAACTTTTTGTAACTACATATTATACAAATACGAGTAAGTATAACAGTTAACAGTGCTACAATTATACAGATAGATGTCCAATTTCAGTAACTCATTTATAAATTTTCTGATTCCCATATCAAATACCTAATTCTGAATTAATTCCCGCTTCGCCATTCTACAATTTTTGTTCAAAACAACTTGTCTAGTAGAAATAGATCTATGTGTATAATATAAATCATTAGCCGTGTGTTTGTGTACCTACTACCTTTAGTAATATAAAAAACGAAATATTAACATAATGTTATTAATATATCATTCCCGCCTTAGTTATTTGAAATGAGAGTGGGAATATTCCCCAGTCGATTCACCTCATTTGTGGTGAGAAACTTTAGAGAAAGTTGCCAGTGCCATACCTTGGTAAATTAAAAACAAAACATCGAGTTCGTAATTCAAACACTCCCTTCTTTTGTCAACTTAACCTAATTCCGCGCAAGATCGGGCCAATCATACAAGAAATTAAGAAAGTTAAAGCAAATTAGCGGGAAAATTTCAAATTTAGAACAGCTTGACGCGGGAAGTACTTCTACTCTACCGAAATAATACAATATGGCGTCTTGCGTCTTGCTGGTGAGCAATTTATTAGCCCAGGTGTTTTAGAGTTTAACCTAGATTTAATTCTGGAAATGTGTATTTTGAGCAGTATATGGGTTGATTTTGCTTCATTAAACATTATTAAATGTTTTTGTATGAAAAATAACATGGTTTAATATAGCAGGAACTTATTATACCTGTGGTGTTATTCAAGGTTCAAGACATGACCTGCGAACTGTATATTGGGAGAGTAACAGCTCGAGGCATTGGCACAAGGGTTCCTCTTGAGGTTGGAATGCCCGATGGCAGCTAGAGAACTAACATTAGGCCATATAAAACCTTAACAGAAGTCAGACTATAAAAACGTTACTTACCCAGAAACAAGCTCGCATTTAAATTTTCCCGCGAAGCCAAAAGCATGTTATTTAAAATGGGCGCGAATTTAATGAAAAGTTAGGAGAAAACAAAATCCTGTAGGCATAAAACAAGTGTCGAGAAACTCGACGTATGCAATGACAGAGGTGCTTAAGAGAATATGACTCCTCTTAGCAGCCACAATGGTCGGAACTAGGTCAGGAACGAATGCTACACCATGGGCTGTGAATTCAAAATGGCGGGCAATGGAGTGGGGTTCCTTTTATACCGGGTACTTGTAAGAAATTAGGTGACTGTGTTATATTATATTTCATTATATTTTGAGAAGTGCGTTGTAATTAAATGGAAATAATAATTAGTTACAATCGAGAGATCCCGGGTTCGAATCCTGGCTATAACAATACCGATGTGAACCCATTCGTAACACAAGCCACTTAATATAAAAAAATCAAACAATTTAATTTGATTGGAAAGGTATTTTTAAAATATAATATGTAGTAGTTTAAGTTATATGTATAGGGTAGATTATAGTAAAAAATATACCTAGTGATAATGAAGGAAGATTATTATTATTATTATCAAACATTCAAGTATCGTTATCAACAAACAATCAATAATAATATAATTAAACTGTCGGCCTTCCTTCTACAAGTTGTCAACCACCAAAACGCTGAGGGAATTGTTAATTAATTACTGTAATTGAATAAAATGTGTAGCAATCCAAAAATACCATTGGTATCTTACCAGTAGTTTATAACCGATTTAGGAGCTTTGAGTGCCCAAAGTTCATATGAGTACTAATTATCTAACGATAATAATACATAATTTCTCCATCATACAGAAAACATCAGCAAAAATATTCTTGACGTATCTTAGTTCTTATTATTTAAATGTAGCTAGTAGTGTTGATAGCATAAATAGGATTGTTTGTGTTTAAAAATCTTTTCACTATGCTGTGTTGCCGCAGCTCAAACAATACATTTCTACGTTAACATTTAACATCTATTACGACTAACTTTTCTAAACCCAGTGAGACTAAATTCCCGTTCCACTTTTCATGCAAACCCTCTCTCACTGGGACCACACCCAACTTTGCAACTATAATACACGATGCAACTATTTCAACTCTTTCAGTTTTAGGTTAATTGCAATTGTTAGACGCTTTGTAAAGCCTTGAATTTCTATACAAATTACAATTAGGTTTTGTAAACAAATGTTTTGTGTATTGTTGAACATTGCGAGTACATTAAACACAAAGTTTATGGCTTTAGTGTAATGAAACATGATGATATTAGTCGTATAAAACATGAAAGTAAGGAACATTTGCATACCGTTTACATTTTCGATAACCCTTGAGACTACCGTATTGTAATAAGTCCTGGAACTTTATAATAGGAGCGCCGAATGCCCCCACTGTGAACTTGACTTATTCCTAACCTACTAATACCTATTATAAATGTGAAAGTTCATGGTAATGGATGGTTGTTACCATTTTACACAAAAACGGCTGAGCGAATTTGGATGATTTTTTTATTTAGGTCACGTCAATTTGTTACCTTAATGGCAAGCTGAAGGCAAAGTCTTAGGAAAGAGGGTCACTATCACAGACACGTACAATGTTACAATGGTGGCACTCAGCTTGACGGCGTCATCAGATGCTTTTTCACGCTCCGCTTAAAGAATTAAAGAAAGAAAAGAACAGTGGAGAAGAGATAAATTTGGAACAGAGATTAATTTTATGTTCTGGGATATTTTATCCCGATAATAAGTTCCCATGGGCAGCGGGAACGAACTAAGAGATATACTCTTTTCACAGTCCTCTCTTAACTTACTTTTTTTTGTTTACTTTGGTAGAACAAAACAAAACATCAAATTGTTAAAGGTATCCAAATAATAATTAATCGCGATAAGTCCCGAAACATAAAAACTATATTGTTAAAGGTAGTTTTTAAAAACATAATATGGATACTAGCTAGGGTCCAAACTCGGGTTGAAGAACCCCCGTGGCTCTCTGAGGTATTGAACCTCTTAGCCTGGGAGGGATATAACCTCCCTTTGTATTTTCTACTGATTGAATGTATAATGGGATATTGTATGAAGCTTACTTAAGATGTCACTCTCACGGTTACTTTCTAACAGTGCACCCCTTGCCATTAGCAGGGGTTCAATCCCATCCTTTGTTTTTCTTTGTACAATACTGTATCAAGGGAATAATAGTTTTTTAAGCGGCAATGGTAGCAAACAAGCACACTTCGTCTTTCATCATTACAGGGTTTTTTCTGGTTGTATACAAAGCTTTAGGGCCTAGAGTCTGCTTTTATGCTAATTCTTTTGATTTGACTTATCTTGGCTTTTGCGGGAGCGACTGATCTCCAACGAGTATTGTAAGAAAGAAGGAAAAGCCAGAACTATAAAAGGTTCTATAGATTTCATTCATATTCTTTTACAAAGTTGTCTAATACCTTATACAAGGTTCTTACTGAAAGAAACATTAAGAAAGTTGTGCAAAATTATTTTAAATATAAAAAAAATATACCTAACATTTTTTTACAATTTAGAAATTTTCATTTTTTCTTCTCAATTTTCACTATGCCAATTATACATGTGCACCTACTAAAGATGTTTAATCACCTTTATGAACTCAAATTCAAAACCACAAACCAACCACACACTATGAAATAAAACATATATCTACCTAATGGTTCTATACTCAATTACGAAATAATTCGGAACAATAAGCTCAGTTACACTATGACCTAGTTCGCGAATGAAATGAATGTATGAATGAGTAGAACAATACAGTCCCATTACCGGTCAGTATATCTTTATTACCTACTTTTATACTCTGTTTATTTCAGTTTTATAATCTGACTGCAGTTTTGTGAGTCGTTATGACTCTGTGAATTTGCTGTTCATTATTTTAAGGAAAGATTTCTGTGTGTATTGTATTATATGAGAGAAGGTGTTTAGAATAAAATTTGTATTACGATTCCAAGAGGTGGGGAAAGGGGCAAAGAGATTAGATAAATAATTTGATGAGTTTTGACGCCATCATTAGATAAAGAGGTGAAGTTTTTGAGTTTGTGACGTTGTATTTAACATATTGAATAAATCACTTGTACTTTTCCACAACCGGTAAGGTTCAAATAAATAAATAATTGTGGAAAAGTACAAGTGATTTATTCAATATGTGTAGCAAGTTCCACCAAGTGCCATCAATCTCCAGTATAAACAGTTGTATTTAACGTATAATTAATCTCTGAATAAAAGCAAACAATTTTGATCATTCTTTTACCAATAGAAAGTAATATTTGTGAGATTCAATTAAACTAAAAATATAAATCAAAACAATTTTTGACATCAAACTGCCAACCGAACTGTCATCTTTCATCTAATGTCATTTGTCATCTGTCATCACAACTAAATAGTTATTTTCGGCATTGCTTGACATATTCAAAAATAGAATAGTTAATGTCAACTGTCAAAACTTTTCACCTTTAAATAGGACAACTTTATCCCGCGTCTGAGATTGACAGAATTGTTTGCCATATAGAAAAATTGAAGTTATCATGGTGCTTTTAACAGAGCGCCGAAATATCGGAAACTCCAAACTATACATGGTAAATATCCCTATAGCTCTAATAGTAATGTGAACGACCATGATAGTTTAAATACCTAAATTAAAGTTAATTGCCATATACAAGCTAAGTAAAAATTAATACAATAATTACTTGGCAATCCCATAAACGTTTAGATAGCTGATACTTACCGATATATAATTTCGGTGTACGAGTTTTTAAACTGTTCAAGTTATAAAGAAACTCACGGCTCACCTTTTGAAGCGGTTACAGTAAAATTAAGAACCAGTGAATATTACGACACAAGTGCTTTACCACATGCTGAGAGGAAGAGACAGTAAAGCCGCTAATATTCTTACAAAACCTGACAAGTGCAGCATACTATTATGTAGGTACTTAAGGTGAACGCAGACCCAGTCGCACCGCACTCACCGCAATTCCCGCATTCCGAATTCTTTATTATGAAGTTCTATGCAACCTCGCACACCAAGCCGTGCCGCAGTCGCCGCAGTACCTACCCGAAGCGGTCGAATACAAAAGCGATGACTGCAGCGACTGCGATGAGTGCGGTACGACTAGGTCTGCGTTCACCTTTAAAAGTTTAGTTTAGTCATCATCATCCTAGTGTCAATTCTGGATGTATACCATCCAAGCATCCCAAGATCCGCTCTTCTACTCATTCATTATTCTTCTTATCTTGGATTTTACGAGCGCGATTGTTCTGAGTGAACCCTCTGTAAATATCTACTTCTAAAACACAAAATATATTCTGGGGTTTCCAACGTCAATCAATAAAACTATTTGCAGTTGGAAAAATATTGAAAAAGGAATTGCGTAAAACGTGTTAAATTATATTACGAATAAAAACACACTCGGTAAGATAAGCAGGTGCTTTCTGTCAAATGCATTTTCAACACACACATATATACACACAACAAAAATTAGCTCATCTCGTTTTATAAACATACAGAAAACATTTTATGACTATTTCTACGAATTATTGCGCTATAAAACTAACAAAAACATATACTTTTTTGAGCTGGCAACATGTAGCTGTCAAAGGCACATTCAATCATGAATCATAGAATGGGTTTTGTTTTTAAACATGGCTGCTATAAGTTACGGACTTATTCGTTGTAATCTAAACAAAAAGCGATACGTGACCATTGCATTAGTCGTAATACTATTGACTGTAAACAATCACAGTCACAATATCGCACCCCTATTCAAACAAAGAAATAACTCAAAATTACGTATTTGTGGGAAAACGCAAATAAAGTTTGACACCTTCGCGCAGTGTACTTCAATATTTAATTAAAAATAAAGTAAATGAGATAAGTACGTTTTAAAAATAGAAATGGATAATTTGATAAAGATAGCAATTAATTGTTATAGAGAATATCCTTATTTATAAACATAGGTAATTTATTTATATTAATTAAAAAAAAGTTCGTACTTAATTCAGTTTATGATAAAATATTTTTTCAGTACATTCGAAATGGCACCATGTAAATCAAAATAATGCAGTTTTATTATAAAATTATTTATAAGTTTTTGATGTGTTTACTTTTATTTCAGTTTTTTATTTAAATTAACATTAATTTAATACTTTTCCAAAGTAGATAAAGTAATATTATATTATATTATAATTAACAAACAACAAAAAGGTGCGTATAGATCACGTTGGCCACACCCGTATCGATGCATGCCTCTACAGGTCTCATAGCCGTGATCTGGGCAAGGCTCAACTGTATGAGCATCTGCAGCGGTCGGCGGACAGGTTAATCGAGCAGTATCCTACCGCGGACTTAGTGTTCTTGGGGGACTTCAATGCTTACCACGTGGAGTGGTTGAGGTCCACCGAAACTGATTTTGCGGGAAGGGCTGTACACAACTTTGCCTTGACCTATGAACTCTCACAACTGGTGCATTCTATCATTAGAATACCAGACATCGACACCCATTGAAGCTATACTGGACCTTCTGCTGACTACGCGCCCGGATGAGTGCTCCGTAAATGTGGATGCACCACTCGGTACTTTGGACCACTGCTTTGTCCCGGCGCAAGTGACTCTCGCGGGGCTTGAACCATCGCGGCCAACAGCTCTTACCAATAGCTACCTCGAGGTCCAGTAAAAAAGCAACCGCCAGGGTTAAGTTTGAATTCATCGGCGGAATTGGCGAGCGTCTTGCGCGGTACCCATCAGGTAGTCGTGCTTTTTGGTGCTCGCCAAAGCTGCCGAGGGAATCTTCTGCCAGTCCTGTCTTCCGTCACTGCAAAAACCCGACGGTAGTCTGGCCCATGGCGCTGAGGAGAAAGCCGATCTCTTGGGTTATCTCTTTGCGTCAAACTCGACTATGAACGACGGGAACTCCGAGCCACCTATTATTCCCAGCTGTGGTGCTTCCATACCTGAAGTAAAAGTCACGCAACGGGTGGTCCGGCGTAAACTTAAATCCCTAGATGTTCGGAAGTCAAATGAGCCGGATGATATACTGGCGATGGTGCTTAAGCACGGTGCCCCTGAGTTGTGGCCAGTGCTTACACGCCTTTTCGCGCTCTCCTATTCCACGAGACAGGTCCCGGCTTCGAGGAAGACTGCATTCGTGCATCCTGTGCCTAAGAAAGGCGACAGAACAGATCCGTCCAATTACAGGCCTATCGCTATCACCTCACTTCTCTCGAAGGTGAGAGTGGTGGAGCGTATGATTAATACACAGCTCCTGAGATACCTTAGTGGTAACGATCTCCTGAGCGACCGCGAGTACGGTTTTCGTCAGCGTCGCTCTACCGGTGACCTCCTATTGTATCTCACTAACCGATGGGCGCAAGCCATCGAAAGTCGAGGTGAGGCACTAGCGGTCAGCCTAGATATTGCGAAGGCCTTCGATTGGGTCTGGCACAGAGGTCTTGCGAAGTTGCCACGCTATTGACTCCTCAAAGGACTATGCGTATGGATTGCCAGTTTTTTGTCCAACAGAAGTATTCAAGCCGTCGTCGATGGCAGTTGCTCGAACTGCATGGACATAAACGCTAGAGTTCTACAAGGCTCCATGTTGTCTTCGACCCTGTTTCTGCTGCATATTAATGACATGCTGTCTGATGGCTCCATCCATTGTTATGCAGATGATAGCACCGGGGACACGTATTACATGGGCCGTGAAAATATCCCTAGGTCTGAAGTGGAGGAGAGTTGCAAACAACTTTGTCCGAAATCAAGACTACTCTCTCTGGAGTATCCGATTGGGGACGACTAAACTTAGTCCAATTCAATCCCACTAAGACACAAGTATGTGTATTCACCGCTAAGAAGACTCCATTTGTTGTAGCGCCGCAATTTCTGGGCACAGCGCTTATCATTACCACAAGTATCGGGATACTTCGTGTCGACATCTCCAACGACGTCCAATACTGAAGTCATCTGGCAGACAAGGTCAAGTTGGCATCAAAGAGACTTAGGTTGCTCAACAGAGCGAAGCAGTACTTCACAGTGGGGCACCGGCTCCTCCTATAAAAGGCGAAGGTTCGGCCCCACATGGAGTACTACTGACACCTTTTTGCCGGAGCACCTGCGTGCCAGCTTGACCCTTTTGACTTGGTGCGAAGAGGGGCGTTGAGGCTTGTCGGCAATCCCATACTTACAGGCGATGTAGAACCTCTCAGTCTCAGAAGAGACTTTGCCTCACTGTGTGTTTTCTACCGCCTATATTACAATGGTTTGTGCTCAGATTAACTGTTTGACATGATGCCCACAGCTACATTCTATTCTCGCACCTTTCGCCATAGGCGGGGAATTCATCCTCACACATTGCAACCGGAAACGGTGTGCACTGTGCGGTATGAAAGGAAATTCATCCCTCGCACACTCAAGCTGTGGAATGAACTCCCCGCGGTGGATTTCCCAAGCGACTAAAATAATATGGGGCTTCTCAAGAAGGACATTAGAAGGTATCTTTAGGGTCGGCAGCACGAGTGTGACGCCCCTGGTGTTGCATACTTCCATAGACCACGAACCACTTTCCAACAGGTGGGCCGTGTGCTTATCTGCCACCTAAGTGGTTTAAAAAAATATGGCTGTATGTTAGTTGAATAATGTATTAAATTAAAGAAATAAAAAAATGTTCGTCGCGAAATTAATAATAAGCAGAATCAACTAAAAAATCTATGATGATTCCCGTGGATTTACAGTAAAAAAGTAAAACAAGTCGTATTAATATTCAGTCCATTTTAAAAAAATTAAAATAAAACTGCAATAAATTGAACAGGAATTAAAAAAACTCACATTGTTTCATATGAAACAGAATTAAATCGAAAATTTTAGGTACAACTTATAACATTTTTACTAATAAAGCGAAATAAGTTTTAATTAATGCACTTTTAGATTATATAATAAACAATGTTATAGTTAACTGCCAGCAATGCACCGAATTATTTTGTTTTATTTCACTTTTATTCCTACAAGCAACGATCCGACCTCATACGGAGCTGGCGCATCAATGAATCGTTCACTTTACCGGTACCAACTTGTTCGCGCGCGTTAGTGAGAAAGAGACGGACTACGTTTTATCTTGCTCAATTTGATCGTATTGCAATGGCTGTTCGAGTGAAACCTTTCTCCTAGTAAAGTTATTACACTTTTTGATGAAATCTCATAAAACATGAATTTTGAGTTATTTCTTTGTTTGAATAGGGGTGCGATATGCGATAGCATAAAAGAAAGCGTGCTATTTTCTTGACAACGTTATAATAAGCAAATATTTACGTTCGTTCGAGTTTATAGATTTCCAATATATTTGGAAACGAGTTATTCGTCTAAAAACGTTATTATAGCTACTAAGAAAAGTTTGCTGTGTCATATTAATTAACAGAACAAATTAGTGTTGTTTGCGTACAAAGTGAAATTTATATAGCAATGTTTAACTGATTTTAATATTTTCGTTTCAATAATTTTCGTATTGTACAGTAAACAACAAAATAACTAATTTTACATATAGAGATGGGCGTATTGCATTATGAATTATGACTACTTGCTCTTACAAATTGGAAAAATATTTATCTACTAAAAATATTAATGTCGTATGACCTAAAAACATGATTGATCTATCTAATTGATATCAAATATCCTAAGAATTTACTTCTCCCAAGAATACTTTCTTTTTAATTTAGATTTGCCCAAGACTTTAGTCTTTGTCTGTACATATGATTACATAGTATTAACAAAAGGTTTCAAATTACGTTTAGTAAAGAAAAGGAATGAGTCTCAGACGAGATAAATTTGATGAAATCGTGGCAAAAGCGGGTCATTAAACCTAGTGTTCACAGTAAATGTTCTTTCACGTTAAATAGTCATTGAAGTTCAGAAGGCTTTGTTCCAGTTGAATTATGGATACGTACTATATAGATAGTGTAGTCTGTCTGTGTCGTACGGCAATAAGTATTTGGATCTAGATGTCGTTTTTATTTGTAAAATTTTCACTGTTTGCCACTACGGTACGCTATATAGCCTGTCGCTATCAATTGAGCATTTGTTTTCAGATGTTTGATGAAAATTTTCAAGAGTCGTTTCAAATTTTTTGAGAATCGAATCCGGTACTTCGAATTCAAGAGGTAAATGCGGCTGTAGAAATGAAATAGTCTATTTTTTTATTGACGATTGCAACTCTGCTTACCTCCTACCTAGAGGGAAAGGACAAGAAATGGAAAGGGATATAAGATCTCCACCATCTTTACAAACAGTACGAAATACAGTATGCCGTTCTAAAAATATTAACGTGAAACGGTGGCTACCGACAAATTTTCGTTCCAGAATAACCAGTTTAAAATTCGTTATTAGTTAAAAGCTAAACGATAATCACAACAACTCTACATAATACTGCTATTATTATAGCATGTTATTTAAATATAACATTAGCGTAATAACGGCTAATTATGTACCTCTACATACGTGGAGCGCGGTTTAAATTTCGAACTGTCTGTACGTGAGTAGCGTTTCGTGTTTATTACAAACAATATGGCGACAGTTTTCTTCATAATATGTTATGTTTAGACAAGGTTGAAATGTTGTATTTTCTTTAGTTATTATTAAATAGAATAGAGAACTGGGCTGAATTGAATTGAATTTGGCCTGATTTTAATTTATATCCTATCAACACAGGAACTATACATACGTAATATTCTAGAATCTAGTGCTTTTGTTAAGTAAATACTTATAAAGTGGCTAATAGTGACAGCAGTTTTTCTTAGTTGTATAATAGTAATGCTTAAAGTATAAAAATCTGAAAATAACATTCATTAATGCCTAAAAAGCGTGTTAATTAATTTCTAAAAATACGTTAATTAATAATACAACTTTTATCTAATAAAAAATACTCTGTCAGTGAAAAATGGCGGGATTTTATAAACGGGTAGAGTATAGTCCGAGATTAGGACATAAGCTGCTTATTATCCTAAAAATTGGATAGAATTCCGTAAAATCTAGCAAAAGCTGGTAATACGCCAATACCACTTTTGACACACAAACAATATCTACAGTTCTCATCCTCACCTTTATTTATTTATTTTTTTTTTAAAAAGAATATTAGCAACCGAAATTACTAATATTCCCGTTAACCCCTCCAACTAAGCTAAATTGCTTGTGCTAGGAGAGGGTTCACGTCAGTAGTGTAATGGCCAGGATTCGAACCCGGGACCTCTCGATCGTAAGGCCGACTCCTAAACCACTAAGCTACCGACGCTTCGACCTTTCATCACATGTAACATGGTACGTGTCTATAATAGTGACTCTCCTTTTTGAGACTTTGCCTTCAGCTTACCATCAGGCGAGATGAAGTCAAATTGACGTGTCCTACATACATACATACAATCACGGCTTTATCCCCGGAGGGTTAGGCAGAGGTGAATTAACACCCACATTTCACCAGTCGTTGAATTAAATCCCACATAATAGGGGGTAAGCCTATTGCTGTATTTCGGTTCCTATATAAAAAACATCACCAATTGAAGTCAAAACTTTACATCACTACATAAAAACGAACCGAACTTGCCCGAATAGTGCCGCAAGCCGCAATAGTCCGCAGAGCAACTTGCAAACTTCCGGCTTCCGCCGCGAGATGGCGCTCGTGTACTTCCCTTTGTTGCAATGTAAAATTTACTGCATGGAGAACTTTGTGCTGATTACAACTGGCAAACGTACCTGAAAAAAAGAAAAGCGTACTTTAGTATATAATTGAAGATGTACTAGATATTGACTTGTTGAATACTTTGGTAGTTTTAATGTGGAATCGAAATGATGTAGGTACTTACTGATGACTGTTGTGTATATTATGGTGTGTTATGTGTACCTATAAGTATATGTGTTATAAGTACATGTCTGGTAGTACCGTTACAAGGGAAAACATGACCAATAATTGTAAAGATGTCATATGAATCATCTTATCACAATCGGTGAATTTTAAAAAAATTTCAAAAGAGGTGTCGGTAACGGTTACGCGAGTATAATATTTTTTTCTAATTTTCAAAAATGTTATACGAAAAATGCCCATGCGCTTAAAGAAGTTGTCACTTTAAAAATGGTTTCACAAAATGCCATCCACCATCCATCAGCGTTGTTGATTTACTGCAGTTTTTGTGTTACTGTCGTATAGATGACATTGAAAAAAGTGCGCTATGCCTATATAAATAGGTGTCAAAGTTCATTCATCCACTAGTTTTTGCGTCCCGTTCCAAATTCGAAATTCAAAAAAATATTCCCGCCAAGAACCGATACCGATAATTTTCGTTCTAAGCAGCTCTCTAGTAGAACGTTAAACCTACCAAATAATGAATAAAACATCTTATAACGAACTGTTAAATCATCTTCTACTGAAAACTCGTTACAAAACATCCATACAAAATAGAACGAACACATTCCAACATCATCAATCATTCTTGTTCACCAAATCCCAATAAAAATGAAAGGGACAAAATCCATACGTTGACTGTACTAGTTATTAGATATCACTTGAATTATTCATACTAGAGGGTAGCCTGAAATGTTAACTCTTAACTGCAATTCTCAACTTTATTGCTTGAGTCATTAAGTTCAATTTGCAATGGTAAGTGTTCAATCTTCGAATTTCAATCAAGGCGGTTAAATAGGTACAGTGGGATCTTAACTAAAGCTATTGGTTTTTGTCCTTGGTTTAGTTCAAAGAGTTTACGTTTGGAGGTTGTATTGCTTTTTGTGATGTGCTAAGTAGCTTTAACAATCCAGGCGCTTTTTTTTTAATATAAACATCTACGTGACGTGATTGATCAAATTATATGAGAGTTTGACGTATAGATAGTGATGTATGGGACCCCATCAATGACTTCGGAGTTCAATTTAATGATATTTTACAGTAATTAGTATGCTACCTTTTCCTGTAGATTTAGATAAAAAAGTCCAAAATGGGACTTGAATCTACGACCAGTCCCTTAGAGGGGGAATTTTCTGACTAACTAAGCTGTTCAAACATGTCTTGGATTATTCGAAATTCTTTTAATCTTCGTGGTCCAAGCTGACCTCACCTAATAAGTAAGAGAGGCGGCTCTGACGTAGGCTTTTCTCTAAGTGCTGGGAAATTAGACGGCAATCGGTTCCGAAAAAACCAATATACCAATCAAGAAAGGTACGAGGATGGGTGTTTTACCAACTGGACACGAGAGACTGGTGACACGACACGCGACAACGTAAGTGTCGTTGACAGATTAGATGGCAATCGGTAACGAAAAAGTGAGATCCGATTCACCGTGCGGTCGCCGGGTCCATAGCGTGATACAGAGAGGAACACCGTGACGGCGACTGGGACTTGCGACCCAGATGTAGGTTTAGGGTGGCCACCTTGTGATGCATCAGCGCTCACTTCCACCGTCAGTAGTGTTCCCCCACCCTACCTATCCAAATTTGGTAAGATCCTATCAATGCCGCTTTTGATATTCGATTTAGTAAAGAGCTTACTGAAGCTCTTGGCAATCCGAGGTCTTTAAGTAAGTTGTACAGGGATTTAGCTGGAATTCCCCTTGCTCCTACTTCTACGGCGTAGGGTTTAACCACGTAGCCGTTTTTGGTTAACTCGTAAGTCAAGTCAAAGTATTTGTTTGTCTTTATAGCGTGGTCTTTAGGTATATTAGTTTCCCACGGTACTGTGAGTTCTACAAGCACTGCACGCCTATGTGATCATGATACCAATAAAAAAGGTACGAAAATGGGTGGTTTACCAACTGGACACGACACGAGACTGGCACACACACGCGTGTGTCCAGATTTATGTCATTTATTATTTCGTCAACTGCACACGAAGTATTTTAATAAACTATTTTGAGAAGAGAAGAGTTCGTGTATAGACAGACGTGAACTTTTAATATGATTAACCTCTATTAATAATACCAAGAGTTCGTGTATAGGTTACCCCTGTTAATCCAAGGTGACCACGACTCGCTCATTTTAATTTTCTTTTGTAAGTGCGGATTAGTGAAATTAAGCGAAAAAATATTACATTATTATAGCAATTTTCAAACTTCAATACTTATAGTAATGACCGAAATTATGAAGATTATTCTAAAGGTTAGTCAAGATGGTTCTTTTTTTTAAATATTTAAAAAAAAAAGAAGAAATCTTTATTACTCGTTCGATTTAGGTTAAGCTCGCACAGCGACATTTCACCGCGCCAATTTTTTCTTGCAGGTTATAGGCAATCCGTGTAGTGAATCTTAACAGCACGGGCAATTCGATTCCGCGCAATTTTCGTCCGATTACAACTTTCAAAGAATATTTGCACGAATTTCAGACTAGAAATAATACAAAATATGCATAGGACAGAAGCAAAATCTTACGTATCGACGCGTTTTTGCTCTGAGATCGTGTCGATATGTATGATTTTGCTTTATTACGCGTTACAACCTTTTCCTTTTCTTTATAATTCACGACTAAATCGCACTGCCAGGCGGTGGACACTGTTGAAAACCATTATATTCCTGTAGAAAAAACACAGATTTCGGCATCATTATAACGCGTGCGTTTTCTTTATTGCGTATAGTTGCTCAATTTTGACATGTCACAATCTTGCGGAAAAAAATCGCGCGGTAAAATATCACAGTGCGGGCTTTACCTTAGATGTTAGAAATATTTCATAAAAATTAAATTTTATTACCACATGCCTCCGAAATTATGTTGATTTAATATGCTGTGTCTTATTAATTAAGGCTTAATTGGTTATAAATATAATAAATGACCGTGATTCTCGGAACATAGATATAATATCTCGGTAAGAATGTTGGCGATGGCGTTTATGGTAAAGAAAATCTATTTTTAAAATGCAATGATATTTAATATAAATTGAAAACTTTTATTGACATAAAACAATATGTTTTGGGTCAAAATTATAGTAAGATCACGCCTGTAAATCCCCAGAGGGGTAGGCAGACGTGTATTAATTAATCAACATCTTACAACATACTGTTTATTAGTGTTTATACTAAAGATTGATGACCTTTGGTAGAACTTGCTACATATATTGAATATAGCACTTGTACTTTTCTATAACATTTTTTTTTATTCTGACTGGTTTCGTCACATTGTATTCTCAAAGGTTAATTTTAATTTTTAATCAAAAATTAACCTTTGATTAATGGTTAAAATTAACCTTTGATTAAAGGTTAATTTTTGATTAAAAATTAAAATTAAGTGTTAAAACCTGAGCGAAATAAAAACCTATTCAAGTATACTGTATTGTCAAGTCATTTTGCAAATTCATTGAGTAAAACGTGCTAACGCGGTTTAATTTTAATTGATCTTGGTTAGATTGTTTAGGAGGAAATGGGATAACTTGTACCTCCGTACTTAAAGCTCATATTAAGTGCGAGGGTAAGATTTGCCCGGCCCAACCCAATCGTGCTGGTAATCACTTTACTTATGCATAATTACATTTGTTGATACCTTAGGCGGTAGAGCGTTGTATCACTAAGTTGGTAGTCGTGGATTCGATTCCCGTTCACTGTAAATATTTTTATGCACGAATTTATCAACACTGGTAGGTACCTACTAAGTACGGGTCTTTCTAGATTTTTATTATTTGTGTGTTGTGTAATTATCTATTTAGAAAAAAAAAGGTAGCCTTCAAGGACCCATTTTGATAAGCTGATATTAGTTTGGTTCTAGATGGCGCCTTCGTATTTTTTTTTCGTTTGTCCTCCCTCCCCCCAATCTCATCAAAGCATCATCAAAATCATCATCTTTGCGTTGGTCCCGGTCGTGGTTATTTAGGAATCGAACCGACTAAAACCTCACGGTGTTAAAACCATATTATGAGCCATTTAGCAGAGTGCTAAGTATACCCTAAGAAAGGAGCTCTCAAGGGAGTATGTCCTACAATATTTATTTGTTTCCAACTACGAGTAAGGCGATTTTCTACGCCATTTTTAAAATGTCACCGTCTTATCAATTCATCTAACTTTAATTAGATTTTAAAGATTTACATTAACAATATAACGGTGCGAAGTTTCCCAAGTCTTCCCGGGAAGGGTGGACTAAAAATTGTTCTACAGCGGGACTTAATTTGAATTAAGTTTTTATGCGGCAATAAAAAAGCCGGAGTCAACGATAACGTTTAGCATAAATCTGCAATATTTAAAGAAGTTTCGCATTGGGAAGCATTGGGAAGACAGGTTAGAGTGGGAATAAAGTATTTATGCTTTATGTAGTAGTGATGCAGGGTTGGAATCGATGTTAGAATCGATTCGATGCTCCTGAATCGATCTTCTAATAATCTTCTCTTCAAATGTTTTTGTAGGTTGCAATTTCTTTTTAAATAATTTTAGCAATGAAAATTAGGTACTTGTATTAAGCTTAATTCCTCGTATTAAGCTAAATCTTCTGTTTGGGTTAGGTGTTTTAATGATTAATGAATTATCCGCGTAATGATATACTTTTTTGTACTTTAAAGCTATTATCGGACTATCGATTTAATTCGCCTAAAGTTGAAATCCTAAAATGTAGAGTTTCTCATAAACTTATGGAGCATTTGTTCATAACCGATCTTGCTACATTCATTTTCTATAATAGGTACATTAACAAGGCCGTCTTTGATTTATGTAATACCTACAATACGATTTAAAGTCTAAACGATTCGTTCTATCATATTTTAAATCGATTGACAATCGCAATAAAATGAATCGATTAACAAAATCGCTGGATTGTAAACATTTGAACCGATCTTCATAAAAAGAACGTCATATGCATCTCTAGTGTTGTACCCTTGGTGGTAAGCACAGTAAGCACCCTCATCTAGAAAGTTCTTTATAATAATGTTCCATTATACCAATCATTCTCCACGAAATGGTATGAAACTTGAAGCTCAGAGTATTTTAACTGATTTTCTTGTAACAACTTGGTAAACTCCAGCTTAATGGTATTTTTTTTTTTTCGTTTATTTTCACCTTCATCATGTGAGGAGAGAAAGTTCTGGAGATATTCTAACCGCTTCATTCATAAAAAATGTTTTAAGTGTTCTTTAAGCTAGAGTGGTTAACCTTTTCAAACTTTTTTATGGATGAGGTTGTATCTTTAGGTAATGAATGGATAGTTTTTTTTCATATACTCACACCGGTATAACCTTAAAGGGGTAGGCAGAGTTGTTAATTACACATAATAGATCGTCAGGTATATTTCTTGATCTAATACAAATAGGGAGCTATAAGATTTTTACAAATGGACTTTTTTCATATCACTTCGGTCATAGACACGCACACCGGCCCACCTGATGGAAAGTGGTTACCGTGGCCTCTGGACAAGTGTAGCACCAGAGGACTCACACTCGTGCTGCCGACCCTATAAGAACAGATGACTTTTGCCCATCCCGGTAAACGAATCTAAGACGTCATACACAGGCTTTAACACCTACTACGCTACTACTAAGGCAGATTCAAATATTAAAAAAAAAAACTTATTTTATCAGTTAAGGTAGGTATTTCCTATTTATTATTACAGATGAAACTAATAAAAAATCTTGTAAACACACATACAGCAGCAAAACAATCAATAGTAATTTATTCAAACACACACATTACACATCTTTCTACAAGAACATTAGCATATTTTATACCACTATACACATAAATTAATATCATTCTATTTAAAGCGTAATTTATTAAATAATTCCAATATTAAATTGTTCTAAGGATCTGGTGTCGTAAATAGGCCGTTAAGATTAGCATAAAAGTCGGACTAAATTATTAAAAGTCGTTTAGAAAAATATTAATATTTTATTAATTTGGTTAGGACTGAAATTGGGTATCGATCACGTTTAGAGGTTAAGAGGTTAATTGCCATTAAAAAAATACTTATTTTTTTTTTTAGGCGCCAATTGCGGTTGCATTTAAGGCGAGATTAACGTCCAGTTTCCGAAAGGCTGATCAATGTCAAATTAACTAATCGGCTGTTAAATTTTTTTTCAAGTAGCAATTGGGTTACTAAAAGCATGGTTAAATAGTATAATTTGATCATCGTGTTGGTAAATCAGCTATTTAAACCGACACGATGATCAAATTAAACTATTTAACCATGATTCTGCAACCCAATTGCTACTTGACAAGAGATTTGACAGCCGATTAGTTGATTAGACGTTGACCGGCCTTTCGGAAACTGGGCGTAAGACTCATACGGGCAGGTTACTATTCCGGTACTACTCCAGCCGGATTGCACCCACATACAACGCTCCAATATAGGTACATATTGATTTTGTTCCGATAGTATCGCCGCGTGGTTCCCGGCAGAGTAGAATTTGGGCCACCCCATCTCCTTCCATGCGGTGTCGTGCTACTAAGGGATAGGGCTGTTTAACATTAGACAGATTTATACAGCCCAGGCTCAGCCTATAGGTACATGGCTAGAGCCAACAACAGTGCCCGGAAAACGGCAATATGCTCACCCTCTATTACGTAGGACCTAATACAATAATTGGTGAAATGTGGGTGTCAATTCACCTCAGCCTAACCCTCCTAAATGAAGGCGTGATCGTATGTATGTATTATTGAACAAAATATTGTAGCGAGCCCGAAATCCGCTTAGTCAATCTCTTTCTCTTGGTTTGGTTCATACAGCCTTTAGTTTCCTATAAAGGCTGTATGAACCGTCAACCGTCGGACCACCCGAACTTCAGAAGAACGTCTGCACCAGAAATCCACTTGGCACTTAGCACTAAAGGTCCCTCTCTCATCCTAGCGTTAATTCCCAGTCGCATCCGAAGCTTTTTCAGCTCGGAGTCTGAGGTCAGCTTTATCAGTCTTAACTACAGATTTGGCTAGACCTCGATATTTTTTCGTGAAGCGATTGCCATCTGACCTCCACAGCCCAATGATAACATTAGGCGATATCGAAGCTTTGCAGCTAGACCGTTGATTTTGGATTTTTTTAGGGCTCCAACTACCCGTAACGACTGCCATAGATGTTCTTATGGCAACCGGGACCGACGGCTTAACGTGCTCTCCGAGGCACGACCAGACCAATGCAAATACCCATATTTCACGAACACAAATATTTGCACTGAGCTGAGCAGGGATCGAACCCGCGCCTCCTGCGTAGCGGCCGCGTTCACTACCGCTACGCCACGGAGGCTGTCAAGGTTAGCACTAAAGGTCCCATACAATAATTATTGGTATTCATAACATAACTCAAAATTTATTAATAGGTAACCAATAATATTCATCTCTAGAACGCTCTTTAAAATCTTATTTACGATCACTTGAAATTCGTTGTCTCCAAGTAGGTACAAAGGGCTTAAATCATCCTGAGGGTGGAAAGGGGTGATTTTCTAATAGAAATGTTATTAAATGACAGGGATCGATTCCCGGCAGACAAAGGCCATATTCCAGGCTTAAAATTTGCTTTTAAGTTGTTTGTAGAGGGATTTTGTTTGTTGACACATTACGCTCTTGTTGGGGTTATTAAAAATTTAATGGAGGAAGATTTTTTTTCTGTTAACGTTTGAAAGGCTGGAGTTTGAAATTTGAAAGTTGTTTTTGTTATTTAGAACGTTATTTAAGGTTCCCCTTTTTTTTTCAAATGATATCAGAAAAAATTTTTTCGACGTTTAATTTTTTTGAAAAAATCTTGTTTTGGACGTTTTTCATTGAGTGTACATTGTACAACGTTACTGAGCACTAACATACTTAAAACTATCAAGAAATAAAATTGATGTATCATAAATTATAGAAAAAATTGCGTCATTTTATTTATCAATTGCACTTCAATGGTAATCGAACCAACAAGACTGGCGTAGTTCTCAGGCCCTGTTCTGAGGCCTCTTTCGGACATAGACGTAATGAAATTAAATGAAATATATTTATTTGCAGAAATATGGTAGTCTAATTGCATCTAAAAAGTAACACTAATCAAAAAAAAATCCAAAAAAATTCAATCTACATGTCTAAAATTTTTAGAAGCAATTATTATGCTAAGAGAAATTTGTAAATTACTTGGCAGAAAGTCACCGTCGCAGCTGAAGGTTTGCCCACCTAATTCACAAATTTCAATCTGAATCTTAAATTATCTGCGACGACTAACAAATATAACACAACTAGCTAACTTACCCCGGCTTCGTCCGTGGCATATTTCGAAATGTGCCCGCAATGTATTAATATTCAAATAATGTATAGGAATTTGCCGGCTTTGTTGACATTTATGGTTACTGCCCCGCTCCCTTGAGTAGTAGCGTGATGATATTTAGCCTATAACCTTCGTCGATAAACGGGCTATTCAATACAAAAAGAATATTTCAATTCGAAGCAGAACTTCCTGAGATTCAAACAAACAAACAAATTATTTAGCTTTGTAATATTAGAATAGATAAAGTATCAAGAAAAGCCCTACAGTTACAAAGTGAGAAGTACCGAAGGGTGAAATACCGAAGGGCATAGTAATACTAATTAAAAATTTATATTCAGAAAAGGATGTTTTAATTCATTATTAAAATCTCGCGGTTGGAGTCGCTTTAACGGAATAATTCACGATATTCACGTCAAATAACGTATTATTAGCACGGCATACGGTAGGGTTGGCACCTTTTCAAGATGGAAAAAAAAAATCTTAATATAAATTGTAAAAAAAAAAAAATAGAGGAATTCTCGAATTTTTTATTCATATCATGAGGAGGATGTTTTAGATGTGGGGGTTTGGGAGAGGCCTATGTCCAGCAATGGACTGCTATAGACTAATTGATTGATATATTTTTTGTATCTAAGTCTGCGTGCACATAGGTACATAGAAATACAATGGTAGAATACGTAGTAGGTACAGACAGTAGATAAAAGAGAAGAAAAGAATGACTGACTCTTGATCTTCTTTTTTTAATATTTTTCTTCAGGTCAGAATGACTCGAAACTGGCGAGCTCGAAGCTCGTGAAGTATGTAAGGATAAAGTCGAATGGCGGGGTGTTATCTCTGCCTACCCTGGCGGTAAATAGGAGTAATGTATGTGACGTATGTTTTAGTTTTTCTAAACAATTTATTACAACATAGCAATAAAACATTAATTGCCACAGCAGCTTGTCGGCATCTAGTTACATATCCTCTAGAATCGATCAGTAAATGTCTTTTTATTACTAAAACATGCATCATCAATAAAATGCCAGAAAAAATAGGTGTTCACAGCTTCAACATAAAAAAGAAACAAATATGAACAAAATTAGATTGTAAACATCATATTTTTATAGGAGAATAATATCTTCTACAATGTTCTATAGAACAGGTCAGCGAGCCTAATAAAAGTTATCGATCCGTTTCTTTATGAAGGTCAAACTTAGTACCTAGAGTTTCTACCTACTTATAATATCATGAACAAGCTGCTTATTATGCCTAAAGTACACAGCAGGTAAAACAGCAGGGCGCAAGTAGCCCGGTAATATAAATCTCGTTTACACATAAATTAAATACTTTTTTATTCACACGCGATAAGAGCAAATCGAGCTAAATACCTGCATGATTACAATATTCTCGAAAATGGAGCCTAAAAAATGCATTAAAGTTAATTTAAAATAATTATTTACGCTTCCTGCCAAAAGCCATGATTATGGCAAACTCGTTTCATGTTCGTGTCCTGCGGAGACTGTAACAGATCGTTAATGACGCACGCGTCACAAATTTACCTGAGATCATCTCGCAATATATGAATATGTCTCATTTTAAGGTCATTTACCTATAACGCTAATAATCTACAGAATAACATTTTAAATTTATAATGTAAGGTTCGATTTTATTATCGTTAATTAGATTAGTGAAATTATTTATTATGTATACCTACTGAATAATTATGATCAAAATGCTAAGTAAGACATAAACTCTTGTCTTTACAGCAGTGACTACGGATTAAGCGAGAAAAAAAAAAGATATATTCGTATTAAACTTTGTATTACTTCTCAATTAGAAGCTTGCAATAGCTATGGAAATCATTTGTGAATAAATAAATATTATTTCCCATATATTTTCTATCTTAATTATTTAAATCTATGTCACACAAATATATTTCACACTTTGAATAGTATTACGCAATAATATTGTATAGCCAAAACCAACCCCACGGTCAATTAACATCGCCAAATTGGTCAGCCACAAACAGATAGCTCGATGAGAACAAACGATGCAGCGTCATTACAAAAAGCTTACTGCTACCACCATTTAAAAAAATAATAGGTACAATTCGATTTTAAAATTTTATTGCAAAAATCAGTTCCAATTCGATTTTCAAATTTCAATTCAACAGCCAGTTTAAAAAAAATACAATTCGATTTTCAAATTTTAATGTTTTCTTTTTGCACGGTATCTTTTGTCTATATTGTCAGCAGTGACAACCCTAACGACAGGATTCTGTACCCATTGTTTTATTATGTAAACCGCCCGAAAAAGGTCTTTTGTCCTTAATTCTTTGCTCGGGAATCTTTTCTAACTTCCCTGAATTATTATGGTGTTGGGAATAATCACTTTCGACCCCTGGCACTTCGTGAAAGGAGACATTATTTTGTTTTATTTTCGCGCGCGACATTAAGTCATGGTTAAAGCCTGGCAATTAGTAGTCTTGCGTATCTTTCATATACGTTACTTAGTCTTGATGATATCATGGTGAAAATATTCGTTGGAAAGAAGGATGTTTTTTTTTTTGTTATTTCATGAAGGGAATGTAAAAGGATAACAGCATTTTTTCTTAAAATCACAAACAGACAAAAGTAGCTGAACTAGACCAAATTTCTACACTATGGTTGTTCAAAGTCTTTCCAAGCTTTAATGGATCATTCACGTCCAGAACAATTCAACGGATCTGGCTGAATGATATTTGGCAAATTACAGTCTGGAACCTACATAAGCTGCTTTTATCCTGTTTCCTGTAAATCGTAAGATTAGGAGCAGTACTTAATAAGAGCGGAGTCGCGGGTGCAAGCTAGTATGTATATAAATACTATAACGTTGCCTATTTTAATTGTTCCCTGCAACACTAAATAGCGGTTCGTTGACCAGACCACAGATTACCTAATAGTTGGAACAGATAACTCACTGCCTGGAAAATTAACGATCCAACTCCGATAAGTGCCTACAAGTCGACGTGATCAACAACTCCATACGAATATGTATCTTAACAGACAGCCATACGGTTATTATTACTTTGCAGTCGCTCGGCGTCGTCCTCGTAGTTACGTATAATGACGCTAGGGTTGCCTCGCTTAATAAAGGCTTTACACTAGTTTACAATAGTTTGACATTTTTCTCACCTATTCATCGAATATCGAATAATAGCCGAATATTATTGGACATTCGGTCAATATGTATTTCATCTCAATCACAATCCTACCGGTCAGCAACTCAAGAGTAGGTAAGCTTAGACAAGGCCTTAGATAAACTACTATTCTCAGTGCACAGTGGCGATTATTATACATACTATATTTGGTCTGAACGCAAACAATGCAGTAGAGGTACATGAGAGTCAAACGCCAGCCCGCGACAGAGCGGTGCGGGCGGCGGCGGCCATCGCCGGTCGCTGATCGCCTCGCGATACCATCCTACGAGTACTTACAATTTTTTATTTATGATTGCATTCAAGTGTTAAGACTGAACCCGAGCCGTTAGCTATAAGTAGGTACTAGGTCAGATAACTACATCTTGTAACAACCAATCTGTTACTGAATAGACTAAGTACTGAATCCAACATTTTTTAAGTCTTTCCGTATAGTAGGTAGGTAGCGAAGTGGGTAGGTAGGTACCTATATTACTTTGTACAAGATAATGTACCTACCTATGTATATTAAATATTGTCATAGGTAGGTACCTACAGTAACTTAACGAATGTAATTACACTTATTAAGTAAGTACCTACTTGCCGTTCTTCATTAACAGGCAAGCAGAAGTAAGATTTTTATTTGATTTATTAGATTCGCATCCGTGATATGCTTTCATAATAGCATCATAGATTGAGTATTAAATTATATTAATAACAAACAAAAAGACTCAACAAACAAAAAGATTGAAACGTAATAATATAACCAAACCTTAGGTACTTTATTACGCGCGTGTGCACGCGCGGCTAGCGACAGCCCGACTGACGACCGAGGACCGTCGGCGACCGGCGGCGAGAGCGCGCAAGTACATAGAGTGAGCGTGGCCTGACCAGACGCCGTTCGAGTCCGAAAAAAAAAAGGTTTTCAATAAAAAACCGGTTCCGATGAGGATCTCATCGGTGTTTCCAATACCGGGAATATTTATATCGAAATGAAAGCTTAGGGCCGGCATTAACTGACGGAACGGCACGGCAAACTATTGATATATGACGAATAAATATATACCTTAAGACAATGACGATAAAACTTAAATTTGAATAGTAAATTTTGTAAGTTCTGTTTTTGGGTATGCGATGATTTTCATTGAAATTTAAACTTTATTAATATGACAATAAAGTTCATTTTTATTCGTCGTCTAAATAACTTTTTCCGTGCAGTTGTCAGCCCTTAGTCGCTATATTGTTGAGGGAAGCGATAGCTTATCGTATGCGAAACTTCGCGAGGTTGTGTCCAGGTGTTGGATATTTTTTTTAAACCCTTTTTGTTGTAGGTAAATATTGAAAGTTTGTGTTTAAATGTGGTAATTCAATAGGTTGTGAAGGGATTTAAATAAACTTTTGGCAGCGGTGTACAGACTACGGATATTGCTTATCTGAACGAAGCCGAACTTTCTAGAAATATTTATGGCATATGTATTGTTCGGTTTCAATCTGAATATTTTGTTTAGAGATGCAAAGTTGTATTTTGAATTTACAATTACTGTTAGAAAAATAGGCTAACATGAACAAGTTAAATAATTTTTGTAGCCATATTTTCATGTACTTACAAAATTAGGTTCGAGGGTTTGTTTTATGTGTGTGGGTGTGTGTCGTCGTCGTAATTGAAACGACTAGGAGTTCAAAGATATTATGTACAATAATAATTTAATTTCAAAATTGTGTTACGTTGACTTTGCCATAATTACATTATAAATAAAATCCGTCGAATAAAAAGCTCAAACTAGCTTATATTATAAAGGATATCTAAAAATAAACACCAAAGCTTATTGCCATAATTAACCCTAATAAAAACCATTGTTACAATAAAAAATATCACTACAGAAGTCGAAATTGCACTCGTTTCAAAGACGAGCTATTATGAAAATAGGAGCTTCGAAGGCTAACCCCCCACTTGCCGGGATTAAGGTATCCTTTTGTAGGAAATATTGCAGAATGTGCGATTAATTTGAAACGGTAGGGGTACGCTCCAGTTGGTTTTTTGTAAAGTCTTTTTTGCAAAGTCTTTTTCTGCAAAGCCCTTTTTTATTCGTATTCACGATAATCTCGAAGCAATTTCAGTGGTTGTAACTGTTGTAAGTATGGTTTGGGTGGATGTTTGTAGGGTTAATGATACGATAATGCGTGTAGCGAGTGTAGGGTTATGTTTTCATGTATTACGTAATAATGTTGTTGATTGTTATTTGAGTGTTAGTGCTGGATAAACAAATGATTTTGGTGCTGAGAACGGAAAATAAGACAGTTAATGTCTAAGATTTCTTGAAGGGTGAAAATTGTTATGTTATAAGGCATAATAGTTTAGATTTTTCATTTTTCTGAAATATAGTACTAAATACCAACTTTAAGATACAGTGAGCTGCATTTCATACAGTTTTAGGCAAATACCAACTAACTTCGTATATTATAGATATCAAATCAATTTAATCTCAATTACCAACATCTCTACAAGCAATCGCAATTGGCAACCAATTCATCGGCCATGTTTCAAACGTATTCGATAATCATAGAACGGAACTTCAATCATTTCGAGTTTGTCGACCCATCCCTACGCCATACCTCCGTCCCTGCTTATAGAACTTCTGTGCCTAATCAGAAACATGTAACGGTAACGCATATGACCGCCATTATCAACCGTCAATCTACGGAAGGCAGTCGTTTTTGAAAATCGAATTCTAAACTAATAGAGCTTCAAGCCGCTTTATAAAACGGGGACAGTTATATACCCATGCCTCTCAAAAACTATTAAAAACATAAACATTCTATACAGCCAGTTTATGCACACAAAAAGCGATTCGATTCAAATCTAATCGATACAAAAGAATCTAATAATCGTCACTAATTCGATTACTATGCACTATCACACAGGGATTGCTTCACGCATACACGTAAACGAACACATAGAGTAAAAATTTATATAAATATACATTTACACGTGAATTTACAAGCACACATATATGTACACTTTAGTGTATGTGTACATTAATGTCAACTCACACATATACACATATAGTACAGACCTCCATAGGCCCCCAACTATTGACGCAGTCCCGTGAAGCGTACCTGTCGTCGAGATAAGATGGTCAGGGTTGCCACTAAAAGAAAATGTGTGTGCTTATTGTTTATTTATGTGTTGCAATAACATGGTTTAATATTTATTGAAACTTTTAGTTGAGCTAGGGTTCACGGATATGTGTAGGTTTTGAAGTACGTAATGAATATAGTGATTTAGACTGTGGAATAGTTTATATAATTATGTATGTACAGCTGTAAATGTACTTACACTAGAGGTCAATTACCTTATTGAGTCTACAGGGCGCTACCAATACCTTTGAGGTCCAAGTCATCCTCACTTGCTAGCTGATCAACGAACCATGTTCTGGCGCAGGCTTTCTTCTCGGGGTTGGGAGGTCAGAGTCAGAGGGAAATCATTCCGGAAAAGCCAATTTTATCTATGCGCAAAATGTTCTCAAAAAGAATTCAAAGTTTTCACTTCACATATTAATATAACTAGATATAGGTAATATAGATACTATAGATAGTATTGGTCAAAAAATATAAATAATAAAAAAACCCAGTCTATGTTGTAGTGAGTGGAATACAAATAATAATTGGATCATTCGATAGCCGAGTGTTACATCAAAAATATCTGTAAATTCGTGAACAGGGATGAATTTTTAGTCGTCACATCCAGGCACATACCAGGTATTCGCTGTCAAAGGATTTTTATCGTATTTCCATTTTGTAAGGGAATAGTATATCATAATATTTATCCACACACTACTCCTTTTAAGTGGTTTTGGTAGAAAATTAATTGATTTTGCGGGCTTATAAAAGCTCTATAATATTTTTATAGCCTTTGAATGATCCAGAAAGTGGTCAAAATATTGTAATGCACCAAAATTGTCTGACTATCTCTGTAACGCCGAGTTTCCTGGACGCGGATTATAAACGTGCTTGTACTGTTACAGACGAGCCCTATTCCAAGATGCGTAGTCCGCAATTCACATTTTAGGCTGGGTGGTACTAAACTAACTGGTCATTCATTACTTGTATCACTGACTGGTCTATCACAGGTAAGATAAGATAAGATACGATAAATACTCTTTATTGCACACCAAACATAGGATACATACATAAGATACGTACATGACAGAGAGTTGTACAATGGGCGGTCTTATCGCAAGTCTGCGATCTCTTCCAGACAACCAGTATGGACTATATTGCCAGAACAGGTAGTTTTAGGTGTACACAAGACAAGACATTAATACTTAATATTATTATCTATTACCTACATACATAAAAGGTACTAAATATACTACTAATATCTCCCTATCCAAGGGTATAGGTGCCCTTGGAAGGAATCACCAGGCTTGGTAATCGGATTGGCGATTGAGTGACACTTTTTATCCGATTCAAACCTAATTTATGTTCCAATAACTATTTACAAGAACCTACGCACGTTTTATGCTTCATACTTACATAAAACGTGGCAATCATGCTTCATACACAAAACGTGACAATAAATCCTCACAAACTATAGCGCTGTGACAGGTGTGACAGCCCTAGCGCCCAATCTACGTGATCGAGTCGGATCCGAGACGTGTTCCGCGCGACATGAGCTCATACCCCGTGTTTACTCGCCATGTCGGGAACATTTTCAGCCTATGGCCGCATCAATTTATTTATTTATTTATTTATTTATAAAACTTCATGCACAAGTACATAGGCGGACTTAATGCCACAGGCATTCTCTACCAGTCAACCAAAGGTGGTGCAGAGAAAACTCAGTAGGTGCATTATTGAGAGTACCATAAAATAATAGAGGATTTATAAGTAAAAGATGTACATAAATATATTATAATAAATACAGATAATAAATAGGTATAGATAACCATACAATATACACATAATAAATACCATAGACATACTTATACATACCTACATACATACATAGATACATACATCAATCAACACTTACAAGAAGGACTTGTCTATTTTTTAATTTTATACTCACGCCTATATATTCTGTGAAGGGGTAAGCAGAAGTTATTAACACTCATACTTTCGCAAGAATTTTTTGGTTCCCATAATAACGGTTATCGCTGTCAATATAGATATTTAGATAAATACCTACATTTATTGGCGGTTAAACTAAAGTGTACGTAAAATTTTTAGATATAGATAGAGAAACGCACAGACCAATGCAAATATTATGTCATATTTATGCACACAAAAAATTGCAGTTATCGATTCAGCTACTTCTGATTAAGCAGTTTCCAACGCTAATGTAAATAAATAATATAATTTCTCAATAACGCTCGACTATTCCTTTTATAAAACAAATCAATCATATGAAAAAAAAAACTAAGTAACACTCGACAAACAAAATAGAATTCGTCTACCAAAAAATTTAGTACCTACACATCAAAAATAAACAATTTCGCGCTACACCAAAACTGAATTTACGCCGAAAGTACGAAAATAAAATATACGGGAACATGGAAAACCTATCATACTTCTGACCAGCAAAATATATAATGTATACAATTTGCTGATACATGTACTTTGCGTTCGTCAATTTTTTTACGAAACTTTTGGGTTATTCGGGATCAAATTACGAAAGTTTACAAGTCACTCGAAGTCGGCCGTAGTTTCGAATTGATGTTATGTTACTTGTGAAAGAAATAAATAGGTGAGATAAGCTACTTCGTGTGACTTCACACGAATTATCGGAATACGTATTTGAAATTCATACCTTAGATCCTGCTAATCCGACTTCCTATATTATAAATGTGAAAGTTTGTGAAGATGTTTGGATGTTTATTGCTTAATGAAGCTCAAACCTTCAGACTTGACTGAATTTAAGCATGTTTATCCGCATTCCAGAACCCATATTACCAGCTGTGCTTAGTTTAGGTCTAGATAGGGCTGTGTATGTTGTCCCGGAATAATAATATATATAGTGTCCATCATAAAATATTATATTTAAGAATTGAGACATCAATCAAGCTCATAAGAGTGATCCGAGACCGAGTCGTACCATTTGAGATTTCAATTTAGAAAATTTAGAATTGGAGATTGGAGATTTCCTTACCGAGCAGCCAGTAGCTGAGAATTGCAATAAGATAAAGATGCGAAAATTAAAAAAGCAAGCCCACCAAAACTAACTCCACCTTATTTATTATTTCCTTCAGAAATAGGGGTTTTTTCCCGCTCAATGTTTCTGTGTATATTATATGTTTGTCTTTGCAAAATATCTGATCTACGCTTTAGGGAAATTCTCCAAATGCTGGAGGGAATCTTTCAATCTGCGTTTCGATTAGTGTAAGGATGAGTGGTAGTGTGGTTCTGTGCCCCGATTACGAAAAACATTCGAAATCGTAAAGTACACGTATCGACAGAAAGGAGCATTGCGATTGGCAAGCTTCACACGCACACAGGTTCACAGTAGGCAGCCGGCCAATCTCGATACTTTTAGGTACGTTCCAAATTTGAATACTTTTCGCTCTCGGGGCACTGACCTCATAAGGAAATCTGTACCCAGTACCTAATAAAAAATACACCTAGAATTTGTTTTTAATTTCGTTCGCAAAGTATTTACGTATAAACTTTTACTGCTCAGTTCACAACGCAATAAAGGGTACAAGCAGAACAGTAGGTATAATAAACGAGCACTCTTTTTAAATTACCCCAGATTACAGTGTTGCCACTTACAAATTCAGTTCGCGAGTTGTGGCAACTATTGCGTCATTTTATGCACAGTGAATTTTCCGAACGTGCATTTTCAAATCATACACTATACGAGAATAGTGAAATCTTCTTATAAAGAAATCTGGGTTTGTAAAAGGGGTTCGAAGTATGAATATAAAGGACTTAAGTAGCAGAATAGATGTATGGATTGCGTGAAAAAGGATATGGCAAGGAAGGGAGTGGACTGAGGAAATTATGTGGATATACTGATTTCAAGGCAAGTACCTATATCAAGATTATTTTCATCAATTACCTTTCAATCTAACTTCAAAAATATTTTCATAGAGTCGCCTAATAAGTAGGTAGTTAAACAGCATAAAATTGCTGTTAGAAAGATTACTCAAAAAAAAATTATATCTAAAAATGATCCCTAGCCTTTGACGCAGACTGTACTTAAACTGAAAGCCACTATATTTAAGTCGGTGATATCATTAGCATTTATCCCCGCGTTAAGTAACCTCTCAGCGCAGATATCCCATAGATATACGAGCACGCGACAGGTGCGTCGTTTCGCAAATGGCAACACACGTTTAAATAGCGCAGAATACGCACACACACAAATACACACACACATTTATTTGGCTTATTATGTATACAAACGCACACTACTAAAGTAAACGCGTATTTTAAAGATAACACTATATTCGTGGGTATTATCGTTTAGAGTAAATTGCAAACCATGAGGACCTATTTCAGGTATCAATCAATCAATCAATTAGCCTATTGCAGTCCAATGATGGACATAGGCTTCTTCCAATATGCGCCTCGTCTGCCGATCCGCCTACCGCATCCAGTCCGTCTCAGCCACCTTTTTCAGGTCGGCAGTCCATATGGTTAGGGGGTGTCCTACCTTCCGTTTTCCTTCTCGCGGTCTCCAACGGCCGTCAGGCCTTCCACTGCCACTTCAGCTTAGTTGTTCTGCGAGCTATGTTGCTTAATATTATGCTTGCTTCTTATGTGACCAAAGTTACCGATATAGCTCGCAGTATTTCAGGTAGCCCATGTATTATTCCAAACTATTACCTATCCCTTCGGATTCCCACGACGAAACTCCCACCACCTTCGGACTTCCTATCTTCCCAGGAAAAACTACCTCCCGGACAGAACCTCCCATGGCCGGTATGGAGGTCTCTGAACTGTCTTCGTACATTAGTCGGCCGGTCGAGACAAAATCTATGCAGATGGGGAATGCGAGACCCGGGTTTAATCGCATGTGACTACGGAGCCCCCGTGCAGTCCATGGCGCACTTGGTTTCGTGTCCCCTATGTCCTACCTCGTGCACTAAAGAAGACCTAAACAAAGCCACTGACAGCGCAGTCGTGATGGTAGAATATAATATTGATATTACTCTCGAATAATTTAGAGCAGTAACAAAGAGGATCATTGACATGAAAGAAGAAGACCTGTTAGATCGTGATTGATTCACAAGCACCTTCACAAACTTTCACGTTTATAATATTAGTCGGATTAAAAAAAAAAGTGAAGCTGAAGCGACGTCGACGTCGACGTTTGAACCTTTTGAGTGTAACCTTTCGTAACTTTTGCTTTGTAACGTCGACGTCACTTGTAAAGTTTTCTCTTTCAATTGCCTATATTATATTATAACACTTTTCAACCCTTGAGAATACTATTATTATAACTTTTTTGAAGGGTTATAACTATGAATGAAGTTATTAAGGTAGCGACGAGAATTGAAAAAGGTATATTGTGATTTGTGGTTTAAGCACTTAGAATGAATGAATATTGAGTGAATGACAGATGAAACATTATACGTAGGCAGGCTCGAGGTAGGGGGCTCCTCAAAGACCTCACTCGCAAGTCGATCACCCGCTTATTGACGAAATTTAGGAGTTGGTAGATCAGACGACAGTCAAACTAAAAGGAGAATGTGTATGGGCTCCGAAGCGAAAGCCATGGATGCAACTGGGAACGATGCTAAGATGATGATGATGATGAGCTCAGCTAAGGAAATAGCTTAAGTGCCTGCCCGGGAATCCATAGTTTCATCATTACCTTACTAGAGGACAAATAAATGTGTTTAATTTACAATAAACAATGTACAAACTGATGTCGAAATAATTTTAATAACTTACGCTGTCTTTTCAGCATGTGTGGTGTAGACAGTTATAATTGAATTACCTGTAAACAAATAATTATAATTTTAATATGTTAGGTATCTACTAATTTATGAAGTGCAGTGGACTGTATAATGGTTCTGATTGTAACAAAATACAGTAATTACATTTGAGAGACTAGGTCTAGTTGGCAGTGGAGAGGGGTTCCTATAACCCGATTCCTGCCGGCTTCCCAAAGAGTCCCAAAGAGATCAGAGAACTAAGTTTTTTTATTTTCCCTTCGCCACTGCTTTATGGAGGAGTATAGGTTCATCCTATCTCTTCCCGTGGCTGTACACGTACAGCCACGACAAAGTGCCCGGTTAACGGCAATAGACTCGCCCTTATTACGTGAGATTAAAAATCATAGCTGGCAAAAAATGGGTTTATACACCTCTGCCTACCCCTTCAGAGATTTACAGGCGTAAAGGTATGTAATTTATTTTGGACCCTACTACATATATCAAATACTTGTAAAAACCTTATCAACAACTAAGTACATGTTGTTATTCAGTTTTAGTACAAATAATACCAGTAACCCTCATTAACCCCTCCAATTATGTTGTATTGCTTGTATTATGAGTGTATTAACGTACAATACAGTTGGACAACTCACTACATCTTCCAACAAAACACGCAGCACTTTTATAACCATTCAATCTTCCTGAATCTCCACATTATTGCAGTTTCCTTGCCCGAACTTTCTACCAAAATACTTCCAAAGAAAACCCTCGGTCATATCCGACTGGAATTGTACATCTTTGTAGCAAGTCGTAATGAGAGCTAGCCCACTCGTTCCATCGCCTTTTTGTTCGGCATTTCCGTTACTATGTCCTTTGTGAGAGAATTTTTTCTCCAAAAATATCCGAAGTGTGTAATGTTAGGCGATTTTTTTTGACCATTTTAGTGTTAAGAAAAAAAAAAGTATCTATCTGAGTAGAAAGATAGATAAATACTTTGTAGAACTGATAGAATAATAAAATGAGTCAGCTTCACTGGAAAAGTGCTATTGAGTGCGATTGCTGTCCAAAGGTCTCGGGTTAGATTGCTGGAGCAGCGCAGAATTTCACAATAGTTCAACATTGTCTGGAAAACTTAATCTTTTGAGCAATACAGAAGTGAGTAAAATATAAATATACCTAATATTTTTAAGTATAATTAATTTTCAAATCATTAAAAGCGTTAATTACTTCACAAAATATTTTTTCCTCATATTAATCATTATTTTTATTAGTGGTGCTTTCAATTATGCGTCTCTACTACTGAATCTATCTCTATAGCAGCTTTGATTGGCTGACAGAGAATGCCTGCGGCTTTAAGCCCGCCTACGGGCTTTTGTATAAAGTCCAATATTCAATCAAATGTAGCAGTTTTACAAATAATCAATATAAGAAGACTCAAAATGTAACTAAAAGACTTCAAGTTATGTACAGTCATTTTATCTATCTCTTAACCGTAAAACATCAGGTAAAACTCCGTTCACATCAAAGCAATTCGCTCTCGCATCTCGATATTCACGATCTACATGGCTGTCTTAAGACGGAAATCATTTACGCCAATAACATCCCACCCCTCGCGATGTCTTGAGGGGTGATTTAGATCACCCTTAGCATGAGTAAATATCGATTTTCGTAGGTAAATATTGGCGACGTTCATTCCCTTTTTATTGTCGTTTAGGAATTGTTGTTCCGAAGGTTAAGGGTGCTTGAAATAAAGAGAATTCGATGCGAAGTTTTTTGAATTGAATATGAAATTTATTAAAAAACTTATTTGTTTGTTTTAGAAGTCGTTTGTATAGCTTATGAGGTAACGAAAGCTATTTATGGATTGGAAATCACTGCTAGGAACGCAAAATCCGGGTGAAGTGGAGAAGAAAAAGCAGGAATTCTCCCCTGAATAAAAGGCTTGACGGAAACCGGGATTACTGCTAATTACAAGTACTTATGTTATGGAAAAATCCTACCCACAATCCGGTTAATATCTTGTACATCAGGATCAACAGCTGAGACCCATGAAAGTACCCAGTAATGACGCTCTCTGAAATTATGATGAAAACGGTAAGAAAATTTCATCCAAAGTACATTGAAGAATTTCTTGAAATAAGAACAAACATAATATGCTATCCAAAGCATATTTATAAGTAACCACAAAATATAAAATGTAAGCACCATTTGTGACAAAGCCTTCAAAAGAGTTTCTATAGTAACGAACTACTAGTAGTTACCTCTATCCGTTTACAGAGCTAGATGTTTAAAAAAGGAAAAATCAACATGGCCGCCGTCAGTCAATCACCGACCAGGAAACTGACGCGACGTAAATCTAGCGGCCAATAATTGGCGTCCACGGACCACGTTCAATGGCATTGTGATCTGGATAGAGGGTACACGGGTTTTTATTTTCTGCTCCTTTTCGTTAGTGCGGTGAAGATGCACGCAAGATAGACGACGATAGTCGTGTTTTTAAGTACTTTTTTTGTTTCTTATCTACAATAATTATCATCCTCATATCTACTTCTAATTGCGTCCAAACTTTTAAACTTGAAGCCCACTTATGGTTTTTGAAAGAAAGAAAGAAAGAAAGAAAGAAAGAAAGAAAAAAAGAAAGAAAGAAAGAAAGAAAGAAAGAAAGAAAGAAAGAAAAATATATATATTTTTTTTATTCTTTTGATGGGTATATCGCCGTATCCGGGCGGGTTTACCATTGATTTAAGCACTTAGAATGAACCATTGCCCAACTCTGGGAGGAAAGCCTGTGTCAGAGCTTCATCTGTTGTTTAGCAGGTGCACCGACTTGCAGGTGAGGTTGCCTTGATCTCCGGTAGGGCACTGCACTATTCGGTTATTAATACTTCAAAAGCAATGTAAAATTATTTCTTCTGTTCCTGTAATTCCACGATAAAGCATTTTTTATACCTTACTGTTAGACAATGACCGCATTTAAAGTGGGAGTTATTCACGATATTTTTCTTCTTGATAATACCACAGTAATACCTACTTTTATTCGAAGTGGGAATAGGCTATTTGACAACATTAAAAATATACTACAAATTATGGTCATCCTATTAGAAAATAACGTTAAAAGACCTACGAGACTACAATTTACTCTCAAATATGTGTATTTTATGAGAATTTCAATTATAAAAATGTTATATTTTGTTGACTTATTGTCTATGGCAAAAACGCTCGTGATTGGTCAGAGCTCTGGGTGACGTTATTCCTACAAAATATCTCCAGTTGTATGAGCTATTATTGTTTGTTTCGATGTCATTATTTACTTTTTCCTTGATTATCGCGAGTTTTATGGACATATTTTGTGATTAAGTTCGAAATGGATACAAATTTTGTGCGAGCTGATGATAACATCAACTTACAGTGACGTCAATACTCACACGCATCGCCATTTTGATTAAATATAGCGTTTTCGCGCACTTTTGAAAATTAAAATTTTATCATTGATTTTTTAACATAATGCATTGTTTTTTTACAGAAATATTAATGTGATATGTTTATACTGTAATAAGCAATCATTTAAAGTGGTTTTTGAACATTAGTCAAATAGCCTATTATGGCGAGCGATTATATTCCGGCAATATTTCAAGCAACATGTTCACCGGTATTTAATACTCACAACAAATAAATACCAGCTACAAAGCTGAGTGAATGAGAATTGCCACGTACAACTGAATGAAATGTATGAAAAGTACGAATAATTTCGGTAAATATCGAATATAGTTACTATTCAGAAAATCCTGTTCAGATATCCTCATTCATTCACTTCAAGCCAGCAAGCCCTTAATTACCAGACTGTCTTTCTTATTTTCAATGCTCAAGCAAAATCCATGCCATGGCAGCAAAATACTACAATAAAAAGTCAAATAACATACTCGTAAATATTGTGTTTGCATCATTATCATCTTTCAGCCCTTCCCCCCTAGACAGGTGGCATAGTCTAGGAGGACTTGCCAGAATTAGCCCGTTTCAATGCAACATGTCCTGCAGTTCATTCTAATTCTAATACAATCATTCCACATCAATCTTTTCTTGGGTCTGCGTCTAACATTCACACTCTGAACCTATTCCCGGTCCTTTTTTCTCGTTCCTTCTCCTGGTTACCGCCCGTTCATGGTTACCTAACCATGACCAAAATCTGTGTCTCATTTAAATCGACCCACTTGGTCAGATATCTATATTGACATCTCCAAATTAATAAGCCACTTTTTCAGAAAACGTTTCTATATATTCAAATTAAAAGTTCACTCCCAGTTCAGAGTCTGTCCAGTCGAGAGTCGAATCCACACCTGGGCGTGTAAACAAAAACTTGACAACAAAGGACTGGCGAAATGCAATTTCAACAGCGGATACGTCCTTTACCAAATGTTGCTGACTCCTGATACTCGCTTTTACTGTTTCAGATAGGCTTTGCAGGTCAAAGCTTTGTTTGTTAAAGAATTTTAAGGAAAATTCGGCCTGATATGGATCAATATCGTCACTTTCGTGTATTGAACGAGTGTTTACCCGAATTAACAGATATTGTAGTGCCGATGAGAATTGTATGAATGTCGTGTATGGTTGTATGTGATACTAATGGAAAAAAGAGCAATCGAGAATAGTTGATAATTACAGAAATACCTTTTTGTCAAAATTCAACCATAAATCATTGTTGAAAATTTGAAGAAACCATAAGTCAAGGTATGGAAAAATAATGAATATTAAAGTAATGTATAAAATATCAACCAATTTCTCTTTTCCAATTCTATTTGACATTGATACAACTTACTAGAAAGCACGTATCCTTGTTTACCTCAGCAGCAGCTTGCATAAATCCCACCCGGCGATCGAAAAACTAAATTACCCCAAAATCATTAAACCACTCGTTTTATTAACACCACAACAAGAAGCTTGTCACAACCAGTCTATCACACATGACAATCCGAAGGGTGCAAACCCATCATAACCTGACCTCCCCCTCCCTTCTATTGTTTTGCTTACGAAGGAAAAAGTCATTACGCTATCAAAACTCGGGGCTCTAATGATCTGGTCAGCACTTCTGGTTAATAAAGTAAGCCACGTGACTTGGACACGTGTACAGTGCTGATTGGAGATAATATACGAAGGGCTGGAGTAGGAAGTTGGTTGTTCAGTAAATTGGAAGTTTTTGGATGTTGCCATTACTGCAACATGTGGTTTTTAGCACTGCTGAAGTATTTTATATGGCAACACACAAATGGAAGTGACGTGATTGGCTATAATTCTGAATGGAGAATGACCCTAAAAGTAAATATAGCCAATTATGTTGGGAATTATGTTAATTTATACAGTATTTTATCGGTGTTACTAGCGTATTATGGCAAAAAAGTAGAAAAAGATAGTGTAATCTTTCCATTCTTTTCGTAAGAGGGGAAATCCTTTCTTTTAGATGTAGGGAAAAATACAGGAGAAATAATCAACTTCGGTGTCCAATTGTCCACTATCCGCAAATGCACCAAAATAGGTTTGGTGAGCTCTTGGACAGCTGCTTGACATTTTAGCTGGTTAGATTATCCTGAATTTGGGTCCTTTAAAAACAAAACAAGCGTGAAAATTTTGGTCCGAAACGTAACGATCTTGTACTTGATATTTTAGTCTATTATTTTTACTCCGCCATATTTTGCGGTCGGGTAGCAAGACAATTTAACTTTTCATAGCTACCCTCCCTCGAATACCCGCAAGGTAAAAGAGATTTTGTACATTTCCCCGGCTCTCAAATAATTTTTATTTATGAAAATAAGATTATGTAATCATTTTGAATTGCCACTGTATTTGATTATAAGGACAAATCGTACTACAGCTAAGCAATGTTACCCCAGTTAAACCGTTTGCAACAAAAAAAAATTAAGATGTTTCGCCAAGTAATGGTTCTTGGGGACTCTTTTTATTCCCTTTAAAAAAAAACCACGGGCTTCGAGGTGAAAGCATTGTACGAAAACGGGATTGTTAACATTATGATAATGATCTAAGAAATTGAGTTTGTAATAATAAAAAAAACAATATTTTTCAACTCCTTTTTCAGAGTTCGATTCGGTTAAAAAACTATCGTTGAACCAACTAAATATTCACGTATTTAATCTGTGACAATCGACTGCGATTCGGCCGTTTCTGTTCATCACAGTTCCCTTGTCTATGACAATAAAGGACGCCGGCGGCAATCGATCGGTAAACTTTAAATTTTAAACGTGGAACGGGTTATTGTTATGTTGCACAGTATGTCGCTGTCTTTATTGCGTTTATACATGAATATGGTTGTATGAAAGGAACAAAATGCAAAAAAAAATGTTTAGAACTATTACTAAAACAGCGAAACAATTTCTTTTATTACGAATTGTTTGTTCGTTTGTTCAAGTATAACAATTATTGGATATTTGATTTAAGTACCTAATTAGCTGTTTACGTGTTTTTATTTTATTCATTTCGGCTCCACAGCTCGTACCATAACATTTGTTATAAAATGCTATCCAGTAAAATAAGTACCTACACAAAATTGACATAAATATATTTTACAACACACCTGCTCATAACAGTGATATTATTTTACCGCAATTAAGCACGGAATGACACCTATTATAAAACTGTGACTTTTTCATTACTATTATTCACAAAAGTGAGTTATAGATTATTTTTTAAATTTTATAGGAAGTGTCTATAATTGTCTATGTTCTTAAAAAAGTTTTGATACAAAAAATAACGTGTTTAATAGTACGAATAAATTAATACGCCTATTGTATGGTCATTTGATGCATTTTCGTATTTAAATAAATAATTTCAACTTGTAATACTTGTGTAATAAACAAAATTTTCGCTCAAATTTAACTTTTTTTTTCTCTAAGTACAGAAAAAAAAACAGAGTAAAAAAAAGTTAAGTTCAAACCAAATTTTTTTTTAAATATGGTCGACCGCCATTGTTAAATGCGCGCGCATAGGAAAACGAATTAATTTGTAGTATTGTTTATTTAGTATTTGTAGTATTATTTTATTCGCAAGTGTGTTGTAAAACGTCGTATGGCACGTGTGAGCATGATGATTACCAACGTTGCTCACTTGTACCATAATGTACTATTTTATGAAAACAACAAAATACCAACATTGTCACGCACTCTTATTGCATAGATATGAATACTTAAATTGTGTGCTTATTACGAAAAAAAAGATCTTGAATTCGTTACGTCTCAAGTTCTTAAGACTCTTTCACATTCACAGTGAGCTGCCTAAACAAAATCCCGCCCTCGTCAAACATTCTACTGTAAAGGAGCTTATACAAAGAGCAGCGCTATCTGAATCACTTATAGCTCCATAAACTTGTTCTGTAAGCAAGCACCTGACTCTAAATGGGGCTTATTTTGCTTTACGACTCACCCCCTCCATTTTATTCGGTGACATCTAAGAAAATGTTTGGCATAATACAATTTCTAGAAATGTCTGCAAGCTACGCGTTTTTATCAGAATTTAGGGTACTTAATTTTGTGAGTTCAACAAATATAAAGTTGTTTTGTGTGGAAAATATTTGGTAGTGATGATATTTTTGAACAATGTATAATTTGAATAAGATTGGAAAAAGAGAAACGGTCTCGAACCCGCGACCTGTCTTAAAGAGCTACTGAGTCACGTCTTATGTGTTCTAAATTCTCCTATACAACCATCTTGGGACAATCCAAGATGATTGTATAGGATGAATAGATTTAAATAGCATACTAATTGATTTAAAAGTTCATGAAATTGTTTATTTAATAAATCTTAAGTTTTAAAAATAGGCTTGTGCTCGTAGGTGTGACATTTTGGAATAAACATTTGGGGTATTCAATGGTATATAATGTGTAAGGTTGGAATCATTTTAGTTGCTTTAATCGGATTATAATATTTGAGATTGTAGTAAGGTTTTCTAAAAAAAATCTAAAAAGTTACTTTTTTTAATCGTAAACAAATTAGATGTGGAATAAATAAAAAATGCTAGTATCAACGCCGCACATACAGGTATTTGCTCGATCTACGCGGCCAAAATTATTTTAATGCATAAATGGTATCTAAACAAGATAAATAAACAATAAAAATACTTATTTTTTTTAAATAATACTATATTTTACAAAAAACGCCTTAGTGGAGTACCTAGTATAGTAATATAGCTTTTTATAAGTTAATTCATCGCTTTCTGATGAATTTTCTATTATTGGATTGTATTCTGCAGACACAAACAGCCAAAGTTTCAGGCAAAAATGTTTTCGCTTTCCTTTTTTTTATATTTCGCATGCTACTTAGCAGAGTTCTGCTTAGTTCAGATCCTCTGCTAAGTACATACATGTGTAATGTATATACTTAGCAGAGGATCTGAACTGAGCAGAATCGGTTAATTATATCTTGATTGCAATTTGTCCTCGAACATTTTCTTGCTAAATCTTGATGGTAACAGCTGAAGTGTTTATTTCTAGCCACAGCTGCATCTCGGAAAGCTCTCCTACTAATAATGCCTTTTCAATTATGACTGCGCCATAATCGTTATCGTACACGATTCTTCTTGGCTTTTTGTAATGCACTATAACACGGAAAAAAAGCCTTATTGGTCTTTCTCATAATCTCGTACTGTCCTTGTGTCAAATCGGCTTCTATAAACATTTGCAAAGCCTGCATTGGTGTCAAGGAGGACTCCTCTTTACTGGGTCGCGTAAGCAAAAATGCCTTTATCTTTTCGGACATTTGATGCATCTTTGTTACCAGATCTACCCAGTTCCACTTTCGCAGCATGTATAAAAGTCTGCTTTTCAAAGTTAGAACCCAGTTCTTCAGTCTTTTGCCTTTTGCTCTGGCTCTTTTTGAGAAGTTTTATCAACAGGTATTCCAAAAGTGCCTTCCAGCCAAGACCGGTTGTATTTTATAAATTTATCTTGAGCTTTGGTTCACCTTTGTTTTATTTCAGATTGCAAATCATGAATTTGGTCGTTATTGTAACCTTCACATGACAAAAGTTTATCTTTTAAATAGTTTAATTTGGCATCTAAAGTAAGGAAATTTTCTTTCTTTATTAGATCAAATAAGTGTTGGCGTGTTACAACTCTTACTCCTGATGCATCTTCTGAACTTAAAACAAACAAATACAATGTAGAAAGTCACTAAAAGATATTTCCTATTTTAAACGATATTTAGCTGAATCTCTTCAATACCTCTAAACTGTATTTATCCGGACGTATCCGGAGATGATTTTCACTGTATTTACAAAGTAAAGGATCAGAGAATAACCTACAATAAAAATTATAGCCGGATCTAACCCGATACATAAACAAAAACACTAGCAAAGATTTTTTTTTGAAATAAGTTATGGTGTGAAAATGGGTTTTTTTATCACTACAAAAAAAATATAGCTTGTTAATTGATCATAATTTTATTTATGCATTTTATAAGTCTTTTACCTTGTCCATCAGAATCCATCACTTTCAATTCGTAGGAAGAACTTGAGAATTTAGAAACACACTTCGAAAGTTTGATGTTTAGAAAAGCACCAACATGAAATACGCACACTAAGTGAAACGGTCAAATTGCGACTGATGCCACAGAGGCGGGGTGTAAGGTAACAGGTAGATAAAGCATGGGTATTGTGCCAGGGTTCATATTCTGATCGTGGAACTAGTTTTTATGAATGTTATTGAATTTTTGATAATGGGACTTTTGGCCGCGTAGATCGAGCAAATACCTGTATGTGCGCCGTATTTACACAACTTTTTATTGCTTTATTTTTTCGTGCATTTACTTTTTAATTATTTTTTTTACTAAATTTAATTATCCTCAATCGAATAACTACACCATGACACCACTTAACAGACCTTTCTACTTACACCGAACAACAAGTATTTCACCCACACCCAGGGGGTAAGCAGAGACGAATTAACACCTACATTAACCAAATATGTTTACGATATCACGTACTTAATAAGGCGTCTCGCAGCGAGCCTATTGCTGTCTGCGGGGCACTTTTTGTAGTCGGTAAAGAGAATTTGCTTACAGAAAAACGTAACGACAATTTGCTTGGTTGGTAGTTGCCGCTGTGATACGAAATGGTTCGTGTAAATATTACAATAGGCATGAAATTATTATAATTATGTGTTGGCTAGTATAGTATCCAAACGTTACGGTAATGTCCAACATTGTGATAATCATTTTAATTTAGTTTTTAAACTTTTGCATAGCTTCTATCGCGGGCCTTGAGCGTGGAGACCAAATCCAGAAATTCCGTAACGAAAAAACCTAAGCTGACACTCCGAGCTCGCACGAGTCAAGCCGAGCTGCTGCGAAATCGGCCGATTTCGGAGCAGCTCGGCTCGATTCGTGCTAGCTCGGAGTGGGGGGATAATTGCATAAGTTGATAAAAAATGCTATGCAATAGCTTTACCGCGGCAGTCCCCGAGTACCACACGTCTTTTTTTTTATACCACTTAGGTCGCAGATCAATACACGGCTAACCTGATGGAAAGTGGTTACCGTGGCCTACGAACGAGTGTAACATCAGGGGAGTCACACTCGTGCTGCCGACCCTTCAAGAACAGAGAGATTCTGTGCCGTCAGCGAAGAAGACAAGCAAGACAAGCCTTTGGTCTTTCCACTGACAGCACAAAACCTCTCCAGTGAGCTCTGGCTACCCTACTCACCGCTAGAAACAACACGAGGTTATTATACCCACGGTATTCTGTAGGGCGGTGGTACTGCTCGATTAGGACGGAAATACTGTCGTGTCCCACCTCCTCCAATAGCCATAATAGTTGACTTTGTTATGGTTACATACTATTATTAATTCCATCAACTATACCTACTGATAAATTCATAGTTTGAGCTGTGCGCTTGTGGAATGCACCATTAGACAGACGGGCAAAACTAAGTTAAACATCCTCGAAACAATGGTGAAAAATTATTACCTATCATTCTGTACATAGAAAAGGCTCTGTCATGTTTTCTTGTCGTGTTTAGTAGGTACTAGCCTTTCGCCCGCGGCTCCGCCCGCGTACATCTCGGTTAACGCGACCTTTGCTCATATCTTCGGTTCTTCTCAACCGATTGGGAAGAAACAAACGTAAGATTTTAAGTCGGACCAAGCCCTTTCTAACAAAAAAAAAACCGCATCAAAATCCGTTCAGTAGTTTTTGCGTCCATCGCGAACAAACAGACAGGCAATTAAAAAAAAATAGTTTCGTGTTCAGTAAACGTAACGTATCCCAAGTATTTTTTTTAAATATCTCCAATGTACAGACAAGACCACTTTACAATTATATAATAGTATAGATAGATAGTTGTATATTTATTATTTTTAAACTATCGCGGTGTAAACTCATAATTTTATGATGTTGTATGGGCAAAATTTTACTTTTTGGTGCACATCACAGTTATCTATCTGTGTTACTAGATAGTAACACGTATGAACGGATTTATTTATTCTTTTTTTAATTTGTCCGGATTCTATGCCGGAAGGATCGGATGTTCCCAACCGATATGCAGTCTCCGTTAGAATCCTAAAAAGTCCAACCGCACCGCAACGAAAGATATTTAATACTGTTCAACATTTTCATTTCACTAAATGAATTCCGTATTGTGATTCCATTCAAGTTGCAAAGTTTAATCGAACTAATTGGATTTATTGTTTTTATTATAACAATGAGTTTGGATCCCGGTGGTGTCGAATAGGGCCACTTCATCTCTTCCTGTGGGTGTGGTAGAAGGCGGCTACGGGATAGGGGTGTTCTCTCTTCCTCTTAGCGTTAATTCCCAGTCGCATCCGAAGCTTTTTAGCTCGGAGTCTGGGGTCCGCTTTTTGTCAGTCTTAACTACGGATTTGGCTAGACCTCGATATTTTCTGTGAAGCGATTGCCATCTGACCTCCACATCCCAATGGTAACATCAGGCGATATCGAAGCTTTGCAGCTAGACTGTTGTTTTTGGATTTTTGAGGGCTCCAACTACCCGTAACGACTGCCATTGATGTTCTTATGGCAACCGGGACCGACGGCTTAACGTGCTCTCCGAGGCACGACCAGACCAATGCAAATACCCATATTTCATGAACACAAATATTTGCACTGAGCGGGGATCGAACCCACGCCTCCTGCGTAGCGGCCGCGTTCACTACCGCTACGCCACGGAGGCTGTCAGGGATAGGGGTGTTCTCTATTCGACAGTAAGCTTACAGTTCATGATAAAGTGCCCGTTTGATGGCAATAGGCTGCCTATAATGTCGAACCAAAAATGATAGATGGCGAAATTAGGGTGTTAATACACCTCTCCTCATACAATTTCAGGGGTTTATTATCTGGTCTTCGGTCCCAGTTCTATGCTTCCTGTATTCTGGAATATGAAATAGGACTTATTAAGCTCCGATATTCGAGACCCGAGACAAAATACTGATTGAATTATTAATTGACAGAAAATAAGAATTCTTAATAATTACCGTAATTAAGTCCTTATATAACATACATATACCCACGCATGTAAATCCCCGAAGGAGTAGGCAGAGATGTATTAACACCCACATTTCGTCAACTATGGTTTTTGGTCCCATGTAATAGGGACGTAATAGGGAATATTTTAGTACCTATTTTCATTAAATATCATAAGTGTTACCCACCACAATAGTGAAAGAATCCAAACTATGTGTAGGTACTATGTGAAAAAATGATTTAGCACTTACACAATATTTATAACCTAGCAACCCTAAACAGCCTTCATATAAATCCTACAAAGTACACGACGTAAATATGATTTATTCAACATATTTATTATTTACACTTGTACAATGCAGTTGAAACCCAAAGCTATCGTAAATCACGGCTAATGCCTGCAAAAACAGCAGGTCTGTAGGTAGGAATATTCTCGTTTAAGAGTTAAAAGTATACAAGGTTTAAAACAATAGGTAATGGCTGACTTGGCCGTAAAGGGTACGTGCGACTCGCACAATACTTAAAGCTATAATTGGCTCACAATTTTATATTTTAATACGCGCCATAAATTTCTGTTTACATTCTAAAATTTAATAGTTATGTTGGGTTTTTTAATACTGTAGAATATTTTTATGTATAATTTTTTTGAATTGGTAACACTGGATTTAAAAGTTAAATCCAGTTAAAATGAAAATTTGAGCTTGCATATATTACTGAAAATTGATGGGGTTCAAGAACTCAACCAATTTTCAGTGTACACGTGTGTGAATACACCATAATGAAAGAAATAAGTATCAAAAGTCCTATTATACTCGTACTCGTAGTTATATTTTACTAGCTGTCCCGGCGAACTTCGTACCGCCATATTTTTCCGGTTCCCGCTGCACCTATTTTCTCACCCTTTAAACCTTCCCTAGGCATCCACGAATATTTCAAGACTAAAATTAGCCAAATCGGTTCAGCCGTTCTTGAGTTATAAACTAACAACGAAAAGTGGCATTGATTTTTATATATTAGAAGAAAGATTAGTACGAGTTTAACGATGTTTTAAATGAAGACCTTAAAAAATATACAACGTAACTCTGTAGGTATTCTAGCTCGATGACGTCTTTATTTTTTATACAAAAGTTACTTCCCAAGTCGGTCACATTTACGTCCTATTACCTCGCAAATGTAAGTAAGAATGAGTACAACGATAGCTCCGGGGGTACCTACACACCCCAAAAAAGTTCAAGCGACAATAGAATCCCTTAATTAGCATAAACAAAATTGAAATAAGTGACATCTCTAACATATTACAAAGTCTTCAGCATAAAATTTTGGCGGGAAATTTTAAAATATTCATGGAAACATTGTGGTACGCAATTTGGAAAGGTAAGTAACTGTCTCTAGGTACTTGGTACATTATAACAACTCCCTCTGTTAATGAAAATGGGAGTCCGAAACGGGTTTATTTTCAACCCTCGTTGGATAAACCGCAGTGTACTGGTAGGGTAACCAACTAAAAGAAAAAGTTAGGACATGTCTCAGAGCCGCGAAAAGTTAAAAAGAATTGCGTAATTTTCTAACCGGATGACTAGGTGTTCAAAATAGTTCTTAATTTGATTTAAAGACAATGGTATTGTGTTGTAAATTGTATGTAGGCAGTTTAAAGCGGATTTCATCAATGATGAGAACCGAAATTCATTATAACTGCATTCTTACACTTTGTTTAATAAAATAATTTAGGAAAATTCGAGAACCGAGTTTAGATACATATTACGATTATTTTTTCATTGTTCAAATCTAGCCTTAAAGATATCCCCCAACCTTTTTTAATCATGAAGATATATTATGCTGAAAGCACTAAAGCTTTATTAAATGAGTGTTAAGGTGACGCTATCTATTTCCTAAAACCGTCAGAGCTTTGGTCTATATACATAATAATATATCAACTACTTACATCAGGCTCACATTCAACGTGATCATATTACTACTAAAACACCACCATTGTCTCGCGACCAATTATGTACAAAGAAACGGTAGAACGAGCCATTTCCTAATTTTCCCGGGAATCCGGCTAAACTCGGACGCGTGGTAACCCTACACTGAAACAAATATTAACACGTGTGCTGTGCCCTTTTGCGCCTACCCCCTTTTGTGGATAGACCATTGTTTAGATAGAACTTAGGGACTCTTGTCGGATTGTGTTTTTGTACTGCGGTATCGTTCCTAGTTATCTTTTGCAGTTATCGCTAGCTATCTTTGGAGCGGGTAACTAGGCTGTATTGGGTAGGCAGCGTAGTTTGTTTTTCTCTTAGAAGGTTGACAGTGGTGGTTCAGAGAAGCTTCCTATTTAGAAATTTTTGAGTGATTCTTCTAACTGATTAGCAACAAAAAATTAGGAAAAAATTTGTGATTTTTTTTTGTAATGCATACCTTTACATAAAATATGCACCATATGTAAGTACCTACCTATTGTTAAATGGCTACAACATTGTGAAGTCAGTATCAGATCGATTTGACGAACAAAGTACCTACTCATAATGATAATACCTTGATATTCCCCCCTTTCTGTTGACTGATTTTTATTATATTTAGCACCTCTGCCTACCCCTTCAGAGATATAGGCGTGAGTTTATGTTATGTTATCTTTAGTTCAGACCATAAATAATAAAATTTAAATTCAATAAAATAGTTTGATTTGCACTTAATATCTTGGTATTTAGATCCTTTTGAAATTTTGCAGTGAAGATAGTTTTGACCCTGACTGTATCTACATAAAGTTTTATGCATATCTTCACTTTATGAGTGGTAGTGAGTACAGTAGCTACAAAAATCTACATAAAATTGGTCCAGGTAAAAGGGGTAGGCCGAAGAAGTCCTGGCTTGACGTCGTGGAGGGTGATATGCGTGCTAATGGTCTCACTACCATGGACGCCCAAGATCGTGCGAAGTGGAGAAGGAAGAGCCGGAAGGCGGATCCTGAGCTACGAGGTCATCTTGGCCACGGATGCAATCAGGAGAATACGTCTATATGCAGATGATGATGATGAATCTACATAAAATTGTATGTTTGTGTCTTATAAATAGAAATAAAAACCAGGAAGTGTTTGCTAATCACCCCTCACCCTTTACGCATTTTACGAATGACCTCATAATACATTTCGTATCTGGCCAAAAAGAAACGCCTGTCCAATTTACACACAAAAGAAATATATTACAGAAACGTCAGATTCTAGGATAAGCCATACTTATAGCACTGTTCCAAATAAATATAGAAAAAAATATATAAATACGTCTGTCTGTCTAAATTGGGCACGTAATCCTAACAAGTTCAGACAAAGTCCTGTGGACAGGCCCGTCGTTATGCCCCGGAAAGGGTACTTGGAGGCACTTACAGTGAATTTAATATATTTGCCGATACTGTTTATTATGATGGTTTAATTCTAGATACGGCACTCAATAAATGACATCTAGGTGTATACTAGTCCAGATGTTTGAAAAAAAAAAAACTCTATCACGGTTCCTGGATGAGGCGGGAATTTTGAATTTCGAAGTTTTGATCGCGACGAGATGCTTGAAAAAAAATTGTATTCATGGATGGGGGCGGGAATTTTGAATTCAGAATTTGGAACACGACACAGAAACTAGATAAAGAATTAGTAATTAATTTTGGCATCTATCTGTATTAGGCATAACGTGCATTTTTCATCGTCGAGTCATTCGCGGTATCAATTATTTTTTCGTACAAGAAGACAAGTCTACACTTCATTGGGATTTGTACTTAACTAAAAAAGGCAAACCCTAAAGTTTTTTTTTTTACATTTCTTATTTAAACACTCAGTATATTAATTTTTTTTTAAACTCAGTTTCAAAATAAAATGCGACTAAAAACCGAAATCGAACCACTAGTTTGAGCAGTAGTTCGTTTGCCTAAATACCTATAGGTACTATTATGTTTGTGTAAAAAGACACATCGATATTGTTCACCTTTAGTCAAGTACAGTCAGCGTCAAATTGATCTGGACTGGCAGGGTGCTCAAAAAGATCTTAATACCATGTCATTATCGTTGGTGAAGAAGTCATTGTTTAAGACATGTTACATTAAACTATGTAACACTAGTACAACTACTTTAATAAAAGCATATTAAAAAGATTAAAAAATCACTTCACACCGTGAAAGCGCAATAGATATGAAGGATACACGGAACGGTGAGCATTCACGATGCCTATCTTGTAATGAAATATGACTGCTTAATAATATGCTGTTAATATTTAATGATACTCTTAAATATCAGTTTTACATGGCTGATTTCAAGCGTCAAAGGTTCCACCGGTTCCAAATGGATTTGAGCTCATGGATGAGGTGTTGAGTTAAGTGGTCATGTCACAGGTGTTGGAATGGTACCTCCGGTGTCGCCAATGGACATAATATCGCATAATTTAAAACGGTTTTTATAGTGCGGAAACCGTGGGAGGTATGCCTAGGGGCATACCTCCGACGGTGGTTATGTCAGACTCGAAGCGACTAAAATCGCTCGCTGTCTAGGGTTATCAGTTGCCAATGGTGAGTTTGCTTCTGGTATACCTATTCCTCACGCCCCGGCTCACCCATGGCCATCGAGGTGACTCCCTCGAGAGTGTCCGGATGCCTGAAGCGCTGGAATTATGGCAGTTGATGCCTTTTATGTTGTAAGCAACACCTAAAGAACAATTTTGGATCTTTAACTCTTCATAAAATTTTCAAGAGTGCAGCAAGCGTTCAATGCAGCTCAAAAATTTCAAGTTACACATTATTTCCTCATAAAAAATCATATTCGTGTGTATCATGCATAACGTATTTAATTCACAAGTTCAATTTAATATAAAAATTCTACCAACAAGGAAAATAATACTGCAATCATTGTTTGCCCATGGTCCTATCCAGTTGGCGGACATCCATGATCATGACAGATTATGGGGCGAGTGAGGCGATAAATTTCAAAATAAATTCCATACAGAATCCACCACTTATTGACGGGACCCCCGTTTATTAATTTAGGTCTATATTTAATGCAAAGCGTTTATACATTTTGTACATTTTTTAATTATATGTAGGTAATGTCGGTGGGGTGGATTTTTGTTCCGCGTTCGGTGAACTAAAGTGTTTTTAAAACATTTTTGTGTAGGTAATCTTATTATATGTGTAAATGGTTCGTTTAGCGTATAATTTAGGGGTGGTCAGTGGGAAGGAAGAGGGTCATATTTTGTGAAAAAAAAAAACCCTAAAGATTTTTTTAAATTTTGTAAGTGTGTAAAATGTTTGAAGGTATAATGTCAATTACAATGAGGGTGTACTGGTGACTAAATATCATTGTGTTCGGCTTAAGAATCGAACCCATGATACAGTACAGTTAGCGAAATAACAGTCAACTCATTTTGGTTTCAATTTAACGGAATTAAGTAAAGTAAAAGTAAAAACGTCTTTATTGTACACCATATGAAACAATACAGCATAGAGATCAAAGTTATGTGGTAAGTACAGATGGCGGCCTTATCGCTCTGTGGCAATTTTTTACAGGCAACCTTAGGATGGATGAAAAAATAGGAGAAGAATGTTTTCGGGTAGTTTGGTGTACATAGAGAATATATAAAGAATGAGAACAATAATAATGAAAAAGAAGACACAAACATAATAGCTACCTGAGTAGGTATAGGTATTTAAACAAACAAACATACATACCTACTATAAATATAACAGAAAATGTCGTAATATATTAATACACACATAAATATACTACCAAGAAAGGTATAATCCTTTTCTTCTACATTTATCAGAGAGAAAGGTAGTACTCCTTGACTAACCTTTTGAATACAGGCAGGGACTGAGCACGCTTGGCGGTTACTGCCAGAGCATTCCACAACCGAGCGGCTTGAACCGAAAAGGATTTGTCGGCAAAAATAGTGGAATGGCTTGGCATTTTCAATCTTAGATTCTCTGATGATCTCAAAACCCTCGAGTGAGTGTTATGCAGGAATTCAAAACGCTGTATAGTACAATTTATAGTACAGTTGTAATTATTTGTATTGTAATTATTACACTGTATAGTAAAGTTTTGATAGTCAATATACATTGAAAGAAAAGAAAGAAAGAAAAAAGTTTTCCATCTCCATCATAATATAATAATATCACCGGATCATAATATTGCGATTCAATATTATGATCCGGTGTCAATATAGGTACTAATGGCGTTCGTATATAGATAATATCAATAGGATCGCGGAGATCACGATACATATCGAGAAGATTGCAATATATACTTACAGTCTAAATCCTATCCTACCTGAATGTTCCAGTATTCATTTTCTCCCCAATCAACAACAATCAGAAACGGTAATCGACAATACCAGCGACAAAAATCAAACGTAACCATGAATACACTTAGCGACAAAATATTCCATCACACCTGCTCAAATGACAAGCTGTTCGTATTCCAATAAAAGTGAGATCCTCCGATATTACCAATATAACATTGAGCCAATATTTGTGAAAGACGAAATCACGGGTATAAGACGCTGGGCGGGGCTTGCGGGGCTTGTCAGGCTCGCGGGGCTTGCGGGGCTGAAAGGTTTACCACGAGTAAAGGTGTAATTTCGGAGGTTAGACTGTTGTAAGAGGCGTTTGACATTATGCGTCGCTTTTGCATAAGGGTTCGTCGTCAAAGGATGGATTTCGAAGGATCAATAGTATTCTAAAATAATTTTAATAAATTATTCCGGAAGATATTCTCGTATATCTGTTAGACGATTTTGGAAGGGTTCGATTACGGGCGTTGATTAAAATGAAACTTTATAAATGCTTTTGTTGTAATTAAAACTGAATGAATTGTAATGGGAGGTTGTATGTTGGGGTAAAATGGGGGTGTTGGGGTAAAAAGGTAACTTGGCCCAAGTTACCTTCACTTGCAAGCCGGGAAATCTTCACGAACGAGGCTTTAGCTTTGGCTTCCCTCTTTGAGTGCTTATACTTTTGATCGATGGTATTTGGAAGAACACATATTCAATACGCACATGTAGTTTTCCGCAACATTTTATTATCAAACCTAACCAGTTTCGCCTTACGCCATTCTCAAAGGCTTCTCTCTCGGAGTTAAGGATTCAGGTGGCAGAGGCTTCAATGAAAACCAAATGGAGGGGAGTAGGATAGCGAATTCCAAGCCTCAAAATGCAAGCTTTGGATGCAACAAGAATTGACACTTAGATTAAAAAGGTTTATATACCACATTAACCATGAATAACAATGGTGACAAGTTTACCACCTTCAAAAATAATAGCAATAAAAAAGCACCTCCATGTGTGTACGATGGACAAGTGAGAATTGTGCTGATCAACTCGACGGATTAAAAGTAAAATCAGTGCGTGAGCGAGGGCTCGAATCTCATCTCGAACGGGAGGGGGCATATTATCACGTAACAAATTGGTTTCTGCTACCTTTGTTCGGGCAGGCCCTTGGTGAAACGAATGGAGGTAGCGATAGCAAAACAATATTTAAAGATCTTCTGCAAAATCTCGAGTTTTTATCCTGTATTCATGTACTCAGTCCTGTTGGCAAAGGTGTATTGATATCTCGCTGACTACGATTTTCGGTAACACGTCCTAATAGGAGGCGAATCTATTGTCTATTCTATTGCACTTCGTCATGCATTGTATATTAAATTATAGGAATTTTTAGGGGGATAGGATTTTTAAGTTTATTTTACACAAAACTTGCTGTGATTTTTTTCTTTTAGATTGTAGAGAAATTATTATTTTAAATCAGTATTACTATAAAAACGTACTAAAAGCCACCTAAATGTGATCACTGGCTGGATGGAATGTGGCTCAGTTTAAATTAAGAAAAAAAAAATGCCGCCATTTTCTGTGTAATTTTCCTTGTAAAAGTTTATGTTTGTCTCATAATCATAAAATGACCTTCATCTAGTGATGAAAATGAAACTCATATTCTCGAACGCGAAAAGACTCCTGAGTCTTTTCGCGCTAAAGCGGTAGCTATTACTGATAATTTGCTGCTTCTTTTGTGTACTATCCATAACAAAATGTAATTCATAATCACAGAGTAATCGTTTTCTCGTAGTCAATGGTGAAAAGTTGAGTACCTAACACGTGAAAAAAGAATTCATCTCGGCTCTTGTATCCCTCGATCCACTCAGGTTTCTCTCTAGAACCCCTCGCTACGCTCGGGATTCTACCGGAGAAACCTTCACTCCTCTCGGGATACAACTTGGTGCCTCGAAAAGAATTCACCTTTTTTTCACTTGTTGGGTAATCTACTATTTTTTTATACAATAACACTTAACTTACTACAGAACACTGGTTGACGTGTAAATATTCTTCAGAACACCAAATCGTTTTGAACATACCTGTAACAAAAAAAATATATTTTTTAACAAAAATTACCCAAAAAAATATGTTGTTACACAAGGATTCTGTACAAAAAACCTTATTATGCTAGCCGTACTATTATCAATTCTTCGTCTACTAAGCAAGGAAGAGAAAAATAATCTTTTGTGAACAGTTCGAGTGTAATACCCATTGAGACGCGTTACAGGATAAATATACTTTTTTTGTACACCGTATTCTTTAAATCTTAGCGTGCGACTGGGAGCGTTGAACAGTTGTGGGTAACGGAGAGGACAGTGTTACATAAACATGTTTGGTCTGAGTATGTTTTTTATACTGATGAGGTAGCAAGCAAGTATACAGCGTATATGATATTAAGCAGTTATCGATTAACCATCGTCATTATTGCATTTGACATGGTTACATGTAACGTTTGTATTTTGAAGTCTAGTTTTTTATCTTGATTTAGCTGACCTTGGCTTTTAGGAGAGCGACTGAGTGACTGTCCACTGAACCGAGAATAGCAGGTAAAGTTGGCTTGTGCCTCTATGATATCAGCCACCTGCTGAAGAAAAACAATGCCTCTATTAGAAGTCATCTGTAGTTGAATAAAATTTTGAAGCATTTATTATGATAACTAGTGCTAAAGATAACTAACTGATTTGTGGTTAGAGCATTTCCCCTGTAAGGGAAATATCGTGGGTTCGAGTCTCGCCCGAGGTAATTCTCTTTTCTCTTTCTTCATCGATTTACATTTATAGTGCTGCAGTGTTTTTTAGCCCATAGCATTCCATCAGATAGATTGATTGTTAGCCACCTTAGTAGCATAAAATCATTCCTAAACTACATTATTCTTTCCCACCACGCTATTACTAAATCTTTAAAAAACGCTACTACTAAAAGCTACCTAATATCACACACCATACAATGTATTCCTATCTAGTTAACAAGTTGTTGATACATCCATTTTTATATACACGGATCACACAGTAAAGCCATCAGAAAAACAATCAATGGCAATCCATCTAACCAGATTAGTTACGCAATCTATCTGTTACAGATAAAAAAAGACTCTAAAAAGACTTTCAAAAAAGACTCTCACAAAAGCCCCGTAAAAGTCATATTAACACTAAACTACCTATACCTACTCGTCTATTTACTCATTCCAAATAAGTAGTCTGACAAAGCTTTGTACCCTCAATTGGTTCCCATTCCGTCGGGATCGGCTTGAACAAATAAATCAGCCGTTCACTCACTCACTCATTCGTTCATTCATTCACGGATTAGTGGCTCGTGTACGGTGACCTGTTACGGTGTTTTATTTTTAAATTAGCATTAGTTTAGTTGCCCTTTTAGTTGGTTAGGTACAATTTTATTTCGTTCGCGCTACGATTTCTGTTCGTTTAATAGTCAAGGAACGTATGGAATCGTGTGGAACTGTATTAGCTGGCAACAAATATTTTATAAACAAGAATATTCTACAACATTTGAAACAACGTTATCTAGATTCAAAATAAGTACCTATAGCTTAACTAGCTTGTAAGATGGGTTTTAGAATACGATAGACATACTTGGCTATATTTTTAGTAAGAATTTTTAAGATATGATGTTTTATACTGATATCTGTATTATCTTTGAAGGGGTAGGCAGATGTGTATAATAAACATTTTTTTTTGTATAGAATAGATTGTTAATCTCGGAAGAATATTCAGAGATATTACAAGAGACCTTACCGTACAACACTCAGTATAAATCCAAGGATAGTTAGGTACACTTAAAAATGCATTTTACTGCGAATTCTTTAAATTTTCTAGTTGCATTTTAAAAGTAATGTACCATAAACTACACTTCGTACCACTTTATGTAAATTTACTGGTCTAAAGAATTAAATGAGGGCGATAAAAACCTTGCTGAGATTCATGTTGGTAAAAACTTTGTTTTCAGCGTGTTTACTTAGGTAGGTACAAAAGGAAATTATTACACTGAATACAGATTTAGAATAAGCTAGGTATACTCGTATACTGCAAGTCCTAAGCTCTGACTCCCTCTGTGGCGTAGCGGTAGTGAACGCGGCCGCTACGCAGGAGGCGCGGGTTCTATCCCCGCTCAGTGTAAATATTTGTGTGCATGAATATGAATATTTGCATTGGTCTGGGTGTTTCTATGTATAATATGTATGTATTTACGAAAAAAAAAAGTATCTAAGTATGTTTATCCGCATTCTAGAACCTATAACACAAGCTAGCTAAGCTATGCTTACTTTGGGTCTAGATAGCGTTGTGTAGAATGTCCTACAATATTTATTTATATTTATTTAAGCTGTCGCCAAACAGGTGAACCCACTCGCCAATATTGGTTTTAGCCGGTTCAAACCCCGCTAACTGGCGGGGTGTTCCGTGGGGGTTATCGCACGAAACAGGCACTAATTTAGAACCTACGTAATCTGAAAAAATCCTTTAGCCACATTAACTTCTAAAATCAATCATACTATAACTGAATTTTGGTTAACATTTCATACGTAACGATAGTAATTAAATACTACTGAATGTCTATAGCTCTTTGTTCGCCAAAAGTTTATTTTATTCAACTTTTCGTTTCACTTATGTTATGAACCTAGGTATATCATGACATTCCTGTTAACATTATTGTATATTCGTTTCACCATCGCAAGGTGTAATCAATTGACAGGTTGAGTACAAAAAAAGACGTATAACAAAAAAAAAATCACGCAATACCGAATAATACCGAGTATTCGAGCCATCTCTACCCACAATATTGCGTTCGAAATTCAAGATAAATCATTGGACAGAGACAGGATCTAACACACCGCTGCTCTTGGGTCCCCAAAGACGAGAACTTCCTGTCGTTTGTGTTGTGTCGATTGAGCCCTGAGGACTGCTATGTTAGATGTACAACAAATACGAACTAACTACAAGAAAAAGGCTAACTTTCTGTCGGTAAGGATTGCTGGGTAAAAGTTTTTTGTTTCGGTATAACAGGTATTCTATATAAGCGAGTGTTTTTAGAAGAAATGGTTACTTAAAAAGGTCATTAACGTAGTATCAGCTATGCTAGAAAAAGAGTGTCATTAATTTGTTTTTTTTTTCTTCTGTTTATAAGCTAATAGCTATTTCTAAGCCCAGTAAATAAATCGTTACAGATATTTAAGTGTGAAAAGGGAATAACAGATAGGCACTAGTACCAATTATTTGTATTCGTTGTTCAACTACGAGTATGATTGTCACTAGTATTTTAGCATACAGTAGGTATCCGGCCACAGTCAAATTATGTAAATTGTACTTTTCTGTAAAAGTACCTGTTGAAAGTGAGACTATTCCCATCCGCGTTCCCACTACTATAACTCCTGTACACCTACAAAACATCTAATGACCACTCAGAAAGTCTCAAGTTTCAACTCTCTCAGGTCAATATTAAACTGTCTTGCACCGAAACTAATCAGAAGTAAATAGAAGGAATTAATAATATATAGATCAATCCACTTCTGTCCTTAGCAATGCCTTGATGCTCAGTACGAGTGAACATAGTGCTGAATTAAATACTTCACACGTACATCGCACACGACAAGAAACAAAACGGCAAACTACCAATGAAAGAATAGGTAGAATATAAGAAATAGTATTTTGACTTTAATAGCGTGCAATAGAGCTTCTTACAGAACCACTCTATTTGTCGCAAGACGGTTAAGTTCTAGAATGCAACGTCCGTCTCTCGACCTCGACAACCCAACAACGTCTAAAGCATTCATGTTTAAACAACGCAAGTCTGAATGACCGCACTTACCCCGGTCACTTCCACCGGGGCGTACGGAATCATTCACCCGGTCCCGTTCACAGTTCACTCATTCGTTCGTTCACTTTGATGTTGAGCTTTCAACGCACTTTACGCTTAGTGCACATTGTTATAAGCAGAAATTACTTTTACTTTACAAAGTCGGTATAAATAGAGACAATGGGGCAGTGGACATTGCTGGACACTTGTGTGTAGGTAAATGGTTATTTTACTGTAACTGAATTGTACATACATATACTCACGCCTATTTTTCACTGGGGTGGGCAGAAACATCAGTTTGCCATTGCTTCTATCTTTACTTAACTAAATTGTGTGAAAACTCATGATTCTTCGATAACTATTTTGGGAATGACGTTCAATGTGGATTTCGTAATAAATATTGGATATCAGTATTTTAATATTTATAACAAAATGGCGGTAGTGGACAATTCACAGATGAAATTGTATCGACATATTTCAGCATTAATAAAACGATGACGTCAAAAATATAGTCTCCGCAGAGCTAGTAAAATATAACATTATATAAAAATTACCTTAAACTCAAACTCGAAATACAATTTGTAATCTTGATGCCAATTAAACAGAATAAATACAAATACAAATTAATAATACAATCGTGACATTAATTCGCGTGTGTAGCCACTGAACTGCGAATGTAAAGGAAACTATTATTTATAACGTTTAGTCTTTGACATTTGTACAAACGAACTTACACTGGCTCTTATCGTTAACTAATTTGTTTTTAAAACTGTAACGTACATGAAATGACATGTAATTAGTTATATTTCAGTTATTTTATTTAAGACTGGCTGTTGCCCGCGACTTGTCTCGCGTGGTTGTTGGTTATCGCGACCGAATATAGCCTACTAGCTTTTGCCCGCGGCTCCGCCCGCGTGGATGTCGGTTATCGCGACCAAACATAGCCTATGTCCTTTCTCAAGGTCTAATCTACCCCTATACCAAATTTCATCAAAATCGGTTCAGTGGTTTAGGTGTGAAAGCGTGACAGACAGACAGACAGACAGACAGACAGAGTTACTTTCACATTTATAATATTATATTATAATATATTATAATATTATATAGTAGGGATGTCCTTTTCCAAAGTCTAATCTAACTCTGTACAAAATATCATTATAATCGGTTCAGTGGTTTACGCGTGAAAGCGTGACAAACAGAAAAACAGCTACTTTTGCACTTTTTTGTGCCACTTAGGTCGCAGACAAGCACACGGCCCGCCTGTTGGAAAGTGGTTACCATGGCCTATAGACGAGTGCAACACCAGGGGAGTCACACTCGTGCTGTTGACCCTTTAATTATAATATTAAGTCATGGAACATTAAAACTCCTTTCATTATAAGTCATTGATAACCTATAATGAAAGGGTTTTTAAACCTATAGGCTACGTTACCCATTTTCCATAAAATCGACCGTGTGCTTGTCTGCCACCTGAGTGGTAAAAAACTAAAATCAGGTGTCTCATCCCTACTAATATTATAAATGCGAAAGTAACTCTGTCTGTCTGCCTGTCTGTCTGTCTCACTTTTACGACTAAACCGCTGAACCGATTTTGATGAAATTTGGTATAGAGGTAGATTAGACCTTGGGAAAGGACATAGGCTATGTTTGGTCGCGATAACCGACATCCACGCGGGCGGAGCCACGGGCAAAAGCTAGTATAAAATATTTTCGCCTCAAAAATCATTTTAATGATTTATTCCTGTTTCGCCCCGTTTCCCCCCGTTCCGTATTCCGTAACGCGGGAGCAAAATACAATTAACGGACACGAACAAAACTACTTACGTACAGACATGACACGCAAATAGTTGTTTTATAGGAGGGGTTGGATCCGCAGTTGTTGGGGTGAAAATTTTACACACATATGTACAAACATAATGTGTTAAGTTGACCTTACAACCGAGTAGTCCAGGGTTCGGTTTCTGGCCATTACACTATCGACGGCGACGTGAAGTCATTTTTAACACCACCAATTTAGCTTATTCTAGAGTTGTTATGCTTATCTTTACTGACGGCACAGAATCTTCTGTAGGTCGGCAGCACGAGTGTGACTCCTCGGGTATGCACTCGTTCCATAGGCCACGGTAACCACTTTCCATTAGGTGAGCCGTATGCTTGTTTGCTAACTAAGTGGGATAAAAAAGTTACTTATTCAGGAAAATTAGGTTTTTTCGAGGTTATAAAGGGAATAGTATAATGTACCATTTCATTTCTATCATTCCCATAAAAGCTAACCCATTATATATTACGAGTATTACTCCAACAAATCACTCATTTGTAACCGAATTACATTACCTAATACCGCCTTCAAACAATTAAGCACTAAATCTTTTGATTATCACGACAAGACACCGACACGATCCCGTCAAACCGTTAGTTTAAATAGCCTTCGAACATACAGTCACAAATCACACGTTCACCGCACAGTGGTTAAAATCTCGAAACGCCCGGGACAAAATTACAAGTTATAAATTATACAATTATTCTCTAAAACCAAGTACACTGTTCTGCCTCGGGAGCCCCATAAAAAACTGTTCACAATAGCCTATAAATATTTTACAAGTAATTATAATGAAAAATTGCTACAACAAAAACACTAAACGTTTCCGGATGGAATTTTGAGTATAAATTAAATCGTTATTTTGAAGAGGTTTGAATTTGAATCAATTTGTAATTGGGTATTGTTGGGCAAGTGATTTAAGTTGTCGGGTCCCGATATCGGAGACGTATAAAATAATGGGCGGAAACATGATTTGAAATGGATTTCTTGGTTTCATAAAGCTTTTGTGATTACTTTGTACAAACGATTGAAATATGTGAGACGCTGTGTTTTTATTCTATGGAGATTTATACAAACAATAGTCAATAAATAGTTATAGTTTTATTTGGTAGGTAATTTATTCACACCAGTCACCATAAAGCCAGATGGACGGAAGACCTTAAAAAGGCGAATGGATAGACTGGATGCGGAAGTCTGAGGACTGAATTCTATTGGCGCAGATTAGGTGATGCCTATGGCAAGGATTAGATCGTCAATATATTGTGGCAATCGTGATTCGTACCTATATTGACTAGACCGCGCTATCTACTTTCTAAGCCCAGTAATGGACTGCAGTAGACTAAATTAATCAAACGATATCGAATAATACCTATAAACATTGAAGACAAACAAGAATAAAACTGTAATGTATCTGGTCTGACCGGTAATTAACGTAAATTTTTTATTCAATATTTACATACTATAGTTTTGTTTTTGCCAATTCAAATTATTGTAATTGATTTTATACGGCACAATCAAAGTTAATAAAATATATGTGTAATTACATAGTATTGGTTAATGAAGTAATAAATGTATACAACCGGCAATCGTGTATCGAAATTCGATTTGAACGAAGCATTAGGTTGACATTAGACATCATTATCCAACTTGATTGATAGATTTCGCTAGTAACATGTAACTTTACGAACTACCTGACATTTAACTGTGATTTATTATCATTTGGAAACCTTATATTCCGTATGTTATATTTACAAATGTACGAATACACGCCCTATGACCAATGACATATATTCATACTATAGGACTGGATATACAGCCCAGACTCAGTTTCAGATGCATGGCTCGAGTCGAGAATAGTGCCCGGAATACGGCAATAGGCTCACCCCCTATAACGTGGGACTTAATGCAATGGTTGGTGAAATGTGAGCGTTAATTCACCTCTGCCTAACCCTCCGGGGATAAAGGCGTGATTGTATGTATGTAAGACTGGCTACATGCACCTTTTTCAGTTATGGCGATCTACTAACTAACCAATAACTATTTGTAGTGGACATCAGTTGTCAAAATTCATTCATTCTAATCTCTGCAACCCGATTAGCCTAACCTTGGATAACCTAACCTAAGCGTGATACAATTTTAATTCTAAACAACTTCTGAATTCAAGTAGAATTCAAATAGAATATTACCTATGCATAAAAGTCAGAAGTGATTTTATTTTTATTTAAAAACCTTATATTCTGTCTGTAATATTCACAAAGCAAACGCATAAATACACGCTCCATCACACATATACCATGTCAATTTCGAATCAAAATAAAATATAATACAGTTTATTCCGCCGTTTGGCTCACTGTCCAAGAATAATGCAGCATTGTTCCACCTGCACTATAAAATAATGTCAGATGAGACGGCGTATGTTAGCGGACGTCATCGTAACTTGGCGGGGCTATCGATAATAAATCGAGATTTCACTATTGAGACTATTTCTATTCGATTGTTTAGGATTATTGACTTTTTGAAGTCGGATTTTCTGTTTATGGATTTTATTTACGATTTATAGTCTGTGGAATGGTTTAACTTGTGACATGTGCGAGAGAGAATGCGGTTGTAGTTTTTAATGAGTGAGAGCTGGATGCAAAAGGATAGTTGCTTGTTAGGTAAAATTACAATTCCGATTGTTAAAATGGTAACAAGTACGAAACTAGCTGTTGTCACCGGCTTAGAATGCATTAAAGACTGATCACAACCTATTCCCAGTATAAGCCTTTGTGCTATTCCATATAATCAACCTCTGTGCCAAATTACATTCAAATCCGTTCTACCGTTAGTGTATTTAAGCAAAAAGACCCATCCTCACACTTTCACATTTATAAAATTTGTAGACTTCAATTATTTTCGTAGGTATATCGTAGGCCTATACACAATCTAAACCTAACCTATTAGCACCTAATACCTAACCTCAGTACCAATCACAACATTACTCGTCTAACACTAAACTGCTCATGCGAATCCAACCCGTCTTCATCGGATCAATCCACACCTTGGAATTAAGCTAGCATACAAACCGTCAAAATCAAGACCGTCTCGATTCTCCCCATAATCCGTACTAGATGCTATACTCCTCAACAGCGCCGTATTCCACGTCTAATTGATGCAATTGGCTGAACATGTGGAGAGCGATAGGAGTAATTAATACGATGGAGCCCTGTTGCTGGATGACGTCATCTCTGAACACAATATGGGCTATATGTGGTATACTGTTGAATGGATCTTTTGTGTAGGTTACAATAATTCATTAGGCAGCAAAGGGGTTGATTATAACTATCAAAATGTAGCTAATATTGTTATTATGGTTCCGTACTCTATTGATTTAGTCTAAAAAAAATCTGTTTCTAAAATTCGCATCTATAAGCGTATATTAACATAGGCTTTACTGTTTGGTCTATGAAGTGTCCCCAAGATCACAAATGTAAATTTGAGTCAATAAACTTTTATTTCATTTTTTTTTTCTTTTTTGCTAACTTTTTTTTAAAAATGATATAAGTAAAACAGCTCAAATTTTGAGTGTAACCATCAATAGTAGGTATTTTTTTTGTATTCCATCAAATTAAACAACATTACGCCCCTCAAATAGATTTGCCAAAAAGTATTTAAAAAATACACTACATCTTCTACAGTAGGTATAAAGCTATAAGCATTCAGCATTACATTCATTATCTCACTTATCTTACATGTAAAAACGTTAGTAATAAATTAAATTAAAACAATTAGATTCTTATCTTAAGAATTACTTAGTTCGCGCTTAATTCTTACATAATGTTCGCTGTGAAAAAACCGCTATATTTTTTCTATGTACCTACCTATTGTATAATTACATAGATACTTAAAATATTTAGAATGAAGGTTATTTTTGCAAGGTTAGTACAATCTATGCACATACAAAAACATGACTGTAGTACAGCTCATCATCGTTCGAGCGCCAATGTCAGGTACATCTAAAGCTTGCTTTAGTTAGAGCCCAGGGTCCATCATAGAATGACGCTAGGTTCGCTAGAGCGCCATCACAAGAGAGTATCGTGATGTTAAAACATTGATACTTTAAGTTGATGTTAAGTGAGAGAATAAGAATTTCTTCGGTTGAACCATTTACCGCCTTTAGGTAGTAAATGTTTACCACCACGGTCCTACTAATAGTCTATGGGAAGGACTGTGGCGGTAAAATTGCACCAATAGATTTATCGCCTCGAAAAATTGTTATGACGTAACACGGTCTATCGTATCAAAAACTTTGAAATAGCTATGACGTCACACGGGCAATATTTTTCACGAATGTCCCGCGATTCTATCGTTCAGAATTCAAATTCCAAATTTAAAAATAAAACAAGAGTTGTGTTCCAATCGATAAACGGTAAATATTGAGTTTATATTTCGAACGGCACTTTCAAGCTCTGGAGCCAAATTGAACCCAGAAATTCCTTTGCGTGTCCAAAGCGTTGATAATCGATTACAACAAATTGTGCTAAGTTTTATCGCTGTGCATAATCGATATGAGTTCTCTGCCATCGCCAGTTTGTTTATGAGTTCGGTTTGTGTTTGGCGAAGTTGGAGTTGGTCCCTTGTGAACAGAATACGTGTCAATGATCTCTGATATATTATAAAAATTCGTATTTGGTATTCAGTGATAATTTTCTTTAAAGCATTGTCTATTTCTCTCTCTTAAACAATCAAAATGAGTCGGTACATAGGAATAGTTACAACAAAAAGTGTCTTTAATTATTATTGTGAATAGTAGTTCTAATTAGACTACTATATAATAAATCTATATAAACAGTACAAAAAAACCCATTGCCTACTTTCAACTACTAATTAAAACTCACGGAAATTACATTTTTGGTCACAACAAAATTAATTAAAGCCCTTGAATATTCATAATAAGAACAATCAGATTACCAATACCAACAAAATTAATAAAACACATACTGTTTCATGTTCAAAGGTTATTAAAATATATAATAGTAAATCTCTTACACATACATAAAAAAGAAACTACAAAGTATTTATTAATAAAACTAATTTCATCATTCTTAATTCGCAAAAAGGAACAACTCAAATAAATTTGCAATGAAACAGTTTATAACACAAATTATCGCAAGCGTAAAATGCACGATTTTCGACCTAAAACATAAAAAAATCAACCCCACGAGTAAATAGCAGAAAGGCGTTCTCCAGTCCTCCACATGTGCTCACGTCTCTCATAACGTGGAGAAATGGCTCTTCTCACGTCTTTTCTCTAGCTACTCAGGTTAATTAAAAGTAAGTGCACGACTTTTTAAAGAATTTATTAAACGGCACTGTTGTAAGTTTACTTGCCAGGGGAATGTAGGTTTCTTGTACAAAGCCTCGTATAAATTAAAAATGTACGTTTAAAACGGTGTTGGTTCCCGGTGAAGGAGAATAGGGCCACCCAATCTTCCTGTGGGTATCGTAGAAGGTAATTAAGGTATAGAATTGGTTTCCATCCGACAATAAACAAACATCCCATAACAAAATGCCCGCTTGGCGGCAATAGGGTCGCTCGAGGGTCTGAAAATCATACCTCGTCTACCTCTACGGGGATATACTGGTTCGAATATACATAATAGGTATGTTTGAAAAGATTCTGAATTTAAATCATGCTATTAAAAAAAAATATTGTGATTCTATTGTTCTGTATTCAAAAAATAGTTTTTTTTTTCTGCTTTGTATAGGTCGGCTATGTCATGTAAAACCAGGTATGATAAACGACTCGATAACCCTTAGCCCCCAATTTCTCTTGTAACAAAAGCGCTTTCTCACATATTTTTGAAACCCGAGTAAAATCTATTCAAGTATAAAGGTGCGAAACTCCATTAATGTAACACTGTAAGGCTGTTTTATTCAATTCATCGAGGGCAACACCTCGCTAGTCTAATCCCGTTCGTAATTAATTCTCAACCCTCGCAAATATAAATACACCATGTGACCGAAAATGCGTTTGGACACCGTTTTTGTCGATCGAATTTTGTCACGTATATCGTAAAACTCCGCTTGACAAACGCCTCAGCTCCGCTAATTAAGCCTGTAATTGCGCTATTACGCTTTTATGTTCAAATTTTATGACTGACCGAGTTGTGGCCTGAGCAGTACCTCCACCTTATTGTTAAGATGCGAGGGCTTTGTGAGAATTTTGAACACTGCAGTTATTATGGTAGGTTTATTAAAGGCGCCTTTGAATAATCCGTCTGAAAATGTTTACGGTCTAAATGACAACTCAATAAAATTCTATTCAACCAGTACGCGTATAACATAAACAGTTATTCGTATGAAGTAACATTCAAGTGGATATTATGTTTTGCACTTTTCATAGAAGCTCAATAATAAATAAAACGAAACTTCCAATTTACATCGCCGTTTCAAATTACTCAATTACTTTTATGCATACGTAGTTTTGTCGGCGTAGACTCTTTTAAGCTCCCCTTACAGCCTTTTATTCGTTCGCTTCCATTATTACTTGCTACACAGAACTATTAAAATATCGTTTTATTAGAGGTTCTCATTAAATTCTTCGCGTTTACGACCAAAGCTTAAAAAATCCGCTAAAAACATTAAAATCTGCTTCTATTTTGCACTTTGAATACTATAGTTAAAATGTCCAATTACTATCAAACTTTTATCTAACAAGAAAAAACCGGTAACAAAAAAAAACGTTAAGGTCCGTGTAACATAGTTATTCAGCCCACTGTGCATGAGTTACCCGAACAACCTCACAGTGGTCTTGAACACATTCGTATGTTCCCCGGTGTCACCTTACACGTTGTTTTTAAAAATTGATGGCTTGTAATAAATGTTTTTTGACTGCAACGATCTTGTCCGCGACCACTGGGCCGTAAAGTATTGCAATCTCATCTGTTCAACATGCGTTTGAAAGGGACAGAGTGACGTGACTTCGATTGTTTCTTACAATTTTAATACCCATGTCGATTTGTATTATAGCGTGTACAATAAAAGGAAGGAGTAATAAAATACATTTGTTGAAAACAATGTGTGTGTACGTTAGCGGTTTGTTCGTAAAGATATGTGATTGGCTGTCTGATATTGTTTAGACACTTGAGAGAACACGCGAGTTTTTGTGTCAAGTAATTATTTCTTAGAAACGCCGGATGCAATAGTGTGCCCAGTAGTGAGGTTATGATCGTTTTATTGCTTGTGTTAAATTGGTGCATCTGTTATAGTGTAGTTTGTCTGCTTACTTAAATAAATATGACTATTCTTTTTAAGTTCGTCGTTTTAAGAAAGATAAATAAAACTTAACATTTACTAAATACACAAACTTTCAACAAACCTTAAAATACACTATAGATATTATTAAGGAGAACAGTAGAAGAACCCGTCTTAGTTAGGCGTTAAAATATTGGTCAAAATGTCCTATAACCCAATGGCAGCTACCAGAACCAATAACACCACTGTAGGTGCTATGCCTATAACTTTCACACAAGTACAAGCTATAACCAAAGGTTTTCGAAGTCACGAACACAAGTACATTCATTTTTATCATCAGCTGAGTGATGAGATCGGATACAGTGGCATATTATTACATTCTTAATTACAAAATCCATGTAACTATTTACAAATACATCAAAGATCAAAAACAATCGCGTATTTGATTACCCACTAACATGAATAACTAAGCTTAATAAACCTTAATTTGAGTCCACCCAACCATAAAATACTCAGAAAACGATTCGGTACGAAACATTGAAAGGTATTTACATTACAAATAAAAAGGATAATTTAACAGTTTGTCGTTAAACTTCGCTAATGTCCAATGTTTATTAAGAGAAAAAAAATGTGACTCATATTTTTTTTCCGACGATTTTGCCTTAAAGCGCACTGTGCTAATATTGGTTTAAAATTTAATCTGCAAACATGACATGTGAGTCGTAAAGACAAATCGAATAAAGGTAATCTGATATTGATATGTTCTTGATATTTGTGGTCAATTTTTGTTTTTGGACTACAGCCCGCACCTCAGGTTATCATCAGGCAGGCGTTAATGAATTTGGCGACCTAAATATAAAATTTAAAAAAAAAATGTTTTTAAAATCTAATAACATACATGCAGTCACGTCCCAATGGGGTAGGCAGAGTCCACATGTTCCCACCTGCTACGAACCTGACATACACCTTCGCTTTTCATAAATGCTCGCCGGTTTCGGGTACTCTTGACATGACATTTCTCTGATATTTTACTTCCTACTAACGTTATAAATATAAAAATTGTAAAGTTGTTGTTGTTGTATGTTTGTAATTCAATCACTCTTAACCGTTGAATGGATCCCGAATAAGTTACTATTAGTTGCAGGAACGGGATCAGTATTTGACGTGGGCGGAGCAGCGGGTAACAGCTGGTTACATAATACATATATATACTATGTATATACGCGCACGCCTTTTTACCGCCGGAGTCGGCAGACAAGTTACAATTAACTGCTAAACGTATCTAAGTAATCCTCGCAAAAGATATAATATCTTGTTAGTATATAATATGTGTACCTAACATTACCTCTTAAATTCAGGCTTTATGTCTGTGCGTGACTTCGCTCAGAACACCGTGTGGTCTCCAATGATTATACACAATATGATAACTATTATACAACTATAAACGTTTGTTTGTTAGTTTAAACGATACACAAAAAGTGCTGGACAGATTCTTATTAAACTTTTTGTATTTGATCGCTTATGATTAGAATTAAGCACCAGAGTTGTGAGTAGGTACTTTATTTTTAGTTAATTCTTCGTTTGTCATACCTGTTACTCGTAGTTTTATCCATTTGAAATACTGAGCCTTTCCAGCAGACCAAGGATATATTCCCGGGATAAAAAGTAGCCTGTATGTTACTCTAGACTACGACAATCTTTCAGTACCTCATTTCCTCCAGATTCGTTCTGACGTGATTGAACAGCAGAAATCCGAACATCGATTGCAAGTTTTGTTAAGAAGAAACGAATTTACCAAAATTAATACTAGTATTCCCCTAATCTCTTCAACTAAGCTAAGGTAGGATTCGAACCAGGGCCCTCCTATCATAAAGCCTCTCTATCTCTAAGCTACATAAACGTAAAACAGCATTCAAATCTAAAATATTACAATCAAAATATTATCTTAATAATATTGGGTACTTGAAACAAAGCTCGTAAAGAGATAACTATGAACTTATATTAAAACAATGGCCGGCACTGTCCACCTTTATTAATATAAGGTGCATGGTCCGACAATAAGCACAGAGCCCGCGTGATGATACGACTTTCTCTTGAATAAAACGGCCATTGTGAGGATTTGTAGAAATGACAGTGTTCTAGCTAGCTTTGTTTAGTCATGAAGAGAAGTACTGAGGTGATTTCTTGCGGAACACAGAAACAGGATTCAGAGAATTTGATTGTTTTTTTTTTCTGTATGAGGAAGAATGAAATATAAAAAATGGAGGATTAGAGAATGAACAACCTCTGTGGCGTGTCGGTAGTGAACGCGGCTGCTAAGCAAGAGGCGCGGGTTCGATCCCGGCTCAGTGTAAATATTTGTATGCATGGGTATTAGCATTGGTCTGGTCGTACCTCGCAAAGCACGTTAAACCGTCAGTTTCCGTTGCCACACGAACATCTATGACAGTAATTACGGGTAGTTGGAGGCCTATAAAGTCCAACAACTGGTCTAACTGCCATGCTTCGACATTGCCAATGAGTTGTGGAGGTCATATGGCAGTCGCTTCATGAAAAATATTGGTTTAGCCTAACCGCAGTTAGACTGGAAAAAGCGGACCCCAGACTCCGATGTTCGGATGGCTTCGGGGGTCCGCTCTACTGCTCATTTATTGATTTGTTTTGGCTTCTATGGGAGCGACTGCCATCTGAACTCCCCACCCCAAGAATAAAGCCTGCACCAAAGCTTCGTTCGATAATCAACAGTGGGGTGAGCACGAACTACTATCGTAATCGTATCGTGAACGTAACGATAGTACGGAGCATTGCGATTGGCAGGCTTCAAGCAGCCGGCCAATCGCAATGCTCCGTGCTATCGTTACGCTCACGATACGATTACGATAGTTGTTTATGCTCACCCCACAGGTCTGGTGTAGTAGGCACCTCAATATGTGGACATGCTGCATGTTAAAAAATGTATTCAAGAAGCTCTATTCGCATAAATCTTTTGAAAGCAAATTATAATAAAAGTTACTCAGATATAATCTCAATAGTTTCTACTACTTCTATAGCTTGTAACACATACTATTTACGTGTACATTAAAACAAATATGCAGCCGTCACAGCACATTAAATGGTTATAACTGTTACAGGATTATTTATTGCTGACGAAGCTCATAATTTTTGTAAACTGGTAACACTACGATTGAGAAATTGGAGTACTGAAACTAGTAAAGGGAAGGTAAGGTAAAAAACGGGTGAAAGGTGGCTGGGACGGACTGGATGCGGAAGGCGGAGGATCGGCAAACGACTGCAGTAGGCTAATTGATTGAAGGTAAAAAAAAATTTAGAATTTCTCAACACATCATAGGCATCATAGCATTAAGAGTCTTCTTGGATGTAAAGTTTGCACTTTAGAGTCCGGGGTAAGTCCTTTTCGGTTTATCTTGACATTTACGATACTTTTTATTTATTCTATTTTTTCCTCTCGGCGTTAAGAGGTCAGCCCCCCTAGACAAGGCCATGGCAATTCGTTGCTAGGCGTATGATGGAATAGAATGATAAATGTATAGGATTTGACGTTTTTGACATTCGTTGACGCCTGTCATATACGTCAAATCCCATACATTCGTCATTCTATTCCATGATACGCCGAGCAACGAATTGCCACTTGTCTAGGGGGGCAGACTTCTCAACGCCGAGAGGAATAACCTCCTGGGGGAACAGGGAACCGAAAAATTACACCATGCCCCAAGAGCATTCATTATTTTCATGGAGACGTAGTTTTCTGATTACATTCGAGGTGAAGATGAACTCAGAGTCCGCCTTCTGGCTCTTCCCTTCGCACAATTTTGGGCGTCCATGGTAGTAAGACTTCTTGGTCGGGCCTACCCCTTCTACCTACGAGCATTATCTACCTACTTTCTCACTACTTTCTGAAAAATGTGTCTTACTTTACCATTTATTATTTACTAATTTTTTATACCGAAGAGGCAATGACGCACGCTTCGCTACTTACTCAAATCAACGACGTACGTTCACATTATGCCCAAATTATAATTTTACGTACAAATAATATCGCGCTTCATGAATTTTAAGCAAAATAACAATGGCGCCAGTGACGTGTACTGCTTATAAACACCACTTTGGCTCGTTACGCACTGAGCAAAAAGTTCGTGGCAAAGTGTTTGCGTTTACGTACAGACTTCATTTATATGCCTACAGCTTGACAAGTTTTTTTTCTATATTATAATACAAAAATTGCGGCACGGTTTGGGGATTAGGCGGGAAGATGGTGTAGTAGACAAACGTAGACAAACTAAATTCATAATGACTTAATCTGAACTATATACCTACTGGGTTCTCATTAGTCATTGGCATATTAGCCCTTATTTAAGTTTACAGTGAATTTAGTGTTAGTAACATGGTCAACATACTGAGTAAAGTAGCTTAGATCTTTTAAGACAGAAAACTTTGCACAGCAAACTATCAGCTACCAATTCTTAGCTACCGAAAGTTAGCCACACACTCCGAAAATCTGCTATGTATGAATGGAATAAATTTGCTACTCGGCGATCAGAATGTAAAAGAGGTCTTACACTATTTTATAGAGATTCGACCTCCTTTTACAAGATAATTTTGTTTAGATATAAGATAAACTTAAGTTTAGATGCTTATATAGATTATTTTTGTATAGTTGCATACGCAATTACTTTGTTTCTTTAGATAATGCCTTATTCTTCGCCAAACAAGTACCCATATAGTAAGTGGTTACCGTATAGTATGGAAGTATTACCTGATAGATGCTTTCACTTACGAAGTGAAAGTCTCTAGGGGAACGACCCTAGGGACTTTTGGGAGAGACTTCTGTCTAGCCTCTACGCCCCGAGAGGACTGATAGAGTTATATATCAGTGAATTGGCATAATAACTTAAAAAGTGTATGAAAGAGTAATTCTCACCATTAATCGCAAGATGTATGTATGTTTGTTACCCTTTAACGCAAAAACTACTTTTTTTTATACCACTTAGGTGGCAGACAAGCACACGGCCCACCTGATCGAAAGTGGTTACCGTGGCCTTTGGACGTAGGTATGCAACACCAGGAGCGTCACACTCGTGCTGCCAACCATGAAGAAACCTTCTAATGCCCTTCTTGAAGAACCCCATATTGTAGTCGCTTGGGAAAACCATCGCGGGCAGTTCATTCCACAGCTTGAGTGTGCGAGGCACTACTTAGCAGATTTTGATAAAGTGACATAACTTTATACATTAAAATATTACGTAAGCTATCATTTAATTCCAAACGTCAGTAGTTTCTATTAAAGGTGCATTATCAATGGCTATCAACTATTAATAAATCACAGAGCCAAACCTTAAGGTAGCAAGCATATTATTTTTGGGCACGGCACGCTTTTCCCACGGTAAACTGACTGGTAGCTAAATCACCAGTTTCTAAATCGCAAAATTTGCAAATCAACGTATGAAATCATTTACGTAGGAGTAGGAGTATATAACAGAAAGTGGAGTGGACTATGGAAATACATATAAAATCTATTTAGATCGGAAAATGTGGACGTCCAAAACGAGAATTGAACCCGCGACCAGTCACTTCCGCAACCACGTTTCCGACGACGTCACAAAATGTACTCTATATGCGCAGTAAGCCTTTTTGTGTCTTTTTGGATAGCACGGGGTGAAACGGCGACGGAGCTCAAATCCACCAATCCTAAATTATATCCAACCAAGGCCTTGTTTGGTTGTTATTGGGTCAGGAACGTATGTCGGTAACTAAACGAACGCAGTCATTTTGAAGTCATACCAATTCCGGTCTTTCTCTTCTGACTTCACTAGAGCCAACCATCAGACAAAGTCCACTAAACTGACGTACACAACATAAAACAAAACAACATTTTAAAATATAAATCTTCCCCAATTCCCCACACTCATAAATCCCATTGTTTAAACGCGCATAAGACAGTTAAACTTCAACCCAAGCATATTAAACCATTAAACCACTCAAACCCAAATATAAAACCAAATCTGAATCATATATCTCTTAAAATAATCGTAATATATACCGGTAAGACCAGCATTAATGGATTTAACGACACAACGATTCCAATATCATTATTAAATAAAACTCCCGGTATAAATAATACTATCTGTCGCTCGTAAAACTGCCGAATTTGGGCGTAAACTTCGCGTGCTTCGGGCATCTTTTAATGCCGCCACGACTTGAGATTCGTCCGAAAATAATATAAAAAAAAGAGTCATCTCGCGAGCTCGACTGTTGGCATGCAGTTAAAAGGTTGAGAAAAATATTTGGTGTAATTTTATTGAGGTGTTTAAGTATCTTGTATGACAACACTTGTAAATCGGCGGGAATTTCTTTACTGAGAGCGGTATTATGTTCGGAAATCGCTCAATGACCTCCTTTGATGATGAGTGCGGGCCTGGGGGCTCCACGCTGCCTCTCACCCTAGCAGATGCAGGCCGGGGCAGCGCGGCGGGGCCTTACCGGTGGTCAGATGGGGACGCCGTGGTTCCCTTACCTGAGGTTTTCTTCTTGAAAGCGGATGGCCCCGGGTCACCCGAAATGCAAAAGATCTGAACCGACATTTGTAGCAACCTTTGAGCTCGCTAGAATGTAGAGTCCTCAAAATTGGTCAATAAGTCGTCTTGATCGTCATCATTATCATAATATTAGTCCTGGTTACCCGTTACATCCATATCCGGAGTCAACTCTCCTATTTCTCTTAATTTGGCTTCTTATGGCTTTTACACGAGCAATAGTAGGTATTAGCAAACCTTTTAAGTAACAAGTGGGACAATACCGCGTCTATAAATGGATTTGAATTCATATCTTCACAGTTACGAGCCTGAGCTCAAAACATTACTAATTAACTACAGGTAGGTACTTATTACTATTGACTCAGTAGTACAAAGGAGACGGGGACTTCTGGGCCAAAATTGTAATGAGTTGAGATATGACTTAAAAAAAGCGGTATTTTTTTTCTATTTCAAAATATTAAAAAACCAGCTCAATTGAAAATCTTGAAGACGAGAAATCTTAAAACTAAATTTATTTCACTAGCAAAATAAAATATCGATTACTAAAAATTATTTAAACAATATTGCGTATTAAAACACTTGCATCACAATTTGATATTAAATCAATCAGAGTGAACAAAACTTAATCATAATAATAATAATAACCATTTAAAATACCAAATAATAGTGTAATAAAAATAAATTCTGAATCGATTTCTGTTAATCGATTAATTATTTCTTGTGTTTATCAACTGTATTTTTAAGCTGTGACAGCTGACAGCTCCATTTTCTGTCAATCAGGCCCACGAATGTATGGAAGAGTATCCGTCTCCTTTGCGCTTATCAGTCTTATCACAGAGTCTTGGGTTTATTTTTGGGATAGAGAAAGTGGTATTGTTTATTTTGATAATAAATTCGCAGTAGTAGACACTGTCTGGAAATATGAACAAAATATAACATGAGATCAAAATAAATCCTATATAAAAATATCCGTGTCCTACATTAAAAAAAAAATATCGCAAATTGAGAGTATGGCTAAGCTACCATACTACCTACACCTTCAGAGATATATATGACAGCGAGAAGATCTGATATTAAATTTCCCAAATTTATTTCCTGATTCTCATATACCTACATACAAATGTAATTCTATGCATAGATTCAGTTAATATGACGTGTAGTTCAATCTGTTCAGCAGACATAAATCTACCGATCGAGCAGACTACCTTGCACAATTATCTAGTCCTAGCTGCGATGGTTCACAAATCACAATAAGCACTGTTCATTACCCGTGTTTCACTCCGTCGGCCCGTATCTATCGGAATGCGCCACAAAGGAGTACCCATACCGCCTTAGTAAGTCGCTACAGTTTGCCCAACCGGCTTCAGAACCAGTCTGCCTCAGGCCGGTCGCACGCCTCAAACGCAAAACGGCCTAAACACCAGTTGACTGACACTTAAATGCCACTTATAACTCTCTCAAATTTTATTGGTATTAAGTAGCTTGTCCGCGTTTTTTTGTCCGACATCTGTAGACCCGACCTGACCTCTCGTTCATAGAAACAAAAGGACGACGAAAGTTGCAGTATTCAAATGTTTAAATTGTCCCTTGAAACTAGTTAGTACTTAAGTTTGAAGAGGCGCAGTTCATTACAGAGAATACAGTTGATAATCGCTCGTCTCCCAGTGGCACTTGTGTCTGAGCCGCACGAACAAAATTCCAAGTAAAGCGACGGGATATTTTAACTCTCGTGTACGCTATACAATAATTACAGATGTGCTATCGAGGTAAATAGCCTGGGTTGCCTCTCACTCGCTCCTAAGATCGGCTCATTGCTGTCATTTGCTCTTTGAAGAACACTTTATTCCAGTAAATATTGAGGGGTTCGCTACATTTGTGGTAGATCCTTTTATGAGATTGCTCCAGCCAATGACCATTATATTCGATGCTAATAGCTTATACCTAGCAATTTCTGTAATAATACAGTTTCGGCGAACATTTGGATTGCTTGAGATCTGTTATGTAATTTAATGTCTTTATCTACCAAATCTAGTTTCCTCCGTTAATAAATTATGATTAACATATCTCGAAATCAAGAAGTATTTGTTTAACAAAACGTTATAGCTTGACAACATATTAAAGTTATTTGTCAAACCAGCCGTTATGTGTATTTAATTAGATACTAAAAGTCACATCAACATTTCGGATGTTTATACTCCAAGTTTATCTTTTTTTGTTAAAAGTTACTGCGTTATAAAAGCAAGATATATTGAGGACAGCATATACAAGAGTAAGATTAACTTTTTGTCGTATTTCTCACTGCGTTTGCCAGTGATGTATGTCGAAGATATGAAGGTTCAACAAAGAGATCGCGCGCCTCACGTATATTCCATTTTTCTGAAATATGAACTCCTGAAAAGGCGCCATAGGAAAATAGTAATTACAAGTTCTTTCTAGCGGGCCATTGTGTTCGTACCACAATGCGGAGGAATCTTTTTGTCCGCGCTATCGGCTGTTTGCACCCACAGTGCGGGGGGACATATATTTAGACCTAAGTTCCACTTGTGGTTTATCGACTTTTTGAAGTTTTGCCGAAATTTATTTCGGCGAAGGGAGAAAAATGTTTTACAGCGATCTCAGTGAAATATTTTCTGAAATGTTTCCAATAATTGTTAGTAATTACATTTTTACGGCCACTAGTGTGGGTATTTGTGAAAGAAAATATTACTACCGCTTAATTTTCTTCGGAATCAAGATTTTAAATCTTAGCTTTTTTCCGGGTATTCTGTAGCTGTGACAATTATTATAAAAGATTTCTTTAGGGTTTCGTACCTCAAAAGGACAAAACGGAACCCTTGTAGGATTACTTCGTTGTCCGTCTGTATGTCTACCAGTCTGTCTGTCTCTCAAGACCTTTTTCTCAGTAATGCGTGGAGGCACCAAATTGAAGTTTATACAACATGCTCAGTTCTGTAACGTCTTGAAATTGTGAAAAAATCAAACTTCTAAATCAATACAAACAAAATATATTGCAGTTTATGTAGCATAACTTCGTCCCTTAATCAATTTTTTGCAGAACCATCGGTGCTTAAGTCCAACTCGCACTTAACCGATTTTTTATTTAATGACGAGATGTCTTTGTCTATCGTGGTGCATATTGCTCGTTATTTTTCTATAATTAAAACTTACTTTACATCGAGGATACTGTAACGTATATTGTACTAAGCTGCGAGATTCTTCACAAAGTTCCTTTGAACAGTTTGAACAGGAGTTTTTGAAGGCAGCCTGTTCGGTTGTTTAATCATTCGCCGTGTAACATGCTCGTGTAGAAGTTTACAAATAAATTCGCACGAAGTAGCCGAAGTAATTTAGTTGGAGCGTTATTTAACCGAAGTGTAGTGGGGCTAAGTTAAAATAACAGTACCAAAATAGCAAATTTTGTTTAGATTTGGCGTATATTGGGAGAGGCCTATGTCCAGCAGAGGACTGCAATAGGCTAATTGATTGATTGACTAGACCTCCTTAAATATAGTTTTTTTTTTGTTTGAGTGATGATTATATGACTATTATTAGATTTAATGATATATCAATGTCGTTCGTGTTTGTGCATATTGAATAAAATGAGTTTGATTTTGTCACAGTTTACCCTGACACGTTAAAATCTCTATGAGAAAATCCTCTCCCAAAAAATATTATTTTTATTTGAACAACTGTATCACATTATTACTATACCGATAGCTCTATCGGGATATTTACGACGTGGCATTGTTTCGAGATTCCGATAGTCCGTAACAATACAACATGGTAAATATCCCGATAGATTTAATTAAGTGACAGTGATAGTTTAGATACTTATATTGTATCACATTATGTTATACAATACCTAAATCCCTACTAATATTATAAATGTGAAAGTAACTCTGTCTGTCTGTCTGTCTGTCTCGCTTTCACGCCCAAACCACTGAACCGATTTAGATGAAATTTGGTATAGGGGTAGATTAGACCTTGAGAAAGGACATAGGCTATATTTGGTCGCGATAACCGACATCCACGCGGGCGGAGCCGCGGGCAAAAGCTAGTGTATTTAATAAAGCTTGTCGCTTCGATTAAAATTCTATATTTTAGATACAAGTCAAGTGCAAGAAGGGTATTTAAATACAAAATGGTTTATTATTACAATATGAAGTTTATCCATACCAATATTATAAATGCGAAAGTAACTCTCTGTCTATCTGTATTTCACGCCTAAACCACTGAACCGATTTGAATGAAATTTGGTACAGAGATAGATTAGACCTTGAAAAACGACATAGGCTATGTTTGGTCACGATAACCGACATCCATGCGGGCGGAGCCGCGAGAGCTAGACAAATGTAAAATACGAATAACACCTCGCACTTTCACAAGTCGCGGTAACCCCTTACCATGTACTTGTTTGCTACCCTAGTCCAAAAATACCTTAGTTTTAGACTTAAAAGACTAAGCCAGCTAAGATGGCATACATAGAATAGTAAACCAATGTGATTGCTAGAACGAAGAGCGGTCGACCCTTTGAACGCGTTGCCGATTACCTGCGAGAGCTCTCATACGATATAAAGCCGATATCGTCTTATGGAAGCTTATAGTCAAGGAGCTCGCGACTGAATATACCTACTATTTGAATGGAACATTATTTTTGTTACATTCGTGTTGCCAAGAAATCCGTTACGAAATTGTTTATATATTGCTTAGTATATTTAGGATCCGCAGCACGAGTATAACGCCCCTGGTGTTGCATACGTCCATGGGCCACGGTACTTCCATCAGGTGGGTAGTGTGCTTGTTTGCCACCTAAGTGGTATAAAATAATCGTAAATGTAGCTCTAAAAACGAAACAATAGATGACTATTACTTGTGCGAATTTTTAAATCCGATATTGTCTTATTGAAGTTTATAGTAAAGGAGCTCGCGACTAAATATACTATTAAAATGGATCTATATTTTTTTACATGTATGTTTTTTTCCTATGCTTAAAATCTATTTTTATTTAAATACTTATGTAAAAAACGACGAATTGACATGATGGCACTGATAGCCAATACCGATAACCTGTTTCTTTATATAATCACCCTAAGTTATTCATTGTCTGAGGGAAATAATACTATCAGATTTTACATAGCTTGCAAACACTATCTACATGACAAATTGCCGAGATTTCCAACAAACCAAATCTACTGAAATAGACACTTCAAACAAGATTGTGTAAAGGACATTACGCTGTGAACCGAATCACTTGAAAATTAAGCAATTCCGTCGCCTTATCGACACCTAAACAGTTGATAGCTAAATCACCTGGTGTCCTGAGTGGCCTGATCTTCGATCAAGGTACTGGAACATCAATTTTGTTCAAGAGCATCGTTCAGTAAATTCGTTTAAACACCCTCCCAGTGTAATTTACATCTCCTTATCTATAATAGCGCAGGAGGGGTTCTTAGGGTTCCATGTACCTTCAAATCCGGTTTTTAGGGTTCCATGTACATTTAAATCCGGATTTTTTTGTTGTGTTGGAGATCTACGAGATATAGTAGGTATATTTTTTGGTATTACTGTAATGGGGTGGCATTTTCGATTTAAAAAGGGAGCGCGTGATACGAATGCGTTTCAGATTATTTCCTTGCTGCCTAACCGCATGAGCCACAGGTTTGAATTCCGATTCCTAATAACTACCTGCATTATATAAGCAGATAGAAATAAAACCGTACAAACAGTAAGTTAATTGTAATAAACGCGAAAAAATCTCTGGGTCTCTCGTTAGCTCATAAGTTCTGTAGACCTGAGAGCAATCATAAAAGTTTAATGATATTAAATGAAGCAAGTGATATATGCAAAGGCACAAAGAAAGGAAGGCTGCTGTCTCTCAAAGGTAGAAAGGTACCTATGAATGAAAAAAAAAGTTAAAAAAAACAGCTGTAATTGCTAGTAGTTAACGCCTAACGCCTTCTGCAAAATTTGAAGGTAGGATCAAAATAGTGAACTCTTAATCCCAAGTCCAAAGTCTTTCAAGACTAAGCTGTAAAAATTAGACACAGGTGGAGAAGGAAAATATTCTATCCTCCGTGGACACACATCAATATAAAAATATAAAAATATATTTGCGATGTCTTACGGATTACATTATAATTAATATCCCTACATAAAACATTTTACAAAAATGTAAAAAGAACCATTATTCCATCGACGGAGTGCATACTTAATTTTTTACTCAAACATTGGAAGCACTTTGATAGCGCCATGATAGATTCAGTGAGGGTGGTGCTGACACCTGGCGGACCATTGTGCATAGATAGAGGATTCCTGTGTTTAATGACGTCATATTTTATCGCTTGTCAGCTTGGCTTGTGGCGGTTTAAAAAATTTAAGTACTCGATTTGTTACACGGAAACATGTTTTGTCGTATACATTTTTCTTTTTGGAAACATCCCTAATGTTGTTTATTGCTTTTTACTGTTGAAAATTTACGACTTATAGTAAAACTGCTAAATATTATTGCGATAAATAGTTTTTAAAGATATTTGATTTTTAAATGTCTGAAGTTTACGCCAACCTCACTCATTGGAATAAAACTACTTTTTAACGGATTCTATTGCGATATATTCGTTATTATTTACTTTTAGTCCGAACAAAATTCAATTTCTTGACCTGCTGCAAACTTTATACATACCTAGTCGTAGTCACAAGCAGCTGACGTCACGCTCACGCGCTTATAGAAAAACCTAAAATATTAAGCAGTATTGGAATTTTGGAAAGAGTCCCATGACTCATGACCTTACATTATAAGGATATATTAACTACCATTTACATCAGATGCAAATTGTGATACTCATAATCTATTTTAGTATAGAATATTTGTTTTATATTCACTCAGTATAAATTAAAACAAAGTGCGAGGCGTGGCCATTAGCCTTTCTTCGCGACAGGAACGACAGGGTATGCTATTAATATTTGTTATATAACAGTACTGTAGGTACGTAGATGACATGATTATAAATTCAGTACCACGAACGCCCGTGTGTCTGCTTACCTCTCCTCACATTACCATATATTCATCACAAACACATTTTTTTTTATATTATAATCCCTTTATTGTTAGACTATTGTAACAATAGGTGTGAATAATTTTACTGCCCTTTTTCAGTCTTAATGGTTGAAATTTATTATAAGACCTTAGTTCAGTCTGTGACAGCGAAATATGCAAAAGGTTAAGATATGAATATTTCATGTAGCTAAATAAAAAATAAAAATGGCGGCTTAATGACCACGGCGTTGTCTCCCTTCCTAAAGAAGAATATAAAATCGTTGGACGAGTTGAAAAGATTATTATTAGTAAAATCCTAGTCTAGACAGATTATGTAAAGGCCGCAGATAAAGGCGGGAATGGTGGACAGTGTTTAGTTGCCGTTTGCCGTTATAGTCTTTTTTTTCCTCTTTAATAACTAACTAACTGTTTATACTGGAGATTGATGGCGCTTGGTGGAACTTGCTACACACATTGAATAAAGCACTTGTATTTTTCCACAATACCTACTTTTTTTTGACCCTGACCGGTTTCGCCTCCCGCCATTCTCAAAGGTTTACATTTTTTTTCTTTCTTTCAAAATCATTTCTTTTACCTCATAATAATCTATACACAAGCAGCCTAGTGAGTAGCTAAAGTATCGGACTTGTTAGGTTAGGTTAGGTCGTACCTATGACTAACCCGACTATGACTACTGACGTTTTTTTTATACTACTTAGGTCGCAGACAAGCACAGGACCCACCTGATGGTAAGTGATTACCATGGCCTACGGGCGAGTGCAACACCAGAGGAGTCACATTCGTGCTGCCGACCCTGTAACAACAGACAGATTCTGTGCCGTCAAAGATCAGTAGGATAAAGACTTTGGTGATTTCACTTCTGCTATAAATCGTTTAGCCGATTACTAAAACAAATCTAATACTTAATAAAAAAACGATTGACATCAATAACACTTACCCATACAATCATATAATAGGCAGTAAATCTAATACCGCCTCCAAATAAGACGAAATAACGTACCTGCAACAATAATTATGCACACATTAGCGTCACATACCTACAAGCAAAATATATATAATCTTGTTTAAATGTCCGGTACAGATGTCGAGACGATAAAATGGCGGTTCCGTTAAACAAGATGGCGCCTGCCCACGCGTACTTCTAATAAAGACTTCATTGCCTTAATTGCTACCCTTAGGCTATTTAGAAACGTGTGTATTATTTTTAGATTTATGCAATTTACGCCCCTTAGGCAGATGGTCAGACCACTTGACAAAAGTGGCTCAGACAGACTGGATGCGGAAGACGGAGGATCGGCAGACGTGGCGCATATTGGGAGAGGCCTATGTCCAGCAGTGGACTGCAATAGGCTAATTAATTGATGCAATCTTACGCCTACAGTGTATTCATCGCACCATGATTACAATCTCTGTGGTGGGTCTGCGTCGAAGTGGGTTCGAATCCCGCACAGTGCAAATATTTTTATGTATGAATGTATTATTTAGGTACACTGGGTTGATATTTCAATTAAATGTAAAATGTGTAAGTATGTATTTAAAAAAAAAACATACATCCTTACAGACTCACATTTGATACTACATATTACTATATTCATAAGACATTACGAATGTACTAATAATAAAATGGACATACAAGAATAATTTGTACAGGTATGAAGACAACAAAGAAATAATTAATGAAAAATTAACCCATTATGATACGAGCATTATGAGGTTATATAAAAATCTATTAATCCAAACAAAAACATTACCCACCAACAACAACAATAGAGTAAAGAGGATCCTTACAAAAAGACAATGCACACTGTTTCGAAATCGAAACGTCGCCGGACAAAACGAAATACACGTCCCTTGTGAGCCGACGACAGTCGTTTTGACATGTATTAATGGTCGCCACAGACAACATAAAGAGATAAATAGCTATCCACCATTAATGAGATAAAAAACGTGACCAACGTTATTTTCTGTTATTCTTGAGGTATTTAGGAGTAATGATAATGAAGTATATGGAGCTGTGTAGCCTGATTCTGATTAATCTAAATAAGAATAAAGTATGAATCTTATAATCAAGAGTTGATTTCTTTTCGAACAAAGCCTGGAAAATCGCATTATTTTAAATGGCTCTTCTAATCGTAAGACATTTTTCATTATCCTGCTATCCCTACTAATATTATAAATGTGAAAGTAACTCTGTCTGTCTGTCTGTCTATCTGTCTGTCTGTCTGTCTCACTATTACGACTAAACCGCTGAACCGATTTTGAAGAAATTTGGTATAGAGGTAGATTAGACCTTGAGAAAGGACATAGGCTATGTTTGGTCGCGATAACCGACATCCACGCGGGCGGAGCCGCGGGCAAAAGCTAGTTACCTATATAAACGAAAAAATATTCATTTAAAAGAAAAAGTCATTGCGTTGAAAAAAAAAGTTCCTAATTTTAATTACAAATCTAAATAGCTTCAAGTTACGAAACAGACACTTAAAACTTCAAAGCGAAAGTAATCTACTTCAGTCTTAAACATTTCTTTATGTCACAAGGTCGTAGAAAACCTCAATTTTGCAACAAAGAACATCGATTGAGGTGAAATGAAATAGGTGCACGATTGCCATTGCAAACTTAAATAAAAAGCGAATTCGATTTTTGTCCGCGAAGACCGCGAAACGACTCAATGGGGACAAGTTTTTGTAGTCTTAAAGATGTTTCGCCATTTGTATCCAATCTATCTTACATAAATCACTAATTAGGTATTGTATAAGACAGATTCGATTATATCTATAAATTAGTTTTGAATTTGTAGTGTTGATAATAGGCACTAATAGATTTAATAAAAAAATAATTGATTTTTCTTTTAATGGACAGTTTACAGTACCTTTAATATATTCAAAACTAGCTGGTGCTCGCGGCTCAGCCCGCGTAAAATTTCGATCCCGTTCCCGCTACCCATGGGAACCGATTCCCGGGGATAAAAAGTACACAGCTAGATCCGTTCAGCCGTTAAAGCGTGATTGAATAACAAATATCCAAAAATCATCACAAACTTTCACGTTTATAATATTAATAAAATAAAATATAATTTACTTATTTAGCTTATCAGAAAAATATAATGCCTAGCAAAAATAATGTAACAAAATAAACACATGAATCTTAAATCCAGAAAAACAACATATTAACTAAAGTCTTTAACAATATTCAAACGTTATCCCAAAAATATTCAGAGCCAAGCTAAGGTTAATTAAAACAGTTTACCCAACCATCCTGTTAAAGTGACAGCGTCATGTCCAAATAACGAAATTGGTGAAAAAAAAACACACGTGGCTGCGAAAACACGGTCGGCCAATGTTTGAACTGCACTTAAAATGCGCACAAAAACGCCTTGCATCCGGATACTGCATGTATGCGAAACCCCAAAAGACTGAACTGAATTCCGTAGCCCAAACATGTAAACACTTGAACCACTGGGCCACGTTTTTCGCATAAACGGGCAAACAACTTCAGTTAAAGACTTGGTTTTTAAATAACTTTTTGTTTTTAAATATTAGGATGAATAATAAGAGCTGTATCTAAATGATATCGATGAAATATGAACATGTTTACATTCCGTAAAGTTCTACTCAAAACTAATATAGTTATCGGCATATATCGCAGTACGCGTTTTTTGGTGTTTTTTAATTGTGCCACGGTTTCAAATTGACGTGTCCTATACAAAAAAAAAACAATTCGCGCGCGTTTCTATCGCAACTTGGATCAAGATATATGCCGGGAACTATACCTATACCATATAATCTAAAAATACCTGTCTTAAAAAACGTTTGAATTGAGATATAACAATAAAATTTCAGATAACTATGACATTAGATTTCTAATAAAACAAAAATAAAATTTAAATTGCAATCACAATAAAATTAAATTCAAAATTAGAATCGTAGCACAGCCATTCTTACTCTATGGTCAGAGCAGTGCTATTTTTTATCTGTGGCGGCTCAAACGTATAATTTGTTGTAACAGGTGGAGGCCATTTTGAAAAAAAAAAGACTCGCTGTGTTTTTATTGAAATTAAAACAGAATTAGAGAAAATCGTTTCGTAGACCGCAAATGTTTTATAATAGATTTAGAAAATGGCTTTAGAGTGATTGGACGTATGATGGTCGGTTGGGATTGCTTCATTGATGCTTTTGTAGACATGCCATTCATTGATAAAAGTAGAAATAATATGATACTCGACTCGACAGTCAGTTTTTGTTTAGAAACTTTTGGTTCTTTTTCGGTTTAGGAGATTTTCAGTTTAACTTTAGATATTAAAATACTTTTAAATATGTTATTCTATTTGATTTTGGTCATGTTTTAACCCAAAGGTTTCATTATAATAAAAATGTAGTTTATGTCTGATATTTGTGTGTAGGGTTTGTAACGAAACCATAATTTATAAGACGATTACTACCAATTTAAGATTTAAAGTACCTAATTTCTATGAAAGAAACGAAGCTTCGGTTGAAAGTTGCAGAATAGAGACGGTTCACCGTCGTTGCATTAATCATTTAAAAATTCGCTAAGTCTACCGTTCCATTTTCAAAATAATTTCCAATAAGGAGCCAACAAAGGGAATCTTAAAGACGGTGGCACAATGGGAGAATACCGTCTACCCGCTTTTTCACTGAAAAACTATTAATTAAGAACTTTGTGAGAAAGTTTCATTATAACTATCTAAAGACACCATTGGATCCTTTTAACAGTGAAGCCTATCACAAAATACCAAGTGTTATTTTTTTGGTATTTTTTTAATTTAGTAGACAGACTAATGTTGTATTCACATTAGTGTCTTGATCTTAAGTGTGATCTTATTTATAGTGTTCGTCATTACCTATTACTAATCGTATAGAAAACGTGTTTTTTCATATGTTTTCGAAAATATTTGCATTTTTAGTAGTTCTAATAGTAGTTCTAGTTGGTTTAGTTTCAAGCTAGTACATATTTACTTTTACTTCCGACTGGTCTTAAGACACTAATTTTACCATTCATCGCCTCCACCATCACTAAAGTGGTAGTGGCGGTATTAAGTATTTAAAAAAAATACAAAACCCATTTTTATAATACACTTGTAGCTTGTACTTACCAGGGTCTGTTTTCCTAACCGTTGTTTCTTTGGTTTAGTTGTCACGGGAGCGACTGCCGTCTGTCCTACTATCCTCAAAAGCAAAGTCTAAGCTAGACCCTCATCTACCCTTGTTAATGGAGATAAGTATCAAAAATATTTAAGCCTGCAGCTACAACATCAGTTCGCACTATAATAAGTAGAACACTAAATTATGCACAAGCTTTTAAAATTAATCATTAATTAAATTTTCTATTTAAAAACTACACGGAACTCATAAATTTAAGTTGACATTTTAATCAAAAATTAAATCTGGAAAAGGTTATTTACGATTAGACGACTTAAATACTTACATTTTAATTTAGTTTTGCATTTTTTTTTACTAAGTAGCAAGCCGTTATTGCTTCATTATAACGTATTTAGCGTGTTAATTTACAGTTAGTTTGGCAAAGTTGCAAGTTTAGTTGCTTGTAATAGCTCCTAGACTAATAACGTAGTCCAGGAGCTATTACACTGTTGTACTATAAACTGCAGTTTTGGTTATCAACAAAGTATATAAGAACCTTTAGATACAATGTTATCTGAAAAGGTATTAACTTATTACTTATATCCTTTTTCGCTGTACATACGTATGACCATGCTACGTATTACTGAATCATCATTAATTATTGTTTTTAAAATATTTGACTTGTCTTGGCTATTATGGAAGGACTCCTAACCTGGCTGACTGACTTCTTAATCCCGAAAAAAGCCTTGGTGAGTAGGTATACCAGCAACCAAGTGTGGTTAGATTGAACCAGAAAAATCTTACTAGGAACCCATATACCCCCTATCAGCCTATTCATTACAGAAAATTAACCGAATGAGCTAATGGCCTAGAAATGGGTCAATTTACATCACAGTGCGTTCAACCGGTACTAATTTTAATTAACTATTGTTATGCATCTAACTAATTTAGTATTCATAGGATTTTGAAAACGCATTTCATACGCAATTTCCATTATAGCACTTTGTTAAAATTGTTAATGGACGCAAAAATAAAATGGACGAAAAACTATAGCTATTCTGTGGACTTGATCTATAGAAATCGTGATTTAAAACTATTTATGCTGCCGAGACAATGGTTCATCGAAACCTGGTTCCGATACGATAGCATTGTAGACACGTTTGAGCAAATATACGATTTTTAAGAAGTAAAGTGCGAAAGTAAACTTTTTGATTGAAAATATTGACAAGAAAATAACAATCAATCAATTAGCCTGCTGCAAACCACTGCTAGACATAGGCCTCTCCCAATGGGCGCCATTGCTCTCGATCTCCGAGAAGAAAATAACAAAGAAAAATTGAAAATAATACTCGAAACAGTAATGACGGTAGAGTAAGTTTGTGAAGTGTGTTAAGATAGAAATTGATGGCGGGTTGTTATCTCTGCCTACCCTGGACGGAACAAGCCGTAAGGATATTATACACCTATGTGAAAGTAAACTTAAAATCAACATAGTTACGATGAGATCATAGCGAAGCATGTATAGAATTGGTTAATAGGAAGAGAAACGCAGATTTTCTAAATCATGTTTAGAAAGAGGATGGAGTTGACTAGTTGAACGTGAGATTGTTCGGACATATGGTACAAATAGACACAGCACAATAGCAAATGTGTGTAAGCAAATCGGTTGGGGTCGACCTCGAAAATAATCAATGACCAAATTGATGATGTTCTGGCAAAAGGTCAAGTCAAATGTATCGAAACTGGCGGGAATTTATTAAAGGTTTATGACGGTATGGGAAGTTCGGGAGATATGTTAGGGCGAAATTAAATTGAGGGCTGTTGTCGCTACTTATCCTTGATAGAAAAAGGCGTGAGTAGATATGTGTACTTATGTATGTATGTACATGTGTGTTTATCAAACAATATTATTCAACACTAGCTCGCGCTCAACTTTTTCCACGAAAAAAGTCGTTAAAAATAATTTTACAGGTAATCTGACTTTAGCGACATCTATTGAGTAAAATAATTGAACTAGGCCTTCTAGTAAGTGCAAGCTGTTAAATTAACTAAGATTTATGGCAGTTTAATGAACAGTACGGTAATATTTCACATACCGCTGAACAAAAACTACAAAATCTGGAAGCGATAACTAACACGAAGCTTATTGGACGATAAATCATAATCGGTACGAAGGCAAAGCCGCAGGCATTTGTTAGCTAATTCATAGTGAAATGAACTAAGAATAAAATTAGTTTAGTAATTCAAGTCAAGCTCATAAATCTAGCAAAACGCATTATGAAATATGAATAGCGCTGATTTGAGCTGATGATGGTACGAATTCGTGTTGTGCAATTTCAAATATGGCTGCCAAGAAAGGATGCTTTATTAGGCGATCATTTATCTGTAATCATTAGCGTATTGTTAGATATGCGATATATCTTTGCACAAACAAAAACATAGGTACAGTAAAGTCGATACAATAAGTTATAGATTGCTATGAAGCTTACAGTAGTTAGCTCGGAATCAGTAAACTATTAAATGGTTTTTGACCTATGTTTTGTTCCAAAAACATAGCGAAAATGTTCACAATACTATTAATATAGTACTGACGATATCTTGAGTACATGAGGCTCCATCAAAATCCTCGGGGGCCAAGCTAATCGAACTTACAATTGCTACATTGCCTGAATGTCCTTTTCCAACCCATGATCTGTCCCTGTACCTATTTTTTTTTATTGGTTCACAAAACAGATCCGTTCTACTTTTCAGCGTTATTGGGAACATCCAAACACCAAACATATTTACAAACAGTTACATTTATAACACGTTTTTATCGTCCTAGCGTTAATTCCACCTCGGAATCCGGGGTCCGAATTTTCCATTCTAACTGCGAATTTGGCTGGACTTATATTAGATATTTTTGCGCGACTGTTATCTGACCTCCACAACCCAATGGCTATATCGAGGTAGTTCACATTTATATATTATGATTATAGTTATAATCTTTAATATAACAATATAAATCTCCAATCATTCATTATACTCCCTATCGTCCCTTAACAAGCCAACATAACTAATCTCAAGCTGCTAATCATCGTATTAAGTCATTAATAGTAAACATTACATATAAAATATGGTGCCATCACACTAAATCTGGCAACATTCAGACTCCAACATTTATGAGGTCGTATTTAACTTGTCATATCAGATAAGGTTCGTATTACTTAGCCCCGCCCACTTACATATTTCATTTTTATTACGCCCTTTTTGCTCTCACTGCTCTAGGAGACGGTGTATTTTTGTTTTAATACCTATAGATAGGAAAGAGAAAAAGTGGGAAGGTAGACTCCGAGTTTTATGGTGAAAGCCGTCAAGATGCAGCAAGTCATTGTTAAGATGATTATGAGTACAATATGTCGTTGTTAGGAATGATAGATGATATTTTTATTTTTTATTTATTTATTCTTACATACTCAGGTCATTTCAGGCAAACCCAATGCGACAGAATAGTAATAGTAGTATTTATTATAACTACCCATAAGTTTAGTGTTAAATTAATTAAAATATAGCCTGTAAGAAATCTATGTGTATTCCGTACATATGTATTTTATTAGTGTCTAATAAAGGTTATTCTAAATATTCAGTATCGAGGACTAAACAGTATTTAGTTACATTTTATGCTATAAAAGAAATTGACTAAATATAAATTTAACGAAGAACACACTGGCACATTCTTATACACACACAAACTCATAATAACAACACACATAAGTTTTATGTTATTATCAAATTAAGAAGTTTGAAGTTTAGAAAATGTATAAAGCATATGGCAGTCAACTGCTGAACATAAGCCTCGCCAAATCATCAAACATACTAAAAACAAAACTTTTTTAAATAAAGAATTTTGCAATTACAGTTAAAACAAACAATAAAATTGTAGCCTGTAGTCTAAATAATACTATATTTATGACCATGTGTGCCCCATACCTACATAGATAAGGTAAGTACACACAAATGTAGTAGTATCTACGTGTATGAAAAGAGCCGATGTAAACAAAGCCTTAGGTACCTAATAGGATTTCTTTTAAGCTTATTACTTACTGCAGAACGCATGTCCGATGAGAATTTCTATTATTCATGTTTTTACCTTCTATCACATGTTTAACGTAATAATATTTCGGCAGGAAAGAGAGAAATACGTGATGAAATCAATAATTGTGATGTTTATTTATGAGTTATTGAAAACACTAACTGGCCCTTCCTGGTTCCGCCCGTGACTTATTTCGAGCTCCTGTTGCACCCCTTTAACTGATAGGTAGGTAGGTTTTTGCCCTTATATTTTTCAGGTTTCAAATAATGTATAGAAATCTGTCGGATTAGTTGACAATTACAATTACTGCTCCACTTCCTTGAAAATTAGCGTTATGATACATAGCCTATAACCTTCCTCAATAAACGGACTATCTAATGCAAAAAAGATTTTTCAAATTGGATAAGCAACTTCGAAGATTCGCTCAATCATACAAACTCTCAGTTTTTGGGACATAGATTGCAAGGTGATATAGGTAGCATAGCGTGTATAGGGATGAGGTTTTTCGTACAGTGGCCACCAAAATTAGCTTAACGCCAGTACCGATAACGACTGTACCTGACTGTACCATCAGTAATGACAGATCACTTATTGAATTGTTCAAATACGAAGTCAACGCGTACCAACTGTGACGTGATGCAAGGGGACAATCAGTCCTCTTGGGACCAAACAGTCCCCTTTCAACCTGCAGGGGTTTGAGGGGGCAAAATGGCCAATTCCACATTCGGTTAATCAGGTTAAGGTGAGATTTTAACACAATTAGAGGGCCTTTTATCTGTCTGGGTAGGGAGCTATCATTAAAGAAATTAAACTGTCAACGGATATTGAAGCGTTTTTTTTTGTCTTTGTTATTGTTACACTTTTCCCGAAATTTCAGTTGCTTGTTAGTGTCAGTGACCATGGTTGCTGAAAAGTAAACGAAATGTCGGGAACAGTGGAAGAAATGTGGGGATATCTGAAGGGGAGCGAGTATCATCCGATCCGCAATCACGTAAAGAAAGCCCGTGAGTTTGCAGGCGAGGTTCACTTGGGCCACGAACACCTTGATAGTGCCCCACATACTCTTCAAAGATATAATCGTAAGTATTTGAATGTATATCCAGTATACACTCCTCACGATATGCTAAAAATATCCTCACATTTTATTTCCAATGCTTACTTTTAGATTGAAATCCAATATCGCCAGATTCAAATTGTTCTGTCTGCGACGCAGCGCTGGTTAAGCCTGTCAAATACTTTATTGTAGTGTGCGATTCCAAATTTAAATCGAATTTGACATAATCTATTTGAAAGCATTCTAATTTCAAATAATATTATGTTAAATGGCACTATATGGGTAGTTCCACAAAAGTTGGGTAACTTTGTGTTCCAGTATTATTTTATACATTTTTTTATAAAATATCCAGTAATAAAATTGTCTGCCATATTAAATAATCAATTTTTTACTATGTCACTCACTTTTGTTACAATCATATATTTTTTATATAAAAAGAAATGTCCTTTTCTATTCTCAATATCAGTCCCTAGCCATGTCACATTTCCAAAATAATGTTTTCGTTCGACTGATTTTAGTACGACTTGATGACATTTGATCATTATTTAACTTAAATACACTAAAAATTACATTACTTTGTTCATTGGATCTATTATGTAGACAAAGTTAAGTATTGTTCATATTTTTTTTGTAAGAAAAGTAGCGTCATCGATAATATTAGTCAGGCCCTAGCCACTCAGTAAATTTAAAAATACGCGGCAATCGAAATAAGCGGCCATTCTAAAATGAACACATTCAAAAGTAACAACGTGAAGTTAGCCATACGCGGGGGCCGTTCCGCGTCGGCTATCTTGACATTAGTGCGATCGGTGTCGATGCTGAGGAAACACGCGCTGGGCCAGTCAATCTCTCAGGCCCTAGGTGAGTTATTTTATGTAAAGTAAATTAGTTATTATTCTCTCTTGTTTGTGTGTACATGTGATTTGTTTGTTCTGATGTTGTTGTTATCTACAAGTCTCGGTATTTCTTTTATAAAAAAAATTACGAGTGATTTTGTTCTGATTCGTCAGTCCCTAGACCATCAGGCCCTGGCTGTTAATGTGACTAGGGACTGATTCAAAGGTTGGGGACTGACAGTCATACTCTTTCACATAGATTCATCATTCAGAAACTTTTGTTTGTTGTAGAATATGCCGCCGCGAAGAAAAATACCGTTGTCTAAAGAAGAAAAAGCAAAAAAAAGTCAGATTATTTAATTTTTCACAAGTTTTATGAAAACTGTTATTATTGTTAGTAAGAGAGATTCATCATCTGCATATAGACGCATTTTCTTGATTGCATCCGTGGCCAAGATGATCTCGCAGCTCAGGGTCCGCCTTCCGGTTAAAGGTCCGCCTTCCGGATCTTCCTCCTTCACTTCGCACGATCTTGGGTGTCCATGTTAGTGAGACCATTCGCACGAATGTCACCCTCTACGACGTCAAGCCAGGATTTCTTGGGCTTACCCCTTTTACCTGAACCCGGCGGGGGCGTCATTGCCAGGCATTTGTTACGCACGCAGCCTGGCGGTTGCCGCAAGCCGCAAGACTTGACTACGAAGGTGTTCTCTTGCATTATAACCGCGATGTCACGGACATGAAGGCTGCCGCGGATTCACCGCATTTTCATCTCCGTGACACGCAGCTCTTGCTTGTGTCGCTCCAGCAGCGGCCACGCCTCACAACCGTGCAAGAGGACAGGTTTAATGATCGTCTTATAGACCTGCCCCTTCAACCGGACTGGCATTTTGGTATCACACGTGACACCAGTCATTTCTCGCCACTTAGCCCACGCGGCAGCAATTCGTGCCCTGACGTCTCAGTCGATTTCACCAGTCACATGAAGTACAGATCCCAGGTACTTAACCTGATCCGTACGCTCGATCAAATCATCGCCTACACGAACGGGTGTGGGATCTGTGGAGTTTAACGCTAAGTACTTCGTACGTACTTCACTACATTTAGCTTCAGACCACCGTTCTCAAGCGCTTCCTTCCAACCTTTCTCGCGTCACACTAATCTGCTCCTATCCGCGTCCACCAGCGCAATATGATCAGCATACATGAGCAACCACGGTGGCTGCTCATGTGAGTTTCTGATATTGTTCGACAGAACGTCTAATATCACGCTGAACAGGTAAGGACGAATCCTTGGTGTACTCCGACGGTGATGGGGAAGGCTTTCGAGTCGCCAACGGTAGTCCGAACCACAGAATCGGAATCGTAGTACATGTCCGAGACATGTACTACGATTCCGACATTCCGACATGGTGTCAATGTAAGTCTCTGTGACTCCCTTGACCCGCAATGCCCACCAGATCACCTCGCGAGGAGCACAGTCGAAGGTCTTCTGCATGTCTAAGAATAGGCAGTGCGGGGGCGTATTCTTCGCCCTGTATTTCCCCGCCACAATCCTTAGGGCGAACACCGGGTCCATGGTCCCGTGCCCGGGACGAAAACCATACTGACACTCCGGGAGTGTACTGGCCTGTCGGATCCGGGAGCCGATTATCCCCTCGTAGAGCTTCAAGAGAGATTATCTAAGAAAATTTACCTAAAGACTGATTTGTCCCTAATTTGATTGCATTTTGGCATAAATATGTGTATGAATAGATAAGAGTGAGATTTAACAAATAAATACTAATTATATAAGACAAACATGGTGGTTTTATTGTATAATAAAAGTAAGGCATCAGTCCCTAGCACAACCCGTCAGTCCCTAGAACACAGATTTCAGAAAAACACAAATTTCTCTTTAAATACCTAGTAAAGTGACTGGCCCCTTCAGATACTAAAAGTATATTATTATATACACTGTATTTACTAAAAAGTTTTTGATTCGGTATCTAAAAACACGTATGGCAAGATTTGGACGAATTTTACCCAACTTTTGTGGAACTACCCATATAGTTGCTATTTCTTTTTAAATGCGTTCCTAATTTGAACTTTTAAGAAGTTGGTTCAATGATACTCTCTTCAGTGTAATATCCCTCGTACCCCGGGGTACGAGGGATATTACACTGAAGACCTGAGACGACCTCCGGTTTCTGTCGGTTTAAGTCCGACATAACCGCCGCCGTTGTGCGACTGGGGGGGAGGGGGTATCCGAATAGATTTCCGCACGAAATAAAACCAATGTGACACTCATTTTTTAATCAGAGTTTATTTGAAAAGTTTTTAACACCTATTTCCCTGTAGGGTAGGCAAAGACAACAGCCCACCACTTGCTTCTATCCTTTATGCTGCACGAGTTGCCTCTACTGTTATTGTTATTACCTCTCATGCAAGCCCGTTAGTTTCAAGTTAATTAAGAAGATAATAAGAAAATAACTGTAGAAAATAACTGATATAGGGGCTAATTTACGAATTGTATTCCCGGGGAGGAATTTTAGGCAACCATGGGTTCGGACCCTATATTTCTTCGCTTTAGTTGGTCTTATTTTACAGACAGTTACGTTGCTTGTCTGTCAGTTTAGGACAGCAGCATGAGCATGTAACAAAATGTAGGTATGTATTTTGTTACGTTACTTACGTTCCGTCAATTTAAGGCTCAAGTTTTCTTCATGCGATTGTTTCAAGTATAATCCATCTTAATATTGTACGGGAAACTGCCTAAAATCCGTATTACTAATGGCGAGTAAAAGTAAATCACTTCGGTAATTACTTTGAATACGAAGAGAATAATTTAATTGCGACACTCAAAACTCGAGTGGGATTCGGGTGGATTCGGCTCTCCTCGGTAACTCTCGGCACAAGTACTGAACTTAATGATGATCTTTTAAAATAAAAATTTTAACTGTGAGATTTAAATGTAACTGAGTATTGGGACTTGTTAAAAAACAGTGAAATATAATGAAAAGGTAAGAGGTGTAAGATGTATCGATGCAATTTTGCTCTGTGTACACGTCGATACGACGTGCGATTATGCCTTGATTATGCCATATGCCTTGTACCTGTTGTTTTCTCTTTTTTTGAAGTTCTTGGTCTTCAAATTTTGGTGAGAAATAATGAAATACATATTGATGTATTCATATGCTTTTGGGTGCATGGGGCTCTATCAAGACCCTTGGAGCTAAAACACCCACACCTGCAGTCGCACACCTGGCGGACGAAGCCCCGGCACAGGCTTTCCCCTCGGGGTTCGGTGGTCAGATAGCAGTGGCTCCCATAAAAGTCACATATTAACCAAATCTCCCCTTATTCATCATCACATGCACGCTCAAGCGGTTCAAGTGGTTTTCCCAAGCGACTTCAATATGGGGTTCTTCAAGAAAGGCATTAGGTTTTTCACGACGGTAGCATGAGTGTGACGCCCCTGGTGTTGCGTACGTTCATAGGCCACGGTAACCACTTCCCATCACGTAGGCCGTGAGCTTGTCTGTCACCTAAGCCGTATAAAAAAAATTAAAACAGGCAAAGGAGTAAGGAGGACCTGAGCTTCAAGATGAAATGCAACCCGGATGCAACTGAGAACCTCGGCAAGATGACTATCACAAATTAATAAACACATACTAAATACTAAACTACAATGAACATGTTGTTTCATCCGCCACTTCCTTGAACCGAGTTAAGACGTCATAACCATCTAATCTATTCCACTTCACAAGACCTCCCTTCGTGAGACAACATTAAAGTCTCGTTAAACCTAGTTTAAGGATTCGTTTTCTCTTTTGCCGTTTCACTGACTCCAGTACTGCGTATTTCGACATAAAGATAGGTTAATCTTTTGTTTTGTAAAGATATATTGATTTACTAGCCTTCGACCTTTGCTCATATCTTCGGTTCTACTCAACCGAATGCGATCAAATAAACGTAAGATTTTAAGTCTGAGTAAGCCCTTTCTAACCGCATCAAAATCCGTTCAGTAGTTTTTGCGTCCATCGCGGACAAACAGACAAACAGACAGGAAATTCAAAAAAAATATTTTCGTGTTCAGTATCGTTAACATAACATAACAAAAGTATTTTTTTTAAATATCTCCAATGTACAGACACGACCACTTTAAAATTTTATAATAGTATAGATTTCTGTCGAAGTATTGATGGCCGTTGGAGCAGACGGGTCCTAGAGTGGAGACCGCGAGAAGGAAAACGTAAGGTGGGACACCCCCTAGCCAGGTGGACTGACGACCTACTAAGGGTGGCTGGGAAGGACTGGATGCGGAAGGCGGAGGATCGGCAAACGTGGCGCATATTGGGAGAGGCCTATGTCCAGCAGTGGACTGCAATAGGCTAATTGATTGATTGATTATTGATTTATAAGGATGGCCGTGTGGCTCCCGGCAGAGTAGAATTTGGGGCACCCCGTCTCCTCCCATGTGGTGTCGTACAAAGCGACTAAGGGATAGGGCTGTTTAACATCAGACAGATAGGGATATACAGCCCAGACTCACCCTCAGATACATGGCTCGGCTCGAGTCAACAATAGAGCAATGATTGGTAAAATGTGGGTTTTAATTCACCTCTGCCTAACCCTCCGGGCATAAAGGCGTGATTATATGTATGTATATAAACTATGTAGAATTAGTATAAAAACTGGTCAAGTGTGTGTCGGGACACATTTTGGGTTCCGTAGTAATAATATATGTGTGCGAAGACGGAAGTTTTAACTGCTTCAAGAAAGTAGGTACATTTTGTAACTTACTCGACAAATGCTTGTAAAGTCGTAAAGCCTTTAATTATAACTACGCCTTTTTCCCTCTGGGGTAAGCAGAGACAACAGGTCCTAAAACATTAAGTAAATAGTCGTTCTTGATTTACATAACACCTACACCTACTACATGCTAAACTTTTAGTCGTTCAAAACTCAATAACTAAATAATAGCATTAAAGTAAGATCGGTCTGGTCGTGCCTCGGAGAGCACGTTAAGCCGTCGGTCCCTAAAAGTCTAAAAACAACTGTCTAGCTGCAAAGCTTCGATATCGCCTAATGTTATCATTGGGTTGTGGAGGTCAGATGGCAATCGCTTCGCGGAAAATATAGAGGTCTAGCCAAATCCGTAGTTAGGACTGGTAAAGCGGACCCCAGACTCCGAGTTGAAAAGCTTCGGATGCGACTGGGAAATTATAAAAAAACTTCCTCTTAGCGTTAATTCCCAGTCGCATCTGAAGCTTTCAGCTCGGAGTCTGGGGTCCGCTTTACCAGTCTTAACTACGGATTTGGCTAGACCTCGACTGGGAATTATCGCTAGGATGAAGAAGAAGATAAGATTCATACAGCCACACATAACACCTCCCTTGGGTAAAAGCGTGATGATAATATCATCATCACTACATATTATAAAAACAAAGTCGTTGTCGCTGTCTGTCCGTCCCTATGTATGCTTAAATCTTCAAAACTACGCAACCGATTTTGAAGCGGTTTTTTTCAATAGATAGAGTGATTCAAGAGGAAGGTTTATATGTATAATACATGCATAATATTGTAGAGAAACACTGATAAATTTGGAGATATGCAGCGGGAACGGGCTCAGAAAATATGGCGGTACGAAGTTCGCCGGGTCAGCTAGTAATATTGATAAAAGAACAAATCAATACACAAATAAATTTTCCAAATTCAAAATTTAATTTATCACAAACACAGCTTCCCTAATTCTATTTCCGAATCAAATAAATACTAAGTATAAGCAAAACAGGTTAGCTCAAAAGCTGCAGTCTGTGTATCCACTAGTCCAAAGCCGTGTAGTGTACCCACCCGGTCGGGATCCACCAACTAATCGGTACCAACTTCGCCAAATAATCCCCTGTACGACCAAGTCTTGTTTGAACTTCACTATTTCGTATCGATTTCTGGATTTTGTAATTCCGGTAGCTCTGCTGTGGACTTGGCGATCTTGAATGAGAACAGGCTTGTTTGGCGTAGATATTAAATGTTCCTATCTATATTATTTTTTATTATAAAGCCGAAGAGTTTGTTTGTTTGAACGCGCTAATCTCAGGAACTACTGGTTCGATTGGAAAAATTCTTTTTGCGTTGTATAATGTATAGACCGTTTATTGAGTTCAAATCTGCAGTCAGACCTGGTAAAGCGGACCCCAGACTCCGAGGTGAAAGCTTCGGATGCCACTGGGATTAATTTAAATCTGCGATGAAATCTAAATATCATTACGCTACTACTCAAATTAGCAGAGTAGTAACCCTAAATGTCAATAAATCCGGGAATACCTATAAGGCTACGGGATTTCGAAATACGGTCAGCTAGTAACTTTATATAATTACAGAAAATATCATGATCGCAGCTAGAGCGTCCGACAACAGCCTGAAAAAGGTAGCCATTTAAAAAAAGGCAGGTACTTAGTAAGGCAGTGATTTACGAGAGCGTCCTACGAGTCTTAAAACGTAGTATTTAAGCTATCCTACTTATGTAATAAATGCGGAGGCTTGTGAACGAACCTTACAAACACTTTAATAGGTACAAGCTGTTAAATATGACTGCATGTATGAAATACTGATGAAAAACGGTTGCCACTTTCTATCAGGTGGGCCGTGTGCTTGTATGCTACCTAAGTAGTATAAAAGTCTAATGGAATAAAGATCAAAATGATCTTCGCTAAATGTTTTCACAAATTTAGTAGGTATACCTACTCGTAATTTCATTGCATTTTTTTCTAACTGCTAAACAAGTATCACAGTCGTTAGTAGTAGAACAGAATAAATCAATGTGTAGGATTGACACGTATTTTGACTTTTATGATGATTGAAAATGTATGTCAATCGCATACATTTTTTTTTTCTTAATGAATATTAGCCATCGAAATTACTAATATTCCCTTTAAACCCCACGATTAAGCTAAATTGCTTGTGCTAGGAGTGGGTTCACGTCGGTAGTGTAGTGGCGAGGATTCAAACCCGGAACCTCTCGATCATAAGGCCGGCTCCTTAACCGCTAAGCGACCGACGATCATTTTATTTTGCTGACAAATTGATACTTGTCTAAGGGAGCAACGGTCTCACCATAAACTCCTAAAACAGGTCAATAATTGAACGGCTGTCATGCTACCAACTGCATGAATAACTTTGTAATCTCATATAGGACTACAACAAAGTTACATTTGCAGTTGGTAGTATGAAAGCCGTTCAATTATTATTGACATGTTTTAAGAGTTCATGTTATCTAGTACAGTATACAATAATGCTTGCAGATAACAAAACGCGAACAGAACCGCAGCATCAGCTAGTATTATTAATGTTAAGATTGCAAAAGCATTATTTCAATGACTAATGTTTTCACAGCCAATCATTGTTTTACTAACCTACATTATTATACTTGGCAAATCGTAAACAATTCCTTATCTGAAATTAAGTTATTTGCGCTTGCGCATGCAGTTCCATATTCATATTATTGCTACAGTAAAGATTGTGGGGCTAGAAAATCAATTAACTTCATAAAGTGGTAAAACACCTATCAGACATACAAAAACAATGATTGCTGAGAAAAACACACTTTACAATATGTTTATATACCATTTAGGTGGCCCGTGGCAGTCCCCCGGCCCACCTGATGGAAAGTGGCTACCGTGGCCCATGCACATGTGCTACACCAGAGGAATCACACTTGTGCTACCGATCCTGTAAGAACAGAGTTGCCGAGCCGTCAGCGCAGAAGACAAGCAGGACAAGCTTTTGTCTTTCCACTGACATACAAAACCGAACACACGGAGCACGGGCACACGGGCACACGGCACACGGAGTACAAAACCCTCGGAGGTCGTCGGACGACCTCTGATAGTTTTGTACTCCATGAGTACAAGCCTGAGCCAGAGCCATCTCGTAACCGGAGATAGATCTAGTTCGGCGTACGAGAGAATATAATGTTGTTTTCAACACTATTCACAAGTGAACAAAACATTCCCAGTAGTCAACAGTGTTGACCAGCGAGAATGAGCCCGGAGAGCGAAAGTGTAAACCAGTGGGAATAAAATATCGCATTCGTCAACACTGTTAACCAGTAGAACAAAACATTTCCAGTGGTCAAGAGTGTCGAAAAACGGGGTGTTGACCAACGGGAATGACGAATTTGTGAATTAGTGAATTTGTGACGAAGTGCGAATTTAGTCGGTTCGAGTCCGAAATAACGGGTTCTCTCCCCACACGATAAAGAGGTCCAGTCAATACGCATTTAAAATCTTAATACTCCAACATTTATCACGTCAACAAACATCGTACCAAAACTTCCCGCCATATATATTCCCGGGAACATTTCGTTCACAATAAACGATTAGCCGAGTGTAGCAGCGGATGCGGTGTGGGCACAGTAGGCCGAAGAAGACACCCATTGGGAATAGTCGCCGTAAAACTTGTCCAACGCAGTTAGCCGGCTTGAATGTTTTCTAGCGCATTGTCGGGCCATGAGAGCAGCGGAATCTAAACTAATATTATAAAGAGCTGCAGAGTTTGTTTGTTTGGTTGAACGTGCTTATCTCAGGAACTACTGAATCTAATTCAAAAATTACTATTTTGTTGAATGGTCCATTTGTCGAGTAAGGTTATCTATAGGATAAATTTCATCACACTACAACTACTTAGAAGGTTTCTTCAGGGTCGGCAGCATGAGCGTAACGCCCCTGATGTTGCAATACATCTATAGCCACGGTAACCAATTTCCATCAGGCGGCCGTGTGCTTGTCTGCCACTTAAGTGGTTTTCTATACCGCTTTTTATACACTTACCACAAGGGAGCGGAACAATAATCATACAGAACAATAAACAATAATCATAAATGTCAACAAATCCGGTAGATTTCCATACTTTAATTTAAGGTCTTTACTTAGATGACTGAAAGGGTTTCGAAATGTTTCACGGATGAAGCCGGGGCGAGTCGACTAGTATTGAAATATAAACGTTTTTAAAGGTTGGTATCGTGATTTGTTTGGTGTTATTTTATTATTTACAGCCGTTAGATCCGGCAGAATGTTTCGAAATAGTTTTCAATGTGTGATATTCGCGTAACTTCCCGACAGTATCGAGCGGAAAAATTGCACTGTGGGAAATGTTTAGAGGTTTTGATACATAGTTTTGACTGTTTAAATACAAAAATAGACGTTTATGGTGTCGATAGAATTCAGCATCTGAATGTAATTTTGAAGCATCCAGTATCCTAAACTATTAAATCGATTGCGATAGAAAAAAGCGAATACAGCTCAGGCGGGACTCAAACCCGCGATCTTTCCCTTATAGGAGAAATGCTCTGACCCCTCAGCCACCCAGCCTCGCCCGAAACTGATCCAATTTTTTCTGTAAATCCTTCTTGGGGCGACGGTTCATTTCATTCATCAGTTCATTCATCATCATTACTCGGCTGAATACGAAGTTTTCACTTTGAAGTCATGGATCCGTTCCCTATGTCTTCTTTCTATAATTTAGTTTATCTTTATTGTTACGAGAATGACTGCCGTCTGACCCCATCGAGTGACGCCACCTCCGAGAGAACAACCCGCACTAGAATCCTGCCCGTCTATCAGTCTTGCAGGAACGGTGCGCACTGCGCGGTAAGAAAGGAACTTCATCCCACGCACACTCAAGCTGTGGAATGAACTCATGCTGTGGTTTTCCCAAGCGACTACAATATGGGGTTCTTCAAGAAGGGTATTAGAAGGTTTCTTCAGGGTCGGCAATACAAGTGTAACGCCCCAGGCGTTGCATACGTCCATAGGCCACAGTAACCACTTCCCATCAGAAGGAGCGTGTGCTTGTCTGCCACCTAAGTGGTATTAAAATGCAAGTATACCAGCGTGCAGGTGAGGATAGCCCCTAAGATCTTGCCAGGATCCCATACACCCATAAAAATGATAACAGTGATATTGCTCTTAACATTACATTTTTTCGTCCCAACGGTTTTACCTATCATATTTATTATTAATAGAGACAGGATCATTGACTTTTAAGCTATATTGTCTGCCTTCATGTCTAATATTTGACAAGCTATACATAATACTCGCATCTCAGTACTTATTAGGTCCGTATCGAACCACAGAGGCAAGGAGTATTAAGTTACACTGGCACGATTTATTTTTTACGTAGGTAGATGATATCATCATTATGATAGACTTATTTATACCGATCTAGTTGTTTTGTGAAGCACGAATATGTTATCTATCGTTTATAATAAGTTAAGTTAAGTTTCAATGATATACTTACCTATTAAAATTAATGCTGAACTCGTTGATACTCCTGCGAATGATAGAGCTACTCCTGAAAAATAAATATAATTGTTGCCGTAAACCAAACATTTCATCTGCAATTTTGAACGTAAATAGTAAATTCAGGACCTGTGAGGTTCTCACCATTCATGGCGTAAACTTTTATTTCATGTAAAAAATACAGGCAGGTACCATACCGAGAAACATAGCGCATCTGATCAAATTTAATCATATTACGAAGGAACTATAAGGAATAAAAGATATTCATCCTCAGATTCCGGGGCCCCACATACCGCTGGCAACTATTATTCCTTACTAAAAAAATTTCTAATAAACGACTTTTTTGTGTGGAAATCTAAATCCTTCCACAGATTGGTTAGTTTTCCTCCTTCCAAGGTAATCGCCATTACATCTCAGTTACTGTGTGATGAATGGAGTTGCCTCTATGCAGTTAAAATGAATTCGCCATACTTAACTACCATTTTCAATTTCTGCGCTCAGTTTAACACCCGTATTCACAAACAATACTTCGCTATGCGTACTACCAAAACTGTGCAAAAAACGACAAATTCTCAGTGCGTTCGTTTTGGCAAGCCTTTTTATTCATTTTATTCGTTGAGGGAACGCACTGCGTTAGATACTGCTCCGTGATGTTTGTGAAATAATTTTACCAGCCCTATGCGCTCGAGCACACTATGAGACCTCACAGTATTGTTTGTGAATACGGGTGTAAGTAACGTGAGGTCTCAATAAGCAAGATAAAGAAAAGACGGTAGCTATTCGTTTCAGTATATTATTATTATTAAGTAACAGCATACAAAATTTCTTAAGTTTTAAGAGTCACTCAGTTTCATTTATATTAATACAATGTGATTATCAGTATCAGTCTCAAGTACCTAATCGAAAGCCAATTCTCCGAATAAAAATATGTTCATAATTAAATTTCGAACTACTCTCAATGCCTCACGTCAAAAATGATCATGAATTCAATGAAAGAGAGACATTTCTCGTAATATATTAATTAACCTCGGTCTAATGTTAAAAAAGATCACTGTGTCATGTTCATTCTAAAATTATTATAATATATACTAGCCTTTCGCCCGCGGCCCCGCCCGCTTACACTCAAACCGATTGCAATCTGACCAAGACCTTTCTAACAAAAAAAACTGCATCAAAATCCGTTCAGTAGTTTTTGCGTCCATCGCGGAAATACATTTACAATTTACAATTACATAATAGTATAGATGAGAATACCGTTTTTGATACTTAATTTGATCGAGACTCAATTTTGAACATTTTTTTATTAAGAGAATTGGCCTTCTGAATGGAATCTCTTGAGCTACCTGAGACTAAACTTACCCTCAAAGTATCACATTGAGACAATGATACACCCATTAGGTCTACGTCCTAATACACTCATTACTCAGTATGATATCATTGTAATACTGTAGGTCAGAAGTTAAACTACGTTCTATAGCCGCATACAATTTTTTCTTGATACTTTTTGTACTACTCACGAAGTTATAAAAGCTGATACCGATACCTGTCAACACTCAACACTGGAGGTGTTATCGAGTGTTCACGACCTTGAGCAGTTCACGACCTTAATTACTAGTTACTTGTTGTACGTACTAGCGCAAGTAACTTGATACTAACTAGTATTATAAAATGTGAAAGCAATTCTGTCTATCTGTACGTTAGCTACTGATGTTTTTGTGTTTTGTGGCTCTACAAAGATCTTTGGGGTTCGTCTGACCTCCCAACACATAACAAAAAGCTTGCATCAGAGCCTGGTCCATCAATCAACAGGTATACCAGCTAGCAGGGCTTGGCCATGTGGGTCTTGGTTGGCCTCCTTGCATCGTTTTTTCTTCTTTCATAATCAGTATTCACACACACCATTTCGCCATAATAGGGGCATGCAAAAAAGGGCGAGCCTATTGCCCACGGAAAGAGAGAAAGGGTGGCATAATTCTACTTCACCGGGAACCAATACGGCCATCATTTGTTCTATTTGTTCTATGTGTTCAGAAGACCTTTTCCAACTCTCTTCATCATATTTTCTATCGAGCTACATCTTTCTAATAAGTCTTTGTATTCTTCTTTCCTTTTTAAAAAATAAAACCAAAACCACCCAACCCCCTCATTATAAAACCCTAACAAATTAATCCCAAAGAACGTACAAAATTGTCCCAAATAAAATATTTTTCCGGTAATATATTCCTTATTATAATAACGATGATTTCCCACGAGATTGGGACCAATTTAATCGATACACGACAAATCGGATTCATAATTCATATTGAATTTGATAAATTAATGTAATAAAAATTTTAATGGCGGTTGTACGAAATTAATTTCGCTGTGGAAATTATATTTTGCGGGTAGTTGGTGAATGTAATGTTTTGTAAAATGTAGAGTTATATCTAGTACTAGCTGACCCGGTGAACTTCGTACCGCCATATTTTCTGACCCCGTTCCCGCTGCATATCTCTTAATTTATCAGTGTTTCTCTACAATATTATTCATGTATTATACATATAAACCTTCCTCTTGAATCACTCTATCTATTAAAAAAAAACCGCTTCAAAATCCGTTGCGCAGTTTTGAAGATTTAAGCATACATAGGGACGGACAGACAGCGACAGCGACTTTGTTTTATAAAATGTAGTGATAGTGATGATACTTACACCTCGGACGCGTATCTTGTAAATCTCGAAACAAACGAGGTCCTGATGTGCGCGGTTTTGTAATAATATATGCTTGGTGAATTTGAGCTCGTCCACTGCAGTAGCACCCCGTGCTATCCTCAAACGACACTCGAGAAAAGTGTACTGCGCTTATAGAGCACATTTTGAGCAAAGTTTAGGTCAAAGACATACATCCCGAACAATACTATTTTTGCTTGATGTATCCAATGACACCCAAACGAATAACACAGTAGTTCTTGGGTGTAAGTAAAGGATCCTAGTAACATCCTTTTGGCCCAAGTTTACATCATATGTCATCATCATCATTCATCATTTCAGCGCTAGGAAGTCCACTGCTGGACATAGGCCTCCCCTATAGATCTCCAATAAGACCGGTTGGAAGCGGCTCGCATCCAGCGCGTTCCCGCGCGTCCTCGAATAGTTCTCGAGTGGAGGCCACGTATCGGCAAGCGCAGCCTAGGACGTCCACCCACAAAGTGGACAGACGACCTCATTAAGGCCACGGGAACATCACATTTGCTAATACAGAACGAGGTTCTGGCGTAAGCTTTCCTCTTAGGATTGGAGGATCAGATGGCGGCTTAACCAGCATGCTTAGATTATACGTAGAAACATCTTAACCTATGTAAACGGCACAAATCGTTTCAGAGCATTCAAACAAACTCTTTACCCAGGTATATTAATAGTACAGATTCTTATATAACTTTTTCACATTTGAAACATGTAATTCTAAATTCAAATGACATAGGACATGACATTATTTACATGCATTGGACATGATTGCCTTTATGAAGTCACTCAAACGGAAACGCGCCAACAATTTTTATGGTAGCATTTGAATAATAAACATGCGTCAGATCTTTTATATTCAACAAAGCTCTTTGGACTAAGGTGGGTTGTCAACTTGCCTACTGTCACTTCGAGTACTGTGGGTTTGTTTCCCAAATGAGACAAGTTTCGGACAGATGTCTGGTGTGTCTAGTAGATTTTGTCTGTTTAAGTTATTAGACACTATTTTATGAATGCTAAAGTTTAGATGGATGTTTGTTTATTGCTCAATCACGCCAGAATGGCTAAACAATTTTTTTTTTTTCATTAATAGGCTAACAATTGGCCACGCAGTAGATACAATTTGACACAGGGATTGATTATATGGGTCTTAGGATGGGTGACCATTTTTGAAAGATTGAGACCCTTTGTGCCTTGGAGAGCACGTTAAGCCGTTCTTGGTTGCCATATGAACATCTGACCTACATAACCCATTGGCGATATCAAAGCATTAGAGTTCTTGAACTTTTTAGGGCTCCAACAACTACCAGACTAATACAAATACCCATATATAGGTACATACATAAATATTTGCACTGAGTGGGAATCGACCAACGCCTCGAACAGCAACTGTAAAGTAGGTATTTAGTTCCATAAAGTCAGTCTAACAGACTACTTAAGTCTCTTTAGAAGCCATATCGCTACTTACTACGTTGTAGAACTGTAATTCTCCCCTGCATCAACACCGCAATGAGTAGGATTATCCTCAAACACAATATTATTTAACACACATTAGTTAGGAGGCTCCGACTTCCCGCCCTTCCCACAATTCCCGGTAAGTCAGTTCGTATTACAGGTACGCGACTGATTTCCTCAAGCTATTACTTTCATTCCTTATTTGTTTGTTATATTTCTCGTTACATATAATCCTAATTTGCTCATCTTTTTTTACCTTTTTGACTAATATTCTGACGATGGAGTTACTTGAAGAGTCGTAAATAAATGAGGCTTACCTGTAACAAAAATAATTGGTATATCAAATTAGAGTGTCTGTTTATAACGTTAAAATAACAGTATTCATAGTACCTAAAAGAAAAATGTAATTTATAAAAATTTTGCCTGTTTGTTTGTATAGGGTAATCTCCGAAACAGCTGGGCTTATTTTGACGAGAATTTTATTGTAGATAGTCGATGTTATAAGGTATAACTTAGGCTGCTTTTTGTTGTGCTACTGTGTCTATTCAGTATATAATCAAAGCCTGATAATCTCACGTTCGAGAAGCTACAAAACGTGGGTGTTATTTAAATCAGATTAAACAACGTAAAATATTAAACTGAATTGAACCACGACATCTGAAATTGAACTGTATCTTGAACAAATTATGATTCGCCATGCTTCTGTCGCGGAATGGTTACACAAACGAATATTGAATGCTACCGTATAATATATTACAATACAAAGTATTTGTATTATTGCTTAATCTATAATTGGGCAATCAGTCTGGGACTTGTTCAGACTATAGTCTCTCGGTACGATGCGTTTTCAGTCAGGCAGGCTACTTACTATACTTCTTTATATACTTACTAGCTGACCCGGCGAACTTCGTACCGCCTTATTTTCTGCCCGCGTGGTATTATCTCTAAATTTATCAATGTTTCTCTACAATATATGCATCTATTGTACATATAAAACTTCCTCTTGAATCAGTCTATCTATTAAAAAAAACCGCTTCAAAATCGGTTGCGTAGTTTTGAAGATTTAAGCATACATAGGGACGGACAGACAGCGACAACGACTTTGTTTTATAATATGTAGTGATAGTGATGATGATGGGTCAGGTCGAACGGATGTTTTCGCGATTGCGTCCAGGCTTTGAGGTTGTATGAGTACATACATACATACATAATAGTCACGCCTCTTTCCCAGTGGGGTAGGCAGAGCCACAGTTTTCCACTAGCTACGATCCTGGCATACATCTTCCGCTTCTTCTACTTTCATAATTGTTGTCCTTTCTTTCATGTCTTCGATCTGTCTGACAAACAGATATCTAGCCGATACTTCGGGTACTTAGCCGATTTTATAACCGCTTAGATCAGATTAATGATAAATAAATAATAAAATTAACACAGCTTCTGATTTATTGTTTACTCAACACCTAGCTTTAGTATCGTTAAAGTTATATAGACAGTTGTTAAGATCGTTTCACTTGCAGAATTGTTAACCTATAGTGTAGCCTAGCCTTAAATTCACTGTCGGCTGATGTCAGACTATTAAGCAATTCAACTCAAGTACGAATCGTTGGCAGAACAACGCAATGAAATTGAATTATACGGTATAAATTCTACATTATACAGTTGATACAGTAATTGGCGTTTTATAGTTTTGCAATTATTTACGACGTGTATTAAGCCATGATAGAGAAGCTGGATTCTGGGATATAATGTTGAAAATGGTCTTATAAAGCAATTGCCTCGTTATTACAAAATTGACCGACAAGAGACTAGGGTTTAACTGCCATAAACAATGTGAATTGATGTTCCGATTACATTTTTTTTTGTAAGAATGTCATTGTTTTTAATAAAAGGGGGGCGAAAAGAGCCCTATAAAGACCTTCGGGGTCTAAGCCAAGATTATCTGCAAGTCGGCCCACCTGCTGATTGAAAGCGGAGAATTTGGTGCAAGGTTTTCTTGTTAGGGTCTGACTGCCATCGGTTCTCCTAACTTCGAGAAAAGAACTTGTAAACTCGTCCGTTAATTAGTACGTATACCAGCTCACAGGTGTGGCTGGTTGGGGCCCATTCACCCTACATTTAAAAATAGTCTGACGTATATAAACCTTAGAGGTCCAACGGGACCTTGATTATTATATTTTGAAAGTCCAAGGGTGTTCAAAAATTAGGTCTTACGGGTTTTTTGCGATAAGGTCCAAACTCAAAGATCGTAAGAGTACTTTTTTTATACTACTTAGGACGCAGACAAGCACACGGACAATCTGAAGGTAAGTGGGTACCGTGGCCTATGGGTGAGTGCAACACCAGGGGAGTCACACTCGTGCTGCCGACCCTGTAAGAACAGAGAGAATCTGTGCCATCAGCGCAGAAGATAAGTAAGTTTTTTAGTCGGTTAAAAATATATTAAAGAGAAATGAGATTATTTTAAGCGTGCGAAGATGGTGGTCGTAAATCGAATTTCAATCACGTTAAGGGTCAGTTTGACGTTAATATCAATTCTCATTGGCTACCCGCGTTACGAGCACGTTTATGAGCGGTTTTTATTGTGCGCGGACCCTTATGGCGGTAAGTGGCCATCTTTTTTAATTATATATACATAAATATAATATTATGTGTTGTGTGTTGAGCCCTTAATGTTATATCGGTTATTAACCACGGCTCTGTTTTGTGAATATGATCCTTTCGCGTTTTTCTAACTACTATTAACTTTCTAATCATCATCATCACCTTGGCGTGGTTCCAGGTCCAATCCGGGACACCACGGTTTTCACACCCGAGAGGGCCCCTACAAACCAGTGATGACCCAGGGGCAGCCAGGGTACGAAGGAAGTGCTTACAACCTAACTTCTGAAGACACGAGATGGCGTGTGGTTTTCATCGGTTTGAGCCGAGCAAATGTATAACTCCGGATACGTATCTTAGACCTAAAATGTGCCATGTACGCGCAGTATACATTTCTTGGGTGTCTTTTGAGGATAGCACGGGGTGCTACTGCGGTGGACGGTGCTTCTTGACAACAGATAGAAAATCTAGCAACTTTTTTTACAATATGTCCCAATGTACCGGACATGGTCATACGGCCTTTGAGACAGTTGAGTCTCCCGTATGCAATTTAAATAGTAAAAATAAGATATTAAACCTGGTGCACCAGAATGTTGAGGGCTTGATAAAGGGCAAAGAATTGGAATTGGAGTTGCACATGACCCTTAAAAATATCGATATTTTTTGTGTAACGGAGCATTGGTTGAAAGACCATGAGGTCATGTTCAACTTCAAAAAGCACCAGGTCGCAAGCTCGTTCAGTAGAAGAAATTTCAAACGTGGAGGCAGCCTAATAATTATTAATAAGAATATAAAATTTAAAGAACGTAAAGACTTAGTAAGCCTCTCTATTGAGCGAGTTATTGAGATAGCGAGTATTGAGTTTGAGCAGTTCATTGTATTAAGCGTATACAGCCCCCCGGACGCGCCCTATGCAAGATTTGAAGAAAGGATGGAAGAAGCGCTTTTTAAATGCCGTTACTCCAAAAAGTCAATAATAGTTTGTGGAGACTTTAATGTAAATATTTTAGAAAACACCCTAGTGCCAGTAGAAAGAAAAAAAATGTTAAATCTGTTCAAGTCTTTTAATCTTATTAATATGTTCTTGGAACCCACTAGAGTAACTGCAACTAGTGCCACATGTATTGATAATATTTTCACGGACATTAAACCAATTGATAAATGTATTGTTGATGCTGTAGGCTCGGATCACCGTGGACAATTAATAACCTGTGAGAGAATTAATTGTAAAGTTAAAAGTAAAAAGGAAATAAAATTTGTACCGATTAACCAGCATCGTTTAGACGCTTTTAAAGAAAGTATAGTCGATAAACTACCTGACTTGCCCTCGTACACTAGTGTAGAAAATTCTTATGCAGATCTAATTAACCTAATCAATAGTGAGTTTGGGAGAATTTTTACCTCAAAAACAATATCGATTGGCGAGCGTCCTATTTTCAGTGACTGGGCAACGACGGGAATCTATAGAAGTAGAAGGAGATTGTTTGATCTGTATTCTGAAAAATCATACAATTTCAACCCTGCTTTTCAGAATTATGTTAAAAACTACTCTAAAGTATTTAAGCGAGCCTGTTCCTTTGCGAAGTCAAACTACATTAAAAAGAAAATAGCGAATTCTGTCAACAAAATTAAGACTACTTGGAATATAATAAATTCTGAATGTGGGAAATCTTCATCAGTTGCAAGAGATTTCCATTTAAAAATAGAAGATCGCCATGTCACGGAGGACATGGAAGTTGCGACAGAGTTTGAAAATTTTTTTACAAACATTCCCATTATGGTAACCAAAACTCTCCAGTCGTCTTCCACTTCCGCCGAATCATTGCTTATGGAATCAATAGAAAAATGTGAGGACACTTTCGTATTCTCAGCTGTTAATAGCAAGGACATCACCAAAGCGTTTAAATCTATTGATATTAAAAAGACCGCGGATCTATGGGGATTATCAGTCAAAACTGTGTCATGTATTATTGATGTCATTGCTCCCCATCTAGCAGTTGTGTTTAATGACTGTGTCAGCAACGGTATATTTCCGGATTTAATGAAACATAGCAAAGTCAAACCTTTGTTCAAGGCTGGCAGCACCACAGATCCTTCTAATTTCCGACCCGTTTCTGTGTTGCCGACCTTGAGTAAGGTATTTGAGAAACTAATTCTGGGACAGTTGTTAACCCATTTTGGTGAAAACAAATTGTTTCATGATAAACAGTTTGGGTTTACTAAAGGACGTTCGACCACCGATGCTGGTGTAGAATTGTTAAATTGTATTTACGAAGCCTGGGAAGATAAGCATGATGCATTGGGTGTCTTCTGTGATCTATCCAAGGCTTTCGATTGCGTCCACCATGATACATTAATCAAGAAATTAGAACATTATGGAATAAGGAACAGGGCTCTCGATCTTCTGACTTCATATTTGAATAATAGAATTCAGAGGGTCGATGTTAACGGTACACGCTCAGTAGGATCCGTGGTTTCGATGGGCGTTCCACAGGGTTCGATACTAGGACCATTTTTATTCTTAATTTATATAAATGACCTCCCTTACTACGTAAGGGACAAACATAGTATTATTTTATTTGCTGACGATACTTCGTTAATATTTAAAATTAAGAGGCAACTAAACAATTATGACGAAGTGAATGGTGCAATAACAAGAGTGGTCCATTGGTTTAGTACAAACAATCTTTGCCTAAATGGGAATAAAACTAAATGTATTAAATTTACCCTACCTAATGTTGCACAGGTGGAAACCAATGTACAACTCAATGGTCAGGTGTTGAACCTTGTGGAATCAACAGTGTTCTTAGGTTTGAGTATTGATGCCAAACTGCAGTGGGGATCACATATTGAAAAAATAGCCAATAGATTAAGTTCAGCTTCCTACGCTGTAAAAAAGATTAGGACTCTGACAGATGTGGATACGGCTAGAATAGTTTATTTCAGTTATTTTCATAGTATTTTGAGCTACGGAATTCTCCTTTGGGGTAGTTCCGCGGATTTGAATACAATATTTATATTACAAAAGCGGGCTGTGCGAGCTATTTATAATTTGGGCCCAAGAGTCTCCCTCAGAGAAAAGTTTAAAGAAATAGACATTCTGACCGTAGTGTCACAATACATTTTCGAGAACCTAATGTATGTTAAGAAAAATATTTCCAAATTTCCCAAAATATGTGACAGGCATAACATAAATACGAGACATAAAAACAATCTTGTAGTCTGTGATACCAGACTCCAAAAAATTAGCAGTTCTTTCCAGGGTAACTGTATACGCTTTTTTAACAAGCTCCCTAAGGAAATTAGGGATTTACCTATAAATAAATTTAAAAATGTAGTTAAGAGGAAATTGTGCCAAAAGGGCTATTATAAAATACAAGAATATTTAGATGATAAACTAGCTTGGAAATGAGCTGTTCACTCATGCATGCTTCTCAAACAAATTATTGTATTTAGACTAAGTAGACTAAGCATTATTTGTAAATAGACCAAAAAAAAAAAAAGCCCGCTGAGTTTCTTGCCGGAGTCTTCTCAGGCCGGGGCCGCGTTTCGAACCGGTGGTCCATTTGCTAAGCTAGTCTTTAGTACATAATTATATATTTTTGACGTTTTGTAAGTGCCGTTTTAATGGTCTATACAGAATAAATGATTTTTGACTTTGACTTTGACTTTGACGAACTCAAATTCACCAAGCATAGATGATTACAAAGCAATCCGCGGGCGCCAGAGCCTCATTTGTCTTGAGATTTAGGTCCAAAACATGTCCGGAGTTATACCGTCTTACAGGTGATGAGGTGAGGTAGTTCTGACCACCGAAGGCCTTGACAAATCCCATACACGCACAAGGATGGATTTTACAGGTTTGTAATAAGTTAATGTTATATTTAGCAAATGAATAAGAAAGGTTTATGGGGTTTATATAAGTTATATTATTATAGCGGTGGTGATCACGCATTTGAGGGTTATATAAGTAGTGACCGTAACCTTACCAGTTTTAAACCTTTATATCAAGGTGCGTAAGCCAATGTGCGTCATAGTCTTATTAGTATACTTAAATTATTATTAAAACTTATACTAGTCAGGTCAGTCTTAGGATGGGTGACCCTCCCTAACAAATTTAGACCCCTCCGTGCTTCGGAGAGCACGTTTAGCCGTTATTCCCGGTAACAATCAAAAATGTACCATTCGCTACGGGAAACCCAAAAATCTTACAAAACCTGGTAATTCATTCATTCATTTATTTCATTCACTCATTCATTCATTCATTCATATATAATCTTGGACCTTTATGCTATATACGCGCAGTACACATTTCTTGGGTGTCTTTTGAGGATAGCACGGGGTGCTACTGCGGTGGACGAGCTCAAACTCACCAAGCATAGATTATTATAAATCAATCGCCGAGTGCCGCCATTGTAACATGGTACGTGTCTATAATGGTGACCCCGTTTCCTGAGACTTTGTCTTCAGCTTACCATCACGCAAGGTGAAGTCAAATTGACGATAAATACGAATTTCGGCAAACCAAAACTCCATACAACAAAGTTATTCTTAAACCTCACAGTACAGAGAAAAATGCAGGTTTTAAAATACAAAGGTGAATCCCCTACGGTAAGCGGTTCCGGCCAAAGAAACTTGGTCAAAAAGCTAGTGTGAAATAAAATTCAGCCAAGTTAAGCTAAGGCGTTCTTTTGCTGTCAGGATTTATGGCTTCACTTGAGCAGTTACAGCTTGGCGAACACTTAGAAGTCCGCCATTACTCATTGTATGTAACCAAGCTTTTTAATAATGACTTCTATTTTATAGATACTACTAGACTAGGTATACTGATCGTTTTTTATAGAACGCCTCAATATGACATGATGGTAGATTCAAGTGTAGATCTCAGAAAAGATGTTCACCATTACAGACACCATATTACAATGGTGGCCCTCAGCTTGACGGCCTCATCAGATGCTTTTTCACGCCACAGGCTATCAAATAGTATTTATTGTAGCTGTCATACAGAGAATATTATAAAAAGGTGTCAAAATTCATTAACTTATGAATATGAATATTTGCATTGGTCTGGGTGTTTCTATGTATAATATGTTGTATTTACAAAAAAAAAAATGTATCTAAGTATGTTTATCCGTATTCTAGAACCCATAACACAAGCTAGTTAAACTATGCTTACTTTGGGTCTAGATAGCGTTGTGTAGAATGTCCTACAATATACAATTAGTTTTCTCGTATAGAATATTTACTTACCAGTAAGAAAACTGATCACGTCCATAGAATTGGGTCTAAATAGTTCTGTGAATGAAAATCGAATACTATTACTATTATCAACTCAAGAATCAAATCGAAAAAATAGTGGGTTAAAGTTAAGCTGCAACCAACTTCACCATTCAATAGGTGAAAGAAAAGGTACAAAGTTACACTGACACCCGACTCAACCTTACCCCCCTAGTTCCCCACCTTTGTGTATAAAAGGCTTTTTAAAACAATTTAAAAAGTTCAACTTGTTCGTTCTTAATTAATTTAAATCTTTGCCATTGTTTTTTTTTTACTATCTAGATTGAGTTTTGTTTTGTTTCAATTGTTTTGTCTTTGATGAAGGTTTAGTAGGTTTTATGTGCTTTTAATTTTTGTATGTAAATTAAAGTAAATAGTTCGTAAATCTTGTTCGGGTATACAGGGCTCTAACACGATCTATGGTGCCCAAAAGAAACTTACTGGGGTTCTGGCACAAGTATTACTCTCTGTGACTACCGTCTGACCCCCGAAGACTAGACTGATCGCTGTCGTAAAATAGGCTGATGAATGAAGGCAATGATCTCACTGCTATGGATGCCCAAGAGCATACAAAGTAGAGGAGAAATAGCCAAGAATAGGAATGCGATGGAACACACCTTGAAACAATGCCGAAAAAAAAATTGAAGGGATATTATTATTCACCCCACATCATTTTATAAAAAGAAAAACTCCAGCACTTTACAATAAGAACAGAAAATGTGACAATGACAATTGGATTCCATCAAGCCAAGACATTTACATGACAAACATCTATTTATGCCTTATGGAATCCAAGTAGAGACAACAAAATACGTTAAGTGGTTCGCAATAATAAATTAACATACGCTTGCTGGGATCAACGACTGATTATCAAATAAATGTTTATTGAATACCGCCATTATTGAATACAATTTATTCATAACCTTTTTAGTTAAAGATAAGGCCAGGTTTGAGACATTTAAATTGAACAAAATTGTATCTTGTTTTTGCCCACGCAGTGTTGGCAGAACTGAGTGTAGCCTGCGGGTTTGTCTGTATTTTATTTATGTGATATATGGCCTCTGCATGACAGAGAGATTATTAAGATAAATTATGGACGGGTTTTTATTATTATTTTGTTGAGCGAAAATTATAAATGATAGGAACTTCTATTCTATAGTAAAATGTGAGAACCTAATTAAGTTAAACTGGTGTAACGAATAAAACTCGAATTAATGAAAGTCACCATTCGTTTATTCTGTATATACTATCTAAACGGCACTTAAAAAACGTCAACAATTCTAAAGACATATTTGCAAAAACCGGTTTGAAATGTGAAAATGACCTGAGGAAAAACTCTTCGCGACTAAATGTGGTACACCTCGGAACACGTATCTTGGATCTAAACCGCGAAACAAAAGATTGTTTTGTAATAATCTATGCTTGGTGAGCTCACCCACCGCCGTAGCACCGCTTGCTATCCTAAAAAGACACCCGAGAAACGTGTACTGCGCTTACAGAGCACGTTTTGAGCACATTTTAGGTCCAAGATATAACCCGAGCAATAATGTAGTTTATTTCAAATCTATTTTCGTTCCTATTATTGACGAAATAAGCTCATATTTAAAAACGATTGTTATAACGTAATTACGGTAACAATAGTATAGGTACTTACCATTTGAATACACCATTAGGTACAATTGAAAACACTGTTAGATGTAAAGATTGCCTTAAAATAGACTTTTAGTAATTGTATGTAGTCACGTTATAAGCTAAATTTAGATTTATTTATGAATTAAATGTATTACACAATGAAATAAAACTATTTTCAATGAATTCTACGGTCTTTTATGTTAACTTATTACGTTTATGATGTCATCCAATAAAGAACTAAAATTAGCAAGCTGAAGTGTCAGTGGGCTGTCATCTGTCGAAGGACTGATGGCTGTTGGAGCAGACGAGTCCTAGAGTGAAGACTGAGAGAAGGTAAACGGAAGGTGGGACGCCCCCTAACCACATGGACTTGACGTCCTGAAAAAGGTGGCTGGGACAGACTGGGTGCGAAAGACGGACATTGGGAACGGCATATGTCCAGCAGTGGACTGCTATAGGCTAATTGATTATGTTATTACATTGATCCCGACGTTTCAATAGCTTTTCAATCTGTGACCATGAACCATGACTGTTGAAAGGCAACAAAACCCTTTATTTCTATGACAGATCTCCTAATAATTGTGTGGTAATTTCAATATCATAAAAACAAATACAATCTTTTGTGACCTTTTAAAAGTTCAACTAATATAAGTCGCGAGAACACGATCAGTATTTTAAACAGGTGGAGTCGCAGGTAACAACTTGTAGTATAAAAAAGATTCAATTTTTTACAATGTGCCTCCACGGCTCTGGGTTATAATTCCCGGCACATAAAAAATTAAAAAGTCTACATTACATATGATTTGAAAAAACAAACATTGTTACGTGTCCTGTCCTGTCTCTACATTTAAAAAGACCGGTCATGACCGCATTGAGCCCTTCCGTAGAAGTTCCGCAACATCCATTAATCAGCATTCTCGTGTTTACAGTAAAACTTTTGTTGCCTTATAATAAGTAACTGAAGTAACAAAGAAACATGAAGTTCGATTCCTGGTAAGTGGTTATCGTGACCAAAGAGCACGTCATGTGTTTTAATTTTTCAGACATTATTTTGCATACCGTGTATATTACTATTCTCCCTCCGAAATAAGCAAAGCCAAAAATCCATTATCTGCTGCTGTCCTTACCTACATACTTCATGAGTTCCTTCAACTGTCTTAATTTTTTCATAGAAGACTACAGGTTTGAATTACTAAGTTATTATATTCAGCAGATCAGAAAACCTCGAAACATGTAGACTTGCATGAAAAATTTGAGTTATTCCGGTTGGATACCCCGTATTTGATACCCTGGGGGATCAGTTTATTTTTATAATATTTTCTATTCCGCTTTGATCCACCATGCAGGGTATTTTCATTACATATAGAGGCAGGTCGCGAGGTAGGGATGACGGAAAAATGCCGATTTGCTGCCTCTGCCTACCCCGAAAGGAGAAAGACGTGAGTATATATTCATATGTAGTATATAGAAAAGCTCTGATACAAACAAGGAAATCCGACATCCTTTGGTTTTGCCATCCTTCTTAGAGAACCCTAAAACCACAATTAGTCGGCCGTATCTCATAATAACATACCTATTTGGGTGTATGCTAATGTCCAAACGCATTACGAGGGGACAGTCTCTTCGCGTATTATGTTAATATACATATATAATATACATGTATATGTATATATGTTAGATAACGTTGTATAAGTTATATAGTCACAATAATGGATTTGCTATTCTTATATTCGTGCTTTGATGATAAGATGTGAATAAAGGGGATTGGGTAATCTAGTATGGACAGTGGCGTTCTTAATTTTTTCAGCGGCCATAATTAATTTTGATACCACATCATTGTACTGTGTTAAACACGCGTACAAATGTCATTATTTTCATTGTAAGTAATATCGGAGCTGCGATATACAGGGTGGAACATTTCGACTTTACCTTGAAGGAAAGTACCCTCATACTAAAGATAGCGAATTTTACTTAAAGGACACTTTACCTTATTTTTTAAAAGAAACAAAACTGCATTCAAAGTCTTTTGAAAATGCCACACCCGGTAGTTGAACCGACTAATATTTTACAAAACCTTCTTTTTCATGGACTTCCTTTTATTTAATTTACCAAGTTTGTTAGAGAGATTTGATCCCTATGATCGACCCTATCGATTGATGTAATAAAAATATAGGGTGTTATTTTTTCGAATTGTAGTCGGTTCGATTATAAGGCGTGGCAAACGATTTTTCAGCATTCCTTAAATGCAGTGCTGTTTCTTTTTTAAAAACACACTAAACTGTATTCAAAGTTTTCTGAAAATGCCACACACGGTAGTCGAACCGGGTACGAGTACCTACTCTTACTACCGGAGATAGTTAATTTCATTCAAAGGAAACACTCTCTTATTTAAAAAAGAATACAAAGCTGCATTTAAGGAATTTCGAAAGATCGCTTGCCACGCCCTGTAATCGAACCGACTAAAATTCTAAAAAATAACACCCTATATTTTTATTGCATCAATCGATAGGGTCGATCATAAGGATCAAATCTCTCTAACAAACTTGGTAAATTAAATAAAAGGAAATCCATGAAATAGAAGATTTAAGAAGATTTAGGAAGATTTTAGTCGGTTCGACTACCGGGTTGGCATTTTCAGAAAACTTTGCATACAGTTTAGTATGTTTTTAAAAAAGAAACAGAACTACATTTAAGGAATGCTGAAAACTCGTTTACCACGCCTTATAATCGAACCGACTACAATTCGAAAAAATAACACCCTGTATTTTTATTACATCAATCTATAGGGTCGATCATAAGGTTCAAATCTCTCTAACAAACTTGGTAAATTGAGTAAAAGGAAATCTATGAAATAGAAGGTTATAGGAAGATTTTAGTCGGTTCGACTACCGGGTGTGGCATTTTCAGAAAACTATGAATGCAGTTTTGATTCTTTTTAAAAATAAGGGAATGTTTCTTTTCAATAGAATTCGCTATCTTCAGTATTTAGAGTACTTCCATCTAAGTAAAGTTGAAAAATACCACCCTGTATAGCTAAGTCCCGATATAGTTTAGAGAAGTTTGTCCATAGTAACTTTTGATCACTTTATACTGTACTTTCATATTATACCAATTTCATTGATGGCCGCTCAATTCCGACACGACGCCAACATTACCCAACCCCCTTTTGTGAGGAATTTATTGGTATTCACTATCCTCATAGCAATTCCGAATTTTGCGATTTGGAGCCCGAAGTTCGGATTTTCCGGAGATTTTCGGAGTTTTGGTTTTGATTGGTATGTCGGCTTTTCCGGGGTTCAGAGGTCAAGGCATCTGAAGCTAATTGACAGACGAAAATCTGGCGAAGACTTTACTGTCGTAGTTCGTAAAGAGAGATTAGACGGTCTCGTAAAAGTCATATAAATCTAATTGAAAAAAAAAAACATCCGACAGTAAACATACCTACAGTCCGTGACAAAGTGCCCGCTAGACGGCAATAGGCTCGCCCCCTATTACGTGGGACCGAAAATCATAGTTAGCGAAATGTGGGTGTTAATACACCTCTGCCTACCCCTTCGGGGATTTACAGGGGTAAGTGTATGTATGTATGTATGTATGTAAAAAAAGTAAGCGGACCTCGAAATCAGAGCTAAAAATCCCGGATGTAACCAGGAACAATACTAAGTTAATGATCTATACATGATCTCGTTAATTCCAAAAACAAATTTATAACCCAACATGTTAAAATAAAGCCATTAATAAAAACAGAAAACGAGTAAGAATTAGCTGCCTAATTTAGCATAAAATACTATTTTGTAGGCCGCATGTCTCGTTTATCAGTTTGGCTCAATTGCCACAATAAAAAATGGCGGATATATGTTAATAGATATTCTAATTTGTGATAATGTTGAGTGTATGCTAGACACACGTCTACAGTGATTCTTGCAGCAATAATTCTATTGGTTTAGATAAGCTTAGTAATGGATTATTGGCTATATTAAATATTAATTTAATGAAGCAGATAAATTTTACTTAATTTTATATATTATCTATAAAGTTTTAACGAGCTTTTTTGTATTATGTTACTAATAGATGCGAAAATTTTAGATGTTTGAGTCGCGACAGAACGGGTGAACGGATCGAAATGAAATTTGGCAGATAGTACGAAAAAGTTGATTTTTTTTTACCTGACTGTCAAAAAGGGTTAATTTTTTCTGTAATTATTTATAGTGATATTGTCTCCGATGTTACACGTCATTGAAATTGTAAGTGAACGAATGCTTTATACTTCGATTGTTGAGACGAATAGTGTAGTAGTTAAAACCTCGTAAATGATAATACTTCCATCACAAAATGCGTATGTAAATAAGTATGTTTGCTAAAAAGGAAAAACAACGGGAGTTTCCATAAAAAACACGATTTTATGTAAAAAAAATACCGATCGTTCCTATCGCCATTACGTAAATGGAACATCTTTTTGAATCAATGTTAATTATGACTCTGTGCTCTTAGGAAGTGGGGCACAGTAATTAAGTTTCGTAGGTGTAAAAAGGTATAACAGTCATAATAAATGGACCCTACCTCACTTCGTTATCACCTCAATATTGAGGTATATACCTAGAGATATGAATGGAACAAGTATTGTAAAATATTCCAGAAAATTTGAACAATAGCCCTGTGAGGGACAGAGAGAAAAGGGAGAAGGGTCACCCCCTATTACATGGGACCTAATACAATATTGGTGAAATTTGGGTGCTAAACCCTCCAGTGATAAAGGCGTGATTGTATGTATGTATGTAACCCTCTCCTTTTTTTAAATACAAGTGTAACATCAAGTATCTGCTGTAAAATACACATAAAGTCAGCCTAGTAATTCCGGAGCCAATTCGGATTACCCGAAACAAACAGACCGAAAGTTAGACAGGCAGAAAAACATTTTTTTTTTTGCCATAGATATCGTATGTTATTTTCTTCCTCCTAGCGTTAATTGCCAGTCGCATCCGAAGCATTCAGCTCGGAGTCTGGGGTCCGCTTTACTAGACTTAACTACGGATTTGGCTAGACCTCGATATTTTTTTTCCGTGAAGCGATGTCATCTGACCTCCACAACCCAATGTTAACATTAGGCGATATCGAAGCTTTGCAGTTAGACCGTTGTTTTTGGATTTTTGAGGGCTCCAACTACCCGTGACGACTGCCATAAACCCTTCAATTATATTATAATTTGTATAGATGGAGAACGAACCCACAACACATAAATAACGCAGTCATTTACAAAGTTTTAACTACTACACTATTCGTCTCGCCAATCAAAGTATAAAGCATACGTTCACTTACAATTTCAATGACGTATAACATCCTAGACAATATCATCATAAATAGTTATATTAGATCATAAAATTTATACAATAAAACGACGCGTCGCAACCAACGTACTGTCGCGATTCATTTTATTACGACATTCGTTGAAAGAAGACTGTTCAGAATTCATACGCAACCGTCAATTCTAAATCTTGTCTAAGTCTACAAAGTTTCACACGCGTCGCATCTAGAATATATACGATAAAACAGTGCACAGTCTAAACTCATTTTATCACGACACTAGCTTTTGCTCGCGACTCCGCCCGCCATTCGGATCCTGATCCCGCAACCTATGGAATCGTATTCCAGGAACAGTAAGTAGTCTATGTGTAATGCCAGACTATATCTATCAGTGGCGAAGGGTGATAGTTTTCAAAAAGGAAAGTCGGAAGACAAAATACTCACCTTAGCCTGGCTGTTTTCCATGCACCATGCGACCCGAATCGGGTTATAGGGACCCCTCGCCACTGATATCTATCTCTGTATTAAATTTCAGCCAATACCATTGAAGCCCGATCCAAAATATGTTAACAAACTTTCACCTTTTCTTTTTCATTAGTAAGATTCATTGAAAGACGACTCACAGTTCAAAATTCATATGCAACTGTCAATTCTAAATCTTGTCAAGTCTACAAAGTTTCACACGCGTCGCAATCTATAACGCTGATGCGATAAAACACAAAATAATGATCAACATAACTCCTTAGAATCCTGAAGACATCGGCGACAATACAAAGTTGGCTAAAGTGGGTCGTATAAATTCAAAGTCTGTACTGTGTATCTGGACACTGGAGTGACCATGGTTTGAGTGCTTTTAGAGACATTATTACTAGTAATATTTGAGGTAAAGACTTATTTATGATATAGTTTGATATTGCGTTGATTTTATCTCGTGTTATGTTTATCAATCAATAAATTAGTTTATCGCAGTCCACTGCTGGACAGCTGGACATAGGCCTCTCCCAATATGCGCCATTGCTCCCGATCCTCCACCTTCCGCATCTAGTCCATCCCAGCCACCTTTTTAGATTGTCAGTCCATCTGGCTAGGGTGCGTCCCGCTTTCCGTTTATTCATACATGTTATTCTTTTTTTTTTTATCTAATGACAATTTTAATTTATATTGTTCAAAAGATATCCACTATCTAGTTTTATTACATTACATGTTTCTAATTTATTACCTAGTTGTTAATTCTACTTTTCTATTTACATCTACTTTTGCCTGATAATATAAATAACTTTTACAACTGAAACTCATGGCATTGAACATAAATATTTACGTTAATCCGCATTTTTGTATAATTTTATTATTATATAATTACCTACATCATAACAAACTTAGTTTTATAGCTTTTCATACACTTATGGCATACGTGTATAACTCCCATATTTGGCTAGCTATATGTTTTACTAGCCTTGCGCCCGCGGCTCCGCCCGCGTGCATCTCGGTTAACGCGACCTTTGCTCATATCTTCGGTTCTACTCAACCGATTGCGATCAAACAAACGTAAGATTTTAAGTCTGAGCAAGCCCTTTCTAACAAAAAAAAACACATCAAAATCCGTCCAGTAGTTTTTTCATCCATCGCGGACAAACAGACAAACAGACAGGAAATTCAAAAAAAAATATTTTCGTGTTCAGTATCGTTAACATAACATAACCCAAGTATTTTTTTTAAATATCTACAATGTACAGACACGACCACTTTACAATTACATATTTAATAGTATAGATTTCCATGTAATAATTAGCGACTATATGTCGTCTTCCGAGTACGTTGTCAGAATTTATGTTGCTTCTGCGAATTCCCTAACAAACCTACTTTCAGTTATCAAGAAATTATTGTTCCGGGAATCGTAAAAAGAACCTTACGATTGTACGTAGGTAATACAACGATTACGCCTCCATACTTGGAATGGAATTTTCATTACTGGAAGGTAAGCTAATGTAAAAAAATCTGCAGATGGGATAAAGATGAATAGCCGCTAATAGAACGACTACCTTTGGAGCTTTAGTCCTCGTGGCGGATATTTTTACCACTTCGAGATTTTTCAAATAAATGACTGATAACGGGCATACTATGCGTATGAAAAGTCGCCCTGCGGCTTCATTATTTCTATGCTATGTAATAACATGTATTGACTTCCCGATGCTGAAAATCCGAGACGGAATTTCCGTCTAGTGTGCCGTAAGTCTTAGCCCTATTTGTCTTAACAATATCGTTTACTTTGAGCCTCAAAAGCTGTGGAACAAGTACATTTTCACGATCACTTAGCTATTTTTGCTGTTGGTTGACAATGAGAAGTCGACGAACCGTGTAAAAGCCGTCAAGGTAATGAGATGAGATATGAAGTCAGTTATTTTCATTCCAGTATCGATGTACATTTTAACTATTAGATATACATATATTTAGTTGCTATTATACCTATAATAGCAACTAAAATCTTTTAACCTTACGATGAATCGGCTATTGAACTTTGATTAGTTCATATAACTGTAATGCGACTAAACTTAATTATCTGTTGCGTCATCGAATCAGTGTTATATGACGAACAATATTTATTAGAGTATAGGTATATCTTAGAGTTCGTTGTTGCGCTGAGATTGTATATATTCTTTATATACTCATAAATCATTCACCCGCGAATGAATATTGATTAAAAACCGATTCCAAGTTGAAATTTTAACTTGTTTTTTTTTTAAACTTACCTACTTAGGGTAAACTTAGTTCGCTCAACGAACTTACAGCAGTTGGTGTGTTAACTTCTCGAATAGGTATCGACAAGTATCGATTTAACCTGTACGTAAGCGAAAATTTACACTTCAGTTAAGTTTCTATACTGTTCACTATGAACGTGTAATGTTTTTTTTTTTAGTTAGAACCTTATTTTCATTAAATAATTACTTCTGTACTCTTGTATGTATTGGTGTTATTATTTTTAGTTTAGAACAAATCTGCAACATTATATTTCAATTACCTATGACACAGTAAAGTAGGTAAAAAGCAACGAAATAAATAATTCAGGTATAAGTAGGTAAGTGCTATTGGACAGGTAGCTTTAAAATACAACGATATATGTAGTTAAGTCGGCCGAAGATATAATGTTACATTATAATTTAAACAAAAAAGTCGGCCTTCTATGTTTGATGTATAAACAGGTAAGTTTTTTATACATTTAATCTAAGTCTAAACTGACTGTACTTTTTATGCACCTCTGCATATCCCCTTGCTTCGTTACTTCTGTTTGTTAAGGGACGTTAACCGTTAACGTTTACGTCAAATAAGCTTGGAGGTAGAAAAGTTAAAAGTGCACCAATAAGTAAGTGTTCTTCGATGTTCAGACAGCATATCTCCCGTGAATGTTAAAGTACCTACCTAAACAAAATTATGGAATAGGAAAGAAAACCCCGAGTTCCAAAATGCAGGTTTTGGATGAGAACAGGGTTGGTGAAGAGGTGTTGAAGTACGTTCAGCTACACACCAAAAAATTTCGGAGTAGAATATTTATCGTGGATTGACGGTAATTTGAGAAGTTGAACACTAAAATAAAATGCACCGAAGGTTGGCGACCTCTGAAAGCGTAAACGGAAAAGTTCTAATAAATCTGAACTACTTTAATTCAGAAAGTTTTCACTATTCCAAAAATATTTTAGTATACCAACTTGAAAATTGGCCGTGCGATTACTTTTAGTGATAGCGTAAAGTCGTTGGCATCTATATTTTAGTTTGATTCCAAACGTAATATTTTAGATTATAACTCACACTTTACAAATAGCTCTTAGTCTTTTTTTAGTAGTTTCACATAGCTCCGCCCACACACAAACTCACAGAATAAAAAATAGCCTATTTCCAGTGTACAATAAAATTTTAACCAATTCCACTCCACTGTGTTATGCTACCATCCGAACTTTCACTTTTAAAAATATTAGTCGACAAGAATTGGTTGAAATATAATTAATTAATTGAAATAAAAAATAGTTAAAACTATTTTAAGTGAAAGGTAAAATAGTTTAAATTATCCCGCTAGTATCCACCATTTCATGGTCACCATATTACAAAGAAGAGCTCGGGACTTCGTGATGAGCGAACTTGCCGGTGTGTCCCGGCCCATCAAAGTTGTTCGTACGAAAAACAAATATTTGGTTAGAACACTTCATCTTTGTTCATACAAAGACTTTGTATTACGACAGTTTATAACTACGGATAATTCCTTTTAACTAGTACTAAGTTTGAGATTGAATAGTTTAGTTTGCTTACAGGTAAAGTTCGTAGAAGTTGGTTGGTTATTATTTATTGGAATAAACTTTAGATCTTCGGGCCTAGGGTCTGTATTAATAAATCAGTTTCAAGACTGAGATCGGTCTTAAGTTCAGGAACTGCTAAATTTTACGTAAGCCTACAACTTCGTAAACTGAAAGATGGCGTCACCGTCCTTTCAATATTATCAAAAGTTTAATGTGCAATAAAAGACACGCATTTGCCAGTGACAACTGTAGTTCCTATTTAATAGTTATTTAATGGAATCTTTGGTACATTTACTTTTCTCAGTATTGAGAGCGATTTGTTAATGCGAGCCTTAATCAACCTGCTAGATTGTGCAAATGAATTGATTTTTTTTTCTAAACAGACTGTCCTCAGATACAATATTCGCGCCAATTTACAAGTACAGACCTACACATGAATGATTACTCGATACATTACGCCGTATAACTATAAAGTTAATTTACTCTTTTAATTATAAGTGCTTTGAAAAGTGTACAAATAAATTATTACGCTAAGATTGATAGATAGATGATGATGATGGTGATGATGATTGATATGAGGTTTAAACAATGTATCTTTGTAACTGTTGTTAGGCGGTCAACGTAGGTACAGTCACCAGCAAAAGTTTTTGAACACTAATAGATTTACATACGATCAAGATTAAGTAGAAATAATTGAGATGAGTGGATATTAAAAATCATATGGAATTCAAAAATTAAACTAAATCTACCAATAAGTCTTTCAAGAACTGTGTCCCCTTCGCATCTTGATTAGTATGCAGTCAGCATTCTCTCGCTGAATTGCTATAGAAAGTCTTAACGCGAGAAATCAGCCTGCACGGAAATCGCCAGATTCTTCCGTCAAACATTTTTCGTGAGTCCCACAAAGAACCTACAAGTATTTTTAGAACTTTTTACAGATTTCTTTTTTGAAAACTGTTTTCGTATCTTTTTTTATCTTTTCGTTCTCGTATTTGTGTGGTGTAGGTGTTTAAAAATTATATTAAACAATTACAGCCCAGTATTTTCTTCATAATTCGCTACGCTTCGTGAATGCATGAGCCGCGTACTGCACCAGCTGATCGGTGAACGGCAACTTGAAATTATGTTACACTACTTTTTTATACCACTTAGATGGCCCACCTGATAGACAGTGGATACCAGAGGCGTCACACTCGTGCTGCCGACCATGTAGGCAACTTCTAATGTCCTTCTTGCAGAACTCCATATTGTAGTCGCTTGGAAAACCACTTCTGTATGTAACTGTACGTAGTTAATGTAAATAACTCTAGTGAATAGTGGAATATAATTGCGCTTTTATTTAGCGCAAACACGTAACCATCTCATCTGAACTTAGTTCATTGCGCGTTAAGCTTTTTGTTTGAGTTAAAAAGAGATTAATTTAACTAGAATGTGCCGTAAGTTGCCGCTTTGTATGCTATTAGAAGATGAATTCGAATCCCGAATTGGGCAAGTGTGTAAAGTGGCAGCACATACTACACAATAGATATAGAACTACCGAAGAGTTTCAAACCCCGGGACCCCTCGTAGTTAGTTACTGGCCGGGCGGGTGGCACACGCTGCCAGACTAGGTTCAAATAGACGTTCTGCACATTCTGACATCTATCGGACGGGACGGGACGTGAAGATGAAGCGAATTCCATGATTTTTGTTCACCTAAAAATTTCTACGAAAACTACTCAATGTGCCTAAAGTCGGGCTTATTACCAATTCCCCCTTTTACCGATTCCCCCCAAAAACTATTCACATCCAATAAAAGTTAATATTAACCGCAAACATTTAAGAACAGCCAGGAAAAATTAAATTCCTCCTATTGTAACGCTTCCGTAAAATGGCCTACAAAATTGTAAGGCATACCTTAACAAGACTACTGTTGTAATCCCACTAACAGGCCCGTCACACACCCATAGCTTCATTTAAGACAAAGCCTACATTATCTGCGTTCCCAGACACGCTCCCTTCATCAAGCCATCTCGTAAAATTATGAATTCGACACGTATATCGAGATCGAGCCTCTTTAACATGCAAGACAGATACAAAAATAGGCAAGTTTATTTTTAAAGTGTAACGAATTACATAGATATAGACACGCTTGTTATTGAAGACGGGTTAGGTAGGAATAAACAGTGAGGGACTATAACGTGCGTGGATTATTCGTCCGTTCGATGCGGATTTGTCCGAAAACTTTAGGGATACAGTGTGATGCGGAGAGTCCGCGGCAAAATAGCGGGGTTTACACATGCAGATCGGAACGAAGGAATCATCACGCGTTATTCCAAACTGTCATTTCGTAATGAACCAAACTTTCATTCATTACAGAGTGAACGTATAAACGCTAGCGGCGGTCGATCTGCGAGTCAGCGCGTAAACATCAGCGGGAATTACACAAATGCAGTTTGGAACGAAGGAATTAGGTACCACAGGTTGCAAGCATAGTACCTACAATACAAGTTTATCTGAGTAATAATAACGTAGTCAGTCATAAGTGCCTCAGAGAGCACGTTAACCGTCAGTGTACCTATGACAGACAGACAAATTATCAACATTCGCTACGATCAGTCAAAAAAGCACCAAAAAATCACTAGCTAATAACAAAAATAAATCGAAATCAAAATTAAAAATAAAACGTTTGTAATAGAAGCTTCCAGACTCCCAATAACCGGTACATACAATACAATCGACGAAAGAAAACAAAAAATTTCCGAACTGTTCATTTTAATCAGACCGCGGCCCTTCCCGGAATGGCTGTGTCGCTACACAACCTCAATTCTACTTTTGAACTCCAGAAAAAAAAACAACCTCAAAACCTGTTCTTAGAGAGAGGTCCCTACGCTTCCGGGAAACCGCTACACACGAAATTCAACCTTTCTTCTTGAGAATAAAGTTGAAATTTCAATGTTTTAGATAAAATTCCTGTTTATTCCCGAGTACTTATTTCCTAAGTAATAAGGTTTATATTTGAATGGCAATGTATTATAAAGGCATACCGCGCGGGTGGTAGCGTTAGTGTAATATGTTTCTGATGCGTTTTTAATTCGGCTCTCGTGTGAACTCTTGCGCAGTAATAGACACATTACAGTGATTGTTATAAATTTTTATTCACATCTAATGTGTGTAGTGTCACGCTGTTAATTATGAGTTTTTGTGTAAATGTGTATGTATGTATTGTTGATTGTCATCACATCTGTCTGTCTGTATGCATTTAGAGCAGTTTTTTTATAATGGAACTTACTTTTTTTTACCAAGAACATTCCAGAGACAGGTAGGTAGTCATTGAGGAGACCATATTTTATTTGTAGTGACGGTCAACGATTAAAGTTACTTACAAGAATGTCAGTGAAAAATTTGAGGAAGTAAATTACTGGAAAAAGTGGCCCCTGGACTCCGAGGTGAAAGCTTCGGATGCGACCGGGATTGATGTAAGAATGATGATGACAGGGCACTCACTCACATGTATTACTAAAATTTTAGTATAATATTCCATCATTGGATGGAAACAATTTTCACGCGAGGGCTGCTACATAGGGAGATAGGTAATCATTTCTCTGCCATGTCCTCAAGATGACAAGAGAACTACCATCCTCCTCAAATATTGTCCTCTTTTTTGTAGGTGGTAAGGTATATAACATTTCCAGTGTTACCAGCATTCGAAAATTACTACAACAGTTTACCATTAGTCCGCCAAATGTAACTATACTTATTGGCTACTTTAGTAATATGTACTAGTATACAAGCGGTCCATAATATCTTTAAATAGTATAATATCAAATGTAATATGAAGTCTAATAATGAAGTCCCTTCCGCTCAGATCTTTTAAACTACTCAACGGATTTTAACGCAATTTTCAGCTTTCAGCAACAGATAAAGAGATTCAAGAGGAAGATTTATATGTATAGTACGTGCGGGCATCAGTAGGTATTCCACGCGAGCAAAGCCGTGGGTAACAGCTAGTTCTTGCTATAAATTTATCCTTACGAGAAACACCCACCAGAGCATCTCGTCACTGACTAAAACAGTGCGATGACTGAAGAAATGAATTTGTGAACAGAATATTTGGCAGATGTCCCCGATGCGCTCACCGCTTTATACACCTTACGATTACCACAGTAAATAAATAAACAAACAGAAGATTAGATTTGGTCAATAATAAAAACACATAATATTGACAGATGTGTTTACTTTTTTAAATCTTGCAACATTCTGCACAACGGTATCTAGGCCCATACAGCATTGTGTTATGGAATCTAGACTGCGGATAAACACATATTTAGATACTTTTTTGTAAATACATACATATTATACATAGACTCACTCAGACTAATGCAATCAGATCTTAGCATACGGCTACACGAACCTTAGAGAACCAAGCCAACCTCAACAGATGAAGCTTCGGCATAAACTTCTCTTGGGGTTAGGAGGTAATACGGCACCGGAACCAGTTCCAATGGAGAAATATCAACTTCTTACCTACATACTATCGACGACTATTAATCATCATCCATCAAATTTCGTACGGTTCACGAGGGTATCCGACTCTCCAGTACTCCTTTCTTGTCTTAATATCTCCAGTAGGTATCCCCTTAAACTCCACAGGTGGTATACTACCACGGTAACCGCTTACCATAAGGTAGTCATATTTTTTTAAACAAAACTACCTGATACCTTCTTAGCGACTTGAGAAACGGCAAAAAGTATTACCTGAAAACAAAGAAAAAAGTAAGATAAGTGAATGTATTGACACAAAACATTAAAATGAAGTCCTTTTTGTAATCTTTAAAAAGTTACAGCGGAGTAAAGGATCCCTCATAAATATTAGAGTGGAACGTTAAACAAGGCGATTTCGGAACTGGCATTAGGAGCTCAAATTCCCTAAGCTTTGACTCCTAAAGTCAGGGATAATTCCTTTAAAATGTCCCCTATCGACACATAGATTTACTATTTACCTACTGTGTTGATCAGCGTTTCTTAAACTTTACTATACCCTGGCCCCACAGGCGACCGGAATTTAAATTTCGTAATCCTGTCTCGATACTAGTATTTAACCCCACTAATGCATGTAGGGAAAATATCCGCATTCGATGAGTTCATAATGTAAATCTATTGAAGTAGAAAAAAAGTAAAAGTACTCAGTGCAACAAACATTTTACGTGTTGATATGACAGCTACACATCTAGTGATCATGAACGAGTACGGTTGATTATAAAACTGAACGGTTGAAATAAATGAGATCATGTCGCAATCCAGTATTTTATTTTATTTTCGTTTCCCTGCACTGCTCCCAACATTTATGTTTAGGTTAGTTGCGATTCCTCACATTTTCGATTCCCGTCGAATTTTTTTCAGTTTTAAAATAGTGTTTTATCACGCTATTATCAAACATTTTACGAAAAAGTATGGAATCGCGACTACTATTGCGAAGCCTTATTTTTATCTGTTTATTTGCCCTATTTGTGCTACGATTAAAAAACCGGCCGTGGGACACGATGGGGAAACAGAGCAACTGGGGCAATAAAAAAACTTTGAGAATCGCTGGTATAAACTATCAAGCCTGAAGTGTAAACTCAATTTTAGTTCAAGAGATAAGACTGATATATCCGATTAAGGTACATATGACCATCACTTTATACAGATTAACTCGTATAATTCGATAGAGGGGGCAGGTGTGCACACAGATTCAAGATGGAGAATTCTCGGTATGTTGAATGAATGTCTTTAGCATAAGTTATCAACGACATATTATGTAATTAAACACATGCCATCGTAGTTAGAGCTTACCTTTATTTTAATTGGAGAAAAAATTCTGTTTTGCGTTTACATATTCACCCAAAATGTGTTAATAATGTCCACAGAATGAATATATTATATTATAATGGTGATTTTACGTAACAACCGTGATTCAATGTTCTGAAGATAGATAGATAGCCTGTTAAATATTGGAGCCAGATATTTATTGTAGCCTGTGATGCAATTATCTTTATTTTTACTTCCTTTGCTGTTATTTTTATATATTTTTATGCAAATTTGTTTCAATAAATATATCCTATCCTACTACTAATATTATAAATGTGAAAGTTTGTGAGAATGGATGTGTGGATGTTTGTTACTCTTTCACGCATAAACGGCTGGACCGATTTGGTTGAAATTTGGTATGTATATAGGTTATACCCTGGATTAACATATAGGCTATATATCAGCGATGAACGGGATCAGAATTCCACGCGGGCGGAGCCTCGGGCAACAGCTAGTCTTGAATAAACTTTCAAAGAGAGAAAAACCAAATTGCCGCCGTGGAAAATCTGTATCCGGCGTTCAAATAAAGTATTTCTAGTAAAAAAACTGTGTAGAATCGAGGTCTCATACAATAGCGAAGTTTTCTAAGCGGCAGATTAATACGAGTCTGTTCGGTTCGGATATCGCTGAGCTACAGAATTCATCTCAAACAAATCCTGTCTGCAGAGGATTAATATTCTTTCAAACACTATGATTAGTAGTTGACCTAGTTTTGAGCGATTTTAGAATTAAAAGCACAGCGGTTTTTATCGATGAGATTATTTTATTCTGTGGGAGATATTATGCTAGGATTAATATATTCGACGGGGAAATATCGTGCAGAGATGTGTCGATCATATTTTTTTAAATTTATATGGTTAGATATAGATGGCTGAGGCTGGGGCAGATTAGATGCGGAAGGTGGAGGATCGGCAGCACATGGTGCACATTGGGAGAGGCCTATGTCCAGCAGTGGACTGCTATAGGCTAATTGATTGATTGATTGTGGTTAGATAGGCTAGATTATTGAGTTATATTGCCTACTAGCTGTTGCCCGCGGCTCCGCCCGCGTGGAATTCGGATTCCGGTCCAACTTTAATGTATGGAAATCTGCCCGATTTATTGACATTTATGCTCACTGCTCCGCTCCCTTTAGTAGTAGCGTGATGTTATATAGCCTATGTTACTCTCAGATAGTGTAGCTTTCTATAGGTGAAAGAATTATTGAAATCGGTACAGTAGTTCCGGAGCCTATTCATTACAAACATACAAACATACAAAAATAGGTACAAATCTTTCCTCTTTATAATATTAGTGTAGAAGTGTAGATGTAGATTAGACATATGCTTTGTTAGAATAAAAATTCTGTTGCGATTTCTGAGTGAAGTTATATATTTGAATTTGGAGATAAATGATCATTTTTAACATTATCTGTCTGTGATGTCATCGGTATGACAGCAACCAAAAGTTGCGCATTGTTGCTGGTCAAGTAGTGATCTTTCGCGATATTTTTTTTCGTACAGTCTAGTAGTTTAGGTAAGTAGAAGTCATTGATTTGACATTGGTATTTTAAATTATACAGAAGTCATAGTTCACGTCCATACACGTACGTAAGCTACTGTTTTGTATAATTTATTATCATACATTATGTATTTAAGTAAGTAATGCGTTTATTTAGCCAAATTCTATCGAATAAATACCAGTTTGATGAAAAAATTTGAACTAATTTGTAATTAGCAGATTACATGTCTGATTTACGATAAAGATTATTTAATTTTAATCTTAGAAATTTTAGAATAATCACAAGTAAACGGTAATCTATATATTGGAAATGTTTATTCGCGATGGACGCAAAAACTACTGAATGGATTTTGATGCGGTTTTTTTTATTAGAACGGTCTTGGTCAGACTTAAAAACTTACGTTTGTTTAACTGTAATCAGTTGAGTAGGACCGGAGATAAGGGAATACGCAGGCGAAGCCGCAGGCGCAAGGCTAGTTTTAATCATAGAGTTTTCCAAATGATCCCAAGTAATCGGTAGAAATATTAAATGCGATCGCGAGTTTGTTTATTTGTACTAAATCACACAAAAACTTCTGGATGGATGTGCAATTGTGAAATTTTGCACCCAAGAAATAGTATGACCGGCTTAACCTGGGAACAGATTCATATGGGTCACGGGATCCAGTTTGGTACTACATGTAAGGGAAGCCCCAGTTATCGGCTAGTGGCTAGTCTTATACCTATATCTCAGGATTTACGATCGCACCCATGACAAAGGTTCGATACCATCGATGTAATCTTCCAAATTGAGTTACCTAAAATCTGTTAGTAAGTTCAAATTTCTCTTTAGGCTAAGCGTAGCCGAGATATAGCTGGTAGCTATACCTCGGGACACGTATCTTGGACCTAAATCACAAGACAAACGAGGCCCTGGCGCGCGGATTTTTGTGTATTAAGGTAAACATACGCGAATGACTTTGACCATACAAATGTTCAAGGTCATACGCTCGTTTTTCAGCCGTAAAAATCAGTAAATCTAATTTTAATAGATAACTTTATAGGGAATGATTACAAACTAAGAAGGTCACGTCATGCTAATACACTTATTTAACATACATGTGAAATTTTAGATTATTTGGATACATATTGTAGAAAATATTTGGTTTCATAAGAAAGAGTAGAGTGATGTTCAGAGCCTCTTTTGAACTATTTCCTCCTTTTTTATTTAATTTATGAAAAGGTGAAGTTACTCTGTATATCCTTTAGTATGCAGGCATGTGAATTCCATATCTGTAGATTTTATAGTTAAGAAGAAAAACGGTTTCGAAAATACAGATTTTTCGATGCTGATCTGATTTTAACCTAGTTCGCTGCAGTAACACCTCGTCCTATCCTCAAAATACACCCAAGAAACGTGTACTGCGCGTATAGAATAGAGCACATTTTCGATTCAAGATATATCTATGTCCCGAGCAATACCCTATTTTGATGAATTACCAAAAGCATTTTAGTGTGTTTGAACATGGATGCCGCAGTGCAGTATAAGAGTAGCGCAGTATGCATTGCTGTGCATAACAGTTTTGTACCTATATCGAGTAAATTAGGTTTCTGTAAGGGAATTTGGGAAAATGTGAGGCAATACACTCGGATACGTGCTGAATATTCCATCAAGAACTAAGCGACTCTTTCCTTTGCCGCACCATTAAGACCTGGAATTCCTTATCAGCTCACGTGTTTCCCTCTTCAAGTTAAGTGCCACCATTGTAACATGGTATGTGTCTGTAATGGTGACCCTCTTTCCTAAAACTTTACGTTCAGCTTACCATCACGCAAGGTGAAGTCAAATTGACGCGTGCTAAAAGAAATCGAAATATTATCGTCATTCTTCCGTTAGTCCCGGTCACATACGAGACCAGAATTGTGGTTAGGAGCCAACCAATGTCAGAGATGTTTAGGTCACCCATATAGGTCTCCGTCTTGACCTAACAACTTTTAACGTGCCCTTCGAAGCAGGGAAGCGCTCAGATGAAATATTACTTAGTGGTCACCCATCCAAATTGCAACCGCGCCTAGGTAGCTTACCCACTGATCTTTTACCGAATAATGAGCGCACCTGGCTACGAGCGATTCAAATATGGGATATGGGAATTGCGCACTATAGATAACATTAAGCCCCATAGTGTCAGAAATAGACTTAAACACCATTTTTTAAATTCACTTGGTTAATTCATTGATTTAATTTGTTACTTTGATTGATTTAATTTAACGCCTTAAGCATTGGCTACAAACCACATAGGTTTTCTTAAATGCTTATGTATCTTTTTGTTGTATATAACTGTTTAAAATGATAAATAAATTAAAAAAAAAAAAAAAAAAAATATTTAGCGAATTTTGTGTTATTACACCTCTGCTTACCTTCTCTGATATACACAAACATAAATATATAAATAACAGTATAGAATAATTTATCTCCAATTCCCTGAATAACTTAAATTCTGATATTACGTTCCGTTTATCAGTTTCTTGTGAATTGTAAGCAGCTTTCAAACTTATGATAAGATAATAAAAACCTTTACTGTACAGTTTATCTCTCCATCATGACAGAAACCGTAGATATAACTACTTTACATACAGTACGAAGCCGCAAACAAAAGCAGTACATAAATCTGTACATTTAAAATCAAAACACATCTAAAATCGTACAAGACTCGTATTACACCGTTATTTAAAAAATAAACCGACACCCACTTAAAAAGAAAGTATGTAATACCAAAGTGTTCCCGCCTATATTACGTACACACGAGCTACAACTTAATAGATGATAAAAACGGACTTAGGGCCTCAGGATATGTACTCAGGAATAAAGATAAGATAGGGACAACACGGGATTAAATGTGACCGCACTGACCACACACATTGCATATCAAATAGTTTATTGAGGTCTAGAGACCTCTGACGAGGCCTTTTCTTTGATTTATTGTGAAGAAAAAGAGGGATTCTTTGGACAAATTTTTAGACCCTGCAATGAATAGCTAGGCATTCAGACGTCTTGCCGGCCTTGTGATGAGAAGCTTCCTTTTGTCTTTATTGTAATAGAAAGTTAGGTAAGATAAAATTGTGAAAGGGAGCTTTTTTTGTGGCCTAGGCTTTGGCCAATGTCGCCTTAAGTTTTTTTTTAGATATTCTAATTAGTATTACTGACTAACTGAACCATGTCAACTTAGCCAAGAAAAAAGAAGAGAAAAATATGTGAGTACACTGAATATAAAATGTATAAAAATTAAAAACAAAATATATTGAAGACTATATTTTATTTACAGTACAGATATCGCGAGGCAACAGGAAAAAAATTACATGAAGCGAATCAGGAAATTAAAGAAATGTGGGTCAAAAAAGCGGGAACACTTTTTATTTTCATAGGTTTATTTTATAACGTTGATTACACTTAAAAAATTGCTACGCATTTTGTGTCGCTGTTGCGGAAGCAGGATATAATCATTTATCATTCGCAGATGAAGCAAGCAAGGATATCAAAACACGTCGTTTTCTGCGTCACTGTTTTATTCAATAGATACTACCTATGGTACTCGTGTTTTGCGCGTCGGGAAAAAGAGCGAAAGTTGGACTAAAATCGACTTCATCTCTTGCGAAGGAGAGTGAGAAAACTCTCCCAAAATTCTTTAGGGCCAAGCCTACCAGAAGTCCAGACGATACGGACGACTATTTGAGGTACTGCGGAGGTCCCTACTAGGCAGACAAGCACACTAGGGGAATCTCATTCATGTGCTGTCGACAATGTAAGAACAGATATTTTCTGTGTCGTCAGACAAAGCAGGACAAGGCAGGTCTTCCCACTAACAGCAAAAAAACTCTCCTGTGAGCTCTGGCTACCCTACTCACTTTTTCAAACTACGTTTATAGAGCCCGGAAATGTAAGAAGAAACACGTGTGTGTAGTGTAGATGTCTGTAACTCTGTATTATATGTAGACTAGCTGTTGCCCGTGGTTCCACCCACGTGGAATTCTGATCCCGTTCATCGCTGATGTATATCCTATGTGTTATTCTGATGTATTAGCTATATTATTGTAAAGTTTTATTAAAATCCATTCAGTAGTTTTTACGTGAAAGAGTAACAAACAACCTTACATACATCCATCCATACCTACTTACAAACTTTCGCGTTTATACTATTTGTAGGATTTAATAAGTCATTTTATATTCTATGCACAGTGCATTCCGGAAAACAATATAGGTATTGCTTATGCTTCCAGTGCGATAAAACGTCAGTTTATATTTAATAGACCTGGGCCATTGTCGACAAATGGGCATCATGTCAGCAGAATAGGTTATCACCATATTGAACGATCAATAGCTTTCTGAGAATTTATATGAAGTAAGTTTTGTTTACAGAAGTTGAACAATATTATCGTTTAGTTGCATTTAAATAGCTATTTAATTTCTAGCTATTTGTTTCACCCGGCTTCTTCTTATCAGTCGTGGTGTATGTAGTGATCGGTGGTATATTCGCTACGTCAAGGATAACGGGTTCGATTCCCATTCAATATAGTTATAGAACTCTTGCCCAGCTATGTACACGTAAGTACGTCTTAATTTGGATTGGACCCCATCACAAACATACCCGTTCGACCTCATTTTAAGTCCCATTTAAAGATGAGATATGTAATGCGTAGCCCCCTGCCCTGCCTTTTTCTGTACTTCCCATTTTTCTTGAGGCGTTATTACAAAATGACCCTTCTTTTAAGAAGTAGGTAATAGCCGTATGAAATAAATATCCAGAAATATATCGTATTTTACAATACACTATATTATATAAACCTAGGTTGTATATTCCATAACTATCGGCACTGAACACTCAATTCAATATTTTTTTCGCCCAACCTCTCTCGCGTTATAATCGCCCAATCTACTGCGCAAACATGGCTGTTTGCTCGCCACTCAGCCCTACCTGACCCGAGAACGTCCCGAGTTCCCCCTAATTCCTCTTTATTTTCCTACAACAACATCATATAAAAATAACTAGGCGATTTAGGTAAGGGAGTTAAATAATAAGGGATGGGTGAGAGATCTCGTGATTAACGTTCGTGTTAGAACGATAGACATGAATCTCAACTTGAAACTAGTTCTTAGTTAAAATTGTGTACTAAAATTAATCTTGAGAGGTGATTTTATGAGCGCTCAGTTGATTTACGTTCAAAAACTCCACTCTAATTCTAGAATACAATCAGTACTTAAACTTTTTTCAAGTCATAACTCATGACTAAGTATCGTTTAAGAATACGGGCCTCAGAGCATCGGTGGGAATAATTTCAATTAAGTTAAATTAAACTCGGTTGCGGCAGGCGGAGGATCGGCAGAAATGGCGCACATTGAGAAAAGCCTATGTGCAGCAACGGACTGCAATAGGCTATTTGATTGACTGATTGACACTCTGTCTTCGTTTTTTACTCCATGAACTTCAATGAGTAAAACCGTAAAACTGTTTAGTCCAAGTCCATTTATTCTTAATACCTTTAAGTTTTCCACTTATTGTAAATCAATATTAAGTGAGGGTATTTTGCATTTTATGATCACCGCTCCTTAACGCCGCACAGTGGATCGTTTCATACAAGCTAGACGTCGGAAATTCATTACTTAATTAAGCTTTTTCTTATAGTCTTATTAATTTACAGATAATCAGGGACCTCAAAAACAATATTACTAATGATCTACCCTCACGCCGTTATTAAGCATGACAGTAGTAAAGTTTATAAAGTAAGTTACTTGAAAAAATAATTATTTTGCAATTTTTGTGTCTCTTTTTTGTGACTGATTTTTATAAGTTGTGAGTGTGTGAACGTCAAACAAAAAATTGAGGATATTAATGAAGGTATGTACTTTCTATTTATGGATTTTTACATTATTAATCCACTTAGTTTTCGTAGAAAAAAATATTGAATTGAACCTATGTTATACCTTAAAAAAATCCCAATTCTTAACTTTAACAGAGAATCTAAATATGAGTATACCTTGGTGTCCCTACAGTACCTAGCTTATTTTAAAGCTCCAACCCTCTAAATTAAAAATCAGTCATTGTTTGACTTCGCACGAGTTTGCATCATATTGTTTTATCACGAATATGGAAGTTGATGGGATCTCGCAGGATCTCGCAAAGAAAGGTGACTAACCATTATTTGACTACTTGAAATTCTCATCATTCATCATCATTCTCATGATTGTCCAATGATAAGTTAATAGGTAAGCCCAATGGACTAAATAACTACCCGTTCGCGCTAAGTTTGTAAGCCGCGTCCCGTCCTCCTTCTCTACGATAGCGGCAAAATTAGTGCGAACGAGTATATTATCAATACGTATTGAAGATCACTTTTATTGTTATATTTTACGTAAATACGTAGGAAATAAATAAATAAAAATACTTAAAATATAATTAGAATTTCCGACGTCTAGCTTGTATGAAACGATCCACTGTGCGCCGTCGCAACCTAAAAAACTAATTTACAACTTAGGTTACTTAAGTTGTTTCTGGAAAATACACCGGATTTGTAAACAATATTTAGTTTTATTGGCAAGGACGCCTTACCTCCGCTAAAACACTTTACCTCAATCCCTTCGTTTTCCTTCCCTCTGTAACCTTCAACGAACCTCCGAATAAAATTGAAAACTCTCCATAATAAAGGTAAGTGTCCTCTTCTAAAAATTCCACCAGGGACTTCCCCAATGCGATTTTCAAAAAGGCTTTCCGTTAAAGCTTATCCCTTCCCTTTCTAATCTCCATAGGTCATTACTTACACCCCAGAGTACAATTATATACGTATTTATAATCGATTTCCTTAGAAGCCTCGTACACAGCTCGGGGTATAATTATGGAGGTATTAGGTACAAAATTTTCATAATTATTATTCACCGTCCTCACTTAGCAGGCACTCGAAATATGAAGAATTTATAAGGGAATTTCGGAAGGAAGCCTTAACCCAATTTTGAGGAATGAGTCCTTGACGCGGTGACCAAACCGCTGAGTTTCGCCGGATATTTGCGAAACACAAACTCTATTATACGCGTGATTTTTCTCTTTATTTTTCTCAGTTTATTTATTCGGGTTTTTGTCTACTGCTTTATGTGGAATGGAAGTTTTTTTTTTCCTTTTATACATACACATATTCATGCCTTTCTCTCTTTAGGGTAGACAGAGACTTCTATCACAACACACTTCACAAGCTTCCTCTATTACCTAAACCTTTTATGCAAACCCGCTGGTTTCAAGTGCTGACCTTGCTGGTGCTGAAGTTTTGACCTGTGTAACATAACCTAACTAACATAAATCTTTATTAAAGAAGAAGAAATATTTTACAGTAATATCTCTTCGTGGCCATGGATATGAACTATCTACGTATTATATTATTATCTATTCGTCAATAAAGCAACTGTACCTAGATTTCATCGACCTCGGAAAATGTGTCACTCTCTAAAATCAAAATAGCCAAGAATTCACTACGTTGCATTTGATCATAATACTCAATAAAGTTTCTAATACTATTTTAATTCAATGTCAAAAGTAAGAACCAATGTATCAACGATCAAGTTTTTTGTTTCTATAATTTTTTAATTATTAACGGCTACGGACGCCACGGTCCAATATTTCATATCACGTAAAAGTGATTATTTTTATCCGAGTTTTTCTTGAAATCTGGTTAGCCTAGTAGTCAGGGCATGGTTTTGAATTGCGGTGCGCAATAATAAGTGAGTGAACTTTCAAATTGGACTATAACTTGATTACAATTTCACCGAGAACAGTTTTATTTTCCAAATCTTTTTAATGTATGCTTTATTACATTCTATTGTCATCGAATCTTTTGTACCTATAATGTCTTGGATTTATGACTAAGATGAATACGTAATCTTACGGATGGATGGATAGATCTCGTGAATAGATCTGATCTACATAAGTTTTAGTAAATATGTACATGTAAGCACCAAACGTGGCACATATTGGGAGAGGCCTATGTCCAGCAGTGGACTGCAATATAATTGATTGATTGATTGATTGATTGAAGTATACCTTAGTACCGTCGCTCTCATAAGTAGCTTTAGCAGAGATTCTATTGTAATTTTAGTGGTCAGCAACTTCTGATCTTAACAATAATAAAGGCTTTATCACGTTACAATTAACAATAAATTAATTACCTACCTAGCTTCTGCGAACATATTTGTCAAAACTAAAATAGTTATATGACAGTTAACAAGGAGTGATTACTCATTTTGACATATAACTGACAGGTACGTATCGTCATAACCTCTTGTTATAAAAACCGCAAAGTAATTGTACCTAATTGTTAAAAATTAACAGTTCTCTATGACCGAATGACAACAGTGACTTGGAAAAACCGAAAACCTTCGTAAAAAAATATCGGTCATGGCCGCAGTTAGTATAGGATTTACGGTTTTTGCGATTTACTCACGAATACTTAAAAAAGGTAATAAAACGGCTATTTGTTGGTGTAAAAACAGGTGAAGTAGATCATTAGATTCTTAAACATTTAGTTGGATTTATTGTGGTTTATATGGCCGCCCGAAATAGGCCAGTGAGAAGGGTAGTGTGAATGATTGAGATGCCCACCGACTGGCTAATGGTCATAAATTATAATTTTACTGTGTTGTTCGTTTCGTGGCGTAATGAGAGCGATAGTGATGTCTTGAGTTCGATTATCATATAGAGAAATATTTCAAATGTTCAAACTGAAACATTCTAAAATAGTCGGTAACTCGTTGGTTAGTCTGAAAAAATCATCATTCTCTGAACGTTTTCCCAACTCAGTTGTAACTATTTATTAATCTGTGGTTGGAGTCGGTTTTTCAGTCTAACTGTGATGCAGCTGAACTGAGACTGCCACCTTACCTTCACAACCAATTGGCGATATCGAAGTTCTGTAAAAAAATATACCTGAATAATTGGTGGACCTTTCACCCCACCATTTCCTCAGGTACATTATATATTTTCCTGCCCTGCCTAGTTCTTTTGTAATATATTAGAATAAGCCTAAGTAATGTTTACCCCTCCTATGTAATGTAACGTAGTTTGTTATTTAACGAAATTGCCTCCTGTCGTTCGCTAAAAGCTTAAAGATAAATGGCGACATATTTCCTAGTAAATAAGCGACAAAATTTCAAGGAATTTCACGTGCCGGCGTCGCCGCGGCGTCGCGTCGTGCCGTTTATTCTAAATATCTTTATCATAATTTTAAATACAGCATAGTGTTTTAAATATTTAAACTTATATTAAAGAGAACGCGAATTTTGTTAATATAATATTTACAGAATACGCAAACATAAATTTCTAACCACTATTATTTTTGCTTCGGTACTCTGCACCATATCCATACATTCTACCATAGTTGTCGTCTTCATGCAAGTGCAAGACCCCGGTTGTCTCAAGAACCTTGCATCCATTTTCCTTCTTTCCTAGATTGGGGGAAGCAACTACTCTAAGGAGAAAACCTACACCAGGATTCAGCCGTCAATTAACAGGTGCATCAGCTTGCAGGTGGCTAGGTCCCAAGGTGTTGGTGGGTCCCATCATCAATCAACTGTACCCATCAAATAAACCGTAAAAACGCCCGAAACTAGGGTTAACATATTTATAAATTGTACCCATCAAGATTCAAGTGTCCCCGCTACTCTGACCCACAGTAGTGGCGAGTTCTACGTCATAAATATTATAAATGACTGACCATTTCGGCGGCAAAGAACGCACATCGTGGGGCCTACTCAATGTTACCTTTGCCTTATTTATCTATTTTTATGACCTGCTGCAAGAAAAAATAAGCGGGAAAATTATTCTTGGGGTTATATATGTACATTGTATTGTATCATTATTTTGTATACATTGTTTTGGTTGAAGTTTAATGGCAAGTATGTATGAAAACAATTACGAAAATAGAAGAAGCAAGGCATAAGTAATATAAAAGTGTCGATCAGAAAGTAATGCAATTATTCAATTTCAACAGAATACCGAATTGACAATGTATGTCTGTATAAAAATATAGTAACAAAATATTATTCCGAAAATAGGGGACAACGTGAAAATAATCCATAAATAAATATGAAAAAGGAAAAATGAAAAGATAGGAAAAATATACTACTAAGTACCCAAGCCTTAGAAAACATACGCCTATCCGGAGGTGCGAGTGAGAACGCGCTATTACCACTTTAGCAAATTACTTTGTCCCAACAGAATACCGAGCTTTGTTCAGTATTCGATTTTATCAAACAATAACCTCACCTATACAAAATTTATTTTTGTACTCAGAAAATATATCTAGTCTTTATACTTTTACTATACTTAAACGAAAAAAAATCATCACATCAGAAGCTACCGATTCTCAAACTTCAAGAAAAAACATTTTATCATTCGAAAAAAACATTTTATCATTGGTAAAAGAAAAACATTTTGTCATAAAAACTTAGTGAAAACATTATAATAAACCTTTCATCTAAAAAGTTGCTGCCGTGAAATGAGCTATTCAAGTGTCTGAAAAATTCGGAGACCAAAACGGATGTTCAGGATGTCAAATAAAAAACGTTGCGACGACACTACAACCCATAATTTAAACCTTAAAACAAGGGCCGAGTTGGCAACGGTTCTCAACATGAAGGGGTGGAAAGATGCGAGGGGCAAAGTGAGGCGTAGTGAGGCGAAGCACGGGACGAAGAGTGGCGTAAGCGATTTGTAAGAACCGATGAAAGCTCTCTAGATATTGGACGACAGGGCTGTCAACGCGACTAATGGATATAACGGTGTTTTATTTTTAGTTTCAATATGGACGTAATTAAACTGAACGTTTCCGGAGGCTCTTAAAAAGTTTGTTATGAAAGTTTGATTGGAGATTTTTATAGAAGTATTTACGTTATTTGGACAGGTAGAGGAAACTTTAAGTACGGCTGACGTGAAAAATATTTTATCCAAATGGCTGTAATAAATATTTGAATCGACCGCCGAGGTGCGAGATTGCGTAGTGCATACATTAAACGAATCAATTCATATTCAAATGTTCAGTTAATTAAAATGTGTTAATTTATTTTGTTAATTCGCTTACGTATGCGTTCGGTTAATTAAAATACTTAGTAGTGAGTCTGCAATAATTAAAATCATATTTAATTGAATTATTTAGGTGGTTCAACTATGATTTAGCAACACAGATGTTCTTCGTTACCGTGGGAATATATCCCTATTACTTTAGATCAGCTATAAGGTAGAAATATGTTATATTTTAATTGGTTCGTTCTTCTTTTACCATTGACCATTCATCCATTCTCTACAGGTATACGCATGAGTCACCTTGCCACGACAAAACTTGTTTGGTACATTAAATAAAAAATATGTTGCCACTTGTCTCCACAAAAATAACCTTTTGAAATACATAATAGGCATATTGACAACTCATCATACAGAAATTGTATGATTCATGTGCAGTGGTTTTAGATCTAAAAAGCCCCGACCGCAGATGTATATATGTATAGGGATTCTGTAATAAAAAGTACCATGATGCGGTTGAGTCTGCGTTCTTTAGCCTTTGTTTTAAACTACTAATTTGTTTTGACTGATAATGGGTGTATGGGAGCCTTACTAAAATCTTCTGGGTCCAAGCTCATCACATCTGTAAGCCAATACACCTGCTTAGTAACGGACAAGGTTGTAATGCAAGCTTTCTTTTCAGGTTCAAGGAAATCAAACAGCCGCTCTCGCAGAAGTCGAAACAATGGACCTCGACCTCCAAACTTGACAAGCTTTGGATACCACTAACGTTGTAATGATGGTGATGAATAAAAGTATCCTTTGAAATAATATTTTCTTTGGAATTGCGATAAGTACGCTAACCAGGATTACCAGTAATCTCCGCTTTCAAAACAATTTTAAGTCCTAATAATAAAAACGTAATGAACGTTACGTCCACACCTGTGTGATATTTTTCTTCGCACACGGTGGTTTAGAGGTTAAGCGTGGATTAAGAGCTTTTTTCGCTTCTATGGTGCGTGTGCACACCAGTTTGTTTTGGATCAGTACGGATAATTGATTCGATCTGTGTTGATTGTAACTTGATCCTCTTTGATGGGACAGGAGTTTGTACAAGTAAATCTAAACAATGGATTGTTTTAGAATCTGTAAGAGAAAGTAGGTTCTGAGAGTACTTGTGTATTGTTGAGAGTGGGGTTGTGTGATGACGTATTATATTTTTGAAAGAGGGTTAGAAATTTGAAGCCTTTCTGCTACTGACAAGGTTCTTCAGACATGATAGAATTGTGATATTATGTTTTTCATATTTTGTGAATATTTAATAACAATTTAAACTGATACAAATCGTGTTTTTAACTTTACTTATTTTTATATCAAACCTTTTAATCTAATTACAAATCTAAGATCTAATTTTGAGATTAGATTGATTTATAATTATTGGTTTCCGCCATTTGTGTTCACCGTGAATATTACAACTGCCGTCTAAACGTTATCATTGCGAAAATTAACAGAAAACTTAATTAACTACGTATATAAATAGATTCACGAACTGTCATGGCGTGAAGGGTATATCCAGGTCAAGGCAACATTCAGCTAATCAATCTTTCGTACCTCACTGGATATTAATTTAGTCTGTGGTTGTGAACGCATGAGTGAGTGAGCGAGGGAATGTGTAGGAAGTGAATGATGTTATGTTTGAATTAATTTTCCGTTTCGCACTATGGTTGAATGTTAAGCGTTAATTCCTTGAATGTATTATCAGTAGCTGTTTGATTTTATTGCTGGGAAATAACATATTCTGCTGAGGTGTATAGGTGGATAATGAATAACTGGAAATTATACATAGAAAAAGGTAATAATAATATAAATAGTTTAGCAGTCAGTGAAACAACGGAGTTTTTGAACTCCTGATATTTTATTAATAATAATAATAATAATAATAATAATAATAATAAATTCATTTATTTGCTTCGAATATGGTTACATTATAGGTCTTAAAAACTAGTGAATACAGCATATTCTGCCCCGTAGAGCGTGCAAATTTTAATGTCATTTTCTTTACAAGCATAGTGTTTCAAAATTATATTATTCGATTTTCCTATCATTGTATTTTCAATGTCAATATTACAGGCATAATGTCAAACAATAAATTAATCAGTTGTAAGTTTTAATGTCAGCAGGTACATAGCATAATGTCAAATATATATTTATCCGTCTATAATATTGTGGTATTCTTATCGTCAAGGTATTGTTGCACACTGTAATACATTTTGTTTAATAAAAAGTGATGTAATTGTTTTTTAAATTTTGTCAGTGGCAGTTCTTGTAGCGCTCGCGGGAGATGATTATAAATTGAGATTGCCATACAATAGGCATTACCCTTGAACAACTCCAATCTGATCGAGGGAAGCTTAAATCTATGTTTATTCCTAGATGTCACATTAAAGGAAGTAAAGATATCAGAATGCTTTTTTACAAAAATACATAACTCAAATATATATAAACAAGGCAGGGGTAGGATGTTGTATCTATCGAAAAGTGGTTTACAACTGTCCAGGGGATCAGCTCCGCTTATTGCTCGGATGCACTTTTTTTGTGCCCTAAATGCTTCATCCACCGCTACAGAGTTGCCCCAAATGATAATTCCATATCTCAATACGGATGAGACATAACCATGATAGGCTAACAGAGCTGTTTTTATATTAATTGTTTGTTTTATTTTTTTTATGGCATATACAAAACGATCAACTTTGTTGAGAATCCTTTCGATGTGGGGTCTCCATTTACAGTACCTGTCCACTGTGATACCCAAAAACATGCAATCACTGACGCATTTTATGTTGTTTCCTTTATACTGAATATCGAGTGGGGGTAGGGTTGCCGTATATGTCTGGAACTCAACAATATTTGTTTTTAACATATTTATTTTGAGATTATTCTCATTTAACCATTTGATGGCATCCTCGAGAGCTGCACTTATTTCTTTTTGTAGGTCCAATCTATTACTACTTTTGATGATCACTGTTGTGTCATCCGCAAATAGCAGAGTTTTATGTTTAATTGCGTTAGGGAGATCATTAATGTAAAGCAAGAATAATAGGGGAGCCAAAATACTGCCCTGAGGTGTGCCACAGTTTACTTTTTCATAACTAGATCTATATTTTTTTTGTATATTATTTTCGGTCCTGGTTATCTCGACACACTGTACACGTTGATCTAGATAACTTTTGATCCATTCGTACGCGTTGCCCCTTATTCCATAGTTATATAATTTTGACAGTAGAGTCTTGTGACAAACAAAGTCAAAAGCCTTTGTCATATCTAAGAAAAGACAGGCGACTTTTTGTTTATCGTTGAGGCCTTCGGTGATATGTTTAACTAGTGTGAAGGCAGCCAGTGTTGTGGAGCTTGCCTTCCTAAATCCAAATTGTTCATTTCTTAATATATTGCATGAGTTGAGGAAAGTCTCCATTTTATTGTACATAGCCTTTTCGAAGATTTTGGCTATTACTGGTATTAATGTTATTGGCCGGTAGTTGTTCATGTCTGTGCTATCACCCTTTTTGAAGAGAGGTTTAACTATAGATTTTTTTAGTCGGTCAGGGAATTTTCCTTCTGCCAGCGATAGGTTTATCAGATGTGTTAAAGGTCCTGCTAAGCTTATAGTGCATTTTTTTAATACCTTAGTATTAATATCGTCGTATCCTGTAGAGTTTGTGTCTTTTAAGCTGTTTATCATTTTTATTGTGTCCGTTGTATCTAGGGGTGTCAGGAATATGGTTTTTGAATTTTGTGGGATGTCAATGGCAGGTGCCCGTGGTTGTGTCGTGTCAGAGTAACTGCATAATGATATATAAAAGTCGTTGAATAAATTACAAATCTGAATAGGATCATTATATTTATCAGTATTGGATTCTATGATGTCTATTTCTATGTTAGTTTGCTGATTATTTTTTATGTCGTTCACGAGTTTCCACGTAGCCTTGCTTGTGTTTTTAGATTTTTTAATGTAATTATAGTTATTTATTTGTTGAGCTTTGTTCATACATTGTTGTAAAATCTTACTATAGGTTTCATATTTAATTTTATTTCGTTTTTTATTGTGTTTTTGAAGATGATATTTTAGATAGAGTATTCTTTTTTTTGTACAACATTTCTTTATATTTTTTGTTAAGAATCTGTTTTTGACACGTTTATTATAGCATTTTATTTTTATAATCGGGAAGCATAGGTTGTAGAAGAGGGTAACAGTATCGTGAAAGCTGTTAAAGGCCTCGTCTGTTCTGTCAAGTTCATATACTTCTGAGAACGACAGGCTCAACATGCATTCCTTAAATTTTTGTACATTTTCATTACTCAGATCCCTGATTTCTTTAAACCAATAGTTGAGCACCTTTCTAGTTCCCTGATTAAGTTCTAGATCCACTGATAGTGATTGACCCGTTTCGTGGTCTGAGAGAGCTAAGTGGTGAATATTAGGTCTGGCATCGTGTATATTGCTCACTATGAGGTCCAAACAGGAATGTATCCTCGTAGGGAGTTGTATATGACTTTCTAAGTTATTGTTTTTAATGATCGATAATAGTTCTCTTGACTCTGCTGGTATCAATGTGTTTATGTTCCAATCTCCGCAAAGTATTATATTTTTAGTGGAGTTCCTACAGAGTTTGCTCAGGAGAGCCTCTAATTTGTTCATGAATAACGTTTTGTTCGATGAGGGTGTTCTGTAAATACAAACAACTATGAGGTTATAATTTGTAATCTCGATGGCGCAGCATTCAAAGTGGTGGGAAATGGGGGGTGGAAGACAATTTACTTCTCTACAATCTAGCTCCTGCTTTATTAGTATACATGTGCCACCCCTTCCTTTGTCATGACGGGAGAAAGAAGACACCAATTTGAAATTACCAATCCTAAGGTTTGGTTCAGAGCCTCTTTTTATAAATGTTTCCGTCAGACAGACGATGGCTATATTGTCCAAAGCCCCTGATAGTTTATTAATAGCAACCTCAATTAGTTCCTGTTTACTCAATGCGCCTGCAATGTTCTGGTGTACTAATGTAATAGTTTCAAATTTACACTGATTTTCGAAAACAAATAGTGTTTTGTGTTGTCTTTGATTTATTGTTTTTTCCAAAGAAGTGTGTTATTTTTGTTTGTTTATTTTTTGGGTTTGTTTCCATGTCTGTGATAGTATGTGGTGTTTTAAGGGGCGAGCTTGGAATAGTGCAATTTCTTTTGTTTTTGTACTGTCTTATAAAATCCTTTTCGTATCGTATGTAGTCGATTTCAATGTTGAGTTTCAGACACAACTTCTGAATGTAGTTATGATGATATTGTAAGTCATTTGATCAGTAAATGTTTAAAAACCAGTATTATGCTGTGCACTGCGATAACGGAAGCTCACATACAATCGACCTGACCAGGCACTCTGTTCATTACACACCAGCCTAAACTAAGCAGATAAAGCATACGTAAACTAGATACATATTGTGAAATGAGTGGTACTTTACCGTCGAAATGGTCTAGAAATTACCATTTTTTAAGAAACTAATAACTATTTATCCGAATAGTGGGGATACAGCCAGCCCTCGCACAAGATCACTCGCCCTCTGAGCCTGCAAAATTCACTCCTTAAAGTTCAGTCACCTTTCTCATTAGAGGCCAATACGGCGTTATCTATACAAAGTTTATAACGGGCCCTATTAAAAAGATAAAAATAGAATATGGAAAGGAAAAGAAACTCGACGACAAATGCCTACTCATTATTCATGATTACTCAAGATTATTCTGTTGAATTTTGGTTATTACATGATTTTAATCGACGGCAAAAAAGTAAGCAATCATATTATAATATAGCTTAACCAGCTTGTAAGGTAAGAACCCATATAACATTCCGGAAAAATATTAATAATCATAATTAAATTACCTTTTTTTTTACCTGTAGGTATCTTATTCAGCGGGTTTTGGAAAAAGAAAACATTATTTAAAATCAAATAATAATTAGATGGTATGAAACACGCTCAAGTACATGACTCTGTCTTACGATATCATTTACTTTTAGTTACTAGTAAATATATTTAGTTTAGTTTCTTGAAGATCAATCAAGATAAAAAAAAATATTTGTATTAATTTTAGTAGCATAACAATAAATACATTTCTTATACAAATAATTTCTTTTCATAAAGACTAATTACCACGTACAATTGAATGATAATAACATACACGACTGCAAATTTTGCAAAATTCTGAGAATTGTTGGTAGACAATTACTCACCCCGTGTGGGAATCGAACAGCAGGCCTGCGGTGCACTAGCCCGTGGTACAGTACACCGAGGGTAGCCTAGTTAAATAATGATAACTAGGTTGCAACACGCTGTCATTAACGTCATTGGCTAAAGAAATGTCGTGCCGTGGAAAAATATCAGGTTTCTTTGTTCCAATTTTGAATTAAATATTGTTTTGAAAGATCGATATTATGTTTTTGTAGTTTTTATGCAGTTAATAATAATATTTATTCTTCTTTATTTTTTATTGTTTATTAATGTGATATATTATTGTGATACATAAACAAAGGGATGTTTAGGTACAAAAGCTAGCTTAACTCAAAGTTGAGTTTGCTTCCAGTATACTTTAAGAGTGATAGAGGCAGAGGAGACTTATATAAAGATAGAGGGCAAAATAGCGGATAGGTACTTCCCAACCGAGATCAAAACATAATAAAAAATATGAAAAATATGACATCTTTCATACGCCTACGTACGAAATCCAATAACGTACAAACTTCGCCTGTTCGTTAAAAGTTGGCACTGATAAATAATATAATCAATATTCCTATTTCAAAAGGAAACATTTAATAAATAACGAACTGAATTTAAATCTCCACATAAAAGCAAAATCATGAAATCAACGCAATTTACGTTTACATAATCTGCAATAAAAATCTCATAAAAACAATTTTACAACAACACATCTGCCTTCAAGTAATACGTTATTACACACGAGCGTTTTATGAACGCTACCGACGCTCATAAATTAATCTAACGTGTTTAATATAATATTATAAACAATTTTAAAATCACTAAATCATAAATTAGGCACGTCACTAGTCAAGCGGTTAAACATGTCATTTATAAAAAAACTAAATCGGTTTCGACGTAAACATAAAATCATTCATGTTTAAATGTTCTATTTCTAAAATTCAAACCTGTCATTCGAAAAATGAACTTCATATCCTAGTCGGGTATTAATTACAAAGCTTAGCGCACACGCGCGGGCCAACAACTGTAAAACTATTAACGGGTTTGTCCGAATAGTTCGAAATAGTTTCCTTGGCGAACCGCCAGGCGCTCGTAGTGATAGATCGAGTCGCCTTGCATTTGACATGGTTGTAAACAAAAATAATAAATAAGAACATACAGCAACATGTTTTGATATATGTGGATTTCGTTTTGGTTTATAGCGTTCACGAGTTTTATTGGTTTCACGTAAGATTAGAAGTGACTGTTTTATGGGTGACGGGGTCGACATTTATGTTGATTGCCAATTTCAGGGTTGATTTTTTAGTATTGTAATCTCAGGAGACTGATGTAATAATTAATCAATTATGATGCAGGTATATTAATAATACCATCGAATATTATGGACTTCTGAACTCAAGATCCTTCGAAATAAAAAATTGAATCTACTTTTCGTAACCATAATTTCATTTGTAGAAACGATCATATTCAAATAAATAAATATAAATTCAAATTATGTTTATCAAGCACTTGGTGATAAAATAGTTTAAAAATTACTACATTATATCCTTTATCAAACATGGGTTCATGGGTATGGCGCTGTATTAAGATCCTTGGCGCCCAAGCCAACCATCACTACGGCACGGCCACGGCAGCTGGTACACGTGCTGAAGAACAGACGAGACTCTTGCGCAGGTTTTTCCATGGGGCGCAACCCCGAGAGAAAAACCTGCGCAAGAGTCTCATTCATTCAAGGGGTCAAACGAAATTTGTACAGCGACATTCGTAGTCTAATAAAAATGGATGAAGGATAAGATAAGCCACCTCCGGGCTAGGAGATCGACGCCTCTGTTGCAACCAAGAAAACCACAGATGGTGATGATAATTCTGGACCAAATAAAAACCTTAGAAACAAAAAGTTGTAACTACTTCTCGTAGCAGTAATTTCATAATAACATGAACTTGTCTTAGTTTACTCATAAAACCTGAGTTATTAAAATATGTCAGCAAACTTCTACGACTAATATCTTCTGTACTAAATTTACTTTTTAAATTAAAACGCTCATCAAGTATTATAAACGCAAGAAACTTAACGTTTTCATAAACGTCCACAAAGTTTTGAAATTTACAACTTTAGTTCAGACAAGTACTTAGACTCAGTATGTACTCAGCTTTATTTAGGCAAGTATTTAGAGGAAGTTCCTCAGTAAGCAAATAGTTTGTGGTAGACTGTTTGCTGCCGGGCTCTGAGGTAACAAATGTACCTATAGCTTTCGTAGTGCGTGGGTATTATTGCAAGCAAACAAAAGCGTTCCTGGCCAACTATTGCTTATCTTGTATTGATTTTGCTGAACACTAAATTTGGTTCATTATTCTGTATTTCAAGTGAGAAACTCTGAATCTTAGGCTGTGTTCAACAGTGACAATCATGTAAATTGAATTCACCTTGAACGCAGTTTCTGTCTGTGGTGAAATTAGATGTTGATAAGTAATATTTTTTAGGTTTTAACACATAGCATACATAAATAAAAATACAATTACATTATTTTTAAGTAATCCTAATATATAAAAATCAATGCCACTTTTCGTTGTAATTTTATAACGAACGGGCTCACATATCCAAACCAAATGTTTTTTGTTCGGACTATTTAAAAGATGGTTTATGTGAAGTTTGCACAAATCGGTCGAGCGGTTCTTCATTTTTAGGTGATACGAAGTTCGCGAGGTCAGCTAGTATGTTATATTTTCTCAGTACATTTTTAGTCCCTGCTAAATAAAACAGATGGCTTTAAATATACAAAAATAAAGGGCACATAACATCCCAAACCAAAATAAAGGGTAGCACTTAAATTTTTAATAATTTGATGTTCATGCTCAAAACATGGCGATGTTCACCCACTGAGGTTGCAATATACTGTGATTAAATACAATTTGGGGGTTCCCGAGTGCCCTCTAGCGCTTCCGGGAAGCCTAGCGACTTCCGCCGCCCAGCTTCCGGTAGGATACCGCGCGTTTTCGTACTTTTTTTTTCAAGTACCCTCGTTTTTTGTCATGAAATAAAAGTTTTTTTCAGCAAAAGCGAACGATGTAAAAATGAGCGTTATTTAGGTATTTTATGGCGGCATCTTATTTATGAAAAGGAACAAATAATATAGATAGAAGCCGGAGTTTTGTAAACAAGTTGGGTCTTTAATTAATGTCTGGTTTCTTGTGAAACTTTTTGAATTTGTATGAAAAGGTTTTATGGTTTTGTATGTGTATTTTGTTAATTAACCAAAATAAGTTAATTATTTAAATACTGCTTTGATTACTGACTGTCAAATCTTGTTACTGGTATAGTTAATTTATATTTGTTAAATTTAACCTGTGCAGTCTGAAACTAAAACTGGTAGGCTATTAAGATAGCAAAGGAAATTCCTGTTGTCTCTACTTACAGTGAAGAGAAAAAGGCATAATTATACCTATGTATGTATATGATTTATTTTCGTCCGCTTTAACGCTTGAAGTCAAAAACTCCTAAGCGACAGCGATTTGAAGGAAGAAGTTTTTCAACAATTTACGAACAACTTTACAGAAGACTAACTTTCCTTTTAACATTTGATTTTGTATGAGAGCTTGATGCCTGACGTCACTCGTATCAACGATTATTATTATAATGGCGATATTTGTAAACATACAATCAGTCCAGGTACGCTATTCAACTCTGTTATGGACAGCTAAGTTAGATGCGCGTGTTCGATTCCTGCTCAGTGTAAATATTTGTAGTAGGTAAGTAAGTAGGTAGTTTAATTTATCCACATTCTAGATCCCATAACACAAGGTGTCTAAGCTAAGATTACTTTGGGTGTAGATAACGCTGAGTAGAATGGCGTACGATAATTATTTAGTTTTAAAGTTTGTATAGACTGGTAGGATCACTATTAAACTTATTCGTTGTTCAGCGGGGTGGAACTAAATTGTCGGACAATACCCCCACACGCGAACGGTTACCACCCTTCATATAGTTGTAGAGAAAGTTGATGTGTTCTCATGTTCACTAAGAGTTCGTAAAGGTTACTACATTCCATATGTTATGCCAGCGGAATTGATATTATTTGATCGATTGGTCAACATTGAGCAAAGCCGATTGGTTGCCGGCAAAGTCGAATTTGGGCCACCCCATCTCTTCCCATGCGGTGTCGTACAAGGCGACTAAGGGATATGGCTGTTTAACATTAGACAGATATATGCAGCCCAGACTGAGCATCAGAAGCATCGCTCGTGTCAGTACCCGGAATACGGCAATACGCTCACCCTCTATTACGTGGGATGGAATACAATGACTGGCGAAATGTGGGTATAACACCCACCTCTACCTAACCCTCTGGGGATAGTGAAGTGTGTAATGATGACTGATATCATATAAAATTATTGTTAATACACGTACAGCATTTATGGTTGTATTTGGTGGTCTACCATCAACATATTGTATACGTCAAGTAGCTCTATACACGGGGAACTTGATAAACTAGCCCAAAATGTACAACCCCCTTTACACAATCCAATGGCGCCCATTTATTTTCTTAGTAACCTTTATTATAATTACCTGACCCTAAGAAATTAAACAATGTACCTAAAAGTTGAATTATACAATCGCTGACATCTTAATATCACAATTTACATTGACAAATTTACGTAGCATAACCGTAACGAGCAATATTCATAAAATTATCCCATACACTATAATTAAATAAAACATATTGTCGTTCGTATGCCTAATTAAATAAAACATATTGTCGTTCGTTGCCTAATTAAAGTTAATTTACAGTACACAAACCGGTCCTATCTACCTTAGACTGTTCGGACCTTGTAGCATCATTGTATGTCTGTGTATAACTAAGTACATCCGTAATTCATAACTTTAATCTTGATAGCAATAAAAGAAACTCCATACTTAATTAAAATATAACAAATTTAACGGATTCCAAAGCAATTTATTATGTGTTATTGTATTTTTAAACTATTCCCAGAAGTCTAACACCCGTATTCACAAACAATACTTCGCTATGCGTACTACCAAAACTGTGCAAAGAACGACAAATTCTCAGTGCGTTCGTTTTGGCAAGCCTTTTTATTCATTGATAACACTTAAGTAATACTTCGTTGAGGGAACGCACTGCGTTAGATACTGCTCTGTGATGTTTGTGAATTAATTTTACCAGCCCTATGCGCTCGAGCACACTATGAGACCTCACAGTATTGTTTGTGAATACGGGTGTAAGTATTCGTGTACACGTGTAATACGGTACCAAACACTACAGGAGATACATGTAATTGGAAAGCACATCCTGGTTAGATCAGGATCTGAAGACTTCGGACACTGAAATTTAAAAAAAAACTTAAGTTCAAAAGAGAAGATGTTTTGAATTTGGAATGTCTGGCAAACAATATCGTCAATACCAAACGTGTAATTGAGCTGAATATTAGCTTTAAAAAAACAAGATTTTTTTCAGTTGTTAATGTATAGTTATACACTAAAATAACATAAAATAAATAAAATCACTTATCCGCTCTAGGCCTAATGTCAGTTAGAATGACACGTGCATTACATTCCGTGCAAGTCGTAAAAGTCAACTGTGAGATACAGTTATTGCTGTCAAGTTAATAGCTGAATGAAAACCTGTCACTTCAAAGGGCTACATTGTCACCTTTCAATCCATGCCTTTGAATACTGAGTACAAATTTAGTTTGCGTCGAGACGTGTTTTACTCTGTCTTCGACTTGTACTATAAACTTGCTTAGCTGCTAAAGCTAAACGTATGTGTTATTTTTGTAATCTGTTGTACAGTATACCCTATTAGTGTTATTTTAAAATTTAAATTACCTAGTTATGTCTGTACCTTGAAGATGTTTAAAAACGAACGACTCCGAACCCTTTTTAATATGCTTGTTTCTTTATTCGCGAGTGACGCTTATACTACTGAACAGATTTTGATACCGTATTTTTATTAGAAACCCACTCCGTCTCCCTTCCTCACTTTGTAGATGGCAACACACGAGGCCACCTGTGGTGTTATGAGCGTTCATAATACAAGAATAATAGCTTAACATAAGGTCATATGCCTGCTTGTTTTAGTAGTAAAAATATAAAGCTAACAATTTCAAAAAGAGAATAATAAAACAAACAATTTTGGAAATAGAACATGTTTGTTCAATAAAAAACATAATATCATTGGAACATAATTAACCCTACAATGCTCGAGCTGATCATTGTGACATGACACACACTGTATAAGTATCCAACCCACTTACAATAACACAAAAATGTCCCAAGCTGTCATGAAGCCTCATACATTATACACGCTGATAGATTAACTAACAAAAATTGAACAAAAATTCCTACACCCTACTGTTTTGTTCAGTTGTTCCTTGTCTGTCAATATGCAAACAACAGTCTTGTTACAAACTTAATCGTGCACAAACGAAAAATAAACTTTGTGCCCAATCCCGAGGGAGCAGAGTTCACATTCAAAGGTTAAAGTATGAAACGGTAAGTAAACCAAATTCGTCGAACAACACGATTCAATTTGACAAGAGTGAACGAACAATTTGGAACTTTATGCAAACGTCGTAAACGTCAATTTTGGTTGTAAATTTCTAAGATGGCGACCACATGGTAGTCTAGTTAACAAAATATATATGAAGAGAATTGTTTATCGCATCCTGTTGATGGACATTAAGAGGTTTTGTCTCAAAACGGGATGTAACTATAACAAATCCAGTAAAGCACTAAAAGGGAACGCTGAGAGACAATTTTTAAAAAGATTCCTATAATTCTTATTTTAGTTAGAGGCATACCTATCATCATTGACCTTTTCCCAATTGACTTGGTCCATTGTGTGATGCGGCTAAACTTCTATATTTTCGGTGAAACGACTTCCATCGGACCTCCACAATCAAGTGAGAAGAGGCATACATAATATTAGATAATCGAATTCTTTATTAAACACCTAAACTACAGGCGTAAATAAGTAGAACATAGTTGAATGTTCCACAAGCGGCCATATTGTTAAAAGGCGATTTCATTCAGTATTTCCCTGAACGAACTGAAGTATTCCCTCATCTCATGTCCCTCCAAAAGCTCTCTACAACATATATTATTATTGATTACTACGAAAAAGAAATTTACAGAGATAGAAGCCCTAACCGACCTGTCTTGCACTAAATCTCGAGGACAGCAAAAATGTGCCCTACCTGTTAAGATAACCATCAAATCTCATCGAACAGCTATCAAATTACAAGAGCACGGTTGCCTACAGTTAGGTGCGGACACAAGACGAGACAGGAAACCATTTAATTGGGCCTACAAGTGTCGAAACACCTACTCAACGATAGTGATTTATGCAGACCCTTGTTTGTTTCGTTCGAACTAAATAATGCAGTAATTTCTGCATATCGCTTTCGCTAATTGGGCCCGAAATAAAGCCTTGGACATACTATATTCTCTTTATATTCTTCAAGATCAATTAGCCCATCGCAATCCACTGCTGGACTGCTCTCCCAATGTTGGGAAGCTTTGGCCTACTCTTTCCACGCTGGCCAGACGAGTTGTTACAGGGTTTTATTTCGAGTTTTCCTTCTCTCGCAGTGATATCGCCTGCGTATTTTTCCGTAAATCGCCTCTTACGACACCCTTCGGATGCAATTGGTGTGGTGATACTTATATTCTTTCTCCGGCACCGGACGGTTTTTTATATTCTTATCCGCGAATATTTTAATTACTTCAGGGAGTAATAAAAAAAATGGTTCGCTTCCACAAAAATCATCATAGAATATCTTTTTAATAGATAAGACTAGAAAATCCCGAAGGATAGACTCTGTAATCCTACACTGAACTAGAATTCAGAAATCTTAATTAGTTTTGAGACAATATCGATTTATTTTTAAGATTGTTTCCACTCCATTGATCTGAGAGGTCCTGTGTCATGGGTCTGTTTGACATTAGCTTATCTTGTTCCGAGAAGAAACTGTATTATTGGAGTTATTTGATACGTGTTTCACACAGTCTCTACGTGTTTTTCGTGCGATCAAGTAGTTTCATTTTATTTCAATTCACTGGAATTTTCGATTAAAGAAATTATAGGATCACGTCAAGTGTCAAAACTAAAATATAAATATTCAAATGGAGACCTTTCAGGTTATTTAAATATTAAATCAAAACCTACAATCAAACCCAGTAAGCAATTTCTTTTGCAATCTTATTTTATCACTTCTTATTAATAATGCCCCGTTATTACAAATGCCCCACCTAATTATACACTGAGAGCGTGATTTAAGCACTATAGTGTGGACCTGGACTAAAACCTAATTAAGACCAAATCCTCAAGATATCCAGGGTCACTAAAAAGAAAAGGCCATTTTATTTTGTTCACAACATTTTGGGATCCAAATTAACGAACACGCCGAAATTCTTATTCTGTGTTACTTAAAAAAGTTAAAGTAAATATTCTTAATTAGAATTGGCGTAAGACAATTTGGTGATAAAGATTGCGCGATGGTGTGGCTGCATAAATACTTTTGGTTAAAAAGTTATACAAGAGGAAAAATACTTTGTGGAAACAAACTTTATTTAAAAATTATAAATGGACCGACCAGCTGACTGATGAAGCCAGTTTAGAAGTCAATTAGTGAAATTTTACAAGCATTACATGATACAAAATCATTTTTTAAGGAAATAATATTTAAAAAAAAAACGAAAAGAAATTCATTCCTCACTCCAGCAAAATTGCCAAAAGTTCTTCCTTATTTTATTTTTATTGTAAAACTTTATGCACAGTACATTGTACAAAGGCGGACTTAATGCCTAAGGTATTATCTAAAGGGTGATGCAAATTCCTTAGTGATGGATGTTACAACACAAAAAGCATCAACTGCCAAAATTACAATTTTGTAACATTAGCACTTTAGGGTTTGCATTCATGAATCAGTCAAGTCATTAGACCTTTCAATCAGTTCAATTGGTTTCAGAAGATTTTGACCCACCCATTTTTGAGCAGCGCTAATTTAGTCAGTAATTACGTATGGTCCGTCTGTTTGTATGTCTACAGAGGAACATTGTTTTTATTTACGGTGCGTCAGTATGACCTCAAGACAGAAGTGGATAGCAGGCTGTCGTCTCTGCCTAGCCTAGAGGGAGAAAGCCATCATCATCATCTTTGCTAGCCTTGGTAGCATCCGAGGCCTTCAACTCATCGAAGTCCACTTAAATAAGATGTGGATTGGTTACTTTGGTTATATTGAGATTGACTGCCGTCTGAACTCCCAGACTTAGTTGTGGTTAGTTGCCAACCAGCAAAGTTGTTCAGGTCATTTTAACTTTCATGGTCGTTCACATTCTATTAGAACTATCGGGATATTGACCATGTATTGTTTGGAGTTTCCGATATTTCGGCGCTGTTGCAAGCACCATGATTACGGAGGAACTGTACTGGCGGTAAATATCCCGATAGTTCTAATAGTAATTGTTCAGGTCACCCATATAGGCCTCCATCATGACTATTAACAGGCGAGACCGAAGTTTAACGTGTCCTTCAAAGCACAAAAGCTCAGATTAAATACGACTAAGCGGTCACCTATCCAAATGACAACAGCGCCTAGTTAACTTAACCCACTGATTGTTTAGTTACTAAACTACTTTAGCTACTAAGTAATCGAAACCAGGACCCTATTTGTACAAGGGGTGCTTCTACAAATGAGTAGCAAAGCGAACACAATACATTGTTCCACGGGGACGAATGCACAGAGCTCGATACTCAATATGCAATTGATTAGGCTAATTTAACTGGCAAATTGAGCATTATACTTAACACGGCTGAAATGATACGTGTATTATCTCGCCTGTATGTTTAGAAGGGATAGGTAGACGCGTATTATACGACTGAAACGCAATCATGTTGATTCTGAATACTTATTTCTTAATATCCTCACGAATAGGTACTGCTACTATTGTACTGTTTTTTTTTTAAGTTTATTTTAAAGTTTCTTACTAATCGAATTGAAATCACGCATTTTGAAAAAATGTTATTTCTGGGTCTCATCTTAAGTTTTACAGAGGGGTGACTGTCCTCTAACTTCTTGAGTGGAAACCTGCACCAGAGCCTCTTCCGTTAATCGAAAGGTGTACTGGTCCGAAGGTGATATTGGCTCGGACCTCCAAGATATTGGACGGGTATAATACCATACTAATAGTTACTGGCAACGGTGTGAGCAAGCTGAGTCATCAATCACTAAGATCAACTAATCGCATATTCATAACTTTGCTAATAAAACCGTGTCATATCAAAATACATCATAGAGGTGGTTCCCACATCCCACATTTGCGAGCTGTATTGAGCCTGCCTATCAAATCACGAACAAACAGACACTCACTCCTTGTATAATCCCCTTACTAAACCGTCTATTCAAACAGTGCATAAGATTAATTTTCTCAACTATACATCAAATTATAATGCAGTAGCTGCTAAACAGTTTCCTGAACTGAGCTTCTAGTTAGACGAAATACTTATGTAAATTGGCAACACTGGCAAAATGCTGAAGTCTGTTGTTGAGACATTGGTGTTGGTAGGGTTGGCATATGTAAAAATACAGGTCAGGGGGGAAATAGCAATCAAATTTGGAGAGGTAGACGGTTATTTAGAGGTTAAGTTTGCAAGGGGAAGTCAAAAATTGAAATTTTGATTTTTTATGCATATTCACATACATTTTTGAGATTTTTATTTCACTCCTGTGTCTGGTCAATTTAAACCTAGCCAAATAGTTACTTTAGATGAAATAGCTGTTTTATTTTTGAGGGATTCAATCAATCAATCAATCAATTAGCCTACTGCAGTCCACTGCTGGACATAGGTGGAGGTGTCAAAAAGTTAACACATCTCTAAAGCAACAAAAGTAAATTTAATTGTAAATACTCTATTTAAAAACAATTTTTTTGGTGAATCAAGTGGAATATAGTTTGTACTAGTACTACTCACGTTTGCAAAGGTTCATGTAACTTAAAATCCAAAATACACCACCTGCCAGCACAACAGCAGCACATTCACTGCATATCACCATGTCTCATCTGAGCACAATTGTATCAGCACAAAAGTCACTGGAGGAATGTTTTACGAAGAGGATGGAGCAGTTGGAGGCACAGCTGCAAAGTGGTAGTTCAGCTAAGGATACTGTGGCGAGAGTAGCTGAAGAGTTCCGGACCTTCAGGGAACTTATGTACGGTATGCTGGGTTTACTGCGGAAGCAGATTAACGAGTGTTCTAAGACCATCGACACCATGGAGACTAGACACCGGCGTAAGGCACTGTTATTCTTGGGGGTTGCAGAGGCGAAGGATGAAGATTGTAGGAAACTCATTGCGGACATTCTTCATAAGAACCTGGCACTGAAAGACTGTTCATCAACCTCATTTACCACCTGTCATAGGTTAGGAACTGCTAGTAAGGAGCGTGATCGGCCGGTTCTAGTGCGGTTTTCCAGCTTAGAAGTCAGATCAGCCATATGGAGAGCCAAAACAGCCTTAAAAGGCTCACCCGTCTCAGTCAGAGAGTTCCTGACCAGGTCCAGGCAAGCGGTATTCACCCAGGCAAGGCTACACTTCGGTACTAAGGCTTGTTGGACGCAGGACGGTGTAATCGTGGTTAGGATTCTTGACGGCAGTAGGCACAAAATAACCACCACCGAAGATTTACTGTCACTAACTAAGGCGCATCCCAAGCCCCTCGGTGGCCCTCTATCCAGCGGAGTCAAAAAATAGCTTAAAAAACGAGTAACGATTTCGTCATTCGTATACGTAATTCGTCGCATTGGAACGCAGGTATCACAACACACTGTAATAATGTACCTAATAATAATTATTAACTCTATTAGTCACTATTTATCCAATACTACCTACTATTATAGTAAAATAATAAAATGTTCTTTTTTTTTTACTTTTGGAGCAACAATAATAACATTAGTACAGCTGTCAAACGTGTCGATGTGACACTGACAATGACAATGACATGACATTAAGGTTGCGTTCTGAAGCACTTAATTAATTTTTTTTTTTTTTTTTTTTAAATGCATGTATACGTTTCGTTACATGATTATGTTGACTCCATTGTTCACTTGTTTTTATTTTTATTTTATTTTTTTTTGCTTTTGTGTTTCTTGATTATGTTTATGTAACTTCAATATTTATGTATTCATGTGAAATAATGTGTTGTTGGCTGGCGGGTGGTGCAGAGACTCGATACTGGTTTACTTTTAATCAAAATTTTATATATTATAGTTTTGCATTATATATTAGTATAATTACAATAATCCCTATCATTATTTTATATTTTTGTCACTGTTATTTATTCTATTTGATTACTTATCTATATATTAGCAGTATAGCGCTTATTATATATTTATTTCCTATCTAAGTACTTACGTTATATTATTCATATTTAATTTTATCTAATTACTTATATCGTATTATGAATTACTCTAGCGACGATAGTATCACATATCATTCAACCCACGAGGCGGATTCTCAGTCAGAGGATGACAGTTTTTGCTCAGCCACTGATGATGTCACACTTGGTGACAGGCTCCGGGAGACTTTCCAGGAATCGGGGCAAACTTTCAACGTATGCCATATAAATGCGCAAAGTGTGTCTTACCACTACACTGACTTGGTTGCAACATTTGCTGACTCCCAAGTTCATGCCATCCTGATTTCTGAGAGCTTTCTCAAACCTCATCTACCATCTACTTCCTACCCACTGTCCGGATTTATCTTATTAAGGAACGACAGGACGGGAAAGGAGGGCGGTGGGGTAGCGATATACCTACGTAGTGACTTCCCTTATAAAATTGTTGCTTCATCTCCCTCTGAGTACTCTGCCACCGCTGAGTTCCTTTTTCTTGAGGTCTGGGTCAGGGGTGTCAAGGCCCTCTTGGGTGTTGTTTATTGTCCTCCAACTGTCAACTACTTCACCGATATCGAATTGGTTTTTGAATCCTTGGGGTCTGATTACGAGCATTACATCATCATGGGCGATTTTAACACTAATTTACTCCCTAGTCTGTCATCACGAGCTTTAAAGCTACTTCATATAGTCGAGTCAGCCAGTCTTAAGGTTTTACCGCTACAGGCCACACACCACAACAAAGACGTCGAAGACACCTGGCTCGATATAATACTTACATCTTCGCCCACGCTTGTTCGAACATACGGTCAGTATCTAGCTCCAGCATTCTCCCACCATGACCTGATCTACATCTCGTACATTCTTAAGCCTCCTAAAGTTAAGCCCAAGGTGTTGTACAGACGATGCTTTGGGCGCATGGATGTCAACAAGTTGTGCAGCGAAGCTGCCAAAGTCAGTTGGGAGCATATAGCTGAGGCAAGCACCATCGACGACAAAGTTAATATTTTTAACAAAACAGTTATTGGCCTCTATAATATCCATGCACCCGTGAGGAGGGTGAAGTTAAAACACAGGCCTGCCCCTTGGATAACAAATGATGTTCGAACTGCTATGAAAGGGAGAGACCGGGCTTTTCGCAAGTTCAAAAGGAGTCGTTCCGATATCAACTGGAACTCTTATAAAACTGCCAGGAATCGGTGTAATCAGGTGATACGCAACGCTAAACGCCGACATATTCTTGATAACATATCAACCCTGACATCTGTCGATGTCTGGAGGTTTCTTGGGACACTGGGCATTGGTAAATCAAAACAGCTGGAGTTACCCAAGACGATTGAGTTGGATGCCATTAACCAACATTTCTCTACCTCGCACACAATTGATGGCCCAACCAAGCGCCAAACGGTTGACTCTATAGCCGGACTGCCCAGTCCCAATAACTTACCTTTTCAATTCACTCCAGTTACGTCGGAGGATATCCAAAAGCATATACTCGCAATAAAATCAAAGGCTGTCGGCTGCGATGGCATCAGTCGCCGTATGATAACCACTATCATGGACCAACTCCTTCCTGCCATTACACACATTATCAACTTTTCGCTTGATTCTGGGGAATTCCCTGACTTGTGGCGTAAGGCCTATGTGCGTCCTCTTCCTAAAATCTCTAATCCCTCCCTTCCTAAACACTTTCGTCCTATTTCCATCCTGCCTTTCCTATCCAAGGTGCTCGAAGCCTGTGTGCATCGCCAGCTGTCCAACTATGTGCAATCCAATGGGATTCTAAGTCCGTTACAATCAGGATTCAGACCGGGACACAGCACCACAACCGCACTCCTTAAAGTAACGGGTGATATCAGGGATGGAATGGAGAAGGGTTGGATTACAGTGCTAGTGTTAGTGGATTTCTCTAATGCATTCAATTGTGTGAATCATGACATCCTTTTGGCTATACTGGCCCATCTTGGGATCTCAGCCGACGAGCTGGAGTGGTTCTCTTCATATCTTCGTGAACGTCAGCAGTCGGTTTGCACAGACGAGGCTTCATCTAGCTGGCGACATCTCGACTCTGGCGTTCCACAAGGCGGTATTCTTTCTCCTCTTCTATTTTCTATATTCATTAACCTCATTACCTCTGAACTTCAGTGTGCGTATCATTTGTATGCCGATGACCTGCAGGTGTACAGCCAAGCACGTGCGGAGGATCTTTCAGAAGCCGTTGACAGGGTTAACGCCGATTTGCGCTCAATAGGCAGTTGGTGTGATAGGTTTGGCCTTTCTGTCAACCCCGATAAATGCCAGGGTATCTTAATTGGCAGTAGCCATATGATGAATAGGGTACACAATGCTACTCTGCCAACAATAACTTTCAACGGAAAAATTATTCCTGTCGCGCCGAGCGTTAAAAACCTGGGATTAAATATAGATTCCACCCTGAACTGGCAAGCTCAAGTTACAAACGTCTGTCAGAGGGTAACTGGAATGCTGCGTAGCCTTTATCGGCTCAAAAACTACCTACCAGCCAAAACCAAGGCAATGTTGATGCAAACCCTAATATTCCCAGTCATTGACTATGGTGATGTATGCTATCTCGACCTGAATGCAGATTTGCTCAATAAACTCGACCGCCTTCTCAATAATTGCATTCGATTCACCTTCAACCTTAGGAAATACGATCACGTCTCAGTTCACCGCTCAGAGTTAGGATGGTTGCCGATACGTCAGCGACGCAGCTTGCGGGCGGTGACAATGATTCATACTATTTTAAGCTCCCCTAATGTCCCCACTTACTTATCATCTCATATTCAGCTAGTTGGTTCTCATCATAACAAAAATCTACGATCAGCTGACAAACGTCTTCTCCACTGTCCTACTCATAGTTCAACCCTAGTACATTCTTCTTTCCTCGTGCAAGCTATTCTCCTCTGGAATGCGCTTCCTCTCGAAATCAGGATGGCCGACAACCGTGCTACGTTCAAGTACAAAGTACGCCAGCTCTACAGTAACCCTAGTGGCAGCAATGGGCAAAACTAGAATAAATTATATTTCATCATTATGTAGGTACTTAAGTATGTGTGAGTATATATTATATTGGTATATATGAGTATGTATGTATTGTATAGGTAATATATATAGTATATAAGTAATAAGTATATGTAGATGTGTATGTATGGATTTCTTATGTATGTGTGTATGTCTATTGCATGTATTATTATTGTGTACAAGTTAGAAAATTATCCTTATTAAATAGTTCATTCTTCTGCCTGCACCTACCTCAATGTATCTCTGCATCACCCTAAGGTAGACTGTTAGATAATGCCTTTGGCATTAAGTCCGCCTTTGTACAAGTGTGCATAAAGTTTTAAATAAATAAATAGGCCTCTCCCAATGTGCGCCACGTTTGCCGATCCTCCGCCTTCCGCATCCAGTTCGTTCCAGCCACCTTTCGCAGGTCGTCGGTCCATCTGGCTAGGGGATGTCCCACCCTCCGTTTTCCTACGCGCGGTCTTCACTCTAGGACTCGTTTGCTGCCAGCCCACTGCCACTTCAGCTTACTTATTCTACGAGCTATGTCGGTAACTTCGGTTCTTTGTTCAGGGATTACATACATTTTAATAAATTGAAAAGGAAAACATGATAGAATTTTACAAGAATCTTTGTATTTTGTACCAAGTATGCCGATCCTAAGAATCAAAGCAAATATATTTTTCATAATAATAGTGTATCTAAGTATGTTTTCTTCAAAATAAGAAATTAATTTTTTACCCAAATTATTATCAAAGAGATTTTAAGATTTTTTTCAATTCTGTAAAATAAAAGGTTAGTAAACGGGAGTAACCGTCTTCGGGCCGTCATATTATATTATGAAGTAGACCTTTGCCTCGGCAAAAAAAATCTTAGCCGTAGCCATGATACCTGTCAACGCTGGCCTTACATCAAATATTTTTATCCGTCACAAAGTAACATTTAATTTCAAGATTTTTGCTTGTATATTTACAGCTAGATTCATAAGGCAATAGGTAAAGCCTGTTAGAAAAGATTCTGGCAATAAAACTCACAGCCACGCTTTTTAATCATTAGTAATTACAATGACATTATTAATTTCGATAGCGTCAATGGGTTTTGGAGATCAGATGGCAGTCGCTTCGCGGAAAATATCGAAATTCAACCAAACCCGCCGTTAAACTGAAAAAAGCGAACCCTAGACTTCGAAGTGAAAGCTTCGGATGCGACTGGGGGGTGCGCTAGGATGAAGAAGTTGTTTACAAATCGTTAGTAGTTACAATATTTTGTTTACAAACTGTGTAAGATTACAAAGCAATTTGAGTGGTGACCCTAAATAGTAAAATCTTAACTGGAGGATTAAACTTCAAGATGTAGTATTATGCTGACAAGGTCGCTTCTGCTAGCTCTTGGCATTAAAGGAATTATTGTATTTTGTACTTCAAGAATTCCCACTTTTTAAATTCTCACTAGCTGTACCCGCGACTTCATGCGCATTGAAAGTTATTTTGTTCACAATATTATGAGCTTTTATTGAGGAATAAAAGTAGTCGAACTTGGACTTTATAATATAATCTATCTGAAAGTGAAAAGGCCAAATAGGTCCACCACTTTGAAGATTAGTAGACACTAACAAGCAAAAGGATAGACGGACAAAAGTAGCAGGCCAAGAGTAATATGCCCATAACCAGTCTGATGGCAAGCGTGACCATGTAGTAATTATAATTTCCTTGGGTTGAACCTTTTAAAAAATCCTTCCCGTAATAAATTACAAACAGAATTTACTTTCAGGGGTAAACGCACAGGTTTTCAGACTTAACCCAACAATGATTTAGGTCCTAACCAAACCCAAAGTTTGGATCCTAACCAAATAAACTAATATTACATGTCGGAATGTGGGTACTTTATACCTACATTAGTTCTTCAGAAGTATCTTTCAACACCCTACTTTTTACGTGTAATTACAGGTTATAATTGAAAAAATATTGTGTATTTTTATTGCCATCTTTTCCCACAAGCTTTACTTTATTGTCTTGCGAATCTGGCTGTATCATGAATCTTGAGCGTTATTTTCTGACATAAATGAATCAAGAATTGAATTTTATTCTGATTCTTCTCTCCCTAGTGACGCGTGACGTCACAAAATCGGCACCTACCTACCTACTTACTCTCCGGACCATCTGACCACCATGAACTTTACACGTTTTTGGGTGACTTTTGATATTAGCCCGGGGTGCTACGGCAAAGGAGCTCAAAACCACCAGTAATAGACTAATACAAGTCTATCCACGCGCTTTAGGGCTTCGTTTCTCTCGCGACTTGGTGTCAAGATATATTCCTCATCTCATGGGCTATATTTTTTTATGCCACTTATGTGCCAGCCAAGCATACGGTTCACCTGATTGAAAGTGGTTACCGTGGCTTATGGACGTGTGCAACACCAGGAGCGTCACCCTCGCGCTGCCACCCTGTAGAAACCTAATGTCCTTCTTAAAGAACCCCATATTGTCTTCCAAATCAGGCTATATCATGACCGTTAATTTTTGATCCTAACGAATAAAGATATATCTTGTGAGACTTACTAACAGACAGCCTGATATCTTATGAACCCATCTGACATAAATATACCGAGATATTAGAATTCGCAATATATTAAAATTCTAAGGCCGTAGGCTATTCTTTTTCTTCAATCTTATCTTAAGCATGACGTCAGATACCATCATTATTATGCTGATACTTGGTCAAATTACATAATTTACCGCCCACACAGGTCGCGTATTAATTGCCTAAAGCTGAGAACTTAATAACACATGTAGGCGAAGAAAATAACATGTCATTACATATTTATAAATTCAAAATTTTGATAATGAACAAAAGCTATCATTTTAGATTTTTTTTTAAACTGAGATGCACAGTACGTACGGTACAGTAGCGTGCAAAATACCGATATCATGTTAATAAAAGTGGGTAATATCGTATTGGTAGTAATATCAGTAAAATTTTAGTACTAGTATCGGTATTAGGTATGTAATGGATTTAGTATTCGGTAACGAGTGCTAATTTAGGTGCAGCGCCGGTACTAGAGCTGAGTGCCAATAATATCATATTTTTACAAGCATATTATAGAGGTACGTTCCTGTGTAGATAGAAATACATATTATGCGCCGAAGATAACTATGCCCAGAACAGATATTTAATAGCAAAATAAAAATAGGTAATTATCTCAAGTAGGGATTAACTTGAGGAGGTTATTAATTAAATCAATAAGCGATCCGTTCCATGTGTCATTTGTTTTTATTTTCAACCGTCACAAAAAATACTTGTGAATACTACCTAGTATTTATTGGTGGGTATTATGATAAGAGTAAAAGAATATTTCAAGAACTCCGTTTAAGTAAAATACAAAACGAAAATAAGGGAGATAAGCCGCGAATTTTATAAATTTGTAAAGATATTTATGTACTTAATCCATTTATATTTCCAATTAATATCTCACACAATAGCTACCAATCCAACCCTGCAAATCTCACCTGCCGATTTGAATAAACAAAAACAAAAATTTCAATTTGTGTAGCAACCCTCTGCGTGCCGCGGATCTCCGCACAAATCCCACTTTGATCGACTTCCCAAGTCCTTGATACGATACCCTTAGTTTCGTAGGGTTAGGTATACTTCGGACCGATTGCGGAACGGTCTTTCATTATAGAAGTGATGGGTTAACTTGTTATTCTAAGCATGTAAGTTTGTTTCTTTCGCTTTTCCTTTTTATATGGAGTTGTCTAACCTATAAATATTTATAGTTCTTTAGGGCGAACGACAGTTTTGTGTGTCAATAGAAAATTTTATTCGGAAAAGCTTTGAAACAATTTATTAAAGGGTGGTTTTGTAAAACTCTTGAAGACTTTACTTATCGTATTAAAGGTAGGCTAGTTGTAACCAATTAAGACAACCCCCTAAAACGGGCTTGGCTCTCAGGGTCTGCCTCAAACACACTACTTTTCGGGCAAAATTATATTAAAACACTTATCTAACAAATAAATTAGGTCAGTACCTCTTCACAAGTGATTCACTAGCCCACTACATAAGATATCTGTGCCATCTTTGCTCATAAAACAGCTGCCATGCACGCCAGCAATAAAATAGTACTAATATGTTGGTTTGGACTTGTCGTTAACCGACTTATAAAAATGGAACGCGTATTTAATATGCCTGTGATTAAATACGCTCCATTTGAGGGTTAAATGATATGGCTGGTAATAACAATAATTATTTAATAACAGCTATAATGATTAATATTTTACGAATGTCATATAGGGCTTTTAATTTGGCGGGAAGAATGAGAGTTCGGTTAAGATCGGATTATTTCGGATTTAGGGTCTGATCAACATCGTGTGGATTTTTTTTTATCTGTGACTTATAAAGTAAAGATAGATCACGTACACGTACCAATATGCCACGAATAAAGCGTGGATGTCCTTTAGTCTCAGTAGTTCGGTTGCTAGTCCGGTTGATCGGACTACTGCAACTTTTCAGTAGCAGTAGTCCGGTTGTCAAACGGAACCGAAGGTGGCGATATAGAAAAGGTGAGGTGACGATAGCTATAATTTAATTCACGTTCTCGCCTTATCCGTGTCGTATCGTTGCTGTATAATACACGCCTTATATACTAACTGAAAGTACTAACCTCTACTAACCGAAATTAGCCTTTCAACTAAGTTAAATTACTTCTGTTAAGGGTTGGTTCACATCGTGAGTACCGCGGTCCGAACCTACGACTTTTTGAACGCAAGTCAGTCACTATAAGTAGCTTATAGTTTGACGTATCGTATCAATTCTAAAAGAATCTTCAATACATCAGTTACAAAAAGAAAATTAAAGTTCTACTCTAATAGCCGACATCTCTTTATCTTACCACGATTTATTTGACAGATTAGAGAAAACAACACGACAGCTATAGTTCCTCGTGTATTTCTGAACGTCCAATAGGTATCCGTTCGTTTTGTTCAAACTATTTAGTTTTGAAAATGGAATGTCGTTTGAAAACGTCAAACGACGTTCGGTGTTTTCTTTTTGATGTGAAGCGTTCATAGGCGCGCCTTCGCAGTAAAATAGAAATGTATGCCGTAACGGCAAAGGAGTGATCGTCAATCGACGTACAGTCATGCAAAGCATTTTGTGTTTGTGAATGTTTGTTGCCATGTATTTCCGTAACTGCTGAATGGGCTTAAACGAGATTTCGAATGATAGCTTAGATTTTGTCTATACTTACAAATTTTGCTAATTTATTCCAATAAATTAGCAAAATTTGTATAGACAAATTTTTTTCTTTGGTAATTTTCATTCAAAACTCGTTACAAATAAAATAAGAACTTAACTTAAAGAAGAAAAATCTCAGGTGTACAATCAATTCGTACGTCTCGGGAATGGCACCAGTGTTCCACGCGGGCAAAGCCACAGGAGAACAGCTAGTATTAAACAATTGCAAGACAACCAAAGAAGCTATAACTCACTAGAAGAAACTAGCCCAAGAATTCCTATTTTGTTAGTTTGAACGCTCTTCAACCCTTATTCTTTCCAAACTAACGTAAGTATCGCCACAGAACTATTCTACACAAGCGGCCAAATTAGACGGGGGCCTATTCGACCAGCGCGCTCATTACAATTCCATTAACAAAAGCAGGGTTACCTAACCCGAGCCACATTTAAAAAGAAGCAACCTTTAACCCGCAAACGCTTTGTGGGCGTGTATGTACGGCCATTGTAACACTTCTCGAGATATTTCGAGTGTCAAATTAATGATCCGAAATATTCGAGGCGTTAGTAGACGTCTTGCCTTCTCGATGTTTTTTTTTTCTGTTGTTGTATGGTGTAAGATAAAAGTTGTTGTAAATTAGTATAGTTAGATTTTAACTACTGTGATGTCAAATATTTATGTTTCTTTTCTTAATATTAAGGTAGCAAACAAGCACAGTTCAGTTTATACCTACTGTATCTACTATACCTCGGGATACGTATCTTGGACCTAAATCGCGAGAAAAACGAGGCCCTGGATAACGTGATATCCTCAAAAGACACCCAAGAAACGTGTACTGCGCGTATAGAGCCCGTTTTAGGTCCTAGATATATGTCCCGAGCAATGCCTAACGTTTTTATACTCGTCATACTAGGTCTGTTTTTTCTATTCACGAAATATTCAATCTCACACAAGACGCGGCACTAGTGAGTGATTAGTGCCTATGGCAAAATTTTAAAATTCCAATTTCAAATTCAAAATTGGAAATAATGTAGCACAGACCACACAATTTTAAGAGCCGTCAACAATATTTTATAGCAAACCAATATAACCACTTCTCACGGATTATATAAATATAACAATAATATTATAATAAATCATTTGCACATCCGCTCCATCTAATTCCGTTCAAAACTCTATGCTTAAACCACATATATTATATCATTTCTTACCATCATTGCACAACAGATATACAGATAACTTGTCTTATCGTAACAAAACGAACTTAAGCACATCACTATTATTACACGGGTAGTGTTGTACATCTGTTAAGTTGCATAATTAACTTGAACATCATTAATCTTAGTCTAAGTTTAAGGTATTTGTGTGCAATGCAATTTGAAGACGTATCTGTTGAACTGGTGAGCGTGACCCAGTTGGGAAGTGGGAAGTGAGCTTTGACAGGGCCTGCGGCTTTTAAGTCAAAGTAACCGTGTTAAGTAAGGTTAAGTAGTCAGTAATTGTGTCTTATATTGTCTTTAAATGGGCAGTGATGCAGTATAACGATAATGAACGTCAAAGTACTTAGATTTGAAACTTTTATCACCCAATTAACCATCGCTATCAAAGGAAGAAGTTTTAAGACGATCACTGCAGTTAGGGACAGATTTAAAAAAAATATTATCTAAAAACTCGAGCTAATATAATGCATAATAATAAATTAAACTTTTAGGCAGTAAGTCGGCAACCTACAATTTTTTAGCCCTAATTATCTACCTGCAGCCTACAATTTTAGATTTTTTTTGGGATTTTTATATTTTTTTACAAGTCGGATTATAATTTTTATAGTTCCATTATCAGTTTTTAACGTGTTGTATCTAATCTCATTTTAAGCGAACTGTATGTAAGTTCTAAAAAATAAATTCTTATCCAATATGTACATAATAGAGACATTTTTTGTTCTCGTAAAATGTTCGAACTTCGAAAATACATTTCGCGCTATTTTCCGGATTAGTTTTCAACGCGAACACGAAATTATTGTTGACAGCTGACATGTTCGCGATTCAAATTGTCACTTCGATATTCAAATTGCGTTCCACAGGAAAAAAATATAGCGTCAGGTGATTGATTACAAAATTATTTTGGTACAGGTAAAAAAGGAATGCTGGCCAGTATTTCCTCATAAAGTGAATTGATGTTCTTAAACCCGGGTAGCACTTTTGTATAGATTCATGTGCTAGATTTCAGGATATACACGGAGCATACGATGGAGCATACTACGGATGGAGTTACCATATTATTTCAAAAGAATCAGTACATGGTTTGACCCGCGTAAAATCTGACAACAGAGAAAACCCTTTTTTTTGCACTCGTGGACCACTTCCCATCAGGTGGGCACACCTGATGGGAATTGGTCACCGTGGCCTATGGACGTATGCAACACCAGGGGCGTCACACTCGCGCTGCCGAACCTGAAGAAACCTTCTAATCCCCTTCTTGAAGAACCCCGTATTGTAGTCGCTTGGGAAAACTACCGCAGGGAGTTCATTCCACAGCTTGAGTGTGCGTGGGATGAAGTTCCTTTCATACCGCACATTGCGCACCGTTTCCTGACGCAATTCCCTGCCTGTTCCTTCAGGGTTGGGTTAAAAAGTAGCCTATTTCACTCACTGGTAATATATGTCGCTGTCTATAGGTGAAATTATTTTTAAAATCAGTTGTATTTTATTACAAAAAGAAAATTCGTACATGCAATACAATATACATATACTCACGCCTTTAAATCCCTAAAGGGTAAGCAAAGGTATATTAACACCCATATTCAGCCAACTATGACTTTCGGTCCCACGTAATAGGGGGCGAGTCTATTGCCGTCTTGCGGGCACTTTATCATGGGCTGTATGTTTGCTGTCGGGTGAAGAACAGCCCTATCCCTTAGTGCCCTTTTACGACACCCATAGGAAGAGATGGGAAAAATACCTCTATAAAAAGAATACCTTAGCTTGGCTACATTGAAATCTTGTGCAACGTTTTAAGTTATCTCTTGTACTTAAAAAAACAATAAAACGTAATTACTAATTTAAAGTACAAATGTACTTCAATTTGGCACTAAGTACGCCTCGGTAAGGTTAAACGTATTTCTCTTGTTCTAAGGGACTGCGGCGTATCTTTGTGCGCCGGCGCAGGCAATGCGGATCGACTACAAAAGATTTACGGCACCTCCGCTAAAAGGTGCGTGAATTATGTCCTGTTTCTGCCTCTTTTACTATCAATTTGTGTGAGCGAGACAGCGGTACTGTTAATCCTAGGTACATTGAGCCTTGTGAGAGTTGTAATAGTTCGAAAGAGGGACATAGAATGCTTCATGTTTAAAATGCGGATTTTGTCGTTCATTTTTTCTTAATTGGTTTTAAACTTTTACGGTTTTGTGAATTGTTAGGCTGTAACTACAAGGTTCACCCGTAGCTAGCTTCGCTTATGTTAGAAAGGAATGAGCCCCAGACGAGTGGAAATTCGTTGACCAGCGTATTGTAGAATAGAATGATGAATGTATGGGATTTGACGTCTATGAACTTACGTTAACAACTGTCATATATATACGTCAAACTCCATACATTCGTCAGTCTATTTTAGAAAACGCCGGCCAACGAAATGTCACTTGTCTAGGGGGGCTGTGCAGTACCTCTGCTTGCCTGGTAACTCCTGTAATCTTACTGCCTACTAATATCATAACTGTGAAAGTTTAGAAAATGTTTCTTACTCAATAACGCTCAAACGACTGAACGAATCTGACTAAAATTTTACACAGGGATAGATTATAGTCTGGAATAACTCATAGACTACACTTATCCCTGGAATATGTTCCCGTGGGTTACGAAAACGGGATCACAATCTAACAGTTGTAATAACTTTTCTAAATAACTAGCTGTTGCCCGCGGCTGCGCCCGTGTGGATAACGGTTATCGCGACCAATCATAGCCTATGTCCTTTCCCAACGTCTAATCTACCCCTGTACCAAATTTCATCAAAATCGATTCAGTCGTTTGGACGTGAAAGCATTACAGACAGACACGAGTTACTTTCGCATTTATAATATTAGCACGGATTTTCCTCAATAAGGAGCAAAGTTATGGTTAGTTAATATCGAAGTTATTTGCCTTCAATGTCACGATGACTAACAACTGATTAGTCAAGGTCAGGAGACCTACTAATATGCGGTCTAGACTATATAGATATAGGTACATTACAATGGGTAATTCCCTATTGTCCTCAGCCATAGAATTCTAACAATGAACTACTTTGATGGTTTCCCAATATTCCTTATCCATACTAATATTATAAATGCGAAAGTAACTCTGTCTGTCTGTCTGTCTGTTACGAGATGACTGGTCCGAAACATCACCCCAAAGTTCGCGCTCATGGAGGATATTTTAAACTCACTTCCGATATTATTTAAATTCCCTCTAACCCTCCAACTAAGATAAAATTGCTTGTGCTAGGAGTGGTTTCACGTCGGTATTGTAACGGCCAGGATTCGAACCCGGGACCTCTCGGTCGTAAGGCTGACTCCTTACCGACTACCGATACTCATGACTAAAATATTCTTCTATTATCTTATTACTACAATGTTAAGCAATCATTAACAGAATGAACTCAAAAATGATTAAATGTAAACAATTATTCAATTTAAATTAATGATATGTAAATCTTTGAACTAAAATTGCTAACATATTATTATATTTAAAATGTTTGACATAATATCTACTATTTAGCATAATATTTGGTATCTAAATATTTAATAAAGGTTACGAAAAGCCATGAGCTAAATGACCTGGCCAGTCTATTAACCGGTCAGGGTTCACCGTCATCTTGAATATAAAATATAATATCCATTTTTATGAGATACTTACAGCATTTAAATTGAAGTTTCGTTATTTTATTGCCAGTTAATATTATAAATACAATGAATATAGCATGCGAAATATAATATTGATAGTTATTAAATAATTAAGCGGCTTGAATTATGTTTACGTTGTTAATTTATTCTTAGAATTTGGGATTAAGTAATTATTTATAAAAACTAACGATAAATCATTAGTAAAAAGGATAAACGAAATGATATTTTGTTTTGGTAAGTATTTGAGTTTTTTAACTGGCAATACCAGATAAAAAAAGAAACGGCTCGAGTTACAATCTCGAGTTTTGTTCGTGACACTGACAATGACAATTGATGATAATAACGTTTAGTATCTGCGCCACACGAATGAAAGTTGAATTTTATTTCTATTTATAACTGATAGAAAACAACATCTTGACATTTATATTTAAGTTATTGTAGCAATAGGAAGATCATAAAAATTGTAACATTATAGCAATGGTGCCCGACAGAATGCATGTGTGTGTGTGTGTGTGTGTGTGTGTGAGTTGGAGCTAGTGTGTGTATTAATGCGTATGTGTGTAGTGGTTATGTGTATGAAAGCATTTAAGCGACAATAGTGTTCACCACTTGCCACGAGCTAATGCACCACATAGAAGGGAAATTATTAGTAACGTTTTCTCTTTTTTACTTCCCAGTCATAAAAGATTCACTTCAAAAATTATTCCAATAAGGTGTCTATAGCGAAACGAATGTTGAAAGTTTAGTAATAATGATATCGCGCTAAAATATCTCACGCTCTTAAGAAATACAGAAAGCGATATTTAATAAAGATGCTTCAATATAAGAATTAGTCATCACAAAACGATCTTACGAAAGTCGGCAATAATAGAACTGAAAACGCCTTATCTCAGCATCCATGGCATTTGGTATGAATAGGAGAATACATTCAATTGCGCAATTGTTGCCTGTGCATAAGTTGAAGACCGACAAATCTTTATTCGTTCCGAACAATCGTCTATGGTAAACGGTTGACAGCTTTTTTTCTACGAATATAGCGGCCATTTTGTGTTTTTTTTTTTAATTCTGAGAAAAGTGGCACATGTAGCAGTAATTACTGAAGCTCTATTATTTGAAGTTCTAAGATGGATTAATTATTTTTCTTAAGGGTAATTAGCTCATCTTAATTGCGTTTATCCTTGGGTATCCTACTCTTATTAAAGCCAGTCTTGTTTAGCACCGTTTAACAGTCTATAAAGGCATTGTTTTCGTTACATTTAAATACTAAATTTTACCTTACCAGCACACGTGTTTCCTTCTAACTACAGTCCCCGGTCTTTTAAGCGGAGTGTGAAAGCCTTCGACCTATGGCCACCATTGTAGCATAAGTAGTTACTGTAGTGGTGTCCTTATTCCTGAGAATAAGAACTTGGCCATGTTGACTACACCACATGTGTCAATACACATGTAGTATAGTCAATATGACCAAGTAATTTTATCAATATAAAACTGATTAGTGATTACACAAGTATAATACCCCTCATAACTGTCGCTGTGCAGCATCATCGCTTGTAAATTATACATTTCACCGTATCCTCTTCACGGTCAGGTTGAGAAGAAGGTTTTTACCTCAAAATCCTCAAATACCAATCTCATAGCAATACGTTGGCGCCAGTGCTTTCGAAAAGATAAATTCCCGTAACAAACGTAACGCTTAGCAAAAGGCACCGCACCGGGACAAAGCGACGGACGCTATCGTAAGGTGCCGCTGAGTCAGCTGTGAGTGCTAGCACCCGCCATATTGGATTTTTATTTTTTAAACTGCGAACATAGACAAACGATTCGATTGAGTTCAAATACAGTTTGTTTTTATTGCATTAGCAGCTTGCAATGTTTTCTTTAGGCGAATAGTTAATTTTTTATGGTTACTACAACGGTACATTTTTAAGACTCTTTAGTTTGTTATTATTTTACTACTGTACTGTACTGAGTATCCGGCTTCTGATTTGGCACGTCCGTTGTCTTCGGAAAGTACCGAGTGTGGCTAAGATCGGCTTGATTCTTGTTGTATCTATATAGAGCAGTTATAACCATTTGTTTTTATAAAATATAAAACTATAGTGTAATATAGTCTAGTCTTCTGGTAGTTTGACCCGTACGTCATTATGTTACTCAGTGATGACCCTGATGACAGTCGTATTTCGACCCATTTCAAAGATGTAGGTAGAGACATTCACTATGGTAAATATGTATAATATTAAATATAAGTACAACAAAACGAAGTATGAGATGAGGGTAGACTTATAATTAGGATTGAATTTATGTATAAAGTTAAAATTTACATCAGAATGAACTGTATATTCGCATATAGAATATGTTTTTGTTTTAACAATAGGTAAGTATGTTAAGCTTCCAGTACACAATGGGCCATGCTGCATGCGTCACAGCAAGCCATCGCCACTGGGTTCAGGGGACAATAGCTAACAGTATACGCCAATAGGGAAGGGTAAAAATTTTCGAAAAGGAAGCCGGTGGAGAATAATTTTAGGTACATCTTAAAGAACGACCATAGCAATGTTGTATAGAGTTTTGGACGTTCTGATTTTATATACTAAATCTAATAAAGGTACTGAATTTCAGTTAGGTGCTAAGTATACATTTAAACGTCTCTACCACAGCTTCCCTTTGCTGAGCAAGCTTGGCAGAAATCGGGTTGTAGAGACCCCTCGCCAATGGTATATGCCACTGTATACTATTGGCAATCGTGGCGAGCAATCGGGATACTGTCTGTTTTTTTGGCACACTTCAAAGAAATCGCGGCGTAGCATCATTGTGCCTACGTGATAATGACCTACGGTTGCTCGTGATCTACACTGGCCACTGTGTACTGTGGACATAACAATTTGATATTCATAACATAACAATGTAATTTCAATGTTAAAAGAACGTAAGCGTCGCTATCTTACAGTTGTATATGAATATTTCATTAGTATATTACCTGCCTGCTTACTTTGTATTTTAAATTCAGTCATAAGCGTGCTCCAAGCGTACCTGTCCCTACTTAGCAAAAAGTCAACGTCGGCAATAAGGGTGGATAACAGTTGGAAACAAAATCAAAATTTGCAAAATTACGCGAGCACAAGGCAAAAATCACCACGAGAATTACGACAAAAACTTTTTTAATAACGCTCTGGATTCAATCTCAATCGAAAATACGTAACAAAAAAATCCTCTACACAACAGTAAGAAAAATGTATAAATATGTCAAGGGACCGGTTCAGGTACGCCATTTTTTATTGAATTGAACACCTATGCCCGAAAGGGACGCTCGTTTCCCTACCTTTTCATGCGTGGCATAAACCACAATACTGGAGCAGGATCCACATATAGTTCTATCCTACTCTCATGGTCGCTGCATTCATGAGGACAAAGAATAAGTAGTAATAAAGACGTGACAGTCGTGCAGATGGTTGATAAAACTTAATACTTGGCAGTTTGCTCGCTCTTTGGCTATTAAAAGGCAACGAACAGATACGTTGTTACACGCTCTTTAGTTGTCGAGACTCATGAAAACATTAAAGGAAATGGTTCTCTCCGGCGAGGTCGTATATCGCTTTCCATGTTGGTGGTATCGGCGAGCCTTTTTACTTTTTCTATTGGCGTGAAATTGGAGGGAAAAGAAAATGGCAAACATTCAATGTCTCAATTTAACTCCGAAGCAGTGGCGGCAAACTTGATTGCGTTCAAAGTATTCGAAACGTGCCGAGTTACGACTCAAATAAAAGAGTTCAATTATTTTAGGCGCTCCTAATTTTTATCGTCGGGCCGACCGTTCGGATTCCCGTCGAACGTTTTTAAATGACAAATGCTGCGTGATCCATCTGTTTCAGCTTTCTCGGACTCGAATTATTTTGTCCTCGCCAACCAATTAATGAAAGAGAGAACCGATATCCCCTTTCCGATCCGAGGGACAAGTTTTGGGCTCCAATTTTTACCTGATGTTATTACTAGCGTTGACAGTGGTATTACAAGGGTCGCAAATGTGTACGACACTTTTGAAATATCCTAATGTTATTATGCCGGGATGGCGCTTAATAGGATTTTATGAATGACGTCAAATACTTTCACATGTGAAAAATATGGGGTCGAGATTCTATTAAATAAAACGCTGAGTCAATGTTTTGACTTTTATTATATCGTATGTATTAAGATCTAAGTGACCGACGCGACGTTTTTGGCTTCGATGGGCAATGTGAATAAATTGTAGAGGTTTTATAGATTTAATACGACAAATAGCACAGTAATGTGGCTTACGGATTCCTATTTTTTATGAGACCAAACTTCTCAAATGAGTTCTGGAAAACGGCCTCGGAGCCAATTTCAGAGTCATACGAAACTCGTAAAACCCCCGCGAGACTTGACTCACCACCATTATGTAATCTAACATAAATGAACGATCTTGTGTTATCGTTACATTTCTCTTTCTACACGCAAATCCGGCAGAATTTATAAAGGGAAAACTCAATGCGTCGCAGGTTTCGGGGGAGCGTGAATTGTCGGCTGGTTCCTACGAAATTGTGGTAAGAAGGAGCTCGTAAAGCAGTGTTACATAAATCGATCGTTTGTGTAGCTGATTGCAAGATTGAGGAGTTCGCTTTTTGCTCCGTAATCCTACAACCTACACGACCGAAGTTGAGCAATATCTGCAAACTTTTTCACGACTCCATTTTATCTGCTGTGTTAGCTAGTCTGATTGACAATAGACCCTACGGCCGAAGTCTATAATTCTGAAACAATTTCCGTCTACAATAAACTTTCAACTTGAGATCCTAACGGCAACCGAAATTATTTCGAAGGCGCGCTTTCAAGACAATAAAATGGCTTTCTTATAACCATTCCGCCTTGGGGCTATCCAGTAATGTACGTAACTTCCTTACGCACTCCGAACGAACCCTGGTGTAATAAAACAATAAAATGTTGCAAAACTTCCAAGATTACTGTCCTTAACATCTCGAGGTGGAGAAAAAAAATTAAACAGACTGCTATAACTTTCAGTCCAGTCTAGATAATCGAGTTAAGTATAGCAGACGAGTTTTAGAACAACTTGGTGTCGCTCCGAGGGACATCCAAGTGATTTAATGACTATACTATTATACGATAATGTTGACTGTAGCAGTTATTAAGGGTGAGATTTTAAATTATTCGAAGAAAATTTCCAACCTGAAATAATGATCCCAGGTTGTTTATTATTACAGTATAAACGATCTGAAATTGTTTACTTTAAGTAGTTTTAACCATTTTCGCTGGCATTTAGATTTATAAATATTTAAATCCTATTTTGAAACATCCATAACATATCTGTTTAATGTTTTGGTTAAATATAAGTCTCTTTAATTCCTTGATCATAAGGATTTAAAAATAAATTCCATTGCCGCGCACGGTGAAAATTACGTTCGAAAATGGACATTATTCTAAAAAAGAACGACTCAAGGGAACATCAAACAGTGGGTTGTACTAAAAACTAAAAGCTTTTTTACTTAATTACTTACAAATGTAAATTTTTTATAGTTGTTTGACAGAAAATATGTTGAATTCACATCAAACATAATGGTAGGTCCGTCAATATTAAGAGGTGACTACAAAAGTCATTTAATTATGAATGTTAGACATAAAATTCAGTATTCAATGGACTGATCTCACAAACAAATTGCTATGGAGATGTTAAGTAATCTTTCGTTGTTTTGAAGTTTATCGAGTTATAAGCCATTCGAACTAAAATGATGATCAGATAATATTGTAGATAAGTTAATTACTCATTCGAACTTAAGTAATTAATTATTATCTATTAACTACTAATCTTTGATTATATTCTTGTTTTGGTGAACTTACATGGGCGGGAAACAACCAAAAAAGATGGAGTCGATTAGATAGTTGTATATGGCTAAAATCATTTGTTATAAACAGTAGGTGTATTAATTACTCCTGTTTGTGACGATTTTAGTCAGGTTTAGACAGTTTTGTGACATCAGAATCAGCACCATTATTTTAGAATCTACTCAAGCCGATGTTATGCAAATACGGCATGTAATTGGCACTTCAAAGTTCAATGCTATACAAAGTGACATTAATTGTTTATCTTTGTTGCTAACCTGCGGATGGAATTATATGATTACGTTGATTGAAATGTGATGTGTAGGTAGATTCAGTCACATGCGAGATACATACATAATGTAAGATGTGACATATGTCAATGATTGCATTAGTTAATGTCAAACTCAAACGTCAAACGTCAGTTGAAATAGGTTATCTCGACTTTCTACCATTACCATATCCTTTTTTAAACTAAGTACGTTCGAAATATGAATGCTTTTAAAAACAAAGTTAAGGAGGTCATAACTTTACTCGGGTCAAAAGAATCGTTAAGCGCTGAATAGTTTACTAATCGACAGCTACCTCTATTATTGGAGTAGAATATGTTTTTCTCCGCACATGCTTGTTATTCAGTAGCTATTAAGAAAATAACGGTAACTATATGAACACATCTCGAAGGAGTCAAGAAGTACGGCTACTGACATTAATGACAGTACGATTTTTGTTGTTTTTGTGAACAAGTAATTTCACAAAGTTATTATAATTATGGTACTTGAAAGTCAAGTAAAATCAATTGCTTTCTAAGAGACGTCAAAACTGTCAGTTCCATAAAAAAATGTATGACATCATCGTGCTAATGTCAAATACATTTACTATTATTGTTATTGGGTGGTTGGTTAAACAAAAATAATAAAATAATCCTATTAAAATGACGTAAACAATTCACATTTAATGCTATCTCTCTAAAGTCAAATTGAAACGGAATGAAGTCTCTAAATTCAATTATAACAATTTTAGAGACGGTTTAGTCTTTAGTCTATTGCGGTGCGCGCCAAAATCGGCACCATTATTTTCAAACTCTAACCAAAGACAATAAGAACCAATATCGCTGGATCTTAAATCAATTTCTTACTCGTAATAACAGTTATTGTGCATAATAACCGTAATATTGTTATCTTGTCACAATGGCTTGTCAAATTTAATTAATCCGTTCGAGATGAAATGCTTCGGAGACATACAGTGTTTTATTATCTATGCCCGCACTTGGCCATAACTGACCGACGTATAACGGTAATCTATGGTCCAGTATTTTTTACTGTTAAATTTCGTTGATAAGTTTATGGTATACAACTATAGATCTTTTAAGTGCTTGCGGCCATTTAATGAGTTATTTTAAAGATATGTTTTTCAAATAGATTAGTTTAAGTTTTGTTTATGAAACAGAACATTAGGTGGGTCTAATGTATTGTGTTGAAAAGTAACATGATTTTAGAACGTATTAGTACCTATTCGATGTTGCCAGTTTTTAAACATTTTCATGTCCGTAACAGAGGATAATAAAAAAAAACATGTTCAGAAAAGAGATGGCCGGCGGGCACCTGTCGTATTACGTTTTATGTTGGATTATACATTTAAAATATTAACTTCAATACAGTATAGTTAAAAGGTAAATAAACAGATAAAAAAACAATTTGAAAATGTTTATTTTGGCTTAATATCAGACAATAGCGTGTTGTTTGTATATTGCTCATCATCCCGCAGAACAATGACGTAATTAAAAAAGCTTTATATATTTTTCTAAAGTTTTTTTTTATATCTATGATAACACTGCCAGCATCATTCCTATTAATCATTTGGTTTGAAGAAACTGCTGGTCTCTTGCAATAGGTAAGTATGTTACCTAAGAAAAAAAAATTCAAAGGTTATACATACATACATGTACTAGTAAGCTCTCTCTCGCAAGCTCTCAGGATTCTGGGATGAGATAGCAGACGCAGATAAAAGCATTAAGCGTCGGTAGCAAAGTAGTTAAAGAGTCGCTCTTAAGAAGAGGATCCTGGGTTCGAATCCTTACATTACCGATGTGAACTATGTTTTAGCTAGAAATGTCAATGGTAGTGCTAGACCATTATTTTCGGCTACTTGTTCCTTTTTTTTTAAATACAAACTAAATAAATCGACAAATGGAACTGTAATCAGTTGTAGGAAGTAAAGCAGAACCTTAGTATCTAAAAATGCAAGCTTCGAATGCAACCGGGTTTGAAGCTCGAATGAAGAAAACTTGAAAGTGAAATTGCTAGAATTTGCCTAACCCCTCCAGCCAAACAAAATTGCTTGTGTTTAACGTGGTTTCACGGCGGCATTAATCCTCGATCATAAGCCTAACCTTAGTCATTAGGGGCATTAGGCTACCCTCGGTCTTGCAATTACTTACGTCACTTACGTCGTTCTTCGTTGGATGAATTTGTGAATTTTAATCAATTTGTCACGATATTATTATATTTATTTTGACTATCTCTGTATCGGTAGCGTAGTCGTCAAAATTAAATTTTGACTACTTAGTCAGAGGTCACGGGTTCAATGCCCGTTCAATGCGAATATTGTTGTTTAAATACGAATATTGTTTGGGTGTATGTATTAGGTATAATGGTTTTGGTTATATGTAAATATATATTATTATAAACTACAGATAAGTAATTAGTCCGCACTCTAAAATGGCAACAAACTAGTGTTTGCGCCATTTATGAAAGCCGCGATGTTTCTGCATGCATACTCTGCTGTCTTCTCTCATACATCTGCATTAATAGGTACGTCATTAGTTATTGTGTATAAATGAATTTAAATACAAATGAAAATTTATCGCAGTTAAATATTAGTAATTTTCTTTTTGTTAGCAGACACAAAACGTAGTGAAAAGGTATACTTACAATCACAAATACTTAAATAATTAAATCAAATAAAATACAAAACAATAAAGACCTATAATTTTATTTTAAACAGTAAATAGCTCTCAAGTATTAATACGCCACAGACTAAAAAGAACATTTAGTCTCGTCCTTTTGACCGCTAGACGCCAAAGCAATTTACATTCACCGAAATCTAAAAAGTAAATTCATATACCTAAATCAAAACGCACCCCAATTCACCAAGCGTAAGTTGGAACACCGTCCCGTTATGTTATTAGATTAAAAAAATGATTTAGTTAAGAATGATCACGTAAACATATTTTCGTTTTCTAGTTGGCGGTTTTATTTTTAGTAATAAGACTTTTTTGTTGTAAGTACATGATATTAAGATATTATATTATTAACGACAAATAGACATGCTAGCTTATTATTAATTTTTCAGCTTTTCATTCTTTCTTTGTGAGTAAATTACATGTTTAACAAAAAATGATACGTGTATATTTTTGTGTTAAAATGTTTCTAACAAGAACTACTTACTTCTAAATTAGTATAGGTAGCTTGATGACAATGTAAAATAGCCGTCCGCATTGATTTATTTTCAGTTATTTTCGAACCTCCCAATTCCTATTGAATCTTTTCCCAAAATAAATCCGTATAAATCAAAGAGACAACAAAAAAATACAACTCCCAAAACGCATCAATCGTACATTTCGTTTGCAGCGTGAACGACAACCGTAGGACCGAGTAGAACGGAACGCAGCTCACGTTTTTTCCCTAGTCAATTAGCTCACGGCAGCACACCATACAGCCAGGCGACACATGTCAACATCTGTTCTACACTCTACCACTAGTGATGCTCCACGCACGTTTCCGGATTTTTTTGCGGTAAATTAACGCTTGAAGTAATGCTCGAAAAAATAAATACCACCACGACACGTGCGTATAAGCACCCCAAGTGAACAGTAATAAATCCAGATGTATTGTTTCTGATTACAACTGCATTGTGTGACAAAAAATGTTGGGGTAGATATGGCTTAATTACTTAACTCAATGTTCATATTTTATAAAGCACGTAGTTCTGATGGGCATTCACGATAGTGGTGCTATGTATGTCGGTGTAATTGTAATCAAAATGTGGTATTTGAAAATTGCTATACATTTTTTTATACCATATTTGGCCTTTTTTATACAACTTAGGTGGCAGACAAGCCCACTGTTCACCTGAAAAGTGGTTACCGTGGCCTATGGTCGTATCGTATGCAACACCAGGGTCGTCACACTCGCATCGCCGACCCCGTAAGAACCTTCTGTGCTTCTAATACCCATCTTGAAGGACCCCAAGAAGAGCTCCAAAACAAAAACACTTTTTTGAACAATAATATTTAACTAATATATAAATTGTTAATTTTATTATAACATTTAAGTAATAAACAATAAGTAATACTTAAATGTTAAGACAGAATAAACAATAATTTGAGATTCCATTTCCGTTACTCTGAACAGCTTTATTTACTATTATTCAAAATCCACAACTTTATCTTATACGCGACCGCCATCAATACAGCCTTTACGACTGAGTTTACGACTAAATCAACGGTTTCATCTTGTAAATGTAACCCTTAAATTGTATATAAAATTATGTTATCCGATGTAGGTATTCAAATTTATACAATAAAACAGAATCTGAAATCAGCCTTGTTTTTGTTATGCCAGAAGTTACTGGATTTCTTGACCCATTTTTCTGCTTTGTTTTACAACTTATTTGTAACACCGAATATCCGATTGCGGATATTCCATCGCTAACCAATGCACAAACCTATTACTTTTGCCGCCAAAACCGTTCTAAAATCTAACTGTCAATTTACATTCACATTACAGGTATTTTTTTTTATTGATTCTGTGGATTAATAATGGTGGAGAGCGTGCTTCCAAATAGTAATTTTGTCAATAGATTTTTAAAATAATTGATTTAACAATAAATGCCCACGGAAAGTTGGGCTATGCTGTTTATAATGTAAATTGCGTGCCGTTTTGATGTTGAAACGTAAAATTAGTGTACAAAATGTTTGTGATTGCTGTTTCGGTGAAATCGAGTTAACAAAGCTATCTATTATGTTGTTTCGTATAATTAGCAGTAAAGATTCGCCCCCGAAACGTTTAAGGTCGTTCCTACAATGGAGAAAGCTCATTGTTTTGACTGGTCTCGCCATCTCTCGGGCGGGGAAAGATCTTACACACAAAATATTATTTTGACAAAGTGCCGAGTTCCGGTTTTACTAGGTACATAAACTAATTGTTTTGTTTGGTTTTGCTATCGGCAGATGTATTAACAAGTTCAGATATAATTTTATGAAACATCTGTACTTACATAGAGATAACACGCTTATCAGGGCTTTATCTGGCCTCTGTCAAGGTAAAACGAAGAAGTTTTTTCAAATCTTAACGCTTCTAGAAGTGAGGTGCGCGCGAAATAAATTTTCCTCTATGCGATCATTTTAACATTATCTTTGTTATCAAAAGCTCCGATACCCGTAACTAATCCTATATATCTGAATCTGTCGGTGTAACTATTGAAAACATTCATTGGACCGTAAATAAAAGTTCCTAACACAATTTTAATCGAATGGCCGATAATCCAGCAGCAAAGTTATCAAAAGATCGTTATGTGAAGTCGTAGTGTTACAAGTCTCTTGAATAATAGTCGCCCACTCGAGGCGGGTTCGAACCCGTTCACCGGGCCAGTGTTTACTGCACATTGCACGCCGCGCGCATCTACAATGCAAATCCACAAACACCATCCACAATCTGCGATGCAATATCGACGGTTTACAAACCTGCTGGGCTCCGCATACGAAACTGAATCAAGACTATCGATTTAACTTACACAAGGGTCGTAGAAAGAATTCCTTGTAACAATGAGCCGGTGTAACAATAAATACCTTAATGATATCCCGAGATCGGAGAGAAAAGGCGTCCGGCGACGGCAAGAGGGAACCCGTTCCACAGTTTCAAGAGAAATCCTCCACTAAAACATCTCGTAACAACATCACAACATGAAATGGCACAACCTCACACGGGCACTTAATAATACGAATCCACAGCACAGGTTTGGTTTTGTACAAAATATGTTTTTTCGTAACACAGCGCGGCGAAATACACTCTGTCAGCGAGACAACCGAAGCGCACGGTGGCCGGGCACGAACTGACTGAACTGGTTTTGCTGGGTATGCGGGCGGGGTCGCGAGGGGAGGTGTACGGGTGCGTTTGGTTCGCTTTTATGAAAATATTTCGTGAGTAATGCCACATGCACGTGTTGTGTCGGCGAGTGCGTCGTCCTAGTACGGCCTCGGGTCCTTGATTGAAGTGCAGCGCGTACACTAAGATAGTAACAATTGACCTATGTATCGTAGTGGTCTCAGGACACATTATTTCCTAGTTAGACTCCGAATCCTACGCTTTACATGCGATAGAAGCAATTGGGGTTCAGTCTTACGTAGGTTGGGGCAGTATCTGCGATCATATTTACAACCTATTGATATTCGTTTGATATTACGATTCTGTACATTTGCATCTAGTGGAGAGCATTGCCCTAGGTCGACACTCGACAGGTTGGATTAGACCTTGTTTATAAGTCTACTTTTCCGTTTTATTGGAGCAGCTAACAGCCGTCCAGAATATTGTCATCGTAATTGTTCTATAATGGGCATAATGGAGTCCGGCTTGTTGCCCGTGCTTTATTTGAACGAAGAATAAACAAAATGGTTTTATAGCTATATTGTTAGCGTCGTATTCGTTGTATTAACATGCTTTATGACGTAATGTGACCACTTATTTGTTTGCTAAGGGCTGGACATTCTTTATTTTTATAGGTGCTAAAATAATTGATTGTAATCTAGAATATTCTACACTAAGCATAGCGGAACTAGCTCGTAATTTAGCTCCTAGAATGCGGATAAACCTGTACAAATAGTAGAAAGTTACCCTAGCGGCACGGAAAGGTCGACAAAAATGGAAGGCCGGACCCCATTTTTGGACATGGAAGCTACCAGGCTTCTGCCACAAAGAGAGCTCGGTTGCAGCTGTACACTAGCAGTTATTTGTGCAACAGGTGTAGATAGTAAATAATTGCACTGAACGAGAATCGAATCCGCGAACTCTGACGTAGTCTTTAAACACTACCACCACGCCGTTACCTAAGGTGGTAAACATGCGTTCTGGCTGATGGTAAACAGTCCTACTGCTTGAAACATTATTTTCTAAAGGTAATACAAAGATAATCAATATCATCGCAGAATAAGCAAGCTGAAGAGTCAATGGGCTGGCCACATCTGCCGAAGGACTGATGGCCGTTGGAGTAAACGAGTCCTAGAGTGGAGACCGCGCGAAGGTAAACGGAAGGTGGGAAGTATCCACCTAGCTAGGGGGTGCCCTAACTAGGTGGACTGACGACCTGCGAAAGGTGGCTGGGACGGACTGGATGCGGAAGACGGAGGATCGGCAAACGTGGCGCATATTGGGAGAGGCCTATGTCCAGCAGTGGACTGCAGTAGGCTAATTGATTGATTGATTGATTGAATATCATCATCTCTCTAAGCCTCTTCCGACATCAGTTGGGAACAGCTTTCTGTGGTGCTGCTGATCAAGCAAGCAATTGGCGATATCGAAGTTCTGTAGCATAGTTAGACTAGTCGGACTTTAAAGGGCTCCAACTACTCGTAACGACTGCCATAAACGTTCGTAACTTCGTATGGCAACCGAGACCGATGGCTTAACGTGCTTAAAAGGACTATGGTCACGTTATTTTATACAAACGAAGAAGTTACTTCCGAGAGACTCATCACATCATCAGAGTGTCAATTCCGGTTGCATTCAAATCTTGGACTACAGTAATCGCTCTCACAAAATCTTAGACCAAAATAGGCACCTAACTAATTTTCCGAGCGACTACAGTATGGGTTTTTTAAAAAGGGCCCATTAGGAGGTTCTTACGGGGTCGGCAGCGCGAGTGTGACGACCTTTGTGTTGCATACTTTCATTGGCCACGGTGCTTGTACCACCTAAGTTGTATAAAAAGAAACACTTCTTAAAGCATGACGATACTGGATTCCAAAAACAACACTTTTGATCCAAATTATTACCTTATAAGTATTTCCTCTAAAAGTGCTGATATACTTGAGCATTCACTTGTTACAGAACATCGAGCATTAGCCGTTTTTAAATTTTTCATCACTTCACTTTTAAAGTGTAGAGCCAAATAATGCTACGAACATTTACATGATCTTCTTAGTGAACGTTCTAGTGGAAGCAAATTTACAGTAGTTTTGCAAGCATGCTCGCCAAAATGCTCGCCAAAACGCTTGATAGAAAGCTCACTAAAACGCTCTCGTTTATTTTTCTGTAATGTAACATTTGTAAGAATGCTCATTATAAGTGAATGCCCAAGTTTATCAGCACCTCGCTCCAGCTAAGCTACACTTCTTAGTATAACGAATAGGTTCACGCTGGTAGTTTGAAGGTCAGGGTTTGAAGTTGAGACCTCTCGACCGTAAGCGTAAGTTCGACTACAGACCATTGAGTATGCAATGACAGCGAAGTACCTACAAAATATTTCCTCTATATTTTGTGGACGACATGCCAAAGCTAAAGTTAAACGATATATAGTTACATCGGGCGTAAATTTAAAAACAAAATGGCCGCTTAAAGAGAAAAGCCAAGAGTTTTACGATATTAATAAACCTCTATTAGCAGCGAAGATGGCTTGCCGGTAATTCTGAATTATGGACCAGCGTACGCTTACACCGACATTGTAAATGGATGTCGATACGTTTGGACCGAAAATAGAGCATAGAAAGCCGCCATTAGATCTAATACTTCATGAATTCAAGATACAATATGCGTAAATACAAAAGCTGCTTGTATATAGTTGCTGTTTCAGCTCACTTGCGTTCACATTTTCACGGTGAAAAGTAGTGAAATAAAGTTATTTCTTGAATTATTTACTTATTTGTTTGGAGGACCAAAGGTATAGTGATGAACATCATCATCTATGGCAGTTGTTACGGGAGCTCTAAAAAGTCTAATAATTGGTCTAGCTGCTTCGATATCACGAGCATTCGATATCAAGCAATAAAACTATTTAATAGTCTGCCTAGTGAGTTGAAGCTTGATATTTATAACACCAATATTCCTTTAAGAGAAATTTAAAGTCCTTGCTGTTGGAAAAGTGTTATTACACAGTCGAAGAATTTGTGGGTTGTGACTGAAATGTTTTATATTTTAAATTTAATTCCATAATTCTATTATACGTTTTATTTTAATTTTAATTCAAAAATTTTGTTTTTACTAATTTTTTTTGACTTTATTTATGTATATTGTGTGTTTTAGTGACTGCATGTATTTATCATTTGTAATTGACATTTCAACACAAACTATGTTTGTTCAGAAATAAAAAATAAATTGAAAATTGAAATTGATATCGTTATTTTGTTGTGGAGGTCGCAGTCGCTTCACGAACAATATCAAAGTCCAGCCCTTAGAGTATACATTGCTATAGAGCGCGCCTTACAAGTATGAACTGCTATCACGGATATGAACAGTACCGAGGCTCCTGGCTCAACCTCAATCAATAGCAGAACAATACGCATCAAAATGACTTCGCAAGTAATATTTAATTCGATATGTTAAATCAAAATTTTATACAACATCGTATATTTGTAGTAATAATGAAGCAAAAATACCGCAAAATGACGCCATTTTTTTGTATTTTGGCTTTAATTTTATCCATGCATATCAAATCGAACAATAAACTTCATAACAACATACTACATTAATAAGTGCATCTCTTGATATTTTCGGTATTGCATGAAACGTCACTATAGGTGCGCTTTACCATCGCAAAGTATCTGCTAACACTCGGTGCCAAAGACCTGAGTGATAGGCGCGCTCTATATTTATCCCCGCGTTTACATACTGCCGCTCGCATTGCTCATCGCCTTGCCGGCAATATTCACGCGAATAATGCCCTAGCATTCAAACACTCGCATCATCGCGATGTTCATCGCGTTGCCCAACACTCGCATCATCGCGATGTTCATCGCGTTGCCCCGCATACAGTATTCGCCTTGCGATGGAGATGGACGACTTTAGTTAAGTGGACACCTAACCGAATGCAGTATAGGCATTTTCTTAGGCTAGGCTATCTACTTAGATACTTAGCTAGTAGGTAATCAGGCTAATTTGGTAGGTAGGTAGGTACCTACCTACCTACCTATTTTAATTTGGTAGGTAATTAGGCTAATTTGGTAGGTAGGTACCTACCTACCTACCTATTCTAGTTTGGTAGGTAGGTACCTACCTACCTACCTACCTATTCTAATTTGGTAGGTAGGTATCTACCTACCTGCCTATTCTAATTTGGTAGGTACCCTAGCTACCTGTTTGGTAGGTATACTTAGGCTAATTTGGTAGGTAGGTACCTACCTACCTACCTATTCTAATTTAGTAGGTAGAGGTACCTACCTACCTACCTATTCTAGTTTGGTAGGTAGGTACCTACCTACCTACCTATTCTAGTTTGGTAGGTAGGTACCTACCTACCTACCTATTCTAATTTGGTAGGTAGGTACCTACCTACCTACCTATTCTAATTTAGTAGGTAGAGGTACCTACCTACCTACCAAATTAAAATAGGTAGGTAGGTAATTAGGCTAATTTGGTAAGTAGGTTACCTACCAAATTAGAATAGGTAGGTAGGTAGGTACCTACCTACCAAATTAGCCTAATTACCTACCAAATTAAAAAAGGTAGGTAGGTAGGTAGTACCTACCAAATTAGCCTGATTACCTACCAAATAGGTTGGTAGGTAGGTACCTACCTATTCTAGTTTGGTAGGTAGGTACCTACCTACCTACCTATTCTAATTTGGTAGGTACCCTACCTACCTATTTGGTAGGTACCTATAATTAGGCTAATTTGGTAGGTAGGTAGGTACCTACCTACCTACCTATTTGGTAGGTAATCAGGCTAATTTGGTAGGTACTTCCTACCTACCTACCTATTTTAATTTGGTAGGTAGGTAGGCACCTACCTACCTACCTATTCTAGTTTGGTAGGTAGGTACCTACCTACCTATCTTTTATATACATAGTATTACCTATATTATTTAATTAGATCCGTAGCAAGCATTTCAATAAATTCTATTGATTTTTCGTTGGACCATTCGATTGGTTGCGTCATTGTCATGATAATAAATTCGAAGTAATCCTGTGACTGTGACACGCGCGTACACAACGAGCGCTCGATGCGAAGTGTGCGCGACGCGAGTATGTGAATGCTTCATCGCGCTAGTATTGCCGCTCCTTCTCGCACCGCCAAGCCGACACTCGCAGCAACATACGCGGCAGTACTCGCGGCATGACGAATATACCATTCACACCACGTCCCTGCCCACTTCTCTCGCCACTTCCCTCGCTCTGCCGCGAGTATGTAAACGAAGCATATAATGTATACTCTAAGGTCCAGCCAAATCCACAGTTAGACTGGTAAAGCGGACCCCAGACTCTGAGGTGTAAGCTTCGGATGCGACTGGGATTAACGCAAGGATGATGAAGAAGAAATGATTATAACACATCATCATTACATTGAGGTTTTCAGCAAAATAGAGAGTAGGCTATTAGTTTAAAATTTGATTATGCTTCTCAGAGATTTTCTTTCTCATCTGATGTTCATAGTAGCTCTAAGAATACTAGACTGAGGAACCCAGTTTTACTCGCGCCTGTAGGTAAATCCCCGAAGGGGTAGGCAGAGCTGTATTAACAACCACATTTCGCCAACTCCTGTTCTCGACATTCGACAGTAAACATACAGCCCATGACAAAGTGCCCGGCTAGGCGGCAAAAGACTCGCCCCCTATTACGTGGGGCCGAAAAGCATAGATGGCGAAATGTCGGTATTTGTGCATATAGTTGCTCAGTAACTTCCATTCATCGTTTAACCAGTTTAACGCCATTCCTGTATCGATAAAATAAATTAAATAATGCATGATACGTACGCTATTTATTACAATTCCAACTGACAGGTGCACCACATGTATTTGAATTACAATATTGCCACAGAATAGTTAATAAACCACAGATAAAATAATAGATTCTATGATATCACTGGTATTGATTTATGGTCGTTGTTCAGTTCTATCAATATTTTTGTTTTTCTTTAATAATTTAATTTAGTTACACTATTGTTTACAGGGACGTTAAATTATCTTCTTAGCATCGATTCCAACAGTGACTAGAATCGATTACGATAGAAATAAAATGAATACAGCTCAGGCGGGACTCGAACCCGCGATCTCTCCCTTACGCGGAAATGCTCTGACTGCTGAGCCACCGTGCCTCGCCCGAATCAGATCCAAATTGTACTATACATCCGTCTTGGGATAATGGAACGGAAGATATCAGAAAGTAATTAAAATAAAACTACTTTTTAACGGATTCTGTCGTGATATCGACTGTGACAACGAACAGTATCGGAACTGCAAAACACGTACTTTACAGGAGAGCAGTTTAAAGATAGAAATTGACTTTAAATTGTTTGTATTAATGATATCTTAAAAATTGTACTTGAATTTATTAATACATTTTACGTGCTCTCCTTTAACCTAGGGATGATTTTATTATTTATTGTAATTTTCTAGATATTTCACATTCGATAATTTACTTTGTTGGTGAAAAATGAGATTTGATCGAAAGTGGTCGTTTCGATAGTATTTGAGGTCTAGAAAATTCTAATAAATATCGAAACTGGTCGTTTCGATAGTGTTTTGGGTATATTCAGTATTAATACGTATCGAAAGTGGTCGTTTCAATAGTATTTTAGGTCCTTAAAATAAAAATAGAAATCGAATTTTTTATATTATATTTATTTTTCTACAAGCACCACAAAGAAAACTAGAAATCGCTCAACTACTTTAATGAAAAACTTGTTTCGGATAATAATGTAACAGAGTTAATTAGGGATAGGCTTTAAATTCAAACTTCAGTCTAATGTATTTCACACGCAAGTTGAGGGGGGACTTGAGCGGCGATGTCTGTCAATTTTTGTACTGGGGATCTATTTTTGCCCTCCAAAAGAAGGACGGTGGTATCAGGCCTATCGCTGTGGGTATTACAGTCCGGAGGTTGGTGGCAAAGTTATGTTGCAGGGCGGTCCGGGGCGCAGTAACGCCTTATTTGCAATCCCATCAGCTGGGCTTCGGCACACCTCTTGGTTGCGAGGTTGCTATCCACGCGGCGCGGCGCGGGCTTTTGTGTTGCGCCAGGGGAGCGACGACGTCCTTTTGAAGTTGGACATACGCAATGCTTTCAACAGCATTAATAGGGGAGCGTTGCTGGCGGAGGTGAGAGACCTGACGCCATCAATTTTCCCCTTCCTGCGCCAGTGCTACGGGGCCCGCAGCTCACTGTCATACGACGGCGAAACGATATGGTCTCAGGTTGGGGCGCAACAGGGGGACCCAATGGGCCCACTTATTTTCAGTATGGCTCTGCACAAAGCCATAAAGTCGTTACAGAGCCCTCTCAACGTATGGTACTTAGACGACGGAACCATCGGTGGCAGTCCCGACGTGGTACTGCGGGATGTGGAAGCGCTCTTCCCCGCCTTGAACGATTTGGGCCTACATAAACTGTGAGCTTTATCCCTGTGGCCCTATGGCACAGGAACTGACCGCGAACTTTATGTCCCTAATTCCCGGACTCCGGTTCATGGATCGGGACTCGCTCTGCCTCTTAGGCTCACTGCTTTTCCCGGAGGGTATGCCTATCGATTTGGCCGCCTGAACGCGGGTCCTAGCTTCACTGGCGGACTACTTTCGCCACCTTCCGGCTCACGTGTCCCTGTCGTTGTTTAGGTCCTGCTTCGGGATGCCTAAACTGATGTACGTCATACGGATAACGCCGACATGGGAGTTCCCGGACGAAGTCCTCTGTTTTGACGAAATGCTCAAAGGCATCGTCGAAGAGATTTTTAACGTGGACCTTAGCGAGCGACAGTGATGTCAGGCCAGCCTGTCCATCCAATTCAGAGGGCTAGGAATGCGCCGTTTGCAGGAGTATGGCCCGATCGCTTATCTTGCTTCTTCCCATGGGGTCTCGCGGTTGGTTGGCCGTTTATTGTCGTACATTGGCATTCCCTATTTCAGGAAAGCCCATGAGATTTGGACCTTTTTTTGGACCGCATTGTATCCGGATGTTGTTCCGCCCGCGAGACCGGGCGAACAGAGGGGCTGGGATAACGCGATCGGTACGTGCATTCTCGCTCGTCTGTGCGATAGCGCGGTGGGGGTCGAGTTAGCGCGTCTTAATGCCTCCTGTGAGCCAGAGTCAGGTGCCTGGTTGCATGCCCTACCATCCCCTAACCTGGGCACGTTGCTGGACAATGACTCTCTCAGGGTGGCAGCCGGACTCAGACTTGGCTGCACCGTATGTGAGCCTCACACGTGCGTTTGTGGTGCAAAGGTGGAAACGAACGGGCTGCACGGCCTTAGTTACACTCGAAGTGCCGGCCGAAGGCCCCGGCACCACGGTATAAACAGGATCGTGAGAAGGGCATTGGTTTTAGCGGGCATCCCCTGCATTTTGGAGCCCCTGGGCCTCTCGCGCACCGAGGGGAAGCGGCCGAACGGATTGACTCTGGTCCCGTGGAGAAGAGGTCGCTCCCTCGTTAAATTTGAGACGCCACGTGCGTCTGTACCGTCGCGTCGTGCCGTTACGGGAGCCAAGTCCGCGGCCTTGCTAAAACATAACAAGTACGCTACCCTGAAGGGCGCGGGATATGATTTCGTGCTGTTCGCAGTGGAGACGGCGAGTTCATGGGGCCTAGAGGCTAAGGGGTTAGTGGCTGATTTACGGTTAGTGGCCGACTGCGGAGGGACAGTATTTGACCTACACCATATCCCTGGCCATACAGAGGGGAAACGCTTAATATCATAATACCTAAACAGTTATTAATGCTGTTGTTAAAAACGTTGTAAATAAAAATTGTCACAATTTTAATAACATCGAATCTGTCAATCAACGAGGAATACAGATCGGGGCGGCATTGTAACTGGTAGTTTCGAGATATCTTCTATTCGATACCTATCGAAAATGTCTGATTCGATTATTGTTAAATTGTAAATAGACTTGTAATATTCTCGAAACTACCAACTTCGATACGCTTTGAAAATTAACGAACTTGAAATACTATCGAAACTACCACCTTCGATACTATTTGAAAATTTACGAACTTGAAATACTATCGAAACTACCACCTTCGATGCTCTTTGAAAAATTACGAACTTGAAATACTATCGAAACTACCACTTTCAATAGTTTTATTGGTTAACCTGCAATTTAACATAATCAAAAGAAAAATTAAGATAACAAAAAAAAAAACAAAACAAAATCGAGCTATATCAAACACACCTTCCTAGGTTCACATAGCGGCGAACACTGACGGTTCGGGTAGTTACGAGGGGGGAGCGGTCCTCGCTAGACAAGAACATTGTTGAAACTACCGGTTTCGGTTGTGTTCTTTGTTCACACCATGTAGTATCAATTTTATTCATTTCAAAAATGTACTTTAGAATTATTTTTTTGAAAAAATACTTTGCCAACATAAAGATTGATATATTCTAGCCCTAATGGTACAATAAAAGAAAAAATGAAAATTTGCAGTATCGATACTGTTCGTTGCCGCAGTCGATATATTTGTTACTAGCTGACCCGGTGAACATCGCACCGCCATATTTTCCGCCCGTGTGGTATTCTGATCACGATTTATCAGTGTTTTTCTACAATATTATGCATGTATAACACATATAAACCTTCCTCTTGAATCACTCTATCTATTAAAAAAACCCGCTTCAAAATCCGTTGCGTAGTTTTGAAGATTTACACAAACATAGGGACGAACAGACAGCGACACCGACTTTGTTTTATAATAATGTAGTGATTATTTACTTTAGAATCCGTTAAAAAGTAATTTTATTTCAATGAGTGAGATTCGCGTAAGTTTCAGATAGTATCGTATCAAAAGATATTACATACATACATTCATACATACAATCACGCCTTTATCCCCGGAGGGTTAGGCAGAGGTGAATTAGCACCCACATTTCACCAATCATTGTATTAGGTCCCACGTAATAGGGGGTGAGCCTATTGCCGTTTTCCGGGCACTATTGTTGACTCGAGCCATGTATAGGCTGAGTCTGGACTGTATACCTATATCCGTCTGATGTTAAACAGCCCTATCCCTTAGTCGCCTTGTACGACACCGCATGGGAGGAGATGGGGTGGCCCAAATTCTACTCTGCCGGGAACCACACTGCGGATATTGTGAAGCATTTTTAGAAAATTACAAGATTAAAACAGCCTATCCTCAAAATGCGGATCGACCTCGTAAACGTTTAAGTCAATTTTCATTAATGACATACCTTCAACCATCTTACGATTATCCTATGAATTTCACAGAATGACCTCCCTACCTTTCGGAACAAGATCGGCTGATCCGTCGAAAATTCGAAATTCAGCTCTGCAATCCGCTGACAAAATCTTTGTAGTCAAAGCGGGTATTTCTATAAAAACGCATTTCCAGAAATGCCGTGTGGCCCTTTGAAGTTAATCCCTGGATTTGGGTTCACCGTTACAGGAGATACCTCCTCGCATTCAGAGAGTGTTTGTATGTAAATGTTTACCGTGAACAATTTGAGCGCGCTTTCTCGGCTGGATTACTTTGAGCTATGTGTGTTGGTGTGTATATCAGAGTCAGGGGTCAGGTTTCGTTGGTTGCAGGGTGTGTTGTCGCCACTAGCGCCGCCACCCGGACTGGCGTGTAATTACAATTGGCGGGGTTCGAGTGATGTCGGGCGTCGAGACGTCGTCGTCGAGTGGTCGTCAAAAATTCGAAAATCGAATTGCGTCGTTCGTTATTAGTTTTGTTCGTTATAAATTGTGTGTGACGTAGGCACCAACGTGTATTGTGGGTAGCTTTACATGTCCTTTTGTTCGCTGTGTAACTTTGTAAGTACTGAAGTGTGACTTTATTAAATTTGAAATGTATTGTACAATAATAGTGTTGCTTGTTGGAAGTTTATGTGAATATATTAGGTACATATTGAAATAAAACTATCTGTAAGCTGTTGGTCCCACTTGGATTTCCATAGCCATGTTAGTTCCCGTTGGAGTATAATAGGGCTACCCCATCACTTTCTGTGGGGTCGTAAAGCAACTAAGGAATAGGGCTGTTCTCTATCCGACAATAAACATACAGCCCATGCCCAATAAATGCCCGCTTGACGGCAATAGGCTCTCCCCCTATAACGTGGGAACGAAAATCATAGTTGGCGAAATGTGGGTAATAATACACCTCTGCCTACCCCTTCGGGGATTTGCAGGCGTGAGTTAGTATTTGTATGTACGTTGACAGCCTCCGTGGCGAAGCGGTAGTGAACACGGTCGCTACGCAGGAGGCGCGGGTTCGATCCCCGCTCAGTGCAAATATTTGTGTGCATGAAATATGAGTATTTGCATTGGTCTGGTCGAGCCTCGGAGAGCACGTTAAGCCGTCGGTCCCGGTTGCCGTAAGAACATCTATGGCAGTCGTTACGGGTAGTTGGAGCCTAAAAAAATGCAAAAACAACGGTCTAGCTGCAAAGCTTCGATATCGCCTAATATTAATTGGGCTGTGGAGGTCAGTGACAATCGCTTCACGGAAAATATCAAGGTCTAGCCAAATCCGTAGTTAGACTGGTAAAGCGGACCCCAGACTCAGAGCTGAACTGAAAGCTTCGGTTGCGACTGGGAATTAACGCTAAGAGGAAGAGAGTATATATGTATGTACGTAATTTTCCAGCTAAGCTAAAATTGTATTAATAGTGGGTTCACAGGCAGTGGCGTGTGTGGTCTCATGATATACAGGGTGAGCCTATTACCGTACACCGGACACGTTTCTACAGTACGTGCGGCTACTAATAATGTAATCTATACTTTGTGCGACCTGGTAATCGAACTCAGGACGTCACGATCGCTCACAGTGATTAAACTACTGGAATAATGAGGCAACAATTTGATAACTGCTAACAGAATTTTACTACTAATATCCTATTGCCTGCTGATATCATAAATTTGTCAGTGTGTATAGAGGGTGTGTGGATGTGTGGATGGAATAATAGACAGAGGCAGTGACGAGGGCTCCATACAACCCGATTCCTGTCGGCTTGCTCTACAAAGGAAGTTGTGGTAGTTCTTTGTGGTATAAAAAGTATATGGAATTTAAAATTCAGACTCTAAAATTCAGTATTTGAAATCTGAAAACTTTTTTTTAAATAACGTATGGGAAGTACCTATGTACAGGTGAAAGGCATACTGTATGGGGGTTGTAAAAAAAAAAGGTTTCTTTCGCCAAAATAATACTTTCAAACCATTTTGCTAACGAAACTGTGCCAAAAATGTGTCGCTCCGAAACGACTGTAAAATGACGCAGTATAGAGATATCTAGATTGACACCCAAATAGTATTGTTCGGGATATATATCTTGGACTTAAAATGTGCTCATAATGTGCTCTAAACGCGCAGTGCTCGTTTTTTGGATGACTTTTGAGGAAGCCCGGGGTGCTACTGCGGTGGATGAGCTCAAATTCATCAAACATAGACTACTAGCTTTTGCCAGCGGCTTCTCCTGCGTAGATGTCGGTTATCGCGACCAAACAAAGCCTATGTCCTTTCCCGAGGTCTAATCTATCTTTATACCAAATTTCATCAAAATAGGTTCAGTGGTTTGGGCGTGAAAGCGTAACAGACAGAAAGACAGACAGACAGATAGAGTTACTTTCACATTTATAATATCAGTATGGAAGTATCGATTACAAAACTATCCGCGCACGCTTGGACCTTATTTGTCTCACGATTTAGGTCCAAGATACGTGTTCCGTGGTATAATTGTGTATAGTAATTGTTTCAGAACTTTCAGTTGCTCGAGCACTATGAAGTTATACTATGCTGACATTGCCGTGATTTCGGCTGCCCTAGAAGCCCGAGATTGTTTGCTAAAACACGCAAGTCTGCCTTTGTTCATTAGATTCGGCTATAGATGTTCGTTCTCGATCTTGTGAAAGAGTAGACTTATAAATATGGCATTGACCATGTTTCCTAAAAGTTTGCGAACAATATTTTTTTTTACCGTTTCTTTTTGTGTAAGTAAACAGAATACAGGATTTTTGCCCCAAGTTTTTGGGAAATTCTACGTATTTAATACAGCAATCATAACTTTCTTAATTATATTGTCGAAGGTTTACAGGAATAAGAAACATTAAAAAATATATGTATAAAATTTGTTTATGTATTTGTTTGGAAGCCCTCATCGATGATTACAACAGTATGTGAATATCTTGCAGTTTCTAATCAAATTGTAAACATGCGTGTGAAATGGACAATCGTCTTCTATTTTATTATATCATACTATATATAATATATTATAAATCAATTGCTGTTCGTTAGTCTCGCTAAAACTCGAGAGCGTCTGAACGGATTTATCTATCTTATTTTGGTTTTGAAATGTTCGTAGATGTCCAGGAAAGGTTTAAACGGTGAGAAAATAGGTGCAGCGGGAACGGGAAAAATATGGCGGTACGAAGTTCGCCGGGACAGCTAGTAATTTATAATTTTAATGATTTTATTAACCAACCTTACCCGAAAAAGCACTTAACTTAACTAACTTAATTTTTGCTTTTCCTAACATGGCTCGATAGAGCCATGTTAGGAAAAGCAAAAATTTTATTTTGACGTAATCAATTTTTGTTATTTTTAAATCACACAGGGAGAATGGTGGTCCATTCATTTTTGGATTGTAACGTTATTTCAAAATACTTGAATTTTATGTAATTGTTGTAGTTTACCTAGCTATAAAATTAATCTATTGTTATCATCGGGATATATATATATATATATATATATATATATATATATATATATATATATAATTATAAGGATATGTTCTAAAGTGACTTTGAATTTGTATCATTTATCTATACCTACCGAAAATAGTTTGTTTTTATAACACGACTGAACAAAATTGTAAGCCATTTTTAGTCTAATTTAGAGATTATTTTGACTGCAGAATGAATGGTCACCAATATTAATGCTTTTAGTTCACTCACTCATTCGATAATAGGTCTCAGAATAATAATTGAATGCATCTACTTAACTATCTTATCTATTTTTCTGCTCGTCGCGCCGAAAAATTAGTTCGCACGGGACTCAACCATAGGTCATAAAATAAGGATTTAATATAATTGTACTTGGAGAAGTCAATCTCGTTTTAGTGTGCAAATTCTTTATTCTGAAATTAAAACTTTGAACGTTTGGTTCATCGTAAAGTTGTTTTTGGAGCGAGATATATCGTAAAATCCATACAATGTATGAGTACGAATATGTTTGAACTATGGAGAAAGATGAGAGCCATTTTTAAGAAAATAGTATAATGTTTAGTTCGTTAGTGAGGTCTTAGCCACTACAAGTTGGACCTCATTAGTTATAAAACCCCTCTTAAGAGCGAGGTATGATGTCACTGGTTAATATGTTATAGACTTATGAAGAAATAACATAGATACTTAATAAGTATAAACAACGTTATCTAGACTCATGGTAAGCTTAGCTTAACTAGCTTGTGTTATGGAATCTAGAATGCGGATAAACATACTTAGACACTTTTTTTTGTAAATACTTACATATTATACATAGACACCAGACCAATGCAAATAATATGTATACATATTCATGCATACAAATATTTGCACTGAGCGGGTATCGATCCCGCGCCCCACTGCGCGCGTAGCATTCGAACGTTCTACCACTACGTCACAGCGAGAACGTCAAATTGCGTGTAGGTATGCCTCCGTACATAAAATAAATCAATTCATTTTTAATATACTGTGGCTACAAAACATTCAATCTCAAATTAGTGCCATTAATAATAGAGTAAAATGAATTTTAAGTAGACGTAATTGTAGTTTACGAAACAGTGAACGTATGGTTGAACGCTTCCGACACGATATAAATATAGGTGCCGGCTGTCGGCAGACTTCTTGACTAAATGTTAGAAACTTTGCGCATGTGCACTATAGGGACCTATATAATAAGATTGTTCGACCACTGCCGCGAGACCAGCCCCCCTAGTCAAGTGTCAATTCGTTGCTCGGCGTATCAAGGAATAGAGTGACGAATGTATTGGATTTGACGTTTTTGACATTCGTTGACGCCTGTCATATACGTCAAATCCCATACATTTGGCATTCTATTCTACAAAACGGCGGCCGACGAATTGCCACTTGTCTAGAGGGGCTGTACAGTACAATCATCACGGTGCCGTATCCGTAGTGGAGCGATGACGTATCCTGTAGATAGTGTAGATTACAGGCGCGGTCCGAGGGGGGGGGGTCACAGGGGACATGACCCCCCCCCCCCCCCAAAACCATGCACGTCATATTGAAAAGTCCCAGTACGAGGGGAGGGGGGTTAAATTTCTTAAGGAATTTCCGAAGTGCCCCCCCCCCCCAAAACGTCAAGCTGCGACCGCGCCTGGTAGATTAAGAAACCAAGTGATCATTGATGTTACTGAAGTCCTATCTATATTCTTTGATTAAAAAAGCAAAATCTATATATTTTTGCCGTAATCCTACACAATACATCAATCCCACAGAACATAAAAAGATAGGTTTATAACATATATATATCAATTTCAACGCGAGTGTCGTCGTGTGAAGGAAATAAACTAGACTCTCAATCAAAAGTCTATACGAGGTCTGTAGTACAAAAATTGTTCGATTTCAGTACCACTAGTTCTCGCATGAAATATTACTGCACAGTATTCCATTGTTATAGTAAAGACTTGTGTTTATTCAGCTGATAATTTGCGGCAAACTGATATACAAATACAACAGCCGAAGCGCGACTGTAAAGCCATCTATTGAATTTTTTATGAACTAATGGAAAAATGTTGAGATAACTTACACTTCAAATTATGAGACAACAAAAGCAATTGCGTTGCTCCGGAAATGCCGACAGAAGTGAAAACAGTGTATAAAAACTAAAAAGTATTTACTCCACAAAAAGTGATCAACGCAACTAAAAAAAATCACTTCAATGCTGTTATCAATTTGTCAACAATTTGTCAAATAGTCAATAGGCTACGGTAACCTCTTTCCATCAGGTGGGCCGTGTAAGTACACGTATAAGCCCTTAGATGGCAGACAAGTGTCTGTCACCTACGTGCTATAAAAATATGTACTACTGGCCATAATAGAGCTGTTTTACATAAAATAAAACAGTTATTATGCGCCGAAGGAAAGACAGCGTTAATTTCAAGAAGCTGTCTGTGATTTTTACATATTTTATGGTAAATATCGTCAAAAGTTTACCTTTTTTAATCTGTCTTTCCAATATAGTTACCTTCCATCACCACTAGGGGCGCTGTTGCCACTCACCGACAACGCACGCGGCCATTTCTATTCATAGTGTCTTCTCGCCAGCAAGGACCTTGCTCTAACGCTGTCTTTCCTTCGGCGCATAATAACTGTTTTATTTTATGTAAAACAGCTCTATTATGCCCTCCAGAAAGACAGCGTTAATTTGAAGACCTGTTTGGTTTCTGCTGGTGATGGTTACTATAAATCAACGCTATGTGAAAATTATTCAAAACAGTGTTAAGTTTTATGAATGAAAAAGGGATGCTTGATTACAATATTTATTAGTCATGCATGATAGAGTATTTCAACCAAGCAACATGATAATTTGTTTTAATCGAACATAAGACGAACTCTTACATAATTGACCACTTGTTTTATCAAATCAGTGAAAACATAATAGAATGTTAAACAGAACAATAACTAAAAATAGTTGCTTAATAGAACATAAAGGTAATTTGTAGCTGCTTTAAACACACATCAAATCAATAGCTAAACGCTAGAAAAATTAGGACGTAACTGATCTTTATTTTTAATTTTGTCCTGCCTGGAAATTTCCTTGCAGTAGAATTTCCTGAAGGTTTTGTCACTCTTCCAATTTCCCCTACTTAGAATGTCTTCAATAGGCATATTTTCAAACCAACTTCTGGAAGCCACCGCAGATCTCACACTGCCTGGAGTTGCATTAATATCTACTTCTTTAAATATGGATCTAATCCATCCTCCAATGAGCGTTCTGGTGGCTGATCTTACAGTACCCTTAATGGAAATAAAAAGACTAGTAATGTCGGTATCTAAGCGACGATGTTGAGAAACATGTATAAGCTGATTGATATGTTCTAAAGGACATAAATGGGCATTTTGATGTTTTGTTAATGACCACCCGGATTGCCTATGTTTACTACAATCAGTTTTTGAACCGAATATTGGCCATAATATGATTCTATCTTCTTCCTGAATGAAATTTTTGTGAGATAGATCTAGTAAGGTAAGGTCATGTACCCGCCTGCCTGAAGCCAGTAGTAGAATTACTGCAGTTCTTCTGGAGATATCAAAAAGTGTATTGTTACATGGCACTGCATCTAACCAGTCAAATATTATTTGGGTATCCCAAATAGGAGATTTAATAGTCTGTGGTTTGGCCAAGGCAATGGCCTTTAAGATTTGTTGAACAAAAAAATTTTTTGAAATATTGTCTACATTTGTTGCACAATACGTAGAGACTGCAGATTTATGTAATAGGATTGTATTATAGGCAAATTTGTGTTTAAAATGGAGATGTGCCAGAAATCTAGCAACATCTCTGCCATCTGGGTTTTTATTGTTCATATCATTAGCAGAGCAAAATGCAACCCATCGTTTTATGGGAGCCTTGTATGTTTTGAGAGTGGTCGTCCGCCAACCACTACTCAATAACTCTATCTCCTCTCGACTCCAGTTTTTTATTTGCTCTGCCCACCCCCAACTTTCCAAGCCTGAAGGGATAGCCTGTCCACTTGTGGAGGACATGTTCCTATTGAAAGGTCTACTAGGGTCTTCCGCAGACTCTTTATCGGCAGGGGATCCGATAGGGCTCTCAATCTGAGATCGACAAGCCAGAAACATTGGTCCCATTGTGGGGCTATCAGAATGTATGTCCCCTTGGCCTTGTTGAGGTGTGCCAGCACCTGAGGTATTAAATTGGGTGGGGGAAACACCCATCCCAATTGAAAGTTCCAGCTTCGACTGAAAGCGTCGCAAAAGATGGCTGAACCATCTTTTGAGTCCCACGTCACGTATTGGGGGACGACGGCCGAGTCCCTCGACGCGAAAAGATCGACGTTGGGTACTCCCCAAGCGTCGAATATAGCCATTGTGGCTTCTGGCAGAAGGTGCCACTCGGGGACAGATCTGCCTCTTGACAGGCGGTCTGCAATCCCGTTTAACCTCCCCGGGAGGTAACATGCCGACAGTGTTATATTGAACTGCTCGGTAAGATAAAGGAGTTTGCTGGTTAGTCCTAGAAGGGCTAAGGAGCGAGTGCCCCCTTCGTTCCTTATGTATGCAATAAGGGTTTGGTTGTCTGATTGAACCAGAATGTGTGCGTTTCGAACACACGCAATCTTCTGGGACAACGCTGCATACACTGCAAACAATTCCTTTACATTGGAGTGCCATTTTTGCTGGCTCTGACTCCACTTGCCCGACAACATAAGGTTGTTCAGCTGCGCTCCCCAGCCCGCGTCCGCCGCGTCTGTGGTGAGAAAGTGAGTCACGCTTTTTTTGTGAATCACTTGCGCGCTGTGGTCCACATTGCTGAGCCACCACTGTAACTCGCGCTTCACTGGGGGTTGTAAAGCCCTCCTTTCTCTCGGTCTGCCCTGATTGAAACCTTTTAGAAAAATTTGCGTCCTGCGACAATGAAGCCGACCGTTCGGGATTGTCAGGTTTGCGAAATTTAACGTGCCTAGCAACTGCTGTGTTTCTCGGAGACAAGTCATATCGTTTTGTAATATGTGGGTAATTATTTGTTTTATTCTGATTACTTTTTTTAAGGGTAAGGACATCATGTTGGAATCTGTGTTCCAAGTGATTCCCAAATAATCTAGCTCCTGAGTTGGGAAGCAAATTGACTTTTGGTGGTTCACCTGCCAACCCAATTTCAGCAATATGTCCAAGGTCTGATTGGTTTGAGTTAAGAGATTTGACTTGCTTTGATTTGCTAGTAAGAAATCGTCCAAATAAACCAAAACTCTCATGCCTTGTCTCCGAAGGACCTCCGCGATCCAATTGGTCACTGTTGCAAAGGAATGTGGGGCCGATGATAGGCCAAAAGGTAGGGCTGTCAATTGGAAAATTTCTTTCCCGTATATCACTCGCAAGAACCTTCTGTGAGATTCCTTTATGCATAGATGAAAGTATGCTTGGTGCAGGTCTAGCTTTGTCATCCAGTCCCCCTGTTGTAGGAATTGGATCACATCTGATCGGGAAATCAACTGAAAATGTCGAGTTGAAATATGTAAATTTAGACTTTTCAGGTTGAAAATGGGGCGGACGCCCCCATCTGATTTTGTCACTAAAAACATTTTTGAATGAAAACCCGGAGTAATATTCCTTGGTTTTTCCAATATCCTTGTCTCTAATAAATCCTTTATTATGCGAGTCATTTTTGGGGAAGTTTTTGTTACAAACTTCTGCAGTATGCCTTGGTATGGGTATTGTAATGGCGGTTTGGTTTTGAATGGTATGCAACCATTGGCTATGACGTTTAAGATGTATGGGCTGGCCCCCAAGTTTTGCCAGGCTTGTATGTGATTCCTTAGACAGCCTCCTCGGAATCCAGAACTGTGATTGTCACTGTTCTTTAGCTGTGCTTGGAGTATTGTGGGAGCCATTGTGGCGAAAGGGCTGTTTTTTTAAATTAAATTTATTTTTACCTGATCTCTGCTTATCACTTTTCCTATTTGATTTATGAGAGCCAGTTTTGTAAGAGAATTTACTATTAGTATCTTTTTTATCTTTTAAGTTTTTATTAGTATTTCTTTGATTGATTAAATATCTGGGGGTATTAAGCCAGACTTGTGACCCGCCCAAGGAATCTACTAATGGCATAAGACTTTCTCTGTCGAATAAGTATTCTGCACTCGGAGGTATATTTTGTAGTGCTACCCTAACGTTTGCATTATTTAATTCCTTAAGAATGCGGTCACGCCTAACTTCGATGCACTCTGCTCTCTTACCACATATGATTTGCATGTGAGTTTCTGTATTTTTAAAGGAACGAGATTCAGGTCCGAATTTAGTTAAGAGTTTGTCATAAAGAGTGTTCGGATTAAGATCAGATTTATTGTTATGGGCCCAATCTACAATATCCTGTAACCCTGACCTTAGAAGTTCCCGCCCTTCTAACACGACGTTAGACAAGCCTGCCATTAACTGCTCGGTACCAGCAATGTAGTCTGTCCCCTTATTAAGATGACATAACTCTTCGTTTAGCTTTAGACCGGTAAATCCTGGTGAAGCCAGTGACGATTGAAGATCTTTTTTATAGCGAATGCCCTTCCAGGCTGGTGAATTAAATTGTTGGAGAGTTATGATCTCTTTTAGCCTTGAGGGGTTAGCACTAGGAATGACATTATTCTCGTTAACATTAGTTTTGATACTACCCAACATTAAGTTTGAACTCGATGGGTAACTAATGAAAGAAGTGGTGGCTGGAACTACTGTATTATCACCCATTCTTACGTTTTGATTGTTAGTGCATGCATTAATATACTGTGGGATTTGAGAAATACAATCGGTAAGGTAGTTGACCTGATTGAAAAGTGTATCCATTCGGGGGTCCGAACACGTTCCAACCGGATTTGACCACTTGGACCGCTTATTTGGCGGTGGCGAGGCAAAGCCCTCTTCATCCTCCGAAGATGAAGAGCTGCTCTGTGAAGAGTTTCGCTCTCCATCCGGAGCAGCGAACGAGTCTCGCTCTCCATCCGGAGCAGCGAACGAGTTTCGCTCTCCATCCGGAGCAGCGATCGGATTACCCTCGCTCTCTTCTACCGTATTCATTGGAAAAATACCTAGGTACTTACCGAAGCCAAGCCGAGATTAACCGTTCGCAGTTAACTAATAATACACTTTGTACATAAATACGGCAAAAAAAGACTATTGTAATGTGCAATAACTGAGTTATTCACTTTTTAAACTTTGAGAAAACTTTTAACGACTACCCCGTACAAAATCACAAAACGCTATGAATAGAAATGGCCGCGCGCGTTGTCGGTGAGTGGCAACAGCGCCCCTAGTGGTGATGGAAGGTAACTATATTGGAAAGACAGATTAAAAAAGGTAAACTTTTGACGATATTTACCATAAAATATGTAAAAATCACAGACAGCTTCTTCAAATTAACGCTGTCTTTCTGGAGGGCATAATAAAGAATTTTTCGGCGTGACGTCAGTATGAGCCCACCCATTCTGACGTCACGGTGACATCACAATCGGACGGGACATGACGATGACGCGAGTTCCGTCATTTCAGATCGCTCAAAAATGTCTAAGAAATCTCCCAACGCGCCAAAAAAGATTTCACTTCAGAAATATAGTTCTACTTCTAGAGCTCTGAATAGAACTGACAAACACAGTGGACGGTTGTACGGGTCATAGTATCAAAGTGTAGCCGGGTGAGTTCCACAACAGCATAATTGGAGTACCGACCTTCAAATAGGGGCTTGTCAGTAAATGGCGAAATAGCGTCATTCGAATTTGCGTGAGATATTGCTCAGGACTAAATACTGCAGTGGACTAACTAAAATTCACCAAACATAGACTATTAAAACGCCGGACACGTATCTTGGACTTGAATAGCAGGACAAACGAGGCTCTGGCGCCCGCGGATTGCTTATGCTTGGTGAATTTGAGTTCGTCCACCGCAGTACCACCCCGTGATATCCTCAAAAGACACCCAAGAAATGTGTACTGTGCGTACCTATAGGGCACATTTTGAGCACATTTTAGGTCCAAGATTCGAGTCCGGAGTCAAAACACTCCGCGCACGAAAGGACCTCATTCGTCTCGCGATTTTGGTTCAAGAAATCCAAGTGATTAAGAAATTCAACTAGATCGTGAATAATTATGTCTGTTTCAAACAGAATTGCCTGTCTTAGGTGTTTAGATGTCTGACTGTTTAAAAGCCTTAATTGGGACGTTGACAGCACTGTTATTGAGGCAGTCAGTATCGCATGTTAACACAATTTGTTTATGGACTTATACATGTGTATTGAAGACTAGGGTCTTTGCTTGTGAAGTTTTATATTTTCGGAGTAAAATTTATAAATCTTTTAAGTTTGTAGTTGCAAAGGTTAACGCTTTGGTTTAACGTTAATGAATCATTCAGCCAGATATCGGCCCCTGGGTTACATATTTATACTCATCATCATTTTTAATCCTGGTTAGATCTAAGGCTCTCACCTCGAAGTCCGGGGTTCGCTATCCAGTTTTTCCTTCTCCACTTCGCACGATGCTGTCGAAGATTTGCACGTAAGCTTGCTCTTAGAAAACCTCGGCCCGCTCTCCTACTTCTATTTTTGGGCCATCTGACCACCCAAACCCGAAAGGAAAGCCTACGCCAGAATCTGATTTAATAATCAATCAATAGGATCAATCTACAATTATTGAATGAATCACTTGTACTTTTCCACAATTACAAGTAGGTACAAGTGATTTATTCAATATGTGTAGCAATTTCCACCAAGAGCCATCAATCTCCAGTATGAACAGTTCAAAGACCTTGGTTGGGGCCCCACCCTATATGTAGATCATCTCAATCCTAAAATTATCTTACTAGCTTCTATATATATGCGGTGTTCCTTTCTGCACTGGTGACAAGAAAAGAGCTCAACACTAAGAAATTGTTATAAGCTGACTAACATTTTGTCGCAAATCCTACGCCTTATATGGATAATCTTTCCAGACAGTACGAAACTTGGCACGCCACTCCGTACTTTTGTCACTAGCTGGCCTTGAACATATAACTTTACTAAGAAAGAACATTTACCAGTTTTTGGCACATTCCAAGCAGTAAATATGAATTACAGTATACTTTCATACTTGCTCTAACATGATATAGGCGGGTCCGACTTAGTGGATGATCGAAAAGCTTTTGCTTGTTCTAAGGTTAGGCATATTACTTAGGTAGGAGAAAGAAAATAAGACACAAACAGAAAAGAGAATACTTAGCAATAATTTGGATTCTGTCCATTTGGACGTTATTTTTGTTGAGTTATTAGTTTATTACTTTGACTTTTATTCTCAGGTATAATATAGTTAGTAGATAATTATGTGTTACATAATACGGGCATGCCATAGTCCTCGACAGGTTTAGATCACCATTGCAAGGCAACGAGTCACATTGATGGCAACGAAAAGTTTGGTTTGAACTAGTTAATCTGCGAAATTACTGGTTCGAACTGAAAAATTCTATGCATTTTATATTCCGCTTCCTCAAGGTAGCTGGACAGTAATCTTAAATATTAACAAATCTGGCAGATTTCCATACATTTTGTTTCAAAAATTACAAAAAGTCAATACTCCAAAATGAAATCGAATTAGAGTATGAATGATTCTGATGATACATATTATACAAAACCACTTACTTAGTTGAAACGCCCATTTTAAATGATATTTTGGCATAACGCGAAATTGACAGACTGCGTTTTAGGTACTCAGCGACTAAAGGATTTAATAACTTAGCGGCGTACCTAGGTAGGCTTTGTTTTGATATATTATAGGTACTCGTATTATTATGGCAAACTAAACTTCTTTCACGTTTTTTCAATCTAATCATAGTTAGCTCTTATTGTACATTTGTGCCATATACTCGTATAATACTAGCTGACCCGGCGAACTTCGTGCCGCCATGTTTTCCGCCCGCGTGGTATTCAGATCCCGTTCCCGCTGTACCTTCTATTCTGTCCATGTTAGATTCTGCTGCACCTTCCATTTAATTTTGTTAATCAATCCTTGGTCATACAATAACGAACACAATACAAAAAGATTAAAAATCAAAGCCAAAGTAAAAAATCAGCCGAAGCCTGAATACATTGGGCTCACGTGCGGAAATTCCATCAAAAAATTAAAAAGTCTTTTAGACTTTTTAATTTGTCATGCACGATTGACGAGACGAGAACTTGAACCGCACCTGATCCTTACACATTCCACATATTTCTACCGTCTATTACATACAACAAAACATATAGGTACTGGATGAAATGTGTGTACTAACAGTACTAACACAGTCTGCGTGACCCCTCAGGGCATGACACCGGTTCAATTACTGTGCGTACTTAATGTAATCGCGATCTAGACAGTGTCTGTGAACTGAATGAGTCAGCTATCTTGTTCGTTTACACTCACTAAACCCGATAAAGCTTAAACAGCTACCCCTATACCCGTTAATCCTGTTAAAGTCAGACATCCACCTGAAATCTTGGCTTGACTAAGTAGATGTCTGTCTACAATTATAGAGGTTAAATTTGCTGGATATCTAGTAGACACTCTAATCCTCCTAAATAAATATTGAGGGGGCTGTGCAAAAAAATATTTATTTTGGGTTAGCTATCTTGGATTTGAATCAAAATTGTTTATAGTATGCTACTAGTCAAGATCTTTCATTTGATACCCATATTGAAGGAGTTGTGAAAAAATATATTACTAATCAGCAATTTTCTGGCGGCGGCCATATTAGACCGATTTTCATCAAACATAGCTAAGTAAGAACACTCGCTCTAATATAGCTTTAAAAAAATAAAAACTAAATTAAATTCGGTTCGTCCGTTCGGGAGCTACGATGCCATAGACATACAGATACATACAGACATGTACAACTTATAACACCCTGTCGTTTTTGCGTCTTGGGTTAAAACTTCCTTTATCCAAGACAAAGTTAACTTAATAGAATAAAATATGGGGTATTATGCATACACCGTAATCGGTGACGAAGTGGCCATATTGGTTCCCGGTGGGGTAGAACAGGGCATCCCATCTCCTGCTGTGGGTGTCGTATAAGGTGACTAAGGGATAAGGCTATTCTCTATCTGAAAGTAAACATAGAGCCCATGACAAAGTGTCCGGTTGATGGCAATTATTACGCTCGTACCCTATTAAGTACCTACATGGGACCGATACAGTTAATTTATCTCTGCCTACCCTTTTAGACAGCGTGTGTCACATAGCACTTAATTTCAGCGATTTTTTGTGCACTCGATAAGTACAAAAAATATTTTGGATTAAAGTCCTGGCTTGACGTCGTGGAGAGTGACATGCGTGCAAATGGTCTCACTACCATGGACGCCCAAGATTATGCGAAGTGGAGGAGGAAGAGCCGGAAGGCGGACCCTGAGCTCCGAGGTCATCCTGGCCACGGATGCAATCAGGAAAATACATCTACATGAAGATGATGATGGATGTCAACTGTACCAGACAACATCTAAATGCAATTTTATCGGCAGGGTAGTCTACATGCAGATCATTTGATTAGACAAACAACCCTGAACATGTCAACAAGTCTAGAACGCTTTATCGATTCAGGGGTTCGTTGCCGTGCCCCTTAGGGGACGTTAATTGAAATATAGGAACGAAATTAGTTTGCCTCCCGTTGCAAACTCAATAAAATGTCCCCTAAGTATGGGACACGAGAGTATTAGATCGTATAAGTATCGATTTAAAAAATAAGGAGACCCTTTTTCAATGTATGAATAACTAGTACTTCTTAAGTAGACAGATAGATAGATAGATCATACTTTATTCTATACCAATAGATTTGCAGCAGAGGTAAGCTGTTGGTATTATACAGTTTAATGTACAATGGGCGGCCTTATCGCTGGAAGCGATTTCTTCCAAGCAACCTTGGGATGGACAGTGATGAGACAACACGAAAGATATGGTGTAGTTATCATATAAACTAGTTGTATCTAGTTTGTATTAAAACAAAAATAAAGAGATAAATAATTTTCAAACACTACATCTAAGCGGATACATTAACCTAACCTAACTTAACCTAATAATACCCTTGGGGCCATTTCTTTTTGTTCAGACAGGAAAAAATGTGCCCGCCGCATTCCGCGGTTTTGGGAAACCGCGCGGGTATGTGGAGCTCTCAACACACTAAAACAACCTGCCGTGTGCCATACGACGCGAGAAGGCACGTATTTTAGAATGAGGAAGACTTTAACTGATGCATGATGGTTGTGACACCCACGAAAACTGCTGATTCCGAATTTTTGCTGTAAAACGTGAAGACACGATATTTTCCACCGGCTTCTTTTTGAAAATTTTCACTCTTCATCACTAGTCAAATAATCGGACCACACACTCTAAACCGCAAACTAGGAATTAGCTATGAGGAGTATATTGTACTCCTACAGGAAGTCATAGTCGTTGACTGATGTTCTATCAATAGTGTCTGGAATATCAATTGACCTAATAAGTTTAACTGACCGATAAAACATAGTGTCCTCATTGATACGTCTAGAACATAGCGGCTGCTGTTCTATGAGCGGTGTTAGGAATTTTATCGATAGAACCAAATAGGTCACTGGTTTTATCTTGGAACGGAAAATTTCTTTGTGCTCAGATGAATTGTTAGACATGATGCTCACAGCTACATTCTATCATCGCACCGCAAGCCATAGGCATGGAGTTCATCCTCACACATTGCGACTGGAAACGGTGTGCACTGTTGAATTCTCAAGGTCCATCACCCCAAGATGGTGGTTTAGGAGAATTTGGAACGCTCAAGGCGTGGCTCCGTAGCTCAGCATTCCATCTGTAAGGGACTTGTCGTGAGTTCAAGTCCCGTCTGAGCATTTTACTTTTTCCAATCTTAATCGACAAATAATTCTCAATATATGGCAAATATAGTTAAAGCAATAATATTGCACAGAACAGTACGAGAACGTGTCTGGAACACGTCCAGAATCCCATTCAGGAGTCGCAGATGAATTAATCAAGTTGTTTTAATCCACTTAAGAAGAAGCTGTTAACCGCTTGCTAGGAATTAGATACCGTTTCTTAAGCGGAGCGTGAAGCGGTAGAAATCTGAATTCAAGGTGTGAAACGTATAGTATCTGAGGCTTACATCCGTATTCACAAACGATACTGTGAGGTCTCAGAGTGTGCTCGAGCGCATAGGGCTGGTAAAATTAATTCACAAACATCACGGAACAGTATCTAACGCAGTGCGTTCCCTCAACGAAGTATTACATAAGTGTTATTAATGAATAAAAAGGCTTGCCAAAACGAACGCACTGAGAATTTGTCGTTCTTTGCACAGTTTTGGTGGTACGCATAGCGAAGTATTGTTTGTGAATACGGGTGTTAGAGTATATACGAGTATATAGAGAGCGCCTATTAAGTATAAACCGTAGGCACAAGTATCGTTCATACCGAGTCTCCTTGCTCAACCTCAATCGGTAATAAACAATACCAGCTGTATGTAAACCCGGCTGCAACACTAGTATCGTGTACAATGGTACTAGTGGGACAAAGATGCCCAGCAGTAGTGCTTTAAATATATTTGCCATTAATGGTAGGTACTAATCAATGGTACAGTTGGGAAAGAGGGGTCAAAGTGACTTGTATGTTGTTGGCTTGTGTGCCCGTTTAACGGCAATAGGCTCGCCCCCTATTACGTGGGACCGAAGATCATAGTTGGCCAAATGTAGGTTATAAAATAATACACCTGTGCCTACCCCTTCCGGGACTTACAGGCGTATGTATGTATCTATCTTAATTCGTGGATTTCATACCCATATACAGGGCGTCCCACAGCGATGCCACATGGAGGGAAAGTACCTTAAATCCTTAAGTTAGCTCATTTTACTTAAAGTACACATCATTTTATTTTTAAAAAGAAACAAAACTGCATTCAAAGATTTTTAAAAATTCGCTTGCCACACCCGGTAATCGAACCGACTACAATCCAAAAAAGTAACATCCTGTATTTTTATGGCATCAATCGATAGTGTCAATCATAAGGATCAAATCTGTCTAAGAAACATGGTAAATTAAATGAAAGGAAGTCCTTGAAACCTAAAATTTTAAATTCAAAGGTTTGACGGTTCGACCCAGTCCAAATCGTGCAAGGAGGTCGAACGGCACATATTTACTGTCGAAACTTCTTGGTCGTACGGGTACGTAACAAAATATTGACTATTGTAATCGAAGAAATATCGAATAAAGTTTTATTCAATAATTAATAACCAATCATATATGTATCGGACACATTCTTCCTCAATAATCGCAGCGAATTCTGTCCGTCCGTCCGTAATTACAGACTCGGTATGATTGATTGGTTCTTGATTACCGCTAATTCCAGAGCTTGAACCATTCAAGTAAAAAGGTTGTGTTATTGTTTTTAATTTTATACATTGATTTTTGTTATTGATAGTACCTAGATATAGTAGAAAGGTTGTTGATTCTAGGATAATAATGTTAATGTCCCATTTCATTCCTAGGTCCAATTAAGCGTCAGTAGCTTAGTGGTTAAGGAGTCGGCTTTACGATCGAGGGGTCCCGGGTTCCCGGGGTCTAGCACAAGGAATTTAGCTTAGCTGGAGGCGTTAACGGGAATATTAGTAATTTCGGTTATAATATTCTTTAAAAAAATCCCGTAAGAAATCTTGCATAATTCAGTCTTGGTCTGATTTGAAACTCCCAAGTGTCAAATACTGTATTCTATTTGACATTGGAGAAATTGAGTTTAGATCAAGACTGGATTTTGAATAGATTTTTATTACAAGAATTTGAATTATTTTATGTTTCGGTCAAATTGTGCAAAGTTACGTTCTCGTGTTAGAACCATCTGTCAAAATGAATCTTTCAAATTATTTTGACAACTGTATTCCTAATTTATTACCAAGTACAGTCACATACAAAAATGTCAATAAATCGCTCCCGCTCCTCGCCTCACAACACACACGGTACAGTCTCCGACAAAGATCTATTTATTGTCGCTCTACGTGTTACTTTATTTGACATAAATTACATTCTAAATGCCTCGTTAGAAGAAACATTTTATTTAAAGAGGTATTTGATCTTAAGGGCATGTTTACACTTGGCAAATAGTTTGCTGCTGGCAAGCAGACACTTTTATCGTTAATTATTGCGTGCCAGTTTTGTTTGTGTATTTATTCGAGGGTATGTGTTTGAACTTTATGTATGTATGTCTATCGCTATGTTCTGACGTAAGTACTAAACAGTTGAACCAATGTTAGTGATTCAATTTTATGAAAATATCACTGAGCATTGAGCTTAAAAGAATGACAAGAAAAGGTATCAAAGTTGGCTGATTTTTGGTGCCAAAATTTATGTTTGTAATAAATACTACACTTGGGTTTTTTAGATTTTACCTGTATCAAATTACTGACGTTCCGAAAGCCTCTCAGAGTCTCTCACATTAGAGCCCGAGGTCCGCTTTCACCTTCTCCTCCTTTAAGTTTGACTTATGCGACTTTTATAGAAGCTATTTCCGTCTCACAACCTAACCCCGAAAGAAAACACTGCGCCAGTACCTCGTTCATCAATCAGCAGGTTTCATGGTATAATAACCTAGATATCTATAGACAGTGAGAAGTAAATAGTGGGCTATTGTGTCTGTCTGTCTCAAATGGAGACAATTGTGGGTATTCATGTATATTGCAACGTACGTCGCACCGGTCACACCTAACTAGAGTGCTTGTTACGTAACTAAGCTTCTGTTAGCGCTGGATTCGAATCTGTAGCAATACGATACAAAGGGATTTGAATATTATCTGATGTCAGTGTTTGATCTGAAAAAGGTGACTGAGACGGATTGAGGTGGAGGATCGGGAGCAATGGCGTACATTAGGGAGGCCTATGTCCACCGGTGGACTGCGAAAGGGTAATTGAGTGATAGACAGCAGGCATTATTGAATTTTATAGAATAATTTTTTCCTTAAAGTAACAATCTCTTAGATTTTATTGGTAGGATTTATAATATTAAGTACTGGAGGCAGTTGCTCCATTCCTTTTTTGTATTACAACCACTGCATTACCAATAACAGAAGAGGAAGACCCACCCTCACTCGGCTGATACTCCTGGTGTTGTAAGGTAGTCCGTATACTTTAGTAATCCATACTAATATTATAACCCTGTCTGTCTGTCTGTTATGCTTTCACGCCTAAACCACTGAACCAATTTTGATAAAATTTGGTACAGAGGTAGATTAGACCTTGGGAAAGGAGGGGGGAGGAGGCTTTGTTTGGTCACGATAACCGACAACCACGTGGGCGGAGCCGCGGGCAACAGCTAGTAAAATATAATTTGTAATTCTTTTTTTATTTATAAAACTAATCACATCAAAACGTTAAATTAAAAAAATATTAACTTTTGTAGTGCAATTTGTAGTTAGCACCTAAAATTAATACGTATAAAAATAACAGTCTGCCGCAAATAATTTGCCTAATGCAAACAGAGCCTTACATTCCATAGCGCGATTGAGAAGGATTTGTATTGTTCTAAATGTTAGTTGAATAAACAACTTTAACAGTAATTCATGAATGGTGTAAACGTACCAACTTTAAATAGGTTTGTTATACTTTAGAATAGATGTTTAGTAGACGCTTAGACTATATATACAGACTCTATAGACACATTAATGGCCAATACTAACGGCGTAGAAAATGGCTTGTAAGTACTTTAGCACAAGTTTGATATCTATAGGTATATTATACCTTAGCCGACTCTCCCCGTCTTTGCCCGTAGCATACTTTGAAACCTTGTATCATCCCTTTAAATCATATACGGCTATAATTTTTCAAATTCTAATGTACCTAATTGAAATCTACCGGATTTGCTGACATTTATGATTACTGCTCCACTACCTTAAGTAGTAGCGTGATGATACAAAGTCTATAATCTTCCTCGATAAACGGGCTCTTCATTACAAAAATATTTTTTCAATTAAAACCAGTAGTTCCTGAGATAAACGCGTTCAACCAAAGAAAAAAACAAACTTTTCAGCTTTATAGTGTTAGTATAAATTCAATAGCATGTGTACACATTGAAATTTTAATTTTTTTTAAATAGGACACGTCAATTTGACCTCACCTCGCCTGATGGTAAGCTCGGTCAAAGTTTCGGAAAAAGAGGGTCACCATTATAGATACGTACCATGTTACAATGGTGGCACTCAGCTTGACGGTCTCATCAGATGATTTTTCACGCCCCGCTTAAGGACCCGGGACTGTAGGAGGAGGGGAACACGTGAACTGGTAAGGAATTCCTATAATATATACTATCAATCAATCAATCAATTAGCCTCCTGCAGTCCACTGCTGGACATAGGCCTCCCCCAATGTGCGCCACGTTTGCCGATCCTCCGCCTTCCGCATCCAATCCGTCTCAGCCACCTTTCGCAGGTCGTCGGTCCACCTGGCTAGGGGATGTCCCACCTTCCGTTTTCCTACGCGCGGTCTCCACTCTAGGACTCGTTTGCTCCAACGGCCATCGGTCCTTCGGCAGATGTGGCCAGCCCACTGCCACTTCAGCTTACTTATTCTGCGAGCTATGTCGGTAACTTTGGTTCTATGTCGGATAACCTCGTTGCGAATTCTATCCTTCAAAGAGACTCCAAGCATAGCTCGCTCCATAGCCCGCTGCGCGACTTTTAGGCCACGGACTAACCCTACCGTCCGTGGCCACGTTTCGGCACCGTCCGTAGGTCAAACAGGCAGGACGCAGAGGGATGATCGATGTTGCAACAACATCGATGATGACATCGATTATGATATCAATAGCTGAACATCGATGTTCGATGTTTATCGAAAGCAAAACATCGATATCGGCCAACATCGATGTTTTTTTTATAAAAAATAAAACAACGATAAAATCACTCGTTTTTTAATCAGCAAAAGAAATGTTTTGAGATATTAAGGCGTAAGAACACTTTATAAGTTCCAATACTTTTTGTGCAGAACCTTTTAACCTGTTGCGTTGTTGATAAAGGGTTGAACCAGCCTTCGAAAATAGTCGCTCAGATGGCGTTGAAGTTGCAATAGTGCTCAAATATTTCACTGCAAGTTTTTTCAGCTTTGGGTAAGTAGATCCAATAACAGTGTTCCAAACTTGAATAGGATCTTGTTTTAGATCAGTCAATGGATTTTTGAGGAAATAACTTAATTCCGAGGGCATGTCCACCTCGCTTTGTGAAGGTACGCAATTTTTTTCATATGCTAACTTGTAGTGATCGCTCCACAAATTAAATTCTTCTGTCTGATCACTCCGAGATTCAACTTCATCACGACGCTCTTCCTCCGTGACCTGTAGTTCTGCAGTGGTAAGCAATTCCTTTACATTTCTAATTGCTTTCGAACAGGCTATAGGATCCTGAAAATGAATATTTTTAAATCTAGGATCTAGCAATGTCGAAATCGCAAGAATATTCACATGTTCTGATGGCAGCAAACGTTTTTTTATTTTTAGTAATATATTTTGTTTTAAATTTTCCCCAATGACATGTTTAGGTTGCACTCCGGTAATTTTTAAATTTAACATTCGCGTTAAAGGAATAACTTTGCTGCTGGTTACAAAACTTTCTCCGCATGCTTCTTTAGTTGCGACTTCTAAAGGCCGTAAAATTTCACAAATTTCAGTCAATTCTTCTATTTGTTTCGCGTTTACCATTGGAGGAGCACTAGTATGGCAGTTTACAATTTGGTTAATTGCTGGACGCAGTTTTAAAAATCTCTCCACCATGTAAAAAGTCGAGTTCCAGCGAGTAGCGACGTCCTGTATCAATTTCAAATCGGATTGCTTCCGTAGCTCGTCACTTGCTGCAACACTTTGCTTAAACCACGTGACTATTTTTTTTATTGATGCAATTAAGCTTGGTAATTGATCTGTTTTTTCTATTGATTTCTGCGCCACCAAATTAAGCAAATGAGCGAAACAAATTACGTGGACTTTCTTACCAAACGCAATATCAATAGCTTTCACTACATTTGCTCCACCATCAGTTACCACTGCCAACAGTTTATTTATATCTATTAACCATTCTTCGCAAGTTAGTAGCAGCATCCTTGCGATATAGAAAGAAAGAAAGAAAGAAAACACATTTAATTGCACAACACAACGCACATCAATTTACACAAGACACAATTCAAAAATTAAAACAGAAACAAAAATAATAATAGAAAACGCCACCACCGAAAAGGCCTATACCCAGTGCCATCCATGGTCAGCGGTATGCGATTCCGTTAATTCATACACTCCCAATGTGGCGGCTACCATTGCGTCTTCGTCATAAAAATGGATAGTAACACCTATAAAACTTCGAGTTTGCATAGTATCAGTCCAGATATCTGTGGTAAGAGTTATGCTATTCAGCCCTTTAATCTTATCCTTAAAACAATTTTGTGTTACCTTGTATCTGGCATCTAGCATTCTTTTAAAAGTATGCCTAGAAGGTACTTTATAATGAGGGGCAGCTACTTTCAATAAGTTCTTGAATCCCTCATTCTCGACGATTTGGAATGGTTCTGAATCCTTGCATATCATGTATAAGATAGCATTCGTTAGACGAATAGTTAATCAAAGACTGGATGCATAAGAGTCACTCAAAGTCAAACTGCAATCAGAGTCATCTAAATCATCCACCGTTTCAAAAACTGAGCTACAAGAAGCTTTAGCCAACCCAGCAGAGGAAGAGGAAGCTTGCACTAAGGGTTGTTTGAATGTATCCTTACGTTGTTTCTTTGCAGGTGAACTTTTATCTGTAAAGACGTCATTCTTATTTTTCATCACTAATGACGAATGCATCTTTTCCATGTGTAGTTTTAAATTTGTGGTGTTACCACAAGTTTTCAATACTTTGGAACAGGCACGACATCTTGCTTCAGTATTGTTCAGTTTTTCAAAGAACTCCCAATACACACTTTTTGGCGGCATTTCGGTAACGTAGTAAGCCCTGTAAGCACATTACTTAATTTAAAATGTACATATAGTGAGCAGAAAGACATTCTCATTGACAATAAAATATCAAAATAAATTACCGTAATCTTAGAAGAATTTTTAATAATAAAATCAGGCAACACCAGCACTTAACAAGATTTATACACAAATCAATCCAAACCCAAGCAGAATCTACAACAAAAAAAGCGGTTAGTGATGAATGAATGGTCTATGGTTGGCTCAGCGTTTTATTAGAAAAAGCATTGTAAAAGCAGTATGCAATCACTCAAATGCGTTTGAATATTGTGCCAAATTATTATGTGTGGTTACTTACATGTTCTAAATCATAAGTTGACTGTAAAAAACAAGTGATAACAACATTGATGTACATAACAAACAAAAACTTTATTTTCAACGGATCACCGGTGCACACATCTGACATCTATATCTATACTAATATTATAAAGAGGAAAGATTTGTTTTTTTGTTTGTTTGTTTGTTTTTTTGTTTTTTTGTTTGTAACGAATAGGCTCCGAAACTACTGGACCGATTTCAATAATTCTTTCACCTATAGAAAGCTACACTATCTGGGAGTAACATAGGCTATATAACATCACGCTACTACTAAAGGGAGCGGAGCAGTGAGCATAAATGTCAATAAATCGGGCAGATTTCCATACATTCTTTACTAATATTAGATTTGTATTTTTGTATTCGAGTAAACTCAAGAACTACTGAACCGATTTCAAAAATTATTTTACCATTAGAAAGCTGCACTATCACTGACTAACATAGGCTATAATTAATTTTCAAAAAAAAATAGGGATCCTGGATAAAACTTCAATAATGTAACCCAAGGTGTAAAAAAAATGACCTAAAAAATTCCTTACATCGCGTACGCTGCGAAAACTATTGAAGATAGAACAAAATAATGTACTGTAGAAATGTATAACTTAAAAAGGTCTACATAAAAGTCCGCGACAGCATATGTCTATCATTAAAGGGTAGCTCACAATAACCATTTTTATCTTTTACAAATTATAAAAAAAATATGTGTCATTTTCGAAGCTATTTTTAACAATATAGTGTTAAGCCTTATCTGACTAAATACGTTAGATACATTGTACATTTAATGTAGATCAAAATTGCTCTTTACACTGTATAATTATAATGAATATTTTAGAATCTATTGCAGTATGAAAGTAACGCGCGACGATATAAATTCAAGGCGAAATGCCGATCAAAGTCAGACCACGGAATCTATACCTTTACATTAATTCTTATCTAAATAAATCGTTTGGTATTTAAGATTGTTTTAGTACCTGTTGATTACTTTTTGAATTATTGAAATCGGACGTTCTATTCAAAAGATATTACGAAATTATAATGTCAATAAATCCGGTAAATTACCATACATTATTTGAAAACTAATTATTATTACGGGCATGGGCTAAAAAGGTGCAACCACGGGTGTTCGAAGTATTTCACGAGCGAAGACAGGGAAGGTCAGCTGAACACAAGATGCAACGGTAACGGGATCCGAATGCGGGATTGGAACCTCCATGTGATACATCCTGGGTAACGGAGGCATTAACGCCCCTCACCCAGGGGAGGCGCTACCGCCTACTGCAAATACATACAGCAACGGGAGCAGCTCTATAGAGGGCTGCTCAAAGACTTCCCACATGTCCCTCTGACTACGAGGAGGCCCAGTAGAGAGCAGGAAAGGGAAGGGCTGGTCACCGAGCGCGGACGTGAGGATTATAGGTCCGGCCTCCTGTCATCCCTTCACGCCCGTCTCCTCCCTTTCCGGAATTCGATGGGACATCGTGCTTCCCACTTCTGAGAGGGCCATCTTAAAATTGTAGATGGCCCAGGGTCAGCCGGGGGGTGCGGAAAATGCCCTAGGCAATTTTACACTCCAGCAACTGAAGACCCGCGACGGCATGCTGTTTAGTGGGTCCGAATTCCACATGGCACTCTTTATGGCTGACGGGGATGGTATCCGAGGCAATTTTAGCACGAAAGAAAAGTTTGTACGGAATCCGAATTCCACGCGGGCGGAGCCGCGGGCAACAGCTATCTTCTATACTATTATATAATATTGTAAAGTGGTCGTGTCTGTACATTGGAGATATTTAAAAAAAATACTTGGGTTATGTTATGTTAACGATAGGTACTGAACACGAAAATATTTTTTTTTAATTTCCTGGCTGTTTGTCTGTTTGTCCGCGATGGACGCAAAAACTACTGGACGGATTTTGATGCGGTTTCTTTTGTTGGAAAGGGCTTACCTACTCAGACTTAAAATCTTACGTTTGTTTGATCGCAATCGGTTGAGAAGATCCGAAGATATGAGCAAAGGTCGCGTTAACCGAGATGCAATCGGGCGGAGCCGCGGGCGGAAGGCTAGTCACACATAAACAGCACAGATTACGTACTACGACAAACAGCGCACTCTATGTAAACAGAGCAGTCCACAGATGAGAACGAAGAACGAACCACAAATTAAATATTAATTTATGCTTTATGGACTGTACGATACAAAAGTTTTATTTCGTGTTTTGGATGCGTTCAGGATATTGATAGTTACTTTGTGGACGCGTTCATAGATTTCGATTAAGTGTTCGCGCGCGACCAAATTTCGATTATGTGCCCGTGACATCGATGTCGCGATGTTTTATATAATGCAATATCGATGTTAAAACATCGATGTTTTGTCTTTTAACATCGATGATTATCGAAAATCGATGATCATCGAGCATCCCTCGACGCACTGGTCGAAAACCTTTGTTTTGAGGCATTGCGGCAGGGTATATATACTAGGTACTATACAATACTAACATAAGCTTACTCACACATACATAACACGTATTTCGAGCCATCTTTTATGATGTATCTATTTTGTTACCACTAATGCGTCTATACAGTACTTATATAGTCAGGAAGTACACGTTTAAGTTAACATAGTTTCTCGTACCACTTAACCCCTTCAGACCCGAATTAAAAATACGCGTCGGAAAAAACATTTCTGTGAATTTCCTCATTATTTAGGGGATAATTAAGATATTCTGGTATAAGAAATATATGCCCCCCTTTTATTTATTTTTTTAGTGATATGTCCATTCATGTGGACACCAGGTCTATAGTGTAGTTGGACATTCCAATTTTAATAAATGTTTATATTAATATTTATTAATAAAAACATTTAGTTTTTAGATAAAATATTAACCAGAAATCTGTTATGTTGGTTTTAACTATAAAATAAAATAAATAAGTTTTATGTACTTAGGTACTTTATTACAATATAGACATTCATCAATGACAGTAATAATTAATGCTTCTGATGGAATTCTCGAAAGCAGTTGCGATCTCCGGTAAAACACAATAGTATATCGCATTTCAAATAGTACTTACATATGTGTTTTAACCTTTGAAGTTTGGTTTCTTACACTGTGCCGCTTCCTTTTTTTATCATATTCCGGTAAATGATCAACGTTGTCGTACTGAATTTCAGACGCAGGCCTAATCTCAGTACCACTACGGTTTCTTCTTGGTGTACTGGATGGGGTATTTACTGGACTACTAGAACCAGAGGAAGGTTGTCCTCTTTTTCTGGAAATCAATGGCTGTCCCATCTTTATAAAAGCCTCAGCAACACGCTGTCTGAATTGTAACAAGTCCAGAATATCCTTTTTTGGAATGTTGCAGGTTTTACAATCCTCTTGGTATTCCAGCCAACAAACTATTGCTTAGTGCTAAGTCGATGGCGTCGAAGAACGAATATCATTTGTAAAGAAGTCCATTTTTTGGATCTGATGAAGATCCGATATGAGCTAATAAGGTGGTCTGTCTTGTCTACACCGCCCATTCCATTATTATATAAGCGAACAAGCTCAGGACGTGGAATTGTTATATTATATTCTTTAGAAACCTTTTTCCATCTTCTTACTTCATCTTTTTCATAGGCGAAAAAGATGAAGTAAGAAGATGGAAAAAGTTTTCTAATAAAATTGGAAGCAAGAACTACACCTTTATTATCCATCCACTTTATAATGACCACATCTTTGGTACCTACTATTTGTAATTTCGTCAGTATAGCCTCTTTTTTTTGTGGCCTCCTCCCTGTCTGTGATGAGCGGAGTTTTACCAAATCTATTTATTCTAATTGTGCCACCAGCATAAATTTTCCGTTCACGAAAGTCTTTCAATAAAATGTAATTTGAGAAATAATTGTCATAAAAAAGGTAATGACCGTTGTGGTGTATCCGCAAGTACCTATCTCATCGTCACTTTCCTCCTCTATTTCTGACACTGTACCATTTTCTAATTTAGCTAGTGCCTAATGTTCGCACGTCTTGATATTTGGTGAGATTTAAACCTATAAAAAAATAAGATAAATACATAATGCTATTCGAAACAATTTCATCATACATTAAGATTTGTCGACTATTGAAACCTGATGTCCAATGAAATGGACAGATCTTTAATTGCATATAACTATTTCAATATTGTATAAAATTGCGTTTATATAATATTTCATACAATCTGATTACCTACTCAACCAGCATAAAAAAAATTAGGGGAAAAATATACCAAATTTCAATAAAAAATAATACTAAACTGAACACTTACCAGTCTTGCGCTGAGCCATGGCGTTCGTCATTAGTTGAGTGGATATTATTGAAGTACTTACATAGAGACCCATTGTGTTTTGTTTCAAATAACATTCTTAGATAAGAGCTGAGTACCCGTCAATGTTTACATTAAGTTTTTGTTCACAACACTTCTTGCTACATGGATTAATAAAGTATGTCCATTCACATGGACACCGGGAACGAAGGGGTTAAACTTGATTTATAAGATCCCTATATTAATTTCAGTCGATAAACTATACAGATTTATAATCCAATCGGACAATCTATTCCGACATTTAGATATAGAGATTATGACATTTACAATGAATAGTTACCTACATAAATCTATCCGATTTGATGACAATGGAAATTGAATTCAATACACCCTGTATTTGGTTCTATTTGCTATTGCGTGATCATCATCCGCTAGCTCTGGTGTTTCCACTCGGGGTTGGGGGGTAAGGTGGCAGCTGCTTCTGTAATATAATAACTAAAGTAGGTATGTCAAACGGGGAAATGGATCTTGGGTGTTGAAATGGTCTGAAATGGAATAGATGCAGATGAAAGTATCCTTAACAGTACCAGTGATGTCATTGGGTGGTGTCTCGGGGTCACTCTTTCTTCTAGAGGTTCGGAGATCAGTAACACTAGCTTCCGTAATAGCCAAATTTGAGAGAATTTCACACAAAATTACTATCGTCGTTCTGTAGGAGGCAAGTTTTTCCCACCGGCTTCTGTTATATTTGACCCTACATCATTGCCGTGGACATAATTATTATCTTTTAAAAACAGATTTCTTCACAAAAATTCACATACGAAGCCTTAAAAGCCGACAAAACTACAAACAATAAAACCTGTTTTTTAAAATGTCCAGTACTTTTCATTATAAGGCTTCACTTCCCTAACCAGAAGAGTTCACAAACCGAGAACCGAATCCGTATAAAATCGACCTCTGTGTCGTCAGTCCCCAAACTTTCGCCATTTGTCTCAACTATAAGAAATTTTACGTCGGCAAGATCGGTATCTAATGATGAGAGGGTAAGCGGAGCTGAGATGACCGGAGATGATTTTCTCAGCTAAATGAGAAAGAGATGATTTTGTTTATTTTTTTTCCACTTAGGTGGTAAACAACACACGGCCCACCTGATGGAAAGTGGTTACCGTGGCCTATGGACGTGTGTAACACCAGCGGAGTCACACTCGTGCTGCCAAACTTGTAAGAACAAAGAGTTTCCCTCAATTTTCCGCTTTTACTACCAACCCATATATTTGATAACAGCAAAGCAACGTTTGTCGGGTAAGCTAGAACATAGTAGGTATAACTCCGGACACGTATCTTGGACCTAAATCGCAAGACAGACGAGGCTCTGGCACCCACAGATTTCTTTGTTATAATCTATAGGTACTTGGTGAATTTGAGTTCGTCCACCGCAGCAGCACCCCGTGCTATCCTCAAAAGACACCCAAGAAATGTGTACTGCTCGTATAGGGCACATTTTGATCACATTTTAGGTCCAACAGGAGTTATATAATGATAAATATTCTAGAACGTATTTATTTCGATTCTGTGGTTTGAGCATGATCGAGTAACAAACTTTTATAACTTTTATGCCTTGCATAAGTACTTAGTTTCGCTCCAATGGACGGCGACCTTTATATCGAACAAATCTATTGAGTAGAATTTTTTGGAAATAAATACAAAGAAAACTTGTAAGACTTAAGTGCTTAGGAGAATATTATTGGAACAAGTTATGAGGATTACACACAGTTTGTCTGCAAATATTGTCTTGCGTAAGTTCCAAGGTTAAGAAAGACTCACCTATTGAAAAAAAATATCGAATAACATTCTTGTTATTTTTTTGCATTGTCTCTTTGCAAATCCATACTAATATTATAAATGCGAAATAGTAACGCTTAACGTGTAAACCACTGAACCGATTTTGACTGAAATCTCTGTTCTGGTTTTCAAAAGTGAAAACTACAAAAACGGGGCTAAAATAAGAAATATTGCAAACCGCAGCCAAATGCGATGTGAAAATGCGTGCTCGAGTGCAATAGGCTCGCCCTCTATTACGTGGGAGCGAAAATCATAGTTAACGAAATGCGGGTGTTAATACACCTCTGCCTACCCGTACAGGGATTTACAGGCGTGAATATATTATGTATATGTAATTAGTACTTAGTGGTCACCTCGTCAGGTGTCACAGTTTATCTGAATCTGGGTGTGTTTAGAGTCTATTAATTATTGTAATGTTTATGAAGTCTATCACAGGGGTAATTACAATTACCCAACAGAGGTCCTTTATCAAGGGCCCAGGCGTGCCATGGTACCGCCCCTATACGGTCCGAAACTGAGTAGTGTAAATCTTTCGTAAATATGACTTATCACTCACGAATGTTAGTACCTATACTAATGCCGGGTATACACTAACTGAACGAAGACAAGCAATGAGTCTGGAACACAATAGAATGTGGGTACGGAATATGAAAACGTGAGGGTTATTCCCGTTTCCCCCTTTAACCGATTCCCCCCAAATAGGTAGCCTTTTTTGCCATCGTATGGCTGATACAGCAGCGTGTAAAATACAAATAAATAAGCATCGATTATAATTTATAATTTTTATTATTTAAGGACGTAAAGATGACATCTGTGAATAATTGCTTTTTTTTAGAAGTAGCCGTTTTAAGAAGTTTAGTGGTAACTAAACAAATTTTACACTTTTGGTTAAGCCCATACTTCGAATGAATTTTAGCTGCGAGTGCTGCGACGCGACGCACGACGGATTAAATATACTAGATAATTTTTTGCCAGTTTCTTGTTTAGTATACACTATACACCTATTCACAATCTCACAATCTCACAATAGGATACAAAACATTCGCGCCAAGTGTATGACGTGTATTATAGCTCCATACATTTTCATCGCAGATTTCCTCGGAAATAATCGCTCGGTTAAATAACAACAGTGTGGGCTCGGCCTTATATCTTACAGTTTATATCCTGCGCAATACATACCTTGTGGTTCGAAATACAAGTCTCACTATAATTTCTGCTCAATTAAAATAGTTGAACAACACACCTCTTTAGCAATACGATACAATAATAGTGACTCCATGCCAACGGATGCATATATGTGGGTCCTATTCGGAGAACGATAGCAACGCGAGATGGTGACGATATTGTTCGGTTGTTTAGTTAGTCTGTAGGTGTTATCTTGAAATATAACGACGGTAGCTTAGTGGTTAAGGAGTTGCGGGTAAGAGGTCCCGGGGTCGAATCCTGGCCATTACATTACCAACGTGAACCACTCCTAATACTAGGAATTTAGCTTAGCTGGAGGGGTTAGAGTGAATATTACTTACATATTTCGATTACTAATACATATATACAATCACGCCTTTATCCCCGGGGGGTAGGCATAGGTGAATTGACACCTACATTTCACCAATCATTGTATCAGGTCCCACGTAATAGGGGGTGAGCCTATTGCAGTTTTTTCAGGCACAACTTAATTACTTTTATAATAAAAAAAAATAAAAAAAAATTTAAATAAAAAAAAATATTTTTATAAAAAAAAATATAAAAAAAATGTGTGACTTGTGAAAGCTCTTCAAATCGATTAAGAAGAAAAGATAATCGACCTCGGGCGGGACTCGAACCCGCCCAATGGTCAATTCTCGAAATAGTTTAAAAATTATTGTAACATCATTCATTGGTTCCGATATCTTGTACGAGTACCTATCGATAGATGGCTCCCACTGTCGCCCCAAGACGGATGTATAGAGGAATTTGGATCGGGTTCGTGCATTCCCCCTGTAAGGAAAGATCGCGGTTTCGACTCCCGCCCGAAGTCGATTCTCTTTTCTCTTTCTTAATCGATTCGTGAGAGCTCCTTGAAAGACACGCGAGTTGAAAGACTTTGATCGCGAACTGATAAAGGGCAATGGAACAAAGTGATGACTCTAGATGTGATTGGCATGTGTGACGTCACCCGTTGCTCCCACGCATCACTTTCTACACTGTGTGGGTAAAATCTTCAATAGATTGATAGTACGCTTGAATCCTTATGATGGCACTTCAAAAGGCTATTTATATTCGCCTTTGCGAAATATAGATCGAAATATTTGTCTTACACGCAAACATGTGAATACAGGCAAATATCTACAATTTATCCACACATCGCAGCCAAATAACAAACCAATAAGCGTACGGTAAGCGTATGCGGTATTGGCCATATTTGTCAAATAGGCCACAAGTGGCATTTATTTGCCAAATATTTCAATTATACGCATATAGAAATACTTAGCTATGTTAAGTGCGACGATTACAATTGATATTTTTCTCAATTAGATTAGAGGTTGTCACAGTAACATAAGCTTTTTTTGTAATATCCATACTAATATTATAAATGCGAAAGTAACTCTGTCTGTTTGTCTGTATGTTGGTCTGTCTTTTCTCTGTTACGCTTGCACACCTAAACCATTGAACCGATTTTGGTGAAATCTGGTACAAAGATAGACGAGACCTTAAAAAAGGACATAGGTTATGTTTGGGCGCGATAACCGACATTCACGTAAGCGGAGTCGCGGGCGAACAGCTAGATAATATATAATTAGTAGTATTTATTCAAAAGTAGTGCTTCTATTTAAGGAAGTCATAATCAAAGCTTATCTAAACCGACAAAAGCTGCAAGATAATTGCAAATACCTATGTGTCTAGTGTAGGTATAGGTACATCTTAAACGTTTTAATACTAGCACACAAATTTATAGTATAAAACCCACCATATTTTATTGTAGAGAATGGAGGACAGCTAAACGAGATACGCAGATTATAAAATTGATTTTTATGCAAAATATTGAGCAACTAAATTCTCACTAGGAGCGTTTTCTATTGTATATAGACTTTATTAAGTCAAATTAAATCGAATTCATTTATTTGCAAGAATATGGTACATAGTTTCTTATTCCTGATTCATGCATGCAAATATTTGCACTGAGCGGGGATCGAACCCGCGCCTCCTGTGTAGCGGCCGCGTTCACCACCGCGACGCCACAGAGGCTGTGGCCGCTTTGGTCATTAATAATAATAAATATCCTTTTGTGTTATGTATTTCAATAATTTATGTGTGTACAATAAAACATTTGTGTAGATTTCCGACAATACCTATTAAGGCTCACTTAGACGGGGTGACTTTCTCGTAAGATTCGGTCCGAAAACTCGTACGCGAGGCGACCGATCCGTAGTCACACCAAATTGCCACACTAGTGTCTATGGTGTACGCGACTATAATGAGCAGTTTTCCAGTAGGTATTTATAGCGTTCCTAAAGACAAGATAGATGGCGCAGCCGGCATTTTTGGTAAGTAGAGTGTGGTCTCACATCTAGTGTTCCCTAATTTATGGAAAAAATGTTCTTCGGTTTTGTAATGATTTACTTTACATAAATGTTTTGACATTTTTTTTTTGATAAAATTATTTTAAATATAATATTATTTTATATAACAGACAGTGACGCGAAAATAATTAAGCGTTTTATCATATTTTATCTATTGTAATATGGGTAAATGAAATTAAACTTTGGCAACATCACACAAATAAACCACAGAGTACATTAAAATTACCAAAAGCTATGCTAGCGCCATCTCTTGATGATTTAAAAACCAACTGATTACTATACCTACTGGAAAACTGCTCATTACTAGGAAAATTCTGTTCAGTCCGACTCGGACACTACTAATATTCAATTACGTACGAGGCAATTCTCGCCCGGCGCAGACCGCGTTGACGAGCGAGCGGCTATTGACCCCAATTCTGACGTTACCATCTCTAAACTAAATTTCTCTAAAATTTTCTTATTTTAGATAAGCGATTGACATTTCTAACCGTATTCTGTTGTTATGTCAAACTAAATTTAGTGTTTGCTAAGCACAAGACAGCACTAAATTTGAATATGACGTCGCTAAAACGAGTGTTACAACTGTTAAAAAATTAAGAATGAACGATAAAGATTTTTATAAAATCTGTGAAAACTTATCTTAATAAGTCTTTAGAATGCCGACAAATGATAATTAGTGCATATTATTGATCAAATAGTAAACAAACTGTGATATTTCTCAGTCTTAACCAAGCAAATACAGTTTTTCTCGGTCCACGTACCTGGCAAGTTCGCGGGGTCCGCTAGTTATTTATAAAATCCAAATCAATCGACGATTTATAGAGCTTTATAAAGGCTTTAAGCGAATATAGAACGACAATTGGCATTATTTTAGATGATGTCTAATTTTAATTTGACATTTCTTATTTTAGTGCATATACGTACAACAGAATACCGTTTAACCAAAAATGACAGTTGAGTACTTTCTCTAATTTTAGTTGTGTCAAGCTAATTTTAAGTTAGTTGTGTGTTCTCAGAATACGAAATAACATTTTGACAGGACTAAACTGACATTTAGAGATTTTTAGCTTATTTTAGTTAGCTTGTGACAAGACAGAATTGGGGTCATTGTTTCTGCGAATTTTAGACGAAGCAACTTTTTCTGTCCTTCCCATAATCGTATGGCGAGAAAGTCTCCCCGTCTAAATGACGCCTTAGGTATGCTTAGACAAAGTAAACTGGAAATATGACCAAGTTTATTTTTAAATTATTTCGTGGTAAGACATCGAATACTCGCTCTTGTAGGGTTCTCCCGTTTGGGAAGGGGGTCTTGAAGGGGGTCAGCTAATGTGTGTTCAACAATTACGTGTGTCGTGGGCGATAGGCTCGGTTTGTTGGCCTTAGTGAATGGTAGGATATTGTTACAATAGCTATGATAATAAGTACCTACTCCTAAGAACTGAGTTATTTTGTCTATTTTTGGTATCTTATTTTGTTTTAATTTTGTATTATATTTATGTTTTTTATACCACCTAAGAGTATGTATGATATGGTCCACACTGAAGGGCAAATCACCCGTCCAGTCAAGGTAGATAAGCAGACAGCTCTCCTGATGGAAAGTGATTTCCATGGGGTGTGCAACACTAGGGGCGTCATACTCGTGCTGCCGACCCTTTCGGAATCTTCTAGTTTTTTTTACTACTAAGGTCGCAGACAAGCACACGACCCTCCTGATGGTAAGAGATTACCGTGGCCTATGGGCGAGTGCAACACCCTGGGAGTCGGGGAGTCATACTCCTGCTGCCGACCCTGTAAGCACAGAGAGATTCTGTGCCGTCAGCGCAAAAGATAAGTAGGACAAAGCCTTTGGTTTTCCCACTGACAGCACAAAATCTCTCCAGTGAGCTCTGGCTACCCTACTCACCGTCGGAAACACAACACGAGGGTATTAAGCCGCGATCTTCTGTAGGGCGGAGGTACTTCATGGTACCTACTTCCCCAGTCGGACTGCTCGATTGGGACGAATATACCGTCGTATCCTACCTCCTCTTAAAAGTAGTGCCTTTTGTGAAGAATGTCATATTGTAATATACTATAATAATTACTATGGGGAAAGAACAAGGAACTATATTGTGCCAAGGGTTTATAACAAGTACATAATGTTGAGAAATGACTTAAGGTGATTACATACGCGAATGACTTTGACCATACAAATGCTCAAGGTCATTCGCTCGTTTTTCAGCCGTAAAAATTAGTAAAACTAATTTTAATAGATAATTTTATAGGGGACGATTACAAACTAAGAAGGTCACGTCATGCTAATACACTCATTTAACATATATCTGAAATTTTAGATTATTTGGATACATAATAATATTATTGTAGAAAATATTTGGTTTCATAAGAAAGAGTAGAGTGATGTTCAGAGCCTCTTTTCAACTATTTCCTCGTTTTTTATTGAATTTATGAAAAGGTGAAGTTACTCTGTATATCCTGTAGTATGCAGGGATGTAAATTTTAGGTCTTAAGGTTTTATAGTTAAAAAGAAAAACGGTTTCGAAAATACCGATTTTTCGATGCTAATCTGATTCGGGGCCTTAAAGATAAAAAACAAAGCTGCATTCAAAAGGAAATTAAAAAATATATTCATAACTTGATTAATTTTATATGCTGATATATATGTATATGTACCTACTATTATTTTTTGAGTTGCATTACCGATTAATATTATTATGTGGCCTGTGCTGACTATTATTTTGTATACTGCAAATAATAAATCAGCATAGGTATCCATACAGTGCATTCATGACTATCAGGCAGATAGTCATGTTAATGATGATTATTCATAAATAATAAATGTTTAATGTATTATATAATAAATATAAATAAATTGGGTGAATGGGTAGATATAATGTAGATATAATATAATAACTGTATGAGCGAACGCCTACAAACTGCTCTAGCAGTTTGGCGAAGAATTTTTTTGTAAATCCCTACTAATATTATAAATTAAATGCGAAAGTAACTCTGTCTGTCTGTCTGTCTGTCTCACTTTTACGACTAAACCTCTGAACCGATTTTGATGAAATTTGGTATAGAGGTAGGTTAGACCTTGAGAAAGGACATAGGGTATGTTTGGTCGCGATAACCGACATCCACGCGGGCGGAGCCGCAGGCAAAAGCTAGTACTATAATAATAATCGCTTAGAAAAACCTCAGTAGGGAGTTTATTCTATTGCTTTAGCGTACGTAGGATGCTGTGTTATAAATATTCTGTCTCCTGCAACTTTTTTCAGGTTATCGGTAGAATTTTAAGATCTGTAAATGTTCACTTAATTTTCTCGCTAACTGTACACACCAAATTAGACAAAGAACTCCAAGAATGTACTAAGAATTTATAAAAACACGAGGCACTTCCTCAGACATTCCAGCCAGTCACCTATCTCGCTAGTGCGAATACTTTCGTTAACTTATGCTAAGTGTTAATAACTTTATGAACATTACTTGCTCGAATGCGAGAGGCGTGTAGCGTGTGTATTAATTATTTTATGACCGATAATATTGTACAAGGGTTTTTGTAATTACAATATTGGCAAGCATCTTCTTCATCCTGAAGTTTATTCCCAGTCGCATCCGAAGCCTTCAGCTCGGAGTCTGGGGTCCGCATTACCAGTCCCAACTACGGATCTGGCTGGACCTCGATATTTTCTGTGAAGCGATTGCCATCTGACCTCCACAATCCTATGAAAACATTAGGCGATATCGAAGCTTTGCAGCTAGACCGTTGTTGTTGGACTTTTTAGGGCTCCAAATACCCGTAACGACTACCATAGATGTTCTTATGGCAACCGGGACCGACGGCTTAACGTGCTCTCCGAGGTACGACCAGACCAATGCAAATACTCATATTTTATGCACACAAATATTTGCACCGAGCGGGGACCGAACCCGCGCCTCTTGCGCAGCGGCCGAAGGCTGATCCCTATCCGACAGCAAACATACTGCCCATAATTAAGTGCCCGCTTGACGGCAATAGGCTCGCCTTCACATGGGACCGAAAATCGTAGTTGGTGAAATGTGTGTGATAATACATCTCAGCCTACCCCTTCGGGTATGTATTTGCAGACGTGAGTATATGTATGTATGATGTTCTCCTAAAGAAGTCCGGAACATTGCGTCCGGAAACGGTGCGCACTGTGCGGTAGAAAGGAACTTCATCCCACGCACACTCAAGCTGTGGAATGAACTCCCTGCGGTGGTTTTTCCAAGCGACTACAATATCGGGTTCTTCAAGAAGGGCATTGGAGGGTTTCTTCAGGGTCGGCAGCGCGAGTGTGACGCCCCTGGTGTTGCATATGCTCATAGGCCACGGTAACCACTTTCCATCAGGTGGACCGTGGGTTTGTCTGCCGCCTAAGTGGTATAACAAAAAAGAAGACTACGAGACCACCGCATTGAATTGACGGTGATATTTATATTTTGTCAGTTTACATTCTCAAGTGCCTCATAAACTCATAAATCATTAATTTCTTTCATTAACTCGATTCAAAGACAAACAGTCGGGCTTGACAAACTCGACCCAATTGTTATCAGTTGTTGACTGACGTTGTCGTATCATATTTGGACAAGCCGTGGGAATAATTGATAGTAGAGTCAACCAATTATTATGTTTATAAGTGGACAAGATTAGGTATTGTTGACATTGTAGAAAGTATAGCTTTTGTTATTTTCGGTTGAAGTTTAACCGCATGTTGAAGCTCGAGTGGTTACGATAATTAAGTATCTACTGTGAACTGGGATTACTTTGTAACAATTAGTTAACTATGGGACAGTTTAAAATTGATTGACTTGATAATAAACAATAATACAAAAACCATCCATAATTATCGTCATTTTCTTTAGAGTTGGAAATGTATTCCGTCTGTTTCTTACGTTTGCCTGCTGCATTTGAAAAAAAAAAACAAATTTTAAGTTATCCCAAAGCTACCCGGTTGTCAATTATTAGGCCTGTCCTCTTACATGGCTGTGAGGTGTGGCTGCTGCTGGAGCGACACAAGCAAGAGCTGCTTGTCACGGAGATGAAAATGCTGCGGTGGATGTGTGGCGTCACGCGTAAAGATCGCGTGACGATCTCTCACATCCGCGGCAGCTTTCATGTCCGTGACATCGCAGATAATATAAGAATATAACCCACAATACGTTTCATAAAGTCATCATCATAATCTTAGCCGGTGAGGTTGACGTGGTTTCGAAGATCTTGGTGTTTGAAGCCAAAAACATTGAAGTATAAAAGATCCAGGGGCGCCATACTGTCGAGGCAATTAGGAATGTCACGTCACGTTGTGAGTCACGTTACGCTGTGAGTCACGTCAAGTCAAAATCATGTCGTTTCGTATAATTGGTAAGAATAGTCAAAAAGAAAGAAAATGCACCTATGTTTAACAAACGCATTTATCTTGGACGAATGCGCTGATTATGGTTATCAGCAATATACAATTTTATTATGGACCTATGCATTTTGCATATTGTATCTACTCATACGTAGTATGTTTCTGTATCTGTCTGTGTACTATCTTCTTTTGTTAAACAAATATTTGTATGCAAATATTATTCATCATGACAAAATAATTGAATATGTCTACTTATTTTGGTCTGGCAGTTTCTGCATACAAATTATTTATATAAAAATTAAGTAGGTAATTTTATGTTGGTGTTTTAAGTACCTAACACAGTTATTTATTGCTGTATTTCAATGTATTAGGGTCGCCTCACACTGGCCACCAGCCACAACCACAAAACGCCGCCACCAGCATATTTCTTGTAGTTTTCATACATCTTATACGGATTTACCCGCACACGGTTGACGCCGGTGGCCGCCACACACTACAAATCGTCGCTCTACTCGTTTCTTGTGGCCCGCACCGGTCACAAAACGCCAACACAAAACACCACCACATGCCGCTTACTCGATTCCCCACCCTAAAACTTCAAAATCAGAGTCTATTATGTGTATGACACTGCGCGCATGGGTTAAAAAAGTAGCGGCTTCCGACTGCAAGTGTCAACCACCGGTTCCGAGCGGCTATCGCGCGCTTCAGCCACTTTTGTGGCTGCTTCAAATGGTGGCGTTTGTGGCTGACGCGCGTGCCCAGTGTGTGGCAACCCTAAGTAATGTTCTACAACTTTTCTCTCAATATCGTTACACTTTAGTAGACAGACAGACAGTCTAGTACAGTCTTTAGCTAGTATAAAACATTTTTTAAGACTATCTGAATTCTTCACCCCTGGCCCTTTGGTATCTAATGACCTAGAATAAACGTATCGCAACGACCTATTTCCTTTAGGTACTTGGCACCTATAACTTATGCACAAGATAAGTGGCCAATGCACTTCGTACAGTGACCGGGGCGGTCGCCACTGTGCACTCAGTCACCACAATGTGCTCTTATGGACACATTCTATATTCAAACTTATTGTTCATTGTAATTTGTTCAAAAATAGATTATGATGCTTTGACCATAATTATACTGTATATACTGTACACAAAATGCATCACAAAAAAAAATTACGTGAAAAACTTGTGGTGTGTGAATACGCTAATGTCAAAATTGTTCTTTAAACTGTCAATGTATCTATGCATGTGATGAGATGTATGTATACCTATTTTAACTTGTACTAGATCTTGCAATGGAGTAGATCTTTGTTACACCGCGTACACATATTTAATGACAAAAAATAAATTTTACTGACAAAAAATATTTTTTCCTTTTAAAACTTGTAAAATAGTAAAAAAATACAATTATAATAAAATTCTGATTTGTATTACCCACGAAAGACTATCATTTCCTTCTCCATGGTATTACATACTAGTAATTTTGATTACTGGATTTAAAATTAATTTTAAGTAGGTAATACAAATAAAAATTTATGACTTTTATTAAAGTTTGTGACTGATTATAATGTAATCATTAGACATTAAAACATCCTTGTCGATAATTTTTTGATAGTAATCTTTTCCACAAGATAAGCAATTCATTTCTAGGTAATTATAATTCTGTAAGCTTCCTGATGAAATTAGATCCATCCATAAATTAATTTAAAAGTTTAATTGATACAACTTTGCAAAAAAGTCAATGACAACATTATGACAAGCTTAAAATTCGTCCTTTTAAAATATTGAATGGATAATTCGATATAATAATATCTGTATATTTACAAAAATATCACAAAAATATTTACAAATAAGTACATATTTTTTATACTGGAGCATAAAAATATATTATCTTAATATGTGTAAAAGTACACATACACAAACGTGTATGTATTTATGACCAAAAAAAAAATTGGTGAGTTTTTTTTGTGAATTTTCAGAGGAGAGGTCCTTGTTACGAGCCAGTGATCGGGTTATTACCAATTTTTTGACGTTTTGAAGATATTTGAAGATATGAGATATTGCCATTGAAAAAAAAATAAGTGAGTTGGATCTTAATTTATTTTTCATGAAAAGTTTTAGAGATCTAGTGATCGGTAATTTAGAATATGTTACACTAAACCACTGCCCAAAAGGTCCGGTTCAACTCAACTCACATTACACGCTAGTTTACCCAAAATATTTGGAAATACTATGGAAATAAGTAATTAAGTTTTTTATATTAAGTCATAGCTTCACGGATATTGATTTTAATTACAATGTTTGTAGCTGTCACCATGAGATATGACCTCCGGCCATGGCCGGTTCTCCGGCTACGGTGAACAGAAAATTGCTACAAAAAAGTTTTTTTTTTTGAGATTTTTTTAAATAATTTATAGAGCCGGTGTTTACTCTTAAATTGGTTAAGTACACTGATCTTGTAGGTGATTATGTTTTTGGAACGTTCGTGGTTGAAATTTTTAGGTCACAATTTTTTTTAAGTATATCAAAGGATGTTATATTTGTTCTAGTGATTAGCCGCCCATTTAATATAGTTATTATCTTGTGTGTGTGTGTGGAGTGATAAAGTAAACCACAAATGTTTAAAAATGTTTTTCTGTAGTAGGTACGTAAGAGCAGTACATCCTAAGTCGCTTTAAAAAGAAGATACTTTTCCTGCTGTCCGGAATAACTAAAATTCTAATTAAAAAAAAACAAAAAACCTGACCTATTCTATTAACAAAAAGAGGTTTTTTTTTAAATTTATGAGTTTGTGACGTTGTATGGAAACTCTGGATCTGTGGAACCGATTTAAAAAAATCTGTTACTAACAGAAACCCATATTATTTGTGATTATCATAGGGATAGGCTATAATCACGCTATTGGGGAGAGTCAGCAGCAGGTACGAGATCAGAATTCGATAGCTCAGATTGCAGATAATTCTCCGCTTAAAAATGTCTGTCAGTTCAGTCAGCCTCCATTTTGGATAGAAAACTACTGAACGGACTTTGACGGAGTTCTTTTAGAAAGATGTGTTCGTTAGTCTTAATTATCTTACGTAAGTTTGATCACAATCGATTGAGTAGAATCGGAGATATGACATACAAGCGGGCGGTACAGCTGGCATAGGCTAGTTATAATAAATGCTAATATTATAAATAATAATGTAATGCTAATATTATAAATGCGAAAGTAACTCTGTCTGTCTGTCTATCTGCCTGTCTGTCTGTCTGTCTGTCTGTCTCGCTTTTACGACTAAACCGCTGAACCGATTTTGATGAAATTTGGTATAGGGGTAGATTAGACCTTGAGAAAGGACATAGGCTATGTTTGGTCGCGATAACCGACATCCACGCGGGCGGAGCCGCGGGCAAAAGCTAGTTATAATATAAAACCGAATAATATACCAAACTATATTAATAACAACAGAATATTATTCTGTTATTATCATCCATTAAAAGTTGAACGACACGAAACAATTTCTTAATTTGACAATATTGTCTTTCAACTTATTATAAAACAAAATTATCTACAAAATTATATTAATTTTAAACTGTAAAATGAAAAACAGTTTAATTTGAGCGAAAAGTAATAAACTTTCATCACCACGGTTGCCATGGCAACGTCGGAGAAAATTCATAATTAATTGTTTTTATGGAGGTGAAAATTTTTGCGACCTTTATGCTAACATTGATTGATGATATTTGTATCATACATACGTACCTACCACTGATCTCCATTGATCAATAAGATATCTATGAGACGTACACACACACACACATACAATCATGCCTGTATCCCCGGAGGGTTAGACAGAGGTGAATTAACACCCACATTTCACCAATCATTGTATTAAGTCCCACATAATAGAGGGTGAGCCTATTGCCGTATTCCAGACACTATTGTTGACTCGAGCCATGTATCTGAGGCTGAGCCTGGGCTGTTTAAATCTGTCTGATGTTAAACAGTCCTATCCCTTAGTCGCCTTGTACGACACCGCATAGGAGGAGATGGGGTGGCCCAAACTCTACTCTGCCGGGACCCACGCGGCAAGGTCATTAGTCTTCAATCTAATATAATATTTATGCTGTGGTTGTGAACGCAATTGCTACGCTGGGAGCGCGGGTTCGATTCCCGCTCAGTGCAAATTAATCAGTAAAAATTTGTATGCATGAATATGAATATTTGTATTGGTCTGGGTGTTTCTATGTATAATATGTATGTAGGCATTTACAAAAAATGTATCTAAGTAGGTATGTTTATCCGTATTGTAGAACCCATAACAAAAGCTCAAAAGCTAGCTAAGCTATGCATACTTTGGGTCTATAGCATTGTGTAGAATGTCCTACAATATAAATTTATTTTTATTTATTGTGAGTATGATTATAATGATGAAAAATATTATATTTTAATTTCTCCCACAGCTGTCAACAGGAAATATTTTGCATTTTGAACAGATAAACAACATTATGATCAAAATTATATGTGTCCAGTCACTTTTTATTGAGCCAATAAAAATCATCTTATGTACAAAATATACTATTTTCGCTTAATTGAATGAGATTGTTAGACATACACACATCTATACTATACATATATAATTGTAAAGTGGTCACGTCTGTACATTCGAGATATTAAAAAAAATACTTGGGTTATGTTGTATTAACGATACTGAACACTGTTTATACTGGAGATTGATGGCACTTGGTGGAACTTGCTACACATATTGAATAAATCACTTGTACTTTTCCACAATTATTTATGAATTATTTGTCAAGGTGAAACCGGTAAGGTTCAAATTTTTTTTTTTTAAATTCCTGTCTGTTTGTTTGCAATGTACGCAAAAACTAATGAACGGATTTTGATGCGGTTTTTTTATTCGATTAAAATCTTACGTTTGTTTGATCGCAATCGGTTTAGTAGGACCGGAGATATGAGCAAAAGTCGCGTTAACCGACATCCGCACGGGTGGAGCCGCGAGCAGAAAGCTAGTAACAAATACAGTTTTAATAGACCTAATAAATGTAAGTAGGTAGGTATCAAGCGTCCTCAGGATAATATTGACAGAAACTTTGTCACAAATCTTCTGCATCGGAACGCCAATACAATTTATTGTTTAGAAATATAAAGATAAGAAAAAAATGTAGGCTGTATAAGATCGTAAAAAATAATTGATATCCTGTTTCAATTTTGTGATGATAATTCAATAAATATAATAAAAGCTATAATAGTTAATGATAGTTATCGACAGCCTGGGACCCAGTTATTCACTTAATTAAACCAGGAGAAGAGCAAAATATAGCTAGAAAGACATAGTGAGCTCATTCTGCGTAAATAGTAACACCAACAATTCATCATGATTTGAGTACTTTGAGCTATCTTACACTTCAGACTGGATGCGGAAGGCGGAGGATCGGCAAACGTGGCGCATATTGGGAGAGGCCTATGTCCAGCAGTGGACTGCAGTAGGCTAATTGATTGACACTTCAAACTATGTGACAACTACCATCTTTAGTAACCCCGTAATGTCTGCTGAAAAGTAGCCGAAACGTTGGGGCTAAAAATAGATAATAACAAATCTATCTCGATAGAATCCTTTAAAAAGTGGAGCAGGTCCCATGCACTCACCTAATAAAAATAGTCACATCAAAAATCAGGATAGGCCCCAAAATAAGTCCTTGTGGCACTCCCAAAGCAACAGGTGATCTAGATCATAACACCAAAATGACATCATTAACTACCCAAGAAATCGATCGGATTACACGAATCTCGTTTGCGGATAAACTGGGATCAGAGATAGCACAGATTTTATAGTTTATAACAAGGAGATCGCTACAAAATGAGTCCATTGTAGGAAAAAACGAGCCCCTTATTCTTAGAGAATGTTCAACGGCAGACTATAATGGTTGATTGATACAGATATTGTATCCGATTCTATTTGAGGGCATTGGAAATAGAATAGTCATCTCGATCGCAAGACATCGCCTCCGCTTAGTATCATAGTTTTTGTGGATAACACGGGTCATAGATTAATATGGAATGTTGAACAGATGTGCCTATTTAATCATATTTGTTTAAACAATCAAAAAGTAGGTTTTTTCTAATTTTATTGTAGTGTTGGGTCAATTCTACTATAATATTATAAATGTGAAAGTTTTTTGTATAAATCACGCTCTAACGGCTAAAAGAAAATGACTGAAATTTGGTACAGGGATAGAGTACAGTTGAGAATAACACATTAAGCTATCCCAGGATTTTTCCCAGGAGTAGGTTTCTATGACTTGCAGGAGCGTAATTAAAATTTCACCCTGGCAAAGCCACTAGCTAAAGTAGCTGTAAGTGTATAATTTTTTTTTAATGTATGATTTCAAAAACTTACCAAATTATAATTGATTTAGAAATTATAATTTGATAAGTTTTGAAATCAAAATCAAATTAAAACGAAATTGAAGTTTAAAAATCTCACAAAAGCGTAAGTTTTCACTTTTCACAGATCATACTGAAAGCATATATTACTTTTTTTCTAATCGAATTGAAATTACGTGTTTGGAGAACTCTTGCCTAGAACTAGCCTATACTGCCTATACCAAAGACTTGTCCATCAATCAAAAGATGAATTTGACTTATTACACCCTTCGTTTAGTATCTACTTGTATTATATGTCCAAGTATACCTAATACTCATAATTGTTCGGGTACGGCTAAGTAAAATAATTACACACATACATACTCACACTTTTTCTTTTCAAAGCCCATGGGCCTCCTCTACCATCATTAAAACTTTTCTACAAGGCCACCGTTTTTGGATGCTTCTGACTGGCCCTTATTACATTTTATGTGTTTGACCTGTTTGTAAGTAGGACACGTGTATGTTCGGTCTTATTTTTCCTTGAAACTAATAAATGTCTAGACCGATTTTAATCCATACTAATATTATAAATGCGAAAGTTAAGTGGGGCGTGAAAAAGCAACTGATGAGACCGTCAATCTGAGTGCTACCATTGTAACATTGTACATGGGGATCCTCTTTTCCGAGACTTTGCCTTCAGGCTTACCATCAGGCGAGGCGAAGTCAAATTCAAAGTCAAGTCCTATATAAAAAAAGTAACTCTGCCTGTCTTTTACACTTTCACGCCTATACCACTGAACCGATTTTGACGAAATTTGGTATAGGGAGAAAGAAGATAGGCTATATCTGGTCGCCATAAACGTCATCCACGCAGGCAGAGACGCGGGCAAAAGCTAGTTATCGATAAATTGTTAGACTATTGGTTCCGCGACCGTCACTAGATATTTTAAAATTAATAAAAAAAGAATTTGGTAAATTCTTTTTACACCAAATACCTATACATCTTCAGAAAGTACTGCAGTCGGGTTTTAGTTTTTCTAGTATTAGGTGCCTATACATTTGTTAACTGTATGTAAATAAGTATCGTCGGTGCGCCTGCCAAAGTCGTTATGTGCATTTTTCCGAAAAAAATTTTATTCACCAGACGGCTTTAAAAAAAAATTGCGCATCGACTGAAAAAACAACCAAGTGTTAATTCCTTCTAGAAATAGATTTGACAAAATATACATGTGAACTTCTGACACTGCAAAATTGGTTATGTGTCCACATCAAAAGTTTTTCATCCTCATATTGCACATGTCAGAATTGGTTTGCACATAGATAATTTGACAGCTTGTTTTTCGTCGGTATGTTGGTTGTAAAATTGGTGTTCTACCTTTGTAACAACGTAAATAATCTAAGAATAGTTAATAACACGAGACAGGTGACTAAATTTTGTAGAATAATATTGCTGTTTTCTCAGTTTTGGGGTTAGGCTATGGACAAGGATGGCGAGTCACTGGCAAATTAGTCTTGACATCGCCAAAGCTTTCGATAGAATCTGGCGCCTTCCTTCCCGTTTACCAGTCTCTGGCCACCCAGTCGCACAGTCCTCCCAAACTGTGTGACTGAGTGGCTCACTTCCTGCAGGGGTGCCGTATTTGCGCCTTTAGTGATGGACGAACTTTGGAGTTCTTGCAGGTAAATGCTGGCATGCCGCAGGGGTCCGTCTTATCACCCATTCTTTCTTCTGCATATAAATGTATGCTGTCCACCGACAGCATTCATTGCTATGCAGACGATAGCACCTTACACGGGAGTTATCATGGACATCCTGCGGCCGAGCAGTCTGATATTGTGGAACAAAGGCAGCTTCTTGTCACTGAGCTCGACCGGATCCTGAACCACATTTCCTAATGGGGCTCTGAGAACTTTGTCGAGTTCAGTGCCAAGAAGACCTGGGGAAGGGAAGGAAAGAAGATATCTTTGCACTGAACTTCATCTTCTTTCCTTCCCCTTTCCACTCTTCAGAGCACGCCACTGCCACTGCACGACAATCTCAGTATCCTCGGTTTGGATGTTCGCTGCAAACTGAACAACAAAAATTACACTTAGAATATCATCAAAACAGCCTCGCGTAAGGTTGAAGTCCTTAACAAAGTGAGACGTTTTTACACATCGGAGCAGCGGTGTCTTCTGTACAAGACACAAATTCACTTCTTCGTGGAATACTGCTGGTATCTCTGGGATGGCTTTAGTACACAGCCCTCCTTTTAGAAAGTAGTTACCGTGGCCTTTGGACCAGGGGCGTCATACTCGTGCTGCTGACCCTGTAGAAACCTAATAAAGACCTTCTTGAAGAACCCCATACATATTGTAGTCGCGTGGAAAAATCACAACAGGGAGATCATTCCACAGTTCCTTTCATACCATACAGTGCGCACCGTTTCCGGTCGTAATGTGTGAGAATAAATTCACTGTCTATGGCGAGCGGTGCGGTGATAGAAAGTAACGACATTCTAGGCATTATGTCTAACAATTCTTCTGAACGCAAACCATCGTACAGGCGGTATAACACCCACAGCAAGGAAGTCCCTTCTGTGGTTGAGAGGGACTACAACCTCGCCTGTGAGTACGGGATCGTCGATGATCCTCAGCACCCGTCTTTGCGCCAAGTTGAAGGGGTCTAGGCAAAAACGTGACAGCAGTACTCGATGTGGGGCCGAACGGGCGCGTTATAAAGAAGGAGGCTTTGCCCCGCAGTGATGTCCTGCCTCGTCCTGTTGAGCACTTCTGGTTTATTTGATACCAGCTTGACTTAGTCTTCCAAGTGACTACGGCGCTGATCGTCGCTGAAGATACCGACACCGAGGATCCCTCTAATCGAAGAGATGGTAAACGGTGTGTCTAGAAAATTGCGGCGCTACAATAAATGAGGTTTTCTTAGCGGTGAATGCACATAATACTTGTGTCTCAGCTGAGTTGAATTGGCCTAAGGTTAGTCGTCCCCAATCGGATACTCTAGTAAGAGTAGTCTCGATTTCAGACACAAGTTCGTGACTTACCTCCATCGCAGATTGAGGGATATTTGCCTGTGTAATATGTGTCCCCGATACTGTCCTCCTCGTATATATGTATACATATTCGCGCTCACGAAGATGTGGGGCAAGGTGTATTAACACACACATTTCACCACACAAACTTCTATGGTCACGTGACGAAGTAAAAGATCGACAACTGACCTAGCAGCAGTACTCCAATACCAAAGATTCACCAAAGGATTGTGGAGGTCAGATGGCACTTTAGGGAAAATGTCGTAGCTTAGCCGCGTCGCGATTAGACTGGATAAGCGTATCCCGGACTCCGAGATGAAGGGCTCGGATGCGACTAAAGTGTATAACTAATTGGCACCATAATGTGCACCTTGGAACTCGGGGATTGCTCTTCTTTTCTGATTATCATATTATTGGCTATTCTGGGAACGATCAGCGATTAGTTCCCAACTAAACCCAACCGAGAGCATAGTCAGCACCAGAGCCTCCTCCGTTGTTTAACATGATGTGCACCGACACCGACTAGCAACTGAGGTTGGCTTTGGTCTCAAAGGTGTTGGTAGGACGCTGTACACAAAACAGTTCTACTACTTTTATTTTTTGTTACTTGTATGCCTTAGTAAAGTTTATAGTAGGTATTTATTTACTTCGTATGTTATTTATATCAAATGTACCTTGTCACCAGTCAGTATTTATCCCCTAAATAAATCCTATTGAGTTCCATAACAAATCTGATATGTGTACATTTTTCACTTGTAAGAAATGGCACTAGGAAGACAATTCTGATATGTGTATCAAAATGGGTTTTTTTTTAAATTGTGGATGGACAGTACCGTTTATAATTTTCACTTATATCTCAGTTCATTCAAAATATTTTTTGGCATCATACTGCATTTTTAGTTTTTTGATACGCTCATCAATTATTTAATAAAACAGTTTATTGTCTCTCCTGAAAACTTGATCAAAAACACATAGAGGTTTTGGCAAGCGCAACGACGGTATGTTCTTCGAGGTTGACCCTGACCCTGCCTACCTGTATTTGCCTTGTTTATTTTATTTATCTTTCGTTCATTACTCATTCGTTCTACACACATACACAATTATTAATTATTAAAATAGTTATTCAATAACAATTATTGTGTGTGTAGATGTAAACACCATTTAAATTCAAATGTCAGAGGTTATAAGTACCTTCTTATATATTGTATATTTAGCTATTAAAGAGAAATATAGCAATAATACCTGTTGTTTACGATTCCGCCCACGTAAAATACTGACTACTTTCCCACGAATCACAGCAAAATATTCCCAGAATGAAAAAAGATATGCCATTTCATAACGTAATTTACCTCTGTAGGTACCAAATTTCTTTCAGATCCATATGGCAAGTCTGATGTTAAGAACATAATACACACATACAACCAAACTTTCGCACTCATATATTAAAATAATTTCTTAAACACGGACATATTAATCATAGCAAGAAACTTGTATCGAAGAAATGTAATTTTAAAAATGTTTCGCTAAACAAGTTTCTTCGCAGGTTCACACCGGATGCAATTTGTGAAGGACCGGATGTGACAATAAAAGTACATAGGAACGGATGTGTGCCTCTTAAAACTCCTTTGAAGGTTTGAGGTCTTTTCTTTCATACCTCATCCTCATCATCAGCCTTTACCAACTCCAACTCAATTGGGGTCGGCTTTCTAGAATGTGTTACGACTGAACTTTGATATTTTCTATGAAGCGACTGCCATCGGACCTCCACAACCAATTGGCGATATCAAAGTTCTGTAGTTAGACTAGTCGGACTTTTTAGGCCTCCAATTACCCGTGACGACTGCCATAGATGTTCGTATGGCAACTGGGACCGACGGCTTAACACGCTCTCCGAGGCACACAACCCTATACTAATAGCATATTATTAATTATTTGCATGCATGCATAGTTACATGCCAAAAATGCATACAAATATTTGCACTGAGCGGGAATCAAACTCGTGCCCCCTGCGTAGCAGTCGCGTTCACTACCACCAAGCCACAGAGGTTGTTTGCTTTGATACCTTAATGGGGCAATTTCTTATAAAATTGTGTAAGGAAATTCAGCAGTATCCTTGTTACGTGGGAGGGAAGGAAAAGTTACCTGCTGAATCAATAACTAATAATAAATTAACTCATCGTCAATATTATTAAGTGAGTAGGTTGTACTCCCAGTTTGGGCCAGCTTATTTGAAAAGAAATGCATGGGTGTACTATGTCAACTAAATTATTAGAAACTTCCTACGCTCTAAAATTGTAATAAATAATTTAGTTTAAAAATCTTTGTAAACTAGCAGCCCAGGGATATCACTCGAAAATAAAATAAATAATCCGATACCATGATAAAAAGTAAAAAATCCTATAAAATGATAATCCATCCAAGCCATCAATCGACGCGGAAAATAAATAAAAGCCATATTTGACTTTGGTCAAGGTATTATGCCATCATTTGAGCTCCATCAGAACTAATTGAGATTTTGTAGTGTACAAAAACCAACTTAAAAATGTTCATAAATTATTTTTGTAAAATAATAATAAATTTATTCTCATACTGAAATTTAGAAAAAAAAAAAACATTGCGTATGAAAGAGTCATGCATGACACACCTTCATATTCAATTTTACTTTCATAATTATGAGTTTTGTACCTACTTATTGTTAGGCACAAAACTTGATTCCCTTCATCATATCTATTGAAACCATAATCTATGACAAATCGACCAACATTTTTTGTGTCATCGAATAGTATTCAGTGTATTTTTTTGCTGACGTCATTAGGTATTGTGGCAGCCTTAATTATTGTACAATCGTGATTTATATCATGCGATTCTTACATTGTTAGTATCATTTTAAGTATTTTAATCTGAACCACGATTTTATAATTTTATGAACGTTTTTGCTACATGCATGGACTTATAAAAAATCTGTCGGTATCTTGCTAAATAAAAAGTGAAGTATCATAGTGCGTATATTCGCGTGTGCGCATGACCCATCATCATCATCTTCATAGTGATTTCATTTTTCATGATAGTGATTCCATGTATGGATCAGAGAGCTGGCCCATAAAGGTGACGGATGAAAGACGGTTGCATGTAGCCGAGATGCGATTGTTGAGATGGATGTGTGGTGTGACAAGAATGGATAAGATTAGGAATGAATATATTAGAGGAAGTTTGAAAGTAGCATCGATCACAGAGAAGCTACGAGGAAATCGTTTGTCCTGGTTCGGACATGTACCTAATGCGTAGGGATGAAAGTAAAGTTGTAAGGAAGGCTATGGATGTGGATGGCTACAATGGGAGTAGAAGACCTAAAAGGAGGTGGACGGACTGTGTGAAAGATGCTATGGTTCAGAAGGGAGTGAATGTTGAGATGACTGCAACTACAAATGGAAAAAGCATACATGTTGCGCCGATCCCAAATAAACTTGGGATAAAGGCAGGAGGATGATTATGATCTTCATAGTGATTTTCCCAGTTGCATCCAAAATTTGCAATTTGGAGCCTTTAATTTGATTGGCACTGACAGCCTAGTCAGTGGTGTGGTGGTAGTGAACGCGACCGCTACGCAGGAGGTGCGGGTTCGATTCCCGCTCAGTGCAAATATTTGTATGCATGAATGAATATGGGTATTTCCATTGGTCTGGTCGTACCTCAGAGAGCACGTTAAGTCGTCTGTCCCAGTTGCTATACGAACATCTACGGCAGTCGTTACGGGTAGCTGGAGCCCTTAAAAGTTCAACAATTAGTCTAACTGCAATGCCTCGATATAGCTTAAAAGTTGTGGAGATCAGATGGCAGTCGCTTCACAGAAAATATCGATGTTAACTGCAATGCTTCGATATCGACCGAATCGAATCGACTAAAGCGAGCTCCGTCTATGGGTTGTAGGTTGCCGAACTCGCACCCCAGCCACAAAACTGGATAGGTACTACTGGAAAATTGTTATGAAAATGATGTTAAGTTGAGATGACTTGAGCGAGATTCCGTTCATCTTTTCTACATCCATCCTAATCATCACTACATATTATAAAACAAAGTCGCTGTCGCTGTCTGTCCGTCCCTATGTACCTATGCTTAAATCTTCAAAACTACGCAACGGATTTTGAAGCGGTTCTTTTTAATAGATAGAGTGATTCAAGAGAAAGGTTTATATGTATAATACATGCACACTATTGTAGAGAAACACTGAACTGAACTGAACAAATAACTTTAGAGGTTTCTAATGTGATGTCGTAAATAAACTAAATAATAAATGGATGGTGCAGCGGGAACGGGATCAGAAACTAACATGGAAATTCAAATAGAAGGTACCTACAGCGGGATCTGAATACCACGCGGGCGGAAAATATGGCGGTACGAAGTTCGCCGGGTCAGCTAGTAATATTATAAACGCGAAAGTTTATAAGTATTTGAGGCTGTATGTATGTGAGGATGTTTGTTACTCTTTCACGTAAAAACTACTGAACGGATTTTAATAAAACTTAACAGTAATATAGCTTATACATCTGAATGACACATAGGCTATAATATATGTATATCAGCGATGAACGGGATCAGAATTCCACGCGGGCGGAGCCGCGGGCAACAGCTAGTGGCTTCATAGTATTAACTACATTGAAGGTCATAATCTAGTCAAGTTTAAACACTATTAAGTGCCCCATATGAGATGGTTCTAACACTTTTTTTAGAGGAAAAATATGTATATGTGAGCTGGCGTTAGTCGTTTTTTACTGTCTAGACATGTTGGGCGGAGTTATTTGATGAATGAATGCTGTATATTAGCAATATGTCTTGTAGGTGTAATTATACACTACTCTAAGTACTGTGTGTTGTGTATATCCCCTTTTTAACTATGACAGTAGGTATAGGGAGAACTGTCTTAGGAACCATTACTTGGCTGTTTTGATTAAGAATGGATAAAGTGAATCGGACTTGAAGCTGCGACCCGCTTAAGCAATGCACTTTTTCTTTTCTTAATCGATTTGAAGTGTTAGCAGACTACTTTCAAATTTCATTAATTAAAATACAGCTCCTTTTTGCAAAAATAAAAAAATCTTGTTGAATTTTGACACGGATAAGAAGCCACTTAAACAATATTATCACATTTAAGTCTATTTAACGATACCTACGCTCTGCAGTTGTCGTATGCTATCCAAAAGGACAAAAGGACAGACACAGGACAAAAGTCCTGTGTCTGTCCTTTTGTGACGTATCTAACCGTCGAGTCGAGGTATATCATTCAAAATAATTTATAAAATAAAGTAATACAATATTTCAAGTCCATTTGCTTTTATTTATCCATTTTACAACATCAGTCTTATTCAAACTCAAACGTTTACCGTGGTTACGCTATATTGTTCTCTATCACTCTAGTTATAAGTGTGATATTTGCTTGAAAGTATACAGGCTCTATTCTAAGCTTCAGTTACATGCTTCTAGTATCTTCCTATGACCTAGATTCTTAGATAAAAGTGGTCCAGTATTTGTCTTGAGACTGAGGCGAGCAAGGGTTTATTTTGTGTATGCAGTTTGTGCAGCTCTTTGTAACATAGTTTAAAATTATATTATTTTATAGTCAACAAACTGTTTAAGGTTACTTGATTTTGGAGCAATTTATTACAGAAATTAAGAGTACAGAATTTAAGAGAATGTCTATAATGAGTATAATGACAAACCCATAATAGAATAGAAGTGAAAATGGTCTGACGTGACGCGTGACAGGGACGATAACGCGAGTTCCATATTTTTCGTTCAACCAAAATTTTCTGCCAAAACTGAAAAATAATTTTCAGGAAATTTATAGACGGGGTTTACGATTATAACCACAACTCACATTCACATCTATAAGTCTCGCACTTATTCAGTTACAGGTTCTATACAAGAACCTATAAAATATTATATTCCTATTTTGCGCAGTCGTGTAAAAATTAGGTGCATTCGGGAGCCATGCCGTAAATTATTCGTGAAAACATCGTGAATCCGTGATAATCGCTTTTGCGCAGTTTTTTAATTTCCTTTTCGACGCCGTCGTAGTTATCGCATCGCATTCACTCTGATAATGGACTTTTTGGGCTTACCTATTGTCATATAGATATACTCACGCCTTTTTTACCTCTAGGATAGGTAGAGGTAACAGTCCGCCATTTGCTTTATGAACTAGTTCAATCAATTTTTTTTAAGCTATTGCATAGCTTCTATCGCGGGCCTTGAGCGTGAAGACCGAATCCAGAAATTCCGTAACGAAAAAAACCTAACACCCCGAAGCTCGCACGAATCGAGCCGAGCTGCTCCGAAGTAGCTCCGCTTAACGTAAGTAATTATAATTGCATAAGTTGATAAAAAATGCTATGATAGCTTTACCGCGGCAGTCCCCGAGTGCCACACGTCTTTTTTTTTATTATGCTCTTTATTGTACACCATTAAAATACACAATTATTATAATCTACAACTATGGAACTAGTATAATGGGCGGCCTTATCGCTATAAGCGATTTCTGCCAGGGGTAGGGGTAGGTGGAGGTGTATATGAAAAAGTGCCCGCTAGACGGCAATAGGCTCGCCCCCTATTACTTGGGACCGAAAATCATAGTTGACGAAATGTTGTAACACCCACATTTCGTCATATATAGGTCAATCTAATTTATACAAATCTCGTAGGTATAATGGTGTTTGTAAACGCTTTCTGAATGGAGGGAAATATGAGCAGACATAGGTATATCTATCTATTCTCTATTCGTAAACATTTTTAAGGTTCCGTACCCAAAGGGTAAAAACGGAACCCTATCACTAAGACTTCACTGTGTGTCTGTTTGTCTATCTGTCTCACGAACTAGCTAGACTTATATTTTAGTTATCGCTATAACAACATAATATAGATAACTACTAAAACTGTACAGAACCCTCCGTACACGAGTCCGACTCGCACTTAGCCGGCTTTTTCAATCACGATTTTGTATTTTTATATGCATCGTTGATTGACATGAAGTTGGGTTACTTTAGTCGTTCAATTTCTTTTATAACTTATATTGCAGAACAACGTTTGCCGGGCTAATACTTGCATTGTGTAGCTATTAATAAAATTTTCTAGATAAATAAATAAATATTGCTCAGTAAGTGTCAGCCGAAAATAGATCTTATGTTATTTGTAATAAGAGCGGCCCAAAGTGCCACCTGTTACGCTTGAGTAACGTCGTTTATTCGATAACAAAGAAAGAAGATAGAAGTTCAAAATTGTTGGGTGCTTTTTGTGAAAAAAAAAAACTTAAAAGTTAAGGAACAGTCGGCCTTTTCTCTCAGGGTTGAGAAGTAAGAAGACAGTAGCAGTCGCTACTTTAAAACCGTATAAACCAAAACAAAAGGCCGAGGAATAAGTAGACCCCCGGACCCCGAAATGAAAGGTGTGGTTGAACGCTAGGGTGATGATAATTCCCCACAACCAAAGAGGGCCAGGTTGAAAAAGATGGCCCTGGGTTGGCTGCGGTGTGAGAAATATGTCTCAGGCAATCTCACCTCTGGCATTCTACGACCTACAGACGGCATGCGTTTTAGTCGGTTCAAGTCCGACATAACCTCTCCTGCCAGCTCGGGATGGGGGTTATCCGTAGGGATATTGCGCACGAAAAGACTATGATGATGACTTGGAATAGATTTCAGCGCCGTCAAAGAACCGTCAAGAGAATTATTCGTTACAATAATTGGTTCCGCTGACAGAATAAGCAATATGTTTAGCAAATACTTTTATTTATAAGTTGTGTGAATTTTGCTGTGCTATACGGAATGTAAGGCATTTGTCTCACTGACATTTTTATTTGTCATCCTAGCGTTAATCCCAGTGGCATCTGAAGCTTTCACCTTGAAGCTTAGGTTCCATTTTTTCAGTCTAACTGCGAGTTTGGTTGAACTTCAATATTTTCTGTGAAGTGACGACCAGTTGTTTAACTTTTTAGGGCTTCAACTACCCTTAACGACTGACATTGATGTTCGTATGACAACGGGGACTGACGACGGCTTAACGTGTTCTCCGAGGTACGACCAGATCAATGCAAATACCCATATTCATGCATACAAATATTTGCACTGAGCGGGGATGGAACCCGCACCTCTTGCGTATTCACATACACAGATCGCATATTAGTGCAAGAAATGTATTTGAAAAGAGTAGCAGGTGCTCATTCTTATAAATACTCATTGTTAAAGCTATCAGCCCCCCTAGACAAGTGGTAATTCTTGGCAATACGTGTCTCGTACGTCAAATCCCATACATTCATCATTCTATTATACAATACGCTTCTTGCTGCTCTTGCCTCGTTTATAGTTTGCTAACCACATTTTTAGCACCTTGACGTATCACGATCAGTCGTATCGTATCGAGTATTTGTATCATAAATATGGACGCTCATTTTGTCCATATCGTATCATTAAGGCGTAACTATTTCGTAAAAAACGCGTCCATACTAAGTAAATGCTGTAATGATGTATCAAGATACGCGTTTAGTGCGGATCAGGCTGTATCAGATTCGGCGTGTATTGTTAACGGGTATCATCTTGTGTCCAAACTAGCGATCATGATACGCGTTGAGGCCACGCGAAGGAGATACGATACACAGAAATGCTACAAATGTGGACCCAGCTTTACACGCTCATCGCCGCCGGCGGTAGGACAAAAGCCATAATGTAATGTGTGTCACGTGTCGTGATGGTTTTGTGACCAGATTGAATAATATACTTGAATTGAATCTACTCCAGGTAGATATTATACTGAAGTCTAATACAGAAATCTAAATTTGAGTGAATACTGGATTTAATTAAAGCGTATATATTTAGATTTTCGATATACCGTCAGTCAATCTAAACTCGGCAGGTGGCAAGAATACATTGGAACTGCCGCCTTTAGGGTCGCCACACACGGGCTACACGTGTAAGCCACAAATGCCGCCACAAGATGCGCGAAGTGGCCGGAAAAGTGACTGAAGCGCGAGTTAAGGAACCTCAAACAACAGACATTCGCTTTGTCAGCACACCCAAATCTGGGACATACGTCGCGACACGAGTCGTTTAGCTAAGCATTATTTCAAGTAGGTATATAAGTTACTATTAGAACTATCGGGATATTTACCATGTCTTGTTTCGAGTATCCGATATTTCGGCGCTGTTGCAAGCACCATGATCACGGAGGAACTGGAGTACTGGCGGTAAACGGTGAAAAGTAATAGTAATGTTTAAATAGTTATATAACATCATGATTTTTAGAATTAAGCAATTACCGCTTTGTATTTCATCATAAGTGGTAACTCTGTCATAAATCATAATTAATAAATATTTTTTTAATTCAAAACCGAGTTTAGATTTGTAGCGTGTGGCGGCCACTTGCATCAACCGTGTGTGGTGAGTATGAAAATTGCAAGAACTAGGCCAGTGGCGGCGTTTTGTGGTTGTAGCCAGTGGCGGCGTTTTGTGGTTGTAGCCAGTGGCTTGTGTGCGGCGACCGGCGACCCTTAGATAGCACAATATTATACCTTTGTGTCAGTCTTAATATTTAGTGTTCAAAGGCTAAGCTGGGGACCGTGTTATAATTTAGGCGGAGGAGGTATTGTACAGAGAATTATATTCAGGGAGCCAAGTTAATTAGTCGCATAATTGAATGGGATGTATGAAAACAAATTATGAAAAACAATTGTGTGAAAAAGCATCTGATGAGGCCGTCAAGCTGAGTGCCACCATTGTAACATGGTACGTGTCTATGATGATGACCCTCTTTACCGAGACTTTGTCTTCAGCTTACCATCAGGCGAGGTGAAGTCAAATTAAAATAAAATAAAAAAACAAGATTTATTCTATTTAGTCATATGAAGATGGCAAAAACTTCAAATATTTATTGCATGGTTTTGATGTAGGTACAGGTCCTTTGTAAATTTTTCAGTGTTCAGCGTCTGAGACTGACACCGGGTTATTCCCAGTAGCCCCCACTGTCGACGCCACCACTGGTGACAAATTGGGATTTGTTTCCAAAAAATGTCCCACTTGCCACCATTGGTGACGTCACCAGTGGTGGCAACTGGGAATGGTCACTCTTTTTGTTCCCAGTTGCCACCAGTGGTGACAGGTGGGAAAAATCATTTGATAAGCCCCCAGTAGTGACGTCGGACTAGTGGAGTTAGAACTGAAATATAGTGGGAGTAATTAAATTACCAAATCATCTGAACAAACACTATCACCGCTTGGCTAGTTCCTTGACCAACGAGTTCGACAGCCCCTAAACCGACCGGCATCTAAGATCAGTTATCACTACTCATTGATTAAATACATCGCTATTAATAACGTGCGGAATGGCATTCGTATCAAAAGCGGCTAATTTCCCCAGGTCGTTTGCGTTCTCTGATGTCATTCTTGACTTGCGGCGGTTGTTAGCGATGTACGAATGATTGGATATACGTGGAGAAGGTATCTTCATCTTAGCGTTAATTCCCAGTCGCATCCGAAGCTTTCAGCTCGGAGTCTGGGGTCCGCTTTTACCAGTCTTAACCACGGATTTGGCTAGACCTCGATATTTTCCGTGAAGCGATTGTCATCTGACCTCCACAACCCAATGTTAACATTAGGCGATATCGAAGCTTTGCAGTTAGACCGTTGTTTTTGGATTTTTGAGGGCTCCAACCACCCGTGACGACTGCCATAGATGTTCTTATGGCAACCGGGACCGACGGCTTAACGTGCTCTCCGAGGCACGACCAGTCCAATGCAAATACTCATATTTCATTCACACAAATATTTGCACTGAGCGGGGATCGAACCCGCGCCTCCTGCGTAGCGGCCGCATTCACTACCGCTACGCCACGGAGGCTGTCAAGGGGAGGAGGTATATCCGTTCCAATCGAGCAGTACAACTGGGGAAGTACCTCCGCCCTTCAGAATACCGCGGTCAAATGACCTTGTGTTGTGTTCCCGGCGGTGAGTAGGGTAGCCAGAGTTGACTGGAGAAGTTTTGTGTTGTTAGTGAGTAGACCAAAGGATTGTCCTGCTTGTCTTGTTCGCTGATGGCACAGAATCTCTCTGTTCTTAGAGGGTCGGCAGCACGAGTGTGACTCCCCTGGTGTTGCACTCGTCGATAGGCTACGGTAACCACTTGTCATCAGGTGGGCCGTGTGCCATTAAAACTTTACTGAAGTTCTTGCTGGAGTCTTCTAAAACAAGGCCCGCTTTGCGAACCAGCGGCCTTACCATAAACTCTTAAAACAGGTCAATAATTGAACTGCTGTCATTCTACCAACTGCAAATGTCACTTTGTAATGTCATATAAATATATAGGAGTACAAGTGACATTTGCAGTTGGTAGAATGACAGCAGTTCAATTATTGACCTGTTTTAAGAGTTCATGGTATGGGCCCAGTAGGTACAGTGGTCCATTTGCTAAACATTAGTGTAGTTCTGATATTTTTTTAGCCGCAGGCAACATATAATTAAATACATCACTATAATAACTTAGCGGATTGCCCATCAAAAGCAGCTAATTTTCGTCTTTTGTATTTTCTGATGTCATTCTGCGCTTCATTGTGAATGTCATTTACTTTGATAGTTACATTAAGCAGTTTTATTAAAGTAAGTACCTACTATTATTTTAGTGCTTCATAGAAATGAAAAATTCCTAATAAGGCTTTTACAGTTTTTTTTTACATTTATTGTCATGTTATCTGTGAAATTGTAGGTATTAATTTAATTAATTGAAGCTTAATTAGTAATTTAATTTATTAATGTATTTTTAATTTAACTTTAGTACCCGGATAAGCTGACTACTACTAAAAATGCTGTAATTGGCCCCAGAGCCAATCTCATTTAATCGCCACCTCACAATATAAAAATTTGTAAGTTATTTTTTACTTTACTTATTTTAAATTTTTAAAATCAGGATATATTTGCTGTTCATTAGCCATGTCGATAAAAAATAAGGTTAGTTTTGCTTACATTAGAAAAACAGTAGTACCTACACTCTACAAAGCAAAGGATAAGTATAAGTAATTATTGGTCATCGCAATCCAGCGTGGAAACGCGGCGTGTAATTGGCACTTTTGCGCCGAACGGTCAGGGGCGCGAGTTATTTGACTAATTTATTGAGTTGACTTAAGTGTATTGTGACTTAATGTACCTATTATCCATTGTCTGTATTCTTAAATACGCAATTAAATGTTTGTGACAATTTTCTATGGCAATTGTACAATAAAATACTTAAAAGCTCATCCACAGCATCGTACCTCCATGTAAGTTCCGGACAGTATCTCCGAAGATGATTTATCGGCGTGCGCAGGCGCTGGTCCGCCGTTGAACGCGATCAGCCGCGGTCACGCTCCACGTGGGAGTCGGTTTAGTTTACTTTTTAATTATTTGTGGCCGATCACGATTTCGTATTGTTGGGAGCTCGGCCCGTAATTGATTCTCTATTGCTTGTTATTACTTTTGTCTAACTATCCCGTATTTACCTGTATACCTTGAGATTGTTAGTTCGTTTGTGATTCGTTTGAAGTAAGATGTTTGAATGAAATTTTAAAGTATTTAGTATGCTAACTATTCAAATTAATAAGATAGGAAAAAGCGAAATTAGCTCAGGTGGAACTCCAACCCGTGATCTTTCCATCCGTGTGTTGACGGAGAAAGTATACAATGTAGATTTACTGCCTCTGTGGCGTAGCGGTAGTGCGACGGAGGCAACGCGGCCGCTACGCAGGAGGCGCGGGTTCGATCCCCGCTCAGTGCCAATATTTGTATGCATGAATATAAATATTTGCATTGGTATTGGTCTGGGTGTTTCTATGTATAATATGTATGTATTTACAAAAAAAAGTACCTAAGTTAAGTTGGTATGTATATCCGCATTCTAGATTTTATAACGCAAGCTAATTAAGCTTACCATGGGTCTAGATAGCGTTGTGTAGAATGTTGTAGAATATTTATTTATTTATATTTAATATGTATGTACTTACAAAAAAAAAGTATCTAAGTAGGTATGTATATATCCGCATTCTAGATTTTATAACAAAAGCTAATTAAGCTTACCATGGGTCTAGATAGCGTTGTGTAGAATGTTGTAAAAAAAAAAAGATATCACCACGCCATCTCTTCCGAAGGGTGTCTTAAGAGGCGACTGACGGAAAAATACGCAGACGATATCACTGCGAGAGAAGGAACACTCGAAGTTAAACCCTGTACCAACCCGTCTGGCCAGCGTGGAAACAGTAGGCCAAAGTCTCCCAATATTGGGAGAGGCCTATGTCCAGCAGTGGACTGCGATAGGCTAATTGATTGATTGATCTTTATTCTAAGTGATTTTTGATGAAAAGAAATCATCAAAGTAGAGTCATAGCCTCATAGGTATCATTATGCGTTTAGAATAATTATGCTATACCATAAATTATGCTTTTAGTTCTTAACGTTAATTGTAAATCGTGGTAAAACTATTATAGTAAAACTAATTGAACTATGCCTAATAATGTCATGCGTAACAATCATTACGAAAAACGACAGTAGGTACGCCATGTTAAACTATAACATTTTATGGTGAACCTATCGGGTTATGAAAACGACAACTAGACGCCATAGGTTACTCAACAATGTTGAATAAAATAAGTATCTATACAATAAATGTAAACCATAAATCTAAATTGTCTAGTGGTAATGAGCTCATACTAGTATCGCGGCTATTAAATAGTGCTAGCTAACAAATCGACCTGTATCGAGTAAGGATTGGTCCTAGGTAGTGTTAAGGGGTGGTCTAGTGACGTGTAACTTTAAGGACGAATATTAATTCAGATAAGTTTCAATCCTCATCAATCCTTTTGTTTCCAAAGATTTTAATTTTGTTTCCAAAGTTCGACTTGAGTCCCGGATTGAATGATTAATTGTCCGGTTGTTGAGTCCTGGATTTGCTTATTATTTTTGATTGCACATATTGATAACACACTTGCACTTTTCCACGATATTTAATATTCAACCTGACCGGTTTCGCCTTACGGCATTCTCAAAGGTTCGTAGTAAACCTTCAATAATAAATAACGTAGAAAACATGTGGAAAAGTACAAGTGTGTTATGTATATGTGTAACAAAAAATTACACCAAGTGATATCAATTAACAGTAGGTATAAATATTTTTGATTGGTTTTCTCCAACCCCGTGGAAAGTCTGCACCAGAGGCGTTCGTTATTTGGCATTTTTGGCAGGGGTACCTACCGACTAGTATAAACTCAAACTAGTCAAACTCATCTGAGTTTGACTTAAGCCATGAAAGTGTTTGCAGGGATTTGGATTTGTATACTAAGTATTACTGTACGCAAGTTTCATTCCTAACCATATAATAGTTATTTGTTATACAAGAGTGCAAAGTTGCTTTTTAACCGCGTGCTCATTTTTGATGACCGAGCAAGCGAAAGATTCTAAATTTGAATCACGAGCGTAGCGAGTGATTCACAAATTAGAATCTTGAGCGTTAGCGAGGGAATCAAAAGAGCACAAGGTGAAAAATCTTTGCACTCGAGTGCAACACGTAACTTTTCATCCCACCTCAGCGAGGAAATAATGAAATGCTTCTCCTTCCTAGCGTTAATTCCCAGTCAGCATCCGAAGCTTTCACCTCGGAGTCCGGGGTCCGCTTTACCAGTCTTAACTGCGGATTTGGCTGGACCTCGATATTTGCCGTGAAGCGACTGCCATCTGACCTCCACAACCCAATGATGACATTAGGCGATATCGAAGCATTGCAGCCAGACCGTTGTTGTTGAACTTTTAAGGGCTCCAACTACCGTAACGACTGCCATAGATGTTCGTATGGCATCCGTGACCGACGGCTTAACGTGCTCTCCAAGGCACGACCAGACCAATGCAAATACCCATTTTCATGCATAAAAAATATTTGCACTGAGCGGGGATCGAACCCGTGCCTCCTGCGTAGCGGCCGCGTTCAATACCACTACGCCATGGAGGCTGTATAATATGTGTATTAATACTAGTAATAAAATACAACAAAATAAAAATTCAACAACAATGTCAACAATATGACGTGAAAAAAATTGATGCGCGCAAAGCAAATTAAAAAAAAAGTACACCAAGGAGGTTACGAGTCTGAGTTTTTCATGAATTAAAAAAAAGTTGTATGATAAATTCGGCACCATAGAGGTAGAAGTAAATAGGTTTAATGATGTTTTGAGTCCACAAACCTAGTATACACGAATTTACTTTACCTCTCTAGAGGATAAAAACGACTTTTACGCTCAGTTATCGAAGAGCAAAAATAGTCTTTCCGAGATGGTGGGATGAAAAATATATTGTTAATACCATGTTCATTAATGAAGCGAATACGCTTGTCTCAATGTTTAGCATAATTATAAGAAATAATCACTTCTACTGATCGCTGCTAGCAACTTTTCATTGATACAGAAACGAAAAAAAAGTGTGTATAGTCTAAGTATATAATAAAAAGAAAACATATTACAATCAGTAAAACCACTCCTTAAACTTGTAGAACTAACGATGTTTTCTTCACGTAGGCGTATGAAGCCGGGATTGACATCTTAGTGTTAATGATTCCGCTAATGCCCGGACCAATTATATTTATCTACCTAAGTAAGTACGTCACAGGACTCCGTCACAGTCGAGTGTGAGGATAATACGTGAGTGAATCATTAGATTTATCATTCATTTCTCGCTAGAGATGCTGGCGTCTTATTAAATGGTAAATTTCCTTTGTAAAGATTAATATTTTGTTGTAGGGATATATCTCAACCTACGCATAGAATAAAGTTACATGTCTTTTTGTTCTGTATCACTTTTGTTTGTATTTTGGTCGCCTTTATTACGTACTAGCTGTTGCCCGCAGCTCCATCCATATGGATGTTAGTTATCGCGACCAGACATAGCCTTTTTTATCGTGCGAAAAATTCCCAAGGATACCTCTCCGCCAGAGCCGGTGGAGGTTAGTCGGACTTGAATCGACTAAAACGCACGCCATCTGTGGGCTGTCGGTTGCCGGAGGTGAGGTAGTCGTAGACATATCCCTCGCACCCCGGCCGACCCAGGGCCATATCTTTAGATCCGGCCCTCTTCCGGTGTGGGGACCACAAAGTCCCCAACTCGCCCCCGGGTATGAGGACCAAACTTAGACTAAGTCCTTTCTCAAGATCTAATCTGTGCAAAAATTCATCAAAATCGGTACTGTGGTTTAGACGTGAAAGCGTAACAGAGGGACAGACGGACTGACAGTCAGAAATATACTGTAGGTACATGACAAACTAGATCAAGGTAAGATTTTTTTTCCCATCGGCTTCCCTTTCAACAATTTTCACCCTTCGTAACTGTAGAATAGTTATGCGTAGAACCTATACCATTATGAACGATGCCTTTTTTTTGTATTCTCCACCGCCTCAAGCTATCCAAATTTTCTTATCAGTGGTCAGAGCATTACCCCAGGGAAAGATCACGGGTTCGAGTCCCGCCTGAGCTGATTCGCTTTTTCCTATCTTAATCGATATAGAAAGTTACTATTTTATAATCATACTAGCCTTCCGCCCGCGGCTCCGCCCGCGTGCATCTCGGTTAACGCGACCTTTGCTCATATCTTCGGTTCTACTCAACCGATTGCGATCAAACAAACGTAAGATTTTAAGTCTGAGTAAGCCCTTTCTAACAAAAAAACCGCATCAAAATCCGTCCAGTAGTTATTGCGTCCATCGCGGACAAACAGACAAACAGACAGGAAATTCAAAAAATATATTTTCGTGTTCAGTATCGTTAACATAACATAACCCAAGTATTTTTTTTTAAATATCTCCAATGTACAGACACGACCACTTTACAATTATATAATAGTATAGATAGATAGATGGTCGAATGTCGACCCTACGAAAGAACACTAGTAGTACTAATATATTATGTCTAACTGTCGTGATAGTTCTAATAAAAACTTATCGAGACATCTTCCCTCTAAATAATTCAAGAACAAAATGTTTGTCGTGCGGCCGACGACCTTTGAGTGGTCATTATTGTATTACATGGCGTTGTTGGGCCACGAAAGTAGCGGGCATAAACTACAAGTATTTTTTATATGTGTGGGTGGGATGCTTATAATAAAAGAAAAGACGGATACTTCCAATTTGGCCCACCAATCGTCCCCCATGGTGGGGCAAAGTATAATCTTAAAAAGATGTTACCTATCCACTTTTCCTGTCTAAATTCATTCTGGTGGGGAAAATTATACCCCTATATGTTGCTGATGGAATCATCGCCACAAAATTAATAAATTACTTTTATTTTAATCGATAGTTTATCAAACATCAGGTGTTCAAATAACAAAACTTTAACTAACAAAATCTTATCATGCAAAAATATAGGGAAACTATTTACCTGTTATGATATCGCAATAATAATCAGTATTATTTTAGTGTTGTCTCCTGCACATCCCTAGTCTTCGCTTTATATCTCAGGGTCCACTATAAGGCGACGCAGACGCGTCTCCTTATAGTGGACCCTGGGATATCCTCCTGCGAGTCGTTTTTCGTCGGCGCCCTATCAGTAGCAAGACCGTCTTTTTTCTCTAAACATTTTTATTTTCGCGTTTTTGGCTTTTCCAGTGTCGATTACTATCCGACCACGAAAGGAAAGACAGAGTTTTGTCCATGGATCTACACCGGCTTGCCCAAACTAACCTAGATTACCCTGAAAACGGAAAACCGTACAGAAATACCGTCATATTCTACCTCCTACAAGTTTATTGATGAATTACCTTTTACTCGCGGATTTCGGGGACTCTTTCCGTTAGACAGTTTCAGTTTACACTGGGGGACGTCTCCGTATTGTTATAGTGTCATGTTACTTACCTATCGTTATCATTAACGATATTGAGCTTATTAGGATCGCCCCGGCGTTGATTTCAGGAGGGTAGGCAGGAGTGATAGGTACTAATAGTAGTAACTGATCCAGGAAATTATAATTACGTATTAGAGATTGATGTAGGGTATCTTTTTTAGTTTTTACTTGCGAAATTCCCCTCGGGTTTTACCTCACTGGAGTAAACGGTGAAGTGGGTATATTTTTATACCAATTAGGTGGCAGACAAGCACACGGCCCACCTGATGGAAAGTGGTTACCGTGGCCAATGAATACGGTATATGCAACGCTAGCGGCGTTACACATCGTGCTGCAGACCCTGAAGAAACCTTCTAATGCCCTTCTTGAACAACCGCATATTGAAGTAGCTTGTGAGCTGATTAAAACTACACGTTGTCTCTGGCGTCAGCCATTGCCTATGGGGAATCTGGTGTACCGTAAAATGGAAATCCCACAGATGAAGTAGGGTATCTTTTAGTTGCTGGACCAATCAGCATCTAATGATTGAAGGACAGGACTTGCGTAAGATTTCCTCGCTGAGATTGGAAGTTCAGACGGCATTTAATGCATGATTAAACCATTCCTAAAGGAAAGAAGGAGTAAAAGTGACTTCAGACCTCAGGCTTCAAAGCTATGGCGCTGGAATTTTATATATTTTTTCAGACGCATATTCGTCTTAAAATATTTCTAATGGGTACATCATACAGAATTCTTTGCCAGAACAACTTTTGTTGTAAATATTGAAGACCTGTCATTTTTCACTTAGCTTTCAGAGCTGTACAAATATTTGACGTTTTGTTTGCGTCATTATGGCATACGCAAAAGAGTGCTTTATAAAATCTAGACTTGCTAAATTTAAAAAAAACGATATTAATGAAATAAACTGCTATTAAACGGATTTTATCGCGATTTATTTGGTATTATATACCTATATGTCGCAGGCATTTTGTACGAATCCGCCGTTTACAAACGGCGTCGTCATTTTACAAACGCTTGCTGTTATTCGCTCGCTTCGCTCGCTCAAACGACCCCGCCATCCCCTTCTAACCTAACCTATCCGAGTCGGGGTGCCCTAAAGTCCTGATTTTATCTAATTAACGAGTTGTCATTTTGCCTTTGGCATATTACATAACAGCGAGCGTTACTACATAACAGCGAGCGTTTGTAAAATGACGACGCCGTTTGTAAACGGCGGATTCATACAAAATGCCTACGACATAATATACACGACGTTTCGGGTGCTATTCAGTAGTCGTGATGGCGGTGTGTTTCCTCGCAAAAAACTAACCAATATTTGATAGTATCACCACGTGATATGCACATATCACTTATCACCATTCACTTTTTCAAATTTAGATAGTCTAGATATTAAAATACAGCTATAGTGCGCCCATTTTTATAAAAAAGTAGTAAAAAATGTAGGTAGGTTCTTCTTCCTTTTAGCGTTAATTCCCAGTCGCATCCGAAGCTTTTCAGCTTGGAGTCTGGGGTCCGCTTTACCAGTTTTAACTACGGATTTGGCTAGACCTCGATATTTTCCGTGAAGCGATTGTCATCTGACCTCCACAACCCAATGTTAACATTAGGCAATATCGAAGCATAAGATAGGTAGGTTAATCCTGCCAATATTATGAATGGGTAAGTCAGTCAAGATGTTTGGATGTTTGTTACTCAATCTGTATGAAACGGTTGAACTGATCTGGCTAAAGTTTGATACAGGCATAGATTGTAGTCTCGAACAACACATAGACTACATTAACCCTGTAATTTGTTCCCATGAGCTGCAGGACGTGATTCGAATTCCACGCAGGAGGTGCAGCCATGAGCATCAGCCAATGTAATATATTCTGCCTAAACTTTTAGCAATAAACAGTTATATTCAAAACCAAACCTGTATAAATAGCAAGGTTTACTTTTAATGGAAATTAATATTCAACCCATAATTGCTACCTTAAATTTATTTTCGTAAAACCAAAACAAAAACTGTAGGTACAGGTTGTAAAGCGATACTAAATTTCAACTATTAATGTATAAAGCTGTTACAACACTACAAGCTATGCTATACGCTGTGGGTACAACAAGCGAGGTAATGAGACGCCAAATATGCAGAGTGTGTCCCTGAAGTAAATATTGTGACCACGTGTGCTCACGTGCTTGTCTAGTAAAGGTTGTGTGTACTGATAGCTATGCTGTAGATACGCTTTTCATAGTTAATATTAGGCACAGTCATTGTTATTTCAAAATTTTACATTAATTTGCCTCTATGGCGTAGCGGTAATGAACGTGGCCGCTACACAGAAGGCGCGGGTTCGAGCCCCGCTCAGTGCAAATATTTGTATGCTTGGATATGAATATTTGCATTGGTCTGGGTGTGTCTATGTATAATATGTATGTATTTAGGAAAAAAAAAGGAACTAAGTGTGTTTATCCGCATTCTAGAACCCATAACACAAGCTAGTTAAGCTATGCTTACTTTGGGTCTAGATAGCGTTGTGTAGAATGTCCTACAAATTTATTTATTTGTTTAATTTAATTAAACGTATGATTGTTGCATAAGCGACATATCAAAACATATCCTATCTGCCAGTGTACAACAACATTAACAAAATAATAAAGTTGGTCCGTCACGCACACGTGGCCCCATCTCGTTACGTTTGATAGTATCACCACGTGATATGCACATATCACTTATCACCATTCACTTTTTCAAATTTAGATAGTCTAGATATTAAAATACAGCTATAGTGCGCCCATTTTTATAAAAAAGTAGTAAAAAATGTAGGTAGGTTCTTCTTCCTTTTAGCGTTAATTCCCAGTCGCATCCGAAGCTTTTCAGCTTGGAGTCTGGGGTCCGCTCTACCAGTTTTAACTACGGATTTGGCTAGACCTCGATATTTTCCGTGAAGCGATTGTCATCTGACCTCCACAACCCAATGTTAACATTAGGCAATATCGAAGCATAAGATAGGTAGGTTAATCCTGCCAATATTATGAATGGGTAAGTCAGTCAAGATGTTTGGATGTTTGTTATTCAATCTGTATGAAACGGCTGAACTGATCTGGCTGAAGTTTGATACAGGCATAGATTGTAGTCTCGAACAACACATAGACTACATTAACCCTGTAATTTGTTCCCATGAGCTGCAGGACGTGATTCGAATTCCACGCAGGTGGAGCCATGAGCATCAGCCAGTGTAATATATTCTGCCTAAACTTTTAGCAATAGACAGTTATATTCAATACCAAACCTGTATAAATAGCAAGGTTTACTTTTAATACAAATTAATATTCAACCCATAATTGCTACCTTAAATTTTTTTCGTAAAACCAAAACAAAAACTGTAGGTACAGGTTGTAAAGCGATACTAAATTTCAACTATTAATGTATAAAGCTGTTACAACACTACAAGCTATGCTATACCGCGCTGTGGGTACAACAAGCGAGGTAATGAGACGCCAAATATGCAGAGTGTGTCCCTGAAGTAAATATTGTGACCACGTGTGCTCACGTGCTTGTCTAGTAAAGGTTGTTTGTACTGATAGCTATGCTGTAGATACGCTTTTCATAGTTAATATTAGGCACAGTCAGGGCTAAAAAGAACTACTTACATCCCACGCACTCTTAAGATGTGAAACTATATCCCTGCTGTGGTTTTTCCAAGCGACTACAATATGGGCTTCTTCAAGGAGAGAATTAGAGGGTTCTTACAGGTGGCCTGAGTAAGGCCACGGTAACCACTTTCCATTAGGTGGGCCGTGCCTGCCACTTAAGTGATATTGTATAGTGTATTGGTTTTATCCTACATACTAGCTAATGGGCCTGTTGTTATCTATAAGATACGTTCTTGCGATCCCTAAGATACGATCGACACTTGCCTTGAAGCGACTGGTACCTGATTTCCACAACTGGTATCTGATATCGAAGTTTTGTAGTTAGACTAGTCAGACTTTTGCGGGCTCCTACTACCCGTGACGACTGCCATTGATATTCGTATGACAACCAGAACCGACTGCTTAAAGTGCTCTCCGAGACACGGAAATTCCCATACTTACCTATTTGCACTGACCGGGCATCAAGTGCGTCAGCAGTTGAATGCATTACTGCCACGCCACCGAGTGTCAATTGCTTACATTCATATGCATTTATTTATAAACTGTTATTTTGTAATTACACATTAATTTAATTAAACGTATGATTATTGCTTAAGCGACATATCAAAACATATCCTATCTCCCAGTGTGCAACAACATTAACAAAATAATAAAGTTGGTCCGTCACGCACACGTGGCCCCATCTCGTTACGTTAAACTGTTTCTGCTGGCTCCAAATAGCCGACTTCATTGGGCCTGGGCCTTACGTGCCCATGATGGACTGCGCCTATAAATAGGTCTAGTTCTTGAATTAACTACCACTAGCTATGCTAATGAGGTAATAGTTGATTTTATCTAGCTATTTTTGGTGAGAATTGGATTTTGTTACTAGTTCTAAGTCGGCCAAGGCTGGACGGGGATTCACCAGTATACTATATTAACACTATCCCACAACATGAGCATTTTTGTGGTACACTTGACCGAAAAACAATCACACCTATTAGTCCACTCAATAAACAAGCCAAAAGGGGGTGTAGAGTGCGTGCGGACCTAAGAAATTTCATCTGAATGTCGTTCAGGGAACTAAGGGAGTAAACATACTAACACTCCCCGCGTCTAGAAGGTGAGCCGGAGTGGGGGGGGGAGGAATCAAAGTTCCCATTTTTGAGTTTTTCGCCAATAACTTTATAACGGTGCGTTGTAGAGAAAAAATATATTCTACGTAATGAAAGCTTATAAAATTTTCTACAAAATTTTTTGTCTTATACACTTTTTCCAAACTCTCATCAGTTTTCGAGCATAACGCTCAGAAAAAGTGAAAATGAAACTTATTCAGTGTGACGGGCATTACCTGTTAAACCATAACATGCACACATACATACAATCACGCCTTATAGATTTTTTGCTTTAATTTATTAATTGAACTTCATATCTATACCTACTTCAATTGGTTTACGTTTAGTTAAGTACCTACTTAACTTAACGTAAACCAAACAAGTATCACTACCCTATTTCATCCGAAGGCTATACGAGGCGACTAACGGAAAAATACGCAGACGATATCACTGCGAGAGAAGGAAAATTCGAAATGAAACCTTATATCAGCCCGTCTGGCTCGCGTGGAAACAATAAACGAAAGCCTCCTAATTGAGAGAGGTCTATGTCCAGCAGTGGACTGCGACAGGCTAATTAATTGATTATTTGAACTAAGTATACCAAGCAAGTACCAAGTATACTAAGCATTTATTATGCTAACTGTTCAAATCGATTAAGAAAGGGAAAAAGAATCGACCTCGGACGGGACTCAAACCCGCGATCTTTCCCTTACAGGGGGAACGGTCTGACCAATAAGCCACGAGACACGTACGAAATCGATCCAAATTCCATTATACAACCGTCTTAAGGGCGATGGTGAAGCCATCTACCGACATTCCTACGAACTTATCGGAATCAATGAATGATGTTACAATCATTTTTAAACATTGATTTTTGATGACGCCGCCCAAACAATTGAATGAAATTTTGAAGCATTTATTATGCTAAATACCATGATCGCATGAATTCCCTTAAACATTGTTGTATAGTAACGCAAAAGTTTAAAAACTAGTCACTGCGATTACTGAGTAATTTTGCAGGTAAGTATAACAACACCACTGCATGAATGAAAATCATTGAAATTCCAATCTTATTTTTAAGCCCATAAGCTTCATTTCCTTTTGTCCTAAAATCACGTGCAGTGTCGGGAAGGCCTAAGTCGTGTTAAAAAAGTAGTTGGCAAGTCTTTGCTGTATATTGTAATGATATTGAAGTCTTACAAGTCTAATAAGGTTAATCTGAAGCGTACAAAGGGATTATAGGATTCGTTGGTTGTTCCGACATTTTGATACGTAGTTTGTAAAGTGGATTAGTCATGTTATAAGTACCTTATTAGGTGCTATTGTACAATTACATGGGTATATAGGACTCTAGCAACATTCTTGAAGCCTCAGTCACCCTCACGACCTGTAAGTTGGAGCACCAGCGGCTCTTAAAACAGGTCAATAATTGAACTACTGTCATTCTACCAACTGCAAATATCACTTTGTAAGGTCATAAATATATAGGATTATAAAGTGATATTTGCAGTTGGTAAAAAGACAGCAGTTCAATTATTGACCTGTTCAAAGGTCGTCCTTTTAGCAGGTGGTGGTACCTCGTGGTTTTGGTTTCTCCTCAGGGTCCGTAGGTCAGGTTTAGAGCACGCCGTAGTAGCGGCGATAAGACCCATCATGGAGGACGAGTTGTCGAGACGACACGGAAGCCTTTCGTACAGGTTGACGCGGATGATCTCTGAGAAAGGGGGTTTCGGTGACCACCTGTTTCGGACTGGGCAGGAACCAAGGTTTATAGTCAGCCGGGAAAGCCGACCTACCAATAACCTAAGCCCCAATTCATACTTTAATTGATCGTGTCATACTTCAGGCACAGCAAGCAGGGCTTGGCACCTTTTATGTAACATAGCTTTTTTTTCTTCTTCCTCTTAGCGATAATTCCCAGTCGCATCCGAAGCTTTGCAGTTAGACCGTTGTTTTTGGATTTTTTGAGAGCTCCAACTACCCGTAACGACTGCCATAGATGTTCTTATGGCAACCGGGACCGACGGCTTAACGTGCTCTCCGAGGCACGACCAGACCAATGCAAATACCCATATTTCATGAACACAAATATTTGCACTGAGCGGGGATCGAACCCGCGCCTCCTGCGTAGCGGCCGCGTTCACTACCGCTACGCCACGGAGGCTGTCTGTAACATAGCTTTTTTTTATCGTGCGAAAAATCCCCACGGATACCTCCCCCGCCGGAGCCGGAGGAGGAGGTTATGTCGGACTCGAACCGACTAAAACACACGCCGTCTGTGGGCCGTCGGTTGTCGTAGCCATCGCACCCCCGCCGACCCAGGGCCATATCTCTCGACCTGGCCCTCATCCGGTGTGGGGACTACAGAGTCCCCAACTCGCCCCAGGTATGGGGAGGCACGGAATGCGTGCCGCCGCCGCGGCCTGCTTCTGCTAGGGTGACAGGCGGCTCCACCCGTCACCCCCAGGCCCGCGCTCATGGGGGACTGAGGTAATTCTGCGATCTCCGACGCCCGAGTTGCCACCGCTCGTCGCGGGCCGCGCGGTTTGTGATTCTTTTAGTATCATAGCTATATCCCATTTCAGTACTCACTGGAGATGTTTTGTGCTGTCAGTGGAAAGACCAAAGGCTTGTCCTGCGTGTCTTCTTCGCTGACGTCACAGAATCTCTGTGTTCTTAAAGGGTCGGCAACACGAGTGTGACTCCCCTGGTGTTGCACTCGTCCGTAGGCCACGGTAACCACTTTCCATCAAGTGGGCCGTGTGCTTGTGTGCGACTTTAGTGGTAAAAAATCCCGAAAAGTCTAGTCTTTTTTGTGGTCTATTTAATTACTTTATTTTTGATTGAGTAGCCTAGTAGATCAAGCAGGTGCTTCCCAATTCTTTATAATGGACTTCAAAAAAGGTGATTTCTCAATTCGACACGTATGTATGTAATTAAAATTTTTAGTTTTATTAAACTTTTAAGTTTATTTATGGGTACATTTCCAATTTCATTAAGGAACTAGTAGAAGCGTATACAGTTACCCAGGAATGAATTGCTATGAATAATGAAGATCAACAAGGTTTCTTTTCACTGACTATGATAGTATAGGTTTAACTAGTTTCAAAGTCAGGGATACATTAAATACGTAGTAAGCTAAAGCCCAAAATAACTTTTATGTCAACATTTTAGGTGTAAGGAAAGATTTAGTAGGATATACAGGGCCTCACTAAAATCTACAGCGGCGAAGCTCTGACAAAGTTTTCCTCCCGGAATTTGGAGGTCAGATGGTAGACGCTCCCATAAAAGTCATGTAAGTAAAACTTATTATGGAAAGCGGGTACCAGTTTTTTCACAGTAACGCTACACTGACGAAAGCAGCATATTTTTTTAAATAATACTTCAAGAAGCTTATAGCATTAAATTAGTGATGTTCCACCGACCACCCAAAAAGTAGTTAATCAAGTTATTATAAAAACTAGTTATTTAAAAATCAAAAGCATAAAGTTTACAATTAATACGGTTTACGCTGAGTTTTACCGCCTTTACTATACATTACTACGTATTACTAGTATTAATACTCGTTACGATACTTTTAATTAGGGGTGCGCCTCTAAATTACCGATTTTATGGTCCAATATCATTTTATTGGCTACCAGCGCGTGTATCAATTAGTAAAAACTTAACTTCAATTGCTGGATATAAAAATAAAAAAAGCGTTTTATTAAAGTTTTATATTGGGGTAAATGAACCAGTATTGTGTATAATGGAGGGGACGACTAATAAGATATTAACAAATAGCACTCGTAATGACCATAGTTGGTCCCCTGTCCCTCTTGAGAATCACTCTGATGTCCTACTAATTGATACGCTGACCGACAGCTGCTATAGAGTTGACCAGGTGCAAATCTGCATTAGTAAATGGATTTATTTATCCTCTATTTTTACAGGCCTGGACTAATTTATATTAGTTTCGTGGTTCAGGGTCCCAGTAGCCAATGCACATGTGGTAACATATTGCATAGTAGTTATTGTCCGCAGTTCTACGTTGGATTATCGGTTATTGACCCTTCCCAAACTCTAATCTACATGTATCAGATAACACTGGTCAACAAAAAAAATAAAATTGATTGTTTCCTCTGATTTTTTTTTAGTTTCTATTTTAGTTTGATAAGTATTTTTTAAATATGGCAACAATTTTTCTCTAACAGCTTTTGTTATGGAGTTATAGCTAACTACCCTTAATTACTATTTTTATTTTATATTTTCGGTTGTTGTTGGACAATTAAATATTTTTTGTTGTTGTTTTCGATATGGCATCGTCAAAAAGATGTTGTGTGCTTAATCCAGATTGTTTTTGCTATATTTGTGGTGAATATATATTTGAAAATTATCGAAAACCTATATTGGACTTTGTAAAAACTACGTATTACAAATACTTTAAAATAAACTTATGTAATCAGGACAAACCATGGGTTCCCCATATTGTATGCCAAAAATGTGTTATGTGTCTACGGTTATGGTCCAGTGGAAAAAGAGATCCAATGAAATTCGCAACACCTATGATTTGGCGAGAACCTAGAAACCACCATGATGACTGTTACTTCTGCGTTGTTAAAATTTAATTATTTCCTATGCGGATGATACAGTACTCTGTTTCTCTGCCAATAGCTGGGATGATGTTTTTAATGTAGCTCAGGTGGGCTTTGATAGGGTCTGCCACTGGTTGCAGAGCAATAATTTGACATTAAACGCAGAAAAAACTAAGTACATACCTTTTTCCATGCGTAATACCATATTACCTGCCCCACCACACTCCCTACTCGCTCACGTATGCTGTAATTTGGGTACGTGCCAATGTCCGTCGCTAATGCCTACAAATGCTATTAAGTATCTGGGCATTATGATAGACCACCAACTCTCCTTTAGGGAACATATAAACTTAATTACATCACGGTTAAGAAGGTTGATATACGTATTTAAAAATTTAAGACATGTGGCAGATTCAAAATTAATTAGAGAGGTTTACTTAGCTCTTGGGCAATCCATAGTGGGATATTGCATAACGGTCTGGGGAGGTGCGTTAAAAACAATCCTTAAACCTCTTGAAGTTGCTCAAAGAGCTATTCTTAAGGTCAGCACCTTTCGCCCTTATTTGTTCCCTACATATTTATTATATCAGTCTTGTGAAGTACTCTCCGTTCGTCAACTATTCATTGTGCTCACCATTCTAAAGCAACACTCAACCTTCTCTGTTGATCATTCCGTTATAAATTCAAAACGGCGTAAAGATATAGTTTATACAAATAGGCATGCATTTAAACACGAATTCGCAAATAAATATTTTCCCTTCTTGGGCCCTTATTTATATAATAAAATCAGCAAAGCCATTGACATGCATAATTTAAATGCCAAGCAATGTAAGATAAGAATTACTGAATACATTAGTAAATTCAATTATGATGAAACCGAACACTTTATTACTGTGCCAAAATAATAAAACCTACTACAAACACAAACAAACACACACACACACACACACACACACACACACACACACACACACACACACACATACTTGCTTGCACTTCCCTGTATGGTAAAAAATTATAATTTATTGTTTTAATTTAAATTATATTATGATTAATTTTGGATGTATGAGTTTTTACCTAATTTTAAATTTAATTTTGATTTTATTCTGGAGACGAGTTTAATCTAATTTCAATTATTGACTTTGCCCTTTCCTGCATGGGATAATTCTATGCTTTATTTTAATTTTGATGAATTTTATTTTAATTTTTGACTTAATTTTGATTTGATTTTATTCTGTAGTTTCAGTTAAATTTAATTTTTGATTTTGATTTATTTATCTTGTATTAAATCTTGATTTAATCCTTATCTCATTGTACTTTAGTTTTTATTATATATTATTGTATGATTATTATTATTATTACTTATTATTATTTTTTAATTGTATTATTATTATTCAATGTATTAGGTAATTAATATATATTATACAAATGAGCTGTTGTCTGAAACACAGATATTAAGTTATCTAGTTCAGACGCAGATGTTCTATTGAATGTGATATTTGCCTGAAATTGACAATTGTGTAAACTGTCTTAGTTCATAAGTTTTCTTGTGCTTGAAATAAATAAATAAATAAATAAATAAAAATAAACGGAATCAACCCGGAAAATCGAAGTAGGTAAGTGGCAATATCCTAACTTATCTACTGCTCAACGACCTCAATTAAAATTACAAGAGGTACAACCCAGCACATCTAAATCCTCTGATGATCCAAATGTCTGTGAACCTGAAAAAAATCCATCAAGTGAAGGTTCTGATCCCGACTACAAGCCTTGCAGAACCCCAACCATTTAATCAGAAAGAATTTTTGATGGGCCACAGATTAGGCAACTCGAGAGAGATACTAATTTTGTCAAATCAATGACTGATATTGAATCCAAAGCTTGGAACACATTCGTTTTGGTTATGAAAAAATTCCTTGGTAATAAGAAATCTGAGGACCATGTCGAGCTTGTTGAGTGCATGCTATCGAACTTGCAAGAGCTAGGATGCAATTGAGCATAAAAATCCACTTCCTTCACTCGCATTTAGACCGATTTCCAGAAAATCTAGGCGATTTTAGTGTGGAGCAAGGAGAAAGATTTCATCAGGATATTCGGACAATGGAAGAGCGTTATCAGGGAAGGTGGGACTCACATAATGATGGCAAACTACTGCTGGAGCTTGCAAAGAGATCTACCTAAAGTCGTTCATGCAAGGAAATCTTACAAAAGATCATTTGATTATGTAAAATAGAAATTTGGCTAACATATGTATTAATTTTCCTATAGTTTTTAGTTAAAATAGTGATATTCAATATTTCAAAAAGTAAAGCTGTTAGCAATCTCACAGTATTTATTTCATAGTCAGGGCCATAGATATACCTATTAACAGTAAAAAAAATCTAGGAAACAAAACCTGTGTTGACCAGTGTAATCTATGAACTTCCATACCCTATTTGAACCTCCTTTTTCGTGAAAAAAAGTAGCCAACCTCTAGTCGATGCCTGTAAAAAGTTTCATCAAGATCAGTTCTTTGGTTTAGGCGTGAAAGTGTAACACAGAGACAGACAAAGTATATTGTAGACAGATATTTGGATACCTACCTCGTGCTATTTTTGTGAACTAATTCAAAGATCAATTTAAAAAAATCTATGCTATCCGTAAGCATGGCTAGCGTTATACAAGACGGAAAGGAGATGGATACGCTTCCATACATTCTAGGGCCTGAATGTAATAAGATGAGATTAATCATATTGAATAAATAACTTGTACTTTGCCACAATTATTTATGTGAACCTTACCGGTTTCGCCTTACGGTATTCTCAAAGGTTTCCAATTGTTTACGGGAAATTTAATCGCGTTTTTTTAGCATAAAAGTTGGATAATAGTCCACATTCTACAACACAGTAGTACTACAAACCAGCTCAAGTACTAGATAGACAGCTTACGAATAACAGACCACAGATTCGAGTCCTGAGTGAGCTATATTTGGTTTTAATGATTGTGTGATGGAATTGCCTAAACACGCGGCAATTAATTCAAGCTGACACAATATCCGCATGGTATATCGCCCGGATGTCGCCTGTAAACTGTTTAGCATACTGGTACAGACGTCCACAGAAGTCACTTCACATTCAAAGTGAAACCTTCTATGAAAAACAAACAAAACATTAAATATTGAAATGAAATGAAATGAAATGAAATGAAAGTTTATTTGTCAGAATATGGGTGAGTGGGTACAGAAGTTTTGGATGTTTGCATTATAGGTGCAAGCCATACTCTACCACTTTGTGGCGTACAAAAATTTGTCTTACAATTAAAATTAAATTATTCAATAGTTAAAATTATCAGTATACATTATCATGCAAAAAAAAATAAAAAGACAATTATCACAATTTACCATTATTTAAAAATTCGTCAATAGTATAATAACATTTATCCATTAGTAATGTAAACAGTTTTCTTTTAAATGCATTGATCGTATTAATTTCTTTGAGGCTATTTGGTAACTTATTATAAATATGTATTGCCATACAATATACATTTTTACTAAAAACATTCACTCTTTGCTTAGGAATTAAAAGCTTATGAATGTGCCTACTCGCTCGAACTACGGCATCATTGTGCTTACAAAATAGATCCAAATGATCGCGTACGAAGACACAAATCTCGAAAATGTACAGACTAGGTAGTGGTAGTATATTATACTTTTTAAAATATTCCTTACAACTGTCTTTTTGCCGTAAACCAAATATTGCTCGTATACATTTTTTCTGAACAATGAATGCTCTGTTGGACTCTACAGAATTGCCCCATATTATGAGTGCATATCTTAATTTTGACGAGACATATCCGTGATATGCACTGAGAGCAGTTTCTATACTTGATATTTGGCTTAAGCGATATAGTGCATAAACAAACCTCTCCAAACTTAGGCAAATATTTTCAATATGCTGTTTCCAGTTACAGTGTTTGTCAATAGTGATGCCCAAAAATGAAGCTGCTTCTACTTCTTTGACTATTTTGTCTTTATATTGTACATTAAGCTCAATAGGTTTGCTATTATAAGTCTGAAATTGTACCATATGTGTCTTATTAAAATTAACTTTTAAGTAATTATAATCCAACCAATTAACTATATTATCCAACGCTTTGTTCACCTTATGCTCCAGGTCATTTTTATTGTTGTCTTCTATAATTAAAGTAATGTCATCAGCGTATAGCACGCAGCTATGTTCAGTCACATCAGGTAAGTCGTTTATGTACAAAATAAACAACAAGGGGCCAAGGATACTCCCTTGCGGTACTCCAGAACTATTTAATAATTTAAAGTCTGACCTGGCGGATACATTGTATTTCCCAGATATGCTAAGTATTTCCACACATTGATAGCGATTTTCTAGGTAACTCTTGAGCCAATCTAGTGCTATTCCACGGATTCCATATCTCTCAAGCTTGTGTAGTAATAATTTATGGTTCACAAAATCGAACGCTTTGGACATGTCAAGAAATATTGAAACTACGCTGTTTTTCTTATTGAGATTGTCAGTAATTAATTTTGTGAGTGTAAAACATGCTAAGGTAGTAGAATGGTTTTTTCTAAAACCATTTTGTTCAGATTTAAGAATATTATTTTTCTCTAAAAAATTATATAGTTTGTTGTGCATTATTTTTTCGAATATTTTCGATAAGATAGGAACCAGAGTAATCGGTCTATAATTATTCATATCCCTAGTGTCCCCCTTTTTATGTATTGGTTTGACGACTGATTGTTTTAATCTAGTGGGGAAATGTCCTTGCAAAAGTGATAGATTAATAATGTGACATAAGGGAGTTGTTATAATTGGTGCACTTGCAACTTGCGGTCTGAAGATTTTTTTCTTCTTGATTTATTTCAATGCAAAAATGGGTTGTATTTCTTTTAGTGTTCAATGACTTTTGAGGGCGACTGTACATACAGTTCATGAATATGATACAGTCAGTATATTTATAGCTATCGCAGAGATAATGCTGGACTCTATAGATTTCAAAATCTTCATTCATACGCAAGTATTCGTTTGCTAGCAATAAGATCGCCCCATATTAGGCATGCGGGACCGAAAATGATCGACATGACATTTTTCATTTTGAGATGAGAAAACCCCATTGAACCGTTTACGTGAGAGTTGAGTTTTTCATTTCCGTCCTGGAAAGCCACTTACTCTGTTTACCCGACTGCACTAGCGAGGATAATGTGTTACGCGCGTATGTATACAGTATGTAGTTTTCTTTGTTCCCCTCCACAGGCTATCAGGCTAGACGTATTTCGATGAGTGGGGTCTCAAATAGAAGGTATGCATCTCCCGAGTGTCATAGGGTACATAAAATATCAAAAAAGTATAGCAGTATACATATTATACCAATAATTTTCTTTTGGTTTATGATTTGAGAATGGCTACTGCCTACTATCAAATTTCTTGAACAGCAGTCGGGTTTTTTTTAGTTTTTAATGATTTATTTTGTTAGAAAAAAAAGGAAGTTATTATTATTATCAATCAAACGATCAAAGAGCCCTTCAAATAGAGCCGAATGTCAACTAGCCATCCTAATTTCTAACGGCCACACACTTTAATGGCACACGAGTACCGTAAGGGCTCAGTCCCATAAATTAATGTAAACAAGATATTAAGAACTTGTTCCTTTTTATTGTCCGAGGGGTGTGAAGGGCAATGACCTCGCATATCAAAACTGTACGCCATAAGAATATGGGATATTTTATTTGGGGTCCAATATATGTCTAAGGATAACTATACAACACATTACCTTTTTCGGGGTAAACTATGCCAATCATCTGAGCCGTCTGAAGTCTGGACCTGTCCTGCCCCTCTAGACAAGTAGCAATTCGTCGGCCGGCGTTTTGTTGAGTAGAATGCCAAATGTATGGGATTTGACGTATATGACAGGCGTCAACGAATGTCAAAAACGTCAAATCCTATACATTCGTCATTATTCCATAATACGCCGAGCAACGAATTGCCACTTGTCTAGGGGGGCAGAATAGTTGATCTAGGAGTCTTAAGATGACAGCAGAGGAAGGAGTCGCCGAACAGCTAGGTTCTTGATGGAATATTCTGCACCGTCTGCGGGTGACATTATGTCCTGCACGTGTTGTCCTATGTAGGAAAGGGAAAGGTGGGACTAATTGGAAGAGCTCATCAGAACAATGAACATGAAAGTATCCGAATTATTGAATGATGTAACAATTAAGTATTTTGAAATGTTATTCTTCATCCGTCACCTGAAATGAATTAGTTTTTGGAATTTGTTACAAATTATTTTAACATTTAGTTATAAATTTAAAAATGGAAAAAGATTTAATATTTCACCGGTGCTAGATGCTTAGTGCTCTGTTTTTACCCGACAGCACCAGGGTAATGTTTATGACTAATACGAGATACGATATAAGTACAATAAAGACTTAAACATCTGTCTAGCTCTAGAATAACGGTATGATTCCGAAGCCGACCGCACACGACAACTGCCGACGCATGCAGCACAAACAGCGTACCCATTACTTAATAAACTCCGAAACGAATAAAGGGGACGTGCGTCGGCAGTTGTCGTATGCGGTCGGCTACGGAATCATAACTTAATGTTCATCATCATCTGCATATAGACGTATTCTCCTGATTGCATCCGTGGCCAAAATGACCTCGGAGCTCAGGGTCCGCCTTCCGGCTCTTCCTTCTCCACTTCGCACGATCTTGGGCGTCCATGGTAGTGAGACTATTAGCACGCATATCACCCTCCACGACGTCAAGCCAGGACTTCTTTGGCCTACCCCTTTTACCTGGACCCGGCGGGGGCACCATTGCCAGGCATTTGTTCCCCACGTAGCCTGGCGGTTGCCGCAAGACGTGGCCGCACGGGCGAGAGTCTCCTGCAGGAACGCCACGGCCACTCTCCGCCTGCAGAGTGCGTCAGTCAACTCCCTCGTGCGACCGGTCAACGTGCCGATGTTCCACGTTGCGAAGCGGAGTTTTCGGGAATCACAATGTTGGCCTAACATCTTTAGCCGTGTCCGGCTCGGGCACGGTTTTGCGGCGGCGCCCTACCCTCATTATGATTCCTTTTTCTAGCCTTCATTTAAATTTGGCAAAAATTTTGGCTTTTCCGGGGGCGACTGCCGTCCGACCCCCCAACCCCGAAGGAAAAGCCAGCGCCAGAGCCTCGTCCGTTGTTCAGCAGGTGCACCAGCTTGCAGGTGAGGTTGGCTTGGGGCCCAAGATCTAGGTGAGCCCCCATACACCCTAATCATAACTTAATGTTGTTATACAATAAAGATTTATACATCTGTCTAGAACAAGGGTGCCCAACCCTAGGCACGCGGGCCACATAGTGGCCCGCGGACGAATTTCGGGTGGCACGCGCAAGCCACTGCGAGAGAAGCAAAAAAAAAAGCTTGTACAAAAGCAATTGCATTAGTCGCAGTCGCAAATGCTATGCTATTTTTTCTTTTCACTGAAATCTATCGAGTATTCATCAAAATGATATTATCTCTTCATATCATAACTAAAAAGTTTAAAATAATTTTATTTTATTTTATTGTTATGATTTTGATTGTATCGATAGTTTGGTATTATAATAAACTTAATATTGTACTAGTGCACTTTGTTATTATACTAATTTTTGTAGTTACATTCCATATTATTGAGTTATAATTTATACGCGTAAAAATGTAGTAAAATAGGAGCTGTCACTGGCGTGGAACGGAACCGGCGGCTGGGTCTGAGGTGACTCTGTACAAAACTGAGGCCATGTTCTCTCATAGGCCTCGACGTGCACCACCGGAGGGATCCAACCTCACAGTGGGAGACACTCTCATCGGCATCAGGCCCCAGATGACATATCTGGGGCTCGTGATCGACGGCCCAGATATCGGGGAGCGTCTCCGAAGTCTGGCTCCCAAATTAAGATGCACAGCTAACGCTCTGGCGTGGCTGCTGTTCAACATGAGGGAGCCAGAGCAGAGCAGGAGGCAGATGCTGCGGGAATCGTACGTTCCATTGCCCTATACGGGTGTCCCGTGTGAGCGGATGCCCTGAAGTCTAGGCACGTGCACCTACCGCGTGCACAGCAAGAGACGATGGCCATCAAGGCCATCAGGGGTTACTGCACGATATCCTATGACGCGGCGAGTTTTCTTACCGGATCTCGGAGAGCGAGGCTATGGACAAACATGGCGAGTCACCGGCAATTAATCTTGACATCGCCAAAGCTTTTGTAGAGTCTGCCACAAATCCCTTCTTTCCAAGCTACCAGCCTTTGGTTTGCCTCTCAGACAGTGCGACTGGGTGGTTAGCTTCCTGCAGGAGCGCCAACTTCGTAGTTCTTGCAGGTAAATGCTGGCGTGCCGCAGTGGTCTGTCTTATCACCCATTTTCTCTCTTCTACATATCAACGATATTCTGACCACCCGGCAGCATTCATTGCTATGCAGACGATAGCATCTTATACGGGAGTTATCATGGGCATACAGGCATACTGCGGCCGAGCAGTCTGATATATAGTCTGAGCGCGGGAAAAAAAGCAGCTTCTTGTCACTGAGCTCGACCGGATCCTTAATCATATTTCCCAATAGGGCTCTGAGAACCTGGTCGAGTTCAATGCCAACAAGACACAGGCATGTGCATTTACAGCAAAGGTATCTTTTTTCCTTCCCTCTGTGGCGTGGGCACTGCCACTGCGGGACAATCTCAGTATGGATGCTCGCTGCCTACTGAACAACAAAAATTATATTGAGAGTATCATCAAAACAGCCTCGCGTAAACTTGGAGTCCTGAACAAAGTGAGATGTTTTAACACGCCGGAGCAGCGGTGTCTTCTGTCTCCTGCGTGGAATACTGCTCGCATCTCTGGGATGGCTTCGCAAAGTACTTACTTGATACACTCGACAGGTTCCAGTGTCGTGCGGTCTGTATTATTGGGAATCCTGAGATCACGAACACCCTCGAGCCTCTGCAGATGCGTAGAGTTGTGCATACTTGGCAGTATTTTAATTTTACCGTCTCTGCTATGGTGAATGTTCTGATGAGCTTTTCCAATTAATCTCACCCTATCCTTTCTTACACAGAACAACGCGTGCAGGACATAAATGTCACCCGCATACGGTGCAAAATATTCGGTGACTCCTTCCTCTGCCGTACCATTAACTCCTGGAATTCCTTACCAGTTTCCCTCTTCCTACAAGTCCCGGATCCTTTAAGCGGGGCGAAAAAGCATCTAATGAGGCCGACAAGCTGAGTGCCACCATTGTAACACGATACTTACGTGTCTATAATGGTGACCCTCTTTTCCGAGACTGCATCCAGCTTACCAGCAGGCGAGGTGAAGTCCAATTGACGTTATAAAAAAAGTTCTTTCGGTGCCATATCGTTACCGAAAAAAGGCGCGGGAACGGGGACACGAACCCGAGCCGTGAAGGACACACCGTAGTAGCGGCGATAAGACCCATCATGGGGGAAAGCTAGAGAGGCCGCCATGTAGCCTCTCTAGCCACTCCTCCATCCTGCAGGTTATCACCGGGCACGGATGCTTCGGGGTTTTTCTGCGTCGGATCGGGAGACGCCATCACCGTAGGAGTGAGAGTTCTCTCGCTTGCCACCTTGCTCACGGCAATAGTACGCTGCGCGAGCGCGTGGGCTGCCGCCCCTCCTTTTGTGAGCAAGTAATATTCCAAAAGGAGACGGCGGGGTAGGAATGGAGGGGATTCGCAGCCCGCACAGCCCCGCGGGCGTCGGAGGTGCAGAACAGGCCTCTGTCCCTCATGAGCATGGGCCTGAGGGTGGTGACGGGTGGAGCCGCCTGCACCTCCCCATTCCCAGGGGCTAGATGGGGATGCGATGGTCCCAATACCCGAAGAGAGCCGGAGATGGGAGATGAGAGAGGGAGATGGGCAAGAGATCAGCCAATTTCATTTTCCGAAACCTGGGGGGGGGGGGGGGGGGGGTGGATGTAGTAAAAAGATATACTGGCCCGCCAAAAATGTCCAAATCGTAAGTTTGGCCCGACAGCTAAAAAGGTTGGGCACCCTTGGTCTAGAATAACAGAATAATAGAGATAATAAAGATAGATTAATACGAGGTAGGTAGCTATATCATTAGGCAGTTCCCCGAAAATCTAAAAGCCACAAAAGTAATTCTCTCAGTCAATGAAACCGAAGAGCTTGACGCGGATAAAGCGTCGAGTTCGCAAGATAAACTGTCTCGGAATCTAATCAGAACCAAATTAGATAAGTTGGAAGTATAATAGATGTTTAGCATAGCTGGATACAAAGGATAATAAACAGTTCGCTGAAAAACGGGAGAGATCTATTTAATTCGGGGAGATGATTCCAATCAAATAATACTATAAGTTTGTTTGAATGAGGTGGTTTGGAATAAATATATTTCTTTTTATATGGGACACATTTATATAGGCCGCGTGGTTCTCGGTATGCTCCTCCCATGCGGTGCCGTACAAGGCGACTAAGGGATAGGGCTGTTTAACATCAGGCAGATATATACAGTCCAGGCTCAGCCTCAGATACATGGCTCGAGTCAACAATAGTGCTCGGAATACGGCAATAGGCTCACCCCCTATTACGTGGGACCGAATACAATGATTGGTGAAATGTGGGTGTTAATTCGCCTTTGCCTAACCCTCCGGGGATAAGGGCGTGATTATATGTATGTATGTATGTATTGGGCACATGAATTTGACATCACCTTGCGTGATGCTAAACTGAAGGGAAAATCTCGGAAATGAGGGTCACCATTAGGTACCATTAAAGAGGGTAACTCGGGACCGTAGGGGAAGGGGAAACACGTGTACAGGTAAGGCTTTCCTGGTCTTAATGGTGCGATAGAAGAAGGAGTCGCCGAACCGCTCGGTTCTTGATGGAATATTCTGCAACGTACCTATGCGGTTGACATCTAAGTCCTGCACGTGTTGTCCTAAGTCATAAGTCATAAGTCATTTATTCATAAGAACATTACACGTCATATAAACATAATTATATTATTTAAATTATTATATTCATCAATTAAATTATAATACAAATAATAAATAATAACTTAACACCCTTATGTAACGTAGGTATGTCACAATTTAAAAGATGTCAATGTAGAACGGAATGTCAGGTATCATGTCTAATAATTAAAATGTCAAAATAATTACAATGTCAACTGATGGTATGGGCCCTGATCCTTTGGATTCATAATATATTATTGTTTGGAGTATTATTCATATTTATGTTTTTGTGCTATTCAGGTGGTAGACAATCACACGGCCCACCTGATGGAAAGTGGTTACCGTGGCCTATGGACGTGAGTGTCACACCCCTGGTGGTCCTGGTGTTGCTCACTTGGACACATTTTGAAAAAATCATGGTTATCGTAATAAAATTGTATGTCGCAATACTTTACGTTAATACCTTACTTTCAGTTTTTACTGCTTTTGATGTGATACTCGCTGCTTATCTCCTTATGGCAATAAGCGTGAGGTTTTGGAAAGCTAAATGACTCGTCGTCCATAATACATTGCTTAATGTCCTGAGAGTAGACGATAGTTGGGTATCCGCTTTGAAAATAAGGTGAAAGGTAAAAAAGTGTAGGTAAAAACTGTAAGCGTGATGAAACTGGGGCACCTCCTTGGTTCCCTGGGATATGATTCCGCCATGGTTCTGCTTATGATCATAAGATCCTGGGTTCGTACCCGGATCGAAAAAACTATTACACTTTTTATTAGACAAGTATGTACTATTATTAAAGTAGTATAGGTTTAATTAAATCCATACTCCATCATACTTACTAATATTATAAATGCGAAAGTAACTCTGTCTGTCTATTACGCTTTCACGTCTTAACCACTGAACCGATTTTGATAAAATTTGGTATAAGGGTAATTTAGACCTTGAAGAAGGACATAGGCTATGTTTGGTTGCGATAACCGACATCCACGCGGGCGGAGCCGCGGGCAAAAGTTAGTAAAAATAAATAGTACATTTTCTCACCACATTTCAAGAATATGGCACAAAAGATTATGACTGTGTGCATACAGTTGTAGATCGCTGGCGCCTGTGATAGATAATAATATTCTGAATTACAGGTACCTATTATTTGTTCAAAATTAGTTTGAATTTTCAATTGCTAGGGTTTCGTGGGTTGAGATCGGAAATTGTCTAGGTACAGTCAGCGTCAAATTGATCTTGACCGGCAGGGTGCTCAAAAAGATCTTAATGACATGGTAATAAGATCTTTTTGAGCACCCTGTTGGTCAAGATCAATTTGACGCTGACTGTACGTTCACAGCAATTGAAATCCAGGGGTTTCAAGTTTTCAAGTCTTAAAGACATTGCCATTGCCAAACATTATTACCATTTCATTGCCATTCCATTGCTATTCTATTGCCATTGTCATCCCACGATAAAGCATTCCAGTTCTTTATCGGGTACTAAACAATGGCTTCTACTAATACTGAAATCTACTTGACCAGGGGCCATACCATGAACTCTTAAAACAGGTCAATAATTGAACTGCTGTCATTCTACCAGCTGCAAATGTCACTTTGTAATCCTATATGTTTATATGACATTACAGAGTGACTTTTGCAGTTGGTAGAATGACAGCAGCTCAATTATTGACCTGTTTAAGAGTTTATGGTAAGGCCGCAGAGTTTGTCTAGTCTAGTCTAGTCTAGGTGCTTAGAAATCATTGGTTCTGAATATATCTATAGATGTACAATTCATCGATCGGTCTCAATACAGAACACATTAAAAAAGGATTAAGTTCAAATTTTCAAATCAAAATCAAATCAGCTTTGGTCATTTATGTAAATTGGATTGTAAAATAAAGAGCACTCAACACTGTGTGTCTATTTTTATCTTTTGGACCTTTACATGTTTTGAAATTAATTAGACGTATGTAGGTGGCATCCCTGCGCGCCGATGATTAGCAGGGCCGGATTTGGACGTTAGAAATTAAAAAAATAAGACTTTATTTACAATTTTCAACAACAAAAGAAAATTGTTTTGTTAATTCATTAAATTGTAATTTTTCATGCAACAATTTTATTGACTGTAGGATTTCAGATAATTTTTAGTTGATTATAATCTAGTTATTGCGACGAATGAATTATTTTTTCTAATTGTAATGTTGTGTTGAAATTATTGCCATCAGATATGATGTGAAAAAGGACATATTATGTTGTGCCGATCTCAAAATAAATATGGGATAAGGGAAGGAGGATGATGATAATAATGAATGAATGAACGAATAACTAATGTAATTATTACTTAACTGCAAGTAGGTAAATCACACATTTTCAAACTTGGTGGAAAAATACGTTGAAAAATTACATTATATGTAGGTGTAGTCAAACCCAGCTAATGTTAAGTGTAAGTGCACTAACATAATGGCTATTTTAGTCAAGCGTTTTTAGTTATATGGCGAGCACTTAACACTTAACAGTGATGTCACCGCAGTAACAAAGATTCTAAAGTGTTAGCTAGAAATTCTGACGTGCTTTCGAAGTGGTGGTTTATCATTTTTCTGTAATATGGTAGATTAGATTAGTAATAATAATAATCTAAGCGTTTGCTGATGCATCTATAAAAACAAATAAAGTGGAGGCGTTTTAGGAAATACTTAGGTACGTACATACGTCCATAGGCTACGGTAACCACTTTTCATCAGGTACGTGTATCAAGCACACGTCTGCCACCTAAGAGGTATTCTGTAGGGTACAGAATATCGCGGCTATAATAACCTCCTGTTGTTTCGGCGGTGAGTACCACTTTCCTTCAGGTGAACCGTGTGCTTGTCTGCGACCATAAGTGGTATAAAAAAGCAAATTCATGTCTGTTTATTTGAATCCATAAGTAACTAATTACAGTAATTACTAGAACTACGTATGCGATTTGAAGAAACCTTTTCGCATTCGATAGAGTCATTTCGGTTCAATCAATCAATTAGCCAATTAGCTTATCGCAGTCCACTGCTGGACATAGGCCTCTTCCAATATGTGCCATTTCCTCCACCTTTATTTCGGTGCTCTTTGGTGATGAGCGACTGTAACATCGACACTAATGCCTAAATAACAAAATAATAGCAAATAAATCGTAAGTTTTATTCCAACATTGTGCAAGTCTGAATAGGTTTACATCTCATCACAATACTGCATACCCAATCGGTATGCACCACTGACGTTCCAATGGCGCCTTTTCCACACTATTGGCCCATCGCATACGATTACCGGCTTATCTTCCACACCACCTATCTTTATTCCTTTCTTTAATTTAATTTATTTCACATCAATTTCTATCACAATGCTTTTTTTATGTTATCACCCAGCTTTAGATATCAAATGATGTAAAAACAGCTTTCACTTAGCATAAGAAATACTTTTGATAAAACATTTAGAAGAGCCACATGTCATTTATCACTTTTAAAAACTAAAATGGTATTCATTTGGTTTGGAAGATTGATGTGCTTGTCTGAAATAGGACGTATCAAACTATTTTCAAACGATTTATGATAATGATTAGACATTCATCCATTGTTTTCTAATATTTGTTTGAATAGGGACACGTTGATATAATATGGCTATATTATGTAAGTTTGCAACAATGGTTAATACTTATGCTGTATAGATACCTACAGTTTTTCAAACAAAATGCATCGCAAAAGACAATACACTTATGTGTGAGTAAACTAATGTCAATGTTGTCTTTAAACTGTCAATATGTTCATTTAATGGGATGTATAGTATAATGTTAAAGTACTACCAAAGTAGTAGCTATTTTTACGACGCGTTGTAGTAGTCATTACTGTGTCTATAAAGTTGGTATATAGATTAAGGCTGCCTTTCCACCAGAAATGTGCTATGCAGCTACGCTACGAGAATGTAAAAGCTAAGCTATGAAGCTGTGTGACCGTTTCCACTGTGCTATGCTATGTAGCGTAGCGAGTAAGATGCGCTATGACACTATCTACAAATATTCAAAATTCGAATCTATTCTCCATCCATAGCACACAACTTTCTACATAAAAAGCATAGCTTAGCTGAACCCCTTCCACCAATGCTATGCTATGTGGACCAATGAATATGATTGGTGGATATCAAACGCATCCAAAGCAACGAAGCATAGCACATCTCTGGTGGAAAAGCAGCGTAGGCTTGCACTTTGGAGCTCGGAGTCCGCTCATATTAATACCTAAAACCTATCCCAGTGACTCCACTGGCAGATACTACTCAGATAGGGCCACACCATCTCTTCCTGTGGGTGTCGTAGAAGGCGATTAAGAGAAACAGCTGTTCTCCATCCGACAGTAAACATACAGCCCATGACAAAATGCCCGCTAGACGGCAATAGGCTCGCCCCCTATTACGTGGGACCGAAAATCATAGTTGACGAAATATGGTTGTTAATATACCTTTGCCTACCCCTTCGGGGATTTACAGGCGTGAGTATATGTATGTATATACCTAAAATTACACCATATGTTGTTAATCAATAACAAACCACGAAATACCCAGCAAGTTATTCTTAAACCTCAAACACACTCGCCATTCGGCAAGTATTGCCGATGACTCGTCAGTTTTCCGAAGCGAATCAACACATTACAACACTGAATGCCGAATGGTTGACCTATTTAGATGTTTGCACGCCCGCGCTCGTGGGTAGTGACTGTGGGGTGGAGGCTTTGAATGTAATCGACCGTCGGTATCAAGAGGTACGGATTGATTTGATTACTGTACGGTTTGGTACGATTTCGACACTTGACCGTAATTAAATTAAACTTGTGTAGACGTAAAAATTATCTTTTGATGAAAAATTTGAAATCAGTCGTGTAAACTGTAGTTGTAGCTGTAAAAGCGTACTGTTCAAACTTTGGTAGCTAAGTAGGTAAAGAGTCGGCCTTACAATCGAGAGGTCTCGGGTTCGAATCTGGCCGTTACACTACCGAAGTGTACCCACGTCTAACACAAGTAATTTAGCTTCTAAAGGGGTTAGAAGGTAATTTCAATTACTGTTGACTGATTGATCTGATATTTGGTACTTACACACATTAGTTCGGATGACAATACAAGAAATAAAACCGTTTAGCATATAAAAAAATTAGGAATTACTTGTATAATAGTACCTAATTGTAAAAATTACTTTAAGACTAAATAGGCACTATCCTCACCTAAATCTAGACAGATTATACTAATTAGTACCACAGAACGTAGTTCATTCTAGCATCTTAAACACATTATCTTCACAAACATTCAGCTCACATGCTAACCAAATAATTCTTGCAATTAATACACACCTAAATTCAACCCTGTACACCGGTATGTCGGCCATTTTCGGCATTTCGGCGGAATTAGCACACTGATTTTTATTACTGTTTCCTTTCCACTTCGCTCGTGAAATACTTCAAACCCCCGTTGCACCCCTTTAACCTATGATAATTTATTAGATTTCAATCAATGTATAACAATCCAAATCCAACAGATTTGTTGTCATTTATGATTTCTGCTCTACTTCATTAAGTAGTTGCGTAATGGTATATAGCTTATATATCAAGGATTGTGCATTTTTCAAATGGTAGAATTTTTTTTTTCAATAATAATACAGTGGTCCCGACCTTTTATAGGTTAAACAAAATGACACCAAAATTCGGCCACTCCAAGATATTAATATAAATTCCCGCCCAACTCCGACCCTGTACATCGGTATGTCAGCCATTAGACCGCGAAATTAGCACACAACCCTAGCACACTGATTATTATTATTGTACCTGAGAGCCGAGGAATGGAATGTCCCCAATGCCGTCAACACCTCCATATGTCAACTACTAAGCGACGTGATTATGTTATTGTGTGTAATAAAATTCATGTTTTGTTTTAGGGAATATTTTATTAGAGGTATGTTGGGTATGTGCAGAGAGATGTGTACACGTCGGTTTTGAATAGAGGTATTTGTGTACGAGAGGTATTCAGTTTTGGTGGTGGATAAAGGTAAGGTTATGTTGGTATAAGCTTACCTCCTTATCGGTACAAATGTGGCGAGGAAAGTGAGGGAATGGGTGTTATGGTGTTCATTAGTAGATAAATGTTAAATTATTTTGTAGACTGATGATATTTTTTTTTCTATTTATTTAGTTGCAATTTCTTTGGCCCATAAACTTCTTCACATCGTTCCCAGCTGGCTTATACGTTTTTTTTCCTATTATTTTGATTCACAATTTCGCATCCGAGGCTTTCATCTCGAAGTCCGGATTCCACTTTTCGGTTCTAACTACGAAGCGGCTGAACAGCCCATTGTCACTAGCGAAGTTCTTTAGTTAGACCAGCCTCCGTTTATGACATACCTACGTTGACTGTCATATACGTCAAATTCCATACATTCGCCATTTTATTCTACAATATACCAATGAACTGCCATTTGTCTAGGAGGGCAGTAGTCGGACTATAGGGCTCCAACTATCCTTACCAACTACCATAGATGACATGGTACCTATAGCAATCGGGACCGACGACGGCTTGATGGGCTTTCAAAGGCATAGAGTCATTTCAATGTATTAAAAATGGTCATCCACCCTAAGGCCAACCTAAGCTAGTGTTGCTTAACCTTTTTATTATAACTCCTCAACATTATATTATACTAAGTAATCTACCAAAACAAAACAACAAACTCACACCAATCCTTCATTTACGTCTATATTTTTATTCAAAATGGCGAATAATACCTGCACGTCGGAAATAAAAGAGAAAAACTTTATCATCAATACAGCGGCTCAATCTTGGCAAAGACAATAGCTATACAGCCTACAGGGGCAAATAATAAAGTATTGAAAACAGCGGGAAAACTCCAATCAATATCTCATATTCCCGCGGGAAGATCCCATCTCGAACAATACCAAATGTGTACGGAGGTATTTCTATACATTTCGGGAATTAGAACTCTGTGGTTGAAATGGTTTGTACAAAAACAATGGCTATGGATTTGCCTTATTACCTACTAATGATTATTATAAATAAGCTAGTAAATATTTTAGGACTTAGAGTGCTATCTAGATCTAAACTAAGCAAAGCTTATTTTATGGATTACACAGACTTTTTTTAAAAAGATCAAAGTTATAAAAACTAAGTTTGTATTTGAGAATGCGTAAACAGAAAAGTCGCTATATATTACATACATACATATACACACATAATCACGCCTTTACCCCCGAAGGGTAAAGCAGAGGTGAGTTAACATCCACATTTCACTAATCATTGTATTCTGTCCCACGTAATAGGGGGTGAGCCTATTGCCGTATACCGGGGAAAATTGTTAACTAGAGCCATGCATCTGAAGCCGAATCTGGGCTGTATATATCTGTCTGATGTTAAACAGCTCTATCCATTAGTCGCTTTGTACGACACCGCATGGGGAGAGATGGGGTGACTCAAATTCTATCTGCCGGGAATCACACGAAAAAATATTGAAAGAAGCTTAATTATAACACAAATAAAATGTTATATTCCTATCGTATCTAATCAGTCTTAAATACAGATACCAAAGTAATTAGTAATCCTTTAATTAATGATGCTGCGCAGTCTTCTGGCGAAGACGGGGCTACTCCAGTTTAAATTATATACAGTATAGCCGGGGCTTTATGCAGTTAATCAGCTGCTCCAGACACAGTTCCTGGAAAACCGGAAGACGTTACACAGGGATGGCATCAGACAGGATAATTGCAGAAGAACAAGTCATAAATCATTGAGGCAGTGAAAGAATGATGAGAAAAGATACAAGTATTCTGAAGCCCTACTGTTAGTTGGTTGAAATTAGTATTAAAAATATTGTTATATTTTTCTAAAGGAAATTACTCGGTACTATTTCTCTAGTCAAAACTCTAAATAGTTACATAGGGAAATCTTCAGAATGAGTGTGATCAAATTAAAATGCTTTCCTTATCAATCGAATGAGATGAAATATTAGGTAAAGGAACTAAAAAATAGGCAGATGACAGCAGAATTGTCAAAAAGGACCCCTTTTAGTTAATAAAATGTAAGTTACAGAGTTTTGATCAAGGTTTTAAAGTCAGACAAACAATATTGCCTCACAAATTTGCCGCATTTGCCGCTATAAAGGTTTTTCGCACCCATAAACCTATTGTCGTAATAAAAATCAATGATAAGATATCGATTTTTGACCCAGGAATAAGTTCCATTTGATTTTCCAAACTAATATTTCTATCCCACACATATTTTGTCCAGATCCGTTCAGCCGTTCTATCGTGTTGACTATCCATCCATTCAATGAATATTATAAAATTTCGAATACTCAAAAATTTTCAAAAGTTGTTAATTACTTAAACTTCTGTTAAACGCCTGTCTAATGGCCGCCGTAAACAGAAATAAGATAAAACCTAGACAACTATTATCACGTGATAAATTGCGACCGACTCGGAAACTGTGTGCTTCGAGTGCTTTTTAAAACCCCCGCTATTTATAAACAGGGTGATTACAGTTTGTCTGAAACGCTTTAATGAAGGGGTAATTGGTCAGCCATTTTCTTGATGTATTACTATTTTATAGTCTCCAGACTATAAATCAGCCTGCCTAGACCAGTTTTTTTATATAGGACACGTCAATTTGACTTCGCCTCGTCTGATGGTAAGCTGAAGGCACAGTCTCGGAAAAGAGGATCTCCATTACAGACACGTACCATGTTACAATGGTGGCACTCAGCTTGACGGCCTCATCAGATGCTTTTTCACACCTCGCTTAAAGGACCCGGGACTGTAGGAGGAGAGAAACACGCGAACTGGTAAGGAATTCCAGGTCTTAATGGTGCGGATCTAGAAGGAGAGAGAAGTGTAATAATTACTATTTTAATTATATGCTTCAACTATATTTCAAATCTGTCTAACTACACTAGAAGGTTCTAAATTAGGGTAATTACTTAGGTGTTTATTTCATTAAATGGCTATTTTAATTAGCTCTATAATTTATTGAAGTAAATACGAGTATCTGCAAACTACGTTATTAGATTAAATTACAAGAAAGTTATTTAATTACATTAATTTATACAGAACTAGCTGACCCGGCGAACTTCGTACCGCCATATTTTCTGATCCCGTTCCCGCTGCATATCTCTAAATTTATCAGTGTTTCTCTACAATATTATGCATGTATTATACATAATAAACCTTCCTCTTGAATCACTCTATCTATTAAATAAAACCGCTTCAAAATCCGTTGCGTAGTTTTGAGCATTTAAGCATACACAGGGACGGACAGACAACGGCAGCGACTTTGTTTTTTAATAATATGTTGTGACTAGCCTTCCGCCCGCGGCTCCGCCCGCGTGCATCTCGGTTAACGCGACCTTTGCTCATATCTTCGGTTCTACTCAACTGATTGCGATCAAACAAACGTAAGTCTGAGTAAGCCCTTTCTAACAAAAAAAACCGCATCAAAATCCGTCCAGTAGTTTTTGCGTCCATCGCGGACAAACAGACAAACAGACAGGAAATTCAAAAAAAATATTTTCGTGTTCAGTATCGTTAACATAACATAACCCAAGTATTTTTTTTTAATATCTCCAATGTACAGACACGACCACTTTACAATTATATAATAGTATAGATAAGGTACATAAAATAGTACATTATGGTACAAGTGAGCTATGTTGGTGATTACCGCCGAGGCGTTATTGAGGCCCGAGCCGGCAGGCGAGGGTCTTAAGAGAGCTGAGGACGGTAATCATCATGCTCACGCGTGCCATACGACGTTTTACAACACACTTGCGAATAACATAACACTACAAATACTAAATAAACAATGCTACAAATTAATTCGTTTTCCAATGTGCGCGCATCTAACAATGGCGGTCGGCCATATTTAAAAAAAAATGAGGTTTGAATTCAACTTTTTTTTACTGTTTTTTTTTTCTGTACTTAAAGAAAAAAAAGTTAAATTTGAGTGAAAATTTTGTTTATTAAACAAATATCACAAGTTGAAATTATTTATTTAAATACGAAAACGCATCAAATGAACATACAATAAGCATATTAAATTAATTAGTACTATTAAACACGTTCTTTTTTGTATCGAAACTTTTTTAAGAACATAGAAACTTAACCTATTAAATTAAAAAAGAATCTATAACTCACTTGTGAATAATAGTAATGAAAAAGTCACAGTTTGATAATAGGTGTCATTCCGTGCCTATTTGCGGTGAAATAATAACACTGTTATGAGCAGGTGTGTTGTAAAAAGTTATATATCTAGATGATTTTTTATACCACTTAGGTGGCAGAGACGGCCTACCTAGGGGTCAAACTGGCACGCTGGCGCTCGGGCAAAAAAGTGACAGCAGTACTCCATGTGGGGCCGAATCTGTGCCTTATAAAAGAAGAGTCGTTGCTCGGCAGTGAAGTCCTGCTTAGCCCTGTTGAGTACCCCTAGTTTATTTCCTTCCTGATCAGAAGCTCTAAGTAGCTGAATGACCAACATTTTGACGCCAGCCTGAACTTGTCTTAAAATTACCACGGTATTGGACGTCGCTGGAGATATCAACACCAAGGATCCCGATACTCGAGGAAATGGTAAGCGGTGTGCCCAGGCCGCCCAGGCATTGTGGCGCTACAATAAATGGAATGATTGAATGGATTTTTTTTTAAAGGTTATTATATTATTTACTAGCCCTTGCCCGTAAATGGGCCTGCGTGGAGTTCTGATCCAGTTAAGCAAATCATCCACGCCTTTAATAAAAATTTCAATGTGTTACTCACTTTCCGAGTCACGGAGGGGTCTTAATGTGTGTGTCCAGGTCATGGTCACCCATCCTAAGATTGACCTTATTACTATTGCTAAACAATGTGTTGTCTACGCGGTTACCATTTAGCTCTGAAACACCCCTGTACAATACATCTAAAACCCATCCTTGAATAATTCGAATTACCCGCCGAAGTTAATCTAATTTACGTGAGTATCCCTGTTCGGTGCCCGCGGGATTACATGATAAATAACCCTGGAAATACGGGAATCATTCTAGGACAATACCATTTTGAAAGATAATAAAATATGCATTATATTCCAGTGGCGAAGGGTGAAAATTTTGAATAGGAAGTCAGTGAAAAGTATAGTTGCCCTTAAAGAAAGAAAGAAAGAAAAATCGTTTTATTGCGGATCACGCATGTACACATCATCACTACATATTATAAAACAAAGTCGCTGTCGCTGTTTGTCCGTCTTTAAATGCTTAAATCTTCAAAACTACGAGTACACAACGGATTTTGAAGCGGTTTCTTTTAATAGATAGAGCGATTCAAGAGGAAGGTTTATATGTATAATACATGCATAATATTGTAGAGAAACACTGATAAATTTAGAGATAATACCACGCGGGCGGAAAATGGCGGCACGAAGTTCGCCGGGTCAGCTAGTTTAAAATAAAACAAAATTAACAGATAAACAAAAATTAACAAAGGCAACATTAAAATTATAGTAACATTTAGTTATACATAGTTGTGTTGTAAGACCGATAGGGAAGCCGGCAGAAATCGAGTTATAGGGGCCCCTTACAACCGTGTGCTTATCTCCCACCTAAGTGGCATAAAAAAACATGTAAATCAGTTATTTTTCACCTTGCAGCGCCTTTTTTTTCTTGAGGTCGGTTGCTTGTTTCTGATATAATTTTATATCAAACAACTATTGTAACATGGGGACATACATACATACAATCACGCCTTTATCCCCGGAGGGTTCGGTAGAAGTGAATTAACACCCAAATTTTGTCCATCGTTTTATTAGGTCCCACGTAATAGGGTGTGAGCTTATTGCCGTATACCGGGCACTATTGTTGACTCGAGTCATGTATCTGAGGCTGAGTCTGGGCTGTATGTATCTGTCTGATGTTAAACAGCCCTATCCCTTAGTCGCCTTGTACGACACCGCATGGGAGGAGATGGGGTGGCCCAAATTCTACTGTGCCAGGAACCACGCGGCATGGGGACATACCTACTTATATATAATATTATGTTTTTATGTATAACTCCGGACACGTATCTTGGACCTAAATCGCAAGACAAACGAGGCTCTGGCGCCCGCGTTTTGCTTTGTGATAATCTATGCTTGGTGAATTTAAGCTCGTCCACCGCAGTAGCACCCCGTGCTATCCTCAAAAGGCACCCAAAAAATGTGTACTGCGCGTATAGGGCACATTTTGAGCACATTTTAGGTCCAAGATACGAGTCCAGCGTTATACATTCGATTGGGAGAACTATAATGAACTTTGTATCGACAGGCAGAACCCCTGCTAACAGATAGTATCTTAATTATAAATACTAAATTGCAGTTATCCAGACAGTTTCAAATATTTCATTCATCGGTACTTGACTAAAGTTGGACGGACTCGACGCCGTTCGGACTTCAGACTGAGCTGAATAGCTAATGATACATTACTCACTAATTTGAACCCGATGCTTAGTGATGAGGGTAGACAGGTGGTTTGGAGAATATACAAGTTTAAGTTACATACATACATACATACAGTCACGCCTCTTTCCCAGTGGGGTAGGCAGAGACCACAGTTTTCCATTTGCTACGATCCTGGCATACATCTTTCGCTTCTTCAACGTTCATAATTGTTTTCATACATGCTCGCCGGTTTCGGGTACTCTTGACATGTCCTTTCTTTTAAATGTCTTCGATCTGACTGACATAGCTACGTTACGTTTAAGTAACACTTTCCGCCCGCGTGGTATTCTGATCCCGATTTATCAGTGTTTCTCTACAATATTATGCATGTATTATACATATACATAAACCTTATTCTTTCTATTAAAAAAACCGCTTAAAAAATCCGTTGCGTAGTTTGGAAGATAAGGACGGACAGACAGCGACAGCGACTTTGTTTTATAATATGTAATAATAATGATGATGATTACAATTAAATCAGAAATACTTTGAGTATTAGAATTAATTAATTAATCAATTAGGAGGCATATAAGTTATGGCCACGTGAAAAATTGCCCCCATACACAAAATGACAGTCCAAAAGTATGAGGTCAAATGTTGACTATATTGCATCTTATTACAACCATACAGACACAGAGACATTTGCACAGCCTCCCTAGACAAGGGGCAATTCGTCGTAATATGGAATAGACTTTTTTTTATACCACTCAGTTGGCAGACAAGCACACGGCCCACCTATCAGGTGGGCCGTGTGCTTGTCCCATCAGGGAAGCGGTCACCATTTGTCGTTAATGACAAATGTCATGAACGTCAAATCCCATCCCATACATTCACTTGCCATGCATACCATGCCACTTATCTAGGAGGGCAAATTGTTTTCATAAATCCTGTACCAATTCCTTCCGCATCTGAATATCTCACAGCATTTTTAAACGACCACGCATTTCTTACCCACTCCTTATACAACAGTCAACTGCACACAATATTCCACAAGCCATACACTACCTTATAATAAGTAGATCAAAACAAATGATTCCATTCCAAGCAAAATATATTCTACTCATTTTCACAGGGACCCAGCTAACGGCTCGGAAAAACTTCTACGGAACCTTAGAGCGAAATAGTGATATACTTTTGTGTAGGAAGGAACGGGATGGAGGTGTTTTTGTGAGGATGTCGGTGAATAAAGGGCTAACCTTGTAGTGAGTATGTTATTGATGCAATATATTGTTCTTAAATGTGTAGCAGATGTTTCGCTGTTTTGTTATGTTCTAGAAAGGTCCGCGAAGGGATCTTGCTTGCTTGATTTTTAAATTTATGTTTTAGTGAAAATAAACTTGGTGTAAGAATGATAGATTTAGATGCACGCATTTTCAGCCTACAGGTATAACATAAGGTTAGGTGAGGAACCGCGTGATAAGGGAACGTTGTGGTGTGGTTGAAGATGTAGTGACTAAGATAGAGAAAGGGATGCTTAGATGGTTCGGACATGTGGTCAACGATAGAAGACTAACGAAACAAGACCTCTTTTTTCATTCATTAATATTCCGTTTTATTTTTAATTTGTAATACTTAGATTCAGTTCTACGACATACTTAGTATATAGATAGAAAAAAAAAAAAAAAAAAAAAACCACAATGTTTTTTTTTTTTTTTAGTTTAAAACATTGTAAACCTTTGATAATGCCGTAAGGTGAAACCGGTAAGGTTCAAATAAATAAATAATTGTGGAAAAGTACAAGTGATTTATTCAATATAGTTTAATTTACTTGTAAATCTGTCCTAGATGCTTTTCTAGATGTCATTTTGACTATATTTTGATCTAAATTAATGAAATATTATATCAACAGACTTAAGACCTATATCTAACACAGATAAAATCCTAAATACCAACTATAACATGTCTGAGCTCTTAGCCTTTCAAGAAAGTCTGGCGAAGGGAAACATGTCAATTATTTCGATGACACTCCACCGCCCCGTCATTAATTCGAGCCCGTTCGAAGCGCAGCGAAGCGTGACGAAGCACAGCAAAGCAGGTACTACCACTTATGTTAGTAACAATCTGCTCACATTTTTTTAATCCTATTGGTTTTACAGATTCATTATAATTGATTACCCCTGGCTTGGCTTTGAAGACTGAAAATGTCTGAAGACTTTGTTAAAGACTGTAGATGAGCAAAGCTAAGGGCTCATAACCTGTTATGATTTGTTTACGATGGATATAAATTAGACTTCATTTGAGTAGTAGAGAGTACTCAAATACTTGTATGTATGAATGTATGTTTGCATTAGTCTGGGTATTTTATGTACCTATAATATGTATGCGTTTATCCGCATTGTGGTTTTAGACAACACAAGTTAGTTAAGCTTTGCAGCTTTGCTTACTTTGGGTCTAGATAGTGCTGTGTACAATTTATTTAATCTAATATATAAAATTCTTCTGTCACGGGGTGCGTAATCGAACTCCTCCGAAACGGCTCGACCGATTTTGATGAAATTTTTTGTGCTTATCCGGTATCTATGAGAATCGGCCAACATCTATTTTTCATCCTCCTAAGTGATAAGGGTGCAGCGGGAACGGGATTTGAATACCACGCGGGCCGAAAATATGACGGTACGAAGTTCGCCGGGGCAGCTAGTACTTTATAACTAAGATGAATATACGACTTATGTGGTGACGTCAAAGGTATGCCAAATCTCTACGTCAATAGCCAGAAGTGTTCATGATGAAAGGAAAATTATATTTGGAATCGTCCCAACGCTCCCGGTTGCATACAAAGTTTGCTTTTGGAACCTGGGGGTTTCTATTACGCATTCTCTTTCTAACGTGGTTCATTTTGGATTTAAGGGAGCATCTGCTGTATAACCCCAAGAGGAAAGATTGCTTCTATCAAAGGGTGCAAATGTGAAGTAGAAGATAAAATATATATCTACCGACTTGTTGGTGATGTTAAAGAATGCACTCAATTGACCTACACCTTCATACAAACATTAAAACATTGCAAATTAGAAATGTTTCAAAGATCCATCCGAGAATTTTAAACTCGAACCCACGCACAGCAATTATACCCACTACCATTTCACCTAAGTCCATCAGTACTTCACCAGTATATAAAAAGAGACAAAAAACGTCCTCCAAAGCTGTTAAGATGATGTATACCAACAATAAAACCATACAAGATAACCCCAGTTAACACACATTTCGCACATAAAACATAACGTCGGTGCGCCTGCCAAAGTCGTTATGTGCATTTTTCCGAAAAAAATTTTATTCACCAGACGGCTTTAAAAAAAAATTGCGCATCGACTGAAAAAACAACCAAGTGTTAATTCCTTCTAGAAATAGATTTGACAAAATATACATGTGAACTTCTGACACTGCAAAATTGGTTATGTGTCCACATCAAAAGTTTTTCATCCTCATATTGCACATGTCAGAATTGGTTTGCACATAGATAATTTGACAGCTTGTTTTTCGTCGGTATGTTGGTTGTAAAATTGGTGTTCTACCTTTGTAACAACGTAAATAATCTAAGAATAGTTAATAACACGAGACAGGTGACTAAATTTTGTAGAATAATATTGCTGTTTTCTCAGTTTTGGGGTTAGGCTATGGACAAGGATGGCGAGTCACTGGCAAATTAGTCTTGACATCGCCAAAGCTTTCGATAGAATCTGGCGCCTTCCTTCCCGTTTACCAGTCTCTGGCCACCCAGTCGCACAGTCCTCCCAAACTGTGTGACTGAGTGGCTCACTTCCTGCAGGGGTGCCGTATTTGCGCCTTTAGTGATGGACGAACTTTGGAGTTCTTGCAGGTAAATGCTGGCATGCCGCAGGGGTCCGTCTTATCACCCATTCTTTCTTCTGCATATAAATGTATGCTGTCCACCGACAGCATTCATTGCTATGCAGACGATAGCACCTTACACGGGAGTTATCATGGACATCCTGCGGCCGAGCAGTCTGATATTGTGGAACAAAGGCAGCTTCTTGTCACTGAGCTCGACCGGATCCTGAACCACATTTCCTAATGGGGCTCTGAGAACTTTGTCGAGTTCAGTGCCAAGAAGACCTGGGGAAGGGAAGGAAAGAAGATATCTTTGCACTGAACTTCATCTTCTTTCCTTCCCCTTTCCACTCTTCAGAGCACGCCACTGCCACTGCACGACAATCTCAGTATCCTCGGTTTGGATGTTCGCTGCAAACTGAACAACAAAAATTACACTTAGAATATCATCAAAACAGCCTCGCGTAAGGTTGAAGTCCTTAACAAAGTGAGACGTTTTTACACATCGGAGCAGCGCACAGTGGTCCCGGCTCTTAAGAAGGGCGGTCATAGGAGTTGTAAGTCGGATTAAAAATTAAATAATGACTTTTTCACTTAAGAAATGATTGTTTTGAGGTTTTAAGAGTTATAACAAGTAAAAAAAGTGTATTTTTTAGATGCAAGTTAGATATAATATTCCCAAAAAAACATTTTGTCGTCTAAAAAGCAGGTAGGTAACATTAAAACTAGTTTTACTTCTACTTTTGAACATAGCTGGATTGGTATATAAAATAAGAAAACTTACTAAATTAAATCTCTGAAGTAATCGGTTTCGATATTTTTTGCACCTGGCCAATTGTCTGCTAGCATTTCAAACACTTCACGAGAGGTATCTTGCCACATTATTTTTAGTTTTTGTGGATGAACATGCGTGTAGAACATGTATACGACGAAAAGAGCACTTTATAGTGGTCCCTGCTGAATAATAAAATAAAAAATGACCTGAGGTATCCAATTTCCCTACATATTACCTAGTACTTTCAATGACCTATTTTCAATCCTCGGAGCAGTTTGGAGCACCTAAACGTTACAGTTTTTAAAACTAGAAAAACTAGAGATTATTTTGATATATGTTTCATCTTTGGCGATTCGTTCCTTCCTAAGTAAAAGTCAACTTGAATATAGGAGAGCGGCAAAAAACAAAGAAACTCGGAACTCTCTCTTTGACGGTGCTTATTATCAATAATAACAGGTTTAAAGTAAACGTAATAGGACTTAAAATGTCGTACATACCTTCTATTTGAATATGCATAGCAAATTAATATCACAAACAATCACGTCCGATAGTAATAATACTTTGAACATAACAGAATTTTCAGTGAAAAAATAACGTTAATGAGCACTATTGAAGTGTTACCACTTTGGGTGCAAACAATTAATTGTTCTACATATTTTATTGCAATTTATTTTATACCTAGGGGTAAAAGGGTTATTTGTCTTCCCTCTAACAATAATTAAAGTCATAAATTCACCATCGACATTTTCGCCCTATGACCTATGGGCGAGACCACTGTGCAGCGGTGTCTTCTGTACAAGACACAAATTCACTTCTTCGTGGAATACTGCTGGTATCTCTGGGATGGCTTTAGTACACAGCCCTCCTTTTAGAAAGTAGTTACCGTGGCCTTTGGACCAGGGGCGTCATACTCGTGCTGCTGACCCTGTAGAAACCTAATAAAGACCTTCTTGAAGAACCCCATACATATTGTAGTCGCGTGGAAAAATCACAACAGGGAGATCATTCCACAGTTCCTTTCATACCATACAGTGCGCACCGTTTCCGGTCGTAATGTGTGAGAATAAATTCACTGTCTATGGCGAGCGGTGCGGTGATAGAAAGTAACGACATTCTAGGCATTATGTCTAACAATTCTTCTGAACGCAAACCATCGTACAGGCGGTATAACACCCACAGCAAGGAAGTCCCTTCTGTGGTTGAGAGGGACTACAACCTCGCCTGTGAGTACGGGATCGTCGATGATCCTCAGCACCCGTCTTTGCGCCAAGTTGAAGGGGTCTAGGCAAAAACGTGACAGCAGTACTCGATGTGGGGCCGAACGGGCGCGTTATAAAGAAGGAGGCTTTGCCCCGCAGTGATGTCCTGCCTCGTCCTGTTGAGCACTTCTGGTTTATTTGATACCAGCTTGACTTAGTCTTCCAAGTGACTACGGCGCTGATCGTCGCTGAAGATACCGACACCGAGGATCCCTCTAATCGAAGAGATGGTAAACGGTGTGTCTAGAAAATTGCGGCGCTACAATAAATGAGGTTTTCTTAGCGGTGAATGCACATAATACTTGTGTCTCAGCTGAGTTGAATTGGCCTAAGGTTAGTCGTCCCCAATCGGATACTCTAGTAAGAGTAGTCTCGATTTCAGACACAAGTTCGTGACTTACCTCCATCGCAGATTGAGGGATATTTGCCTGTGTAATATGTGTCCCCGATACTGTCCTCCTCGTATATATGTATACATATTCGCGCTCACGAAGATGTGGGGCAAGGTGTATTAACACACACATTTCACCACACAAACTTCTATGGTCACGTGACGAAGTAAAAGATCGACAACTGACCTAGCAGCAGTACTCCAATACCAAAGATTCACCAAAGGATTGTGGAGGTCAGATGGCACTTTAGGGAAAATGTCGTAGCTTAGCCGCGTCGCGATTAGACTGGATAAGCGTATCCCGGACTCCGAGATGAAGGGCTCGGATGCGACTAAAGTGTATAACTAATTGGCACCATAATGTGCACCTTGGAACTCGGGGATTGCTCTTCTTTTCTGATTATCATATTATTGGCTATTCTGGGAACGATCAGCGATTAGTTCCCAACTAAACCCAACCGAGAGCATAGTCAGCACCAGAGCCTCCTCCGTTGTTTAACATGATGTGCACCGACACCGACTAGCAACTGAGGTTGGCTTTGGTCTCAAAGGTGTTGGTAGGACCCTGTACACAAAACAGTTCTACTACTTTTATTTTTTGTTACTTGTATGCCTTAGTAAAGTTTATAGTAGGTATTTATTTACTTCGTATGTTATTTATATCAAATGTACCTTGTCACCAGTCAGTATTTATCCCCTAAATAAATCCTATTGAGTTCCATAACAAATCTGATATGTGTACATTTTTCACTTGTAAGAAATGGCACTAGGAAGACAATTCTGATATGTGTATCAAAATGGGTTTTTTTTTAAATTGTGGATGGACAGTACCGTTTATAATTTTCACTTATATCTCAGTTCATTCAAAATATTTTTTGGCATCATACTGCATTTTTAGTTTTTTGATACGCTCATCAATTATTTAATAAAACAGTTTATTGTCTCTCCTGAAAACTTGATCAAAAACACATAGAGGTTTTGGCAAGCGCAACGACGATAAGTAATGATTTCCTCACTACATACAATACGTGGACGTGAGGGCGAAACGCATTTTTTTTTCTATCTTCACAGTTCGTATCCACAGCTGTGCCTTTGTTAAGGGCTCACTACATCAATAAGCCATTCTGAGAGACGGCCGTAAAGGGGTGCATACACGGTTCTTTAGCCGGGTTCAGACCGGCTGGGCATGCCCAGCGGCGGAGCGCGGTTCGCGAGTCATGCTCGGTCTACCTGAACTCGGTTATTGACGTACTAGCTAGGCCCTGTCACCGTACCGGATTACAACAGGCAGGCAATTGATACAAGTCTTCCATCAGTTTTTACACTAGGTAATTTTTGTTTATTTTATTTTTATTTTATTTTATCATATTTCGTTCAATGTTCTATGTATAGTATTTGCCTAAATATGATAGTGCAATTTAACTTTTATCGCAGTTTCAACGATTTTTGATCGTATTGATTTTGATTTTGAAAGAGCCATATCACTTCCTGGTATGCACAGAGCGAAATTACATATCTTCTTAGTTGGAAATCCAATGAGCAGAGAGATCAAGCTTCGACCATATTCAGAATTACAATTAAAAATAGGTATACATAACTTATTTATTTACATACAAAAAGTATAGGTACTGCACATATAAAAAGTAGATCGCGGTCCGCTTAAAATAAAACTTTACTTAGTATTTTCGGTTTTATCGGGAGTGTCTGCTGTCTGACCTCCCAGCCTTAGGTGTGGTTAATGGCTAACCTCTGACAGTTTGTTTAGGTCCATAATAGGTCTCCGTCTTGACCTAGCGTATATTGACAGCCGGCACCTTTCATGCCCTTGCAGGTGCCTCAGATGCTCTCAGAAGCAGTCACCCATCGAAACAACCGCGCCTAAGTAGCCTAACCCAGTTATCCACATTTTAGCCATGAGCGCTTACAAATCCATGTGCAAAAAATAGTGTGCAATGAGCAGTAGTGACCATATCTGACCGGTTGAAAATTGAATGAAAACACACCACTATAAATTTCACCACCCTTAGGTTGGCACTATCCGTTTTCATAAATCTCCCGGCCGTTGTGTACGCTCCCTAAATTCAGCGCCGTATGTTTATTTATAAGGCATTAGAAAAGACGAATTCACGTTTTCTTCGGGAACCTTTTTGTGAGATAGTTAACTTTCTAAGAAAGCGTACAATTTTAAGAAATTGCGTCTGTAGGTACGTTTTATCGGACATAATCAAGTTTGATGAATATGTATACCTGGAATTCTATCCTATGATTTCCGGTCATAGCAAATATTTGTATATGAATTTACAAAAGAAAATTTCACTTAGGTCGCAGACAAGCACACGACCCACCTGATGGAAAGTGGTTACCGTAACCTATAGACGATTGCAACACCTGGGGAGTCACACTCGTGCTGCCGACCCTGTAAGAATAGAGTGATCCTGTGGCATCAGCGCAGAAGACAAGCAGGACAAGCCATTAGTCTTCCCACTGACAGCACAAAACCTCTCTAGTGAGCTCTGGCTGCCCTATTCACCGCCGGGAACACAATACGAGGTTATTATAACCGGGCGGAGGTACTTCCCCAGTCCGACTGCTCGTTTATGACAGAAATACCGTCGTGTCCTACCTCCTCCTATGTTATATATCGGTCTAGATAGCGTCGATCGCTCCCGCTTCCGCCACGTTACTAAGATAGCATTCTATAAATATTCTTTCAATCACTTCTGGTAATTACTCCCTATAGTGTAGATCATTAAAGCGCGCGCGCCAATCACTTAATCCCGTTTTGTTCGCCGTTTGTTGTTGTTTGTGTACAACGAGACGACGGCTAAACATATTTTTCTTGCTATTTATAGTTTGATTTTTTAACCAACTTCACAAAATTAGGGGGTTCTTAATTTGTTTGAACAAGCGTGCTTACTTTTAGTTAACTTTTTATAAATGGAAAAGTGTGTGCAGTATGCAAAGATGATTGTAGTATCTGGTATGTGTATTGTAAGTTCCTTCAGTTAAAAAGTAAAATCAATATTCTCAAAACTAAGGCTATTGAACTCTATCTAAAAACATACAAATATATTAGGCTCATTTTCTATACTTCTCCAAATTATTACCCAAAATGAAATATTCGCTCACGTTCCTTTAATATATTTTACTTTTTTTTATTTAAATGGCGGTTTATGTATGTCTAACATCATTGGACATGAATCAAAATTTTGTATTTACTAAAAGAAAAACCAATCTTAAAAATTTCGGTCAGTGCGGACACATAGGATCTCGACCTTTCGATTAAAGCAAGACCAATTGAAAGACTGCATTTTAGGGGCAACTTTGTGGGGCGATTTTATGTGGACTCGCCCACACGGTTGACGCTGGTGGCTACCACACGCTACAAATCGTCACTACTTCTGCCAGGAGGTAGAACACAACTGTATTTCCGTCAGTCCGACCGGGGAATTACCTCCGCCCTACAGAATTGCCAGTGGGCAGACCAAAGGTTTGTCCTGCTTGACTTCTGCGCTGGCGGCACAGAATCTCTCTGTTCTTACAGGGTTGGCAGCACGAGTGTGACTCCCTTGATGTTGCACTCGCCCATTGGCCACGGTAACTAATTTCCATGGGTGGTTTCCAAGGTGGGCCGTGTGCTTGTCTGCGACCTAAGTGGTATAAAAAAAACTACTAAACTACAGGAAATATACCGGTGGTGGCTGGAGGCGTTTCGTGGTTGGGTCAGTGGCCCGTGTGTAGCGACCTTTAGCCTAGGTCACCATTTCATATGTTCTCCATTGGGCACAAACTCAACGTTGGTTGTAGAAATCGAACCGACTAAAACCATGCAGTGGGCTATCATATCACCATATGAAACAAAAATACCCAGGATATTTTACTCTGTAGCTTTGTAATTACTTTCTGGGGCCCGATTCAGTTAACCAAGTTTAGAATGTCAAAATTTAATTGAAAATGAATTAATCTATGAGTGATTCCGAAGGTTCATGAACGTAGGTACGTTTTTTTTCTTCAAAATACCAAATATTTTTCAATTTTTCTTCCTAACCGAATGGAAATCATGCGTTTGGAAAACTTAGACTATACTGAATCGAGCCTCTGATGAGATAAATCGATTTGGTGGCTCTGCAGACTGGAAGATACAGGGCGTAACCTGATTACACGTTCGAAAGAATATGATAATAAATTTATTTATTGAAATAATACATCATACACAAATAATTCTGGATATATCTGACATTATATCGACAGTTGAAAAAGGGCTTCAGCAACCTTGAATATTCAGAGAAAATCACACGTGAAATCGCAAACACTTCACTGAATTTTTCATTATCACTAATATCCCTCGATAATATACTGTATAGACACAGTAGTGCTAACAAAATGCATCAAAAAACAGCGTGAAATACGCGATCTTCTTCATCCTAGCGTTAATTCCCAGTCGCATCCGAAGCTTATCAGCTCGGAGTCTTGGGTCCGCTTTACCAGTCTGAACTACAGATTTGGCTAGACCTCGATGTTTTTCCGTGAAGCGATTGCCATCTGACCTTCACAACCCAATGGTAACATTAGGCGATATCGAAGCTTTGCAGTAAGACCGTTGTTTTTGGACTTTTTAGGGCTCCAACTACCCGTAACGACTGCCATAGATGTTCTTATTGCAACAGGGACCGACGGCTTAACGTGCTCTCCGAGGCACGACCCGAACAATGCAAATACCCATAATTATTTCATGCATACAAATATTTGCAGTAAGCGGGGATCGAACCTGCGCCTCCTGCGTAGCGGCCGCGTTCACTACCGCTACGCCACGGAGGCTGTCGCTGAGTACCTTCTTGAGGCAAGCTGAAAAAATCGTACCAGCTCTCGGACTATAACCTAGTCAGAGGGCAGTACTCTTGGGCCGTAAAGATCTTTGAAGCCTCATACACCCATTTGTGAATATCAGTCATCTAAGTTATATTCTCAGACAAGTCTAATGTCACAATATCAATCAGTGGTACGTAGCGACAAGGTGTGAGCGACCGACGAAGGTATGTAACCACAAGCTCGTACTCACCGCAGCGTAGGCAAAATTCCTCACATTTAAGCTTAGTTATAATACCTACCTATGTATAGTTTAGTATGTGTTGTCACATTGATTACACTATGTTAACAATGATGTGTTTAGACAGATACTGTGGCCATATATTTAGAGATTTTAAACGGGACAGTTTGAAAGAATTAAAGTGGTATAGATGATTTCCCAAATGCCACTATAGCCTTCTAGATCGAGATTTGTAACTGGGTTTCCAGACTATTTTCATTTGTTCATTGGAAAAAAGGATTTTTTTATTATTCGCGACATACTGCAGTGAAATCATCTTACTACGAAGTTCGGTATACTCTTTGCCGTATCTCAAGCGTTGTCGAGTGTTTTAATATATTCTTTAATTCGGGCAGGGTGGGGCAAGTGCCACACTTGCCCCACACCCATGCTCCTTGCCCCTTCTTTTGGTTAGCTTTTAGTGCCATTTAAACTCTGAGAGGAAAGTTTCCGACACCTAGCATGTGTACTAGCTTGCAGGTGAGGGTAGCTTGACCTGACGGTCAGGAACTCCATTAATGTAATGGTTGCCTGGTAGAGATTGCCTTGTGCGATAAGGCCGCCAATTGTATTTACTGTTATTTTATCTAATTTTTATTTTCTGTATTTTTCTGTATTTGTGTACATGCAATAAAGAGATATCTTATCTTATCTTATCTTTTTTAAAAATAACCAGAAAGGCTAATGCGCTAATGCTCCGCGCCTGCATTAGACTTCGTGGTTTTTTTTTAATAACCGTCTAGAAATGGAAGTTTCGTAAAGCCATCCGCAAATAAAGACCAGAATCGATGGAGCAGTAGGCATTCTATTGCATTACCTAATAGCATACATTGCCTAGGCATTCTAAGTATAGAATTTAAATTATACAGATTACAATCTATAAATATACAAATAATTTTAAGATCGTTGTTAGGGCAAATGGGAAAATTTGACGTGAGGTACGTAGGACAGATACTAATAAATGGGACGGTCCCGTTAAATCGGGACGCATGGTTACATTACACATAACTGTATGGGTAGCCGCAAATCGGTGCAAACAAACTTACGTAGCATTATATTAAGTGATATTGTAGTTAATCAAATCGATGGCTATATTATTGTATTGATAATTGAAGTCCGAAGGGAGTTTCAGGGATCATCAACATCATTTAAGCACTTTTTTTTATATAGGACACGTCAATTTGACTTCACCTCGCCTAATGGTAAGCTGAAGGCAAAGTCTCGGAAAAGAAGGTCACCATTATAGACACGTACCATGTTACAATTCTAGAATGGTGACCCTAAGCTTGACGGCCTGGTCAGTGACTTTTTCACCCCGCTTAAAGGACCCGGGATTGTAGAAAGAAGAAAACATGTCTGCTTTTAAGAAATTCCAAGACTTTAATTTTCATTTCTTGACTAAATAAATTCATGAGCCGACGACCATCTTTTTAATACCATTAGATGGCTAACAAGTACATGGCCCACCTGATGAGAAGTTGTTACCGTGGCCTATGGACGTATGCAACACCAGGGGCGTTACACTCGTGCTGTCGACCCTGAAGAAACCTTCTAACCCCCTGGAGAATCCTACCCCTCCCTCCTTCCCATATTGTAGTCGCTTGGGAAAACCACAGCAGGTAGTTCATTCCACAGCTTGAGAGTGTGTGGGATGAGTCTTCTAGTCTCTTTCTGACCAGGGTTTTTAAAAGCAACAGAGACGTCGAAAATTCTGTTTTATGAATAGCCATATTAAATCGCGATACAATGAAGAGAAATTAGGCCTGTTTCAAGGTATAACTCCGGACACGTATCTTAGACCTAAATCGCAAGACAAACAAGGCTCTGGTTCGCGGATTGCTTTGTAATAATCTATGCTTGGTAAATTTGAGTTCGTCCACCGCAGTAGCACCCCGTGCTGTCTTCAAAAGACACCCAAGAAATGTGTACTGCGCGTATGGGGCACATTTTGAGCACATTTTAGGTACAAGACACGTGTCCGGAGTTATACGAATAGCCATATTAAATCGCGATACAATGAAGAGAAATTAGGCCTGTTTAAATGTATCTACATAATGATATCGACATGTAAGTATCTAGGGCATGTTATCACGTATTTGTGTAACCTGTCGCTCGTGTGTACTGAGGCTGAAGGCGGCAGGTGACAACATACAACGTTATTCTCACACAGAATTTAACACGTACCTACCAAATTAATTAATTGTTAGAAATTTCAATAGGAACGTTACTATAATTATCGTGGAGTATAGCTATATTTAGTCTGTTCAAGTTATAGGTAGCAATCAGGGACTTTCGGGCTGTATCGTAGCATATACAGCCTATGATTAATGAAAGAGATTTTTTTTTATGCCACTTAGTTGGCAGACAAGCACACGGCCCACCTGATGGGAAGCGGTCACCGTGGCCTATGGACGTATGCAACACCAGGGGCGACACACTCGCGCTGCCGACCCTGTAAGAACAGAGAGATTCTGTGCCGTCAGCGCAATAGATAAGTAGGACAAAGCCTTTGGTTTTCCCACTGACAGCACAAAACCTCTTTAATGAGTTCTGGCTACCCTACTCACTATCGGAAACACAACAAAATGCTGTGTGGTTTACATAGAAAGCTATGAACAATTTTACCGATTTTTATTCTGGTTTAGAGAGTTTTATAACAGCAGAATCAGCACCATTATATCGTTTTTGATATATCAAGGATTTATTACAAAGAGCTGAATGATTTAGCGTTTTAGCTCCGCAATAATATATTTCGTATTAAATGTTTTATTTATTTATAAGGGATAAGTTGGTTTGAATATAAATTCTTTCAGTCCAATGACTTTGGTTTACAATTAAACCTAGGATTTTCAATAATTCACGCATCATGTGAAAACGTACTTAGGTATGTACTGCAGTGACCAAAAATAAATATATTTTATTTCTTCTTCTTTCTTTCTAATTGCAAGGCGCTCGATATTTGGTACAGTGATACTTAGTAATGATAATGATTCCAGCGTTTCGATGACTTCAGTTCCTCGAGACTGAATCAATGATGAATCTATGGAATTTACACGTATTTTGACGGCACCCTTAAACTATTGAACAAATTTTGAAGAAAGATTGATTTTCGAATATAGTTCTAACTCCACTAGTCCGACGTCACTACTGGGGGCTTATCAAATGATTTTGCCCATCTGTCACCACTGGTGGCAACTGAGAACAAAAAGAGTGACCATTCCCAGTTGCCACCGCTGGTGACGCCACCAGTGGTGGCAAGTGGGACATTTTTTGGATACAAATCCCATTTTGTCACCAGTGGTGGCGTCGACAGTGGGGGCTACTGGGAATAACCCATATTTCACATTTGATATGGCCGATGACCCCAAATAGGTACATTTATCCCAAAATTGTTTTGGTTTATAGCTGGGGATATATTAAGTGCAGGATTGGCAAATGAGTATCGCCTGCTATTATGTATATTTATTAATTTATTTTTGGAAATTCCAGTATATCACGTCTCACATACACACATACACCCTTGCACACACACATATCACCACACACATCACCTGGTTCAAATTAGAGTTCCCTCCAAAGTTTGTTCACAGGGATTATTGCAAAATAACTCATGATAGTTAGAGGCAACGCTCTATTTCAGCGCGAGCTGCGGTTGATCTAACGACGGGTATTGATGACGTCATCATTCAGCCCGCCAATCCGGGCCCGCTAAACTGATTTCAGTTTTAGATTAGTTCCGAATTCGAATTTGTAATTGTCGGCTAGTGTTCTAAACTGAAGGGTACGGAATGGCTTCATAGGGTTGTGCTAGTTCATTATTTTTAGCATATGCAGCTGCTGTATGCTTTGTTTCGTGTAGCAGAGCAGCAACGATATATTATAAACTTTATACTATAGATACGTTGTTCGCACTCAAAAATTGCGACACAAAATGAGGGGGAAAAGTTTTACACATTAGAGACGCGACAGTGTGTTTTGCAAAAAAAAAAATGTAATAATAATGATATAATTCATAATTTATATACATTAATAATACATATTAACCATACGTTCTTCGCACGAGTTAGTAAGTAGCTTCAACTTTTTTTAAAATTAGTGTTTGCGCCATTTTTAAAAGCATTCATTGTGTAGTCTCATACCATAAAGTCCTGGAATTCCTTACCAGCTGACGTGTTTCCCTCTCCCTGCAATCTCGGGTCTTTTAAAGGAGCGTTAAAAAGCTGGGGACAGCCATTGTAACATCGTGGGTGTATGTAATGGTGACCCTCTATCCTCAGACTTTCCCTTTAGCTTACCATCAGCTGAGGCGAAGTCAAATTAACGTGTCCTATGTAAAAAAGACAACAATTTATCAAGTCTTACTACAGAGATGTGATACAAAAAGCTTTTGATTGTTTTTTGAGGCCATTTTCGTACTTAACAGTATGGAGATTCGAGACTAATGGAAGGTCCCGGGTACTCCTCCTACAATTATGTTTATTCAGACTTAATTGATAAAACAACTTATCTACCCTGGCGAAGTGTGATTGTGAGTGGAGGAAGAGATTTTAATGGTCTTGTCTATAACCCATACTTCCGTACTTCAATTTAAAAATGTAACGAAAGTAACAGAACTCTTGTCTGTCTGTTACGCTTTCACGCCTAAAACTAGGTCTGGGTGTTTCTATTTGTAATAAATATTGTATGTATTTTCAAAAGAAAATGGTATTTATGTAATATCCACATTCTAGAGCTTAAATTATATATAACAGAAGTAAAACAATGCTTAGATACTTTGACTCTAAATAGCATTGTGTACAAAGTCCTAGAATCTATCTGCCACCTATAGTTTAAATAAATTCGGCCAAGTGCGAGTCGGACTCGCCCATGAAGGGTTCCGTAGCAGCAAAGGCGAAAATTGCGGTTTATGACGTATTAAAAAAAAACTACTGACTGGATCTCGTTCGAACCAATTTTTAGTGGTAGTTTTCATGGCAATTTACATCATATATTTTTTTTAGATTTATCATTCTCTTAGTTTAGAAGTTACAGGGGGGGGGGGGGGACACACATTTTTCCACTTTGGAAGTGTCTCTCGCGCAAACTATTCAGTTTAGAAAAAAATTATGTTTAAACCTCAATAGCATTTTTAAAGACCTATCTATAGATACCCCACACGTATGGGTTTGATGAAAAAAAAAATAGAGTTTCAGTTCTCAGTACGGGGACCCCCAAAATTTAATGCTTTTTTTTTATTTTTGTGTGAAATTCTTAATGTGGTTCACAGAATACATCTTCTTACCAAGTTTCAACAGCATAGGCCTTATAGTTTCGGAGAAAAGTGGCTGTGACATACGGACGGACAGACAGACAGACAGACAGACAGACGGACAGACATGACGAATCTATAAGGGTTCCGTTTTTTGCCATTTGGCTACGGAACCCTAAAAAAATCTAGAAATTAAGAGAAAGAAATAACTATACAATCGAATTTTAAAAAACGAACTCGAATTCCAATTGGTATTGTATTGTTTAGTGACTCAATGTTCTCTCGCAGCCGGTTGGTTGAATATTGATGACATCATCACTCTCTCGGCCAATCAGCGCTAATTCTGATGAATTGCCGTTGGCCCCCGACATGGCTGACTGAATTTCGGAATATTGTATGAAATATTAAATTCGCTGTGTGATAGTATTTGACGCCGACTATTGCAATGTCAGGGCTTGTCGATTTCAGTAACATGAAATATTAAATTGTAGTTGTTATTAATGGAAATATAGATACGTTATTAACCGTTTTGTTGTTTTAGATGCATCGTTGAAATGACTTATTCGTCAACTCGCCACTTGAAAACTCGCCACTTGGTGTCGAGTTGCCCCGAAATATTTTAATTTATTTTTCATTCGTCAACTCGGCCCTCAATGTAAGTAGGTACGTAGTATTTTTGTACAGTCGCTTACAAAAATATTGTTTGATGAATGTAGTACGTATATAAAACCTAATTTGACGATCACTAAAAGTATTGTCACTGTTTTATTAGAAAAGGCGCTGCTAAGTAGTGGTAAGTAACACCCGTATTCACAAACTACTTAGCTATGCGTACTACCAAAACTGTGCAAAGAACGACAAATTCTCAGTGCGTTCGTTTTGGCAAGCCTTTTTATTCATAGAAAACACTTCTGTAATACTTCGTTGAAGGAAATGCACTGCGTTAGATACTGCTCCATGATGTTTGTGAATTAATTTTACCAGCCCCATGCGCTCGAGCACACTATGAGACCTCACAGTATTGTTTGTGAATACGGGTGTAAGTAAGTAAGCAAGCTTTTTAGCCGTGAACGTGGTTACGTATACCACGGGACACGTATCTTGGACCTAAATCGCGAGACAAACGAGGCCCCTGCAATTGTTTTGTAATAATCTATTCTTCCTCAATTTGAGCTCGTCCACCGCAGTAGCACCCCGTGCTATCCTCAAAAGACACCCAAGAAACGTGTACTGCGGGTATAGAGCATATTTTAAGCACATATTTAGTCCAAGATATATGTCCCGAGCAATACCCATACGAACAAGTTAGGACCTCATCTATAATGTTCACTTCACCATCATGTATTAGGTAATATTTCACCAGACGTATTTTCCTGATAGTACCTACAGAGGGGGTTAGTCAGATGACGTGGACCTGTGGTGTGAGTGTGGAGTAGCTCCACAGACCATGGCCCACCTGCTAACGTGTGCTGCATGCCCATCTACCTGTATACCGGAGGACCTAATGAGTGCCTCCGAGAATGCGATTCAGGTAGCAGCATACTGGGAAAATAGAATTTGAGAGTAGAAGCACGATCGATTCGACAGAAGAAGAAGAAGTACCTACAGTCACAGTAGATATTACTGGTCAAAGGTTTATATATGTAACTAACTTTCGCCCGCGGCCCCGCCCGCCTACAAGTTGCCGTACATAACATAGCCTTTGTTTTTTCCCAAGGTCACATCTATTTCTGTGCCAAATTTCATCACAATCGGACCAGTGGTTTAGGCATGAAAACGTAACAGACAGTCAGACAGACCGACAGAGTTACTTTCGCATTTATAATATTAGTTTATGAAAATTATGGATATGGATTACAGATTGATATCAAAATTAATCAACTTATATATATCTTATTTCTGCTTCCCATTTCAAATTCAAAATTCATTCCCGCCTTCCAGGGACATGTACACATTTTTTTTAACTCCTTGTCTAATGTACACAAAAGACAAATTGCTACTTTACGTAAAACACAGGCTAAAGTTATACACATAAGTCAGTGAAAAAACAAAATGGCTGCCGTTGTCTAGACACAATTTGATTTAATCGCCCATTTAACAAAGGTCCGTTTTACAGGAACTGAACACCAGAACATTAAATTATTTAACAAGGTTACTTCTCTATAATAAAAACATGAAGAATATTCCCTTACTACGGATACACGGTTGATTAAATACTAACTGTTCCATGTGGTTTTACTTGCGATAGAAGAATTCAAAAGGTAAACATTCTATAATCTATACAATGCGAATAAACAGACATAAGAAACCCAAACCAATACAAGTATATAATATTCATGAATACAAATATTTACACTGAGCGGGAATGGAACCCACGACCTCTAACTTAGCAGTCGTACGCTCCACCGCTACGCTACACAGGGCCTTTAGACAAAGTGACATTCTCTTGGCGAAAACGACAGTGGAATCGCTTAATATGGTATGGAATTGACAGAAATCATTAATATTATTTATGAAATTTAAGTCTTTGTAACTCGAAATATATTATTTTACATATTATTACTATTATAATCACTGCAGCTTCCCGCAATCCAGTATTAAAATTGAAAGCGGTTCGCTTCGACGCGATTTCATCAATAGAAAGTCACTTTGTCTTTTTCAACTTATCTACATTTATTTTGACATTTCGTACTCTTAGCCTGAAACCTTGACGTCGATCGAGGTTCAGCCAAATCCGCAGTTAAGACTGGTAAAGCGGACCCCAGACTCCGAGGTGAAAGCTTCGGATGCAACTGAGAATTAACGCTAGGATGTAGAACTTCAATAGGCCTGCAGAACGATTTTAAATCGACTTACACTGCTGTATATAGGCCTCTCCCACTGTTGGGAATCTTTGCGTACTGTTAAACCCAATAATAAATATATTATTATATCCTGAATTTAATTAACAGCGGACTTCATGCTTAAATAGCTAGTTACTCATTTAAAACCACTAAACCCCATTAAATATTCATGCCTGCATACATTTATCACTTCCCAAAATTCTAATCGAGTACCATTAGTAGTGTTAATCGACTCTGGCTACAAGCCAGATAGTATTCATCTCCGTTACTGTTTTCAATGGATGCGAATGTTGCAAAAAACTTTATTTCCAATGTGTTTAAAACATTGGTAAAACACATTATCGTGTAGAGAAAGGGTGGGTGAATTCAGTTAATACTACTCAGTGAAATTAAGCTCTGATATATGAGTACTGTTATTTAATCACTTTGTGATTAAAATGGTGAAGGGTGTCAAATGAGAGTGTTGAAGTGCGTTATAGTAATGGAGATTTACAGTGTACTTCCTCTAGACATTTAAAAAAATTGCGTTCTATGAATTTTGCTACCTAAAAGTAACTTTTCAATGGGCTAAATCCATCGTATTATAAATGCGAAAGTAGCTTTGTTTGTTTGTTTATCTGCCTTCACGACTATACCACTAAACCAATCTTGATAAAATTAGGTACAGAAGTGAACTAGAGCTTGGAAAAGGACATAGGCTACCTTTTAATGCGAAACAAGTGAGTTGTAGAGGGGTTCAAATAGGGGATGAAAGTATTTTTTTTTTAAATAGGACACGTCAATTTGACTTCGCCTCGCCTGATAGTAAGCTGAAGGCAAAGTCTCTGAGAAGAGGGTCACCATTACAGACACGTACCATGTTACAATGGTGGCACTCAGCTTGACGGCCTCATTAGATGTTTTTTCACGCCCCGCTTAAAGGACCCGGGACTGTAGGAGGAGGTGAACACATATTATATTCCCGGCGGTGAGTATGGTAGCCAGACCTCACTGGAGAGTTTGTGTGCTGTCACTGAGAAGACCACAGGCTTGTCCTGCACTGACGGCACAGAAACCGGTTGTATAGGGTCGGCAGCATGAGTGTGACTCACCTGGTGTTGCACACGTCCATAGGTCATGGTAACCACTTTATATTAGGTGAGCCGTGTGCTTGTCTGCCACCGAAGTGGTATGTTAAAAAATTAAAACTATGAGTTGAAACCCACGTCCCGCCATCACCTCTAACGTGATTGTCTGCCAAACTAACATCACTCTTAATAAATTTGCATCCCTCGTATAAATCACAGGGTGATTTTCACCCTAGGTCCGCGATTTAAGCCCGTTGCCCCTAATAGGGTGGCTATATTACCCATCTATTTAATTTCCCGAATGGATAAACGAATTAGGCTGGCAACTTTGGAACGAATTAAATTTTCGACGGTTGACTCATTGTTTTACCGGGGCTGTATAATGTGATTTGCGATTGCTACCGGTTGTTTGGCAGTTGCAGTTTATTTGCTAAGGTGTTATAGCGTAGTGGAAGTTTCGGAATAGGTGTAAATAATTATATCACAGCCTCCGTGGCGTAGCGATACTGAACGCGGCCGCTACTCAGGAGGCGCGGGTTTCGATCCCCGCTCAGTGCAAATATTAAATATTTGTGTGCATGAAATATGGGTATTTGCATTGGCCTGGTCGTGCCTCTAAGAACACGTGAGCCCTATGAAGTTCAAAAACAACGGTTTAGCTGTAAAGCTTCGATATCGCCTAATGTCACCATTGGGTTGTGGAGGTCAGATAGCAGTCGCTTCACGGAAAATATCGAAATCTAGCCAAATCCGTAGTTAAGACTGGTAAAGCGGACCCCAGACTCCGAGCTGAAAGCTTCAGATGCGACTGGGAATTAACGCTAGGACGAAGAAGAATTATATCATGTGAGAGTTAACGGGTCACAGTATGAGAAGAAGTCAGAATAGTGAAGATGTTCGGATGTTTGTTATTCAATCACGCTCTAACGACTGAAATCAGGGGATCCAACCGGAATAACTCCTGAAATCTGGTAAAAGAATAGATTATAGTTTAGAATTGTTATTTCAGGCTATTTTTTGTCCCGGGATTAGGTTCCAAAGGGTAGACTGGTAAAGTGGACTCCAGAATCCGAGGTGAAAGCTTCGGATGCGACTGGAATTAATGCTAAGATGAAGAAGAAGGTTCCTATGGGTAGCGATCAGGATCAAAATTCTATCCGGAGCCACAGGCATCACGTTATTATGCGGAACTAGCTGACCCGGCGAACTTCGTACCGCCATATTTTTTTATCTTGTTCCTGCTGCATATCTCCAAATTTATCAGAGTTCCTCTACAATATTATGCATGTATTATACATATAAAGCTTCCTCTTGAATCACTCTATCTATTAAAAAAACCGGTTCCAAATCCGTTGCGTAGTTTTGAAGATATAAGCATATATAGGGACGGACGGACAGCGACAGCGACTTTGTTTTATAATGTTCTTTTTTTGCATCATTAAAGAAATACATAAACAAATGGTTTCTTAAACTATTAGAAGGGGCACTAAGATCTGTTTTAGTGCAGATTTTTCAACCACGATTAGAGATTCTAACGGCAGTCACCCCTGTAAAAGCTAACCAAATATAATAGATGCCAGGCATCATAGGTAAAGTAATCTTTGTATGTAACCAATATTGGCACTCTACTACTTAGGTACTTAAAATGGTTCAATTTTACTTGTTGAAACAAAATAACAATACGAAATAAAATACTAAAATTATTTTTCATTACAATACAGTCAAATTAAATGACATTCAAGTAAATGACAATCATTACTACGGCACAGTAGTTATCGTTAGCCATTACGAATGACAAAATGAAGCAATGAACACGGAGCAACTGGTTGCTATTTACTAATCCAAGAGCTGGTACGATTTTTGAGTACATGCTTGAGGGTTTTTATACCACTTAAGTGGCAGACAAGCACACGGCTCACCTGATGGGAAGTGGTTACCGTGGCCTATGGACGTATGCAACACCAGGGGCGTCACACACACACTCGTGCTGCCGACCCTGAATAAACCCTCTAATGTCCTTCTTGAAGAAACCCATATTGTAGTCGCTTGGGAAAACCACTGCAGGGAGTTCATTCCACAACTTGTCACACAACTCTCTTATTGTACCCCAACATGAAGTTGCACACTTGGATGGTGGGTACAAGTGCTAAATCAACCCCAGAATTTTTAATAAGTAATAAAAAATATCCAAAAAGCACATTTTGAGGCAATATGTAATTATGGTAGGGCTTTACCATTGCCAGGTGGGTTCAAAGGTTTGAACTCGCCTGGCAATAGCAAAGGCACAGAAGAGATAATAGTACTAGGTAAAGGCCCCAGTAGGTAAACATGTTTTTTGAATTTTTATTTTATTTAAAAAAAATCAGGGGTTGATTTAGCCCCCGTACGTCAGCTGGTCTGCAGCTTCGTATTGGGGTATACGTATAACAGGAGAGTTGTGTGACAAGTTTTCAGCTTGCCACAAACACGTACTCAAAATTCGTACCAGCTCTTGGACTATACGTAATAGCGTCACGGAATGGTCAGTGAGTTTCACGATATTATGGACCCATTGTCAACGTTGATTATGAAGCTGTCTATTTTTATTCGTGTTCTCAGAAATACGGAAACGTAATAATAATGTCCTTTGATTATTAAATAGTCAATGAATGAGCTGTTATCTGTGGAATGAGTAACTTTAAGCTAATTACGCTTTTTTAATTTCGAATTAGATTCTTTCGTTACGGCCAGTCTTTGTGTATTTTTATGTACTTACTTATTAAAAAAAAAAAAAAAAACAAAATAAAAAAAATGTGAAATGGGTGAATGTATGGGACACGTATTTTGACCAAAATTGTGGTTTAAACTGCCATCTAATCTTTAAAACCCGAGAAGAAAATCTGTGCCAGATCATCATCCACCATCAATATATGTAACGGCTTACAATTGAAATCGGCTTACACCCCAAAAATTCATGGAGGGATCATATTCTTATGTACTTATTTATTTTGCAATATCATCACGCCGCATCACATTTTCCCAAAACAAAGATGCTTTTAAAACACATTTCCTTCCTGCATCGACTTTAATTCAATCCAAACTGATATAAATGATGGCCGCCCCTCGTGGATTAAAAATTTAAAGAAAATCCGACGCAGATATTGGTATAAAATGATTCGACTGTTTTCTATCCCTGCTCACCCCCTGAAGCTTACGTCCAATTTTCGCACTGACGAACAGAAAATTTTCAATAATATTTACCTGGAATAAATATTTTATTCCAACTAGTGGTGGCACACGCTTTCTAAGAATTTGATGAAACGGGTGAGTTGAGTGAAGAGTGAAAATAAGTTTTGTAGTTAACGTTTCCCGTTGAGTGTAAATATTTGAATTGATTTCCATCGATATTAGAATCGATGTAAATATTTGTATGTCTGTGTATAATAAAATTAAAATTAGTTGTGTATGTTATATCCTGATATATTTAAGATCCTTAGTCTATTTTTTTCTTGGAATTCTTGTCTGTTTTGTATGTAAAACTATTGCACAGATTTTGATGCAATTTTTTCTCAACAAGATTTTAATAAAAATTGCCCTATATTCGATTGCCATTCGTTGAAGAGAACGTTCCTAAATAAGTAATAATTCGTTGGCCGGCGTATTGTAGAATAGAAAAAAGAATTTATTCGCTGGAGGTGTAAGACCAAAAGACGCGATACCCCTGTGGGCGAAGTCACGAACAGTAACTTAAGAAAATGCACCAGAAGATAAAATTACCAATTAACTGCTAAATACGCTTGGCTGGTAATCTATTGACTTCTACCGGTGCTGCGTAACACAATAGATTGATTATACAGTTTGGTAGCCATATTATATCGATATAATCCCATAATGGTGTTGCGCTGAAGTGGAAAGCAATTCTGAGCGGCATATTGTTTACAGCGAAAATTTTGATAGCCGGAAACTGTACAATAGATGGGGTTGGCTCTGATAGAATTTAACACCCTAAGCGCCAATAATTTATAAATCTCATATCACTTGTTCTATTGTGAAAGTATATTTACTTAGTATTAAATTGTTATTTTATATTAAACTAGCTGTTACCCGCGGCTCTGCCGGCGTGAATGTCGGTTATTGCGACCAAAGATAGCCCATGTCCTTCCCATGGTCTAATCTACCTCTGTACCAAATTTCATCAAAATCAGTTCAGTTTTTTAAGCTTGAAAGCGTAACAGACAGACAGACATACAGACAGACAGACAGACAGATAGACAGACAGACAGAAAGACAGTCAGACAGAGTTAACGTCGATTTAGATTGGAAAAAGTGAATACTTAAGATGGGTCTTGAACACGCGATCAGTCTTACAGGGGAATACTCTCACAAACTTAACTACATGAACACGTTTTGGGAACTTGAAATTCTTCTATACCTACCATCACCATCATTACTACTGATGGCGGATTCAAGCCCTATCTTGAGTATTCACTTTTTCCAATCTAAATCCATTCTATTTATTTTATTACCTACTTTAGAAGTGAGTTACTAAATTGTCCCAACACTATTTCGCTACTTCTCATGTTCATACATTGTAAACATAATATATTACGTCCCTACATTTTATGCGAAGATTTAGTGAAATTAACTTGTGGACAAGTCTTGATCTTTTTGATCTTGACCCTAAACTAAGGACGGTGAAAGGGTCTTTTGTTGTAAATAAACACGCATGAATAGGCACAATATCTATCTATTGATTTACTGAAAAAGCTAAGTAGGTAATCCGCAATTCCGCATATCTGTCTGTCTGTTACGCTTTCACGCCTAAATCACTGAACCGATTTTGATGAAATTTGGCACAGAGGTAGATTAGACCTTAGGAAAGGCTATGTTTGGTCACGATAACCGACATCCACATGGGTGGAGCCGGGGCAACCGCTAGTCAACCATATTTCACAGCAGATCTACCATTTTAAGTACATACATTTGATGACAAAATAGAAAATTTGCTAACAAAAATATATTTCCCATTTTATTTCACCGTCTAATATTTCGCCTCTCGTAAATAACATCGTATTTTTTCAAAAAATACCTACAAAATAATTTAAAATGGCACTCAAACACGATTTTATTGTATAGGAGCGTTTACAAGATCTTATCTTACCAAGCTATATTATGAGGGTCATTCAGAATACCCTCCGTGCCCTCAAGGGCCTCCGTAATAAAAAGATCGGTCAAATAAACGTTGATGTATAGGCCTTTATTAAGGTTTTATATTAGAATTTTTATACTCACCTAGCTATGTATACATACCTACTTATATTTAATACATATTATTTGAAATAATTTTAATTATGCTAAACTAAACTAATTATTATAAATTGGAAAAAGCGAAATCAAGCTCAGGCAGGACTCGAACCCGCGATCTTTCCCTTACAGGGGGAATGCTCTGACCACTGATCCACCGAGCTTCGCCCGAGATTGATCCAAATTTTCCAATACATCCATCTTAGGGCGATTGGGCATAATCTACCGATATTCGTACGAAGGAACCTGTAAGGGAAAGATCGCGGGTTCGAGTCCTGCCTGAGCTTGATTTCGCTTTTTCCAATTTATAACAATACATTTATTGAGATCGCCATAGAACAAAAAAAAAACAATACATAATTATATTGCCAGACATTTTACACGTGCAGTCTGTGGGTCGCATATACGCGGAGGGCATACAACGCCCTGCGGGTACAGTACAACAATGCATTCAGGATGTTGGTTGGGCTGCCACGCTTTTGTAGCGCGTCGGGGATGTTTGCGGAGGCGAGGGTCGATGGCTTCCATGCCATCATCCGCAAGCGAAGTGCATCCCTCTTGCGGAGAGTACGGGAGAGCTCACACAGCATCGTGAGCGTATTGTGCGATAGGTGGGACTGTCCGATGCTGGGGCACTGGGTACGATTGCACGCAATGTAGACAGTGTCCTAGTATTGTGGCGGTCTCAAACTATCATAATGTGTTACTTATTAATAATATTATATTGTTACTAACACTAGTATTAAGATTATTGTTACTAACACGCTATGGACCCTGGTCCGAAATAAATGATTTATTATTATTATTATTATTATATTCACGCTGCTTAACATCAGACAGATATATAGTTATATACAGCCCAGACTCAGCCTCAGATACATAGCTCCAGTCAAGTATAATGCCCGGCCCCAGCTTACCCCTTCAGGGATTTACAGGCGTGAATATATATACATAGATACAATCACGCCTTTATCCCCGAAAGGTTAGGCAGAAGTGAATTAACACCCACATTTCACCAATCATTTTATTAGGTCCCACGTAATAGGGGCTGAGCCTATTACCTTGTTCTACTATTCTTGATTCGGGCAATGCATCTGAGGCTGAGTCTGGGCTGCATATATCTGTCTGATGTTAAACAACCCTATCCCATAGTCGCCTTGTATGATGCATGGGAAGTGGGACTGGGGTGGCCCAAATTCTACTCTGCCGGGAACCACAAGGCGACTAGAGCTTGTGATGGTAAATAAATAATTTCTTTTTCTGACTACCTTCCAAAAATATTTTCTCAGCTATTCAAAGTTAATCTACCGTGTATGTATGTGAATGTTTTCAATTTCTATAGTGGAAACGGTCGCCGAGAATAACAGAAACGGATTGTATAGGTATTCCGAACAATACATAATTCACGGTCCGTACGGTACATAAGTGTTTATTGTTATATATGGGAACGAGTTTATGTAAACAGTAATTTCCAAATGTATACGAAATTGAGTTGTTTCGAAAATACAATTTTGATAATCTCTTGTTATTCTCTGCACCACCTATAAGGTTGACTAGTAGAAAATGCATATGGCGTTAAGTCCACCCGTGTACATGTAATTGTAAATTAAATAAATAAATAATTTTCATTTATGACTTTACCCTCAATAATGCACCTACTGAGTATTACTCTGCACCAACTTTGGTTGACTGGTAAAGAATGCCTGTGGCATTAAGTCCGTCTTTATACATACCTATGCATGAAGTTTTTTATGTAAATAAATAATCGACACCGCGGTAGTGTTTATTCGCATTCTAGAACCTATAACACAAGCTAGTTAACCTATGCTTACTTTCGCTCTTGCGTTGTGTAGATTGTTTTACAAAATGTATTATTTTTATTCATATAATAATGATGATGTACTTCTAAATAGGTATATAAATCAAAATAAATGCATTACTCAAGAAATTTATGGTAAAAAATAGTAGGCGCGACTCTCACTTGACCGTCGCATTGTTGTTTTTAGTCTATAGATAATAGCATGTTATGACGCCAGTAATCTGATCGCTTTGGGCGCGGGCAGCTCTCAACCAAATGAATTCTTAAGCCCACTAATTACAATAGCCGTTGTTAATAGCTAATTGGTTTCAAACTAATTTGTTACGCTGACATAGATATTTACTTCATTCATAATACTTTTCAGCAGCCATGATTACAGGGAAACAACTGAAACGTCGGGATCGGAATATATAATACAAGGGAAATATATTTTTAGTAAGCAAAGTTAAAAAAAAAAAATCATGAAATGTTGGTGTGCAAAAAGAATCGTATCGGTAGTGAACGCGGCCGCTACGCAGGAGGCCCGAGTTCAATCCCCGCTTAGTGCAAATATTTGTGTTCATGAAATATGGGTATTTGCATTGGTCTGGTCGTGCCTCGCGAAGAGCACGTTAAGCCGTCGGTCCCGGTTACCATACGAACATCTATGGCTGTCGTTACGGGTAGTTGGAGCCCTAAAAAGTCCAACAACAACAGTCTAACTACAATGCTTCGATATCGCCTAATATCACCATTGGGTTGTGGAGGTCAGATAACAGTCGCTTCACGGAAAATATCGAGGTTCAGCCAAATCCGCATTTAAGACTGGTAATACGGACCCCAGACTCTGAGATGAAAGCTTCGGATGCGACTGGGAATTAACGCTAGGATGAAAAGTTGGTGTGCGAAAAGGTAACTCTGCCGATAAATATGATAAATCTACCAATAAGCCGCCAAATATAGCCTGCAGCGAGCGATACGATACAGTTGCTCCCGTAAAAGCCTGAATTACCCAAAAATGGAAAACTAGCTGAGCAAACTCCTGGCTACAAAGTGCAAACTTTGGATGCAATAGGAAATAACTCTCAGATGATTATAGACACATTTTTTTCTGGATTTCCTGTGGATGTTTTCCTGTATCCTTTTTCTGCAAAGTGCTTGAACAGGATCAAACCTGTGTATTCCTTTTTAGCAGAAAATATTCAACAGTCCGGAGCAAATGGTTCTTAAAACATTTTAACTTGGAATAATATTGTTTTATTCGACAGCATGGGACCTCACGGTTGTGTTGTTTTAGGCAAAGTCAAGGTATTTCCATTTACAGTTGCCCATAATTCAGTGACCTTGACCTTTTTGCCATTGGATTGATGAATTGCAGATTTTTTATACGAAAAAAAAGTGTATGGGCCCATCAAGACCTTACCTGCAGGCCAGTACACCAGTTGATTGAATGGCGAAGCTCTGGTGAAGGCTTCCTTCTCGGGGTTGAGAGAATAACGGCTTTCGCTGTCATAAATGTTGTATGATTCAAACCAAGAGGAGAAGGCGAATGCGGATGCCTTTTTCCCCAGTCGGACTGCTCTGTCTTTCTTTCAGCTTCTTTCAGTAGAAAAATATGGAGATATATTTTAGTAGTTCTTTCAAACGTTTATTTAAGTTTCAGTAACAAGCGAACTGACATCATTACATTATGTTTTATGTCGACATTTTTGGTAATGAAGATGGTGTCTAAAAAGTAATTTCGGAACCGAAAGGGTCCGTAATTTCGGTCACTTTTTATCTTTGCCTAGTTAATTTTATTCAGAGCTCAGTATCGAAGCTGGGAACAAAGGGACGAGGGATTATTAAAACAATTATTTGAAATAAAGCGGATTATAGCACCGGTTATTAAATTTGAAGCGACAATAAGGCTCTGGTCAAAGTATCAGATTTGCAATAGAGTTGTGGTTTTAAATCACATCAGACAATTCTAGGGTCTCATTTAGGATCCCCTTGTTATCAAAACGCGTGATTTCTATTCGATTATCATAATCTCGAAGAGGTTAGGTCATATAATAAAAGCGCATCTAAGTATGTATAAATAATTCGTATCTTCTACCAACCCAACACCTATGCTAATAATAGATATGATTTGATTAGTAAACTTGATAATAACTTAGATACTACAGAATACCGCAGCCATAATAACCTCGCGTTGTGTGCCCGGCGGAGAATAAGGCTGGCTCCCTTATTCTCCGCCCTTTGGAGAGTTTTTGTGCTTTCAGTGGGAAAACCAAAGGCTTGTCCTGCTTTATCTTCTGCACTGACGGCGCAGAAACTCTCAGTTCTTATAAGGTCGGCACCATGATACATGGTGTAGCACACGTCCATATGCCACGGAAACCACTGTCCATCAAGTGAGCCGTGTGGCCGAAATGTATGGACAGAATGACGAATGTATGGGATATGACGTCTATGACAGTCGTGAAAGTATGTCAAAAACGTCAAATCTGATACATTCTATTCTAAAATACGCCGATCAACCAGTCTATCGGCTTGCATTTTAGTTTCGCTCAGACCCTGAAGTCCCATACACCCAATAAACTGCCTAACAAATAAGTACTTAACCTACATAACGTAGCGAAAACCGTCGAGCGTACGTAACCGGGTCTTGATCAAATTAAAAAAAGGGAAGTAATGAGCTTGCCCCATTTCTTGCTGAATTGCACAATTATCGGTTTAATTATATGTTAATCTCCATTTTGACGGCAAAACGTTATTATATTTTCATTTTACACAAAATTTCATTATTTCCATACTAATTACTTGTTTATGTTAATCAGTTGATTAAATAAATGGCGTGTGTGAAGCTGGGCTTTTGTGATGTATCATATTATTTCATTCTACCTTTTTTTTGGGGTCTTTTATATTGTGTAGATTCGTAAAACTTTTAGGACTTACTGTTTATATTTAGCTGGTGAATTGACTACCTGCAACTGCTGGATGGTCAGTAGAAAGGAGGAGGTCCATATGGCACTATTCCAGTAGCTGACAATCTAAAATACTGGTACCTGCCGTGACGCTCTTTACTGTATGTCTTTTTTACGATCCGCATCAGAACCCGGGATCGTAAGACTTAAGTACTACATTACGCTCTCTATTATAAAATATCTAGACCCATACTATAATAGCTGGATGGAAATATGCTTATATTCTTTTCGTAAATCTACGTAGACATTATATTACAGGTAGAAACATCCATACCAATGCCAGCTTAGCTTAGCTAGAGGGGTTAGGGGGAATGCTAATTAAGTATTAGTATTTTTTTCAAGAAAATCTGGTAAGGTGGCTTGTGTCCGCTGGCCTCACCTATACTTTTTAAAATACGTTTCGAATGTTCTGGCACTTAGACCATTTTTATTTCCGGTATTCATATAGCGGAAAGTTGTCAATTAACGTGATAAGTATAGATATAAAAAAAAACTGGAATTCGGTTTACCCGTGGCGATTTCCGTAGGTACGTTAAAAAAAGACTGAACCGAGTTACTGGATTATGTAACCTATGTATTTGGAAATTTCAATAGGTTTATTTTGGGCTCTCTTATCACACATCTTAATACACATCAGTGCATATTATCGTTTCTTTTGAAGTTGTAATCAAAACTACTAGTTCACTTCGGACGAAAATAACCTAATGCATAAAGGTCATAAGTTCAGACGAAAAAAGCACTATGTTTAGACAATTTATTATTTCTTATCGATATCAATAATAATTCTACTTATGCTAAGTCTATCACCGTTTCCAAGGAGTTGGTGAAAAAAAAGGCGCAAAAAAACTCCACTGCATTTTATCGAGAATCTCGATTCGAGATATCTAATGTACAAAAGTTAAACATTAGGTATAAAGTTTACTTACTGGATTTTTAGGTGGGTAGAAGGGATAGGCCCAAGAAGTCCTGGCTTGACATCGTGGAGGGTGAATGGTCTCACTACCATGGATGCCCAAGATCGTGTGAAGTGGAGGAGGAAGAGTCAGAAGGCGGACCCTGAGCTCCGAGGTCACCTTGGCCTCGGATGCAATCAGGAAAATACGTCTCCATGAAGATGATGATGTCTGGTTTTTATGCCAAATATGTCGGTAATAGCGAAATACACCACTTAGAAAGAAGTGGGGCCTAAGCATCTGAGGTTAAAGGAATAAGCGTACTTATTTCATGTAGGTATTTTGAAACAATAATAAGACCTTTAACAAAATTAATTTAAAGTAAAAATGCTTACAGCGGTGTGTCCACGAGCTGACAGGGAGGCAGACTGCAGAGATACGAGAGGCACTATTAGCGGAGTTGAGATATTATTTAATTTTTTTTTAATATATAGGACACGTCAGTTTGACTTTACCACGCCTGCTGGTAAACTGAAGGCAAAGTCAGGAAAGGTGGATCTTTAATTAACTACTGATGATGAATAACAATAATTAATCAGAGAGACGCGGAGATACTGAAATTACCTTCCCCAGGGCGCTCAGCTTGACGACCAGATGCTTTTTCACGCCCCGCTTATAGGACCCGGGACTGTAGGAAGAAGGATATACGTGAGTTGGTAAGGAATTCCAGGTCTTAATGGTGCGGCAAAGAAAAAAGCCACCGAACTGCTAGGTTTTTGATGGAATTCAGCACCGTATGCTGGTGATATCTAAGCCCTGCACATGTGTTGTCTTGTGTAGGAAAGGAGAGGGTGGGACTAATTGGAAAAGCTCATCTAAACATTCACCATGGTAGATACATTAAAATCGTAACGAGGAAAAAACAAATATTTATCAAAAAAAAGTAATTGCTGTGTTCTAGCACCGATACAGCCAAAAATGTGTTTTTCTCATTTTAAAGCCCGATTATCGCTGAGGTCTTTGAGGTTGTATGGGTATGGAGACCGCCATATATCGTCTACAACTTCATATCACCAAGGCGTGATGATCGCTCCAAGTATTTATGAAAAACATAAACCGCTCCACTTACTACCCTGCCACTACCCTTAGCGGAACATTTCTTAGTTCTTAGGGACGTCTCCGATAGTCGAGACAAAGAAAGATTGTTAGTAGCTGCTTTGAAAAATACACAAACGCTCCTTTAAGAAGATATTTAAAAAAGTGACCTGGATTACAGGTCTTATTTAGCTGTCTTTTTTAGATAAACTAGAGAGGGTATCTTTTAAATTACTGAATAGTAAGTTAATTTCCGACTATATAAAAAGACTAACATTTTACTAATATAGATATTCAAAGTAAGAGATTCTCTTTCGTTCTATATACTTTTGACGGCTGACGATAATATGCTACCTATTAACTTTTAACCGTAACTGCTGACGAAATCTGGGATATAAAACGGCTCTACTTCTACACAGATTTAAAGCTTGATGAATAATATGCTCTGTAATTTCTAGGAGTTTCCAGCTTTATGGCGTCATAAAACGAATATGGAAATCAAGATTAAATATTAGGATCATCGTAAGTTTAACTTCGCCTTGAGGTTGATATAAAATTATGATCACGTTTTAATTAAGGAAGATTCTTAGGATTTCATCATTAAATAAGAAACGCGTTAAAGTCTGGCCATATTGGGTTGTCACATTTTAGCCGACTACAAAAAAGGAGAAATTGAATTCCGCTGAGTAAACGTGTGAATCCAGTTAAAGTTAAAGGAATCATCCAACTAACGAGGATGTATGGAGCCCTATTATGATGTTATGATTATAGTATGATGAATTACCGAAACTCATTGACTGAATCAGCCAAGTCTTAATATGTGACCTGAGGTTCTGGGGTGGAAGCCTGGGATTTAACCAGGATTGATCCTGATGCTGGACATCAAGATATTGATGTTGACATAAGTGAATATTAAATACAATGGCACTCCGGAGTGCCGACAGAACTGAAAATTTAAAAAAACGGGGCCAAAAAACAGATTTTGATAAAAGCACCATCTACAGGATATAAAGTACAAATAAAACGACACTACTAGGTGGCGCTATTCTAAACTTCAATAAATAGGTGTCGGTAAATGTAACAGTGCCGCGAATTAAATCGTTTTCCCTATCTCTAAAAATAGCCAACGCACCTAAAAAGATTTCACTTCAAAAAACTTAAACATCAGTGTTCAGTTCTCCGCATTCCTTCTTCGAAAAAATAACCATGTTGATAGGTACTTATTGAAACAAATGTAAGCTCGAGTTTAAAAGAAATTGCTGATATTAATCAACAAACAAATTCAATCCACGGCTCAGGGACGCTTTCTCATTTGCACCTTGATCAACAAGTAATCCGTGGGCGGAATAAAAATATTCTTATCAGCTGATAATTTAGATGTTTCTACCTTCAATTTTGTCTTCAGCTGGATTGGATCTTTAATGTGTTTTTGCATGTGGAAATCCCACAATATCATCACCATCCGAGTCATAATCCTGGTTGCATTCAAAGTTTGCTCTTTGGAATCCGGAGTCCACTCCCCTATCTAGTTATGCGGGAGGGTGTCAAGAAAAATTCAAGCAAATTTCTTTTTACATGATTTGGTGTATCTTGGGTTTTAAAGAAAGTGACTGCCGTCGAACCAACCTCAAGAGGAAAGACTGTGTTGGAACTCCATCCGGTGTACTGGCTTGGAAGAGAAGTTGACTTGAACTTCAAAATTTTAGTAGAGTACCATACAGCTGGTCTTCTTAACTACATGCATACATATAATCACGCCTGAATCAACACCCATATTTCATTAATCATTGTATTAGGTTCATCTCATCTAGGTATCCCCTAATTTGGGTCAGCAGTGCAAGGGAAACGACTTAAATGGGCCACCTTAAATCCCGGCATCTGAAAGTCTGAAGACCCGAATCGGCGTGCGGTTTTAGTCGATTCAATTGTGTCATAACCGCCCCTACCGGTCGGTGGGCAAGTATCGTCGGGGATTGCCACACGACAAAAAGAGGTATCCATTCTACCGACCATTTTCCATGGTCTATAATAAGATAGTTATAGTTTGGGTATTATAGAGTAAATACAATAAACTTAATCCCTTCTTCCTTGAGCTTTTCATGGGTACGATTAGTCAATCCTATTTTTATTCATCCACCTCCCCGGCTATTGCCAAACGTGGATATTTTAATTTTATGACACGTCGTTGGCCTATATAGTCAAGGAGTAAGACATACGCATTTTATTGCTCCAATAAAAGTATAATTTTGAGCGTTATAATGCTACCACGATATTTTATGATGCTGTTTTATACCCTATTTATTATTATTCTAGATTTTTGTTACCGATTGCGCAAATGTAGGTATTATTTCGTTTGTTATTGTATGATACGTTGAAGTTTTTTATGTTCTAAAATATTTAACTAGAAAATGTAATGTTACAGTTTTTCAACATAATACTGACTGTGTTATTCGATATTCAAATATTGATGTTTTTGCATTCTGAATGACGTTTAAAAATATTAGAAAACCGAATATTTTATTAATGTAGTGAATACTGCAACTTTTTTTTTACGTGCGGGGTGCCCTTAGGGCTTTAAATCACCGGAGCTATTGACGTGGGTATGTCGAAACCAATCTAGTATAGGTAAGGGGCATAGCAGACATGTCAACTCATAAGCGGATCGTAACCGTATCGCCTAAAATGAGAAATGAATTAATAAACAAATGAATAGGTACGCACTTACGGCTCCACGCCGCAAAAGCGCAAAAAATGCCATATGTAATGAACTTCTCTTCATTTAATTTAAGACTCTAAGACTACATAATTATGTAAAGTCTAAGATAAGGGTTTTGGTGACAGTTAGGTCAACCATCGTGCGTCGTATCAGGAAGTCAAGCAATTGGCATAGGAAAGGGAGGAATGGCGATTGCTCCACCGACAAGAGCATAGCTCTTAAATTTAGAGAGAGAGAGAGAGGTCAACCAGCGGTAAGTAAGCCGTATGCGCGGCGTCACCTAGCCAAAGGTAAAAAAAAGGCGATGCGATAGCGATCTTTTTCCTTTCCTTTTTGATATGTGTGTATCCCTAAAACTGAATGGTGTCCTTTCATGCCTTCCTCTGTTACTGGGGAACCAGCTAAGCCCTGAGACCCCGACTTAGACCCCGACACTACCAGCCCCAGTGATGGGAGTATCCTTGGGTATTTTGCTCATGGTAAAAAGGGGTCTATACACATCTGCCGAGATTCTCGGAACTTTTCTTATTTGGTTACACCGGGGTTCCCAGCAATTAGGTCTTTATCATGAAAAACTGAAATATTGCACTACTTTGTATCACATGTATCACAGATAGAAAGTATCATTTTCAAATGATTTATTTTATCTACTTTATTTATTTTAATATTTTTTTTTTAACTTCTTCACGTAATAATAATTGTAATATTTTGACGTTCATTTTTGCTCTTTATGCTAAACTGAATAAATGAAATAGATTTTTTGATTCTTTGATCTCTTGAGAATACTTTTTATTCTTGCGGATTTCCCCATAGATAACATCCGGACTGGAACCGACTAAAACCGCATACCGTCTTGGTTCTCTCTAATAGGTAATCAATTAATTAGCCTATTGCAGTCCACTGCTAAACATAGGCCTCCTAATGTAAATTTAATAAGAGTGACATTTGAATTACATGAATCAACTGTATAATCAAAAGCAAAAGTTAACGAATTAAATATAAACGTAAATAACACGTAAAACGAATTATTTTAAACAGGCCTGTCAATTTGTTAACTATTCTAGCAATCAGTCTTTGTGTTCACTAATTCACAGGTTGAACAATGTTTGTTCTGTGTCAAGTTCGTTTTACAGCAAAATCAATATAAGCTTTTTACGGGTTAATTCGGTAAAACGGCGAATTGGTGTAAATTGTGATGGTCGTGAAAAATACATTGAATTTGAGATTCAATAGTCTAAATAAAGCTTTTTTTAGTTATTTTTTTTATTAATTACGAATTTAAAGAAGAAATAAACTTTATTCTTCCAGAGAACAAAGGTTAAATTTCGTGTACAGAGCCCTACTAATACCTTTAAGGCCCAAGCCACAACCTGGCGTAGGCTTCCCTCTCTAGGCTGGGAGGTCAGATGGCAGTCGCTCCGGAAAAACCGACTACCCAAAGTTCAAACTTTCTTTTCAACTGTCACTATAAGGTCGATGATGCCACAGCGAAATACAATGTATTGAATAAATAAAAATATACGTCAGGACACGTATCTTGAACCTAAATCACGATACAAACGAGGCCCGTACCCGCAGTTTGTATTATAACAATTTATGCTTGGTAAACTTGAGTTCGTCCACCCTAATAGTACCTCGTCCTATTCTCAAAAAAAACCTAAGAAACGTGTAGTATGTACTGCGCATATAGAGCACATTTTGAACACATTTTGGGACCAAGATATAATGTCCCGAACAATAAAAATCACACTCTAAAAAGCACTATACAAGAAAATATCAATTATAGCCATGGATATGCCACTTTTACGTAGAATTTATTGTTTTGTTACAGTAAAGTGTATCTTGTATAATACAATTTATAATAGCTCAGTAATTTTAGACAAAAAATCCTTGAAACCTAGGACTAATTCCGGCGGAAGTTTTCTTTGTTTTAAAATGTTCCTTAGGTCCCCCTGAACATATCTGGAAAGTTCCCCATAGATCCCATGTACGCTCCCCCCTCCCCCCCCCCCCTTTTTTTTTTTTTTTTTTTTTATCGTGCGAAAAATCCCCGCGGATACCTCCCCCGCCGGAGCCGGAGGAGGAGGTTATGTCGGACTCGAACCGACTAAAACGCACGCCGACTGTAGGCCGTCAGTTGCCGGAGGTGAGATTGTTGTAGCCATATCCCTCGCACCCCGGCCGACCCAGGGCCATATCTCTCGATCTGGCCCTCTCCCGATGTGGGGACCGTAGAGTCCCCAACTCGCCCCCGGGTATGGGGAGGCACGCAATGCGCACCGCCGCCGTGGCCTGCTTCTGCTAGGGTGACAGGCGGCTCCACCCGTCACCCCCAGGCCCGCGCTCATGGGGGACGGAGGTCGTTCTGCGACCTCCGACGCCCGAGTTGCCGTCGCTCGTTACGGGCCGCGCGGTTAGCGATTCTCCTACGCTCTTCGCGGGCCGCAAGGTCTGCGATTCTCCTTCGCTCCCGCTCCGCCTCCCATTTCACGAGCATTATTTGCTCGCAGAAGGAGGCGCCGGCGGCCCACGCATCCGCGCAGCGAAAGCCCCCCCTCCCCCCCCTCAAACGTCTCCCTAAATCCAGTTTTTTCTATTTTTCTCAGAAACGGTGAAAGCTACAAGAAAGTTGTCTGGGTACTATATAATTGCTATAAAATTCATTGTTATAGCAGCATTGGTTCTCGAGTTACAGCGAATAGTGTCAAACACCACAATATAATTTTCTGGTGTGAAGAAAGTAGGAACTTAGAAAATGATGATGCCTAAGGGTCAAATTATGGTTCAATCAATCAATTAGCCTATTGCAGTCCACTGCTGGACATAGATTAACATAACATAACATAAACTCACGCCTTTGTCCCCGAGGGGGTAGGCAAAGGTGCTAGCACCCACATTTCGCCGTTTATGTTTAGGTCCCAATGTAATAAGTGGCGAGCCTATTGCCATTAACCGGGCACTTATAAACCTGCGATAAACACACACATAACTTCGAAAATCATCGAAAAGTCATTGGTGTGTGCCATGGTAAACCTGGGATCGAACCCGTGACCTCGTCTCAGCAGTCCATTACCCATACCACTAGGCTACCGCGGTACTTACATAGGCCTGGACATAGGCCTCCCCCAATACGCGCCACGTTTGCAGATCCTCCGCCTTCCGCATCCAGTGTGTCCCTGCCACCCTACGTAGGTCGTCAGTCCACCTTATGGTTATAAAATTTAAATAAACGGACCACGGATATGCCACATTAAGAATAAGGCCATTGAGCGCTAGGGGTCTCCCTCGACATCTCAGAGGCCTTTGACAGGTTCTAGCACGATAACTTATTCAACAAACTTCCTTCCTTCGGCTGTCTTGTATGCCTGGATTGCAATCTTTCTGGGAACTCGGTCATTCCGTATCATTGACGGTAGTTCGTTGGACCATTTGCAAATAAACGCTGGGGTCCCTTAGGGGTCGGTACTTTCTGTCACACTTTTCCATATCAACGATCTGCTCAAGCCCGGAACCATTGAGTGCGCAGACGACATCACAATGGTAGAGAGTTACGAGACGGCCGTACGCTGGCATGGTTGAGATCCGGTCTCTTAAGGAAACCATGGTTGAGCGGTTGAACTTTCCTTTGCAGGCATCCTCCAATTGGGGAGATGCCAACTTGGTCAACTTCAACGCAACCAAAACCCAGTCAGGCGTGTCTCTTCTCTGCGAAGCTGCTAAAAAGCTGAGAATGCTATCAAAAGTAAGATTAGTACTTCACACTGGAACAACTTCTCATTCTCTACCAAGCGCAAGTTCAATCGTGCATAAAATACTGCTCGCACCTTTGTGACGGTTCAGCCAAATACCAGCTTGAATCCCTTGAGTCAATAGAGAAACAAGCCTCTTGGAGGCTCATCAATAACCACGCTCTAGTTGAAAATAGGCTTCAGAGCCTAGAACATCAGCTAAGAGTTGCATGACTCTCGATTTTTTATCGGATGCACTTCATGGAGTGTGCACAAGATTTGCACAACTTAATTCCGCCAAACCCTTTCCACCATCGAACGACCATACGCACGGTGACCCGCCACTGATACACCATGGACTTTCCACTTATACGCACCAAACGGCCTTGCCCGAATCTGTGTTGCCGGATAGCTATAACTTGGGTGTATTTAAGACTAGAGTGAATAGGTTAGTTAATTCGTTTTTTAGGAACAGCTTATCAGTTTCATAAGCTTGTCAGAAGCGGGGAAGGCTTCCATGGCGACTAGTTATTATTCATTTTTTTTAATAAACAGATAGTTTTTGATATAGTTAAAGCTTTTATTTTTTTTATAATAAAACATGACAAGAAGTAGGTATTATTTGACACCTCATATATTAAAATCGGAGTAAGTAACCGTTTTGCATATTTTTTCCCATTATATTTATAATGTGGCGCTACATCGTTACTGAAAGGATAAATCGTTTAGTATTTCAGGGGAAATTATTTTATTAAGTCCGTTTGGTGAAATGTGGGTGTTAATTCACCTCTGCCTAACCCTCCAGGGATAGAGGCGTGATCATATGTATGGATATTTAATTGCCATAATTTAAACCTTAGGCATCATCATCTTCAAAGTTTCTACTGTCTTCGTACTATAAAATTATATTTTGTTGTTTTTTGGCACTATTCGCTGTAACTCGAGAACCAATGCTGCCATAACAATGAATCATACATCATTTTAGTCCTTAATGTGTGAAGATTTACTCGTGCCTACATCATTTTGCAACAACTCCAGTAATTTTTCTTCAAATTTAGTACAAAGAATAATTTTGGGCCAATTTTTTTTTTTTGGTGAATTTTCTGTAGGTATATTTCAGAGACTATAGCTCACATTGAAATGAATGAACTGTCGTTTGGTAGGTAATTTTATAGCAATTATATGGTACCTGGACAACTTTCTTATAGCTTTCACCGTTTCTGAGAAAAATAGAAAAAACTGGATTTAGGGAGACGTTTGAGGGGGGGGAGGGGGGAGCGTACATGGGATCTATGGGGAACTTTCCAGATATGTTCAGAGGAACCTAAGGAACATTTTAAAACAAGGAAACCTTCCGCCGGAGTTAGTCCGACCTTTTTGCTTAAAATGACTGGCGTATAAGTGCGTGCAATAAAAGTAAAAAACATACTTATTAAAAACTAACAAGTACCTATGTACATAATGTTTATCAGTAAAATATGTCTCACGTCTGCAACAATCAAGTAACCAATTCAGTAAGCGATTATTATCTAAATTAAATAAGTACAGTCAGCATACAAAGTAGATGAAAACATCGAAGTTCTCATGCTAATTGATAATTTTGAAATTGGAGTAAGAACCTATACACTATCTTCAGGTTAACGGTGGATTTCATGCAGATACCTAGCAGATAGAGAAATAACCTCTCAATTCACTGTTTTAGAGCAGGTTGGCACATTACAAGGTTAAGCAATTATGGCCAGGTCAGTGCTAGGCTGGATGACCGTGCCTCAGTGTGTTATTGTTAGAAGTTGTCAAGTCGTCACTTAATTTACCTTTTCCTTTCCTTATCATGCCGTTCTTTTTTCATTTTCAACTATCATTTTTCTTCAACGCAACGGCCACATGTGCAACCAACAACTGACAGAGCTTGAAAAAGGACTATGTTTGAACATAGCCTTCTTAAAAATGTTTTGATCAAAATCGGTTTAGCTGTTTAGGTACGTAGTACTATTACTTATTCTGGCTTAGGCCCCGCTCGCCCCGTGGATCTTGCCCCCGACTGCTTTAATGTTGCAACTCGCCCCTTTGAACATTAGATACCCCAAATCGCCCCCGATTGTTAGTAAGTTAAAAGTACTGTCAGCAATAAAGAGTTTTACAACACACCTGCTCATAACATTGCTATTATTTCACCGCAATTAGGTACGTAATGACACCTATTATCAAACTGTGACTTTTTCATTGCTATTATTCACAAGTGAGTTATAGATTCTTTTTTAAATATGGTTAAGTTTCTATGTTTATAAAAAAGTTTCGATACAAAAAATAACGTGTTTAATAGTACGAATAAATTAATATGCCTATTGTATGGTCATTTGATGCATTTTCGTATTTAAATAAATAATTTAAACTTGTAATACTTGTATAATAAACAAAATTTTCACTCATATTTAACTTTTTTTTTTCTCTAAGTACAGAAAAAAAACCAGAGTAAAATAAACCTCATTCTTTTAAATATGGCCGATTGCCATTGTTAAGGTGCTTCTAAACGGGCAATGTTTTACTGCAATTATTGGCTGCAACACTGTGGCCCGGCAACATTTCAACTATTGCAGGCAATACAGGCCAGTATTGCAGTAATGTCACGGAAATATAGCCAAACATGTTTTCTGTTGCCACATATGGCCGATATTGCCGCAATGGGTTGCCGGACGATCTGATCACGGGCCCTTTTTCGAGTGTCAATGGTGAAAACGAATTAATTTGTAGTATTGTTTATCCTTTTTTAACGTCACGTTTTTCAACGTTAACATTATTTCAATCTATCAATACCAACAAGATACTATTGTTTTAGTAGGCAATTTGGGGTCAATTAAGAATGGGATCAATCGTTGTGGGATCAATACGGAACAACCCGATTTAGTTTGCCGACTAAAGAAGTATAGTACATAAAAGAAGCATCAAAAATTCGAATATTCATTTGTGAATAAAGCGGAAAGCGATATTAAAACGAATACTAAATAAAAACCAAACAAAAAGTAAAGAATAAAACTGTATAGATAGAATGTATACTATATGCATAGAAAGCCTAGGCATTCTATACATTGCCTAAAACGTTCAGGCAATGTGTATAGTAGGTACGATTAATTTCATACATTGCCTAGGTATTGTAAATGCCCGAAGCGCATCAAGCAATGTGTATAATAGACGGGTTGTTGTTAATTCGTCTCTTTAAAATGATATTTCATGTGCGAAAATTCATCTCACCTTTTTTTTTTTTTTTTTTTTTACTGTTAGCAAACAAAGTAATAGATTAACAAAGCGTCATTTATTTGCGATCCTTTAAGAAGCCCTCTATGGATTTGAAAAATGGATATTACCTACTGCTGAAAGAAAAACTGTTCATTCCGACTTGGATAGATTAGGTTAACACAATACTCTTAAATATTGTGCATATTCTGTTGCACTTAGATGTCACTAATCACTACTATAGTCTGTTTTTTAATCTCAGATACTAATTTGACATTACCTGTGTTGTCGGTTTTTTGCAATTAAAAAATAGTCATGTGCCACCAGTATCGAAATTTATCGATAAATTAAATTTAGTATAAATATTTGTAGGTTAATCTATAAAATTTATAAAATACTAATTTAAATTCGGTATGCAAGTTACCTAAATAAAACAAAACTTAAATAGGTATATTGTCATTGAAACAAAATGGCGTCCATTTTGCGTCACTTGGGTTGTCATTGTAAAAATCTAACTTAAGGCTTCATAAGTTTCATTTAATCGATCTGCAGAGACTATCGATAAAGATGACGCTATTCTAGTCTTAGAATCTGAAAATTGTAGGTATGTAAATTACGGTATTTTAAATTTTTTGCTACTCTAATTTAAATTTAAAATCAAAATAAAAACAAGAATTCGACTGATACTAAAAAGATCAACACAAGTTTCAATAATTTATTTTATTTAAAACTTTTTAGTCATATATTTTTGTAATCGTTTTCAATTTTCTTCCATACAGTCATGCGAAGTTTTCGTCTTTTCATCGTAAATTTGTACAGTCTAAATTAATATGTTAGAATAGTTGACACCATCCGAGACATGTAGGTACTACGATTCCGGTTCCGTGGTTCGGACTGCTGTTGGCGACTCGAAAGCCTTCCCCATCACCGTCGGGGTACACTAAGGATCCGTCCTTAGTCCTTACCTTGTTCAGCGTGGTATTAGATGTTTTGTCGGACAGCATTAGAAACTCACATGAGCAGCCTCCGTGGTTGCTCATGTATGCTGATGATATTGCGCTGATCGACGCGGACAGGAGCAGATTGGTGCGACGCGTGAAAGGATGGAAAGAAGCACTTGAGAACGGCGGTCTGAAGCTAAATGTAGCGAAGACAGAATACTTAGCGTTAAACTCCACAGATACCACACCCGTCCGCATAGGCGATGATTTGGTCGAGCGCACGGACCAGGTTAAGTACCTGGGATCTGTACTTCATGTGACCGGTGAGATCGACCACGACGTCAAGGCACGACGTCAAGTGGCGAGAAACGACTGGCGTCACTTGTGATCCCAAAATACCAGTCAGGTTGAAGATGCAGGTTGAAGATACATGCAGATGATGATGATGAGTTTTAGCGCAACTTTAAATCGATATAGATCCTAAACGGTAAGTCAAATCGAAAAATGGTGAGAAAAAACTGAAATGATTTTTGAATACCTATTCAACGATACCCCACTTGAAATAGTTTGTTGACTTTAATTTTTTTTTTATTTTCACAATAAGGCGTCCAGTATAGTCGCCATATTGAATTTTCACTAACGTCATGTCTTTAGTGACACTCATCGGACTAAGAGGAATCGATTGACGTGTGAATCTTAATAATCGGGCCAGGCGTTTGGTATGTATAGAGTTTAATAAAGGAACATACAAATAAACACATTACTTTTCCTTTGCGTCGCGCAGTCGGATAAAAAACTTATAAACATTTTATATTTAACTTTTCTCTTAAAATACATTATAGGCAAACCACCTGTATCCAGGCAGCAAACATTGTCGATAGTTTCGACTTTCGAGTACACCACTAAATATAAAGCTGGTATCATTATTTCACAATTTGACATTTGCACTTGTCAATTTAGTATCTGAGATAAAAAAAAAAAAACAGACTATAAACCACTACCCAAATATCGCAAAACACATCCCTTCCACATTGTAATACGAACTTAGAAAGAGAAAGCATTATATTATTACTCTCTCCGACCTATTTTAACAAAGCTTTTGTTTATTGAACCCTTGAAAACGTTCCTTTTGTTATAGGTACCTAATAGGTAAGCCAGGTAGCAAAAACTTAGTGTACGTAGTTGGTGATAATAATATTACAGACATCAAACATGGTTATTTTCATTTAAGTGCACATTTTTCTGTCTGACTGTACCATTTCACGGCTTATTTCAAAAGAAATACCTCAAGGGGCGATTCACACCACCAGAATATTTATTTAAATGTCAATTTTTAACTCGCCCCGTGGTAAGGGGCGAGTCACTACACCAAAATAATGAAAAAAGGGGCGAGTGAAGCATTTTAATCGCAAGGGTCGAGATTCAGGGGGCGAGCGAGGCCTAAGCCCTTATTCTGTGGTTTAGGTGTGAAAGCGTAACAGACAGAAAGTTATTGTCACATTTATAATATTAGTATGGATAAAAATATAAGACCGTACTTCTACCTTCTTGTTTATAAATTTAGACCTGTTAAGGGACTTTCATCACTGACCGTACCTACACGCGTTTAAAATGCGTGTACGGTACAAAAATAGGGCAGCCAAGGGTCAGAAAGGGTTCTAATTATTTTCGCCTTTCGCATAATATAAAAGAGATTAAATTGGACGGCCTTTTTTAAATCTAGATGGCGGATAAGCGCCATTTTTATGAGATCGTTATCAAATATGGGCTGTCCTAAGTGGCCAACGAATTGTTAAATTTTTAAAGACTATAAATATTTAAATTTTGTGGTTATTTTTAACACACTTATGTTAGCTGTTCAAGTAACTTACAGTAGGGTGTATAGGACTCTATAATAATAATTATTACCAGGGGTACACCTGCCAAACAACGAATGAAACTCAGGTTTAAATTTTCTGTTCGGGTTGGTGTATCAGATGAGGCCCTCCTGTAATAGCTAATATCCCAATCAAATAATCCTTTTAACTCTTTGCTTGCTAGGAAACTGGACCTTCGGTTCGGGAGTGGGTACTATGTAGATAACAAGGACTAACACTAGGTTGAAGATGGAATATTATTAGAGTAAGGTGTATTTAGACTGTCTGTTTAAGTCCACATCACTGTCCATCTCAAGGTTGCCTGGAAGAAATCGCTTCCAGCGATAAGGCCGTCTTTAGTCGTAGCATGTTACCTATACAGTTTAATGTACAATGGGCGGCGGATATTATCTTCTACCTACTACCTAAATATTATCTATCTATCTAAAAAATGGATACTGTAATGATATTTGCAACAATTCACTAATTCTTGGTCGAAACCAATAGCAATGTTCGGCGGTATCAGATGTGTCCAGTAAGCTAACCATAAAATCTTAAAACAGGTCAAAAATTAAACAGCTGTCATAATACCAACTGAAAATGTAACTTTGTAATCCTATGTGTTACAGAGTTATTTATGCAATTGGTAGTTTACAGAGCTTTAACTCCAAAATCGTTACCAATTTCATTAAAAATTAAGACAGGTACTCATCGAGTGACATTTCCCCTAACACCCGTCATACCTTTTTAGATTGATACAGGGCCCACAGTTTCCGAGAAAAGGTTCATCCTGGGCGTAGGTGTTGATCAATTAGGGTCCGGGTACACCTCGGGGGTAAAAGTAAGTGGGCTGTTGTTTCACTGTGTCGGCTGATACATTTTCCTGTCGATACAAAAGCTACTGGTAACGTGCGATTGATTAAGAAATATTACTCTCTAGTGAATGTCTGCACGATTGAGGACTTGGACGAAGCGACTGCAGTGGTTGTCAGTGTCAAACAGGTCGATAATTGATCGGCTGTCATACATATAAAAAAATGTCAGAATTTTAATTAGTCATAACACCAATCCCAGTTGGATTGAAAGCTCACACTTAGAGCCTAGATCTGTATAGGCATAGCGGGTCATTTCGCTTTGTCAAATATACTGTCCACACAATATGGTAATTGTTTGTCAAATATGTCAAATTCGCAAATACAAATAGCCATGTGAAGGTGCCACCATCAGAGTCTGGGGTCCGGGTATTGTTTCTATTTACCGCCACAAAAAAAGGCCTATCATCATCATCATCACTATCACTACATATTATAAAACAAAGCCGCTGTCGCTGTCTGTCCGTCCCTATGTATGCTTAAATCTTCAAAACTACGCAACGGATTTTGAAGCGGTTTTTTTAATAGATAGAGTGATTCAAGAGGAAGGTTTATATGTATAATAAATACATAATATTGTAGAGAAACACTGACAAATTTAGAGATAATACCACGCGGGCGGAAAATATGGCGGTACTAAGTTCACCGGGTCAGCTAGTATTATAATAATATCAAAAATTTCATCAACAAATGAAGGGTCCACTGCAATAATGATGTATGTCCAAAAATATGAAAATTTACGTTAGTGACGTCATTCGGTCACTTGATAGATGCAGTTACTAATCTCATTTACAAACTCGGTATTTACTCTTCCAATCCTGAGATAAATATGTTTCTAATATTTGACTACACGTCTAGAACGCTCAATGTCACAAGTATTCACGGCAATAATGATAGGTGTCCATCGCCTTGCAATTTCCACGATCTTGTAGTGGAACTACCCGCATTCACGCCAATTGTACGGTCGGTTTCGAAATGTCTCGCAAAAGCTGCGTTTACATACTCACGGCAGAGCGAGGGAAGTGGCGAGAGAAGTGGGCAGAGACGTGGTGTGAATGGTATATTCGTCATGCCGCGAGTACTGCCGCGTATGTTACTGCGAATGTCGGCTTGGCGGCGCGAGTCAAAGGAGCGGCAATACTAGCGCGATGAACTATACGAGACCGCTAGATGGCGCTAATCAGTAAACACGGCTTTCGTTATTGCTCCTCGAATATTTACTTTTAAAAATATTTATATCGATCTACGGAAAGTGTATAGTAGTTGAAAGTGATAGTTTTTTTTAATAATCTATTTAGTTAATTCGCTTTGCTGTAAAAGCATAATGCCTACACTGCTACAGCATTGTCCTCCATACGTTTACGTCCGTCTCCATTGCAGGGCGAATACTGTAATGCGGACCAACACGATGATGCGCGTGTGTAAACGCTAGGGCATTAATCGCGCGAATATTTCTGGCAACACGATGAGCAATGCGAGCGGCAGTATGTAAACGCGGGGTAGGCTAAGCGTATCGTAATAAAGTGATTTCTTTATTAAAATTATGGAATCTGACAGAAACGAAATTACTTCAAAAAAAAAGAAAAAAATCAGGCAGAATGAGTGATGAACTTCCTCATGTGTGAAATATTTGATTATTTTGTATTATTTTTGTATTGTTTCATCCATGGCTAGCAGAAATAAAAGCTACACGAACATAAATCACGTCATTACTTAAAGGTTAAAGCAATAATTTGGACTACTATCATTATTGACTGTGAACATAGTATGGACATGAATCATTCTAATTCTGTTATTTGCAGACTTACCTAAGAATATATAAATTATTAATAGTTTGTAATGCCTAAACAATGATTATTTTCTTAATAAATAATACTATGATATTTGTTATTTAATTTGGATAAGAAATATTTCCCGATATCTTTAAGCCCTTTAGTCCACACCGTTTATAAACTTAAAATCCAATTATCTCAAAATAGAATCCAATGGACATACATCGTTATTGCAGTGGACCCTTCAAATACATACATTTAATTTCCTCCTAAAAACCCAAAGTAAGTATCTAATACCAAAACGTGATCAGCTTACAAAGAATACTCTTTAATAATATTATTTTTCAGATACTGTGTGGTGATTCAAATTCAGGCGACATTACTGTGCACAAAGGAAGGCTAATGGCCGCCAATTAGGCGCCTAAATAGAAGCTATACGTACATAATAGTGATTACAAGCAAAGCCCATTTGGACATGAAAACACCTAGATATTATCTCCCTGTCTTAATGGGTATGAAGATATTATATTCGGGTAAGAGGACATAATAGGCTTGGTTTCGCATGATTATAGGAATGATATATTTATTGTACTCTCAATAATGCACCTACTGCGTTTTCTCTGCACCACCTTAGGTTGACTGGTAGAGAATGCCTGTGGCATTAAGTCCGCCTATGTACTTGTGCATGAAGTTTTATAAATAAATATTGGTTTGCTGCTGACGGGTGCTGCCTGCTCAAGCACTCCGGAGGAACTCATGAGTGCCTCTGAGAACGCTATCGGAGTGGCTGCACACTGGGCATGATATATGCCATCGACTTGCTTGCTTGACGGCACTAGACTCGCCCCCTATTACGTGAGACCGAAAATCATCGTTGGCGAAATGTGGGTGATAATACACCTCTGCCTACCCCCCTACATGGGAAGAGATGGGCTGACCCAATTTCTACCCTGCCGGGCACCATGCGGTGATCTTCTATGAAAAGTTGTACAGAATCGAGGCTCGATTTTTCGAAAGAATAATACTATTTCTTCTATCGAAACTGGTTTCGAAACGTGGTTTCGTGTGCGGCCGAAGGGAATTTAAATCCCTTCATTCATTCATTATTTTACCTCGATCTACTGTTAAAAATGATCATAAGTCGATGTCCTATCTTGAAAAAAAAAATTAACATCTTGTTGTTGGTCTGTTAGTGCATTTTTGGTTCTGTACAATCAGTATTAGATCGATCTTGACTAACAAAGCACTCAAAATGATCCTCATACCTTAGTATTCCCTTCTCCTGTTGACCGATAGTTTTAATATTATGGACGTAGACGTATTAAAGAAGCCTTCAAGGAAACTGGTTACGAAACTCTGGTTTCCTAGACGGCTGAAGCGACACCTTTAGTCCGGAGGATAATACAATTTAAATCAATAAAACAGTTTAACTTACTTTTAATACCTTAATAATAAGATCATTTCATACCTTGCAACTCAAGACCGATCTTATGCTGACTGTACAACCAGTTTGTTCAAACAGAAGTCATTATAACATTATCACAAAATCGTACACAATAGTTAACATGATATTCCCATTGTTAGTTACTGTTGTATGGTTCCCGCCATCGCTGGTGGTGTTGCCAACATCGTTTGTCAGCGTCAAGTGGTGGATTTATTACTAACTATACTGACCTACTGACCTAACGTCTAGTTCCTCGTAAAAAGTGGATAATATTATGGCAATGTTAGTGTTTTTACGAGGATTTTAGGGTTTATGCAATGACCTACAGTGACGAGAGGTCCCTTTAACACGATTCCTGACGATTTCCCTATGGGTCGCATGGTGTATGACAGACTAGATCAAGGTAAGTTTTTTTCTACTGGCTTCCCTTTTGAAAGTTTTCATCTTTCGCCACTGATGACTTTTGAAGCATTTATTATGCTAACTGTTCAAATCGATTAAGAAAGAGAAAAGAGAATCGACCTCGGACGGGACTCGAACCCGCGATCTTTCCCTTACAGGGGGAATGCTCTGACCACTAAGCCACGGAGACACGTGCGAAGTTGATCCAAATTCCTCTATACAACCGTCTTAAGCATTCCCCCTGTAAGGGAAAGATCGAGGTTCGAGTCCCGTCCGAGGTCGATTCTCTTTTCTCTTTCTTAATCGTTATGTAGGTATGCTAAACAAGCTATTTAGAACAAAAAATTTGTCTCATTGGGTGAGTCTATCCGTGTGGTGATAGAGAAAGAATACCTACAAGTATCACCGCCCCCCCCCCCTCTCCTCCCCATCTCTTCTGAAGGGTGTCGTAAGAAGCGACTTACGGAAAAACGATGTCCCTGCGAGACTGGAACTCGATAGTTCAAAAGTTATAAATATCAAAACTGCTTATTTCCATAATTTTAGTTATGTAAATCTAGTTTCAAAATGGCTAACCCGATAAAAATAATATAACCACAGTGCGTACTTAATAATATCAAATCCTAAATAAAAATAAGTAGGTACTTATTTATATTTCACTGGCAACATTAGTAGCAATTACGCGGCTGTCAAACACAGTGCTGACGTCATACAGAATTTGACAGTTGCCTGAAAAGGTTTCAGTGGGCAGCGAGGCGTGAAACAAAAGTTTACATATATTAGGTAGGCGGGGGTGGGCAGACAGGGCTGTCACTCCCTGAAAGTTTGAAATGCTGTATACATACTACACATATCTATTAATAACATTCGGTAACTTAGTGGTTAACGAGTCGGCATTACGATCAATAAGTCCCGGGTTCGAATCCTGGTCATTACCGACGTGATCCCACTCTTTACACAAGCAATTTTGCTTAGCTGTTAGTAATAAGGGTTAGCAGTAATACTGGTAATTTGATTTTAGAGCATTATTTTATATTAGCTTTTGCCCGCGGCTCCGCCCATGTGGATGTCATACATACACTAGAACATAGCCTATGTCCTTTCTAAAGGTCTAATCTACCGTTACACCAAATTTAATCAAAATGGGTTCAGTGGTTTAGGCGTGAAAGCGTAACAGACAGACAGACAGGCAGGCAGACAGAGTTACTTTCGCGTTTATAATATTAGTATGGATATGGATAAAAAAAAATGTTTTCTAAACCACCATCTTCTATCAGCTAACAAAAATACATATCATTACATCGTCATTTTCCAACCGTGCCGTCACATCAAATCTTGTTTGACGAACTCCTTTGAGAGCCAAATCGTCCGGAAACCAAACACAAACGTCAAATGTAAATCCTGAACAAATTGACTGATAGGTCCTGCCTGCCCTATTTATACACTTAGCGCTACGTGCGCTGAAAACTAAACATACAGAAGTTTAGCTTATGTATGTATATGTATTGCGTTTTTATACAAACTTATACTCTGTGTAGGAGTAGATTAGGGTAGAGTAGAGTAAGTAGAGTAGGGTAGCCAGCTCACTGGAAGGTGCTGTCAGTGGGAAGAACAACGATTTGTCCTACTTATCTTCTACGCTGACGGCACAGAATCTCTCTGTCCTTAAAGAGTCGGCAGCACGAGTGTTACTCCCCTGGTTTTGCACTCACCCATAGGCCACGATAACTACTTTCCATCAGTGCTCCATTCCAATCACAATGCTCCGTGCTATCGTTACGTTCACGATACGATTACGATAGTTGTTCGTGCTCACCCCACAGGGCCGTGTCATTGTCTGCGACCTAAGGCACCGTCACCGTCGACGGCGACGGTGCCGCGCCGGTCGAAATCCACGGCGCCGCGCTACGGCGCCGTGGACGGTGTGATTTAGGGGAGGGCAATTCCCAGACGAAATTTTTCAGTTGTCGTGCGCGCAATTTATTTGAAGTATTTTTAGTAAGTAACTATATATCATTGCGCGTTCGCCAGCTAAGAAATTTCGACTGAGAATCGCCCCCTGCACCACACCGTTGACGGCGCCGTCGCCGTCGACGGCGTAGGCGGACGGTGCCGTGCCGTGGAGTTGTGGCCGGGGCCTAAGTAGTATAAGAAAAACTCTAGGCTGTGTTCATGTGCTTTTGTGGCCCAAGCCAACGTCACCTGCCTCGGTACATTTGTTAATAATTGACAAACGATGACGTTCTGGGACTGGTTTACCTACCTCTCGGGGTGGGAGCTCAGACAGTAGTCACTCCCAAAATAGTCGTATAAGCCAAACCGGGCTCTGAGATGAAAGCCTCAAATGTAAAAGGCAACACCGCTAAGATACTTTGCACATTGCGGTCAAACTCTGTTTCATGTTACGTTGTAAGTATATATTATATAAATATACTAGCTGCCCCGGCGAACTTCGTACCGCCATATTTTCGGCCCGCGTGGTATTCAAATCCCGTTCCCGCTGCACCCTTATCACTTAGGGGGATGAAAAATAGATGTTGGCCGATTCTCATAGATACCGGATAAGCACAAAAAATTTCATCAAAATCGGTCAAGCCGTTTCGGAGGAGTTCGATTACGCACCCCGTGACAGGAGAATTTTATATATTAGAAGATTGCAAAAAAAAATAAAACTTTTTAATTACCAAATAAAAAATAAGGGTTGATCGTAGAGGGGTGAAAATTTAGGGTTGCATGTATTTTTGTATGATGTATCATAAAAAAATAAAAACAAAAAATTTTGTCTGAAAAATAAAAAATAAAAATTAAGGGGTGGACCACCCTTAACATTTAGGGGGATGAAAAATAGATGTTGGCCGATTCTCATAGATACCGGATAAGCACAAAAAATTTCATCAAAATCGGTCAAGCCGTTTCGGAGGAGTTCGATTACGCACATTGTGACACGAGAATTTTATATATTAGATTATCTTTATACTATACTAGCTGGTGCCTTAATGAACGACGCCGCGCGCCGTTTAATTGACAGCCTAGGCACTTAATTGAATGGCTGATTAAGCTAGAGGTGCTGTGACATATCGATAATTCATTATTAATTTAAACGCCTATAATAGACAATAGTAGATTACCCAACAAGTGAAAAAAAGGTGAATTCTTTTCGAGGCACCAAGTTGTATCCCGAGAGGAGTGAAGGTTTCTCCGGTAGAATCCCGAGCGTAGCGAGGGGTTCTAGAGAGAAACCTGAGTGGATCGAGGGATACAAGAGCCGAGATGAATTCTTTTTTCACGTGTTAGGTACTCAACTTTTCACCATTGACTACGAGAAAACGATTACTCTGTGATTATGAATTACAGTTTGTTATGGATAGTACACAAAAGAAGCAGCAAATTATCAGTAATAGCTACCGCTTTAGCGCGAAAAGACACAGGAGTCTTTTCGCGTTCGAGAATATGAGTTTCATTTTCATCACTAGATGAAGTCATTTTATGATTATGAGACAAACATAAACTTTTACAAGGAAAATTACACAGAAAATGGCGGCATTTTTTTTTCTTAATTTAAACTGAGCCACATTCCATCCAGCCAGTGATTACATTTAGGTGACTTTTAGTACGTTTTTATAGAGAGAGTGTGCAACCTCTTTGCATGTTTCACTAGAATTCGTACATTCGCGCATGTTCCAAATTCAAATTTTTTTATTCACTCGGTGAAACAAAGAGCGTTTTATTCACTGTTTTTGATGAATCACGGGCCCTTTTTCGAGTGTCAATGGTGAAAATAAATATAAATATTGTAGGACATTCTACACAACGCTATATAGACCCAAAGTAAGCATAGCTTAACTAGCTCGTGTTATGGGTTCTAGATTGCGAATAAACATACTTAGATACTATTTTTTTTTCGTAAATACATACATATTATACATAGAAACACCCAGACCAATGCAAATATTCATATTTATGCACACAAATATTTGCACTGAGCGGGGATCGAACCCGCGCCTCCTGCGTAGCGGCCGCGTTCACTACCGCTACGCCACAGAGACAGTCACTAAATGACACTTGTTTTCGAACTATACCCAATATTCGTGTCTGTGAATGATGTCTATGTGTGCGTTGTTAGAACGAGCATTGTATGAAGCTTCATTTCTGTATGTGCTCAGTGCTACATGGCTCTGATACGAACAATGTTCCAAGTTACAAAGTTTGACCCCGAGGGACATAGGCTTTGGGAGGGTGAAAATTGATTTTTCCTTTTTGTTAAAGATTCTTTGTATTTAAGATATTTTGTAAGTAGGTAGATGCCATGCTGGTACCCAGTTCTACTCCACAATAAAATAGGGCCACCCCATCTCTTCTCTTGGGTGTCATAGAAGGCAGGCACCTTCTGGGCAATTCGTCATGCGACAGTAACATACAGCCCATGAGAAAGTGCTGGCTTGACGGCAATAGGCTCGCCCCCTATTACGTGCGCCCAAAATTCATAGTTGGCGAAATGTGGGTTGTTAAGACACCTCTACCTACCTATTTGAGATCAGGTCTAGATAGCGTTATGTTGAAAGTCCTAGAATATTTTTATTTGTGTGTAATTTTTAAGTAACTTATGTAGTAGGGTTCAAGTTAATCCATATCCATACTAATATTATAAATGCAAAAGTAACTCTGTCTGTCTGTTACGCTTTAACGCCTAAACCACTGAACCGATTTTGATGAAATTTGGTATAGGGGTAGACTAAACCTTGAGAAAGGACATAGGCTATGTTTGGGCGAGATAACCGACATCCACGCGGGCGGAGCCGCGGGCAAACGCTAGTAATATATTACATATTACTTTATTTTGTTGTTTAAATAATAATGTTGTTTACCTTATAATGCATATCTGTTTATCTTTATCATATTTTGAAACTCAATATTTATCTTTTATCTAAACACGAGCATTTGAGTAAATAATGTTGAAATAAATTAGTATTCAATTAATTTTGCACGTGTATTCATGCTTAATTAATATTACTGCACAGAGAGAAAGATAAATTTAATGATAGATAGATACATATATAATAAGATATTATATATAATTTAATATACGTTTAAATTTAATCGAAATTGCTACTATTGTAACATGGTACGTGTCTGTAATGGTGACCCCCTTTTCCGAAACTTAGCCTTCAGATTACCATCGGACGAGGTGAAGTCAAATTGACGTGTCCTATATAAAAAAGCTATAGCGGCCTCTCAGTTATGATAACTTAGTTAACGTCAATAAGAGTTCAGCTCACCTGATGGTAAGCTGAAGGTAAAGTCCTAGGAATGAGGGTCACCATTACAGACACCGACAATGTCCCTCCCACTGTGTTATAAAAGACACACCAATTTCACAAGGCTAAATGGATGCGAGCCGCTTCCAACCGGTCTTATTGGAGATCTATAGGGGAGGCCTATGTCCAGCAGTGGACTTCCTATGGCTGAAATGATGATGATGATGATGAAATGAGTAAATGGTAACCGAGTAGGTACATTAACACATTGCAACGTTATAAGCAATACTAGCCAGGGCAGCCATAGGATGATAGCCAGCGGTGAGTAGGGTAGCCAGAGCTCACTGGAGAGTTTTTGTACTGTCAGTGGGAAGACTAAAGGTTTGTCCTACTTATCTTTTGCGCTGACGGCACAGAATCTCTCTGTTCTTACAGAGTCGGCACCACGAGTATAACTCCCCTGGTGTTGCACTCGCCCAAAGGCCACGGTAACCACTTACCATCAGGTGGGCCGTGTGCTTGTCTGCGACCTAAGTAGCATAAATAAAATGGATGTGAGACCAGTGACAGGCCCCTCTGTGCCTCGGAGTGCACGTTAAGCCGTTGGTCCCAGTTGCCATACGAACATCTACATTAGTTACGGGTTCTAACTATAGAATTTCAGAGTCACCAGTGGTTTGTGGAGGTCAGATGGCAGTCACATCACGAAAAATATCGAAGTGAAGCCGTTTCGTAGTTACCCCATATGAGTTGGGAAAAAAATTAGGAGTTACCATAGCATAAATCTTAATATCACATGAGTTCACTGACCCGTTGACCTTCGAACGCCAATAAATCCAATTCACCACTTTCCAACAAATATCTAATTCATCTCCACACAAAAAAACAGTAGTACTGACAACATAGACTTAGAGCAGGCTAGATCCTACAGTACGTCGCGTCACCTAATTGAGTTTTTCGGGTATGATACAAATTCAAAATCTTTATTTTTCAAAATAGTGCAACACTGTTACAGCTTACTGACGTCAAATTCCGCTTAAAACTAAGTTTACCACCGCTTCCTAGGCGCTAGTGGAGAAGAAATGGCGCAACAAACTTCAAACTGCAGGCACGAGCTATTGGGGTTTGACATATAAATATTCTTGACGAGATTCAGGCTTTTTAGATTTAGATCGGAGAAAGAATATCGATAGATGGCTCCACCGTCGCCCGAAGACAAATTTATAGGAGAATTTCGAATATCCACGACATATCCAAGTGGCCTAGATGGTCTGCCCCTTTTTTGCCTTTAGACAAATGGCAATTCGTTGCTCGGCGTATGATGGAATAGAATGCCAAATGTATGGGATTTGACGTATATGACAGGCGTCAACAAATGTCAAAAACGTCAAATCCTATACATTTGTCATTCTATTCCATCATACGCCGAGTTCTTATCTTAATCTAGAATAAATTGAAGTCATACTGGAAAGGAAGAAAGAATTTATTAAACTCACGCACATGACAAACATTATTGCTGTTTCCACCAGGTCACCATCTCAGCACACGTGATCCAACCTACTCTAAATCTATGACGCCCATCATTCCTCCCAAGCCTGGTCCGAGGCACGAGGGCACAAGTGTGTACGACAGCTTTACAGCCCCGAAGTAAAGAATTGAACATTTATTATATTTATTTGCCATTGTAGGCCCACCATTTTTTTCGCTCCGTTGAAATCTTGTATTGAAAAGCCGGGGCGTTCAGAAAACACACGTTATATACAACACTAGGTGATACCCTCGGCTCCGCTCTTGTGATTTTTTTTATATAGACCACGTCAATTTGACTTCGCCTCGCCTGATGGTAAACTAAAAGCAAAGTCTTGGAAAAAGAGGGTCACCATTATAGACACGTACCATGTTACAATGGTGGCACTCAGCTTGACTGCCTCATCAGATGCTTTTTCCGATATCGTGGTTTTTGGTATTGTGTTCGGTTCTACTCAACCTATTGCAATTAAATTTACAGCAGATTTTAAGCTGGACAAAGAAGTTTCAAATACAAAAAACCCACATCAAAATTCGTTCGGTAGTTTTTATGTCCATTGAGAACAAAATAGACAAACGCAAGAATTCGATCCCGTTCCTCAACCTTTCGGAACCTATTTCTAGTATAAAAATCCTTTCTGTTATTCTAGACTATAAATCTATCCTTGTACAAAAATTTCAACCAGATCCGTTCAGCCGTTATGGCGTTCAAATAACAAACATTCAAACATCTTCTCAAACTTTCATTTATAATAATAGTATGAAGTAGGATAGGAAAAAAATTGGTGTGTGTGTAGGTAAGCACGTATATACGGTCGGTTAACTTTAACGGGAGCCTGTTAGGCCCTGCTTAGGCCTGTTAGGGCTATGTTGAAAATGATTTGTTTATTCGTTGATCGTATATTTCCCGCGGATTCCGGTGGGGTCGGAATTACACATTTTGTTTTTAATCGGTTAAATCTACAGTGAATGAAATGTTTTATAGATTTAGAAACATTGTGGTACGTGTTGGTACCGTTGTACGGATTATAGTTCTGAATATTTTCAATATTACTGTTGTATGTTTGATTGTTTTGTTGTTATGAGTTTGAAAATGCTGAACCAGGCCCTATTCAGCATGCCTGCGAGATGTTAGATAATAGCTATTATGTTTATATTTTTTGTTATTGTTTTTGTGTATTCACTGTCATTTGCTTTTTGCTATTATTCTGTGTATCTCGTAGGTATATGAATAAATGGTTTCTTTCTTTCTAAAAAAAATGATATTAGGTTTTTTCGGAAACATTCTTCTCCTTCATAGGGCTCGTGGTTAAATGGTAACTGAGTGGGTTAACACATTGCAAGGTTAAGCAACTCTAGCCAGGTCGGTCTTAGGGTTGGTGACCATTCTTAAGACATTCTTAAGGCTATAGGAGCCGTGCCTCGGAAGAGCACGCTAAGCCATCGGTCCTGGTTGCCATACGAACATCTTAAACAGTTTTTACGGGTTGTTGGAGCCCTAAAAAGTCCGACAACTGGTCTAACTGCAATACTTCGATATCGCTAACGGTTTGGCGAGGTCAGGTGGCAGTCGCTTCATGCAAAATTTCGAAGTTCAGCTGCCTCGCAGTCACACTAGAAAAAGCGAACTCCGGACTCCGAGGTGAAAGGATCGGATGCGACGGGGACTAACACTAGGGTGATCATAATGAATCTTATTCTTCACTAGCTGTTGCCCGCGGTTCCGCCCGCGTGGAATTCTGATCCCGTTCATCGCTGATATATAGCCTATATGTTAATCCAGGGTATAACCTATATACATACCAAATTTCAACCAAATCGGTCCAGCCGTTTATGCGTGAAAGAGTAACAAACATCCACACATCCATTCTCACAAACTTTCACATTTATAATATTAGTAGGAAGGAAGTAGGATAGTGAAAATGGAAACATTCTCAAAACAAACGTAAATGGTATACGTATCTCGAGACACGTATATCTGGGACCTAAATCGCGAGATAAATGAGGCCCTGGGCTCTAGCGCGCGCGGATTGTGTTGTAATAATCTACGCTTGGTGAATTTGACACGTCCACCGCAGTAGCACCCTGTGATATCCTCAAAAGACACCCAAGAAACGTGTACTGAGCATATAGAGGACATTTTGAGCACCTTTCAGGTCCAATAAATATATCCTGAGCAATTATATCACATGTAGTTTAACAAACAAACACTTCAATGTTATTTATTTGTGTTCATTCTACTTGATTCCGTGCTCATTCTACTCAACACACATTATGTGTCCAAGAACCAAACATTTTTTCCCAACCGAAGCTATATTTCACACCTCCGAAACTTTTCCCATTCGTTTAACCTCCCAAACTCCGCACAAACAATCTCTAGCCGAACTCCTAACTCAATCAGTTCATTCGCAGGCTCGATGAATACATTCATTCGTTCCATGAAGAATGAAAGTGCCCAGTAAATCATTCACAGGCCAACGCATCGGTTCCAAGGTCTCGAGTAATGGCCTAAAGAAAAGCGTTCACAAGACTCGGTAATGGTCGGCAATGTTCGTTATTGTGATGTGGTTTTGTAAGAAGATATAGCCTTTTTATGTACTTGCTCTTGTATAATAAAACATACATATAACCCGGGACACGTCGGCCGCTACGCAGGAGGCGCGGGTTCGATCCCCGCTCAGTGCAAGTATTTGTGTTCATGAAATATGGGTATTTGCATTGGTCTGGTCGTGCCTCGGAGAGCACGTTAAGCCGTCGGTCCCGGTTGCCATAAGAACATCTATGGCAGTCGTTACGGGTAGTTGGAGCCCTAAAAAAAATCCAAAAACAACGGTCTAGCTGCAAAGCTTCGATATCGCCTAATGTTATCATTGGGCTGTGGAGGTCAGATGGCAATCGCTTCACGAAAAAATATCGAGGTCTAGCCAAATCTGTAGTTAAGACTGATAAAGCGGACCCCAGACTCCGAGCTGAAAAAGCTTCGGATGCGACTGGGAATTAACGCTAGGATGAGAGTGAGAGATAACCCGGGACACGTATCTTGGACTTATCTTGAGACCAACGAGGCCCTGGCGCCCGCGGATTGGTTTGTAATAATCTATGTTTAGTGAATATAAACTCGACATTTACATAAGCAAGAGCTGCGTGTCACGGAGATGAAAATGTTGCGGTAGATGTGCGGCGTCACGCGTAAAGATCGCGTGAGGAACTCTCGCATCCGCGGCGGCCTCCATGTCCGTGACATCGCGGATAAAGTGCAAGAGAGCCGCCTTCGCTGGTGCGGCCACGTCACGGCAACCGCCAGGCTACGTGGGGAACAAATGCCTGGCAATGGCGCCCCCGCTGGGTCCAGGTAAAAGGGGTAGGCCAAAGAAGTTCCGGCTTGACGTCGTGGAGGGTGACATGCGTGCAAATGGTCTCACTACCATGGACGCCCAAGATCGTGCGAAGTGGAGGAGGAAGAGCCGGAAGGCGGACCCTGAGCTTCGAGGTCATCTTGGCCACGGATGCAATCAGGAGAATACGTCTATATGCGGATGATGATGAGTGAATTTAAACTCGACTACCATAGTAGCATGTTGCATGCTATCCTTAAAAGACACCCAAGAAAGGTGTAGTGCGCGTATAGAGCACATTTTAGGTCCAAGATACATGTTCCGAGCAATACATACCTACATATATGTAATGACTTCTATGTGTAATACTAGATAAAGATATTTAGAACCGTGTTGGTTCCCGGTGGAGTAGAATAGGGCGACCCCATCTCTTCCTGTGGGTGTCGTAGAAGGCGACTAAGCGATAGGGCTGTTGATCCGACAGTAAACATACAGCCTATGACTAAGTGCCCGTTTTACAGCAATAGGCTTGCCTCCTATTACGTTGGACCAAAGACCATAGTTGACGAAATGTGGATGTTAATTGTGGGTAAAAATTGTGTCATGGTTTTTCAATTAACGAAACGCAGCCAATCGCAATCCACTGCTGGACATAGGCCTCTCCCAATGTTGGGAGGCTTTGGCCTACTGTTTCCACGCTGGCCAGATGGATTGGTACAGGGATTTATTTCGAGTTTTCCTTCGCACGCAGTGTTATGATATCGTCTGCGTATTTTTTCGTTAGTCACCTCTTAAGACACTCTTCGGATGAGATAGGCTGGTGATACTTGTATTCTTTCTCCGCCACCACACGGTGGAATTTATACTTAACAAAATGCATCGTAAGAGACTGTTCGAAATACCCGATTGTGTGAGTAAACTAATGTTAATATTGTCTTTAAACTGACAATATATGCGTGTTATGTCAACCTTGTACCAATGTAGTAGCTATTTTTATGCAGAGTTGTAGTAGTTTGTATATAGTCTAAGGTTAAAAAACTACCATCCATAATAGTTTACCTACCATCTAGAATAGTTTCAAAAGCGACTATAGGTATAACATTTCAGCTCAAATATAGGTTCAGAACAATATCTCCCTATTAAACAAACAATGTGTGACTAGCTACATAGCGCCTCGTGTCTTTGTCTCCAATATTAATTAAATGTATTGTGATAGGTATAGGTTACACTGTCACATACATAACGACAAATTGTATTGATGAGATTATAAATATAGAGCGCGCCTATCACTCAGGTCTTTGGCGCCGAGTGTTAGCAGATACTTTGCGTGGGTAAAGCGCACCTATAGTGACGTTTCATGCATTACCGAAAATATGAATAGATGCACTTATTAATGTAGTTTGTTGTTATGAAGTTTTTTGTTCGATTTGATATGCATGGATAAAATTAAAGCCAAAATACAAAAAAATGGCGTCATTATTGCTACAAGTTTTAATATACGATGTTGTATAAAATTTTGATTTAACATATCGAATTAAATATTATTTGCGAAGTCATTTTATCGGGTATTGTTTTGCTACTGATTGAGGTTGAGCCAGGAGCCTCGGTACTGTTCATACCCGTGATAGCAGTTCATACTTGTAAGGCTCGCTCTATAGCAATGTATACTCTTAATACTTAATTGTCGCCAACGATGACGCTTCACTGACTGATGTTGTGTTATTTCACGTAGTAGACTCATATAATCACGCATGTAAATCGCCGAAGGGGTAGGCAGAGTTATCACCCATATTTCGCCAAGTATAATTTAGATTTCAGACCCACGTAATAGGGGGCGAGCCTATTGCCGTCAAGCGGGCACTTTTTTATGGGCTGTATGTTTACTGTCGGATGGAGAACAGCTCTATTCCTTTGTCGCCTTTTATGACACCCACAGGAAGAGATGGAGTGGCCTTATTCTACTCTATCGGAAACCAACACAGCTAAGAGAATAAATAATAATTAATATTGTAGGAAACGGTGTATCTAGAGTACCTATATCTAGACCCAAAACTAAACAGAGCTTATAATATTGAATCTGAAATGTGGGAAAATGTACTGAGATACTGTCGGTGGCTCAATGGTTGAGGAGCCGGCCTTACGATCGAAAGGTCCCGGGTTCGAATCCTGGCCTATTGCTAAAACTTATCGAGAACTTTAGAACTATGTGGATGCCACTATATGTGAGGTTTTTCGATGAGATGCTGGGAAATTCTTGTGAAATTATCATCTCCTTTTTTTTCAATGCGATTTCAGTACTAAAATCGATGGAACTATTGTTAAAACTTATCGAGAACTGTAAAACTGTGTGAGATGCCACTAGAACTGTCAATTTTTTGTGAGATGCTAGCAATTGAGATATCAAATTTACACACATACGTGAGCAATATGACGGTTCTTATTTTGCTGAAAACTACTCTCAATTTTTCTTCTTCATCTCTGTCGCATCCGAAGTTTTCACCTCTGAGTCTGGGTTCGCTTTTTCTATTCTAACTGCGGGTGTAGCTGAACTGCGATATTTTCTGTGAAGCGACTGCCACCTGACCTACACAATCCATTGATGATATCGAAGCATTGCAGTTACTCCAGGTGTTGGACTTTAACGACCGTAAGGACCGATGGAATAACGTGCTAGGTACGACCAGATCAATGCAAATGTACATTCATGCATACAAATATTTGCACTGAGCGGTGATCGAACCTGTGCGTCTTGCGTAGCGGTCGCATTCTCTTCCGCCACGCCACAAAGGCTGTCCTATCACTATTAACTAGTATGCTGTGGTTCCAGTCATTGATCCCTGTTTAATCGAAGGTTTCTATTCATATTTAATAGTATTTCGTTGTAAATGGGTTATTCAATCGATATTTCAACTGTCATAATTTATATCGATGCAGTTGTTCAACGAAGGATACGATACTAACTGCATGACATGTGAAGTATGTGAGTACTTCGTATGTGAAAATGTTTGAACATTTGGATGTCTGTTAAGGCTAATTTACTTCAGACGAGCGAATGCTCATAGATTTCAACCCGTAACTTCACAAACGTAAGCCTAGCACTTAAACCATTACACCATGTCAATTGTAACCATAAATGTCAACTCGTTTGATAGATTTTCACCCAGAAATAGTCCATTTCCAGCTTTGCGATTGAGTTCCGATTGCTAGAGTAGGTACAACCGGCAATGAATTTTTCCGATGCCATATTTGTTTTTATATTTCTGAAATGCCGTGAGAAATACTGCCTTTTCATAGAAGTTTATGTGAAAAGGTGTATTCTTACATCCTTTGTCGTCTATATAAGTACATACCTATTTACGATTTGTACCTACTAGGGACCTTACCATTACCAACTTATTATTTTCCATCCACCAGTTTTCGCATCACTTTTTGTGTGGCACTTGTGTAGGTACACATCATAATGTGTCCCTACTAAGATTTTAGGAGCCCACGCCAGGTTCAATACACCTGTCTTTATAACCAGGATCGTCGCTAAGGTGATGATGATGGTAAAATTATACTATAGGTAGGTACTTCTGTATTCTGTCTGTATGTTACATCTAAACCATTTGAATGATTTTAATTAAATTTGGTACTTAAATACAAATCTGGACTTGCTAGAGGTTGAGAAAGGATAGATTGCTTTTTATTGCGAAAAAGGCTTGCCCCCTCTTGTATAAAAGTTTATTATTTTCAAAGATAAGCCGATGAAATTTGGTTCGGAGAGGCTACAGCTTGAAAAAAAAGGAGATTAAAGGGGCTATGCTTGGGCGTATCTAATAACCGACATTCACGCGGAAGGAGCGGGCATCAGATAGTATCTAAATAATGCAAGTAAAAAATAGTTTCACCGCAAAATAATATTACTCCTTATAGCACCATGCGGTCAAAAAAAAAATCACAACAACTACTTAATTATTTTTATTGGCGAAATGTCTCATTCGGTCTGTCGGTGACTCAGAGTCTGCGTTCACGCTGTGCGGTCGCCGCGGGTGGCCACACCACCACAATAGCCCGACCTCCCCCACCCCCCTTAGCTCCATACATCGTGTTAAGATTGTGGCAATACAACCATTAGTTATGGGTCTAATTACGCTGGCCTCACAAAAGTTTGTTCCCGACTTCATCGAGGATTTGTCAGCGGGATTTCGGCAATGATTATGCTAAAGAATATTGAACTTTGTGCTATTGTGATAAGGTGGTTGGTTGGTGAATGCAGTTGTGTTCTTAAAATCAATTTAGGGGGGATAATTATTTGCAGTTTGACCCGCTACTGCGGTTATGAAGATTTAAAACAATAGTTTGGCCATATTTTATCTCGATGCTCGAATAAACAGGATACTGTTTGGTTTAAAGCAATTGATTTAGAATCATAATATTGTCGTGAGTTTGGTGATCTCTTTATGGGAATCGGTGGAGGAGGGAGAAGCCTTGGCACACCTATAATATGCATATTAGTGCACAGATTGGAATAATTGCGAGTATTCCTGCAGTCCATGACAAAAAGCCTGTTTGACGGCAATAAGCTCACCCTCATCCTAGAACAAAAAGGGGAATTTGAGTGTTAATAAACCTTTGACTATACCTTCGGGGATTTGAAGGTGTGAACACAATGTATGTATATGTATGATTTTTATTTTTAAAACAGCCTCTGTGGCGTAGCGGTAGTTAACGCGGCCGCTACGCAGGAGGCGCAGGTTCGATCCCCGCTCAGTGTAAATATTTTTATGCATGAATATTATGCTTTTACATTGATCTGATCGTGCCTTGGAGAGCACCTTAAGATCCAGTTGCCATACAAACATCTATGGCAGTCGTTACGGGTAGTTGAAATTAGTGGGTTAACTTCAATCCTACGATATCGCCAATGGGTTTTGCTTCACGGAAAATATCGACATTCAGCCAAACCCGCAGTTAGACTGGAAAAAGCAGACCCCAGACTCGAAGGTGAAAGCTTCGGATGCAACTGAGTTAACGCTAGGATGAAAAAGATTTATGGTTTGTAAAACCACAAAAAGAAACATATTCTACTCAAATATTTCGGCGCCCATTTCTGCAATATTTCCAACGTGATCTGCTTACAGAATACAGAATGGACCGCCAAATTAATTAGTGTTTAGTATTACTAACCGGAAAACTTTAGTAACAAGTCCATCTGACGTCACCGTTGCGAAGTTCTGATGGTAATTACTTTTGCAACTTTACATACCGCGCTGTGGAGCTTTTGGAGCGAGTTTATGTGCAGGTGCTAGCACTACACTAATGTAGATATAGAATAGCAAATTGGGTATTTGACTGTCTAGTAATCTAGTTAGTTAGTCAAATTAGTTACTTTTTACTAAACGTCAAAACGGTACGTTACCTATAAGGTAACTTGTATGAAATAAACAATTGTGACATCATAAAATGGTAATTGTTAAATAAATTTAATAAAGAAATTAACACATATTGTAGGACATTGTAGGATATATCTAGACCCAAAGTAAGTATAGCTTGACTAGCTTGTGTTATGAGTTCTAAAATGCGAATAAACATAGGTACTTAGTTTACTAGGTATGTTTTATATTAATTAAATAAATGAAAATTACTTATATAAATAAATATTAATTACTATAATTCTTTAATAAAGAAAAAATAATTCTTTAATAAATATATTTTGTATGTTTGGAGGGGTTACCTATCTTAATCCCGAATTTTAATATTCCGAATATCATAATCCCGAAAACGTTTGGCCATTTTTTCATAATCCCATTTTTTCAAATTCCGAAGTTTTATTTGCCATATAATCGCAACTCCGAATTTCATTTGCCCAATTATTCATTTGTACGACGTTTTATAATCCAGACGAACGAGTTCCAGACACACGAAATCTAAATGCACAAAATCCATAATTATGACCGTAATCCATATGCATAAATGCCCAAATTTTAAAACACAATTTTTTGAAATGCATTTAATTGATAACCAGACAAACAATATCCAGATTTTTAAAACCAGCTAGTACCAGCGGGTAACAGAAATTCGATATTTCAATAGGTTACTTGGAGGTTTGTTAAGGTATGATTCCGTAGCCGACCGCATACGATAACTGCCGACGCCGTGTGCTTGTCTGCGACCTAAGTAGTATAAAAAAAGGTATTATTATTCTATGTTCAGTAGCCATAACGGATATAGGCGTGTCAAAGACAGCTCTCAACGCGGACCATGTCAACCGGCTGTAGACAATTAGTTATCATAGACCAGACCATAAAGTGAGCTGCCGAGATAGTAGATAGTAGATACTATCTCGTGTCCACGGCTAGAACTAACTTAATTGGTATTGTATCTTGTTATATCACTGGAGATAAAATTTGTCAGTGGATATTGTATAGTTTGTTTTACTAAAGTTAAATATTTGAGTTTAGTTCATTATCAAAAGTTAAGTATTAATATTCAACAATATTAAATAGGATAAAAATTTAGAGAAATTAGTATGCTAATTTTTCAAATCGATATTATGATAGGAAAAAGAAATACGACTCAGTCGGGACTGTTGCGTCGCCCCAAGATGGTTTTATCAGTCAGTGGTCAGAGTATTTCCCCTCTGAAGGCGGCCACCCACTAACAGTTTATCGAACGACAACCGGATGATATCGGTCTGTCAGTTCATCGCAATAGCCCACAGACTTACAGTTTCGTATACGATTTTGGACTGACGGCTAATATGTGTGTGGCCGCTTGACGATTTCGGTCAGCAAAGACAGCTAAAGGCCGAATAGTCTATGGCCGTCGCCATTTTATACGTAATAACCTAATAACATCAGACTAAAAGAAGAAAATAATAACATTATTTTAGTCTGAGGTAATAAAATTATGATGACATTGATGACATAAGGACTGCAGGCCGCCGGAAAGACAAAAACTGGGGAAAACTGAGGACTGTAAGTGGGTGGCCGCCTTCAGGGGCGGTTGCGGGTTTTAGTCCCGTCTGAGTCGTATCAATTTTTCTTATCTTAATCAATATAATTACTAGGACTTTCTACAGCCAATCGAGTTACGAAAATGCTAATTTAGACTAGAAATAAACAACTTAATTAGCATTATTATGGGTTCTAGAATGAAGATGAACATACTTAGATGTACCTATATTTTTATACATACAGGGTAGAAACTTTAAGTATAATACCTATACCTAGACGAAGACGATTACGACAATTAGAATGATATTGTAAAACTTTAAAACCTGCATCTTAAAATTAATAGTTAAAATTTCTTCAATAATTATTTTATTTTAGTGTTATTTCAATCTTTTTTCAGTATTGTACATACTCGTAATAAGGCATAAAGAGAATACTCCTATGTACCTATAGATATATCACAATAAATCTCCAATATTATGTAATTTGTAATAAACAAACACTACAAGTGTGTTACAAGTGTTGAAATTAAAAACTTCAAAGTTGTTTGTGTTCACATTCACAATTTGTAGCTACTTTTGCGGTGCTCGTACTGTTAAAGGAACTTAACAAGACTAACTTGTTACCAAGAAACGCGATTGAATCATTACATTTTTAATTTAATCACTAACTAGGTCTGAATGCATTGTAAACTGGGTTAGAACTCAATTCAACAACAAAATAAAACCACATTTAAACAATTTATTTGTTACTAGCTTTTGCCCGCGGCTCCGCTCACGTGGATGTCGGTTATCGCGACCAAAGATAGCCTATGTCCTTTTCCAAGGTGTAGTCTATCCCTGTACCAAATTTCATCAAAATCGGTTCAGTGGTTTGAGCGTGAAAGCTTAACAGACAGACGGACAGACTTAAGGTCTCTGCATACGTAACGGGTTTTTTCACGGACGGGACGGGACGTGAAGCAAAATGTATGCGGCCCGTCCCGTCCCGTCCCGTCCGTGGCCCCGTGACATATACATTGCCGCATACATTTCGTATGAAACCATATTTCCAAAACTTCATGTCCCGTCCCGTCCGTGAAAAAAACCCGTTACGTATGCAGAGACCTTTACTTTTGCATTTATAATATTAGTATGGATATAGAATAATAGTGGTCACCAATAGTGGCTGATATGGACTAACTACGTCTAAATTTATAACACACAATTCCGGGAATCGAACCCATTCACAACACAGTGCGTAGTAAATATGATATACATTGTTTGATCTCATTAAGGCGAGTCGTGCTCGGCCGACACGATCAAGTGGGCTTTATGATTGCGAAACAGCCACCCTAAAACTAACAACCTTATTTTTACAAGCCAGTGATGTGCTAGTATCGATATTATATCGTACTAGCCTTCCGCCCGCGGCTCCGCCCGCGTGCATCTCGGTTAACGCGACCTTTGCTTATAACTTCGGTTCTACTCAACCGATTGCGATCAAACAAACATCATCATCATCATCATCATTTCAGCCATAGGAAGTCCACTGCTGGACATAGGCCTCCCCTGTAGATCTCCAATAGGACCGGTTGGAAGCGGCTCGCATCCAGCGCGTTCCCGCGGCCTTAATGAGGTCGTCTGTCCACCTTGTGGGTGGATGTCCCACGCTGCGCTTGCCGATACGTGGCCTCCAAACAAACATAATGATAGGTAATTTTTTTTTAATATTTTATACATCTAGAATAGCATTTGCATTCGATATTATGAAAACGGGGCTTTCTTTTTGGGGAATATTTCGCCGTAAATAGATTCGTTTTAAGTCAGCTCAATTTTTATGTTCGCTACCGATCGGCATGACTAAACAATGAACATGTACCTAATAAAATTCCAACCTTCAACCTTGACATATGCCTATTAGTCTATAATGGACCCTTTGATCACCAATCATTGATCTAAAAACACCAATCTACCCTCACCACATTATAATAATCACGGTTATCCATAATACATTAGATATTAGATAATTAGAATCAACAGCCCGAGCGTAACTCCCCTGGGGTGGCGCACGTCCATAGGCCACGGTAAACACCTGATGAAAGCATCAGGAGAGTCCTGTCTGCCACCAAAGTGGTATAAAAAATTATATACTTGACGGCAGTAGCATGTATTCTCTTTGGACAGTGGAACGAGGATGACATGTGTGGATAGATGTCATTCTGACGGAACGTCATGCGAGAAGACGGTCGGTGGAAGCTCGAATAGTTTCGTGATGGCGCTCACCGTTCTTCATCCAACGAATCGTCTTTGTTCCCCGCAATCACGTATCAAATCAAGGAAATAATAATTGTGCCAAGTAATTGGACCTTTACAACGTGTGATAGTATTCATTTGTGAAATTAATTCAGTGTGTAAAATTAAAAGACATTGATTGTAGTTGAGACGTTGATTTATTACTTAGTCGCCCAAATATCCACGTGAGACGCTATGGCTGATCCTGATTAAGACGGGGAAGCGCCTATATACTAATTGTTTCAAAATATCATTAAATTACACTGTACTGTTACAACTCGATATCGACATACCGCAACCGCAATAGAACATCACTAGTACCTACTAGAATTGAGTTATTAGTCCAACACCTTCGGGTTTCTCTTCTTTGTAAAAGTAATTTCCTTGTAAAATTGTAATAAATAAGCGCGATTTATCCGAGCGATTACTGTAACTACGACGTTTATATCACCGTATAAAACTGACTGCGCGTGTTATATTTACGTAAAAATTGTTATAGGGCTGTTGTAGGTCTGTTCTCTATCCGACAGTAAACATATAGCCCATGAGAATGTGCCCGCTAAACGGCAATAGGATCGCCTTCTATTACGTGGGAACGAAAATCATACATATATATGATGCATACATGATGATGATGATACATATAGAAGCCAAATACTCACTGACTAATCACGAAATCTTAGAAACTATAACACCTATAACCCGCGCCACGTATCTTGGACCTAAAATGTGCTCAAAATGTGCCCTATACGCGCAGTACACATTTCTTGAGTGTCTTTTGAGGATGCTACTGCGGTAGACGAAGTCAAATTCACCAAGCATAGACTATTACAAAGCAATCCGCGGGCGCCAGAGCTTCTAATGTCTTACGATTTAGGTCCAAGATACGTGGCGCGGGTTATACAAACTTGAAATTTGGCAGGTAGTTTATTTATAGGGTGTAGACATCCGCTAAGAACGGATTTTACAAAACTCCACCCCTAAGAGGGTAAAATGAACTCCATGCGCACGAAGTCGCGTGCGGCCGCTTGTAATTATATATGAACACATTTGTTTGTAACTACTCTATGAAGATATCCAACTGTACATGAACTGTGCGACAGATACAACGCTCTACAAAACTTGCCGATCTCTCTCTCTCTCTTAATTCCAACATACCAAATCAAAAGCCACTACCATACATAATATACAACATCTAATAATTCACTGCCCACTTTATTTCCTCTGCCTCTCGGCTCCTTAATAAGGTCAGCCGTTTAATTTCGACATATTTTCAAGAGGGCAGGTTATATTAAAAGTGTCCTTACCTATTCAGAGGGGAGATTGCTGAACGGCATTCCTGAAGTGCCCGGCAAATGACCGTCACGCCTCGGACATCATAACGAGCAGTAAGAAAAAATGGTGAAGAGAACGTGTTCAGTTTTGCATTAAGTGTTTTGGGTCCTTTGTTAAATTGTGGGAGCACTTTTTATAAAGCGTCATGTTGACTTCAGCTGGGTTCACTTTTAAGAGGCTTTAATCGGCTGTCTGAAGGAACTGAAGGAAGGTTTTGCTAACTTAAATGTTTAGGTGTTCGCCACCTTTCAGTCATTCTAAATACGAGGTGAAGTCAAAAAGTTCGCGGAATGGCGGGGTTGGAGGGGATGGGGTTGCTCATCCAAGTAGGCACTTATTGAGTGGCTCAGTGTTACTCTATGTACCAAATTCCAGCCTATTCGGCTCATTAGTTTATAAGTTATCAACAAGTAAACAAGTCAATCGGGACGAAATTATTTACTACCAGTTGACACGGCGAACTTCGTACCGCCATATTTTCCGCCCGCGTGGTATTCTGATCCCAATTTATCAGTGTTTCTCTACAATATTATGCATGTATTAAACATATAAACCATCCTCTTGAATCACTCTTATCTATCAAAAAAAAACCGCTTCAAAATCCGTTGCGTAGTTTTAAAGATTTAAGCATACATAGGGACGGACACAGCGACAGCGACTTTGTTTTATAATAAGTAGTGATATAGTGATGATGAAGAAAATTGAACATCGCGCCGTTATGAAGTTCCTCAGAAATCAAGGACAAACAGATCAAACCATTTTTTAAGAAATGTTGGCTGTTTAAGGGGACTCTGCTGCAGGAAAAGCCATGAATTTTAAATGGTATGGTCTGTTAGATAGTTTGACAATTAAATATGAGGTATATATGGCCAGACATAAAAAAATTAGGTCTGCGGGCAGCGCATAAAAGTGCATTCGGCTTGACTTGAGTTTGTAAATTTCGAAGGGAATCGAGAAAAAATATATTAATTTTATTTTACAACAATAAACATACATACATATATACAATCACGCCTTTATCCCTGGAGGGTTAGGCAGAGTTGAATTAACACCTACATTTCACCAATCATTGTATTAGGTACCACGTAATAGGGGGTGAGCCTATTGCCGTTTTTCGGGCACTATTATTGACTCGAGCCATGCATCTGAGGCTGAGTCTGGACTGTATATATCTGTCTGATGTTAAACAGCCCTATCCCTTAGTCGCCTTGTACGACACCGCATGGGAGGAGATGGAGTGGCCCAAATTCTACTCTGCCGGGGACCACGCGGTTATTATATCAAGAAATTCTAAAGGAAAACAAATCTTGGTACAAGGATTGCCTTGATTCAGACGATAAGCTTAGTCACATTGAACCAATGACAATGGTAAGAAATCCTTTGTTCTAAGATAGTGTCTCTCCACTGAGTATGAAGTGTCGATCTATCTCTACTTGTACTATTATAATGCTAACGTTAGTATGGCCGGTGGATGGATGTTTGTCCTCCATCATGCAAACAGCTGAATGGATCTGGCTGAAATTTGGCTTCAATGATTGAATTTTATCTAACTACTTAATAGGTATCAGAGATTTGCGTGTTAATAAAGACTTCAAGCGTCGGCAGCTTAGTGGCTTAGGAGTCGGCCTTACGTCGAGAGGTCCCGGGTTCGAATCCTGGCCATTACACTACCGAAGTGAATCCACTCCTAGCACAAGCAATTTAGCTTAGTTGTACGGGATAAAGGGAATATTAGTAATTTCGGTTTCGCCAGATAGGTGGTGGAGGTCAGATGGTAGTCGCTTTACCCATCCCATCGAAGTTCAGTCAAACACAGTTAGACTGGAAAAAGTGAACTCCGGACTTCTAGGTGAAAGTTTCGGATGCTGAAACTGGAGAAGAAGAAGAAAAATATTTTCTCAACTATATTTCGGATAGGACTATCCAGTCAACACAATAAAAATTTATCACATTAATACAAAAATATTGAACTATACTCCATTGAAATGAATTGAATCACTCAAGGGATTAACTCGTCGTGGGTTCGGTCTCCACAGGGAATAAATAGGTGTTTGTGTAAATCCTATTATTATCCTTACAATATTGTAAAAGTAAAAGTTTCAGAATACGTTTACATGTTTGTTACTCAATCACCCTCAAATGGCTGAACGGATTTAGCTGAATTTGATTGATTGATTGACTAATGAAATAAAACACATAGGCATTTAATCACTGAAATAGGTCCCTATGAGCCGCGACTACATCCTTGTACACTTGTACTTATCAGACAGGTAACAAACATACAAACATCTTCACAAATTTTCACTTTTGTAATATTAGTAGGATTAATAAGATACATACATACATACATACAATCACGCCTTTATCCCCTTAGGGTTAGGCAGAGGTGAATTAACACCCACATTTCACCAATCGTTGTATTAGGTCCCACGTAATAGGGGATGAGCCTAGCCTATTGCCGTATTCCGGGCACTATTATTGACTCGAGCCATGCATCTGAGGCTGAGTCTGGGCTGATGTATATATCTGTCTGATGTTAAACAGCGCTATCCTTAGAGTATCTATCTAGATACTCTAAGGCGCTATCCCTTAGTCGCCTTGTACGACACCGCATGGGAGGAGATGGGTTGGCCGAGATTCTAACACACGGGAATTAGTAAAATAGGATATTGAAATATAGTTTACGAGAATAAAATTTTATTTACACACTTCAACTTATGACACAAAACAGGGAAACAATACAGTAGAAGAGAGTAGACATAAAACATAATGTTGACACCTGTTCCTATAGTTCATTCCAGCTGCCAGCAGATGGCGGCGCATCCGATGATGGAGTACGATTTATATCCTTGAGAGTTCTGTTGTAAGATGAACGTTAGACAGGTCTACTTGTGAGAACTAGGTTGGTTATTTATTTCGAGCAAAATCTAAATAGAGGCCCGATTACAGAATCGGGCCTTGTTATGAAATGAAATGAAAACGAGTGAAATAAAAGTACGTTTTTGAAACGTGTGACTGCAAGAATTAGGAAAACTTCCTAAGAGATTTTTTAGGATGAGCATTACAAGTTACAAGGTTCTTACTTTCAGGGAAGTAACATTTAAATCCATGTTACAGGGTCGGTACTACGAGTGCGCAATTTCTTCCTAAGGATAGTTTACCTGGCGTAAAATATCGTCTACTCCAGCCCTTTTGGAGATTACCTAGAACAAATAGATAAAAAAATAAGCAGAGAGAGAAATATTAATTTTTGAATTAGATGTTTTTTTTTGTTAGGTATCGTATATTCACTCATATGTTATGCATTTGTTATCAAGCTATATTTACGTTAGAAACAGTCAAAAATCGGTTCAGTGGTTTAGGTGTGAAACCGTAACAGACCGACTAAGTTACTTTCGAATCACTACATATTATAAAACAAAGTCACTGTCGCTGTCGCTGTCCCTATGTATGCTTAAATCTTCAAAACGATACGATATGGCGGTACGAAGATCGCCGGGTCAGTTAGTTTAAAATATAAGTATGATATTTTGGTTTCTCAGAGCTTCAATGTATAGCTATAATGGTTTATAGCTATACATTGAAGCTCTGAGAAACCAAACCATTTAGTTGTAATTGTTTCATAAAGTTATAATATATCTAAAATAAGCAAAACGTAAATAAACACTAACAAAATGATAGCCAAGAAAGGATATTGAAGCGAAATCTTTATCATTTGACGCCGCTTGTAACACTCACGTTGCTACTGAATCTTATTCGATATCGGAGACCGCCTTCCAGGTCTCACACAGTATGGAGACGGACTGCTGTCAGAGGACCATTCTCTTAAGAAAACCTGTTCAAAATTCAGCCTCGATCTTATCTCAACTCCATCGCCCATACGTCAAAAACGATCAGAATATCAAATTTAATTTATAATTTTCTCTTGAAAAGTGTGTTACGAGAATACTGTTTTACAATACCTAAATTCTAGATATCGTGATCCAAAATCGCAGTGTCGGTATCAATAATGATGTCCTTACCTTTTAAGAAATACATAAAGAAAACTGTACGGACGAAGGCGATCTTACCCATTTATATGTGAACCATTTTAAGCATCTGATATAGGTAGTTGACCAATTGTTACTACAGATTTGCCGAATTAGGAAAAATGTGTTTTAAAAACCCGTTTGACCAGTCGAAACAATTTTCAGCCTTGACCAATCATGCCATATCCACATAACTGATAATGGTACCAGCCTTATCACTGAAACTGATAGATGTAATCATGTGCAGCATGAATTCAATTACCAAAATTAATGAAAGTAACTAACTCATTATGATTATTAAATTACAGTGCAGTTTTGAACATAGGATGTTTAATTAAATTTTGGAGCTTAATCTGGGTTAATGAACGTTCATTGTTCATATGATCGAGTTTACCTACTTTCTGCTTGATTGGATAGTTTAACAAACACACTTTTGTTGTAATGTATTGTATTTAATTATAATTTCTGAATTAGAAAACATCAGTTCACTTTTAAGTTATTAATATCTATTATTAAAAAATAAAATAGCCAGTCAAATGCGAGTCGAACTGGCGCTCCTAGGGTTCCGTCCAATTCAGGAATGAACTTATAATACATAAACTGCAATATATTTTGATTATGTTAATTGAGAAGTTTAATTTTGGCACAGTTTCAATGTGTTACAGACCAGCTCCTCTAGACAAGTGGCATTTCGTCAGCCGGCGTTTTGTAGAATCGATTGCCAAATGTATGGGATTTGACGTATATGACATGACAGGCGTCAACGAATGTCAAAACCGTCAAATCCTATACATTCGTCATTCTATTCCATCAAACGCCGAGCAACGAATTGCCACTTGTCTAGGGGGGCTGAGTATGTGGTATGATGGTGTATTTCAACTTGTTACCTCCACGCAGTCCTGAGTAAAACGTCTTGAAAGACTGACGGACAGACAGACCGAACAACGAAGTGATCCTATATGGATTTCATTTTTCCGTTTGAAGTACGGAACCCTAAAGAAACACAAATATTTAGACATTTCATTCACTTCTTAAATAATTATGTGACAGATGCTTAAATATGTTACGGTTCTCGGTAACAGCTTTAACTATTTGGGTGAAATGTTTTCTTTAGATAATGTTTATCCAAGTTTATCCAAATGGGTCAGTTCAAAAGAAAAATCACCGGGCGTAGTCGGACGCGCAGTTAATGCTCATAAACTTTCTTAATGGTGTTTATAAAATAGCAACTAGTGTTTTCGAGTGGTGGCAGTCCAAAAATAGCTACGATTATAATATTAAATGCATGTAGACGCAAGTATTTGCATCATCATCATTTTTGCGTAAGGCCTGGTCGCATCCGAGGTTCTCACTTTGGAGTCCGGGGTCGGGTTCGGGTTTTACTTCTTCACTTCAGACGGTTTCGGTTGCTTTTCAGTAACCATGTCTCATAATTTGAACATGGGGTCAGTGTAATTGTTTTGTTTTACACAAAAAAAAACGAACAATAGTCTAGCTAGAAAAAGCTGCCAGTATTACTAGTCCGGTCAAATTAAACCAAATTATAGGATTGAGGAGTGAGGGCACAATAATTCGCACCTAGCTGAAAGTTGGTAGGATTGTTCAAAACATCATCATAAGTGAAATACAAAAAGTCCTCATCGATTCAATACAAGATCCGATTCCGATCCGATCCGATTCACAAATGGAAATATAGAATGATGAATGCATGGGTTTTGACGTAGGTATTTGACAGTCGTCAACGTAGGTAACTATATCTTAAATATCAAAATACGTGTCATATACATCAATTCCCATACATTCATCATTCTATTCTGCAATACGACGACCAACGAATGCCTAGGGGGGATGGAGTTTTTTTTTTCTATCATAAACATTTTTATGATAAAACTAAAATCTGAGACAAAATTAAAGACCATTTTCAATTATCTATGAAACTCGTTTATAAAATCCTACCAACTTTCAACTGGTTGCGAATTATTGTAGCCTCGGACATTGACCGGACTATGTGCAAAATAAAAAAATAAACAAAAGCCTTCTCCTCCTTCGCCCCTCACCTCGGAGAGCTGTAATTGAAATCGTCTGCCAGGAAATGTTACTACAATAGGTATTTCACAAATGGAAATATAAGAACAGCTACGTTTCTAATTTTGCGAGCCTGTACTGCAAATCACCACCTAAATTGGTTTTTAAATAAAACTTCTCGCAAGAAAAGGTGAGGCTTTTTGTTAATTGTTTCATTTGCAATGTTCATTCTTGATGTCGAATAGGTCTTATTCGCCTCATTCGGCCGCATACGACGAAGTGTGGAGGGCTGATACGTCTTTATTTGCTTTTGTCGATTTTAATTCGTCACTTTGTCAAGTAATAAGCTGATTTCGTCGCCTGTAAAACTTGGAATAAGATTTTTGAATTGCAATCCTTTCACAAACGAAAATATTAAAGTATTCTATGCTAGGCAACGGAGTGCATTTAGGTAAACGGGTTAGTTACGATTTCTCGATCGTTCTCTATTCCCCCCAAACATTCGGGGGAATTATGACGAATTGCGACTAAACCATCTAAAATAAGCATAGCTTTTATAGCTTCTGGCCAGTTTGCAAGTGACGTTAGCTTGCCTCCGAAGAGTCCGAAGGTCTTAGTGGGCTCCAGAACATTCCGTATAGCACGACCAGACCAATGCAAATACCCATATTTAATGCACATAAATATTTGCACTGAGCGGGGATCGAACTCGCGCCTCCTGCGTAGCGGCCGCGTTCACTACCGCTACGCCACGGAGGCTGTCCTTTATTATTATTTATTATTTTTAGATAATTATTTTTGCTTCACTATTACCGACATAGTCAAAAATTTACTCACACTTAATTTTTCTCTCTGATCTATTTTCGCGCGTTATTCGGAAGTGTAATAAAATGTTGAATTAAGTTAAGAATTTAAATGTGTGTAAAACAATACTGTTCTATGACTGCCAGTATTTTTCCTTTGTAATATGAGTTTGTGTTTTAAGATGTTTTAGAAAAGAATTTATGGGTTCGCGGTTTTTGTAAAATAGAATAGGTCTTGCAGTTGCGAAAGAAAAATTTTCTCAACATGGGGAAATAAGAGTAAGAAAGGATAGGTCTTCTTGGGTATTTTGGGGCCATGCCAAGATGTTTGCGGCCATGACAACCTCACTGGCAAGTTGGTGCCCTTGCTGATTACTGGATGAAGCCCTGGTGCTGGTATTCCGTTCTGGGTTGGGAAGTCAGCAGTCGTATTTAGAAAAGCTCTAGAAGTCAAACCAATTAGAACAATACGAGTAGAAGCGAGCGGACCTGATTTCGATCATATATGAAATGCAGTGAGATTTTAATTTCGATACCGGATCGCTAACCGGACTGTCATCATTGATCAATGTCGTTTGACATCTGTCATCACATTTAAGTACCTAGTTGCCATATACAAAAAAAGATTAGGAAATATTATTTAACTCACTTAATGTTCACTTTACTCCCTCACTCCATTCTGCATATATCTACTAACTGATTTTATATTCGTTTTGAAATGAAAGATTTTGGCACAATTTCGATAACAAAATCGTCAGGAATTATTATTTTTAAATGAAAAATGTATGAGAGTATACCTACGGGTGAACAGAATAATGTAATGTAGAATGAATGAGCTCTTCCAATTAACACCCTGCAGTTCTACACAGGACAACATGTGCAGGATTTAGATGTCACACGCATACGGTGCAGTATATCCTATCAAGAACCAAGCGATTCGGCGCCTACTACTATTGACGCACCATAAAGACTTGGAGTTATTTACCAGCTCACGTGTCTCCGTGTTCCTATAGCAGTCCCGTGTCCTTTATGCGAGGCCTGAAAAAGCATCTGATGAGGCCGTCAAGCTGAGTGCCACCATTGCAACATGGTACGTGTCTGTAATGGTGACTCTCTTTTCTGAGACTTTACCTTCATCATACCATCGAGCCTGGTGAAGTCAAATGTACGTGCCCTTTATAAAAAAATATATGGGTTTATCAATTAAAAAAAAATTGTACTAACTAAAGCTACTGACTGATTGTACCACCTACTGGTACAATTTCCAAAATTTATCTTGAAAATTGAAATGGTTCGAGTATTGAAAATGTGTCGGCCTTATCGGTAACCGGCTGATTGGACAACATTGGACATGTTCCATGAAATTGTTCCAACTTGTTGGCTTTTGACAAAATTATTAATTATATTGGACATTTTAACGCCTTTTTTCAGAGGCTTTGTGATCGAACAAAGCGTAGAGTATTTCTTCATTTGTTTTCTATTTTACTTTATAATTTAATATCTCATTATATCCTACTATATTTATGCCGCGTGGTTCCCGGCAGAGTAGAATTTGGGCCACCCCATCTCCTCCCATGTGGTGTCGTACAAGGCGACTAAGGGATAGGGCTGTTTAACATCAGACGGATATTAACAGCCGAGACTCAGATACATTGCTCGAGTCAACAATAACGCACGAAATACGGTAATAGGCTCACCCCCTATTACGGGGGCCCTAATACAATGATTGATGAAATATGGGTGTTAATTCACCTCTGCCTAACCGTCCGGGGATAAAGGCGTGATTGTATATATGTATGTATCTTAATAGCCTTGCCCATTGCTCCACCCGTGAGGCATATATTCCTACAATTCGAGCATAGTGTGATATGTCAAACTATAATCTATTGCTGCATAAAACTTCAGCCGGATCAGCCGTTTCAGCATAATTGAGTCACAAACATCCAATTACCATCATCTGCATATAGACGTATTCTCCTGATTGTATCCGTGGCCAAGATGACCTCGGAGCTCAGGGTCCGCCTTCCGGCTCTTCCTCCTCCACTTCGCACGATCTTGGGCGTCCATGGTAGTGAGACCATTAGCACGCATATCACCCTCCACGACGTCAAGCCAGGACTTCTTTGGCCTACCCCTTTTACCTGGACCCGGCGGGGGCACCATTGCCAGGCATTTGTTCCCCAAGTAGCCTGGCGGTTGCCGCAAGACGTGGCCGCACCAGCGAAGGCGGCTCTCTTGCACCATCCAATTACCATCACAAACTTTCACATCACTATCATCACTATCACTACATATTATAAAACAAAGTCGCTGTCGCTGTCTGTCCGTCCCTATTTATGCTTAAATCTTCAAAACTACGCAGCGGATTTTGGAGCGGTTTTTTTTAATAGATAGAGTGATTTAAGAGAAAGGTTTAGGTATATGTATATTACATGCATAATATTGTAGAGAAACACTGATAAAGCGGGATCAGAATACCACGCGGGCGGAAAATATGGCGGTACGAAGTTCGCTGGGTCAGCTAGTTTATAAAATGTATAATAGATAGCTTCTAGGAAGTAGCCTTCATTTACGCCATAAATTCAAAGTGATACCAATTAGTAGCCACCTTACTCCATTCCGAAGCCTCAATCGTACGGACCAGGGTATAACATTACAAACAATTTCATCTCATTCCCATCTGATACAGAATCCTAGAAACAAGTTTTCGAACCAATTAACAGTGAAGGTTGCAAACAGCGAGATCGCATAACCAAACCCTGGTTGCCACGAGAAAAATGCCCCCCTTCGTCTAACTTGTTTGCGGATTACCCGGGTAACAATACCGGGAAGATACCGGAGACCACAGATTTAGAGTAGGATAGATGACGTACAATCCGGCCTTGGAAATTACACAATGATCTGCGTCTCTATACGAATGGGTTTTTAAGCGGTTTGCGCTAGTTAGATAGGAAGCAAGACGAAGATGAATTGAACAGCGTTTGATAGATAGATAAATAATAGATAGTTATTTTTTTATTGTACACTAATATAACCATTTAAATGCACATTAGGCGATCTAACACTAAAAGTGATATCTTCTAGGCCAGGGTCGGACTGGGCCGAAAGGGCCCGGGCGGCGGACCACAAATTGGGGCCCGGACTCGATAATTATAATAATAATATAGCACCAGTAGCTTCATCCCTGTAACCGATACCGATGGGGCACAAGTTTTTATATTCTTAAATATATGTTTTTGTGTGTGTATATGTATTTAAAAATTAAATTTAAAATATATTTTCATTCTAAAAAAAAAGGTAAGGTCATAACAGTTATCAGAAAAGTATAAAAAAATGTCTTTTATTTTTAAAATGATTGCAAAAAAAAATCTTCCGGAAAATGGACCACCCTGTAACAGTTTTTACTTTCCTGTTGCTACAAATCTTTACTTTTTGCCATTTTTTCACTTATTTCATCCTGAATAGTGTTTCTGTAATTTTTAACCTTAAAATCTGAGCTAACTGCTCCAGCTTAAAAGAAGAAGTCATGTTTTGAGAACCACGTTTTGAAAATCAGTTTTTCGCCCTATTTTAACTGACGGTCCTGAAAAAAAAATTATACCAAGGAAGTCTGGCAAGTAACTTAAAAATTAGCGCGTTTAATAAGGATTCTAAAGTGGTATAACACTTATAACATTGTTGCTTAGATCGGGTACAAAAATATTTTTCAAGGAAGTTTGGTTTTGAATAATTTCTTTGCCTTTACTAAAAGTGATTCTAGTGTATTTTTTTAAAGTTTTAAAAGTTTTTAAAGTTAAATGTAATTTTTTTAATATTTTTCTGATAACTGTTATGACCTTACCTATCATGCGACTTCGGCTTGACGTCAACTTTTGGGACACCCTGTATGAGGGGCCATCTTAAAATCGTAGATGGTCTTACACCCCAGCAACTGAAGACCCGCGGCGGCATTCGATTTTAGTGGTTTCGAGTCCGGCTGACGGGAGTAGTATCCGAGTGAACTTTATCACGAAAAAAAAAATTGGAATGGAATTCGAATTCCACGCGGGTGAAGCCAGGGCAGCTAGTAATATAATAAAATAAGCTTAGCAAATTAACAAATAATATATCCAATGTAGAAGCTAGCCAATCAACATTTTTTTTCAAAAGAGGAGAGTTTTCAGCTAAACCCAGTGGCGTAGCTAGGTGACCAAGGGCCCCGGTGCAAAAAGAAACAGGGGGCCCCCCTATTTTCTTTGGTTCCGAAAATTCCTTCGGGCGTCGCACGTCGCCTTACCGAAGTAAACGATGAGGTAGGCATATCCCCTACCGGTCGCTAACGTGCTGTTGGAGATCAAATCCGTCCTCTCTCCCTCTTTTTCATGCGGAAATCCCCTCAGATCCCACGCCCGTCGTCGGCCATCGGAGGTAGTTATGTCGGACTCGGACCGCTTAATACCACACGCCGTCTCGGATCAGATAACAGAGCTGCCGGGGTGTAAGGTTACCGACAGCATATCACTGGCACCCCGGCTGATTCTGGGCCATCTACGGTTTTAAAATGGCCTCCTCGGGTGTGAGAAGCACGATGTCCCCATAGAACTCTGAAAAGAGGGACGAACATCGAACCGCGGCGCCAGTGGGGGTGAAAGGGTGACAGGCGGCCGCACACGTAACCCCCACGCCTGCGCTCGGTAACCGGTCCGCTCCTTGCCTGCTCATCATTGTGGGACGTGTGAAAAGTCTCCGACCAGTCCTCAACAGATCCGCGCGAGAGAGGAGCGCTGCCGTCTCCGTTACCCAGGGTGCACCGCGTGGTGACTGCGGGCCCCGCACCCCAATCCTCCTTCCCTTGTAGAGAGGTGCGCGGAAACAATCTACATATATACATCTAGCTTGTTTCCACGCATACATACGTAAATTTCCATTTATGTTCGTGTGCGTACAGAATACTTAGCGTTAAACTCCACAGATCCCACACCCGTTCACATAGGCGATGATTACCTAGGCTAAGTACCTGGAATCTGTACTTCATGTGACTGGTGTAATCGACTACAACGTCAAGGCACGCATTGCTGCCGCGTGGGCCAAGTGGCGAGAAATGACTGGCCTCACGTGTGATCCCAAAATGCCAGTCAGGTTGAAGGAAAAGAAAGAAAGAAAATAAAATACATTTAAAGCAAATCACAACGCACATTACACAATACACAATTAGGGGAAGGTCAGTAGGCCACGGAGGTCATGGAGATGAAAATGCTATGCGGCGTTACGCGTAAAGATCGCGTGACAAACTCTCGTATCCGCAGCAGCCTTCATGTCCGATGTCCGTGATATGGTGGATAAAATGCAAGAGAGCCGCCTTCGCTGGTGCGGCCACGTCTTGCGGCAACCGCCAGGCTACGTGGCTAACAAATGCCTGGCAACGGCGCCCCCGCCGGGTCCAGGTAAAAGGGGTAGGCCCAACAAGTCTTGACTTGATGTCGTGGAGGGTGATATGCGTGCGAATTTTTCTCACTTTCATAGACGCCCAAGATCGTGAGAAGTGGAGGAGGAAGAGCCGGAAGGCGAACCCTGAGCTCCGAGGTCATCTTGGCCACGGATGCAATCAGGAAAATGCGTATATATGCAGATGATGATGATTTCGTGTTTATGTCGAATCGACATAAACATTCGGTGAAGGTGTTTAGGCCGGAATCGAACCAACTAAAACTGCATGCAGTCTCGGGTCTCAAGCGCCGGAGTATAAGCGGGACCAATAAGAAAATTCCATTGCACCTCGAAACACCCTGGGCCATATACGACTTTGAGATGCCCCTCTCAAATATGGGAACCACGATATCTCCATCTGGCCCAGAACTATCCCACCCCCTTACTTGCTTTCCACTGCGACAGTTGCTAATCAGAGTTACACGTGGAAAGTTCATAGTTGGCCTTAAGCCGCAGCGTCTATGCCGTCTTGAGACAGGCTGCTGCTGTCTCCATTACCCAGGGTGCACAAATAGTCTTCAATAGAAGACCAGCGATTATCTAGCAAAAAAAAAATGGTACTGGAACTCGTATTACTATTATAATATTACTAGTTACGATCAATTTACTATAAGTAAAATATTTTATTATGACTGCTAGAATAATATTACCCTTTAGTCTCTAGACATTAAGCTTGGGGGCCTCCTGAGGGCAGTGAGGGCTCAGGGGGCCTCCAAGCTAGCTGCAAATGTGATGGCGAATCTTTTAACGAGACAATACTGCACAAAATTCTCAACAAATGACTTGCACTGATTAGAGTTGTGCTACAACCCATTTTCGCATTCCAAAATTAAGACTTTTTTGGTAGGTAGTTCAATATGAGATTTGCTAGTTCAGGCTCGGGCTTGGGGGGCCCCCTGAGCCTGGGGGCCCTGGTGCACCGCACCACCTTGCCTACCCATAGCTACGCCAGTGGCAGTGGCGTAGCAAGGTGCTCAAGGGCCCCGGTGCAAAACGAAATAGGGGTCCCTATATTTTGCTGCAAATGTAATGATGAATCTTTCGTTGTGGTGACAATACTGCACAAAATTCCCTACAAGTGTAAAAGAGTTGCATTCTGAAAGATATATTTCTAGCTCAATATGAGATTTGCTAGTTTGAGCCCGCAGGGCCGCTGAATTCGGGGGCTCCCTAAGCTCGGCGCCCCCTGAACTTGGGGGCCTCCAAGCTCATATCTACAATATAGCTCATATTTATAAGCTTGGGAGCTTCCTGAGGGCTCAGGGGCCCCTACGCTAGCTGCAAATGTGATGACGAATCTTTCAAAGTGATAATACTGCACAAAACTCCCTACAGTTGTTTTTAAATGAGTTGCACTGATTAGAGTTGTGTTGCAACTCATTTTCGCATTCCAAAAGTAAGATATTCAAGTTCAACCAGGGATTTGCTAGTTTGGCAGCCCCCTGAGCTTGGGGGCCCTGGTGCACCGCACTACCTTGCCCACCCATAGCTACGCAGGTGGGTAGACCATAGACTGATTTCTTTATTCAAATTTAACAAGCAAATAGGTACAATTGACCACATCTTCCCCTTTATATTTATATAGTTTTATCATGAAATATGAGTTATAGACAGGTAGACCATAGACTGATTTCTTTATTACTTTCACGGGGTGACTTGCTCAGATTCAACCATGTTCGTTTTTTTTTTTTTTTTTTTTTTTCATTTTCATTTTCAAACCAGGCCCAGGGGGGGCCCGCGAAGGCTGGGGCCCGTGCGGCAAATGCCACATTGAATGTATGGCCAGTCCGACCCTGTTCTAGGCAACCTTAGGATGAACCACATTTTAACTCATTAAATTTCATTGAAATTCCTTACTTTGTTACAACTGTTTTTACTTAGGATTCCTCGTCTAAAATTGACGTGATATTTTTATTTATGTTCTCTAGTGAATGGTGTGTGTGGCAGTTTTTTTATGTGCCTTAATAAATTGGTATTAAATTCCTTTTTTCTTACATAATTCAGTTGAACTAATATTCACTGGTTGATATTATGTGATTTACTAAACTTGCAGTAAAAAGGACATGTCTGGCGGGAAAGTGGTATCTAGCTTACTCTAAGTCTGTGACCGAGACTTTGTTTTCACTTATCCGGAAACATTCGGGCGCTCGTTACTCAGATTGCTTGAATGTGAGTTATACTCGTTGGTTTTAAATAAAATTACAATTGAATTGTAATGACTGTTGTTTTAACGTCCAATAGGATATTCTAGAAAGCGGAACATTTGATTCTATTGTATATATTATCAAATTAAATCATCATCATCTTAGCGTTATCCCCCGTTGACCACGGGGTCCACTTATTCATTTTCGGCTTATACCTGGGAATGACTGTCATCTGATCTCCCAATCCTGAGAGGAAAGCCTGCGCAAGAGCTTCGTCCGTTAGTCAGCAGGTGCACCGCTTACACGAGGTTAACTGCGGCCCTGAAGAACTTGTTGGCACTCCTTCTTTTGCCACACCATTAAGACCTGGAATTCCTTACCAGCTCGCGTGTTTCCCTCTTCCTACAATCCCGGGTCCTTCAAGCGGGGCGGTGGAAAAGCATCCGATGAGACCGTCAAGCGGAATGCCACCATTGTAGCATAGCATGGTACGTGTCTATAATGGTGACCCTCTTTTCTGAGACGCCTTCAGTTTGCCATAATACTTACTATATAAAAAAAGTCCTTACTGTTTTTATGAGGTTATTGAACTTTTAGAATCACTCATAACTTGACTCGATAAGATTTCTGTTCTTAAGTTTTGAAATAACACGTTTTAAAAACGTAATTTTATTGAATCAGGTTCCGGGTGCGAAAAAGTGCACTACCACTATTGGCCAATCCAACCGCCCGAATTGTGTGATTTGTTACTTTTTATTTTCTACAAGTTATAGGTACCAATATGTAAATAAATAACTCTATAATAATGACGAAAATGTCACTAGCACACACTCCATTAGTCTGACAAACATGTCTAGTAATTAAACACAAATGAAGTAACAGTACATGCGCGAGACAAAGCAGTCTGCACTCTGCCTTATTGCTGTATACAGGATGTTACGTGTGGAGAGCTCTTTTAATTTTGTTGCGTTTTACTAGTTGATCGGTAATCTATATAATGTAATAAATGTAAAAGTTTAGGAGTGATCTTATTCTTGGAAGAGAATCATACTAATAGTATAAACGCGAATGTTTGATCTAGAATACTTTTACCAAGATTACCTACTTTTACCCTGGGAATATGTTCATGCGGGCCACGAGAAAAGACTCAAAATTCCACACGAGTGAAGCCGCGGGTTGCATCTAGTTGCTATTTAAATGATTTTCAAGTAAAAAAACTTAGAATAAAATCGGATTCTGGCCTATTTCTGCGATGGACAGAAACATATTCGTTTTGTCGTATTGTCGTAGGTATCCACCTCTGCGCAAAATCAGGCGAATCTCTTCTCTTCATCCTAGCGTTAAGCCCAGTCGTATCCGAAGCTTTCACCTCCTACCCACCTTGTTACTAAGGAACAAACACCCTCACTTTTAGCATCTTTATAATATTAGTCAAAGAACTTGTTCTTGCTTGTGTATTCGTTAACAAATTAGTTCAGCAAGCAGTAGCAAAGGGTGAAGATTTTCAAAAGGAAAGCCGGTGATTTTTTTGTACTGCGATCTAGTTTGTCACGCACCATGCGAACTTCTGCATTTTACCATCTCTGCAATGACAAGCCGACCGGAATCGAGTTATAGAAACCCCTCGCCACTGCAAAGTAGTACCTAGCTATCAATCAATCAATCAATTAGCCTACTGCAGTCCACTGCTGGACATAGGCCTCTCCCAATATGCGCCACGTCTGCCGATCCTCCGCTTTCCGCATCCAGTCTGTCCCAGCCAGCTTTCGCACCTAGCTATGCATAGTCAGTACTCTTATAGCACAAAAAACTATTAACAGCAAGCCAAAAATCTTATCCATTACACCAACATTACGCTTTAAACCCCAAAATATGTATGCACGTGAGCCTGCACTGCATACCGTTAATGTGCAAAATATTTTTGCAATATTTTATGCAAATATAACCGCACCCTGTATACATCAAAACGTACTGTCTATCAGCGCAGGCTGCGATGCATGCCTTGTGGCTTTGTTGTGCTTTTAAAAAAGGCATCGCGGCTACAATGAGGCAGGTACATGTCCCGTCTCGGGCTGGCAATAACGCATTATGAGGGGTTCGACTACGAGGAGGAGCATATACGACAGAGAAATTTACCACACCCAACATATTTGTTGAATCCGATTTTTATAAGAAAAATTAGCTGACCCGGCAAATATGGTTTTGCCGCTATTAAAAAATACGGGTTGGTGGTACAAGGGTGAAGAGTTGTATGTATTTTTCCATTGCCAAATCATATCATGATAAATGAACCAAAAAAAATTGTATGAATAAAAATAAAAAATATTTTGTGGAGCCAGCTTTATGACATAAGGAATTAAAAAAATAGTATACGACCAATGATATATTATAAACTATAGATATGTTGTCCGCACTCTAAAATGGCGACAAAAAAATGATAACTTTTGGTCATCATTTTTATGCACCAATCAGAATCGCGACAGTGCGCAACCCAAAAAAAAACGTTTTTAATAATAAATACATAATAATAAATTATTATTAATATAAATAATAATATAATTCATATAAATTAATAACATTGACGTATTTTTAGAAGTAGCTAATATGTTGTGTTTGCGCCATTTTTGAAAGCCGCCATCTTCGTGTATGACGTATCTATAAAAATAATACATCATTGTATACGACCGATTTTTCTACCTATCAGATAAGTACAGACACGCACACGGACCACCTAATGTAATATGGTTATGGACGAGTGCAACACCGGGAAGTCACACTCGTGCTGCCGACCTTGTAAGAACAGAAAGATTATGTGCCTGTGTAATAAATTTTCATAAAAATCATCAAACTGTTTCGGAGCAATTTGAAAACAACACAGTAACACGAGAATCCATACTAATATTATAAATGCGAAAGAACACTGTCTGTCTGTCTGTCTGTCTGTCTGTTACGCTTTCACGCCTAAACCGCTGAACCGATTTTGATGAAATTTGGTATAGGGGTAGTTTAGACCTTGATAAAGGACAGAGGCTATGTTTGGTCGCGATAACCGATATCCACGCGGGCGGAGCCGCGGGCAAAATCTAGTTTTATATATAACAAAAATATGAATCTAAATTGTACATTTTTCGTCATCATGTAAATATATTAGACATAATTCCAACAATATGTAAGGACGTAATCTCGCCCCGTATGTTTCCGAGTACTCTCATAATGAACCGTTGATTGTAGGAGTTTCGACGACAATGGTTACCGCTAAACTGCGCTCCCATGCAGATGGACAAGTCTTTGATGGATACACAAACAAACCAACAATATTTTGTTATATGAATTGAGAGAGAAAAGCTACTGTACCATACCCTACAACCTCTCTGACCATTATCGAACAACGAACGTTTGAAAGCGGTCACTTACTCTGTGGTTGCCGCCTGGGTGAGTAGTTGGCTATGTATTAGGAAGTATATGCCTATACCTGCAGTATTGTATTCTCTTTGATACCTGCCATTAAGATTGCAATGATTATTGTGATTGTTCTGCTCCGCAACTCCGCAGCAGAACCTGGTACCTTTGTTTATTTTTTTGTTTACTTATCTGTTAATTAGGTTTTATTTTTATGTGTGTACATGCGTGATCCGCAATAAAACGATTTCTCTTTCTTTCTTTCGGAACTAAAGTCAACTAATGAGCCGGTATACCTGCATACAAGTTGGCTTGAGCTTGATAGACGAGGCTATGACGCAGGCTTTGCCTTTTGAACTTGGGAGGTCAGGCAGTCGCTTCCAGAAGTCGTATACAGCAAGAGGAAGGAAAGGAGTAAGTGGTTCATAGAGTTCCCAGTAGAAACCATGATAGCCTCGCGTTGTGTTCCAGGCGGTGAGTAGGGTAGCCAGAGCTCACTGGAGAGGTTTTGCGTTTTGTGCTGTCAGTGGAACGATCAAAGGCTTGTCTTCTGGGCTGATGGCATAGAATATCTCTATTCTTACAGGGTCGGCAGTAGGAGTGCGACTCCCCTGGTGTTGCACTCGTCCATAGGCCACGATAACTTACCATCGGTTGGGCCGTGTGCTTATCTGCGACCTAAGTGGCATAAAAAAGTAATTCTTAATAATGTATTAATTGCCTAACAGTTTATTTTAATACATATTTTAGAAGCTAAGTATAATTCTAGCTAGGAGTGCTAATCGGTGTTCTCTGTCAGTCACTATTCCGCCTTTACGGTTTTATTCTTTTTTCCAGGATATCAAGGAAAATTAGCAATATTGCTTTAGGTCATTCTGCTATTATTACATTATAGTTCCCGACATATATCTTGACCCCAAGGCGTGGGACAAACGAGACCTTGGCGCGAGTGTATTAGTTCGATATAATCTGTGATTGGTGGATTTTTTGAGCTTCTCCGCTGCAGTAGCACTCCGTACTATCCTCAAAAGACATTTTGTGACGTGACTGGGGGTCAAGATAAATCTTCCTGGTAGCGTTAATTCCCAGTCGCATCCGAAGCTTTTTGCAGCTCGGAGTCTGGGGTCCGCTTTACCAGTGTTAACTACAGATTTGGCTAGACCTCGATATTTTCCGTGAAGCGATTGCCATCTGACCTCCACAACCCAATGGTAACATTAGGTATATCGAAGCTTTGCAGCAGACCGTTATTTTTGGAATTTTTAAGGCTCCAACTAGCCGTAACGACTTCCATAGGTGTTTTTATGGCAACCGGGACCGATGGCTTAACGTGCTCTCCGAGGCACGGCCAGACCAATGCAAATACCCATATTTCATGAACACAAATATTTGCACTGAGCGGGGATTGAACCCGCGCCTCCTGCGTAGCGGCCGCGTTCACTACCGCTACGCCACGGAGGCTGTCAACAAACCGTCAAGATAAATGCACCCCCTGTTACTATACGGCGGGTGAAATCGTCGCACATATTTATATATAATAGTCATCATCATCATCTTCCATTATTTCCGGTGACTCTCGACCTAGACTTAATCTACATAATATGCATACATATATTCACGCCTTTAAATCCCTGAAGGGGTAGGCAGAGGTATATTAACACCCACTTTTCGCCAACTATGATTTTCGGTCTCAAGTAATAAGAGGCGAGCCTATTGCCGCCTAGTGGGCACTTTGTCATGGGCTGTATGTTTACTGTCGGATGGAGAACAACCCTATATAATCTACAGGTTAAATAGGTTAAAAATGGTAAGTAAAATATTGTTTTTCGTATATTTTCGAGTTACAAATTTAATCCGTTTTCTTTTTTTCTGTAGTAACGGTGCCAAGTTTCTCTAACGTAATATAAAATGAAAAACTAGTCTCAAATGACTTTCTCATAAATTGGTAGTGCAATAACATAAAGTGAATTCTCATTAGCTAGACATAAACTTTTATTACAACACTAGCTTTTGCCCGCGGCTCTGCACGCGTGGAGGTCGGTTATCGCGACCAAACATAGCCTATTTCCTTTCTTAAGGTCTAATCTACCCCTATACCAAATTTCATCGAAATCGGTTCCGTAGTTTAGGCGTGAAAGCGTAACAGACAGACAGACAGAGTTACTTTCGCATTTATAATATTAGTATGGATACAACAGACAATCACGCCTTTATCCCCGGAGGGTTCGACAGAGGTGAATTAACACCCACCCACGTACCTATAATACCGTACTAGATTTAACTTTCACAACTAAACATCCAGCACCTAACTTGACTCTCTACATCACCCTGAGGTTGACTGCAGAAAATGCCCATAGTGTTAAGTCCGTCCTTAACGTCTTTTTTATTTGTGCAAAAAGTTTAAATAAAAATAAAAATAAAACACGCTGAAAAAAAGTGCCAAGATATCTTGTCGAATAACACAAGTTGTATGGGGCCTACAAAATTCCAGGTCTATGGCCTAAGACCTTAATGGCCCGAGACAATCTCACTTACTGATTAACAGAGAGACTTTGGTACGCAGAATGACCTCCGTCCCCCATGGGCGCAGGCCTGGGGGTGACGGGTGGGGCCGCCTGTCACCCTAGCAGAAGCAGGCCGTGGCGGCAGCGCGCATTGCGTGCCTCCCCACAACCGGGGGTGAGTTGGGGACTCTGTGGTCCCTATACCGGAAGAGGGCCAGATCGAGAGATATGGCCCTGGGTCGGCCAGGGTGCGAGGGATAATATGGCTACGACAATCTCACCTCCGGCAACTGACGGCCCACAGATGGCGTACGTTTTAGTCGGTTCGAGTCCGACATAACCTCCTCCCCCGGTTCCGGCGGGGAAGGTATCCGTGGGGATTTTTAGCACGATAAAAAAAAAAAAAAAAAGACTTTGGCATAGACTTTTCTCCCGGGGATTTTTGAGACGGCAATGTTGTTCCCATAAAAAGCAAATAAACTAATTAAGTACATAAAGAGGTAGGATACCGATGTGAACCATACGTGCCAATATGGTCTCACTACCATAGATGTCCAAGATCATGCGAAGTGGAGGAGGAAGAGCCGGAAGGCGGACCCTGAGCTCCGAGGTCAACTTGGGCTCGGATGCAATCACAGTAATATATCCATGATAATGAAGAGGATATCGACAATGACAGCCTCCGTGGCGTAGCGGTAGTAAACGCGGCCGCTGCGCAGGAGGCGCGGGTTCGATCCACGCTCAGTGCAAATATTTGTGTGCATGAAATATGAGTATTTGCATTGATTTGGTCGTACCTCGGAAAGCACGTTAAGCCGTCTCGGTCCCGATTGCCATAAGAATATCTATGGCAGTCGTTACGGGTAGTTGGAGCCCTAAAAAGTCCAAAAACAACGGTTTAGCTGCAAAGCTTCGATATTGCAATGTTACCATTGGGTTGTGGAGGTCAGATGGCAATCGCTTCACGGAAAATATCGAGGTCTAGCCAAATCCATAGTTAAAACTGGTAAAACGGACCCCAGACTCCGAGTTGAAAGCTTCGAATGCGACTGGGAATTAACGCTAGCATGAAGAAGAATGAAGAGGAGATCGAAGTGATCTCTTTACCATAATCCATGGAAACCTATTCCTGGGATTAAAAGTAGCCTATTTTATTAACGACTATAATCTGGAGAACAAACTCGTCTTCATTAAAACTCATTACGTATATCAATTCACTAAAAAAATATAAATTTCCCAAACCATTAAGCTGCGTTTACATACTCGCGGCAGAGCGAGGGAAGTGGCGAGAGAAGTGGGCAGAGACGTGGTGTGAATGGTATATTCGTCATGCCGCGAGTACTGCCGCGTATGTTGCGCAAATACTAGCGCGATGAACTATACGAGACCGCTAGATGGCGCTAAGCTAAATAAAACACGACTTTCGTTATTGCTCCTCGAATATTTACTTTTAAAAATATTTATATCGATCTACGGAAAGTGTATAGTAGTTGAAAGTGATAGTTTTTATTAATAATCTATTTAATTAATTCGCTATGCTGTAAAAGCTTATTGCGTACACTGCTACAGCGTTGTCCTCCATACGTTTACGTCCGTCTCCGTTGCAGGGCGAATACTGTAATGCGGACCAACGCGATGATGGGAGTGTGTGAATGCTAGGGCATTAATCGCGCGAATATTTCTGGCAACACGATGAGCAATGCGAGCGGCAGTATGTAAACGCGGGGTTACGAGCAACTTTTTTCGTTTCTATAAAGATGGCGGCGTACGAAAACTTTTCTGCCCATTTAGAATTCAAACAACGGATGTGAGGGAAAACAAAATGGCTGCGTTCACGGGAATAAATTTTAAAACAAATCCTAACTTTGCCTGTCACTGAACAAGTGAGTGAGACAATACAAAAGGATTTACGAACCAACTTGTGTCTTAGAATTAGTTGCTTCCTTTTGAATTAAGTAGCTGTTGTAATAATAGCAACTAATAATAACAATTCTCTTAAAACAACGCAGTATTTGAATATTCTTCTTAACTTATACTTATTTGTTTTGTTTTATTGTGAACTAGCTGACCCGGCGAACTTCCTACCGCCATATTTTCTGATCCCGTTCCCGCTGCATATCTCTAAATTTATCAGTGTTTCTCTACAATATTATGCATGTATTATACTCGTACATATGAACCTTCCTCTTGAGTCACTCTATCTACTGAAAAAACCGCTTCAAAATCCGTTGCGTAGTTTTGAAGATTTAAGCATACATAGGGACGGACAGACAGCGACAGCGACTTTGTTTTATAATATGTAGTGATGATGAAGTAGAAGAAGATTGCCGTGTTGGTTCCCGGTGGAGTAGAATAGGGCTACCCCATCTCTTCCTGTGGGTGTCGTAAAAGGCGACTAAGCGATAGGGCTGTTCTCCATCCGACAGTAATATAGCACATGATAAAGGGCTCGCTAGACGGTAATAGGCTTACCCCCTGTAACGTGGGATTGAAAATCACAGTTGGCGAAATGTGGGTGTTAATACACCTCTGCCTACCTACATGAGTATATTATGTATGTTTGTAGAAGAAGTAAAAGGAGTGTCTCAAGAGCGTAGAAAGTAAAGATGGTGTATTACTATATTTATCCCAATGAGAATGAAATGTCTATATATCCACCCCATGACCATAGTAATATGACCGCTACCGCACTGTACTGTGCCCTAAAAAGCGCGGCGCGGCGTGGCGGGGGACGAGGCACAGAAAGAGAAAGAAAGAGCATGAGTCGAGTGCGAGCGAGATGCCACCGTGAGTGTTGGCGGCGGCGGACTAACTAAATCTTGTGTATTTTTTATTTTTTACTTTAAAAAACACCATTTCGTAAATAAATACCTGCAATAATAACACAGTGTAGACCCCACAAATACTTCATGTACTACAGAAGTATCAGAATGTTTAAACAACAAAATCAATCTGACGGTCGATTGGCCGCCCCCCTCTTTCTCTCGCCGCGCACATACCCAAGGCGCGGTACATTGATTGCACTCAGTCTATACCTAACTAGGTACTATATTTATGTATGTTCACGTTTTAAAGATTGTAATCTATCCATTATTATGGAATGGAGACCGTGAGAAGGTAAACGGTAGGTGAGACGACCCCCAGTTAGATAGACTCACGGTCTAAAAAAAAGTGACTAGGATGGACTGAATGCGGAAGGCGGAGGAACGGGAGCAATGGTGCACATTGAGAGAGGCCCATGTCCAGTCGTTGAGTGATTTAATTGATTGATCTAATAATTACTAGAGAAGCTATTTCCTGTTATGCAAGTAATCTGTAAGCGTAACTTTCAGAAATAATTCCACTTATAAAAAATAACGTGTTGATCTGTCACAAAAAGTAACTAATTCCATTGACACTCAACGACCATGATCCATAGTAAATAAAACACCAATAATTCAGCAAATCTATCTGTAATTTACATAATTACTATATTTATAATAATCCATACTACGGTCCACTTCCGATAATATCCCTAACAAATAAAACATGACGACATTACGTATACATCTACTATAACCCTTATTTACCCCTTATTACTGTTATTAATATAAAATGGGGCAATTTGATCCAATTACGTGAAGAAATATTGACAATTTCTCTAAATAAATAACTGACTTCCGATGTACGTCGCCGGCGGACGAGACACATCGCTTATGCCTGTCATTCATTGTGTTTTAAAGTAATTTCACTTTGTGAACCTTAGATTAGGTTGTTCGAAGTAATATTTGTTGTGTTTGACCTGTCAATCGAATGAAAATGTAGTTAGATGTATTTTATTGTGTTGTGAAATTTCTACTTAAAAAATGAGCAGAACTTATCGGTTTTGAAATTTTAATAAAATACATCTATACTATTACATAATTGAAAAGTGGTCGTGTCTGTATACTGGAGACATTTAAAAAAAATACTTGGGTTATGTTAAGTTAACGATACTAAACACGAAAATATTTTTTTTTAATTTCCTGTCTGTTTGTCTGTTTGTTTGCGATGGACGCAAAAACTACTGAACAGATTTTGATACGGTTTTTTTTGTTAGAAAAGGCTTAGTCAGACTTAAAATCTTACGTTCGTTCGATCGCAATCGGTTGAGTAGAACCGGAGATATGAGCAAAGGTCGCGTTAACCGAGATGCAGGCAGAAGGCTAGTACATACATATTATAATCACGCCTGTATCCCCGGAGGGTTACAGGGTGGCAGAGGTGAATTAACACCCACATTTCTCCAATCATTGTATTAGATCCCACGTAATAGGTGGTGAGCCTATTAGAGAACCGATTCTCAGCACTCCATGGGTTCACCGTGCGGTCGCCGGATCCATAGCGTGATACAGAGAGGAACACCGTGACGGCAACTGGGACTTGCGACCCAGATGTAGGTTTAGGGTGGCCACCGCGTGATGCATCAGCGATCAATTTCACCGTCAGTAGTATTCCCCCCCCCCCCCCCCTACCTATCCAAATTTGGTAAGATCCTATCAATGCCGCTTTTGATATTCGATTCAGTAAAGAGCTTACTGAAGCTCTTGGCAATCCGAGGTCTTTAAGTAAGTAGTACAGGGATTTAGCTGGAATTCCCCTTGCTCCTACTTCTACGGCGTAGAGTTTAACCACGTAGCCGTTTTTTGGTTAACTCGTTAGTCAATTACTACTATGTAATGTACTATCACTTATTCACTTCACCTACATAAACGGTATATTAAAAATAGTTTTGGCATACAAATACAACCACAACAAGTCTAGAAAATAAATAAAACATCTTTACAACGTTCCTTACAGTCCAGAATAGAAGGGAAACGAGTGCATTTAAGATGAACAATTTTATTTTCTGGCTTTCAGATAACGTCGTCAATTTGAACTCAGCATCGGCACAAACAATGTTAAATAAAAACTGATAGAAAAAGTTGAGGGTACCTCCCCCCTCCCTTCGTGGGGGGAAGTCTTAAGTGAGACATTTGAACGTAGTATTTTATGAGGGATAGATTGTTATTTCCGCGGTACTGGGAAAGTTCGGCTGTGAAGGGAAATATGGTTTCCTTACTTTGTTGATTGAAAATTTAGTAAGTACGCATACGTAACAATAGTCTTTTTATATTGATTTTTTTTTATAACATAACATAAACTCACGCCTATATCCCCGAAGGGGTAGGCAGAGGTGCTAACACCCACATTTCGCCGTTTATGTTTAGGTCCCAATGTAATAGGTGGCGAGCCTATTGCCATTAACCGGGCACTTATAAACCTGCGATAAATACACACATAACTTCGAAAAGCATCGAAAAGTCATTGGTGTGGGCCATGGTAAAACCTGGGATCGAACCCGAGACCTCGTCTCAGCAGTCCATTACCCATACCACTAGGCTGCCGCGGCTTTTTTATATAGCACACGTTAATTTAACTTCACCTCGCCTGATGGTAAGCTGAAGGAAAAGTCTGGGAAAAGAGGGTCACCATTACAGACACGTACTATGTAACAATGGTGGCACTCAGCTTGACGGCCTCATCAGATGCTTTTTCACGCACCGCTTACCCGGGGTTGTAGGAAGAGGAAGAGGGAAACACGTGTCATGGTAAGGAATTCCATGTCTTATCATCCTCATGTAGACGCATTATCCTGATTGCATCCGTGGCCAAGATGACCTCGGAGCTCAGGGTCCGCCTTCCGGCTCTTCCTCCTCCACTTCGCACGATCTTGGGCGTCCATAGTAGTGAGACCATTTGCACGCATGTCACCCTCCACGACGACGTCAAGGCAGGACTTCTTGGGCCTACCCCTTTTACCTGGACCCGGCGAGGGCGCCATTGCCAGGCATTTGTTCCCCACGTAGCCTGGCGGTTGCCGTAAGACGTGGCCGCACCAGCGACGGCGGCTCTCTTGCATTTTATCTGTGATGTCACGGACATGAAGGCTGCCGCGGATGCGAGAGTTCCTCACGCGATCTATACGTGTGACGCCGCACATCCACCACAACATTTTCATCTCCGTGACCCGCAGCTCTCGCTTGTGTCGCTCCAGCAGCGGCCACGCCTGACAACCGTGCAAGAGGATAATGAACGTCTTATAGACCTACCCCTTCAACCTGACTGGCATCTTGGGATCACACGTGACACCAGTCATTTCTCGCCACTTGGCCCACGCGGCAGCAATGCGTGCCTTGACGTCGCGGTCGATCTCACCGGTCACATGAAGTACTTACAGATCCATGTCTTAATGATGCGGCAAAAGAAGGAGTCGCCGAATCACATGTTGATGGAATATTAACCTCGAATATCCCGAATTATTTTATCATTGCGTTAATCCTGGTCGCATCAGAGGCAGAGGCCTCGGGTTGGTGGATGGCTTAGTTATTTTGGCTTTATTCGGAGCGACTGCCATCAGACCTCCCAGCAGTCCCAGCCTGAGTTATGGTTATGGTTAGTGTTCAATCACTGCCAGTGTTATACAGGCCGCCCATATATGCCTATGCCTTGAACTAACGACTATTGACAGCCAGAATGGGTCTTTAACGCTCAGATGAAAAATCACTAAGGTGTCCCCCAAACAAATGGCATCGCGCCTAAGCGACTTAATCCACTGATCCTTTACCTTAATAAGTACTTATTAAGTAGTATAAAAATTCTAATAGTTTCAAAATATCTTTATACTATACACCAGTGGTGAAGGGTGAAAATTTTGAAAAGCCAAGCCGGTGGAGAAAAAATCTTCCCCCTATAGAACAACCGTAGCAATTTTGTATGGAATTCTAATACAGTCTATGCAGAGCAAGCCGGCAGGAATCGTGTTATAGGGACTCTTCGCCACTGCTATACCTACACATAAGGCTGCTTTTCCACCGGACATGTGCTATGCAGTAAGGCTACTAAAATGTAAAAGCTAAGCTATGAAACTATATGACTGTTTCCACTGTGCTATGCTATGTAGCGTAGCGAGTAAGATATACTATGAAACTTCCTACAAATATTCAAAAGCACACATCCATAACACGCATCTTTCCATATAAAAAACACAGCTTAGCTGAACCCCTTTCCACCAGCGCCCTTTAGACCAATGAATATGATTGGTGGACATCAAACGCATCCATAGCAACGAAGCATAGCACCTCTCCGGTGAAAAGGCAGCCTAATATTAAACGGTAAACCTATTTGTCCGTCTCTACAACCTTTCGTAAGGTGAAAATGACATAAATAAAGTCGTTCTGAATGGGCCATCTTTTTTAATCTTTACTCGTAAATATGTCACGTGAAATCCAGACTGGAAGACTAATCTCATAAAGTGGGTAGGTACACGTCACAGGATTGCCTAGGCAAATATCTTTTAGTTTGCTGACCTAGAGTATAATTCAGAGTTATTTACGGTGTTGCCCGTTTCAGGTTGTGATTAATTGTTGGACCTTTTTTTATAAATAAACTAGCTATTGCCAGCGGCTCTGCGTGTGTGGATGTCGGTTATCGCGATCAAACATAGCCTATGTCCTTTCTCAAGGTCTAATCTACCCCTATGACCATGCGTGGCGTGAAAGCGTAACAGACAGACGGACCAACAGACAGACAAAAAGAGTTACATTCGCATTTATAATATTAGAATCGAAGTATGGATTTAAAAAAATATACTGTCTGTCTGCGCTGAGCCTGTTGCAGACAACCCGTCTGGTTGTCTGCAACAGGCTCAGCGCAGACCTAATGAGGAGTGCTGACCGTGGCTTATGGACTTCATAAACTTTGTTAAAAATACTAGTAATCGAAGTTATTAGTATTCTCATTAACCTCTAAATATGATAATATAACCAACAATTATATATTTGAGCCGTTTGGGGTCGCTTTACACGGAAATTGCAAAGCGACTGGTCGATGCTTCGCGTGACCAAAGGGCTGGCCTGTATTTTGCCCAAAGGATTGGCATTGCCATCCAACGGGGTAATGCCGCCAGCCTTTTGGGTACGTTACCAGTCGACATCGATGGGGAGGAATTCTTCGACACCTGACCCAGTTTTCCTTTCCCTTTTTTTTAATCTTGTAAATATTTTTATTTATTAATTTAGTTTTGTTATACAATATGGATACGACATATAGGCAATAATTGAAACCATATACTTGGTACCCCCTAAGCTTCAAGCAGGAAAAGTTTGAACAAAATTGGTCCAGTATTAAGGGCAGAAACTAGAGTTTTAATTTTATAGAATTTGAACAACTTTGAGCACTCTGTAGAATCGCATGTTGCCGCTTAGCTGTTCAAGTAAGTTACCTACTATGCCTATTGTTGTGTGTGTGTGTGAAGGTGTGTGCGTATTTATTAATGACTTATGACACAGTCAATGACTTTAAAGCAATGGATGAAACTATTTAATGACTTATACAAGTGGTTGCATTTTCTACATTTATTTTAATAATTATTTTGTTAGAAAATTTCGGATTTTATAAATCAGGGAATTTAAGTTTAAATTTAATTTGGTTCTATTCCTACGGACCAGGATGCTTCGCGGTTTCAGTATTTGCACATATGTCGTATCCATATCGTATATAACATATAGGTATATAAAAATAAGATGTAAATAAATATTTTAATGTTTATTAACCTCTTCAGTGAAGCTAAATAGCTTGTGATATGAGTGGGTTCAATTCAGTGGTGTAATGGTCAGGTTCTACTCCATCATTCAACTCAATCAAACATACGGCAGATTTTAAGTCTGACGAAGACCTTTGCAATAAAAAAGCACATAAAAATACGTTCAGTATTTTTTCCGTCTATCGCGACAAAAATAATGCTTTGAGTTCTGAATCATTAATGTAGGTTACCTACGACGTACAAAAATAATTTACAATTTTATAATGCTAACTATGGATAAAGTGAACAGTTAAAGTCAGAATGTAGTCATGTGGTACCGTCAACGTACCACATGACCACATCCTGACATCAAAATTAAATGTGACGCCGCATATCGCCACCCAATGACTTGTTCCGTTTCTCGTTAACATCTATTCAATATAAAATTTAAATTTTATATCATCAAGAAGCCTTTCAACGTGTGTGTTATTAGTTAAATTACTTCCAGGTCATATTTCCTCTCTTAGAAGCCTCCTGTGAAACTGGAAAATTGAAAAGTAAATTTGAGATATAATTTTTGATTTTTGATTAATATCATTCCATAAATCAGACCTCCTATTGAGTGGGAAGTGTTCATATTCGTCATAGCACAAATTTAATTCTATCTTCCAATCTTATATCCGATCAATAATTATGATATTGATCATAGATTGTCGATGATATTGATATCTTTTTTTTTAAATGACGTCCGCCGCGCCATAGAGTAAGAATACATTTTTAAATGCAACTCAAAACTTACGTTTTTTTTTCTAAATTTAAATGAAAACCAAGCTATGATTGAGAGCTTTTCGGTAGGTTAGTAACCTCACGAAACGTTTCTTGATAGATTTCTTTTGTAGGAACACTCGGAACATACGTAATACCAAAGTAGGTACTTATCTTTTTTCGTTTCTATGTCTAAATGTATCATTGGGTGGTGTCGTAAAAGGCGACTATAAAGACAGGGCTGTTCTCCATCCGACAGTAAACATACAGCCCATGACTAAGTGCCCGTTTGACGACAATAGGCTCGCCCCCTATTACGTGGAACCGAAAATCATAGTTGGCGAAATGTGGGTGTTATTACACCTCTGCCTACCCCTTCGGGGATCTATGTATGTATGTCTATCAAATTAAAAACACGCCTTTTAAAAACGGTCAAATTTCAAAATACGAACAAAAGAACCACCACTGACTGCTCACTGTCAATTACGAATTCATACCAAACTACCGAATTTGAAATACGAACCGTCCGAAACGTTTAACGGTGCTGGCAACACTCCCACCCTAAGTGACATTTTCTTATTAGCCTTTATGTGGCTGAATGATAGATGAAAACCTTTTTATGTAATACCGAGTAGGCATATTTCATTCTACTACTCCAACCTAGGCAGAGTAAATTATGGATAGGGTGTGAGGTGACTGCGTGAGGTTAAGTTGAGATATTGTTGCGTACAGAGGTTGCAACTATGTCACGTGAAATCTTAAGATGTATCTAGACTGTGATATCATTGATTTATTACAAAAAAAAAGAAATGAAGCATTGATTTCTAGATACTAAACAAGCTTAGGGTAAAAATTGTGTCACAGTCCCAGATAAAGCAGGCATGAATTTTGAATTTGGAACGGGACGCAGTAATAGCGCGTCTTTTTAACCGATTTAAAAAAGGAGGAGGTTCAATATTCATCTGACATATATTTTTTTAGGCATATCCGTCAATCTATTTCGGTTGATTGAATTTTTTTTCGAAATCAATTGTTTGAAATTTGATTAAGTAACAAAATTATTTTAATACAGCGCTTAAAACACTGGTTGCTTAATCTTAAATTTATAAATTTATTTTAAAGCCCATCTATTTATTAAGCTATTGCATAGCTTCTATCGCGGGCCTTGAGCGTGGAGACTGAATCCAGAAATTCCGTAACGAAAAAAACCTAACACCCCGAAGCTCGCACGAATCGAGCCGAGCTGCTCCGAAGTAGCTCCGCTTAACGTAAGTAATTATAATTGCATAAGTTGATAAAAAATGCTATGCAATAGCTTTACCGCGGCAGTCCCCGAGTGCCACACGTCTTTTTTTTCTTAATCAGTGTTTATTAAAAAAAAAAAATTGGGTACGAATTGAGAACCTCCTTTTTTGAAGTCGGTTAAAAACACAAAACATGGTAGTTACTAAATAAAATACACCGGTAAAATTAATTTGACTTAAGTTTCACTTAATTCCGTTGGCACATTAGTTACATTAATTAAGTAAATTACCGAAACTGCACCACACACAGATTGAAATCTTAAACCTGCTGCTGCTTATATTAAATCTTACAAGCTTGTCTCTCTTCAATAATGCTCATATACAATGTAAACTCAGACATTCATCAAAATTAATTAACAGTCATACAAGTTGGCACTAAATAGTGCCATCAAAATTAATTATTAGCATTATTAATAGTTATTTCAATTAAAGTGACTAGTTTAGGTACCATTGACCGCTACTGCACGCCGGTTTAAGCCAGATAAGAAATCAAATTATGGTTCAGTGTGTTGTAAATTTTACTCAAAATCACCAATTAACAGACTATAGTAACCGTACTGTGTTCAGGTGTTTGGAGACCCACCAAGATCTTTGTGACCGAGTCTTCCTCAGCTGCAAGTTGGTACACATGTTGATGCACTGACAACGCCTAGGCACAGGCTTTCCTTCTGTAATTTGGGGGGTGGGGGTCACGTGCGGCTATTCCTTCAGAAAATACCTTTTTGGAAGACTTTTCAATTAGACATGCACGATTTTGGGGAGAGTCATGTCCCTGTGCCCCCTCCCCCCCTCGGATCGCGCATGCTTTCCTCTCGAGATAAATCCCATTAAAGCTTTAAGCCAAACCAAGAGGAAGAAAAGGAGTAAGAGAAGGCCTTGAATGCTTCCGGAAACAACACAGATACACCGAACAGAACACCTTCACACACCACCCCACACAAGAACACCTTCGCTGGTTCGGTCACGTTTTGTCCAATAAGCAGTAAGGCTCTGCTTGTCTAATAAGCAGTTGTTCCAGCTAACATCAGGCTCACCATGAAACGTACTCGCAATTGCAAACCGAAATTTCGGCTACCATGACACCTTATCGAATACTCTTACTGTAAGAAAGTCGGTTTCGCTAAGATAATTGTGGAGATACCATGACTTTCAGAGCCCAAGTTAGCTTTACCCAAAGACATAAAAAACTCACAGCAGTCATCTTTAAGCGCGATAGTGGGATTAGTGCACTCACCATCATGCCCAAAGATGTAGGGAACTCCGAAAATCTTCGTACCACTCCAATTATCAAAGCGAAACCGATTTTCTCACCATTTTATATCTAAGAAAAAAGAAAGATCGGACCCTCTAATCCACATTCGAACTCTCACAAACAGCAAAGCCACACAAAATTAAAAGGTACCATTACACTCATTACTTGGCTTAGTGACGTCAGTGACGTGTGAACCAGCCCTTATCTATCGACTGTCTAAACACGTCCCGCCGCCATTTAACCCGATTGATGACGTCACTATGTCCCCTTCACTGGCACATTCGCCTTACGTGCGCAACCCCTGCCTGGACACATATACATAAATAAAGTGCGTAAATAGTAACACTGTGGACCTTACATGGATATAGTAATGGATTTTTTTGGTTAGTCTTAATGAACTATCAGTTCGGAAACACATTTTTTTTAAACTACTTAGGTTGCAGACAAGCACACGACCCACCTGCCCCCCTAGACAAGTGGCAATTCGTTGCTCGGCGTATGATGGAATAGAATGACAAATGTATAGGATTTGACGTTTTTGACATTCGTTGACGCCTGTCATATACGTCAAATCCCATACATTTGGCATTCTATTCCATCATACGCCGAGCAACGAATTGCCACTTGTCTAGAGGGGCTGATTCGATGAAAGCCCATGAACGAGTGGATCACCAGGGGAGTCACACTCTTGCTGCCGACCCTGTAAGAACTGAGCGATTCTGTGCCGTCATCGAAGAAGACAAGCAGGTCGAGTCTTTGGTCTTCCCACTGACAGCACAAAACTCCTCCAGTGAACTCTGGTTACCCTACTCACCACATTTTCAAGTTATTCAAAAAATCACAAAGCGTAGAGAGTGTGAGTAGATCTTCATCACAGTGTATCCCAGAGAGACCGGATACACTTCTTCTTCATCCTCGTGCCAATCCCAGTCGCATCCGAAGCTTTAATTCCGGAGTTCGGAGTCCATGCATGACCCACTTTTTTCAATTTAACTGCAGGTTTGGCTGAAATTCGATATCTTTCTTAAAGCAACTGCTATCTTACCTCCACAACCGGTAGTCGAAATCGAAGCATTGCAGTTAGACCAGTTGTTGTACTTTTAGGGCTCCAACTACTCTCATAACGACTGCTGTAAATGTTCGTATGACAACCGGTACCAGGGCACAGCCAGACCAATGCAAATAGCCAATATTCATGCATACAAATATGTAATTACACTGAGTAAGAATCGAACCTGTTCTCTCTGCGTAGCAATCGCGTTCACTACCGCCACGCCACATTTAATTTTCCTCCACAACTATGTTATAATGGGAATTTTTCACAATAAAACTGCCCAAGAACCACAAAAGATTGTGCACATATTTTGATTTACGTCTACCCACTCAGAATGTAATTGCACAGGGGGTCAAAACGCTATCCTGGACCAAATTACTGTCTTTGAGAGAGCGAATGACCCAAAAGTAGCCAATGCGATTCCTTTTAGTAAAGAAAGAGAAACTTTTTTGACGATTACAAAAAAGCATTTAGGGTGACTGCCTCCAGACAATGGTGCTCTTGGCTCTTGAGAAATGTTACGTTATTACTAATGGACGATATTTCTGTACTATTTCTACAGATGAGACACAAAAAATATGGTGGAAAGCCTTTTGGGTAAGTAGTTTGAGGCATAAGTAGTCACTTTGCCAATAAGTAACTATTGTGGAATTATTGTCATCTCTGCTGGCTCATACAACAAAATGCAAGCGTGATATTTTTTAATTCACTACTGTGTATGACTCAGAATTAAAAAGCGGTTTATGGATTAAATGTAGTCGGGGAGTTGGTTATATTTTATGTAGGTAAAATAAAGTTGTGAGTATGGGTGAAGGAGCAAGGCTATTATAGGAATATTTGCACGTCACTTCTGCTTGATCCTATAAGAAAACATGAGCCTGATAATTTCTTATTCGCTATGTGGTGTACGTAAGTCTGAGAAAATTATAAAAGCGTTATATTATATGCCTTAAAAGTTACACTGAATTACATACACAATAGGTATATCGGGGAGCTGGTCATATTTTATTTTACTGTTAATTGAAAACAGTAAAAAGTTCGTACTCCAGACGGTCTTTTTATTTTAATCTCACCATTCTAAATGTCTACTGGATGATTGAATCCCATGAATATAATATGCCAACATCTCTTAAACTATAATTTATTCTTATACAAAATAATGTAGTGCATCTGTGTGCGTATGTAACGAATCGGGGCCGGCGGCGAATGCAGTTGAAAAGCGGCTTCCTATAGACAGGGCACCAGTTGTGATGGGCGCAGAGTTCGTAAAACAATAAGGTGGTATCGAAGTTATGCAAAATAAATCATAACTTCGTTGTGAGCGGACCCCGGACTACGAGAGGTGAGGGCCCCGGATGCGACCGGGTCTAACACAAAAATGATGATGAGGAAATCATAACTACTACTAATATTATAAATGTGAAAGTATGTGAAGATGTTTTGATCTCTGCAAAATTTGGTACCCCTTACAATTTTCTAATAAGAAAATTCGCTCGTCTTCATCCTAGTGTTACTCACAGTCACCTCGGTAGGAGTCAGTTTTTTTCCAGTCAACTGCCGGCGGATTAGGCTGAACTTCAATATTTTCCGTGAAGCGAATCACAGTGATGACAGTCACTAATGGGTTGTGAATTGTGGTGAAACATACACAGACAACCGATTGACGATATCGACGCATTCGTTTCACTGTGATATTAGATATGCCATATCCATTTATAATGTACGTCATGATCTCAGACCATCGGCCACACATTACCGATCGGTTCCGCGCGACGATACAGCCTCCTAATAAAGCTAATTGTGATAATGTAGCCTCATGCCTTCCACCCTGGGGGGTACGTCGCCTCCAGAGTTCAGACCTTCTAGCGTCCGTGAAATATTAATAGAAGTGAAGATGCATCTATGTATAATAAGAATAACAATGACTTATAGTGGTAGACTGGTTATAAAATTAATATCGCGAAATACCATTGCATGACCAAGTCCTCGATTCTGCTAAAGCAAAATCACTGTCATGTCTCAGACAGTTTAAGATTAATGTCGTTTCAACCCTGCATTTTGATAGAAATACTGTGTCGACAGCCTCCGTGGCGTAGCGGTAGTGAACGCGGCCGCTACGCAGGAGGCGCGGGTTCGATCCCCGCTCAGTGCAAATATTTGTGTTCATGAAATATGGGTATTTGCATTGGTCTGATCGTGCCTCGGAGAACACGTTAAGCCGTCTCGGTCCCAGTTACCATAAGAACATCTATGGCAGTCGTTACGGGTAGTTGAAGCCCTAAAAAATCCAAAAACAACGGTCTGCTGCAAAGCTTCGATATCGCCTAATGTTATCATTGGGCTGTGGAGGTCAGATGGCAATCGCTTCACGAAAAAATATCGAGGTCTAGCCAAATCTGTAGTTAAGACTGGTAAAGCGGACCCCGGACTGGGAATTAACGCTAGGATGAGAGACTGTGTCCATCCATACAGTATTACGGTCAAGGTGTTTAAGTATATTCTTTATATCAGAATTATATATAGCCAGGTGCATAAAGTGGGCGTTTTCGCCAAGACTATAAATAGACCTTGTATAACACTCATAAATATGTAATGTCATGGCGCCCTTCCGTCCAGTCATTTTATATCGGAGCCTTAATGAAGGATGCTCTCGTACTTTTATTATCAGCGTAAAGGGTTATTATTTTATTAAACCTATTTAGTATCAGTATCGTAAATTAAAAAAAAAACTGACAAAGTATTAAATTACAAAGTAACTTGGGTTTAGGGTCAAGCCAAGATCTTTGGAAATGAAATGAAATGAAATGAAATATATTTATTTGCAGAAATATGGTAGGTACAAGGTCGTAAACATGAGTATAAGGGATCGCATATTTCGTCAGTCAATGTTCTGACATGCAAAATATTGAATTATTCGATAAATTAAATTAAATTAAATTAAATGATTAAATTAAAATATTGACATTGTACTCAGATTAAACAATAATCACTTAAATACACAATGAAAATGGTTATTATGTCATAAATTAATAAATGTCAAATGAAATACATTAGATTAACTAAGTCAAGGTTAATAAAGGTGAATTCAAAATGATTAATAGTCAATGGAACACAAAATAAACAAAGTTAACAATGTCACACATTTAAATAATCCCTCACGGAATAAAACATTGGAGCCCAAGTCAGGGCTATACAGCTTGACAGCCTCCGTGGCGTAGCGGTAGTGAACGCGGCTGCTACGCAGGAGGCGCGGGTTCGATCCCCGCTCAGTGCCAATATTTGTATGCATGAATATAAATATTTGCATTGGTCTGGGTGTTTCTATGTATAATATGTATGTATTTACAAAAAAAAAAGTGTCTAAGTAAATCATGGTAAGCTAATTAAGCTTACCATGGGTCTAGAAAGCGTTGTGTAGAATGTTGTGGAATATTTATTTATTTATTTATACCTCGGGTCACGCATCTTGGACCTAAATCGTGAGACAAACGGGGTCTTGACGCGCGCGGATTGTTTTGTAATCAGGCGCGGTCCGAGGGGGGGGGGGTCACAGGGGACATGCCCCCCCCCCCCCCCCAATACCATGCACGTCATATTGAACAGTCCCAGTACAAGGGGAGGGGGAGTTAAATTTCTTAAGGAATTTGTGAAGTGACCCCCCCTCCCCAAAAATTCAAGCTGCGACCGTGCCTGTTTGTAATAATCTATATTTTGTGAATTTGTTTTCATCCTCGTGCTATTATTCTCTATGTACACCAAACTACCCGAAAACATTCTCCTATTTTTTCATCCATCCTAAGGTTGCCTGTAAGAAATTACCACAGAGCGATAAGGCCGCCATCTGTACTTACCACATAACTTAGACTTAGATCTCTCTGTTGTATTGTTATATCTATGGTGTACAATAAAGACGTTTTTACTTTACTTTACTATTCTCAAAAGGTACCCAAAAACGTGTACTGTGCGTTTAGAGCACATTTTAGGTTCCCAAGTAAGTATACCTCGGGACATAATATATCTTGCTAACTGCATCGTCTGATTGACGGAAAAGAGTCAGGTGTAGGCGTTGGAAGGTCAGATAGCAGTCGCTCTCTCAAAACTCAAGATACCTAAGTTAAATAAATCATGGAAGAGAAGATTTTTTTCTCGATCAATCGACCTATCGAGATCGATTTGACAACGATAGGAGAAGAAATACTAGGTCTACTAGGGGAATGGACTCCGGGCTCCTAAATGCAAACTTGTAACTAATTTAACTATAAATTACCCATAACACAAGTTAGTTAAACCAAACTTACTTTTGAGTCTAGATAGCTCTGTGTAGAATTTCCTAGAACATCATTTATTATTATTATTATTCATTCTTATTACAATAGACAGAAGTCTGCAGGTCAAGATGGAATTTCTATCTAATTTATACGGGGAATCAAACAATGGACACAAAAGAAACGGTTGCGATAGGGTTGTGGGACTGCGCTGCATGAAACAGGATCTTTCTAACTAATATCTAGATGTAAAACCACTTTTTAAAGCATTCTATGTAAAGAAATAGTTTTATTTCAATGAGTGATATTCGCTTTAACTTCAGAAAGTATCATATCAGGGTTAACTAGGGGTAGCAAAGCGACTGCCATCTAACCTTCACAACCAATTAACGAAATTGAAGTTCTGTAGTTAGGTTACTTAGTTGCTCTTTTTAGGGCTCCAACTACCCGAACGATTTGCCATGTTCGTAGACTACAAAATAACTAACTACCCTTAAAAAACTACCTAACCTAGGTAGGCCTCAGAGGGAAATAGGCGTGAGCTTATGTATAGTCAACGGCATTTAACTTGGCAACAAATACGTCACAAAATGTACTCTTTATGCGCAGTATGCGCGTATTGAGTGTCTTTTGAGGATAGCTTGAGGTGCTGCGGCGGCGGAGGACCTCAAATCCACCAATCATAGATTACATTAAACCAATCCGCGCGTACCAGAGGCTTGTTTGTCTCGCGACTTCTTGCCAAGTTATATGCCGGGAACTATATGTATGTTAAAAACGTAAAACTATATTTGCATGTTTGTCAACCCTAAACTAAGCGAGGTTGTTAAGTTTGGTGTATTGTAATGTGAATTCTAACAAACCGACGGTATTTAGGAAATAACTGTCGAACATTTGCGACTGCCCATAAGAATGCCTCTCCTCTAATTAGAATTGGAAACATTTTTGTCCAGCTAATTTACGTTGACGCTCTTTGCATTATAATTTGCTTGATGAGATTGAATTTTTAAATAAATTGGGTTTTCTCAGTGGAGAAATGTGTTCGGTACATTTCTGGGCTGTTTCGGTCTCGTTGGGAATGTAAGTGTTTTCGGATTTCTTGTGTATTGTAATGAGAAGAGACGCAAAATATTTTGAAGAAGGAAAAAGAAACAATGGAACTGTGTGTTTTAAAATTTTGTCCCTACTAATATTATAAATGTGAAAGTAACTCTGTCTGTCTGTCTGTCTGTCTGTCTGTCTGTCTGTCTGTCTGTCTGTCTGTCCGTCACGCCCAAACCACTGTACCGATTTTGATGAAATTTGGTATAGGGCTAGATTAGACCTCGAGAAAGGACATAGGCTATGTTTGGTCGCGATAACCGACATCCACGCGGGCGGAGCCGCGGGCAAAAGCTAGTTAATTAATATAGGAGAATCAAAAGAATTGAAAGAAAGAAAAAAAATATAACTATTTAAACGTGAAGCTCAGGTACATCAAACTAGTTTTACAATCTTTTCCTGCTGCCAGAACAGTAATAAACTTAGTTATTGGTCTGGTATTAAAATTATCACATGGTATGGTATGGCCTGAGGTACATTTTCGTATTGATGTTCAAATGCCCCGTTTTAAACTGGGTCCGGACAAATTTCTCCCAAATGCTGGTCAAAGTTCAACAATACTCAACTGACACCAAAATTCTTGCGCACCAAAGATGTGCATGCACAACCTACCTGGAAAGGTAAACACCGCATGAATCCGCTCCCTACACATTTATCAATGCCCTGAGGTATAATATCAGAATATTGAAAAATCCTGTGGGTTAACGCAATACTTTCCAACAATTTACTCACCTCGTCTAACAACTGATCTAAAAAGCCAAAACTGAGTGAGTAGATTAATCAATGAAAACCTCTTGACGAATTCTATTGTGATTTATTTGGTAGTATTTACATTTGGTCCCACGTTTCGGCTTCCTTTCAACAGCCAAGAATCCGTTAAACTAGTGCAAAAACGTGGTTTTAATTAGTGATATTCGCGTAAACGTCTAATAGTTCCAAGCTTATCCGATTTAATTGCAAGTATAAACTTACTTGCTCTGCGCTACATCGTCTGACCATTATATCTTCCAACTTAGCACACCTACAAAAAATCCTACATTCCAATAATAAACCTTTTAACGACTAAATCAATAACTCAATCAGACATCTGACTACATAACTTTTTATTTCCTTCGAAATCGCATAATTCATACTCCGCGTATCTTTCATTTTCAACAGGTGTGCACATAAATAAATATTGCATCGAATGATCGATGTATACGGCGATATATCGATCATTGATCTACGGGTGTCTCGCTGAACTAACGAGTGGAATGGATGTCTCCATCTCAAGGTAAAAACTCATACATAGTGATAAGGTGGATAGGAACGAGAATGTAATGTGTATGGTTTAGATTGTGTTTAAATTATTTTGAATATAATTTTGATGTACCTTTTTATTTAATTTTGGTGGGGAGCAAAAAAGGAACGTTGTTTATGCATACAGTACGTAGGTTCAACAACGTGTTTTTATATATGTATGTATCAATGTTCCCTCATAACTAGCAAATGGTTGAACCCATTCTGATGATTGATATGAGATGAATCTATCTTTATTACGTCACTTTTAGAGATTGATAACGCGCTTTATCAAACACGAATTGGTTCAAATTCAATTTCTTTTGTTCCTATACTCATCTAGTACGAGAGCCCACGACCAAAACCATGTCTCATAGCAATACGGCAAAAACCCTATAAAATCGTTAGATTGTATGATTCTGAACCCGACTAGGTGTGTAGTAACGGTCGAAAGTGTAGCAACTGCGTAGGAGGCCATTTCTGCTGTGTCAAAAAAAAAAGGCAGTCGGTATTATAGCAATACGTCTGATAGTGAAAATGTACATAGATTTTATAATTGTATTACGAAAAAGTTTGTTTTCAGACATTTTGTGCGTAGCACATAGCCTGAGCGCATTTTTGAAAATGTCAACAAATTTAGCCGACCTGTATCATAGCAATACGTATAATTTTTTTTTTTAACTTTTCGTATTGCTGCCATGATTACCAAAAACCTGTTTTCAGACACTTTAAGTGTAGCAGTGTTTTTTTTTTTCAACTTCATCCCAGTTTCCTTTTGTGCGATTTATTTCAGTCCTTCAACTTCAATGTTACGGTTTCGGGTAAATTCTTTGTTAATTATCATGTAATGAATTCAGGGTCGCAACGTATTCATTGGTTTGTAACAGAGAATTCAAGATGCCTCAATACGATTTTTAAATGATCGAAAAGTTGTCTGATAGAGAAGATGCTACACTTAATTTGTCTGATATAAATTTTTTGCACATGTGGACAACTTATTTTATCATGTCCAACAATTTTCAGACATATTGCTATGATACCGATCGGTAAAATTTGTTAACATTTTCAAAACGGTCTCAAAATTTAATGCGTTCACATTTCCGTCTGAAAATTGTTTTGTTCGCATCAAATAACCAAAATTTACTAATAAAAGAGATTTTCAGACGTATTGCTATGAGACATTTTTTTTGTCTCATTTTTAATTTTTTAAAGTGATTTTACGGGTTTGCGCTACACCACTAACGTCTGAAAAATATGTTTCCGGTATCTCAGAACTATCATTCAACTACAGTCTGCAAATCAGACATATTGCTATGATGCAGTTCGGTAAAATTCTTTGACAATTTTGAAAATTCGGTCAGATCAAACGCTACGCGGAAATTGTCTGATATTGGTTTTTTCGAGTTCAGGATAATCGTATCTATCGATTTGATGCGGTTTTGGCTGTATTGCTATGAGACAAAAATTTTGGTCGTGGGCTCTCGTACTAATCCTTTTACTGTCCCATAAAGGCTTGAAATAGCACAGCGTGTTTCCGTCTTCCTACGAGGGTCTTTTAAGTGTAGTGTGAAACATAATTTAGTACCTATGGCAATTGAGCTGATGGCCACCATTCTAGTATTATTATATACGATATATATTATAGGCGAAGTCAAATTAACGCGTCCTATATAAAAGAAAAAAATATATTGGTGGGATCCATACACCAAAAAAAAAATCAAATTATTTAATTTATTGCAAAACAATAGTAGATTACCCAACAAGTGAAAAAAAGGTGAATTCTTTTCGAGGCACTAAGTTGTATCCCGAGAGGAGTGAAAGGTTTCTGGGGTAGAATCCCGAGCGTAGCGAGGGATTCTAGAAAGAAACCTGAGCGGATCGAGGGATACAAGAGCCGAGATGAATTCTTTTTTCACGTGTTAGGTACGCTACTTTTCATCATTGACTACGAGAAAACAATTACTCTGTGATTATGAATTACATTTTGTTATGGATAGTACATAAAAGAAGCAGCAAATTATCAGTAATAGCTACCGCTTTAGCGCGAAAAGACTCCGGAGTCTTTTCACGTTCGAGAATTTCATTTTCATCACTGGATGAAGTCATTTTAAGATTAAGAGACAAACAGAAACTTTTACAAGGAAAACTGCACAGAAAAATGGCGGCATTTTTTTTTCTTAATTTAAACTGAGCCACATTCCATCCAGCCAGTGATTACAAGGAGGCTTTTAGTACGTCTTTATAGTGAGAGTGTGCAACCTCCTTGCATGTTTTACTACAATCCGTACATTCGTGCATGTTCCAAATTCAAATTTTTTTATTCACTCAGTGAAATAAAGAGCGTTTTATTCACTGTTTTTGATGAATCACGGGCCCTTTTTCGAGTGTCAATGGTGAAAAATAATTAACCTACAAAATGCCAATTAACCGTGAGACAATACATGAAATCAAAATAAACAGAACAAAAAAGAATCACAACGTTAACCCTCAACAGCTACATTCTCAACCCGTCGATGACATGTCGTGTGTGGCACTTTTTGCGCCAACCGGCATTTCACGAATAACTGTACAGGCAGGCGGGCTCACCGACCGGTGACCGCCTAATTAGAACTAAAAATATCCCCAGCCATAACTCTGGTGGTACTACGTTGATGGGATGCCATTTGCAGGGTTAAATTTGTTCAATACAATGTCAGTGTCAGGGATAGCATTGTTTTTTTTTTTTTTTTCAACCTACAGGTGGTTCGTAGTATTTTTAAGAGCGTGTGAGGTGTTAAAGAATTTATAAGAAGATGAATTTCAGTCATTAAATTCTTTCCTTAAGAGTGTCATGGGTTTTTGTCATGACTCACTCGATGCACTTCTTATTAATTAGTGCTTGATGGATAACGTGCAAACCGCAAAGGAATTTAATAGTTGCTTCTTTGTAAAGAATGAAAAAAAAAACAGCTATTCTTTTTTCAAACCTTGAAGAGCTTCGTCTGATAATCAGCTGGTATATAATAACACTTTTCTTTTTTACGGTACCACCTTGATTTTATTTGATAAAATGCTATTAAAATTTCCGGGGGGAATCGATAAAGGGGGGAAACAGAACTAACCCGTTGCAAGAGTGGTTAGCTTGGTCCTGTAGTCATGATGGGATGATGATAAAAGCGTCAGTAGCTTTGTGATTAAGGAGTCGTCCTTCGGAAAGGTCCCGGGTTCGAATCCTGGGCGTGAACCCACTCCTAACACTAGCAATTTAGCTAACTGCAGGGGTTAGAGGGAATATTAGTAACTAGCTGTTGCCCGCGGCTCCGCCCGCGTGGATGTCGGTTATCGCGACCAAACATAGCCTATGTCCTTTCTCAAGGTCTAGTCTACCCCTATACCAAATTTCATCAAAATCGGTTCAGTGATTTACGCGTGAAAGCGTACAGACAGACAGACAGAGTTACTTTCACATTTATAATATTAGTATGGATATAGATATGGAATGGATGTCCTTTCCCAAGGCCTAATCTATCTCTGTACCAAATTTCATAAAAATCGATTCAGTGGTTTAGCCGTGAAAACGTAACAGACAGACAGATAGAGTTACTTTCGCATTTATAATAGGAGTATGAATTTCGGTTACTAATATTTAAAAAAAAAAAACAACAAAAAAAAAGATGATAAATTAATATGGACAGTTAATACGAACACGGAACCCTTTATAATATTCGACAGAACGCACTCAATGAATCGCAATCGTAGACTTTAGTACACCTCATCATGGACTACGCTTTCAATACGAGTAGGTACCTAATACAACTTATAAATTGACGGTAAAAATGTCATAAAAACAGGATGGAGATGTAATTTCCTTCGTTACTCGCATAATAAACGGCTCACGAAAGATCGTCTGATTTGAATCTAATTTAGTTCTCTCGCCTCCCGTCTATATTAAATGACCAAATGTAAAACACTTTCCACACTGAATGAAGATAGCGCACGATTGTTTTCACGGGCACTCAGTCTGAACCGCCCAAATGGAATGGACCGCGGCGCGGGTTGGAATTACCGACGAAATTGCTAGCTACTGAAATTAGTATTAAAAATTGATGGAAACAATATTGTCACATTCAAAACCATATGGTTTTGTTAAAAATAGGAGAGTAATATAACCAGTTAAGAGTTAGCCGTTATAAGGCTTTTATATATTTGCGTAAAACTCTTTGAATTGAGGTTTTGCAACGATGGATGGATGAATATATAGCTCCGCTAGTATAGAATCTAGGACTCTCCTCCACAACACATGGAAGCCTTTTCTCCAGATGTCTATTCTAAATTAATTATTTATCCCTGTCCCAAAATTTAGCCAGACCCATTAAGCCATTTGAACGTAGATTGAGTAACAAACATCTAAACATTTTCATAAATTTTCATTTTTAGTGCCTAAGAAGTATGATTCATAATCAATGTATGAATATGTATTGATTGTTTGCCTGCTACGACCTCCGAGATTGGATCTCAGCTATCTCTTAGTTTGGTCGTACGGGTACGTAGCCTTTTTGCCAACCATCACTGGTAAGGTGGATATAGATCAAACACACTTAAAGCTAGAACAAGGCCAATCTTTCTTGATATTTCAGTGTAAATGAAACCTTATTTTCAGCATTTACATAAGAAAAAACAACGAACGAATGTTCTGTTACTGTTTACATTAATAGAATTTGGCGCAGAATGCATAAATTGAGCATTCGCTGGTCTGATGTAAATCAATATGAAAAGTCGCAGTGTAACACGGCGCCTGTATGGAAGGTGCTTTAGACGAGACAGACGAAGTTGGTATCGATCAAATTGCATGTTTTAATGTGAGGCGCTTAATACCGGAGTGAGTTATATTTATAGAGCAGTTTAATGAATTCTAGAAGGAGATTAAACACTGCCTGAAATCTAATGATTGAAAAGGGATTTTAGAATGGAAGGAGCCCCAATGATCTTGAGGCATCTTCATATTTCGAGGCTGTTCCCAATTCAGTAGGAGTCATTTTCCAGTCTAACTACGAAGCACTTCGATATTTATCGTTAAACAACAGCTACCATCTGTCGTTACAATCCCTCCAGACAGAGAGATTATAGGAGGTAGGACACGACGGTATATTCGTCCCAATCGAGCAGTCCGACTGGGGAAGTACCTCCGCCCTACTGAAGACCGCGGCTTAATAACCTCGTGTTGTGTTTCCAACGGTGAGTAGGGTAGTCAGAGCTCACTGGAGAGGTTTTGTGCTGTCAGTGGGAAAACCAAAGGCTTTGTCTTACTTTTCTTTTGCGCTGACGGCACAGAATCTCTCTGTTCTTACATGGTCGGCAGTGTGATTCCCCTGGTGTTGCACTCGTCCATAGCCCGCGGTAACCACTTACCATCAGGAGGGGCCGTGTGCTTGTCTGCGACCTAATAGTACCTATAAAAAAGGGTCCCAAAGAACTTGAGGCATCTTCATCTTTCAAGCCTGTTCTCAATTCAGGGGTAACTTTCCAGTCAAACTACGAAGCACTTCGATATTTACCGTTAAACGACTACCATCTATCATTACAACCCCTCCAGACAGACTTTTTCATAACCAACCTCCACGCGGGCAAAGCTGCTAGATGGCCAGTTTACCCATAAATATAAACACAACATCGAGTAATGCTTCCCAGCTCCGCTTCACCAACCCGAAGCAACATATAAAGTTGTAAATATCTAGTTACAACTATGCAAGTGGAAATTAAAACTTCTTTACAGCGTTCTGTACCACTGTTCACAGTTAACTCGCGACCGACGTAGCGAGTAAACTTGTCTAACTTAGTATGTAACTTTCTTGACTCGAGTAGAAGAATTTCCTTTCTTCGTTTTTATTGATGAATGCTTTTTGAGGATTTATTGCATGCAGTTTTGGTCGCGTGGAAAATAGTCCTAAAGTTTTTTTTTTTCTACTAACCACCAAGCGAGCCAGTTTAATTGATGTGTCCTATATGTACAAAAAAAGAAACAACCCTATGGCGATATTGGACGATATCGAAGCATTGAGCATTGAAGCAGCCAGACCAGTTGTTGAACTTTTTAGAGCTCCAATTACCCGTAACGACTGCCATAGATGTTCGTATGGAAACCGGGACTGACGGCTTAACGTAATCTCCGAGACACCACCAGGCTAATGCAAATACCCATATTCATGCATACAAATATTTGCACTGAGCGGGGATGGAACTTGCGCCTCCTGTGTAGCGGCCGCGTTCACTACCGTTATGCCAAAGGGTGTCGACCAGATCAATCCAATCCAGGACCATTTCTCTCGCAACTTTGGGTCAAGATTATATCCCGGTATAACTATACCTCGTATAAATAAAAGTTCTGCCTTTATTACAGCTAACAGGTTTGGCTGCTCCCTGATCGAGGTGCAACTTGCGTGTCCGATCTCTCAATAAATAAAATTAAATAAAAATAATTAGTTTCAAAGCCTTCACTGCGTGTTATGTTGGCACTACACGATACCACTGCGGTGTTAAATTGCACTTTTAATTTTTATGCCCTTTTAGCATGTGAGCCGTTTGAGCCGTTTCAGAGAAATTTGTTAGTAATTAAACGCTTTACCTTTTGATTGTACCTTGGCATTCTTTTTACATATTACATGGCGCACCTTAAAGAGGGCAGTATGTTCACATTTGTTTATTACTTGTGTTCGTGTATTAATACCTCCCATATGTATTTAGGAATGTTGTGTGATTGTGGTTTTTGTAACGTAACATAAGTATGTTATGTTTTTATTATGTTTGATTTGGGTAAATATAACATTACTCATTCTACAATTTACTTAACCCAAAGAATTATTATTGCACAGTAAAGAATTTTATTTTTAACTAGCTGACCCCGCGAACTTCGTACCGCCTAACAGTTTTTTTTCCTTTTTTTTTAAATTTTACTCTCTGTAAGAACCATCCTCGTACTTCAAGGAATATTCTAAAAAAATAATTAGCGAAATCGGTTCAGCCGTTCTCGAAATTTGCGCTTAGCACCACATTTAGGGATTCATTTTTATATTATAGAGATAGATTAGACACATAGAACCGTTAGAACCGTTTGTAAATTACCAAAAGGATAGGTGTGTTAACTCCCACGTTTGACTATGATTTTTGGTTAAAAGTAATAGGGTGAGACTAATTACATTTTCCGCAGCCAGAGGGTACAAGAAGGAAACTAGAATCACTTAAACGAGATTTATTATACTTATTTAATTAAATCTAACTAACCTAGAGGTGGTGAATGTACTCGATGTTAGAAATACATTACACCGTACTAGCCTAAAGGTGAATGTACTCGATATTAGAACTACATTACACCTTACTAACCTAAGCGAATGAGTTCGATATGAGAACTACATTCTTAACTATACTAACGACTACGTTCGATGCTAGAACAGAAGTGAGTTATATTTATTTTAATTAAAGATGTAAAATCAGTTCGCGTATTGATGCAATCGATTCTCAAATCTGCTGACGGTGCGGCACGAGGCGAATGCACGAGGCTGCTCGCTGCACGGGGCGCTGATGCTGCAACTCGTACTTGCTCTCCTTATAATCTGGGTCGTTATATGTATAGCGGGTTCATGCGGGTTTGCCTATGTAATTGACTATTGCTGTCAAACGGACAATATTATTGTAGGCTTTATGTTTACTGTCGCATAGAGAACACCCCTATCCTTTAGTCGCCTTCTGCGACATCCACGGGAAGAGATGAAGTGATCCCACTCTACTCCACTGGAAACAAACACAAAGACCTTAACGTTTCTTCCCTACTAATATTATAAATGTGAAAGTAGCTCTGTCTGTCTGTCTGTCTGTCTGTCTGTCACGCCCAAACCACTGTACCGATTTTGATGAAATTTGGTATAGGGGTAGATTAAAACTCGAGAAAGGACATAGGCTATGTTTGGTCGCGATAACCGACATCCACGCGGGCTGAGCCGCGGGCAAAAGCTAGTTGTTTTATATGTATAAGTACTGTTGTGAAAGAAAGGCAGGTAGACCATAGACTAATTTCTTTATTCAAATCTAACCAGCAAATAGATACAATTCACCACATCTCCCCCTTAACAACCAATATCATAAAATACATTATTGTAACCACATTCACCATATTATAGGTAGGTTATAAAACAAAGAACCCTCATTTACTTGTAATAATAAAATATATTCATCGTTCAAATTGCGACCTTGAAGAAACTAAAACAATCCATACACCTCCAGGGTTTAAGGAACGTTAAATACTATTATCTTCCCGTAGATGTCTTACAAGTCGACTAAGGTTTAAGGTTATTCTCCAGCTAGGCTAGGCTTAGAAGCCAGACAACAGATGTAAAATTCGGATATACATCCAAATCATTACTTTGTCAGAACAGGAGAGTTCTACTTCTCACTCTTAATTCCGATGGCATGGCATGGCATGGACTGGGCCCATCAAGAAGCATATTTGAAGGTTTTTACAGGGTCCATAATGAGGGTATGACGCCCCTGGTGTTACACACACCATAGGACACGGTAACCACTTCCCCTCAGGTGAGCCTTGTTTTGCCTGCCCCCTGCCACAACAAAACCGCTACGAAGCCACTACGCCGCTACGCTAGGGTTGCCATACGTCCCCGTACGCCGGGACATGTCCCCGTTTGAAGCCTGGTGTCCCGGCGTCCCGGTCAATAAGCAAATTGTCCCGGTTAAACATTTTTAGTATTATATTAGAGAGCTGGACTTGGTTGGTAAACAGTAATATACCTACAATAAACACGACTAAGTAGCTAGTCTATTCATACGTGGATAGAACGACGAAAGCGCTGATATTTTTCCATACATGAATATGTTAATGAGTAATAAAGACCCCGGGGCCAATGATTTTACGAGAAAAACGCGATGAAGGATAGATGGCGCTCATACTTCCAACGACATGCTGAATAAACAGCAAGAGGTGCATCCACCAGACCTCTTTCCGAAACAAGGACTAGTGCCACCGATAACGCCTGCAGAAGTACAGACTCGGCCTCGACGAAATCCCCATCGAGGCTTGGAAGGCAATGGGTGCATTGGGTGCTCGTGGTGTGAGCATTGTAACAAATCTGTATAACCGCGTACTTCTCACCGTGAGATCCTGAGCCAGTGGAGACTGAGCTTCATTACGCCAGTATTCAAAGGTAAGGGATCGGTGCAGGAGTGTGGTAGTAACCGCGGTATAAAGATAATGTCCCACACCATGAAGCTCTATGAGCAGATAATCGACTCCCGGATCCGACAGGAGAGTACACTCTCGGAGTGTCAGTATGGGTTTCGTCCCGGGCACGGGATCATTGATCCGGTGTTCTCCCTAAGGATTGTGGTGGGGAAATACAGGGCGAAGAACACGCCCCTGCACTGCCTATTCTTAGACATGCAGAAGGCCTTCAACTGTGTTTCTCGCGCGGTGATCTAGTGGGTACTGTGGGCTAAGGGAGTTCCAGAGACCAACATTGACACCATCCAAGATATGTATCATGATTCTGGTTCCGTGGTTCGGAGTGCTTTTTGGTGACTCAAAAGCCTTCCCCATCACCATCGGAGTACACCAAGGATCCGTCCTTAGTCCTTACTTGTTCAGCTCGGTATTAGACGTCTTGTTGGACAGTATCAGAAAACCACATAAGCAGCCTCCGTGGTTGCTCATGTATGCTGATGATATTGCGCTGAAGGACGCGGACAGGAGCAGATTGGTGCAACACGTGAAAGTGTGGAAGAAAGCGCTTGAGAACGGTGGTATGAAGCTAAATGTAGCGATGACAGAAAGAAAAGAAACTCGACAGATTTCACACCGGTCCGCATAGGCGATGATTCGGTTTAAGTACCTGGGATCTGTACTTCATGTGACCAGTGAAATCGACTACGACATCAGGGCACGCATTGCTTCCGCGTGGGCCAGGTGGTGAGAAATGACTGGCGTCACGGGTTGAAGGGGCAGGTCTATAAGACGATCATTAAGCCTGTCCTCTTACATGGTTGTGAGAGCAAGAGCGTAAGCACGTAAGAGCTGCATGTCACGGAGATAAAAATGCTGCGTGAGGAACTCTTGCAGCCGCGGCAGCCTTCATGTCCATGACATCGCAGATAAAATGCAAGAGAGCCGCCTTCACTGGTGCAGCCACGTCTTGCGGCAACCGCCAGGATACGTGGGTAGCAAATGCCTGACAATGGCGCCCCCGCCGGGTCCAGGTAGAAAGGATAGGCCCAAGAAGTCCTGGCTTGACGTCGTGGAGAGTGATATGCGTGCAAATGGTCTCACTACCATGGACGCCCAAAATCGTGTCAAGTGGAGGAGGAAGAGCCGGAAGGCGGACCCTGAGCTCCGGGGTCATCTTGGCCAGGGATGCAATCGTGAGAAAGTGTCTACATGAAGATTATGTTTAACTTAATGTTGATTTCGTCAAAATATTTTGTACAATTATCAGAAGTTAATTCTGCTAATTTTTCGCCTTTCAGAAAACATAGGAAGCCCAGGTCGCTGCCTGCTTGTTTAACGCTTGTTTAATGGCAGTGTTAAAAGTTGTTGTAATAAAAGTTCCTATTTTTCTACCTTTACTAATTTTTCTTCAAATGTCCCGGTCTGGGTCCCCACACTTATGGCAACCCTACGCTACGCCCACGTCATTCATTCTCAGAAACATTAGTCTTATTTTCATAATTAGTTTTTTAATAATAAAACTTACAGCAATAATAAGTCAGTTCTGATATCACGACAACACTAGTAAACAAATTACAACATTCTGAATCGGATAATTTTAAATGTTATAGTGAGGAACCGCTCGATCATTTGTGGTTGTACCCTGCTGCCTTTAAAAAGTATAAAAGGGTAGAGTACTGTCGCATAGAAAAGTGGCGCGAGGAATAATGTTAATTGATTAATTAACCGCTTTACTGTGTTAGCTTCGTTTGAAATATAACTATACTCGGTTTGACATTGTTAAAATATTTAAAATTACTTGAAATAATAAAATATAGGGATGATAGTGTCGGAAGTTTACACAAATGTTAAATAATGAAATAAAACTATTTTACTGGCGTCTATGACGATTTATTTGGTGTCATTCTTTATTTTCGTGGTTCTTCTATTATTTCGATTACTTTTCACTCGTCTATTGTTTCGTTAAAACAGTTTTATTTAAAAATTCTAATTTAAATAAACATAATTGCGACAATTAGTTTCAACTATGCATAAAGGTTTCACATCTGTCATAAACTCTTTTGAAACTAAACCAATACGTAAGCCAACATTGTTGCGAAAATGTTGTGTTCGGGAAATTAAATTATTTTGAATGTTGTGTTTATTGTTGCGTTCCTAAGCACGCAATTTAGAAAACATTTGTACACACTAACCTCTTCTGAAAAGAGCTCTTCGGGCCCTTCGTTTGTTACATCAATTTTTCGCACAACAATATAGGGGTCGCGGAAAATATCTGGACATTCCCCATTTAAGTACATCAAATAAATAAACGGGGATGTATAAAACCGGCCGTGGTTGCAAATGGTCCAAATTAAGAGTTAATAGGAAACGGCCAGGAAAATAACACAAAACACTTTTTGTTGTGAGTGTACATCGCGTGCTTGCCTCGCATAAGGCCGGTACACACGCGACTTCGATGTTTTACAGAGTTCTCTATAAAAAACGACAAGCCGACCCAATTGATATTATGTTACTACTGTTTTGTATCACATTTATACATTCTTCGTGAATTATTTTTCACTTCGTATTGCAAATTATTTTATTAAAATTCAATTGGTACCTTGACAACTGGTACCTTAACAATTGTTACCTTGACAATTGGTACCTTAACAGTTATTACCTTTACAATTGGTACCTTGACAATTGGTACCTTAATTGTGATTTATTAAGGTAAGTAAGGATGTGGATATGAGATCCTGTAGAAGGGATTTTTGATCAAGATATAGGCATTATTAGTATTTGCAGGTAAATCCAAGGCATCCAAGTGCCAGGGGTCCGGCCTCATAATACTCCATTCCTTATGGAATTCCTTGTCTTGACTTCAACGGGAGCATCTATTTAGAAAAAAAATATTATGGGGGACCCATAAATTTTTTAATATTTGTTATACAATAACGGAGCTCATCGAGTAAAACCATAAGATACAGCTAGTTAAAAAATATTTGCTCACACTAGGAGGACATATATTTTTATGTGTTTAGTTGGCCGGCATGGTAGTAGTGATAAAAAGGTAATAATGTCCTAAATGTTATTACCTACTGTACGCCGAGGGAATGGCATCATTATGTATATTATATCAAACACTTTTTTTAATAATGATACTATCATTTATACTAGGGTATATAGGGACCCCAAGGTCTGTAGGGTCAAAACCGATCTTGTGAACCCTTAAGGAGCAGGCTTCCTTCTCGAGGTTCTTCCAACCCTAGAAGAAATACCTGCACCATAATCTTTCCGTATGTAAATAAATAAATATTCTACAACATTCTACACAACGCTATCTAGACCCATGGTAAGCTTAATTAGCTTGTGTTATGGAATCTAGAATGCGGATATACATACTTAGATACTTTTTTTTTGTAAATACATACATATTATACATAGAAACACCCAGACCAATGCACATATTTATATTCATGCATACAAATATTGGCACTGAGCGGGGATCGAACCCGCGCCTCCTGCGTAGCAGCCGCATTCACTACCGCTACACCACAGAGGCTGTCAAATGTGTTTTTCTATAGGACACACAATGAATTTGTCTGTTGTCCCAAATATATGATTATACTTTTGATTTTTATTTTATTAAATGATTTTAGAATATTCAGTTCTCTAAAACCAAAACATAAACGCGAAAGAACTTTAGTTGAAACGTATTTATTGTTGAGAGCATTTTAAAATAAAATACGACTCTGGTACAGTCGCTATCAGTATTAACTAAACACATTCCAAGATTTCCAAGTTACCGACTAAAAAATTACATAAAATAAAAAATAAGAAATTGAAAATTTTTGAATTTGTCCTCTGGAGATTAGAAAAAATATACGTTAATATCTATAATATTATTAATTGTTACCTGACTGCGCCATTTACATTCGGGCTATGATTTTTGCAAACTGACTGGTATCCATTTCATGGGTTTTGATGTTTTTTACTCACTTTATTTATACTTTTTAGTTTTGATAGGTTAGTATGTTTTTGCAAGTTATTCTCTTCCTTTTTTTTACACTTCTGGTTTCAGATTAATTCTAAGGTCAGTCTGCAGTATCTTCTGATGGTCAATTCTTGTAATAAAGGCTTAAAAACGTACAGTCGCCTACAGAGGACCAATCTCGTAATAAAAATCTTTTTAAAATTCAGTCTGGATCTAATCTAAATCCCTCAAACACCAAAAACGTTATTCTCGTAATACCTTACCTAGTCTAAAATAATCTTGTACAATGAAAATAAGTAAGTACCTATTCTAAATTTACTGACTGTACACAAATACGTTACGTTGTTTTCGCAATCGAGTTGACGGCAAAAAATAATTTGAAATCTAAAAAAATTAAAAAAAAAATCGCGGCAACTCGCACGCGCTAACGAATTTGACACTAGCGAGTTGATGATTGACCCATTAGTTCGAGACTGAATTTTTGAATTTTTTTTTACGAAAATCAGCCCTCTGTTGGCGACTGTACGTTTTAATGTTTTTAGCGCGAAGGTAATTAGCGGGTGTGCGGATCCAATTTTATGGCAGTCTCGGCCAGCCAGCAGCATCTAAACTGCTGTCTGAAGCCTGTTTAGCGCCTACTTCCCATAGCTACGATTTATTTTTAAATTGCTGTGCCCATGACTTCGTACGCGTGGGTGTAGGATGTAGGTAGATTTGTTTTTGTTTTCTGTGTAGAACTCTTATATATATCTTTAATAAAAGTAGTCAAAGTTATGTCATACAATATAAGCTATCGGCTAGTGCAAATCCGGTCAAGATCGGAAAAGCAAATACAATTTTACCTTCAGCTTACCATCAGGCGAGGTGAAGTCAAATTGACGTATCAAATGTTTTTTTCTATTATAAGTGCCTTATACAATAATTAAAAAGCCATCCTTTTAAAGTGACATTTCCATTTTACTTTTTTGTATAGATAAAATAAAAATTTTACGAGTGAACGAATAGTTACATAAAAACCTTTTAGTAGATATATCACTAAAACTCACCGACGAAATTGAATTCCAGTATTTCTCTTTAGACGTTTTTTTGTACCCCGCTATGAGAAAACCTAGTCTAGCTAGATTCAAACTGAGTTCCCAAAACGATAAAAGTACAAAAATAAAAACTACAAAGGACCAGAAATGAAACTAACATCTATTGGTATTGCTTCTAGTTAGAAATTGAAAGAAAAATACACTCTGAAACAGTGACAGCATAATAAAACTCCATAAACAAACAGAGCAAGCTCCTGCATTCCAAATTCAAAACAAAAAAAAAGTAAAACATTCGAAACGAATTCGCGGGCCAACGAAAAATGGCGGAACAGAATAAAAATCAATTTACACCGACGTTCACACTAGGATATCTACGAGATCTATAGATCAGAGTGGTTTAATTACAACTATAAAACAACTGAGGCTCTTGGGCAACGTCTTAAACGCTCATTAAGAACCATTACGGCGAGCTATGGCGACCACGAAGCGATAAACTGGGTGGAATTGCGGAGAAACGGCGAACTGGAGAATAAGAACGAACAATGTCGTCATATCGATGGCACGCGATTTGATCCGATTAAACCCGATTGATTTATTTGAAAATGGAACGGTCTGTGACAGTTTCAAATTGTAGTTTGGCAACGTAGGTATTCGATTTGTAATGTTGGTACTTGTTTTGTTATTTGAATGGTATTTTGAACATTTAGTTGCTATATAAATTCATTATTTTTTGGTATTTCCATAAGTATATATTACAAGTCCTCCTTTTTCTCATGGGGATACATAGGAACCACAAATTAATAGGCATGATAGTAATTTTTCATAAGCAAAAAATGTATGTACAACAGGCATAATTATTTTATTGTGTAATCCTTCATGGGAACCAGCTACGTAGAAGTATGAAAAAATTCTTCATGGAAACCAGTTACGTAGACGTAATAAAAAAGCCTTCAAGGAAACCGGTTACGAAAACTCTGGTTTCCTAGACGGCCGAAGCGGTAGGTACCTACTTACTTACACTTTTTTCGCGTGAAAATCGCCGTCGCCCATCGGGCATGGCTATGTCTGACTCGTAACGACTAAAAACGCACGCCACTTTGGGCCTCAATTTTACCCAGCTTTCTTCGTTTCCGCAATCCACAGGAACTTATATTTTATAACCGTCGCGTCGTACTCTCCCTTTATGTCAAATTTCAGCCAAATCCATTCAATCGTTCTTACATAATTCAATAACAAACAACCAATTCACTTTCGCATCTAAAATTCGCAGTAAAAAATTACTTTCGCTCACGCAGTCGGGTAAAAACCATTTCAAAGTCCTTTACAATCTTATCCAAGCCTGATCCTTCGACCTTCACTCCGATACTTGAACTATTAAACTCGACATTACGGGCCATTAGAATTTAGGGGCCATATTAATTTTTTGGCCCAAAAACAGTTATTGTGTAATTTGTCTCCGTCAGGAAGACTGATACACTTCAGAAGTTTCGTGCAATTAATGTAAGGATGTTTTGTTTTGTTTTTGTTGTTGTAGCAATCAATTAAGTGAATAATATCTGTTATTTGTATGTCGGTGTTCAGTACTGCGAATGTGTGATTTTATCTAAAGCAATTTAAGTTATAAAGAAGATAGATAAATAGTTATAAGGATGAATAGATAGATAGTAAAAACAACCTAAATTATAAAATAGATAAATATTTGCACTGAGCAACCTAAATAAATAGTTAGGATAGATGAATAGGTAGATAGTAAAATAAAAACAATCTAAATTATAGATAAAATATTTATCTTACTATCAGAATAGAACTATCGGGATATTTACCATGTATTGTTTTGAGTATCCGATGTTTCGGCGCTGCCGCTGTTGTGAATGACCATGAAAGTTTACATACCTATAGATAGATAAATAGATAATATACATAAATGAATAGATATAGATAGCAAAAAAATCTAAATTATAGAATAGAAGATAAATAGATAGATAGATAGATGAATACAAAAATAGTAAAAACAACCTAAATCCCATTCCCAAATTTTCAGCGAGTACATGGGGCATTCGGCCAGCAGGTGGAAGCTGGTTTCCTCGGTCTTCATACACTCCAAGCATTTAGGATCAATCTTCGCTCCTATTAGTGTCAGGTACCTGTTCAGTCGGCAGTGCCCTGTGATCACTTCTATATTAAGCCTCATGATTCCTTTTAATAGTGACATCAGTTAGCTTGTTCTTTTTTGTCCATGCTTTTTATGAAAATCTTCGACTGTCCCATGACAGGCAAGGATTTTCTTCTCCGGTTGGTCTCTACTATGATGCTTCCAGACCAGTCCCTTACTTAGGGTACTGATTGCTTTAAAATTCCATTCAATCTTTTACCATCTTCGCTGCAAGAGTAAGTAAGCAAGTAAGCACCAATTAATTCAAGTGATAATACTATCAAACTAGCTCATTCCTCAGAGATTCTCGTACGTTAGACGGAATATTTAAATGCTCAAATCCTTTAAGTCAAGAAACGAATCAGCTTTACACAATCTACACTAATTCTCTAGGGAAACCTGTAACGCATACTCAGAAATGCTCCCAGTCTAAATTCAGTCGAGCCATGAAACGTTTCGAGGAATAGCAATTTTTGTAAGTATCTAGGGAGCTGAGGACAGCTTTTTGGTTTCGATGTCGACATAGCCAGGAGCGACTGTCATCTGACCTCCTATCTCTGAGACGAAAACCACAACTACCAGTCGTGTACCCACTACAAGGTAGGATTAGCTTAGGTCTATGAGTCAACTATTTATGAGTAAATAGATCATAATATATGTTCACGCCTATTTTCCTTCGTGGTAAGCAGAGACAATAACCTGCCATTAGGTTCCTCTATTCTATAAGATAAGATAAGATAATTATTTATTGTACACAAACAAACTACAGTACATTAGAGACAATATAAGAGACATGTACAAATGGCGGCCTAATCGCTGCAAGCGATCGCTAACAGGCAACCTATCGTCATTAAACCTTTCCAGGTTGCCGGTTTTCTGGTCTTCTGACCTACCCTTTCGTCAATAGTTTATTAATTTGGTCGACGTAGGTATACTATACATACATACACGCATACATACAATCACGCCTTTAACCCCGGAGGATTAGGCAGAGCTGAATTAACACCCACATCTCACCAGTCGTTGTATTAGGTCCCACGGGTGAGCCTATTGCCGTATTCCGGGCACTATTGTTAACTCAAGCCATGCATCTGAAGCTGAGTCTGGGCTGTTTATATCTGTCTGATGTTTCAAAATATGCCAACTCGCGCGCGCTCGCGAATTTGACGATCGCGAGATGGTGAATGACTCAAACAGCCCTATCCCTTAGTCGCCTTGTACGACACCGCATGGGAAGAGATGGGGTGGCCCAAATTCTACCCTGCCGGGAACCACGCGGCCTTCTACCCTGCCGCGAACCACGCGGCACTGTGTAGGTATGTATTGCTAAATAAATTAATAGTAAACAGACCAAAGCTTTATGGTGGTCACTGTTTGAAGCCCTAAAGAGGTTAACAAAATGTCTAACTGCAATGCTTCGATATGGGTTGTAAGGTCAGATGGACACGTAGTTAAACTGAAAAAAGCGGACCCCAGCCCCCCTAGACAAGTGGCAATTCGTTGCTCGGCGTATGATGGAATAGAATGATAAATGTATAGGATTTGACGTTTTTGACATTCGTTGACGCCTGTCATATACGTCAAATCCCATACATTTGGCATTCTATTCCATCATACGCCGAGCAACGAATTGCCGTTTGTCTAGAGGGGCAGACTCCGAGGTGAAAGCTTCGGATTCGACTGGGATTAACGCTATTATGGAGAAGCCCCAAGCTTTCTCGCTATCATTATTCTGTTTTGTAATTTATTTGAAGGCAAGAATATTACACAATATAAAATATAAAAAAATATAATAAATACGAAATATCATTTTATGGACTTTATTTACGGACGTTTTGTATTTTGCATTTCGGTTGAATGCATCCGAAATACTCGTATGTCCATTCATTATACTTCGAACATTGGATATTGTATTCCATGAAAATGATATTACTTATTAAGATACTGTATTTATATTTACATGCACCATTATTATAAGCATTTCACGTTCAAAACCTGTGTGAAGCTCCTGGTGTTGCGAACGTCAGTAGGCCATGGTAGCTACTTTCCATCAGGTTGGCTGTGTGCTTGTCTGCCACCTGGGTGGTATAAAAAATGCAGATAGTTGTCAAAATTCATTAACTTATTTAGTTTCTGCGTCCCATTCAAAATTCATTCCCGTTTCATCCCCGAACCGTGCTAGAATTTTTTTTTCTAAATAGCTATTCTACAAGTTTAGGTACATAAAAGTCATTAAAACCCGTATCTTTTTTTGCTTCTTCTTTTAAATTAATGACTTCTGCTCAGCCTCACTGACAGCCTCCGTGGCGTAGCGGTAGTGAACGCGGCCGCTACGCAGGAGGCGCGGGTTCGATCCCCGCTCAGTGCAAATATTTGTGTGAATTAAATATGAGTATTTGCATTGGTCTGGTCGTGCCTCGGAGAGCACGTTAAGCCGTCGGTCCCGGTTGCCATGAGAACATCTATGGCAGTCGTTACGGGGTAGTTGGAGCCCTCAAAAATCCAAAAACAACGGTCTAACTGCAAAGCTTCGATATCGCCTAATGTTAACATTGGGTTGTGGAGGTCAGATGACAATCGCTTCACGGAAAATATCGAGGTCTAGTCAAATCCGTGGTTAAGACTGGTAAAAGCGGACCCCAGACTCCGAGCTGAAAGCTTCGGATGCGACTGGGAATTAACGCTAAGAGGATAGTACTTCTGCTATCGAAAGAATCGCTACAATTTCGTCAGTCTCAAGTAAAATCTAATAAAATAAATATTTAGGTATATAAAATTGAAGGCCATTGTAACATGGTACGTGTTGTAATGGTGGCCCTCTTTTCAGACACTTTGCCTTCAGCTTACCATCAGGCGAGGCGAAGTCAAATTGACGTGTCCTATATAAAAAAAAAAAAAAAAAAAAAAAGGCGGAGATGCCAATCACTTAACTCTTCTGAACTCTCCCGCATATCTACATAATTATGTTGATAAACTTATGTGTCAGCCACTTTGTAAAACATTTCAAAAATATAAAACGTCCAAATAAATTAATCAAAGTTTGTAACCCTTATAAAATATCAGACTCGAATATCAAACTCATTATTCGCACAGGAATATATCAATATCATTATAATGAACACGGTAATGGCAAAATCTTTGCTCAATATGCAGCCTCCCACGCATCCTGTGCAATGCGAGCAGCGGATGGTACATGTAACCGTGACTAAATTAACGGGCGACTAATAGTCGGCCGGCGCGCGACGAATCGCCCGACCGGTTTAGAGATACGTGGAGCAATTCGAACATACAGCGTTTTATCTGGTAGAAGATTTAATGTTTTGAAGCTTAGTATAAATAGTCCTACTTCTTATTAATCTTTATATACCTTTATACTTAATTCTATTGTACCTACGTGTGTATGTCACTGAACTCCTCCTGGACCGATTTAATTTTTTTTTATATGCGTTTGGGTGGCACCCTGGATAGTTTAGATTCACAAATCAGCCCGACAAGTGGCGCTGCAGAAAATATCAGCAGGACAGCGTCTGTCGGGTCCGCTAGCATTATTATAAATGTGAACGTTAGTGAAGGTGTTTGAATGTTTGTTATTCAATCACGCTCTAATGGCTGAACGGATTTCGCTGAAATTTGGTACAGGGATAGACTATAAGTAGATACTTATAGTCTATCCCTGTACCAAATTTCAGCGAAATCCGTTCAGCCATTAGAGCCATTAGATAAACTATCATGTTTATTCACATTACTATAAGAGCCATCGGGCTATCCGTGACCATGGTACTTGCAACAGCGCCGTAATATCGGAAACTCCAAACAATACTTGGTAAATATCCTGATAGTTCCAATAGTAAGGGGTAGACTATGGGGCTATCTCGCTGATTCTCCTGCCCCCCTAGACAAGTAGCAATTCGTTGGCCGGTTTATTGCTGAATAGAATAATTAATGTATGGGATTTGACGTATCATCATCATCCTCCTGCCCTTATCCCAAGTTTATTTGGGGTCGGCGCAACATGTTGTGTGTTTTTTCCATTCATCTCGGATTGCAGTCATCTCAACATTCACTACCTTCCTAACCATATCATCTTTCACACAATCCATCCATCTCCTTTGAGGTCTTCCTCTCCCCTTGTAGCCATCTACTTCCATAGATAATGCCTTCCTTACGACATTACTTTCATCCCTACGCATTAAATGTCCGAACCGAGGGATTTGACGTATAAACCCGCGCCACGTATCTTGGAACTAAATCGTAAGACATACGAGGCTCTGGCACCCGCGGATTGCTTTGTAATAGTCTATGCTTGGTGAATTTGAGTTCGTCTACCGCAGTAGCATCCCGTGCTATCCTCAAAAGACACCCAAGAAATGTGTACGGCGCGTATAGGGCACATTTTGAGCACATTTTAGGTTCAAGATACGTAGCGCGGGTTATATATGGCACGTATTCTGACGTTTATGACCTACTTACGTTGAAAGTTGTAAGAAATTGCCACAGAGCGATAAGGCCGCCATCAGTACTTACCACATAACTTTGATCTCTATGCTGTATTGTTTCATATGGTGTACAATAAAGACGTTTTTCCTTACTTACTTACAACTTACTGTCATACACCTCAAATCCTATATATTCACCCTTCTAATCTACAATACGCCAGCCAAGGAATTTCCACTTGTCTAGGGGGGGGCTGGACGTCATACGGGCTACCTGGCGGTAGCGTTCATCTTTACACCCGTATTCACAAACAATACTGTGAGGTCTCATAGTGTGCTCGAGCGCATAGGGCTGGTAAAATTAATTCACAAACATCACGGAGCAGTATCTAACGCAGTGCGTTCCCTCAACGAAGTATTACTTAAGAGTTATCAATGAATAAAAAGGCTTGCCAAAACGAACGCACTGAGAATTTGTCGTTCTTTGCACAGTGGTAGTACGCATAGCGAAGTATTGTTTGTGAATACGGGTGTTAAGGCATGTTTCCGTGTAGCCGACCGCATACGACAACTGCCGACGCATACAGCAGATACAGCGTACCCATTACTTGTTAAACTCCGACACGATTGAAGGGAATGATTGGGAAGCCGCAATGAATTACGCGCATGTGCTGCGTGCGTCGGCAGTTGTCGTATGCGGTCGGCTACGGGTACGGAATCATAGCTTCACACGTAAAATATTTTTTTCTTTATATTATTATCTTAATTACATGGTGTCCGGGAGAGTAAGAGATACGACATCATTTTTTTCGACGTTGCTAGTTCCTGCACCATTAGTAGGATATCTACATCTCATTCTCACACTATCACTTTTTAATTAAATAAACAAGATAAAAGTAACATTTCACCTCAATGTATTAATAACCTCTAATTGGTACCAACATGCTCCTTTGAAATCGGCTTATCAAAACAAATGACTTTTAATATCGTGGTGATAGTGACTTCGATAAGCACCTGGTTTTTGGGACCCTAATATCTTAAATAAGTATATGAAGTTTGGGTGTATAGTATTGGTATAATGTTCCGTACATTTTTATAAGATTTTACTTCAAATAATATAAATTAGGTACTTAGCCTATCGTAGTCCATTGCTGTACATAGACCTCTCTCAAAGTGGGTTGGTACAAGGTTTTATTTCGAGATTTCCTTCTCTCGCAGTGATATCGTCTGCGTATTTTTCCATTAGTCAGCTTTTACCCTACACTCCCTTCGAATGAGATGGGGTGGTGATCAAATCGGTTTAATGTTTAAAATTTAATTATTCTTTCTCTATTTTATATTAAATAATGTCGAAATTGTACAACTAACACTGCTTAATTTTCAACAAACAGTGTTGAAACAGACAGAATATACAGTTGTCACAGTATTGATAGTCCTAATTAGTCGCACGACAAGAAAAGTAGGTACTAAATGGTCTAACATTTATCTACTTAACCACGGAACCCAAACAAAGATTCCGAACGTGACCGACGAGATAAGTTCAGTCGCTCACTCGTTCACTCTCTCGTTTGCATTCAAGAACGATTTTTAATTGATTTACACTCTCAGAACGAATGGAATACATTAAGATGTAATGTATACCTTTGATGTTAATCATGTTTTTTGAGAATGTAATACAATTTGCATACATACAAATTGTATTTTGTATTTTGTTACTGTATATTATTGTATGAATATTGAATATTGTTGCATATTTATGAGGCCAGGTGGAGACAACTGTTATAATTAAGTATTCATAAGAAATGATAGTTTATCATTTTTATAAGACATATTTTAATGCTGGCGCATTATTGACCACCCTATATAATATCTTCCCGTGGGTGTCGTAGAATATGTCGCTGTTCTCCATCCGACGGTAAAAATACAACCCATGATAAAGTGTCTGCTTGACGGCAATAGGCTCCCCTGTGTTACATGGGACCGAAAACTTGGCAAAGTGTAATCTGGTTTTTTCTTCTATACGTTTTTTCATCCAATTGGGTAGTTTGTGAGCCTATTCCGTAACATATCCCTACCATAACTGTACACAATGGATACCTAAAATAAAATTATCTTCACCTAAAAATCCATTAATAAGTAATTAATTGATGTATAAGGCATATATTTACAGTTCAGAAGACAAATATTCCATGTTTACTTTATTGTTTTAAGAAAATTTTTATATCTGTGTAAAATGCTAAGCTACTTTTGCCGTTGACTGTACCTGCAAATAATATTCACTTTCAGTTCTTAGTCTTATGTCTTAAGTAAGGTAGCTTAAAAATTAAGTTCGTAAAATACTACTGTGTATCACGATAATAAAATATTTTGCATTCCAACAAAGGTGGTCGCACACTACATCGATTGCGTAATATTTGAATTCTCTGACTTTCGATTTTGTACGAGTCGTCCGCTGGTGATGTCCTTGAGGTGTAGACAATAATGTCGTAGACAAGTACATTGAGTTCCTGACATGTTACGCCTCATGTATTTGCACTCTTAACAATAGAAAATAACTAAGAGAATGTGTTGTCATCATCATACTACTCATAACGATTACCCAATAGGTTATTTGGATGTCTAGACAAATTAGTTGCTTTTCACAATTTTTTTTATAGGACACGTCAATTTGACTAAACGTAAAACGTTGTAAGAAAAAATAACAAAAAAAAACGATATAATTAGAACTTGTGCAACTAAAACCGCTGTTTTACCATTCTAATTTAATAACCTCATTTAAATAATTTATTTTAACTATAGGAAAGACCTCAGGGAAAACAAAGTGGAGTAAGTGGACCCCACGATGAGTCAGAACAGAACAGAGGTCTCTGCAGAGATAAGATATGCAGAGCCGACTTCGTTTAGAAACGGAAAAAGGCCAGACGAAGAATAAGAAAATTTTAAATAGGTACAGGAACATATCCAACTGCGTACAAAATTTGTATTTTGGAACCCGGGGTCTGCTTTGTTTTTTTATACACGACGCGTCATTTGACTTCTCACCGCCTGATGGTAAGCTAAAGGCAAATTCTCGAAAAAGAGGGTCACCATTATAGATACGTACCATGTCACAATATTGGCACTCAGCTTGACGGCCTCATCAGATTTTTTTTATTTCTTTGCCTTTCCTAATCAGATTTTTTACTGTTGACTGCGTGCGTCAGATTCTGTCTGTTATTTGACAGGTGCAGGACTAGCAGGTTATGTTATCTTGAGCCATTAAGGTATTGGCACCCTGTAAGCCCCTAAAGTGTAAACATATATCTCTACCAGCTGCAGCAACCAGTGGGGGTATATAATAATAATAATAATAAATATTCCACAACATTCTACACAACGCTTTCTAGACCCATGGTAAGCTTAATTAGCTTGTGTTATGGAATCTAGAATGCGGATATACATACTTAGATACTTTTTTTTTGTAAATACATACATATTATACATAGAAACACCCAGACCAATGCAAATATTTATATTCATGCATACAAATATTGGCACTGAGCGGGGATCGAACCCGCGCCTCCTGCGTAGCAGCCGCGTTCACTACCGCTACGCCACAGTCAGTACAGTACAGTACAGTACAGATAATACATTACATGTGGAATACCTCAATATTTGTTTATTTCCGAGTCGATATAGTGTGCGCATGCCCTATAGAATATCGAGTTCGCAAAATCGTTTCACCTTCCAATTATTACAAATCAAATCATTTCAAAATAAAATTTATTGATATAAAGCTTTAATCCCGGCACATGGAATATTTTGAGTATCGGATAACACATCGGGGACGCGGCAAAAATATGCAAATGCTAAATAAACGACACTGGTGACACTTTATTCCTGTCGTCTTGGGCATTCATTTTGTTTTGGGTTGCCAGATTATGGTTTGAAATCTGCTGATTTATTTAGTTGAAAATTTTTGCTTGTAAATAAATTACATTTTATATGTTTTTGTCGTTTATGTTATTGAATATGTTTGTTATAAAAGTTGTAGTGGTATTAGTACTAGGGCAGGAAATTATTGAATTTGTGTGCTAACTTTCCATGAAAATTTACATCGGGAAATTTAAGGAGCCGGAAGTACGATCGATTGGTCCTGGGTTCGAATCCTAGCCATTACACAACCGACATGAACTCACTTCTAATAAGCAATAAGCAATTTAGCTTAGCTGGAAGGGTTAGTGGTAATACTAGTGAATTCGATTACTAGTAGTCTTTAAAAAAAAACAATGTACAAGACGGGATTTGAACCCTTGACCAAAATTCCAATAGATGACTGCCAGCACCTAACCGTTGTCAAACTAAATAAAGAAATATTATTAGTTGTAAAAAGGCTGTTAATTTAACATAACAAACACACACTATTTTATTTATTTGTCGGTCTGTGTACAATGCCTAATAGCTACAATAGGCCAACGCAAACGAGGGATTTTTCTCCGCGGCGGAGCAAAAAGTACGCTCCGTCAATAAAAAGTCCTCTGCGGAATTACCACGTACTCAACGCACACGGTGTGCGATCATTTGCTGTCCGGAAATGTAGAGATGTGCACGCTATGGAAGCAAATATTCAGAGGATTAAATATATTGATTCCAAACTTACCATATTTCGTTTTTTCTTCATTCGATAAAAAGTCCCATACAGGAGTGGAATAAACCTCTTGGCATACCTGGTTCCATAACTTTTTCTTTAAATTTCGGTCGTGATACTCTTTTTTTGACGTATCCATATAAAGCAGTTCTTTTTTCGACTTCTTTTATTAAAATATTACATTCTATTTCCTGGGTCATCATTTATCGTCGTGAATAATAATTAAATTATATATAGGAAAGAAATCGCCGCACTTGGCGTTTGACATTATCTTATTTATCTACTAGCTTTTGCCCGCGGCTCCGCCCGCGTGGATGTCGGTTATCGCGACCAAACATAGCCTTAGTCCTTTCTCAAGGTCTAACCTACCTCTATACCAAATTTCATCAAAATCAGTTCAGCGGTTTAGTCGTAAAAGTGAGACAGACAGACAGACAGACAGACAGACAGAGTTACTTTCGCATTTATAATATTAGTAGGGATGACTGTACATACATAAACTGCATACATACAGGGAGATAAAAAGGTGTAATGTCAATGAAGTTTGACCAAAAAGTTTGACTACGAGGAAGCACCGATACCATCACTATCGAGCGCACAACGCGGATTAAATTCCGTCATGTGCGTTGCATCGCACAGTCACACGTGCTCTATTTTTTTCGGGGACTCCCCCGTACTTTTGTCCGGTCCGCTCCCTGCATGTCCGCGGTAATTCGAGCGACTTTTTGTACGCGGTACTTTTAATCCTTCGTTTGCGTTACTCGATACAATTGTAAGCGATCTATTTTAGAGGACTAAAAAGGCCGCGGATAAAAATCCCTCGTTTGCGCAGGCCACTGATGAGACTTTCAAACAGTTATTGTAAAAGTGAAACTCCTATTGTAAGTAACAAGCAATCATAAGTATCGCTAGAACAAAAAACTTAATAGACAATACAGATTACAAAGGTGTCGGAACACGTTGCAACGGTTTTTAATAAAGTACATTACATCGAACGACATGCTAAAAAGCAATGAACAATTTTGAGGAGTGTATTTAATGTCATGAAAACACTGCACAAAATACCTCTCCACAGATTAAATACCAATAATAATGTCTATTTGTTTATGGTTAAGAATCATTATAGCTTAAAAATAAAGTAATTGATAGCAAGAACATCTTGTACAGTTCAATGTTTAGACAAATGAAATAGAAAGTTACATCTCGCTATAATGATTGCTCATTCAAATATTTACATGGCAGTTTTTTTTCAATACCATATAAGGTAACTGTACCAATGCTCGACACTGTACCAATGCTAGACACTTTCGAACAAAACCCAGTATTTTGAGAAAATTATCCATTTGTTTTATAAGACTATTGACTTAAAAGATGCCTAATGGTGTCTATAAGATATGTTCAAATATTCGCAACACCATCCGAAGTAAATTTAGAAAGACGACAGTTGACAGCAAATAATGTGACTCCGTGAACACGGTCGTGTTATTTCTTAAGATTTTTGCCAAGGGTACTGATTTTTATAGGTGTGATTTTTTTGTTTATAAGTTATGATTATTACTGATTTTAGTATAAACGTTATAAATATTGAAGTAATTGACATACTTGGACCATTGCCCGCATATTTTGATTAGGTTTTGTAACATTTATATGCTATGTCTAGTATTGGTACAAAAAATCTTAGATGTTCCAATGATAGACACTTTGGAATAATGCCTTTATTTCATGAAAATAAGATGTTATACCTACGCTAAATGTGATATTATATACATTGAGATTCATCACATGTACCGGAAATTACTAATAATGCCCGCGCTAGCCCGCTCTAACCACGTGGATGTCGCTTATCGCAAATTGTTGTAAATTTTAGCGCTGAGAGTCAAGCATTGAGCTCTGAGTCGACACTATTGAAACACTTGAATCTCTATTCGACTATCTACTCACCTTTCTCCCCTTTCCACCCTCCCCTCCCCCATTCCCTTACCCTGTCCTAAACACATGATCACTAAACCAAGGGGTGTTCTGACCTTATCGACGCGTGAGCTTTTGCAAGTGTAAAGTTGGCTCGATAGATGGCGTCCGTCATCGGCAAATATGGATGGATACGGCCCAACGCACACCGAGCGATGCGCAGCGGCGCGCATTCTTGGACCGATTTTTAACCCCCGACAAGAAAGAGGGGTGTTGTAAGTTTGACGTGTGCATGGGTGTGTATGTGTGTATGGATGTGTGTGTGTGTATGCGTGTGTGTGGCATCGTAGCTCCCAAACGGCTGAACCGATTTAGATTTTGTTTCTTTTGTTTGAAAGATGGTTTAGTCGAGAGTGTTCTTAGCTATGTTTCATAAAAATCGGTTCAGCCATTTGAATAATATGAGGAGTGAAAGTGGCAATGTAAAATCTAATATTTTCAAATATGGTGTGTTGGGTATCAAGTGACAGGTCATAATTTATACATCACGAATTCACGATACAGCAAGTCTTATGGAAATCGGTTGAGTGGTTATACCTGTAAAAAGTATGAAATAAAAAAAATATTTTTTTTTTTAAAAACCCCCGATCCAAAATGAACCTTTAAAAAGTAAAACCCACCTTTTGTCATTTGTCTCGACGGGGGACCGCCGTCTGACCGTCGCTCGGGGGAGTAGGGCATACCAAGGCACTTAGCGGTCTGATATCAATTTTGTAGAGAGAAATTAAAGTGTCTACTATTGGTACAAATAGGTGTCTAGCATTGGGACAATGATGTCTAGCATTGGTGTTTTCGACCAAGTGCATAATAATTTAATTTAAAGTAAAAGTATGATAGATTTTAAAGATTTTATGGGCAAAAGTTAATGTCTAATTGTTGCTGTAACAGTTAAAAAAGAATGTAACTACCATGCTGTAATTAATTTGTTAAATTTTTTAGATTGAAATTTTATTTTTCCTTAAAGTGTCTACCATTGGTACAGTTACCTTAACTACATCATTATACGTTGCAATGCATCATTGTAATTCATCCGCTGCCAATTAAAAAATAAAACATGCTCATTATGTAATGTCAATCAACTAAATGACAGCTGTCAACATTTCGCGCGGGAAAATGCGTATGTTAAGCTTTTTTTTAAGTGTAAAAATACAGTTATGGTCTTGAAATTGAGAAGTTGCTATCCACGCCACGTAAAAAATATTGACAATGTCACTCCTGACTAAGTACCTACCTCCTTTCCAGGGTTTTATTACACTACCAAATTGGTTACTTTATTAAAATTGGATTCCTAGTAAGGATTGGTAAATAGGATTGGTTATTATTTATTAGTAGCTGTGCGCCCTGGCTTCGCTCCTGTACAATTATAGCACTAATGACGTATTATTAACCTTAACCATGAACTGTCCACATCGTGACAGCACCGAGCAGAACAAAAAAAGAAATGTATCCAATTTAGTACAGTTGTTCGGAAGTTATACGCGTACCTTGTTACATGAGTAGGTAGGTACACTATAGTACGCGCCAGTTAGTGTGGCAATACGAGTGGAACAAAGTCTTACGAATACGAAGTAACAAGAAAGGTAAATCAAAAATATTAAGAATTAAGAATTATTACATTGACCCCAATTCTGACGTTACCATCTCTAAACTAAATTTCTCTAAAATTTTCTTATTTTAGATAAGCGATTGACATTTCTAACCGTATTCTGTTGTTATGTCAAACTAAATTTAGTGTTTGCTAAGCACAAGACAGCACTAAATTTGAATATGACGTCGCTAAAACGAGTGTTACAACTATTAAAAAATTAAGAATGAACGATAAAGATTTTCATAAAATCTGTAAAAACTTATCTTAATAAGTCTTTAGAATGCCGACAAATGATAATTAGTGCATATTATTGATCAAATAGTAAACAAACTGTGATATTTCTCAGTCTTAACCAAGCAAATACAGTTTTTCTCGGTCCACGTACCTGGCAAGTTCGCGGGGTCCGCTAGTTATTTATAAAATCCAAATCAATCGACGATTTATAGAGCTTTATAAAGGCTTTAAGCGTATATAGAACGACAATTGGCATTATTTTAGATGATGTCTAATTTTAGTTTGACATTTCTTATTTTAGTGCATATACGTACAACAGAATACCGTTTAACCAAAAATGACAGTTGAGTACTTTCTCTAATTTTAGTTGTGTCAAGCTAATTTTAAGTTAGTTGTGTGTTCTCAGAATAAGAAATAACATTTTGACAGGACTAAACTGACATTTAGAGATTTTTAGCTTATTTTAGTTAGCTTGTGACAAGACAGAATTGGGGTCACTATCTTTTAACATTGAAAGTTTTTGTAAATTTCGTATACCTACACCACTGTATGGGGGAATGTAAATGACTCGTATTGCCACACTAACTGGCGCGTACTATACACATATTTAATTGATTTATGTACTTACTTTCTCATTGTATTAAATACAATTATAAGAATCATACCTTTTTCTTTGCCATTGCCCTTTCTAACCCATTTTCTCTCGTTGCCTCCCCGAAGTCCTTTTACTTTCCATAGCTACTCATCCCACCAATCTTTGTCAATATGAGTCGATGTCATCCGGCACGAGATCCACTTTTTCATTCACTCTACAAAGAGGTACTTTTTAGTTTAGGAGTTTTTTGCAGTGTCCATTGTATATGCCCAGGTATGTGTACAGTGGTTTTGTTTTCGCAGAGAATCGAGGATTTGGCGATGTGGGACGAACTGTCACGTTCGATTTTGGACCCGATTGCAGGATAAATGCCAATTTCCCGTAATGTCGATTCGCAACTCCGAATGTACCTACGTTTTAAGGCTATAGGTGACCTACCTATAGCCTTAAAACGTCCATCTTCAGGGTATAAAGTCCTCTTATCATCATAGCTACTCGACAGAATCTTCGGTAATACATCAAGAATATCGTTTATCAAGTGTTCAGATCTCTCGCGTGGGGCGTCAAATTAAGTAAACTGGTTGTTGGTCCGTGTGAAAAACAGGTTATTGTAATATTGAGGATGCAAGCTGCTTTTGTTGTAATGCATTTTTGCTATGCTTCCTTATTATACTGAGAAGAGATTTTGTAGCAATTAGTATGCTATCTTTTCCTAGTTGTCGAGAATTCTTGGTACAGTCGACTACAATTACTACAAAGTCGGAGGTCGCGGGTTCGATGCTCGTTTACTGCAATTATATGTGTACTAGCTGTTTTCTGCGGCTCCACCTGTATAGATGTAGGGTATCGCGATCAAACATCCTGTGTCCACACAGCCTATGTCCTTTCGCATCGGTCTAATCTATCTCTGTAAAAAAAATTCATCAAAATCGGTTAACTGATTTAGGCGTGAAAGCTGGATAGTGTGAACAGACATACAGAGTTACTTTCGCATTTTATAATATTAGTATGGAAGTATGGTTTGATTGTGTATGCATGAATTTGTGTATTTGTATTGGACTGGGTGTTTTTCTAATTAAAAGTGTTTAGGTATTGTTTATCCGCATTCTATGAGTAAAGCCTATAATACAAGCCGCTTATTTTCGATTTTGATAGCGCTTATGTAGAATGTTCTAAAATATTAGATCTGTGGGGATTATTTATCATCCTCCTCCACTCCAATATATCGATTTGAATAGTTATCTTAATAAATACTTTAAAATTTCATTCAATTTTATCTATAATCATCGTGGTTATATTATCTCGGACTTAAACCGACTAAACTCGCACGCCGGCGTTTCGGATCTTCAGATTCTGATGCTGGGGTGTATTGTGTCCCATAAGGCATCTCATGGCCTCGTCGGGTGTCGGAACCATAATGTCCTGTTGAGAGGGGTCGTACATCGCGCCGCCGTCCTAGCCTGCTTCTTACAGGCGGATCTGTCACACCCAAGCTAAAGAACACCAATTGAAAGTAGATAAATACAAATAATATAATTAGGTACAGGTACACGTCATTCAAAAACTTCTTGACCTTGCATATGAGTCACCGAGTTCAACCCTAATACATGTCTTCGAAATACAAAAATAGCCATTGTTTTCTAGAAGCACATTCGAGAAACAATAGCTCGGTAGAGAGACAAGAGTCCTTGTCACAAAGAACGTCCTTTTTGTACCGAAGGACGGGTATTGTGAATCTTGCGAATCTTGCCCTCAAAAATGATTGTCTTTTTGTTACCCATTGAAAGTGATAGGTAACTTCTTTCTAAAGAGTAGTCGAAGTTACGGATAATAATAACTTTGGGAGTTATTTTAAACTCAGATTAGATTTGCAATATAATACACAATAATAATAATTTTCTACGGTAGATATACTACGCAACGCTGTGTAGACCCAAAGTAATTATAGCTTAACTAGATTGCAATATGAGTTCTAGACCTAGACTGTAACTAAACACTAAAAAAATTTAAACAAGTAACAAAAGAAAGGAAATATAGGTATCTTTTTTGCTATTTTTTTTTGTCCAGAAACCCCCTAGGATAACCATCCCTCTGGACCCAAACCGACTAAAACCGCACGTCAGGTCTTCAGATTGCAATATATCTTGCCTCGCACCTCTAGATGTTATTCCTCCTTCTACATTAACTACACAAAAATTCGATGACTACTAAAAAAACTCTTTATCCGGCGCTAACCCTAAATGTTGATTTAAGGTAGGTACCTATTCAATACGTAACGCTATCAAAACGCCTGATTTCAATTCTAGGTAAAGAACGTAAAAAAGCTTTGGTTTCGTCCAGTCATTCATTCACTCTACCTAATAAAAATCTTTCTGTGCATAAAGGCGAACCTACACCGATATGCCCATCAGTCTTTATACATATTAATAGGCATAATGATCGCTTACAGACACCATGTAACATCGATGGCTACATAAAGCCGAGGGCAGACCGGTCCCATTCGTTTCGGTACTAATTGGCACGCCGCATTCCTGCGACACTTGCATGTGGAGTAGCAGTTTTGTGTTTAACAAGCATCATTTCTAGACCTTTTTGGACAATAAAACACGCATTTAAATAAATAAAATCGATAATGCGGACTCGATTTTAAATCGAGTTCGAGAACGGAACTTTGTTTGGTAGTTCTGTTAGTCGATTTGGTTGAGATTTTTGGGGCGACTTGCGATTTTTTTGAATGATAAGAAGTATTTTGGAAATACATACATTCGTATGTATATATGTATTCGTATGTATGTATTTACTGATACCTATAAATTTCATATGCACGGCCTACAATAATAATATAATGTATACTCTAAGGCAGGGCTTTGGTTTTTTTGTGTGTTTACCTATATTTTTTTACGCAAAAATCCATACTTTTTTTTTTAAATCTTATTTTAATTGCGGGTTTTGATCCATAAAATATTATAAATGCGAAAGTAACTCTGTCTGTCTGTCTTTTTGCCTGTCTATCTGTTCACGCATAAACCACTGAACCAATTTTGATAAAATTTGGTGCAGAGATAGTTTAGACATTGGGAAAGGACATAAGTAGGCTATGTTGGGTGCGTTAACCGTCATCCACGTGGGCGAAACCACGGGCAACATATATTTTTATTTTATGTATTTTATGCTGATTGTCCAAATCGATTTACAAAGAGAAAAGAGAATCGACCTCGGACGGGACTCGAACCCGCGATCTTTCCCTTACAGATGGTATGCCCCTGGTATTGCACATGTCCTTAGGCCATGATAACGACTTTCCATCAGGTGGGCCGGGTACTTTATCTGAGACCTAAGTGGTATTAAACATTTCAAGAGGCATGAATATAGAGCAATTTGCTATGTACTTGCTGCTGTGTATATGGCTCCTTAGTTTCAAATCTTTTGCACACCTCAAGGAAGTCTTAAATCGAGCCATCTAAAACAGACATGTTTTATCGACACAACATTCTAGCTAGAACGTTCACGCGTCCGCCGCCAAACCATTTAAGGCAAAAATCCCTTCCGAATGGAATCTTTAACGACTTAAACTGAACTTAAAACTTAAATCGTCTTAAAATTGAAAATGCAAACTAGTTTCGAGACTTTCCGCCCGAACGTAATACCTTTTGTTTCTTTTTACGGAACACTAAACTTGTTCTGTAGATCTGTAGTTCTTTTGTATTATTTTTTCTAAAATGGCGTAAATTTTTCTAGCCTACATAGGGCATGTGCAGAACTTAGATGTCACCCGCACACGGTGCAAAATATTCCATCAAGAACAAAGCGGTTCGGTTACTCCTTAACCGCACCATTAAGACCTGGAATTCCTTACCAGCGCACGTGTTACTTACCTTCTTCCTACAGTCCCAGTTCCTTTTAGCGGGATGTGAAAAGGCATCTAATGAGGCCGTCAAGCTGAGTGCCACCATAGTGACATGGTACGTGTCTGAAAAGGTGACCCTCTTTGCCGCGACGTTGCCTTCAGCTTACCATCAGGCGAGGTGAAGTCAAATTGAAGTGTCCTTTATTATAAAATAAAAAAAACAATTTGACCTAATTTGGGGTAATACCGGCAGATATTTGTCGGTATCTACAGTCTGTGCAAATTTAATCGCTTCTAAGTTCTAACTACAAATTAATATAGCTAGATGTACCTAGAATTACAAATTACAACCGACAACCATTAGCCAGCGTCTGATAAAGGTAATACGATCTTAGTCCATTCCTATCCATCAGTAATTAAGACAATTATTGATTACAGATATAAATTAATGGGAAGTTCAATGACCTCCCATGTAATAGCTGTTAGCTGAGATACAGGTCAAAAGCCTAGTTCAGCAGCAGATGCTAAAACCAAACACAATTTTGTCTAAGCTTACTGCAACATTCCCAATCACAAAACTGTGTTCACATGTATTATAATTGTTATGGCTAAATAAATAAATAAAATAAAATAAATAAATAAAATACGTTACATTCAGCAAGGCAAGGCAAATCTCTAAGCTTACAGCGTCGAGCGAAGCGCTGCGACAGCCTTGATCGAAATTGTCATTGGTCAGACTGAGTGACGTCACTGGAGATCAACCAATAACAATGTTTATCAAAGCTGTCGCAGCGCTGTGCTCGACGCTTTACACTTGAAGAATTGCACAGCAAGGCATTGATAGACCTACTAACGCCGTCTAACACCCGTATTCACAAACAATACTTCGCTATGCGTACTACCAAAACTGTGCAAAGAACGACAAATTCTCAGTGCGTTCGTTTTGGCAAGCCTTTTTATTCATTGATAACACTTAAGTAATACTTCGTTGAGGGAACGCACTGCGTTAGATACTGCTCCGTGATGTTTGTGAATTAATTTTACCAGCCCTATGCGCTCGAGCACACTATGAGACCTCACAGTATTGTTTGTGAATACGGGTGTAAGTCCATGATGCCCACAGCTACATTCTATCATCGCACTTCTCGCCATAGGCGGGGAATTCATCCTCACACATTGCGACCGGAAATGGTGCGCACTGTGCGGTATGAAAAGAACTTCATCCCTCGCACACTCAAGCTGTGGAATGAACTCCCCGCGATGGTTTTCCCAAGCGACTACAATATGGGGTTCTTCAAGAAAGGCATTAGAAGGTTTCTTCAGGGTCGGCAGCGCGAGTGTGACGCCCCTGGTGTTGCATACGTCCATAGACCACGGTGACCACTTCCCATCAGGTGGGCCGTGTGCTTGTCTGCCACCTAAGTGGTGTAAAAAAAAGAAGATCTTAGCATCAATACATCCAGATCCAGACTCTAATATTCCAGAACGATAGGTATTCAGTCCTGAGTCTATATTTATAGATTATATTCTAGAATACAGTTCGCGCGTTGTAGTTGAGTATGGGCGTAAATATCCTTTTCTAAAATTAACCTAAGCTTAAAATTAAGCTTATGTTACATCAGAATTATATTTTCTGTTTTTCCCCATTGAAATGTCACTACGTGGGAGTACAAACTTTTTCCTAAGGAAAATAACTAAATGTATTCTGACGACAAATTTTTAGGGTGAAAGAAGCTTTTCTTATATGGTTTCTATCAAGAAAAGGTATTTTGTGTAGGTATACCTACGAGTCGTAATTGATAGTGATAATGATCGAAATTATTTTTTTAGATTCCTGATTCAAATTTGGAACTACTTGTCAAAGGACTTCCCCGGTACAGGGTTGCCACAGCTCATCAGATAGGTGGGTAAAAATGGTAGAAGTTGAAATATCAAGATTCGGGAATATGGAAATACCGTCGTGTCCAAGCACCTCCTACAAAAATTAATACGTCAAAAAATAAGACGGAAGAATACGAAATACGCTTAACTTTGTTAATTTATCTAGCCACCTATGGTACAACGTAATTACAGCGTATATTTATTAAGGGCTAAAAGCAAAATGTGGTTTAATTGAGATTAATCTTACAATGGGATCCTTCCTTTGACGTTGGTAATTAGGAAACATACGAATCCACAAAGAGAAACTCTCAAATTAATCATAATATGGTGGCTATGTCGAGTCGAAATCATTTTAAGTATATGTAATAGGTATGCCATGTATATTTTATAAAAATGTAAAAGTTTTTTTTTCAGTTAAAACGGCTAAATCGATTTGGTTGAAATTTTGCACACATATAGAGTATGATAATACGAGGCCCTACCAACACCTTCGGGGCCCAAATCAACCTCACTTGATAGTCAGAGCATCTCTCAGGCGGACAAGACCAAGGCTCTGCTCTAACAAAGGCCTTCCTCTAGCCTCGGGGTTAGCAGACTGAAATAGACTAGGACAACCTCAACCAAACAACTGGGAACAGAACCCCCCTAACCCCAAACGAACTGGGAACATAGGTTGGGCAAAGAAGAGTTCATTGACCCTTCCCATCATTCCTGAATTCTAAAGTCGTATAAATACTTAAATAAATTTAATGTGTAACGTATGTATCGTGCAAATCTTATGGGATTTTTTGCACTATTTTGTGCAAATTATTTGCACAAATGTAGCGCAGTATTGGACGAAATGGCCACGGCCATTTCTCAGAGTTCCTGAACAAATTAAACGCTTTATTGCACATAATACTGTTTAAAACTAATTTATTCCATAACGTAATCGCAAGATCATAATAGATTTATATCAGTGTAAATTCATAAAATTTCTGACAACGGACTAGTATAAAACCATAAAAACAAGTTGTTTGTGAAATAAAACTCAATTTTTATTTTGGGTATTAGCATTTCAGGCATTCGTTTTTATTTATATGCACGAAATGATTGTATAAATTTTGTTTCATGCGTCATTCTATGCTTAATATATTTGAGTCTTATGAGTAATATATTATAATGTATTTGAGTCACTTTTTAAATGTAATGTTGCTGGTGCTAAAAACATATCGTTGAATCGTACAACGTAATTAATATTTTTTATTTATCTACCTACCTACCTACCGTCAAAAACTTCTGTCGAGATTTATGTGGTCTTGTCACTTTAACTTAGTTTGCTTTGTTTAGCTATCCTATCAGCTGTTAAAGCGCGAAATTTATCTTAATTCACTTACACCTTTTATTGGAAAGTTTAAAGTCCCTGAATAATAGGTATACTTACCTATTAGATATTTTATTCAGGCAGTATGTTGCCATGTGTCCCCTCTCCACTTCCACATCAAAATTACGGGACAATTTTTGTTCTCAACTGCTAGAATAGGTCGAACGAAGTCTCAATACCTAATCTATTTTATTATCATTAAAATGTATGCAATTATTATCCATAATATTTTTTATTACACAAAACTATCAACATAAATACCTCAATAGATCTGTTCAAAGCACTTCAGAGGTTCTATTAGTACGAGTACATTACATCCTAAACGGCATTAAACAGCGTCTGCGTCTTATTCGAGAAAAAAAAAAGCTAAATGGCGCGAAAAATAAAAGGGTTTACATACAGGCTGGCTTGAAGAACGTGTTCCTGTGCCCGTGCGTGGCTCAAATAAAAAAAAGTTGAAAGTGAGCGTTCGAGAGGTGTGATTTGTGTACTTTTTCGCGCGCACCGATAAAATGTAGCCGATTAATGATTTAACGTATGCGATATCGATTATGTTCAAAATGCTAATATTAATCGAGAAGAGAAGGCTTACAGATTAGTGTGAACGTGCAAGCTAAGTGGTTGCAGAGTATTTATTAAGTTTTTGTAAACAACAACACTGTAAGTAGGTATATAAAGCATTGTAGAATATTATAATAAATTGGAAAAAGCGAAATCAATTCTCGGGCGGGACTCGAACCCGCGATCTTTCCCTTACAGGGGGAACGCTCTGACCACTGAGCCACCGAGCTTCGCCCGAGAGTGACCCAATTTTTCCATACATCCATCTTACTGCGATGGTGGGAGTAATCTACCGATATTCGTACGAACTATCAGTGTCAGTGGTCAGAGCGTTCCCCCTGTAAGGGAAAGATCGCGGGTTCGAGTCCCGCCCGAGAATTGATTTCGCTTTTTCCAATTTATTATAATTTGTTTAGTCTAGCAAACTAATTGCTGTAAAATTATCTCAATTGTAGAATATTACATTGAAATTGAACTAATTTAGAATTATATCGTGTATTATATTGTGTTAATTTCCTACAGTTACAACTGTCATGGTCATGGTGAGATGCCACTGAAAGAAACTTTATTCCACTATTAAGCATTTTTTTATTAAGAGTAACTGAATGTGTTTATGCCCAACTTATGCCTTGTTTATGCCCTTCGATTATCTATGATATACCATTTTTTAAAACTTGACTTTAATTAATTTAAATATTATCACAGATTGCTTAATAATGTAGTTCATATAATTTCGATTTGTTTGATTTTCATTTAGACACTGTTTTTTTATGAATAAGTAAATTAAATGAAACATCAAATTAAAAAGTGGACGAGGAAAATTCTAAAACAAAAGAATACCTATTCACTTTTTGGCATTTTGCATAGTTGTAGCCTAATTCATGTATAATAAATACTAATGAAAAAAAACCTACAACCTGCAATGTCCATAATGAGAGCGACATCGCGTCAGGAAACTCAAGACCTAGTTAAGAAACAATGTGCACAAAAGCCTAGCTCCTACAGCAACTTATCAGATGTAGGTAGAACTACCATTGTGTCGGACACTGAAGCGTTTTCTCGTGATCTGTGAGTGAGTGAATGGTTTCATTCAAATGAGTTGACTTTTTAATTTATGTAGGTTATGTTTAATTTATGTAGGGCCTATGTTAATATTTATCATTAATGCGTGCCAGTACTTTATTCTACCTTCTTGAATACTCATTGTGTACCTATATGCTGAAATAACACATATATCTCTATATTGTACTACAGACATACGCCTATTTTCCTCCGAGGTAAACAAAGACAACAACCTGTCATCTGCTTCTGTCATTACAAACTTCACGAACTTCCTCTACTGTCATTAAACTATTAATACAATCCCGCCGGTTTCGAGTGATTCTTCTGACCATCCCTCCAGACAAGTGGTAATTCGTTGGCCAGCGTATGAATAGAATGATAAATGTATTAACAAGTATTTTGACGTTTATGACAGTCGTCAACATATTTCAATCCCATTCATTCATCATTCTATTCTACAAAACGCCGGCCAAGGACTTGTCACTTGTCTAGGGGGCTGTCCTATTTTCAGTAAGTCATTAATTTGGGCAGTGTGTGTTCTGCGAGGTCGACCCCGGCTGGCCTGGCCATTGCTTCATGTACGTGGTGTGTCATTCACTCAGTACTCATTCGTTTTATTTTATATACATAAACAAGTACATTTTTTTCTATTTGTGTGCACAATAAAATTTACTTGAGTAAGTAAGAAAGCAATAAATGGCTACTAAAAATTGTAAGTAAATCTAAATGGTTTCATCTTGTTAGGTACCTATCTACACCGTAAAATTTGCCATAAACGTTCCCTTACTCAGAGTAGTCTGCGTATCGACGATTAAAGGTACAATTTATATCTTTTTTCATGTATACTTTAGTTCAAAAAGGTTTTTTACACTTCGAAGGTATTAATATGCGATGTAAAACAAGTAATATCGACAACACTTTTCACTGTAAAGATAATCTTTAACAAACCAATAACTTTTGAAAAGGGACAGATAATTTTGTCCTTGTCGCACCCAAGGAGAATATTGGTAGAGTATAAAAAAACGTTATTTATCGACAACGTAATGCACTCAGCAAACTGTTTACAATTTTAACTTTAGTTTTCCCTTAAATGTGGGGGATATAAAGTTACCTGGTAAGTTTATTTTTAAAGCAATTATACGCTAAGAATTTTTGTCGTATAATGACGAGTATAAAATAAGACATAATTAAAAAAATACATGTAGGGTCCACGATGTCAAAAAATGCATCGAAGCATATAACTCCTTATGACATGACACACAAAATAAATTATCGGGAGATCTCAATTTTTGTTGTTCCAACACCGAAGACTACGGTAAAACTGGTGTTGTGTCTCGAGGCGTCGTATTTAATCATTTGAGGTTTTATTTATGCACTTTGTAAATCATGTTAATTGTAATTTTGTTATACGCCCCGCCCATGAAAGGAAATGCAATAAAGTTATGCTCTTATAAAACATTCGTTCCGTTCCGTTCGTTCTTTCGTTCATATGTCGGTCATAAATCTTTTGTTATCTGTTGCAGATTAGGCCATAGGTCACGATCCACCTCTTTGTGAATCAGGCCGATTATTAATAGATATGAATCAAGGTAGTGAAAATATTTATAATTTGATTACTTTATAAATATTTTGTGACTAGGATTCTATTTTGCATGAAGAGTTTGATTATTTTTTGTTCAGATTTGTCAAACAAGCAAACATACTTATAAGGATAAGGCTGTTCTCCATTCAGTCGCGATCCGAGGGGTCAGGTCAGGGGACATCTCAGGCTGCGACCGCGCCTGGCTCCATTCCGCCCATGAATAAGTAGGTACCTACCTACCCGCTTGACCGCAATAGGGTCGGCCCCTAAAATCATAGTTGGCGAAATGTGGATGATAATACCTACACCTCTGCCTACCCCTTCGGGGATTTAAAGGCGTGAGTATGTATGTATGTATTTATTTTTCCTTTGATTTTAATATTTACCCCTAGTAACCCTCAGGCTCGGACGTAACAAGTGGAAAGATGTCTCTACCTGCCCCAAAGAGAAAGACGTTTGACTATTATTTTGTTGCTAACTGTACAAACTTAATTAGTTGCTTGTTTGTGCATGTTTCAGAACGATTAATTTCATGGTATGTAACGATTTACCGACCCTCTGGTCAATAAAACTAGCCTAAATTTAAAAAAGGTATTACTCTTGTGTTGTGCGGTTACGCGCTAATCTTAGAATCTCCTCGTCAGAATTGAAAAATTGTTTTTATGTTGGACAGCCCTTTTATTGAGGAAGGTTGTTACTTATGTAAGGTCACGCTATGACCCACAGGACTTTTTTATACTACTTAGGTCCCAGACAAGCACACGGTCCACCTGGAAACTGATTACCGTGGCCTATGGATGAGTGCAACACCAGAGGAGTCACCTCCTGCTGCCGATCCTCTAAGAACAGAGAGATTATGTGCCGTCAGCGCAGAAGACAAGCAGGACGAGCCTTTGGTCTTCCCACTGAGAGCACAAAACCTCTCCAGTGAGCTCTGGCTACCCTACTCACCGCCGGAAACACAACACAAGGTTATTATGCCCGCGGTACTCTGTAGGGTTTTCACGTGTATCTTGTACAATGGACTTACAATGTGCCCCTGATCCTGAGAAAACACCGGCAAGAAACTGTAATTATTATACTACATATTATTATCAATTCATTATTATTAAATTGGAATTGGAATTATTATTAATATTAATTTCTAAGCTTGTTTGTATACAAAATATTCTTGATTGTCTTTTTTCTTTTCAAAAAATAATATTAAAAATACTTCACAAATATCCGTATTTTACAGCGCAAAAGAAGCTTCTGAGCTCGGTAACTTGACACAGCATCATTTCAAGTACGAATTTTATTTAAAACGGATCATATAACTCGACAGTAGTCGAGTGTCGCGATCACTGATACAGCACATTAATTTTAGTTAGGTATCGCGTGCAAGCTAAATAACTCTTTATTGCGTGATTGCAGCAGACACTATTTAGTGAAGAGTCGCCAAAGGTGAGGCTTCTGAATTGATTGCTATGAATTATTTGTGGCTGCAAGTGTAAAGCGTCCTGTACACCATGGCCTATGATGGCTACGGCAAGCCCTCGCTATTGTGTACAGGGGGCAATGGCTTAAAGTGGCGCACGAATGGATAGATTTACCATTCGTGCTGTGCGCGATCGGTTTTTTGGAACACTTCAAAGAAATCGAGATGTATATTATTGCATGAATACTTAAGTAATGATTTCCTGCATTTGCGCATCGCAGAGCATGGTCCATCGCCGAGCACTGTAGGTAGGTATACTGGGGACTTAGGTTGAGGCTAAACTAATTACCTAGTGAATAAATTAAACTGTAACTAGAACAGACATATGATATGCAGAGCAGTAACGATTAGGGGTTCGCGTACCTGAAAATTAATTATCGATATAAATCCACTATAAAAGCTTGCTAAAATAGGTTACTTGAGAGGTTTACCGCGGCCCACAGTCAATTATTAATCTTGTACTGTGAGTCACTAACTCGCCACGCTCCTACCAATCTTTAAAACTAAAAAGAAAACTATAGATCGTTAATAAACATTTTGGTACCTAAATAAAACCACACGCACTGTAGCCGACACCTAAAATACAAATGCAACATGAAACCCATTAATAATAATAAATGATTGCCGAGATTTTAACAGATATAAGTCGCCATTACACTGTTACGGGCCGCCATCTTACATAAATAAAATGTAAATAATACTACCGAGGTTCAGACGGGATGGGTACGTTCGTAATCTGTTAATCGCGCTGGCCACAACACTAACGGCTATTTTATGCATGAATGTATAATTTCATTATGGCGGGAACGAGTCCTCGTGAAATTTTGATTGGGCGACATTTGTTACCAATTTTTATTTGCGCTGGGTTTCTTTAAAAGATGGTTGAAATTTTCTTTCGTTGAAAATTTTGTTTAGCTTTCCTTTCTGGGCTGGGATGTCGGACGGCAGTTGCTCCCATAAAGAATGATTGAGTTTCTTAGTTAATCACAATAATCACACCAATTATATGAATCTGAGAGAAATTTGACGAATCATTGGAACTTTGGTGAAATCTTTGGTCAAGCTTACTTTTATGCTGGAAATAGATCAGCGCATAAAACTTTCGTCAATTATGCAAATGCGAAATCTGAAATCGAAATCGAAAAAACTAAATCTCTAGGACGGTTGGTCAGCGTTCTGTCGGCCGATCACCAATAAGATGAAGAGACCTCATCAATATTGAGTGTATGACATGTATAGTCCCTAACAGAGAAAGACGGGCAAAGCTGCGACTGATAGGATCAGGCTATCCACTCCGCCAGGGAGATACGACTGTCAAGAAGGAAGACGTCTTTTGTGTTGTTGTCCAAATCCTAGAATGTCCAATTCCCAAATTGGCCAAATCTCAAAATGTCCAATTCCCAAAATTCCAAATTCCAAAATGTCCAAATTCCAGAATGTCCATTAAATACGCACACGTAACAAAAAAGTTGGATATTCTGCAACTCCTAATTCAGTAGGTCTACCATGAGTTTGTAAACGAGAGCCGTATACGTACACGAGAGTCGTTATGGGACCACGTGACTAGGCTTACGGTAGCTGGGCTGTCATGAGCTTTATAAACCGTAATGGCTCTCGTGTAGACGGCACTAGCTGAGGTTTACGTCTAGAATACTTGACAGTTTGGTGTTTGTTTGAATTTTGAGTGATGGAGTATCGTTACCGTAATATGGTGGCTTTCTAATAATCAGCTGTTGGGCACGTCAAGAATGTCAAGATTTGTTTGGAATTAATCGAATCCATGATTTCATCATCATCATTTCAGCCATAGGAAGTCCACTGCTGGACATAGGCCTCCCCTATAGATCTACAATAATCCATGATTTATTACAAGTAATTGATTTGTGACGATATAACACTGGATGGACTGTGTAAATGATTATTGAGAGGTGTTCCACCACCGAGAACCAGCACCTCAAATGCGATGTTGGAGAGGAACCTGACACTGCGCTGGAACCTCATCCATTAGGTACTCAGCAGGTATACCGGCTAGCAAATAAAGTTTGCTATTAGGTATATGAAATATGGAAATTTTTGACTAGCTTTGTAAAAGAAAGAGGCAAAATGTTATTAGGTAAAATGAAAGTTTCTCACAAACTAAATCAAAATAAAATAGAGACATTATTTATTGTTATTTATTGTACAACATTCTAGTCATTACGTACAAAGAATTCGCTATGAAATAGATTAGATAATGCAGAGGTTGTTCATCAGTATTGGCATAGATTGTGCAGGATTTTTTGTTATCAATTTTTATTCATTTGGCTTTTCCAGTTTTAAATTACTCCAACTGTAAAGAATAGAATGTATTAGGTACTTTATTTACATTTTTAAATTCATGTTTTCTATTAAAATAGGATTATTTGGTAATATGGAGGTAGGACACGACAGTATTCCTGTCCAAATTGAGATGTCCGGCGGCGGGGCAAGTCCCTCCATCCTACAGAATATCGGGGCCATATTAACCTAGCGTTGTGTTCCCGGTGGTGAGTGGGTAGCCATTGCTCACTGGAGAGTTTTTGTGCTGTCAGTGGGAAGACCAAGGGCTTATATTATCTCTGTTATTACAAAGTCAGAAACACGAGTGTAACTCCTGTGGTGTTGCACACGTCCATAGCACGGTCCATAGGCCAAGGTAACCACTTTCCATCAGGTGGGTTGTGTGCTTGTCTGCAAACAATGTTGTATAAAATTATTAGAGTTCATATTATTGAGGTTTAAGACCTACACTTTAAATTTGGGTATGTGCCCAGGTGCCCACAATGATTGCAAACCCCATCAAGATGGCCCCACCAAGGTCTTCGTGGCCCAGGCTCTGGTTCAGGCTTTCCTCTCGGAGCAAGAACACAAAAACCTAACCATTCTAAAGGGAGAAGCAGAATGCGAGCTTTGGATGCGACTGCCATCAGATGAAGAAAGTTAGGAGTACACATGTTCTTTTACATACCTTTTAATAGATTTTAGCTAGTATTCGCTTTAAATAATGCAAGATTGACTTATAACAGGTTTATTTAGTACATTTAGCATACATTTTCCAGTTCCTTCGGCATATCAAAGATCAGAAATTCCAGACCTTTTTATTTACGTGACATCACATGTCAAAAATAAAAATAAAACATCACTCCAACATTAGTAAACATATCTAAATAGGTTGTATAGCTAAGTATACCGCGAAATAAAATAATTCAATCATCATCATCCCGGCATTAATCCGCGGTCGCATCTGAAGCTTCCTAGGAGTCCGGGGTCTGCAAGTTTGGCTAAACTTCATTATTTTCCGTGAAGCGACTGCCAGGTGACCTCCACAACCCATTAGCAATATTAAAGTATTGCAGTTAAACCAGTTGTCAGACTTTTAAGTCTCCAACTACCCGTAACGACTGCTACAGATGTTCGATGACAACCGGGACCGATGGCTTAACGTGCTCTCCGAGGCACAAAAATACCCATACCGATCCCTAATATACCATCGACAAGCAAATGTTATTAGATTTATAGCAGAATACGAAATGTGCAAAATTATTCCGAATCAAAATGCTATATTTATATAGCAGACTTGCCCCCAGGGGAGTCACACTCATGCTGCCAACCCACGGAGTTTCTGTGCCGTCAGTGCAGAAGACAAAGCAGGACAAGCCTTTGGTCTTCCCATTGACAGTACAAAATTTCTCCAGTAAGGTTACCCTACTCGCCGCGCCGCCGGGAACACAACAAGACGTTATTATGGCCACGGTATTCTGTACGGCAGAGGTACTTCCCCAGTCGGACTGCTTGATTGAGACAAGAATACCGTCGTGTCCTACCTCCGTTTGTCCACGATTTTTATATGTATGCAACTTTTTGATAATGTATTGTAGGTATGAATAAAAAAAATTGTACAACATTTATTGTATATTATACTCAATCATATTAAATATTGTCAAATACTTTTTCAATATGGCTCTGTTTGATACCATAATTTATATCTAGGTTGATAATAATAATTATTTCATGATAAAAGAATTTCATTTTGCTGCGAAACAGCTGTCCGACCTCCTTTCAAATAAATATGTGTAGTGATAGGTGGTATAGATAATAGAGTTCAGTGAGTGATAGCCTGTGTATTCTATTGGTTAATCCATAAGTATCATAAACAAAATCGCTCTCACGGTAACGTATCACTCAAAATTCAAATTTTCAAATAGGTGCAATGACAGCCACACGGGAGCCCGTCGGGGCATTCTATTGGTTGATCCATAATTACCATAAACTAAATCACTCTTACGGTAACGTATCACTCAAAATTCAAATTTTCAAATAGGTGCAATGACAGCCACACGGGAGCCCGTCGGGGCATTCTATTGGTTGATCCATAATTACCATAAACTAAATCACTCTCACGGTAACGTATCACTCAAAATTCAAATTTTCAAATAGGTGCAATGACAGCCACACGAGGGCCCGTCGGGGCATTCTATTGGTTGATCCATAATTACCATAAACTAAATCACTCTTACGGTAACGTATCACTCAAAATTCAAATTTTCAAATAGGTGCATGACAGCCACACGAGAGCCCGTCAGGGCATTCTATTGGTTAACCCATAATTACCATAGACTAAATCACTCTCACGGTAACGTACACGGATATCACGTATCACTCAAAATCGTTACCTACGGAAAGAGATGGGATAGCCCTATTCTTACACCATACAGAACCGGCACGTCAAATACGATGTTACAAACCCCAAAAGGAGACTGCGCCGGAACATCGTCCATAACTCAGCAGGAATAGGCTATCGGCTAGCAAATAAAGTTCCCTATTAGTTAAGTATATGAAATATGGAACTTGAATAGGCAAAATATTATTGAAATAGATTTTTTTTGCAAAATAAAATACAATAGAGACATTATTTATTGTTGTTTATTGTACACTAGTGATTATAAAGTTTCCGCTATGAAATAGATTAGAATAAACAGTATTGGCATCGATTTTGGTTATCAATTTTTATTCATAATGGCTTTTCCTTTTATTACGTTTAGTATTCCAACTGTAAAGAATAAAATTTATTATATTTACATGTTTTAAATTTAGGGTTTTGTATTAAAAGTGGGATTGTTTGCTAATATTGGATTTCACTAACGAGGTTTGAGAACACGTCTTCATCTTAAATTTGGATTATGTACAAACACATTGGCTGGATATGAGCTCCACCAAAGTCTTCAGGGCCCAGGCTCTGGTGCAGGCTTTCCACTCGAAGTTCGACGGCAGTCACTAACACAAAAGCCTAAACATTCTAAAGGGAGCTTTGGATACGACTGCCATTGCATTGGCACTCAGATGAAGAAAGTTAGGGAGTACATGTTCTTTTACATACCTATTAACAGATCTTAGCTAGTATTCGCTTAAATAACAGGTTTATTTAGTACATTTAGCAAACTTTTGCCAGTTTCTTCGACACATCTGCTGGACACATCAAATATCAGAAATTCTATCTTTTTATACTGAAGTGACATATTCTCATGTCAAAAATAAAAATAAAACATCACTCCAACCATAGAGTAAAGTAATATATCGGAAAACAACAACATTACATTCGTAAACATATCTAAATAGTTTGTATAGCTATATCACGAAATAATTTTAACTAAAATTAATAATAAAAAGTCAATTAATTATATTTAAAACATAAAAGCTCATTACGTAATAACTTTAGACAGAAGGTCCCTGAAGTAGGAACTGAATAAATTAACCGACTTGGTATTAGGTACATGGATCTCACAACTTTTTGCGGTAGAAGAACCAAGGGTGAGGCCTGGTATTTTTTACAAGTATTGTTTTTGATGGCATTTCATTTCTTTTTATAGATTTCCTATTCGGTATCTCTGTCACGGACACTTCCAGTCCCAGTACTAGTCCACTACCCTGCGGGAGAGAGGCACTGTAATTTTCGTTGTTCAGGGTGCACCACGTGGTCGTTCTGGACCAACCACCCCTGTATGTATACACTACACCTCCAAATAAATACAGAGCACAATTATTAAGTACCTACCTACTTAAAACACTTATTTCATAGCATTTTTCTATCGTTACAGTTTTTCTACCATCGACATTATACCAATAACAAAACTGAATAAAACTTTTTTTTTTTTCGAAATAATACTGCGTTTTATATTTTGTTTCATTTCTTCGACCATTTACGGTACGGTATATACACACTTTATACGAAACGGTAACGTTGAGACCGTGAAACAATCTCAACCAATGAATGACGCGTACCCGTGCGCTTGGGATGTTGATAGTAATCGATGATTGGTGGATTGATACGTGCTCTCGCGTGTCTTCCTACGGTTTCGTTGTAATTTTGAATGGCGATTAAAGTATCGTTTACGTAAAATGGCATTATTCACATACATAGAGCAGAGTAATACATTGGTAATTCACATAATCCTATTAGGGGAAAGTCCCACAGTACCGAACACCTAAGCCTAGGTGACAGTTAAAAAAAAACGGATATGTTATTTATAAAACATTTTAATGAAGTTCTCAGTAACTTAACAATCATAGACATTCATAATTATGCAAACATCACAAATGTTTTAACCTAGGTTCATCATTGGTAACAATTTTTGGTAAATTATATTGTGGCACCTAGTACCGAACATTGATATTAATTGGCACATATGGCCGAACACTCCTAAAAAAGGTGACATCGATCACAAATATATAATTCTGAGCACTCTTGTATATCAGCACATGCCTCGTGTGCCCATTCTTTGCATGAATTGCACTGAATCCAGTCTTTATCATGATCTTCTAGAGTTAGACAAACCACACACGTAGTGTCCTTGATTTGGTGCGAAGATAATATTTTTTGTGCTAATGGTTTTACCTCCACCTCCTTACCGTCTTTAATCAGTTTCAAGTTTCAACTTATCATACAAAGTGGTAGTAGGAATACCATATCTTGAAGCTGCTTCTCTAAGAGATATTTTTTTCGAGCTTACTTTTTCAATGGCGATCTTTAAATTTTCTGATTGCTAAAGACCTTTCTTGATTTTTTCCATACTGTAAGATACGTTTGTTCCTGAAAGAATTCAATAAATTGATAACATGCACCGCATAGAATAACAGTGTGATCGCTGAAACATTTTTGTTCGATCATAGGGGAAAAAATACTGTTCGGTACTAGGGACTCACTGGAGAGAAATAATCATCGTATAAAATGAAAACAATAAATTTAATTTATATTTTAGATAGCAAAACGTTAAAAGTACTTACTAATTATAATTTAGATACGTATCAAAATGAACCCGCACTTATATTCAATCCACAACTAATACGTGAAGTTTGTAGGCGACGACAATTTCCCGCGTAAAATCCACAACGACCGTTCTTGCTCGCGTTGCGTGCGACACTGGCCGCTTCCGCGCCACCCGCAGTCCTTCTAGTTGCGTCTCTTTCTATTGCACGCCAAGGCGTCGTCCTTGTTCGTTTATTAGTACGGTTACAGCTTTCGTTCGGTACTACCTGCCGTTCGGCGCTAGGGGACTTCCCCCTATAGTATATATGATATGATATAACTGATCGATTTTTCTGTTGAAAAGTGATAAGGGACGCGCGAAATGACTTCTCATTATTATTTAGAATGGCGAATGCTCTATGAGAGCAATCGCCAAAGTGAATTACTAATAACCAATTTTATTTTAATATGCTACAATAAACGTATTTTGGCCAAAAAAAATGTTTGCTAGTCTCTTTCATAATTCATGCAATAGGGGGTTTAAACAGCCCTGGATGTTTCACCAAAACATAAAGACGATCCGTTCTTAAAAAAAAACGCTTTTCTCATCTTTTTTTTTTATAACAAAGTCGCCTTTACGAGGCGAGCTGACAAAATCGGCTAACTTGTCGGAACGGAGACTCGCTTGGTCAATATTTTTTCCATTATTTTTTTGATAATTGAATTGTACAATATTTATTATATTCAATCATATTAAATACTAGCCTACCACCAGCTGCTCCACCCGCGTGCATCTCGGTTAACGCGACCTATGCTCATATCTCCGGTTTTACTCAACCGATTGCGATCAAACAAACGTAAGTCTGACCAGCCTGACCAAACCTTTCTAACAAAAAAAACCGCATCAAAATCGGCGTCCATCGCGAACAAACAGACAAACAGACAAGTAATTTAAAAAAAATATTTTCGTGTTCAGTATCGTAACATAACATATCCCAAGATTTTTTTTTAATATCTCAAATGGATACGACCACTTTACAATTATATAATAAGTATAGATATGTACATACTAAAAAGTATTTTAATAGTTAAGGGTTCGTTTGATAACACAAAACCTACTTAACCTAATAATACTGGGTGGCGCAAAAGTAAAGACCCTATTTGGTTCGGCTATAACATTTTTTCTAAATTAGAAAACTAGATTTAGGTTTTTTTAAATGTATATTTGTACCATTAAATTTCGTACCATTAGGATTTAAAGATGATGTCTTTTAAATGGTGACCTCCAGAGTTGATACACATTTGAGCCCTATTTATGCATAACTTGCCGTAACACTTCCTGCGATATGTTCGTTATTTCTTGACGAATGTTTTCTTTTAGAGCTGCGAGAGTCTGTGGCTTGTTCACATACACCCGAGATTTCAAAAAACCCCAAAGAAAGAAGTCTGGACTGGTCAGATCGGGTGATCTTGCAGGCCAAGGCAAATCGCCAAAACGAGAGATAACTCGGCCTGGAAAAGCGTCCCTCACTAAGTCCATAGTGTCGCGCGCTGTGTGTGCCGTAGCGCCGTCTTGTTGAAACCAGATGTGCTCCAGACCCAATTCGTCCAAACTGGGTATCAAAAACTCACGTAACATGATTCTGTAGCGTTCTCCAGTGACAGTTATCGCATTGCCTCCAGCGTCTTCGAAAAAATAGGGTCCGATCACTCTGTCAACACAGATGCCACACCATACAGTAACTTTTAGTGGGTGTAGAGGTGTTTCTTGAATAATGCGCGGATTATCAGTGCCCCAGAACCGAGTATTCTGCTTATTGACATGCCCTGAGAGATGGAAATGCGCTTCGTCACTCATAACCAATTTTGAAGGAAAATCATCCTATTCAAGGTTGAGGTTTATGACGCGCTGGCAGTAATCTAGACGAGCTCGGTGGTCAGCAGGCAGCAGCTGATGAGTCATTTGAGTTTTATACGGGAACATCTTTAAGTCTTTCACCAAAATACGCTGCAGGGTCCGTCTGGAAATGCCCAATTGCGTGGCACGTCGCCTCGTTGATGTTTCTGGACACTCTTCCACATCTTCGCGCACAGCATCGATATTTTCAGCTGAACGGCCTGTTCTTGGTCTCCCAGACTTAGGTCTATCCAATGTTGAGCCAGTTGCTTCAAGGCGTGTGGCAAAGCGTCGAATTGTGCGACCAATCGGTGCCGGACGGTGGGGAAATCGTCGACGAAATTCACGTTGTGTTCTTATCACTGATGAATTATTCCGTAAGAACATTGACACAATTATTCCACGTTCTTGGGGAGTAAAACGGTCCATGTTTATTTTCAGTGTATTTTACATTTGTTCACTACACAATTTTCAACAACAGAATGACAGAAAATGTCATATAAAAAAAATAAAGGTATTTTCTTTAGTGCCAGTACTTTTGCGCCACCCAGTATAAACAAGATAAAAGAAGACCATTTTCATGATGTTGCTTTGCTATACAACCTATTTTACTAGGTTTACAAATGCACATGTTGATGGTTTTTAATTTTTGACATGAAATGTCACTCCAACATAAAAATGTCTAGGATTTTTGTGAGATATCAAAGAATTTAGAAAATGCATGCTGTACTTACCCAATACCTATACCTGCTAAATAAATGTGTTATCAGTCAATCTTGCATAATATAAGCGACGACTGGACATCTTTATTAGGTATGTAAAAGAATATCTCCATCCCGCATCTTATTTAGTATGTTTAAGTAATCATAAAAATGACGCTTTGAGCCCAGGGTCTGCTATTTTGCCCCCTATTAACTTGTATAAGTTTCTCATGATTGAATTTAACTTTTTAGAGAACCAACCTAAATTCAATAAGTAACATTAACATGATAAATCCTATTCTTTACAGTTGGAGCAATTATAAGGAAAGGCTGCATGAATAAAAATTGATAACAAAATCGATGCCAATACTGATGAAGTCACTGCATTATTCTAATCTGGCTAGCTATATTATGGCGAATTGTATAAATTATAGTTACCTACCTAATTATACATACTAAACTTTATTTTTTATTTTGATAAAGTTCTATTTCAATAAAATTTTGGCTCTTTTGTTTTCCAAGTTAGTCACCAAATTTCATATTTCATGAGCAAACATCTGCTAGCCGGTACAACATGCTGATTAATGGACGAGACTACGGCGCAGTGTTTCCTCTTAGGGTTGGGAAGTCAAACGACAGTCTCCCCCCAAAAGCCAAGATAAGCAAAATGGCTTCAAAGTAGGTACAAGCTTTGGATGTAACCGGAACTAACAACACGTTTATTTGAATTTTGAGTGATACGTTACCGTAAGAGCGTTTTTGGTCTATGGTAGTTAGGTTTAACCAATAGAATATCATTATGTGCACGTGTGGCTGTCACTGCACCTATTTGAAAATTTGAATTTTGATTGATGCGTTACCGTAAGAGTGATTTTGTTTATGGTAATTATGGATTAACCAATAGCATATCATCATGTGCTCTCGTATGGCTGTCACTGTACATATTTGAAAATTTGAATTTTGAGTGATACGTTACCGTAAGAGTGATTTTGTTTATGGTAATTATGGATTAACCAATAGCATATCATTATGTGCTCTCGTATGGCTGTCACTGTACATATTTGAAAATTTGAATTTTGAGTGATACGTTACCGTAATGGCAATTTTGTTTATGGTAATTTTGGTTTAACCCAATGACATTTCATAACATAGACATGTCATATGCTTACAAATCAACGTAGAAAAATGTGCCGAACTCACACACACACATTTTTAATTCATCTACACTTTTGGTGTATTAACTTTAGAGTAATAGTTCGTGCAGTGTCTATAAACATACGATGGCATTTTCGTTATTTTTTTAAGTAACTGATGCCTCCGCTCAACGTCCGACCGGCGCCGCTCGGCACGCGGTACTAGAGGCAAACGTTCCAATTGACTCGTTTTCGGATCTTCACGATTTTCGCGCAATAACATATCTACTTCTTTTTATATAATAACCAATAAAATTCTCGGTTTAACCAATAGAATTCTTTCGTGTCATACCATAAACTCTATTAAGTTTATGGTCACTGCACAATCTGCGTCTATTTGAAAGGAGGCCGGACAGCTGTTTCGCAGCAAAATGAAAAAGGTGATAAATATTAAGTATCTTCTTATTCCACGTACGTACGCACGGTACGTACGTACGGTGGAATACGTGGAATAGAACTTCTTCTTCGCCATGGCAAAACCTACAGTGTAATGGACCCCTAAGAACCTACTCTAGTAGATAAGCTCATGTTTTTTTATATAATTATCGTGCATCTCTGTACAGAATAAAAAACTTTTCATTCTTTCTTTCTCTTTCTATTTCCTATGCCCGGCAGTCAAAGACCTTGGCTTAGTTATTGACCCTGAGCAGTCTTGAAACTTACAGAGTGGAGAATGTTGACCCTAGACTCCTAGGAAGCCTCGGATGCGACCGCGGATTAATGCTGGGATGATGATGATTGAATTAGTTTATTCCGCGATATAGCTATACAACCTATTTAGATACATTTATTGCAGTGATGTTTTATCTTTATTTTTGACATGAGAGGACACGTAAATAATTCTTGACATGCCCAACAGCTGATTATTAGAATGCCGCCATATTACGGTAACGATACTCCATCACTCAAAATTCAAACGAACACCAAACTGTCAAGTATTCTAGACGTAAACCTCAGCTAGTGCCGTCTACACGAGAGCCATTACGGTTTATAAAGCTCATGACAGCCCAGCTACCGTAAGCCTAGTCACGTGGTCCCAAAACGACTCTCGTGTACGTATACGACTCTCGTTTACAAACTCATGGTAGACCTACAGATACAACTCTTACAACACTAAACCTATGTGTAAAACACCACACACAGAGTTACTAAAACAAAAGGGCCGTTTCTCACTGATAACAATCTCAATCATAGCTAAGTGCAAATGCGAATCCGTTACGACTCTTCGAGCAGCCGGCATTTCTAGCTATAAACTCATTCGTATGCCAATTAGTGGGAACTGGGAACTATTGCCGCTTAAAATGTTACAAAAGTTCCCACTATTAAAGGCTCATTGCACTTAATCGCACCTACGATGTGTTTACGGATTAAAATCTGTGTTACTGAGACTGTTGATTAATCATTGTGGCGTCTTTGTGGTGTGGTGATAGAGCGTTGGACTGCGAAGTCTAAGCTAGCAGGTTTGATTCCTGTTTAGTACAAATATTTGTATATTTGTGTGTTTTATCAATGAAACATATCTAAGTAGGTATATCTATTTCCGCATTATAGAACCTACAATACTAATTACAGTAGCTAGGGGTCCCTATAACCCAATTCCTGCCGTCTTCCCAATGGATCGCATGGTGTATGACAAATGACAAACCATATTAAGGTAAGGTGTTTTAATGGGCTTACCTTTTCAAAATATTCACCCCTCGCTACCAACAGGCAGGTAAATAAAAGGAAATGCATGTGGTCAGTAGGTATTTAGTTCAACGTTCCACTCAATTAACTACAATCTGTTTTAGCAATAATTAATTAACTCTGTTTTGTAAATTTACCTATATTTCATTCCTTGATAAATTGGTTACACAGCTATAAATTTCAATGTGTAATTTGAATATGCATAGGCAGAGATATAATATTAAAACTAATGTTTTTAACTATAAATATGTGGAAGTGAGTAGTTAACAAAATGTCCTACAGGATGTGAGTCGGCCACTTTTGCCAGACCTTGAGACCAGACCAGTGAGACTTTTCTTCGGCCACAGTACGGCTGTCAAATATCAAAACCTAGCAAGTGGTTTAAAACAAATTTTACAGGAGAGCAGAAAAACGACTTTGCCACTTTAAGGTCTTGCCATTCCAAAACGATTTGTTCTAGAATCATGGGAGTAATACCTAATTATGCTATATATATTTAGCTGTAAAATCAATAATAAATAATAATTTTATCATAAAAAATGTGAGTACCAGAGCACTTACTGAACAATAAATTGTTTCCTTAAGCAAAAGTAAGTTCCTAATGCAAATTCAAATCCTAGTAAGGTACTTTGCTAGGTTTTTATCTGCTCTTCATTCATTATAAAATAAACTAAAACTATTTCATAAACCTAGTAACGCTTTTTTTTATACCACTTAGGTGGCAGACAAGCACACGGCCCACCTGATGTAAAGTGGTTACCGTGACAACGGGAACCATTTTTCATCAGGTGGGCCGTGTGCTTGTCTGCCATCTAAGTGGTATAAAAATCCTCAGTCAAGTTCAAGTTTTTTTTTCGTGGGTTGATTCATACAACCTTCGACAAATATACGAACCAATGATAATTTACATACATACGCTCACGCCTAATTCCCTTTTTTTTTTAATACCACTTAGGTGGCAGACAAGCACACGGCCCACCTGATGGAAAGTGATTACCGTGGCCTATGGACGTATGCAACTCACCAGGGGCGTCACACTCGTGCTGCCAACCCTGAAGAAACCTTCTAATGCCCTTCTTGAAGAACCCCAATTGTAGTCGCTTGGGAAAACCATCGCGGGGAGTTCATTCCACAGCTTGAGTGTGCGAGGGATGAAGTTCCTTTCATACCACACAGTGCGCACCATTTCCGGTCGCAATGTGTGAGAATGAACTCCCCGCCTATGACGAGAAGTGCGATGATAGAATGTAGCTGTGGGCATCATGTCAAACAATTCATCTGAGCACAAACCATTGTATAGGCGGTAAAACACACACAGTGAAGCACTGAGACTTAGAGGTTCCACATCGCCTGTGAGTATGGGATTGCCAACGAGCCTCAACGCCCGTCTTTGTACCGAGTCGAAAGGGTAAAGCTGGCACGCAGGCGCTCCGACAAAAAGGTGACAGCAGTACTCCATGTGGGGCCAAACCTGTGCCTTATAAAGGAGGAGTCGTTGCCCCGCAGTGAAGTACTGCTTCGCCCTGTTGAGCACCCCAAGTTTCTTTGATGCCAACTTGACCTTGTCTTCCAGATGACTTCGGTATTGGACGTCGCTGGAGATATCGACACCAAGAATCCCGATACTTGTGGAGATGATGAGCGGTGTGCCCAGGAATTGCGGCGCTACAACAAATGGAGCCTTCTTAGCGGTGAATACACATACTAATGTGTCTTGGTAGGGTTGAATTGGACTAAATTTAGTCGTCCCCAATCGGATACTCCAGAGAGAGTAGTCTCAATTTCGGACACAAGTTGTTCGCGACTCTCCTCCACTTCCGACCTAGGGATATTTGAGCCATCAGACAGCATGTCTTTGATATGCAGCAGAAACAAGGTCGGGGACAACAGGGAGTCTTGCGGAACACCAGCTTTTATGTCCATGCGGTCCGAGCAGCTGCCATCGACGACGGCTTGAATACTTCTGTTGGACAAAAAGCTGGCAATCCATGCGCACAATCCCGCGGGGAGTCCATAGCGTGGCAACTTCGCAAGAAGACCTCTGTGCCAGACCCGATCGAAGGCCTTCGCTATACCTAGGCTAACCGCTAAAGCCTCACCCCGACTCTCGATGGCTTGCGCCCATCGGTTAGTGAGATACACTAGGAGGTCACCGGTAGAGCGACGGTGGCGAAAACCGTACTGTCGGTCGCTCAGTAAATCGTTTCCCTCAAAGTATCTCAGGAGCTGTGTGTTAATCACACGCTCCATCACCTTCGACAGCAGCGAGGTGATAGCGATAGGCCTATAGTTGGACGGATCTGTCCTGTCGCCTTTCTTAGGCACAGGATGCACGAATGCAGTCTTCCACGAAACCGGGACCTGTCTTGTGGAGTAGGAGAGCGCGAAAAGGCGTGTAAGCACTGGGCACAATTCGGGAGCACAGTGCTTGAGCACCATCGCCGGTATACCATCCGGCCCACTCGACTTTCGAAAATCTAGGGATTTCAGTTCACGCCGGACCACCCGTTGCGTGATTTTAACTTCAGGCATGGAAAAACCAGGTGGTGCTCGCCGCATACTAAAAAGAAGCGCGCGAAATATAAATCAGTTACAATTTCAAACACCAAGCAACTCGCCCGAACAGCTTCATAACCTAGCAACTGCAGTCACTTGCTAGGATTTAATTTTGTTTAGTGTAAGATGCTAGGTTTTGAATAAGTTTTTTGAACGTTTAAAAAAATATATGTGTAGATGCTAGGAATTTCAGTTGTCTTAACTTTTTTGTCGAGTGCTTTTTAAACGTTTTGACAAGCACAATGTGTGAGTTAAACCTAGCAAGTCAATATTATGCAAAAACACCCATTTTTGAAAAAATGTCAGTTGCTAGGTTTTAAAATTGCACAGCCGAGTAGTCGCACTAAAGACGCAGTCACTGACTCCGCTGAGTCGCTCAGTGATGCGAACTTGGGGGTTTTCCCGTCAAATTTAGGTGTACAACAAACAACGGGAGTGTACAACAAACTTTGGGGATTTTTAATCGATATTTAGGTGAATTTAAAGTTGGATCTAGGGGGACATTCCGTACCTAGGAGTCGCCATCGCTGGAACTGGGTCAAATTGACTGAGTGGCGAATAAATCGTGTTAATGCAGTGTTGATCTACCTACCTGACTTTGAACCCCAAAAGATCATATTAACATACCACGGAGAACTGCGTTTTCTGCGTTATACCAACCATCCCAATGGTTTACAGATTACCTACTTATAATCCATGTTATACTATTTTTATTCCATGGAATAGTTACTATGGGTTGCGGTGCGAGAACGGAGTCAAAATTCTTTGCGGGAAAAAGCGCGGGAAACAGCTAGGTATATAGTAATAAATAAAAAAATAATGAATCGACACTTCAATAAAAGTCATTTTACATTAATAAATGGTGTCATCGATGAGTTATCTGTCCATAAAAATTGAGGGTTGAGTGTTTGACTAAATATTTACATAAATTTTACTACCTTCGCTTCGACAGCTACGTTAATTATTGAGTCACTGTTATACTTATAGATGCTTATAGCTTTGTGTCACCGTAAAATATGCTTTTTATAATATTTTTTACACTACTTAGGTGGCAGACAAGTACACGGCCGTGGCCTTTAGACCAGTGAAACACCAGGAAAGTCACACTCGTGCTGCCGACCCTTTAAAAACAGCACTGTACACAAAGGAGACGATTTTCTATGTTAGAAGATAACTTCTAACCTTTGATTATTAAGATAGATAGATAGATAGATAATTCTTTATTGTACACCAATTAATGTGTCTAACATAGAAAATCGTCTACTTTGTGTACAGTGCCCATAGGGGCACAGAGAATTTCTGATTTCCATGAACTAGAAAACACGAACAATGAGTATTTATTTTATTCAACGATAGTAGAGGCCGTGACTTTTCAGAACAAAAAAGCCCTCTCAAAGAGAAATATCGCCAAAATTACAAGCATTTTGTTCGAGATGCTTATCCTGTTGCTATAAATTCGTCCTCCCACAGATCCCTATGAAAATGCTGGCAAGAAACCGTCCAACATTGTCCATTTGACGGGAAAAAATTATGTGTATATAAAAATCCGCATTTTTTGTGAAAAGCGTGGCGATACAGAGATTCCAAGAATTGCGACTGAGTCTGAATTTGCCTTAAAATTGTAATATTTTTATTATGGAATAATTTAATTTAAACAAAAAATTACAAATATTTTTGTGCTACATAAATTTTTATATTATATAATACTAGCTTTTGCCCGCGGCTCCGCCCGCGTGGATGTCGGTAATCGCGACCAAACATAGCCTATGTCCTTTCCCAAGGTCTAATCTATCTCTGTACCAAATTTCATCAAAATCGGTTCAGTAGTTTAGGCGTGAAAGCGTATCAGACTGACAGACAGACAGACAGAGTTACTTTCACATTTATAATATTAGTATGGATGGATTTTGTTTTCTTTTGTTGATAATTTCACGTCATTTATAAAACGAGTATTATGTAAAAACGTTAGATGTCTACTTAGAAATAGAGATTATATCTTTTTTTTTTATATATAGGACACGTCAATTTGACTTCGCCTCGCCTGATGGTAAGCTGAAGGCAAAGTCTCTGAAAAGAGGGTCACCATTACAGACACGTATCATGTTACAATGGTGGCACTCAGCTTGACGGCCTCATCTTGCAATAATTGGGTAACCTAGAGTAAAAATTTTAATAGCATAATAAGAATTCAGAGGTCACCATGTCGCTGGCTCAGTATAAATACAACACGAGGGAAACCGAGGGCTTAGCAAAAAAATATAACTATTTTTTTTTGAGATTTTATGACCTTTTAGCTAAGACCTAAGTCAATAATAATGATACGTATCAGTTTTTTTTATACCACTTAGGTGGCAGACAAGAGAAAGTGGTTACCGTGGCCTATGGACGTATGCAACACAAGGGGCATCACACTCGTGCTGCCGACCCTGAAGAAACCTTCTAATGCCCTTCTTGAAGAACCCCATATTTGAAGCAGGATCAATACTCAGACAGTCGACTTCAACACAGGAATCGTCCTGATTCGAATAATAGAGAGATAGAGAGAGAGAAGGAGATTTAATCACATGTTCATTATTGTCTAGTATAAGACGATAGAACAGCCCCTAGTATTCGCTCCCAACTATACTAGAATATTATTAATCTACACAGGTTCAAGCTGCATAATATGGACACTAGGCAAGACCAGCACTTCGTATAGTGTTGTAACCGCTCGCATATCGATAAAAGCAGACCTGTTTGTTATAATAGTTCGATTTTTAAATTTTGAGATTGTTGAGACTTTAAGAATGTTGTTACTGATTTAGATTTGAAAAAGTTAATGCTGAAGGCGAGTTTTGAACCTGCGATGAGTCCCTTATAGGGGGAATGCTGTGACCAAACATGTCTTGAGCAATCGAAATTCTCCTATAAAACCATTTTGGAGCGATAGTGGAGCTCACCACCGAGATCTGCTCTCTTATTAGTCCTATGGAAATTGAGTTTATCGTGACTTTTACGAGAGTAACTGCCATCTAACCCTCAACCCCGAAAGGATAGCCTCCGCTTCATTCTGCTATCAGTAGCTAGCTAAGATACTGTTACAGAAATCTGTGTTAATTTTCGTAGTTTACCATATAAATAAGCCATATCGATTGCCATAATATAACCAAACCGAAGACCAATAAAATTTTGTTGGTTTACGAAACATTTCTTATAAATTATTATATTTTATTGTAAAGCGATAAACCTAGAAAAATATTAATGTCCTATAAAATCCATACATATGTATAAGTTACGAGTAACATTTATTCAGTAAACAGGTAGTCGGCTCGTAAACGTGAAAAATAACGATTTCCGAAAATAGACTAGAACTACCGACATCGATACTTTTGTAATCGATACCTACTGGCCACTCTAGTCTACGGCTACTTGACGACTCGTCTGTCATTCGTCCAAGATTTACCGTCTCAACAGACGACATCTTTTATTCATATTCATATGAAGATCGATTCGAGAAGTCGTCTAATTGGATGTTGTAGAGCAAAAACTTTATTAACTGTATTTATTATATTAATTGTCTGAGAACAGCTTATTGAAAGTTATAAATGTTCAAGGTCCGATTCAGTAAAATGACGTTTTTAAAACGTGTTATTTTAAAACTTATAGAATTCGAAGAATCTATTTAAAACAAATAAAATAAAATAAAACAAACAAAAAAGTTGCCCGAATCTGTGTTTCCGGATAGCTATAACTTGTAACTTGGGTGTCTTCAAGATTAAAGTTAATAGGTCGATCCTAGGCACCATCGACCACATCGTCACTTACCAACAGAAGGGATATCAAACCTGTCAACCGTAAAAAGAAACAAATATTATGTGTAATTCAGGTTTTGTTTTGCCAGCTTACACGGCGCCGCAGCACAACCAAGATTTTTTTCCCGTTATTCTTTACAATCGAATTGAAATCTCGCGTTTGTGAACCGTGGAGTTACTGAATTAGACCCCTGGTAACATCTGGAACGAAACGATAAAATGTATTTGCTGAAAGTAAGTGTTTTACTTTTATTTATTAGGTCTATCTACACTTAAGCGGATTATTTGGGCGTATTCACATTACAATACATTCTTTTAGTCTTAAAAAGGCCTTATTTTATAAATTAGAGATAAGTGAATGACTTTCGATTGTTAGGCTTTTGTAATAAAATTCAATCTTAAAGTCTAGACATAGGTCAGCAGACTTTGATCAGTTTTAAGAGGGTACTTCAGTGTTTCGTCCTATCCCCTTTTTTTATCGTGCGAAAAATCCCCACGGATACCTCCTCCGCCAGAGCCGGAGAAGGAGGTTATGTCGGACTCGAGCCGACTAAAACGCACACCGTCTGTAGGTCGTCAGTTGCCGGAGGTGTGTTTCGTCCTGTCCCTGTTCGTACCAAATGAGCCTAATGGGTGTTTTACTTTATATTTCCCTCACTCTCTCTCTCCCTCTCTTGAATTTTGATTCATTATGTTGTGTTTTACTATAGAAAACTAGCTGTTGCCCGCGACCAAACATAGTCTGTAATTTCCCAAGTTCTAATCTATCTCTGTACCAATTTTCATCAAAAGCGGTTCAGTGGTTTAGTTAGTTTCGCAATTACAATAATAAAGTAGGGAAATAATTCAAGTACTTACTAAACTGTTAGAAATACATAAATAGCATCGTCTACTTGGATGCAACTTAGTCGCAATCAACACACTTACAATAGGTTGAATTTCACCACTACATCACAATTTCACACCATTGAAAATGTATTTAACTGAAATGAATTTTCGTTAAAAAGTGTAAATTTTAAACGTTTTCAAAATGTTATTTAAAACTTTTAACTTCATCGATGGAAGCCAGCGTACGATTATAAAGCACTCTTTATAATACGTTTAATAGATGAGAGATGACTCTTTATAGCCCTAATTATGATAATATTTGTATACACTTATCACTAAACACAGATAAGTAAGTAGCGAATGTAAAAGAACTGCCAATTGCATCCCAAACACGGCGCTAAGTATAAAAAATGAAGCTTAGACTTGAGCTACGACTTTTGTAAAAAGTCACTTTGTAAATAAGATACCTAATAGCGAAGGGCTATTTATGGTAGGCACTTCGCTAACTACATTATAATGTAATACCATATTCTACTAATGGTCCTATCCAGGCCCGAGCAAGTTTTTGTGAAAGACAATGTTTGAAAAGTTGGTGACTTACACCGGTTTTGACCATGGGAAATGCCTTAGTGTACGGTGTACGGTTTTTAGATGGTTCGAGTCCAATGTGCCTGGCGGAAAGGGGATATCCACATAAAGAGGGTACTTCTTGTACCTTGAAAGTTTTTAAAGCTAAAAATTTACTGCAAAATAAAATTTTGGCTCAACTTCGAAACTCCCATTAATTCCAAATTCAAATTCCTTAATAAAAAACAGCAAGAAAACAAATCTTGACTTTCTAGCCTCATTAAATTCACATTCTGTCAAAAAAATATGACAGATTAAATAATAAATCGCAGTCTTAGAAATCGTAAATTCACACAGGCCGATAGCAAACGTATAAATATTAAAAACTTGATTAAAATACCGACGGCCATCGTCGTCGCGGTTGATTTATATATCTACGAAGAATGGAGAAAAATCGCCATGTTTGATTTATGTTATTGTGTGGTACCCTCCGTCTCTCAACGGATATTTCTGAACGAAAACGAAAGTTTAATCCTATTATTATAAATGGGAAAATGTTGATTGATGGATATTGTAACGGTAAGTATTTTATAGGGACAGTTTGTGTCGTGGATCATCATTTGGGTACGCTGATTGTAATCCAGAATTCATGTTTTGGGTGTGACACGTTTATTGGCGGGTTTTGGTATTTTCATTATTAGGATTTAGATATTTTCATATGTAATCATTTTTCCTAAGGGTTTATATAAATACCTATTATAAATGCGAAAGTAACTCTGTCTGTCTGTCTTTCTGTTACGCTTTCACGCCTAAACCACTGAATCAATTTTGATGAAATCTGGTACAGAGATGGATTAGACCTTGGAAAAGGACATAGGTTAAGTTTGGTCACGATAACCGACATCCACGCGGGTGGGACCGCGGGCAACAGCTAGTAAACCAGAAAACAGCCTCGTATGCCATCGCGTTCGGTTTTCGAATTGCCCAGCAATTGCAGCAGTCCACCGCTGGACATAGGCTTCTCCCAAAGTGCACTATTTCTGCCGATCTTCCGCCTTACGCATCCAGGCCGTCCGAACCATATTTGCCACGTGGCACGTTGGCCAATCACGTGTGTACAGGAAAATATAACATCGATAAAATTGATAAACACCAAGCACATCACTAAACTAAATGAGTATGTTGAACCGTTTTAATCCAAGTTTTGGTACCGTGTCCGATTTATTCTAGCGTTCACACGATTGTTGTGAAGCGGCTCCAACACCTACAATGCGAGTGTGAGGTACTTTTACAAGATATTATTGGCCCTTCAGTTAGATTGGATTTTCTTGTTGTGTGGCTCTAATAACATATTAATATTTGAGTGGCTCTTAGCTGAGTAACTAATGTGAATATAACATACATAAGTGAACTCACACCTTTGTCCATCTGGGATATACAGGAACAATAACCCACCATCTGCTTCTCTTTACACATTTCACTAGCTTCTTTTACTGTCATTAAATATTTTATGCAAGTTCGAGACTGTTGCATCTTTTATCATGAGAATGAGTCCGAGTCCAGGGTTAATGGCACCTTAACAAGATCTTTGGGCCAACCCAAGCCATTAGTGGGGTGAAAATTTTCAAAAGGGAAGCTGGAGAAAAAAATACTTACCTCCTCATAGAACGACTATAGTCATAGAGTATGGAATTCAGGGCGTTCTGATTTCAGACACTGAATTTCAGAATCGTCTCTACCACAGATGCCCTTTGCAGAGCAAGCCGGTAGAAATCGGGTTATAAGGACCGCTCGCCAATTACTGGCTACAACTACCCGTAACGACTGCCATAGATGTTCGTATGGCAACCGGGACCGACGGCTTAACGTGCTCTCCGAGGCACGACCAGACCAATGCAAATACCCATATTCATGCATACAAATATTTACACTGAGCGGGGATCGAACCCGCGCCTCCTGCGTTGCGGCCGCGTTCACTACCGCTACGCCACGGAGGCTGTCATCATTCATCAAGGTATTACCTATCTATCTTGTTTGGTCCGTTCCGTATTACCTACATACGAGTATGCGCGAAATTTCTGACTTTCTTATTAGATGTTTGCTGTTCGGATAACAGCAAAATACTTGAGTAATATAAAAAGCCTGTCCAAGAACCCTTTCTCAACCAAATTCGAAAGTCAAAATAAGACGAAGAGGAAAATATGGGTTTGTTGTAATCCACACTTCAGTACAAATCACAGCATTACTCATTCACCCTGTACATTTAAATTTACAAAGTAAAATTTATATAAACTGCTATAAATTTCGTCTCTCAACACATAAAGAGATATATATCAGATATCGGGGCGTATTCAGATATTAATTTCATATATCTGGTTCCTCGGTACTAAAGAGTGATTTAGAGCACACGGTATCGTCGACGACATCGTTACGGGATTTCAACGTAGTTTCAAAAACGGCACGGATATAGTGGTTAAGAATTCGGTCTTACGACCGAGAAGTCGTGATTGGAATCCTGACCATTACACTAAAGTGTGAACCCACTCCTAACACAAGTTGTAGTATAGCTTAGCTGTAGGAGCTGAGCTACGCTATGAAACTATTAGCACATCTTGGTACTAGCGTAGCGTGCTACGAATCTTCCTATAAATATTCAAAAATCGAATATTCTCCATCCATAGCACACGTCCATAGCACGCATCTTTCTATATAAAAACATAGCTTAGTGCTGAACCCCTTTCCACCAATGTTATGAGATGGACCAATGAATATGATTGGTGGAAATCAAACGCATTCATAGCAACGTAGCATAGCACATGTCTGGTAGAAAAGCAGCCTAAATCTCTAAATTCCTACAGCGTATGTTGAGCACCTGTGGTTTTCCCAAGCGTCTACAATATGGGGTTCTTCAAGAAGGGTATTCCTCCCAATAAGTGAGCCGTGAGCTTGTCTGCTACCTAAGTGGTATAAAAAAAACCTAACGAATAACTAGTCCCCTAAATATTCGAGGAGTGTAAGCATACTTATACGTATATCGATGTATAATAATGTAACACCACTTGGTCGGGTTCATATCGTTCCGGTCCCGTCACACCGCAGTATAAATTACCCCCATATCGGCACAAGAGCCTTCGTTGATACGCCAATTTATTGCGGCCGATCGTTTTTTACTGGGACTCCGTGTGTGACGTCAAAAGGCATATATTTCATCTCACATTACCCGAGATGGTGTGGGCGATCGGTATCTTATTGGCTACAAGAAGGGTCTTCTTGTCGGCAGACACTTCGTCTAGTAAACTCTATTGTACATAGAGCCACTCCTAGCACAAGCAATTTAGCTTAGTTGGAGGGGTTAACGGGAATATTAGTAGGTAATTTCGGTTGCTAATATTCTTTAAAAAAAAAAAGTTACGATACAGAGGTACAATATTATCACAGATATTATGTCCTTCTTTATTTTAAAGTCTCTAATTTAAAGTTTTAAAGTAAAAATACGCCGCGTGGTTCCCGGCAGAGTAGAATTTGGGCCACCCCATCTCCTCCCTTGCGGTGTCGTACAAGGCGACTAAGGGATAGGACTGTTTAACATCAGACAGATATATATACTCGAGTCAACAATAGTGCCCGGCAATGGGCTCACCCCCTATTACGTGGGACCTACTACAATGATTGGTGAAATGTGGGTGTTAATTCACCTCTGCCTAACCCTCCGGGGATAAAGGCGTGATTGTATGTATTGTATGTATTATTTTAAAGTGCGGAAATTCCCTAGGCAAACCACCTCCCTCGAACCGACTAAAACCGCATGTCGACTTAGGTTTTCAGGGTGTGAGATTGCCTAAGACATATCTCTCGCAAAGGTACGATACTTCGTAACCTTGTCGTATGTAAATTCATAGAGGTTTCTTTTAGACACCAAAGAAACAATTTTATAACCTATCAGTAGCTGTAGCGCAGGGTTTCCTCTCTGACTCCTAATGTCAGACTGACAAGATGAAAGAAAGCTATGTACTAAAATTAAAGTTAGATAAGTAAGTACCACTGCTGGACATAGGCCTCTCCCAATATGCGCCACGTTTGCCGATCCTCCGCCTTCCGCATAGGTACAGTCCGTCCCAGCCACCCTTCGTTGGTCGTCTGTTCACCTGGCTAGGGGGTGTCCCACCTTACGTTTTCCTTCTCGTGGTCTCCACTCTAGGACCCGTCTGCTCCAACGGCCATCCATTGATTGATTGATTGATTGAAGTAAGTACCATCCAGATTCAAAGTACTTACCTAAGCTTAGCTCATATTCAATTCGTGCGAATCGTCCAATAACCCCAACTAGCTTGTGTTATGTTACAATATACCTATTATAATAAATAGTAGATAAATATAGGTATTTTAAAAAGGTTTTTTTAATACAGGCATATCTCTATAACATAAAAATGAATCCCTAAATGTGTTGCTAAGCGCAAATCTCGAGAACGGCTGAACCGATTTCGCTAATTCTTTTTCTAGAATATTCCTTAAAGTACGAGGATGGTTCTTACGGAGAGAAAAAATTACAAAAAATCGACTGTTAGGCGGTACGAAGTACGCAGGGTCAGCTAGTTATTCATAAAAATACCCAGCCCAATGCATATCGACATACCTTCAAAAATATTTGCACTGAGCGGGAGTCGAATTTGTTATAATGGTTTAGGTAATAAACATTAGAATGTAACTTGAGTGTTACGAGTATGTTGTGGACTAAATTACAAACGCCCACGATGACCACTGTCCGACATAACAGGCAAAAATGTCCAATTCACAAAATGCGAACACAGATACCTATTAGATTTCACCGTCGCGATAGTAACTAATTCTACCTTTATTTTCTGCCGAATTGAGATAAGGATAAGATGGAGATACTTAATATTTCTAAAGGTATGTCACTAATCTATTTGTTTTATACCAAATAGGTAGACAAGCACACGACCCACCTGACGAAAAGTGGTTACCGTGGCCTATGGACGTATGTAACACCAGGTGCGTCATATCACACATCCACGGTAACCACTTTCCATCAGGTGGACCGTGCGCTTGTCTACCGCCTAAGTGACATACAAAAATCATCATTTTGGCGTTGTTTCCGGTTGCATTCCGGTTGAACGCCGCGTGGTTCCCGGCAGAGTAGAATTTGGGCCACCCCATCTCCTCCCATGCGGTGTCGTACAATGCGACTAAGGGATAGGGCTTCTTAACATTAGACAGATATATACAGCCTAGGCTCAGCCTCAGATACATGGCTCGAGTCAACAAAAGTGCCCGTAATACGGCAATAGGCTCACCCCCTATTACGTGGGACCTAATACAATGATTGGTGAAATGTGGGTGTTAATTCACCTCTGCCTAACCCTCCGGGGATAAAGGCATGATTGTATGTATGTTCTCTTCCCTATGGTTTGGCTTATAGAGGTTTTATGGGTGACAGCCATCACTGCCATCTGATCGCTCAATCCCGAGAGGACAGCCTTCGTCAGAGCCTCATTCATCTATCGGCAAGGGTACCAGTTCGCAGATGAGGGTGAATTGGCTCCATACGTCTTGGAAGGAACCCCAATACCCCATCTATCTATACTATTATAAAATTGTGAAGTGGTCGTGTCTGTACATTGGAGATATTAAAAAAAAATACTTCGGTTATGTTATGGAACACGAAAATATTTTTTTTAATTTCCTGTCTGTTTGTCCGCGATGGACGCAAAAACAACTGGACGGATTTTGATGCGGTTTTTTTTTTAGAAAGGGCTTACTCGGACTTAAAATCTTATGTTTGTTTGATCGCAATCGGTTGAGTAGAACCGAAGATAGGAGCAAAGGTCGCGTTAACCAAGATGCACGCGGGCGGAGCCGCGGGCAGAAGGCTAGTAAATTATATTTTACTTACTCAAAACGTGTATAAATTTAGAAAATAGGTTGTTTGTTGGACCAACAAACAAGACCACACACGGAGTCGAACCTGTCACGAATTATCTCTTATGACTGGCTATTAAAATAAGTTTAGTGATATGATCTTGAGATGAAATGCCACAAAACGCGAGCAACTAGCTCTATTGCTCTTTATCGTGCCAGTAATCATTGATCGTAATGACCCTTTGCGCAATAAAGATAATTATGTATTTATTTATAGGTACTAGAAGACCGGCCCCGGCGTCGCCTGTGGTAAACTTCAAAACCCCGTATCACTATAAGCCACATATTGTATGGGAATCTGCCAGATTTGTTGACAATTTGTCATTTATGGTAAATGCTCCGTTCCCTTCTTCATTCTAGCGTTATACCTAGTCGTATCCGAAGCTTTGGGGCTGTCCATTAATCACGTGAGGCTCAAAAGGGGGGGGGGGGTGATTCGGAAAAAATCACGAAACATCACCAGGGGGGAGGGAGGGGTATATTGAGATATCACGTGTATTTATTTTTTCTTATAACTCGCGATTTTTGTCACGATTCTTAGTTTTTTTACCCTTAAATAATGAATAAAAAAATACACGTGATTTTGGCTAGGGGAGGGGGGGGTAGTCCAAAACCTCACCACGTATCACCATGGGGAGGGGGGGGTTAAAAAATTGCTAAAAAAAACATCACGTGATTAACAGCCCCTTTCACCTCGGGTCTGGGGTCGGATTGAACGGACTTCGATATTTGAGGAGTATAATAACCTTCCTATAGTCTTCCTCGATAAGCGGGTAATTCAACACAAAAATAATTTAGATTAGCGCGTTCAATTAAACAAACAAACTCTTCAGTTTTATAATATTAGTACTTACCTATAGATTGACAACCAGCTGTTGCTCGTGGCTCCACCCGCGTGGAATTCTGTTCCCGTTCCAGCTACCTAAGGGATATATTCCAGGGAACAAAAGCACCCTATGAGTTATTCCAGATTATAATCTATCGCTGTGCCAAATTTTAGCCAGTTCCTTTCAGTCGTTTCAACGTGAGAGAGCCTGACATAAGCGTCACGAAGTTATCAGCTGATGCTTTTTCAGACACCACTTGAAAGAGTAGGAATTGCAGGAAAAAGGAAATTAATTATTGGTCAAGGTCATACGAGAGTTTGGCGACATTATATTCCATCAGTATGTATGTACCTACTACCATATGATACTACTTAAGAGGTTTAAGGGGGCGCGGGCGTATCCTAGCTCACTTTATATTATTTTCTGTGATAGCAATATGTCATCCATACCGCTATGACACAAATAAATCTCAAAACATGTCCAAAGTTCCGATCACAATCGATTTGTAAAATTATCATTTTGGTAATATCAAATAAATTTTAAAAAGTCACCGAAATTCCAACTTCGAAAATATCAAATATCATTCGCAGAAGCGTCCAAAAATCTGCGTGGTCGCATCTTTGACGCGATCAGAATGTATGAGGGAGACGGCCTGAACGTAAGAGCAAGAGATCAGAGTCACGTTTTGCAGTTTACCGCGCGTCGATTCAGAGTTATAGTAATGAATACAATATAAATAAGTTTGCTAACACACAGAGAATGTGAGGAGTTGCATCGAAGATCGCTGATTTGTCTGATAGTATGAGAATTCCTGTTTTTTGTTTACAACGAACAATAAAATTATTTACCGAATTTCAGATAAGGAGGCGCAGATGAGAGCCGTGGTAGTGGTAAAAATACAGAGGATTTTCAAACTAAACGACAGATCCCTTGCACCGTCCAGAGTAACTATAAAAATCTAAATAAAAAAATAGCAGCTCGAAAAAGATCTAGATCTAGGTATATCACTCATTTGTATGCCTTTCTTTGTAGTCACTCACATTTCCAGTCTCTGTATACCAAGAAAATCAGGATGACAAAGAACAAATTCCTAGTAGCAATTTTCTTTCAAAATTCGTTGAAGAAGGTTACTGGCAGTCTAAATTTAGTTTTGCGTGGTATCTACTCGGTTCCTTGCGTTCTCCGCCATCTTTAATTTAATGATAAATTTTAGTTTAATAAATAATTCGTTTATTTTTAACGCTAGGTAAAAATAGTTACTACAAACTTAAATTTCTTACAATTTCGCTGTCAATCTTTTTTTTCTAGCGATCGATATTTTTCGATTTAAACCTATTCCAAAAGGTGGTGGTGAATCTTTGAAGTATGTACTTGAAAATCATTGAAGTACAAGTACCTACATACTTTAATAATTTTGTATATCGTTACTAACACAAATTACGAATAAAAGACAAATATATTTCAACAAGCTGTTTTCGCGCCACAAAATCGCTGGAGTCACTAACCCATACCCAACAGTATCGATTGCAAATCAGATAGAATCGATTCTCAATAATTTCGTTCAAGACTTTATTCACCCTGTATAGTCTTTTCATACCGATAATAAAATCGATTTTAAAAACATCGATTGATAATCGTCTCCACTAATCCTGTTCCGATCGGGAGAATGCAGCACCGCGACTCGCATCCCGCGGGCCCAATAAAGCCGCCCATTCATATCCAGACACTGCGACACATATCGACGACTATTTTAAAACTCAAGGGCTCCCAAGTGTTCGGTTTTCATGCAAATTGGATCTGTTGTCTACCACGTACGTCTAATAAGATTTTTGATAACTATTTTAATATTCCATTCAGCAGAAATGGAAATTTATGGCCAGATTTAGATTTAAAATGGTAGTTGCTATTAAAATTGATGTTTTTGATGAGATATTGTTTAATCTCTGGTGTATGTATTTTATATTTTTATGGGGCAATCATTTCAAATTAGAAAAGAATAAATAATGAGAAGATGCTCGCAGGACGAATTTATAAAACGTAATGATATTTTAGAATGTCACCTTAGTTCAGTGACACATCAAATACGTAAGCGGGTCAAAAGAAAAACGAATGAATTGCTACTGTACCTCTTTTCGCATTTTTATATTAATTATAATAGAAGTACCTAGGTAGGTAGGTACCAATTCCAGTTGCTTCCAATGATTGCACCATGAAGCTGAGGCTTCTTCAATCCTTTCCGTATCGTCCATCTAACCCCTATACATACTACGAGAAGAAAACCTACACCAGAGTCTCGTCCATCATTCGGCAGGTGTACCGACTTACAGGTGAGGCTGACTTGGGCCAAACTTGGACCAAACTTGGAGCTGACTTGGTTGAGGCCAAATACCCCTTATAATCCTACTAACAATATAAAAATGAAAGTTTACTTTACGACAACTAGTAAAAAATGTGAAGTTTTTAGAAGTTGTTTGTTATTCAATCAAGCTGTACGGCTGAACGAATTTGGCTGCTATACTATCAACACATTTTTATCCCGGGAAATGTTCCCATTGCTAGCGGGAACTGGATCAAGGGTTCACGGGGGTATAGTCGCAGGCTAGACAACTACTAGCTAGTATACAATAAATAAATAAATGAATAGCCAGCCTTATCCCAGAGCAATAATGTCCGGTAGATAACATAGTGCGGTACATTTGATTTGTTGGGGCCAGCATTAGCCGTGTAATAGTGTTTATTACGTTTAAGTTATGGGACTGACATTGTAATTACGCTACGTATTGTATAGAGACGTTTATTGTGCGCGCATCTACTTTTACACCTTCTGCGTAATGTTTAATGGTCGCAGAATTTAAATTGAATCGTGTTGGGAAGCTGTAATGCTTGTAACCGCTTTCCTATAGCAAGCTGTATTTTCTTGATTTTGATTTTATTTGTAACTAGCTTTTGCCCGCGGCTCTGCCCGCGTGGATGTTGGATATCGCGACCAAACATAACCTATGTCCTTTCTCAAGGTCTAATCTACCCCTATACCAAATTTCATCAAAATCGGTTCAGTGGTTTAGGCGTTAAAGCGTAACAGACAGACAAACATACAGACAGACAGAGAGTTACTTTCGCATTTATAATCTATACTCTATATACTATTATTTAATTGTAAATTGCAAATGTTTGTCCGCGATGGACGCAAAAACTACTGGACGGATTTTGATGCGTTTTTTTTTTGTTATAAAGGTCTTGGTCAGACTCAAAATCTTACGTATGTTTTATTACAATCGGTTAAGTAGAACCGAAGATAAGAGATCCACGCGGGCGTAGCCGCGGGCGAAAGGCTAGTTATTAATATGGATATGGATTACAAAAGTGTTGGTTGTATTAGTTCCCGGTGAAGTAGAATAAGACCAACCCATCTCTTCCTGTGGGTGTCGTAAAATGCGACTAAGAGATAGGGCTGTTTTCCATCCGACAGTAAACCTACAGCCCTTGGCAAAATACCCGCTAGACGGCAATAGGCTCGCCCCAATTAGGACGTGAGACCGAAAACTATAGTTGACGACATGTGGGTGTTAATACACCTCTGCCTACTGTGAGTATATGTATGTACACAAAAAATATTACAGAAGGTCAGGTTGGCTCAGCGTCAAAACGAGGGGCAGTAATGGACTTGGTGATGGGAACCTTGTAGCAGTCGTAGCTCGTAGCGTCATGCATGATATCATTTATCATCATCACAGCCGTTTTGACGCACAATGACCAATACGCACAATGACCAACGGGTAATACGAATTTTGACATATACGCATAACGACCAACACGTATAGTCATTATACGTGTTGGTCGTTATGCGTATATTGCCTAAGCAAAACGCCCAATAAGCATAATGACCAATACCAAATAAACTCGCATAATGACCAACTCGCAATGTGACACACTCGCATATTGACCTAAAGCGTATTGACGTACACACGTATACCTATACATACGTATACCTATAGCACAGAACAGATAATAGTACTAGCGTACTATAGTATAGCATATTGACGTTACAGCGTTGTGTCCCATTTACCTCCGAACCTGGGGTTTGCCTAAGCGACCTTATCCATAGTGTGATCCTTTCTTTTTGACTGCATTTACCCGATTAACTTTAAACTCTCGCGTTCCATGATACAATAATTTTAACGGGAATTAACGCGATCATGGTGGAACCTATACCATGATCGCGTTAATTCCCGTTAACATTATTGCATTTATCCAATTTTTAAATGTGTATTGCGGATGTGCATGAAGCTACCACAGGTAGTTTATCTATTTATTCACCGGCTCTAATTTTATTGTATTTACATATATAATTGCTAGGTCTTTTAAACTAAGATTCTAAGCTTGGCTATGGCTTTTGCCGTGTTGCATATTTGTTGTTATAGCAGGGGACGTGATTTCTTAACTTATGACATTATCTAAATATATATAACTCAAAGGTGACTGACTGACATAGGTATCAACGCACAGCCCAAACCACTGGACGGATCGGGCTGAAATTTGGCATGCAGGTAGATGTTATGACGTAGGCATCCGCTAAGAAAGGATTTTGATTAACTAGCTGTTGCCCGCGGCTCCGCCCGCGTGGAATTCTGATCCCGTTCATAGCTGATATATAGCCTATATGTTAATCCAGGGTATAACCTATATACATACCAAATTTCAACCAAATCGGTCCAGCCGTTTATGCGTGAAAGAGTAACAAACATCCACACATCCACACATCCATTCTCACAAACTTTCACATTTATAATATTAGTAGGATTCTACCCCCAAGGGGATAAAATAGCGGATGAACAACATTCCGAACTTAACGCGGACGAAGTTGCGGGCAACAGCTAGTTATTTATACAATTTAACTTCTCGTTTGAACTTGACCTTCTGTATTACAACTTATTTGCGTTATTACCGTTCGTTCGTAATACGGAATAAACTAGCGAGGCGGTATATTTAAACCAGTACTGTTACTTTCCTGTCTCTCTTTGGACCCTGATTGCAGTACCTTATTGTCTAAGATAAGGCTGGTTTAGCCCGCTAACAGTTTATAGGGGACTAGCATTGTAAATCTGTTGAGGGTTAGATACGACGATAGAAAAATGGCTACAGAAATGTCTTGGCGATAATCAAAGACGTATTTAGATTAGTTTTAGTGCGTTAGGTAGATACTTAAATGTGGTTAGGGTTTACTTTAGGGTTCGTGGGGTCCATATCGAGATGGCTCTAGGTCAGTCTAGATATGCCAGAGATAATTTCACCCTCAATAAATGTTGATGGCGTGCGGTTTTCATCGACCGAGTTCGGCATATATTGCCGCTCAATTCATATTCAAGGAGATTTCCTTACGATTCACTGATTGCCCACGGCTTCACCCGCATAGAATTCTGTTCCCACTTTTTTAACCGTCCGTGGTAGGTACTTTTGGAACATATGGAAAAAAAATTACCAAATGGTCGAGCCGTTTTGGAGCTTTGAAAATCTTTTTTTGCGTTGAAAAGCCTGTTAATCGAGGACGGTTATAGTCTCGCCGGCCCCGGCGAATAAAATGGTAATCGCAAAAACTTAACTTTTCAGGAAAAATAAAAAACTGTTTTTTGTCTATAACTTAACTAATATTAGACGTATACAATCCAATAAAGGCTCAAATTAAAGCTAATTTTTAAAGCTTTTATAATGATTTAATAAGTCTTTAATTGCATTATTCAAATTTGATATAATTACAATTAAAAAAGTTAGTAAATATCTAATGTTATTGAGATTTGGTATTGTACACTTACCATTTTATTCCCGTTATTTAGAAAGATATTAAATAGTATAATATCCTATTGCAATACTATTCAATCGTATGACTGTGCTAAATTTGGAAAAATAAAGTAACTTAACCATTTTGTTCTGGTTCATACGGGATGTCCATTGTAGACTAATCAACCTTAGGAGTTTTATTCTAGTTACGAAAATAAAATAAAGTTATGGTAATCAGACTTTATTTATGTTAAAGTACAAAAGATGAACTTAATAAAAATGGCAAATAAAAATAAGTTTTCCTTATATCCGTTTTCAATAAACGTATGGCTTTCAGTATTAGTTCCGTCATAAGTTAAAGCTTCTTAGAAGGCATGGTAGAACACTGGGATTGCTTCTGACCTACATAGACTCATAACATCGTCGTGTAAAGCCTTGCTTAATGGCAATGGGTTGGAGTACGCGACTTTCAACTGAAATTCAGCGCTAGAACTTGGTTTGTTAGGTTTTATCTGCCTCATACCTCGCTTGCTTTTGGCTGGTGTTGAGAATACTCATCAAGATCATATTTAAAGCGTAGAGTCTGTGATTGTGAATGTTAAACGCTTACTTCCATTACTTTAGACCACATAATTTAAAAAGAGGCAAGCGTCCAAATCTTCCGAAGACCGCGACGCGTACAAAGATGCAAAACGCGCCACCAGAAGAGCCGTAGCCAGGGCCAAACGAGACCACTTGCAACCGCTATATACCAAGTTGGAATCGTCTGAGGGGTAAAAGCTTATTATATAAGTTGGCGCTTTCCAGGGCCAAAGCGGCGCAGGGTCTATCCAAGTGCCGCTGCATTAAAGACCCTGGGGGTAATCTGTTGTACGAGAAAGTCGCGGTGAAGGAGAGATGGCGCTCATACTTCCATGAGCTGCTGAAGAAGCAGCATAAAGAGGTGCAGCCCCCAGATCTACCTCTGAATCAAGGACTAATGCCACAGATAACGCCTGCAGAAGGCCAGACTGCCATTCGCTGCATAAGGAACCGGAAAGCCTGCTATCGGACCCGACGAAATCCCCATCGAGGCTTGGAAGGCAATGGGTGCCCGTGGTGTGAGCATTCTAGCAAATCTTTATAACCGCGTACTCCTCACCGGTGAGATTCCGAGCCAGTGGAGGCTGAGTATCATCATGCCAGTTTTAAAAGGCAAGGGATCGGTGCAGGAGTGTAGCAGATACCGCGGTATAAAAGTGATGTCCCACACCATGAAGCTCTACGAGCGGATAATCGACTCTCGGATCCGATAGGAAAGTACACTCTCGGGGTGTCAGTACGGATTTTGTCCCGGGCACGGAACCATGGACCCGGTGTTCGCCCTAAGGATTGTGGCGGGGAAATACAGGGCGAAGAACACGCCCTAGTACTGTCTATTCTTAGACATGCGGAAGGCCTTTGACTGTGTTTCTCGCGCGATGATCTGGTGGGCATTGCGGGCCAAGGGAGTCCCAGAGACTTACATTGACACCATCCGAGACATGTACTACGATTCCGGTTCTGTGGTTCGGATTACTGTTGGCGACTTGAAAGCCTTCCCCATAACCGTCGTGGTACACCAAGGATCCGTCCTTAGTCCTTACCTATTCAGCGTAATATTAGACGTTTTGTCGGCCAGCATCAGAAACTCACATGAGCAGCCCCCGTGGTTGCTCATGTATGCTGATGATATCGCGCCGATGGACGCGGACAGGAGCAGATTGGTGCGACGACGCGTGAAAGGGTGGAAGGAAATGTAGCGAAGACAGAATACTTAGCGTTAAACTCCACAGATCTTACACCCGTTCGCATAGGCGATGACTTGGTCGAGCGCATGGACCAGGTTAAGTACCTGGGATCTGTACTTCATGTGACTGGTGAAATCGACTACGACGTCAGGGCACGGATTGCTGCCACGTGGGCCAAGCGATGAGAAATGACTGACGTCACGTGTAAAGATCGCGTGAGGAACTCTCGCATCCGCGGCAGCCTTCACGTACGTGACATCGTGGATAAAATGCAAGAGAGTCGCCTTCGCTGGTGCCACGTCTTGCGGCAACCACCAGGCTACGTGGGTAACAAATGCCTGACAATGGCGCCCCCACCGGGCCCAAGTATAAGGAGTAGGCCCAAGAAGTCCTGGCTTGACGTCGTGGAGAATGACATGCGTGCAAATGGTCTCACTACCATGGACGCCCAAGATCGTGCAAAGTGGAGGAGGAAGAGCCAGAAGGCGGACCCCGAGCTCCGAGGTCATCTTGGCCACGGATGCAATCGGGAGAATACGTCTATATGCAGATGATGATGATGACGTAAATAAATATCGACACGTGCTAGTGTTTCGCAAGAAGACTTATAGTGTCATCCCTCTCTAACATATACAAAAATGTGCGCTAGAACAGTATGGCAAGATATTGCACCATTCAGTGTCAATACAAACTGTTGACTAAAGTAATGTTAGCCGATGAGCTTAGAAGTTTTTTAACGGGAATAAAATGATATTCGCCATTACAATTCATGGCGATGTTTTCTTGTACGAGAACACAATTGTTGTAGCTTTTACAATATTTTTTTTAATGGAACCAAGATGGCAATAGTTTGTAATAATATTATTCACGTTAATGAGCTCCTCAAAAAGTATGACGAACAATATTGTATTATCTTTTATTTTTCTGAATAATCATAGAAAAATTACGAAAAAAATTGAGTGTGTGTATTAGGCTCTGTAAACTTCAAATATGGCATAACACTAAAACTATTGCAATGTCGGTTACCATTTTATTCTCCGGGGTCGGCGGTCTATATTATTTATCATTATGCTACTCTTCAAGGGAGCGGAACAGTAATCATAAATGTTAACAAATTCGGTAGATTTTTACTTATTATTTGATTATTAATGAAATGCAGGAATATGTGACTTATACGGGGTTTCAAAATATGTCACGGGCAAAGCTGGGGTGGATCACCTAGTATGTAATAAATGAATATTGAATAGCTATACCACACGCTGAATGCGACATCGCACCACAGAGATAATTATGTAAAAGCTCAAACCACGTCCATTGTCGTTTTGAAAACCAATTTGTGATATACAAACATTATTGCGTTTTTATTGAAATAAAACCAAATTTCACGGATTTTATAGCCTTTTGTGGTTGTGTTAATATAACCGTCAACTAGCTTAATCAGCCATTTATATATATCTGGGTGATTCTTTGTAAGCCAGATTAGACATGTTTTTTACTGAAGAACACATCAATTTATTCTCCAATTATCACAAAAATTTCAGGTTACATAATAAATAAAAATGTCTATCGACGCATATATTAATTAATTGGGATTATTTAATAGAAGCAATAATTTAACTAACAGAAAATAGTAAAAACTAATTAATCTGGTGTGTCCCCATGCCGCTTTTTGTTGAATTATTAGATTTTTTGCGATCTTATGAAGCAATTATATTAAAATAAGAATGTTGCATCGATATTTGAATACATGTTTCTTGATATGTTAGAACTGAAATTCAAAATAATTGGATATATTCGTAATTACATTACTTTAAAAAATGTCCCCGACGAAAATAATAATTCAACTGGCGCATCTTGTTCAAGCATGATTTCAATGTAAACACAGAATATTTGTTATATGAATACCAACTCGTGATTGTTTGCGTCAGTCAGTAGCAAGCTATCGAACACTTGCACGTTCAAGGGTTATATTTTGTTAAAAAATACGATTGAAAGTTGTTATTTGGGAGTTTGTCACGTATGTCGCATAATTAATCTGTATTCTTTCATGGATTGCGGGTTTTTAGTTATGTTTTGAAACTAAACCAAGGTCTGTCATAATGTTGTCTATTCATGTTAATTACACCTTTTATTCTATCTGTTCACAAATAAAGGTGCAGGGTTCGATTAACTATAAATTTCTAATTTGTCTGGCTCCCATTAGTCTGGTTTTATCTGGCTTTTATACCCAGATGAATTTGACCGGACCAGATAAATTAGGATTAATTAAAAATAACAACAATTTCATCATATGACCAGTTTTCTTTTACGTTTTTATGAGCTTTAATTTAAAAGAATTTTTAGGTACAAGGGGGTCCACCAAGATCTTGGGCCCCAAGCCAACCTTACGTGCAAGCCGGTGCACCTGCTGAAGAACCGACGAGGCTCTGGTGCTGGGTTTCCCTTCGGGGTTGGAGGTTGGCAATTGCCCCCGGAAAGGCCAAAAAATGCCAAATCACAACATAAATGGCTATAAGAATAAGGGAATACGATGAGGGTAGGGCACCGCCGCAAAACGGTGCGCATGAGGGCCGCCCGCCTTGTGTCGCAAGTCGGCTAGGGCTACCGTGCCTGAGCCGGGTACGGCTAAAGATGTTAGGCCAACATTGTAGTTCCCAAAAACTCTGCTTCGCAACGTGGAACATTGGCACGTTGACCGGTCGCACGAGGGAGTTGGCTGACGTACTCTGCAGACAGAGAGTGGCCGTGGCATTCCTGCAGGAGACTCGTTGGGGTGGCAGTAGCTCCATGCACATTGGGGACGGCTACCAGCTGATGTACACAGGTGCACCTGATTCGTGGTGCTCTCCCGGACGTTGCGACTTATGGTCGTGAGGGTGCTTATCAATGGAATTGTAACCCACCTGATAAGTGCCTACGCGCCACAGGCTAGGCGTAGCGCAGCCGAAAAGATCTCATTCTGGGACCAACTCGGGGAAGTGCGTCGTGACAGCCCACTGTCGCAGGGTGTCTTGGGTGGTGACCTGAACGGTCATGTGGGTGGTGGGTGTGAGGAGTTTGAGCGTGTTCACGGTGGCTTTGGATACGGTAGTCGCAAGTTGCAACCCAGAGGGTGAGCACATCTTCAGAACATGGGCGACTGCCGTTCATGCCATCGTGAACACGTACTTCAAAAAGAAATCCAAACATCTTAACACCTACAAGTGCGGGGGGCGCTCTACCCAGGTCGATTTCCTACTCACTAGGAGGCACAGCATCAGCTAGGTGGCCAACTGCAAGGTTATACCCGGGGCGAGTCTCACTAGCCAACACCGTCTCCTTGTCATGGACCTCCGCGTGAAACCCAAAGGCAAACGTGCTGAGCGTGCCCAACGCAGAATCAAGTGGTGGCCGCTTGATGAAGTCAAGTCCCAAAGTCTCGTCTCAACCATCAGTGACAAGTGCGCTGATGCTGTAGACAGTGTAGACGAACCAGTACAGGTTTGCTGGGACAGGATTCAGGCAGCTATTCTTGAAGCGGGGAGGGTGGCACTCGGTATGTCTAAGGGTGGACGCAAGTGTGACAGGGACACAGGACACTTTTTAGTGGAACGACACAGTCCAGAAAGATATCAGGGCCAAGAAAGCCCTCTATAAAAAGTAGCAAGCGTTCAAATCTTCCGTAGACCGCGATGCGTACAAAGATGGAAATTCGCCCCCTGGAGAGCCGTAGCCAGGGCCAAACGAGACCACTTGCAACGGCTATATGCCAAAGTTTAAAGTTCAAAGTTAAAGTTCAAGTTCAAAGTTCAAAGTTCAAAGTTCAAAGTTCAAAGTTCAAAGTTCAAAGTTTAAAGTTCAAATTTCAAAGTTCAAAGTTCAAAGTTCAATGTCCTTTATTTGTTGAATATGGTACAAAAATGATGTTTACAAGTGGAATCGTCTGAGGGGCAAAATTTGGCGCGGTCCAGGGCCAAAGCGGCACAGGGTCTATCTAAGTGCCGCTACATTCAAGACCCTGGGGGCAATCTGTTGTACGAGAAAGTTGCGGTGAAGGAGAGATGGCGCCCATCTACCACCAGCTGCTGAATAAGCAGCATAAAGAGGTGCAGCCACCAGACCTCCTTCCGAATCAAGGAATAGTGTCACCGATTACGCCTGCAGAAGTCGAGACTGCCATTCGCCGCATGAAGAACCAGAAAGCTGTAGGACCCGACGAAGTCCCTATCGAGGCTTGGAAAGCAATGGGTGCCCATGGTGTGAGCATTCTAGCAAATCTCTATAACCGCGTACCTGGTGAGATCCCGAGCCGATGGAGGCTAAGCATCATCACACCAATCTTCAAAGGCAAGGAATCGGTGCAGGAGAGTGGCAGTTACCGCGAATAACCGACTCCCAGATCCGACAGGGAAGTACACCCTCGGGTTGTCAGTACGGGTTTCGTCCCAGGCACGGAACCATGGACCCGGTGTTCGCCCTAAGGATTGTGGCGGGGAAACACAGGGCGAAGAACACGTCTCTGCACTGCCTATTCTTAGACATACAGAAGGCCTTCGACCGTGTTCCTCGCGCGGTGATCTGCTGGGCATTGCGGGCCAAGGGAGTCCCAGAAACTTACATTGACACCATCCGAGACTTGTACTACGATTCCAGTTCTGTGGTTTGGACTGCTGTTGGTGACTCGCGTGAGGAACTCTCGCATCCGCAACCTTCGCATCCGTGACATCGCGAATAAAATGCATGAGAGCCGCCTTCGCTGGTGCGGCCACGTCTTGCGGCAACCGCCAGGCTACGTGGGTAACAAATGCCTAGCAATGGCGCGGATGGTGCCTCCACCGGGTCCAGGTAAAAGGGGTAGGCCCAAGAAGTCCTGGCTTGATGCCATGGAGGGTGATATGCGTGCAAATGGTCTCACTGCCATTGACGCCCAAGATCGTGCGAAGTGAAGGAGGAAGAGCCGAAAGGCGGACCCTGATCTCCGAGGTCATCTTGGCCACGGATGCAATCAGGAAAATGCGTCTTTATGATAAAGTAAATATGTCTTTATGTAAATAAAGATATTTTATAATAAAGTAGATTGCAGATAATATGTTATTCTCATTTATCTGCATGCTTCTAATTAATATGGTGCAAAAGTCCATTCATCTGCCTTGGTCATCATTAATCTGGTTGACCAATTTATCAGCACAGTCTATTTCCTAAACTACTGGGTACAAATCAGTGCCTTCGAAATATGATATAACATATAATGATCTGGTCACGATTTTATGTGAGTTAAAGTCTAAAAGTCAAAAAAAAATTGAGCCATATCAATGAGGCAAATACACTCGGTTTCAAAGAAACACCCATCTATGGTATAGGACGTTGATTAAACGGCTGATAAACTAGAAGCTAGCCTGCTAGCTAGCCGTTATGCCGATATGAAACCGCCGCGCCCAATCGGTGGCTCAGTGCTCAGAGAATCCCCCCTGTAAGGGAAAGATCACGCGTTCGAGTCCCGCCTGAGCTGTATTATTATGGTTTCTTCTGGGATATTTATGTATAATGTATGTACCTATGTATGTTTATACAATATGGATACGACATATAGGCAATAATTGAAACCATATACTTGGTACCCCCTAAGCTTCAAGCAGGAAAAGTTTGAACAAAATTAGTCCAGTATTAAGAGCAGAAACTAGAGTTTTAATTTTATAGAATTTGAACAACTTTGAGCACTCTGTAGAATCGCATGTTGATTAGCTGTTCAAGTAAGTTACCTACTATGCCTATTGTTGTGTGTGTGTGTGAAGTTGTTGTGTGTGTGTGTGAAGGTGTGTGCGTATTTATTAATGACTTATGACACAGTCAATGACTTTAAAGCAATGGATGAAACTATTTAATGACTTATACAAGTGGTTGCATTTTCTACATTTATTTTAATAATTATTTTGTTAGAAAATTTCGGATTTTATAAATCAGGGAATTTAAGTTTAAATTTAATTTGGTTCTATTCCTATGGACCAGGATGCTTCGCGGTTTCAGTATTTGCACATATGTCGTATCCATATTGTATATAATATTTGCCTATACTTAGGTAGCTATTATGTTTGTGTTTCCTTTTTTTTCCTCAATAGCATTATTTACTTTTCTTCAATATTCAATGTTCTTACGCCAAACTGCCCAAAAATTTTCTTCTCCTATTTTCTCTCTCCATTCTATGGTTGCCTGATTGACTTTAGGCAATTTGCTTCATAGGCATCGTGCAATTTAGGTAATTCGCTCAAAAGGGTAAGAGATTGCCGCAGAGTGATAAGGCCGCCATTTGTATGTGCCACATGAATAATTATATTTCTCACTATGTATTGTATTATCTTTGGTGTACAATGAAGACGTTTATTATTATTATTATTGGCTAAGAAATCTTGTTGAAAATAATCTTAACACGAACATTAGCTCCCGGCAACGAGCCCAATATATGTTTCTCTCAGCATTTACAAATACTAAGCCTCCTAATCCCTTATAAGGTGATAATTACAATCTCTTAGCTGCCCGACCTCATTAATAAGCGCCGTGATATACAGCAACTGTTAAAATTGTCGTACACGGCACCGAACCCGCTACACGGCAATATTTCTCTCGAATGTAGTACAACTGCGTTTCACCTAAATGTAACTGATGTTACCAGCTGATAGTACTTGCAGATATGTCTAAGTACTTAGATAGGTACCTACCAGTTAGGAAAGTACAGTTTTGACTGCCTATGTTGCGTAGCGGTAGTGAACGCGGCCGCTACGCAGGAGGCGCGGGTTCGAACCCCGCTCAGTGCCAATATTTGTATGCATGAATATGAATATGTGCATGTCTGGGTGGTCCTATCTATATCTATACTATTATATAATTGTAAAGTGGTCGTGTCTGTACATTGGAGATATTTAAACACGAAAATATTTTTTTAATTTCCTGTCTGTTTGTCTGTTTGTTCGCGATGGACGCAAAAACTACTGGACGGATTTTGATGCGGTTTTTTTTATTAGAAAGGGCTTGATCAGACTTAAAATCTTACGTTTGTTTGATCGCAATCGGTTGAGTAGAACCGAAGATATGAGCAAAGGTCGCGTTACACGAAATGCACGCGGGCGGAGCCGCGGGCGGAAGGCTAGTGTAATATGTATGTATTTACGAAAAAAAATGTATCTAAGTATGTTTACCTATCTGCATTCTAGAACCCATAAAACAAGCTAGTTGCTATGCTTACTTTGGGTCTAGATAGCGTTGTGTACAAAGACATTTCATAACATAGACATGTCATATGCTTACAAATCAACGTAGAAAAATGTGCCGAACTCACACACACACATTTTTAATTCATCTACACTTCCCTACATAACCAATGGATTGAAAAGAGAGGACATGAAAAATACAATATAAAAGAAGAAGACAGCTATTGTTTGTCACTTGGACTTTAATGATAACAATGTACCAATCACAGTGCGGTTGCTAGTCGGTGACATAGGCTAACAAAATTATTGAAAAAGAAGGTACAGAGCTCTCTGAATTGAGGTTATTGCCTAATTTTGTTTAGACAAAGATGTTTGTTTAACTTTGTTAATGTATTATGAAAAAGCTAGGTAGGTATAATTTTTAAATTTCATTATTTTGTTGCTGTCAGTAGTACAATTTTAACAAGTACCTAAGTAGGTACTTGCCAGTAAAGTGAAGTTTGAGATAATTGCGTAATTTTGTTTAGACAAAGATGTTTGTTTGTCATTGTTATTGTATCTTCTAATATATAAAATTCTTCTGTCACGGGGTGCGTAATCGAACTCCTCCGAAACGGCTCGACCGATTTTGATGAAATTTTTTGTGCTTATCCGGTATCTATGAGAATCGGCCAACATCTATTTTTCATCCCCCTAAGTGATAAGGGTGCAGCGGGAACGGGATTTGAATACCACGCGGGCCGAAAATATGGCGGTACGAAGTTCGCCGGGGCAGCTAGTTAAGTATAAAAAAGCTAGGTATGTTTATTCTATTTCATTATTTTGTTGCTGCCAATAGTACCTACAAATTTTAACAAGTAGGTACTTACCTAAGTAGATACTTGCCAGTGAAGTGAAGTTCGCACTTATTAACTTACTTGAACCACATAGTATTAGTAGGCAATTATAAAAAACAACAAATTAAAATTGGGAGGTAGTATGTAGTGAGTTTAATGCCTACGATATTCTCATCTGTACTTTAATCTATGTTCGGATCACACACGTCCTTGTCGCTCACGCACCAAATTATATCATACTGTCTCTTTTTAACAATTTTAACTTGAATATTATGAAAGTCAGAAATTTGGTCTTTATCAGTCGAAATATGTATTATTTCCATGTGATATGAAATCCCTTTTGATGTATTAACTTAAGAGTTATAGTTCGTGCCTAAAACACCTTACCTTAATCACAGATTAATAAATTGAAACGCGAATGCGATGCGCATACGATGGCATTTTCGTTATTTTTATAAGTCACTGATGCTTCCGCTCAACGTCCGGCCGGCGCCGCTCGGCACGCGGTACTAGAGGCAAACGTTCCAATTGACTCGTTTTCGAATCTTCACGATTTTCGCGCAATAACGAATCTACTTCTTTTTATATATAATATCTTTGGTTGTGTAGAATGAAAAAATATAAATAATAAAAAGTAGGGTATACCATAGAGGTCGCGGTTTCGATTCCCGTTGCATGCAAATATTGTTGTCGCATGATGTTTATTTGCATTGTATCTATGTATAACTAGCTGCTCGCAGCTCTCGCCTTATTTTACAAAGCTGAAGACTTTGTTTGTTTGGTTGTAGGTACACGCTAATCTAAGGAACTAAGTACCTACCGAATCGAATTTAAAAAAAAATTGTGTTGAATAATCCGTTTATTGAGGAAAGTTATAGGCTAAATATCATCCCGCTACTACCCACGCTACACGCAACTATGTTCCATATGCGGGTGAAGCCATAGGGGAGGGCTTTCAGAAGGTAGGACACGACAGTATTTCTGTCCCAATCGAGCAGTCCGACTGGGGAAGTAGGTACCTCCGCCCTACAGAATACCGCGGTTATAATAACCTCGTGTCGTGTTCCCGGCGGTGAGTAGGGTAGCCAGAGCTCACTGGAGAGGTTTTGTGCTGTCAGTGGGAAGACCAAAGGCTTGTCCTACTTATCTTCTGCGCTGACGGACAGAATCTCTCTGTTCTTACAAGGTCGGTAGCACGAGTATGACTCCCCAGGTGTTGCACTCGACTATAGGCCACGGTAACCACTTTCCATCAGGTGAACCGTGTGTTTGTCAGCCACCTAAGTGGTAAAAAACCACGCAGTAGATAGTGTAGCAACAATGTAGGTGATATTATTGTCATCCTTGCGCACGCGTCGTTAGAGATCTTATCAATACGATCTTATAACACGTCACACTGCAATTCTAAAGGGGCCATTGGCCACGCCAAATGTACAGTTGGCTGCAGAAATTCGTATTCAATATGAAACTAAAATTGTATTTAGATACATAATTCTTTATTGTACACCAATAGATTTCCAGTTTTCTGTCAGTCTGCTGTCTGTCTATTTGTTACGCTTTCATACCCATACCACTGAACCGATTATGATTAAATTCGGTACAGAGATAAATTAGAGCTTGAGAAGGGCTATGTTTGGTCGCGATATCCGAAATTCACGCAGGCAGGAACTGCGAACAGTTAGCTATATACAAATATTGACCTATAGGTATTATTATACTATGCTATATTACTAAACAATATAAAATTTATAAGTAGGTACCACGGAGGACAGAATATCATTTCCTTCTCCATGGTAGGTACTTACCCCTTTATAAGGCAAATTATATAGTCTTTCTCATATTATAACGAAAATACATAATAATTAGGTAGGTATAAGGTATAACATCAATTGATATGTTATCTAATATTAAACGGTCAATTGCCATATGATATTATGTGATATTTATTGTCCTTATTTTGCCCCGCAGACATGTTTGGCCATGTAACTTTATCCCCGTTATTGTCCTTTTCGTATTTAGACATTTCTTTTAAATGTGTTTCTATGTATGTATTTAGCAAATAAAAGTAACTGAGCATGTTTATCCGCATTCTAGATTTTATAACACAAATTACTTAAACTATACTTCGGGTGTTTTTTATATGGCCCGTCAATTGACTGCACCCCGCTAGATGGTAAAAAGCTGAAGTGCAGTCCAGAAGATAAGCTTTGTGTAGAACATTTATTTAATTATACTAGCCGTTAATATCCTTTCCCAAGGTTTAATCTACGCCTGTACCAAATTTCATCAAAATTGGTTCAGTGGTAGGTACTAACTATTATCTATGCAAATCAATGGGTTCAGGCGTACGGACAGATAGACAGACAGACAGAGTTACTTTCGCATTTATAATATTAATATGGATTTAAGGTTTATCGTTTCCAAAAACTGTATTCATAGAGTGTGTAACTGGATTAATAGAATAAGTAAATCTATGAGAATAGAATCCTTATTTCGTAAGACTATCGACCATGTCTCTGCCATACCTTTTCACCATCGATCCTCAATTTATACAGTAAGTAAACAAACAGAGCCACGAACACAAGCCGGCAATACAAACAGAAATGTCGGTGTTAGCTGCGCCTGCGCACCGTTAGCGCAATCTTATCGCGTATCGCGACGACCACGTGACGACCGACACGTCACAATGCGGGAAACTAATGAGACATGAAACAGCTACGTTCTATTCCTGTGAGAATTGTAAACTGTATAATAAATGTATGTTTATTTGTGTGAGAAATGATAAAGCATGTGTAAATGTGTATACTGCTAGAAAAGTTAGGTAGGTACGAAAATGAGGTCTAAACTTTTCATTTTTGAAGTTAAATTTTTGATCAAAAGATATTATGTATAAGTAAGCAGTAAGTATGTAAATATAGATATAAATATATGTATGTATTATATGGTATGTATTATGTCTATGACTATAATATATCAGAGCATAAATAATAATGTAAATAATATAATTGTACACCGGAAACTACCAATTTATTATCTAACTCACTCCATCCCATGGTTGCCTGGTAGAGATTGCCTTGTGCGATAAGGCCGCCAATTGTATTTTACTGTATTTTTTTTTTCTTTTCCTGTATTCCTCTGTATTTGGGTACATACAATAAAGAGATATATTATTATTATTATTATTAAAGAGGAGGTAAAGAGGTCAACGTGTGCAATATTTATTATGTTTTGAAGGAAATCCAAACAGACCTAAAAAGGTCGAACGGGTGTTTTACGTGTCTATAATGGTGACACTCTTTGCCTTCAGTTTATCATCAGGCGAGGGGAAGTCAAACTGAAATGTCCTATATAAAAAAAATTGAATCGCGATATAATTCTCTAGCAGATTCACTTCAATAAAAAAAGTTAGAGACTTTTATCATAGGCTTAAAACTCATTCAAAAGCTACATCTCTCTATTGTCGCCTTAAGAACTAAGCTCTCGCACTGAGCACTAAGCAGTGCCAGCCGAGTCGTTATCGCGTCCATATACTCCTATTACAAGCTCACATAAAGGTGCGGACACATAAACAGGCGGCGCGACTATTTGTATTTCAGGCAGAGCTGGGCCAGTAACGGCAATTTTACTTGCGTTGTAGGGTTGTCCAAAAGCAGAATGGGACGGAATCACAGAGCAATTCCTACTACTCCATACTAATATTATAAAATGCGAAAGTAACTTTGTCTGTCGGTCTGTCTGTTACGCTTTCACGCCTAAACCACTGAACCGATTTTGATGAAATTTGGTACAAAGATAGATTGGACCTTGGGAAAGGACATAGGCTTTGTTTGGTCGCGATAACCGACATCCACGCGAGCGGAGCCGCGGGCAATAGCTAGTATTATAAGTGTGACAGTTTGTGAAGATGTTTAGATGTTTGTTTTTTTTATACCAGTTAAGTAGCAGACCACTTGATGGAAAGTGTTTATCGTGGCCTATGGACGCGTGCAACGCCAGGGGTGTCACACTTGCGCTGCCGACCCTGTTACCCAGTCACACGCAAACCGATGAACAGTTTTGGATGAAAATTGGCATGTATACATTCTTCTTCATCCTAGCGTTAATTCCCAGTCGCATCCGAAGCTTTCACCTCGGAGCCTGGGGTCCGCTTTACCAGTCTTAACTGCGGATTTGGCTGGACCTCGATATTTTCCGGAAAGTGACTGCCATCTGATCGCCACAACCCAATGGTGACAATGATATCGAAGCATTGCAGCTAGACCGTTGTTTTTGAACTTTTTAGGGCTCCAACTACCCGTAACGACTGCCATAGATGCATGGCAACCGGGACCGACGGCTTAACGTGCTCTCCGAGGCACGACCAGACCAATGCAAATATCCATATTTTTCTTCTTCTGTCGAATCGATGGCGCCTCCACTCTCAAATTCTATTTTCCCAGTATGCTGCTACCTGGATCGCCTGCTTCCCTTTGAAAGTGTCCACTCTTCGCCAATAGTATGGATACATTTATCTACCTCATTTCGATAAACCATCATTGCACACAATACTCATAACTCCATCCACTCAAACATACCATTGGAATCAGGAAACACTTTCCCATGCATCATTTACGTAACCATTCGCTAACCTCAAGACTATAGGGCCAACAGCATTTACTAGAAGCCGTGTTGCGCCTGCGCCGGCCCGCGTACAAGCACTGACCCCGTCTTTATTTATTGCTATTTAGTGTTATAACGTAATTTATAGTTACACTTAAATAGGTGCGGCGATTACTGGCATAAATGTTTGTACGTAATTTTACTGTTAATACCAATGATATATTATAAACTATAGATATGTTATCCACACTCTAAAATGGCGACAAAAAAATGATGACTTTTGGTCATCATTTTATGCACCAATCAGAATCGCGACAGTGCGCCACCCAAAAAAAAGTTTTTAATAATAAATACGTATTAATAAAATATTATTAATATAAATAATAATATAATTCATATAAATTAATAACATTGACGTATTTTTAGAAGTAGCTAATATGTTGTTTGCGCCATTTTTGAAAGCCGCCATCTTCGTGTATGACGTATCTATAAAAATAATACATCATTGTTAATACGAAGTATGAATATGTGCGAATGTACAGGAAATACGATGTATGAACATGTGCGAATGTGGCAGGTAATACGAAAGTACCTATGAACATGTGCGAATGTGGCAGGTAATTAAGTACGCTGAGAACTCAGTATAATATTTGGGTGACTGAACTTCGCTTGGGATTTTTGTATTTATTTTTCAGGACTTTACTTGCAAGTACGTCAGTACGTACTATTACATATTCTGAGGTGCAAGGCTTTTCGGATCGTCTGAAGCTTTCGCTTCCTCTTCGAAACATAAAGATGGTATTTGCCTACCCCAGTGAGAAAGAGGCATAAGTGAGTTAGGGGTTTTCCCCATCTAACTGCGGGTTGCGCTGATCTACGATATTTTTCGTGAAGCGACTGCCATCTGACCTCCACGACCTATTGGCGATATCGAATTATTGCAGTTAACTGAACTGGAGGTATAAACGGTAGGTAATAGTAAGAATTCCAGATTCTTTCTTTAAAAAATGAATCAATCTAAGTATGTTCATCCGCATTCTAGAACCTACATTACAAACTAGTTAAACCAACTTAGCGCTTTGTGATAACTTGCAGAATGTTATTGTTATAACATTCAAATATTTCCATCCTAAAACTGCATACTTACCTAACAATACAATCTCAAACTCAATAAGATAATCATCTCTTTGAAACCCTTAGCGAGAGAACCGTACATATTCTACTATCTAACACTTAAACTAACATCAAAATCGTCTCAGGATCTATCCGACATTGAATCCCCATTTGCGTACGCGCACACTTCCATATAATACAACGTTTATGGCTAATGTCAGATTAGATTTGCATGGCCGCCATATTAAGATAAGACTGCGGGCCTTATTTTATAACTAACCTTTGAGATATGTAATTGCGTATTGCTTTGCGTGCGTTTGGCGGTAATTATTAAAGAGCTTATAAGGCCCGAGAATTGACTATTTGACTGGTGAATCGAGTCTTTCAGAACCCACTCTTAAGCACTAGCTGTTGTAAGCCGCTCCGCCAGCGTGGAATCCTGATCCCGTAGCGTGATGATATTATATAAATAGCCTATGTTGGTAGGTACCTGATATTGCAGCTCTCTAATGGCGAAAGAATTTTTGAAATCGGTCCAGTAGTTATTGAGTTTGTTCGTTACATATAAAATTCAAAGCTTTCTTCTCGTATAGATTAGAATAGATATAATTACATACATATATTTACGTTTTAATCTCCAAATGGGTAGGCAGAAGTATATTAACACCCACATTTCATCGACTATGATTTTCGTTCCCACGTATTTAACAAGGAGCGAGTTTATTGCCATCAAGCGAGTACCATGTGCTGTATATTTACAGTAGGATGGAGAACTACCCTATCCCTTAGTCGCCTAGTACGACGACACCCACGGGAAGAAATGGGATAACCCTATTCTACTCCGCCGGGAACCAAAAAATGAAACTTCCATGTCTCCGTAAACTTAAACTGTGAAATTAACTCCCTGCCGTGGTTTTTCCCCGTTCGGCTTCTAGGACCCACTAAACAGACCCACCGGTGGGTTTCAGAACACTGACATGTCTCCAAAGACCCACAAGTGGGTCCACTGTGATTTTATTATCTTCGAAGACCCACTAATGACCCCTTCGTTGTCAAGGTTCATAAAGCAGACCCAACGGTGGGTCTCAGAATACTGACATGTCTCTAAAGGCCCACAAGTGGATCCCCTGAGTTTTTTTTTTTTTTTTCTTTTTTTTTTTTTTAAAGAATATTAGCAACGGAAATTACTAATATTCCCGTTAACCCCTCCAACTAAGCTAAATTGCTTGTGCTAGGAGTGGGTTCACGTCGGTAGTGTAATGGCCAGGATTCGAACCCGGGACCTCTCGATCGTAAGGCCAACTCCTTAACCACTAAGCCACCGACGCTTCTTCTGTTATTTAATAGTGTTCCTTTCCTAACAACTACAGTATGGGTTGTTCTAGATGGGCATTAGAAGGTTCATACGGGGTCAACAGCGCAAATGTGACGCCCTTGGTGTTGCATACGGCCATAGGCCACGGTAACCACTTTCAATCAGGTGGGCCGTGGGCTTGTCTGCCACTTAAGTTGTATCATCACTACATATTATAAAACAAAGTCGCTGTCGCTGTCTGTCCGTCCCTATGTATGCTTAAATCTTCAAAACTACGCCACGGATTTTGAAGCGGTTTTTTTTAATAGATAGAGTGATTCAAGAGGAAGGTTTATATGTATAATACATGCATAATATTGTAGAGAAACACTGATAAATTTAGAGATATGCAGCGGGAACGGGATCAAAAAATATGGCGGTACGAAGTTCGCCGGGTCAGCTAGTATAGAATATAAGTTAATATCCTTTCCACTATTCTGTACTCCGTGTTACTCTACGCATAGCATGAAGCGTATCGTAGTCGTGAATTCACTGTGAACCTTTAACTGTCAGCGTTAATGGAGCCCTGGTACAACACGATTCATTTTAATGTTTAGACTAAAACACATTTACACGAGTGAATCTCGCTGCGGGATTAGCTATACCTAAACCTACGTTGTGTCATATAATATCGGTGGATCGTATGTATATGAACCAAAATGCAAAATGAAAACTTTATGTACAGGAGAGGCTTCCAAAGTTTCAATTTGCTATAATTTTTGCTATAGTTTACGAAATTTTGCTTGTTTGGTAAGACAACTACTTATTCTCCTCATTTATATTAAAGCGTTTTACATAATAATACACGAATCAGGGTCTATAAACCTTAACCAAAACTGACGTGAAAGGGCCAATGTGCTAAATTAATCATTTTTCTTTAAAAATACCCTAAAGGGCCAATATGTGTCAAATTTGGCCATTACATTACATTATGCTACAATTTCCTTCTTACTTAATTTTTTTCTATAAAATTTTTGCTCGCGATAATACCAAAAACATTAAATAATAAAAAAAATGAATTAGTCTTAAAAGTGCAATATTATGGACACGCCATAATATTGTACTTTTAAGGCTAATTCAATTTTAATTTCAATAAATGAATAAATTAAAACTATTGCGTGTTTTTTCTATTATTTAAATTATCTAACTGAAAACTTCGTTAGTAAGTTATCAGATTGTTAAACATAGGTACGAGTATAAGTGTCAAACTGGCTGATTGGATCAACATTCAAAAAACGCGCAGTAACACCCCGCGTATACTCAATCTACTCTTTGGACCTTGTACGTTTAAATTCAAGTGACATAATATATGCCGATATACTTCACTAAAAAATCCATGCCGATCTATTATTTTTTTAATAGCTCACATGATTACTATTATCGATAAGATGAGTTTACTATAAAAAAGTCAAAATTGTTAGTTTGGCCTATATACAAAGGACCCAACGATCGATATATAGATGCGAAAAAACATACAAATAAACATTATCTGTTCTGCGACGCGTTAGTATAACAGTTATTACAATTTACATCGTACTTACAGTATTAATGAACCACAGACTAAAGTTTAATTACCTGTTCTCGTAGGTTGGTTAGGTAATGGTGCACCGAGCGCTAGGCACAGATAAAACGATTGGTGGAGTGAAAGTTAGATTTAGATACAAGTCAGCAGATTTTCATTCTAGTACAGTGAGACAATGATTTTTTAAACCACCAAGACCATAGTTTAAAAAAAAATAGCCTATGGCCCTATTGTTAGTCCACTGCCATTTATAACCTCCCTCAATGTCCGACAATGTAATCCACTCCAATCCTGCCGTTACCATATTTTTAATCAACTGAAAAGAACGATATTAATTTACTTAATATCTAATTTATAAATATGTCATAGTGTCTGTCTGCAAACTTTTCAGAAACGGCTTGTCCGATTCTTATGAAATTTTTTGTACATAATATGATAGGTCTGAGTCTATTGGTCGTAAACTATTTTTTTAGGCCCACCCCAATTTTTTTTTCTCTTTTTTTGGCATATTTTTTATTTTTCTTTTGTTATGATTTTGCATTGAAAAATATAGGTATAAGTACCACCCTAAATTTTCACCCTTCTAGGACTAAAGTAATTTTTGAAACCAGTTGACTTCTCTCGGTTCGGCACTAAGGGCAACCCTACCCCAGCAACCAAAAAAACAAATGAAACTCAACTATTTTGACCGCTTAACCCAAGGGTGCCCAACCCTAGGCCCGCGGGCCAGGAAGTGGCCCGCGGACGAATTTCGGGTGGCACGCGCAAGCCACTGCGAGAGAAGCAAAAAAATAAAAAATAAACCACATACAAAAGCAATTGCATTAGACGCAGTCGCAGTCGCAAATGCTATACTATTTTTTCTTTTCACTCAAATCTATCGAGTACTTATTCATCAAAATGAAATTTCTTCATATCGTAACTAAAAAGTTTAAAATAAAATTTATTTTATTTTATTTTTATGATTTTGATTGTATTGATAGTTTGGTATTATAATACACTTAATATCGTACGAGTGCACTTTGTTATTATACTAATTTTTGTAGTTATATTACATATCATTGAGTTTTCATTTATACGCGTAAAAATGTAGTAAAATAGGAGCTTTCACTGGCGGGGAACGGATCCGGCGGCTGGGTCTGAGGTGGCTCTCTACAAAACCGAGGCCATGTTCTTTCATAGGCCTCTGCGTGCACCACCAGAGGACTCCAGCCTCACAGTAGGAGACACTCTCATCGGCATCAGGCCCCAGATGACATATCTGGGGCTCGTGTTCGACGGCCCAGATATCGGGGAGCGTCTCCGAAGTCTGGATCCCAAATTAAGAGGCACAGCTAACGCTCTGGCGTGGCTGCTGTCCAACATGAGGAAACCAGAGCAGAGCAGGAGGCAGATGGCTGCGGGAATCGTACGCTCCATTGCCCTATACGGGTATCACGTGTTAGCGGATGCCCTGAAGTCTAGGCACGTGCGCCTACCTCGTGCTCCGCAACAGACGATGGCCATCAAGACCATCAGGGGTTACCACACGATATCCTATAACGCGGTGAGATTTCTTGCCGGATCTCGGAGAGCGAGGCTATGGACAAACATGGCGAGTCACCGGCAATTAATCTTGACATCGCCAAAGCTTTTATAGAGTCTGCCACAAATCGCTTCTTTCCAAGCTGCCCGCCTTCGGTCTGCCTCTCAGACTATGCGACTGGGTGGTTAGCTTCCTGCAGGAGCGCCATATTCGCGTCCTTTGTGATGGACGAACTTCGTAGTTCTTGCAGGTAAATGCTGGCGTGCCGCAGTGGTCTGTCTTATCACCCATTCTCTTTCTTCTACATATCAACGATATTCTGACCACCCGGCAGCATTCATTGCTATGCAGACGATAGCATCTTACACGGGAGTTATCATGGGCATACTGCGGCCGAGCAGTCTGATATCGCGGGAAAAAAGTAGCTTCTTGTCACTGAGCTCGACCGGATCCTTAATCATATTTCCCAATAGGGCTCTGAGAACCTGGTCGAGTTCAATGCCAACAAGACGCAGGCATGTGCATTTACAGCAAAGGTATCTTTTTTCCTTCCCTCTCCCACGCCACTGCCACTGCGGGACAATCTCAGTATTCACGGTATGGATGTTCGCTGCCTACTGAACAACAAAAATTATATTGAGAGTATCATCAAAACAACCTCGCGTAAACTCGGAGTCCTGAACAAAGTGAGATGTTTTAACACGCCGGAGCAGCGGTGTCTTCTGTGTCCTGCGTGGAATACTGCTCGCATGTCTGGGATGGCTTCGCAAAGTACTTACTTGATACACTCGACAGGTTCCAGTGTCGTGCGGTCCGCATTATTGGGTCTCTGCTATGGTGAATGTTCTGATGAGCCTTTCCAATTAATCCCACCCTATTCTTTCCTACACAGAACAACGCGTGCAGGACTTCTGGAATTCCTTACCAGTTTCCCTCTTCCTACAGTCCCGGATCCTTTAAGCGGGGCGCGAAAAAGCATCTGATGAAGCCGACAAGCTGAGTGCCACCTTTGTAACACGATACCTACGTGTCTATAATGGTGACCCTCTTTTCCGAGACTGCCTTCAGCTTACCATCAGGCGAGGTGAAGTCAAATTGACGTTATAAAAAAGTTCTCTCGGTGCCATATCGTTACCGAAAAAAGGCGCGGGAACGGGGACACGAACCCGAGCCGTGAAGGGCGGTAGTAAAAAGATGTACTGGCCCGCCAAAAATGTCCAAATCGTTAGTTTGGCCCGACAGCTAAAAAGGTTGGGCACCCTTGGCTTAACCCAATAAAAGCAAATACCCACACACTAAACTTATGTACCCGACTGTACCCTTCTAGAATGTGCCAACATTTACACCGTCCCGGGTCACAGTGTCACACAGTATCATTAGACCGCACAAGTGTGCTTACGGCTAGATAAACAGCTGCGATACCTGCGGATACCTCGAGCGGGAATCGAACGAGTGTCGCAATCAATACTTGAGGTGCAGCGGTGATAATGTAGATCTTTGTACAATATTGTATTGGTTAGAAGTGTTAGTTTAACGTGAAGTTTGTAAAGAGTTCTTTACTTAAGATTTGAGAGATTTTCAAAGAGGAATTTTACTAAATACTTACCTGATTTACAAAAACAATACGGAAATCCACGAATTGGAGAGGGTGGTGAATGAAATGCTGGCCAATGATATCTACGCGTCAATGTAATAAAGACAAAATGTATCAATTTTTGTAAAATATATCGTCTACATCAATTCAGCGTTAATAAGCTATTAAGAAGCTTAAATTGCGCCTGCTATTTTCTTTTCCTTCCATAGCTGATCTTCATTTTCACATCATACACACACAACACATGGAGTATGCTGTCACTTTTTTGCCTGGGTACTGGATTACCAGCTTGACTCCTTCGACTCAGTGCAAAGCTGAGGATCGTCGAGAATCCCGTACTCACTGGCTGTGTACAAACTGTGAAATGTCGTGATTTTCCAAGTGACTACAGAATGGGGTTCTTCAAGAATTAGAAGGTTCTTACGGGGTCGACAGCATCATCTGGGTCGTGTGCTTGTCTACAACCTAAGTGGCATAAAAAATAATTTTCATCTTAGCGTGCTTTCATCTTACCTCGACCCGGGGTCCGGTTACTTGCTTTTCGTGTTTTATATTTTGCTTGTATGACTTTTATTGGAGCAACTGCCGTCTTCCACCCCTGGAGGAAAGACTGCATCCTCGTACGATCAGCAGATATCAGCTTGCAGATGAGGTAGAGGAAAATCTTCATGATAACCCAGACACAAATCATTTTCTAATTAATTTCCTAAAACCATTATACCTAATACAAAAGCATCTTACCCAAATGTAACTGTTTTCATGCATAGGACGAACAACTTACCACCTGTATGCTTAAACAATTTACGGAACATCTGTATAATGAGTAAACACAGGATGTTGTTTTATTCGTTTAAACGAAGGCGTCGGGTAAAAACGCTCTCACTTGGCCAAATTTTATTTAGTTAGAGTTGTTTATGCTTGTCATAAGAGCCGGGAATGTACTGTGTGGGCTTTATACGAGATGAATTCTGTTTGCTCGTGTACATTCTGTGTATTTTTGGCAATAGCTTTATTATCTACAGTTATGTCAGTATCATTGTGTATAAGTAGACTTTTTAGATTGTATTTCTCTCGAAAAAATAGTAATTTATGTGTACGCGGACCCTGTTCTTTGGTCTTTGGGGTGAAACTAACCACACCTTCAAGCCTGCTGGTTGACGAATGAGACTCTAGCGCAAGCTCTCCTCTCGGTCTTAAGAGGTCAGATGGTATTCGCTCCCATAACATTAGTATAGGTAAGCCAAACCAAATGGAGAAAGTGGAGTAACCCTCTGCTTCGAAGCCCTGGGGCCCCCCAGGGCTTCGAAGCAGAGGGTTCAGAGGTAACCAGGAACAAACACATAATGTAGTGGTAAATGGTGAAATATTTTCAAAAGGGAAACCGCTGGAAAAAATCTTTCCTCGAATCTCGAACCCGATTCCTACCGACTTTCCAATGGGTCGCATGGTTCACTACAAACTAGATGTAGCCGCGGGCATCATGTCGAACAAATCGTCTAAACATTTCCATTGTATTGGCGGTAAAACACGCCCAGCGATGCAAAGTCTCTCCTGAGGCTCAGCGGTTCCACACTGCCAGTGGGTGTGGAATTGTCTACGATCCTCAGCACTCGCCTTTGTACTGAGTCGAAGGGGTTAAAGCTGATAATCCGGGTAAAAAGGCAGTTTCGCAAAAAATCATGCTAACCGTATCTTCATCAAGTACCTACTTATACAAGATAAGAGGACATGTCTGATTCACACAGCAAGCCAGGTATTTCTAATCGTATAATTTCTACAAATTAACGACAACTATAAAGTATTACTCACACCCACGCGCACACTCGCCATTACATACATTAAACAAGTTAATATTATTAGTTTTAGCGTAATGTCGAGCAATAAATAAGTAGGTCCCTACAGGTTTGGTTAACTTATAGTTCAACTTTAAATATATTAAATCTAGTCCTTTGTGAATATGGAGTTTGTTGCAGTTATTTTGTGTTAGGTGCCAAAAACTAGTTGAAAGGATAATAATGCCTTTATGGTGAGCGGAAAGGATGGTAATATAAATAGCAATATTAATATTTTATATCAGTAATACATAGTTGGTAAATATATTAGTGGCACTATCTATGGTGGCACTATTTTCGTGGAAAATATCATTGATTTTCCAGATTAGTCAATCAGAAATTCGGATGGGGTCGCAGACTAGAGAAGCCTTTGATCTTCCCACTGACCGCATAAATACTTTTCAATGAGCTCTGCTCTGGCTCACAACACTTTTCAATTTGGCGGGGAGGGGTGGATCATGTGCGGTATTCCGCCACTCTTCGAACCGCGCCTGTATATAAAATTGCAATATATGTACTAACTTTTACCCATAGCTGACAGACGGCAGACGAACACTCAAATGATCCTATAAGATGTTTACATTACGTTTTTTAGTTTTATAGACCATCTGTCGTGAGACTTTGCCTATATCATAAGGCAATGTGTAGTTATATTGACTTTCGTATATAAAAGACCTTTAGTACACAGAAACATTAATCTAAATCAGCTTACCTAATACTTATTGTGAAATACTCTAAACTCCAACAAACTAATAGATAAACTGAAAGATAGATCTTCACAGATAAGATAGGTATTTCCTTTCGAACCATACCTAAGCTACCCTATCATACAGAAAAGGAGACTCATAAAGTACACTGACTCAACTTAAAGATTATTACCGCCATAGAACGTAAAATACCGCGTATTTAAAACTATAAATCGATATAAAAGCGAACGCCGCTCACCATAAGCGCGTTAGACTAAATCAAAATGTCTGCCCTTAATTATGCAGAAACAATATCTTAATTATTACATTTCTATCTGCAGTTTATGTTGGTTGCTCAACGTTTGAAGTTATTCCTAATGTGGGAATAAGACTGTTGACAATCTGATTCGGATGAATAAGATCGTCGGTCTTCAATGGCGGTAGCGTCTTGTTAATACAATACGCATTCATTTCAACGCTTTTTATGCCATAAACTAGCTTTCTTACTTATTAGCATAATATAAATGGCAGTATAGATGTGTAGGTATAAGGGTCGCTGCACACGGGCCACCGGCCACAACTACAAAATGTCGCCACCGGCGTTGTAATTGTCAAATATATTTCGAGATTGTCAAGATTTCGATTTAAATATTATAGAACGGGATTTTTTTTCAGCATTTAAGTATATTTTGTCAAATCTAATGTCAAGTCAAATGTTGGTACTCAATGATGTGCCACCGCGTGTGTCACACGTGTCTACCAGCCATCGAGCTACCATTGCGTGATCTTGTCGTGAATTACCGTCGACTGACGAACCCCTAGGAATTCGCATACCCTTAGGAGATCTATACTACCTACCTATGGCCAATTGTGGCCCACATAGAATCCTTATACGCGTAATTCCTAAGAAAATGTTCTTGTACAGTAAAAGCACACATTTACGAGATAAATTCCACGTCATTACCTAGAAGCTATCCAACTCCACTGGCACATATTTGTAAGGACACTAAGTTCAGATTAAACTGTAGAGCATAACACTAAACACTGGGTAACGGCGCTTTTAGCCTAATTGTACAATAAGTACGCTGTTCTACAACGAAAATACGTCTTGGTACAAAAACTCGATGACGTACTAAATTGTACACAATTAATGAAGATTAATAGGAACATAATCATTATAGTTAGAACATTATTAGTACGACAGGTGGATAGCCAAAACTACAAAGTGGAAAGGGTCTGTTGGGAAAAGAAAAGTATGTAAAGCGAAAAGAAGATAGGCTAACGACTTAAAAGATACAGCAAGCGATGATTGGCAAAACGATGGGATAATTGGAAGCAACTGGAAGAGGCCTTCACCCTAGGAGAGGCCCATACCCTATTGAAATACATACTAGAAAAATCTATAGAAAAAACTAACTTAATTAAAACCTTGTTTATTTTATTCAAAAATTGATACTTGCATTGAGACTGTTATATAAGGATAATGGGAAATAAAGGCTTTTTCATTTTATTATTGAAGTTTAAATGATAGAAACAGGCCCAAGAAAAAAACCATCCATACTTGTAATTTGGAGTCCAAAGTCTTATGTTAACTTTTGTTCACTTGCGCCATCCTGACTGAGGGGTCAGACGCAAGAGAGACAGGCCTGCGTCAGAGCCTGAACCGAGTCTGTAATCGACAGATGCATCAGATAGCAGGTTGATCTTTTAGACTCTCAAGATCTTGGTGGTCCCCTTTCATAACCCCAATGACTATAATCGCAAAAGCTCTACAACATACAACGAAAAAAATTACACTGTCACAAATATAAATATCTACTACAAATTCATGTTAACATTCAATTCCTGTAATAAACTCGAAAATATATAATTAAACATGTCCTAAAGTGTACTAAAGCCGGTCATTATCGTACAATGACATTACGATAACTATCCCTACATTGCGAAATAATAACATCTATATCTTGCTCACGCATTCCGAATTCCAATCCGCTAGACAAGGACAGGTAGTTACTTTTCTCATTGCCGCAATACAACCTGCGCAGGAGTTGATGCGCATTCGCGATACGAACGACACCGGCACAATTGTAATGCAAAACCAGTCGTTAACTAAATGCGGTTAAAATATTCCTGATTGACATCTGTCTGCTAGCAGGCCGTCGCGTACGCCATAATGGTAGGCTGCGCTCGCGCAGGCCTATGGACGAATTAAAGTAATCTTTACATCTTTTTCAGACTAATGATGTAATATTTAACACAAGTGGTACTTTCCATATCACAGATGTTGCCAGTTGCAAAATTGATTTTGTTCTCGGAGTTTTTGGTACAATGTTGCAAGCAATTATAAGGTGGCAACATTTGGTCTTTCTTTACGCTTTCTTCGAATTTATTCCTTCTTGGAAGGTGTTATTGATATGAATGTGTGAAGTAATGACATGATTTGGTCTTAAATTGATGGCTACTCACTAATAAGGGGCACTTTCGTATACTTTTGAGGAGAATTGCTTCAAATAAGCCATTTAATTTACGTTACACCATCATTAAACTTATTTACAAGCAAATGACGCTTTTTTTATCATGACTGATTGATCAACTTTTTGCAGGATGTGTCCTGCTGGGGTTACACCAAAAATTTTGGTAGCAATACATTTTTAAACTCTGCCAACTCCAACCAGCGGATCGGCGGGAGATTATACAATTTATACAATTTTTTTTAAAGAATATTAGCAAACGAAATTACTAATATGAGCAGTTTTCCAGTAGGTATTTATAGGGTTCCTAAAGACGCGCTAGATGGCGCAGCCGGCACTTTTGGTAAGAAGAGTGTGGTGTCACATCTAGTGTTCCCTAATTTATGGAAAAAATGTTCTTCGGTTTTGTAATGATTTACCGTAAAATGGGGCGAATAGATACAGTTTTCAACTTCTACATAGATTTACTCAGATATTTTGTATGCAAGTGAATATTAGAGGATTGTGATTATCCTGAGTCACGTTGTAATTAACTAAATATTTATGCTAAAAATGAGTAACAATATGTGTATTAATTGTAAATTAAGAAAAACTACACGATTTCTATTCACCTGGAAACAGGGGTCAAAAGATACGAGAGGGGGGTGAATAGAAAAATTGCGCTAGGGCTGTCAAAATCAACTTATATTTTAAATAAATATACAAGGTATCTATGATATCGATCAATGGTTCGTCATAGCCTATGACCAACCTTAATAGATTGAAAACCCTAAAAATCATGTTTCTATTAACCCTTCATTCGTATCTATTAACGTCTTACCCGTATCTAATCACCTCCAATGGCGTATCTATTGACCCTAATGGCGTATCTATTAACCCCCCACCCGTATCTATTCACCTCGAATTCGAAAAATATGCAAGCATCTTGATTTTGCATGAAATAAGAATGGTATTAATCGTATATGGACATTTACCTTTGTTTTTCTTAAAGTTAAGAAACTTATGCACCGAATGAAAGTCATTCACAGAGTAGGAGCAACGAAAAACTTGATGTTTATCGAAAAGTTTTACACAGCAAAAAATATTCGAGAAAACACTTCCACTTTAACCGCTTTTTACTCAGGTCATTTGAACTTGACGTTAATTTGTGGGTGCTCAGCTTATAGAAAAAATGTTGCCGTGTAATAAATCATAGAGAAAAACATTCAATAAAAGGCTACAGACAAACTAGAGTTAACATTATCAAACTCCCGGATTTTTCTCTATTCACCCCACGATATCTATTCACCCCATTTTACGGTACTTTATTTAAATATTCTGTCATTTTTTCAGATACAATTATTTTAAATATAATATTATTATTTTAAATTACAGACAGTGACGCGAAAAGAATTAAGCGTTTTATTATATTTATTATAATATGGGTAAATGAAATTAAACTTTGGCAACATCGTATACTCATGAAAAAATACCACAAACAAACCACAGAGTACATTAACTTGCAAACACATTGCTGCTACCCATCCTTGATTATGCGGACGTCAGTTATCTTGATTTAACCGAAAGCCAGCTGGATAAACTTGAGCGCCTCCAAAATGTCAGTATAAGATTCATATTTGGTTTACGCAAGTATGATCATGTTTCGCAGTTTCGAAAAGAGCTTAAGTGGCTACCCATACGACTTCGCCGGAATGCCCACATCCTTTCTCTGCTGTACAATATACTATTTCATCCTTCAACTCCAACTTACCTTAAGGGACGTTTTGAGTTCCTACACGATAACCATACGAGATATTTAAGGTCATCGGAGAACTTGCGACTAAGGATGCCGTCGCACAAAACTACATTTTATGACAACTCTTTCACCGTTACGGCCATCCGTCTATGGAATAATCTACCAGTTGATATAAGAAAAGCTCAGAGTTTAAATTGTTTCAAGTCTATGGTAAAGGAACACTATTTGTCACTCACGCACAAAAATGCTCCTTTATAGCAGGTTTACTGCATCTAGACTTGTGTATTCTTTGTATAATATTTGTGTTATGTATGTATATGTATGTGTATATGTGTATGTATGTATTTGTGTATAATTATATGTGTGTGCGTATGTATGTATTTGTGTATGTATTGTGTAATATATATTAGATATGGTACCTGTGTATTATGTATTACGCCAAAACGAAGAAATCGCTTGAAGCGATAAGGCCGCCCTTGTACTATTGCCATAGTGATTACTTTTATGTTTTTAATGTTTTATTTTTAATGGTGTAAGTACAAAAAGTGTATATAAATAAAAAAAAAAAAAATTAAAATTACCAAAAGCTATGCTAGCGCCATCTCCTGATGACTTAAAAACCAACTGATTATTATACCTACTGGAAAACTGCTCATTGCCTCTAACCCAGCTAAGCTAAATTGCTTGTGTTAGGAGCGGGTTCACGTCGGTAGTGTTATGGCCAGGATTTGAACCTGGGACCTCGATCGTAAGGTCGACTCCTTAACCACTAAGTTACCGACGCTTGCTTATCTAATTACATATATCGGACTCCAACAGACTAACACCCGTATTCACAAACAATACTGTGAGGTCTCATAGTGTGCTCGAGCGCATAGGGCTGGTAAAATTAATTCACAAACATCACGGAGCAGTATCTAACGCAGTACGTTCCCTCAGCGAAGTATTACTTAAGTGTTATCAATGAATAAAAAGGCTTGCCAAAACGAACGCACTGAGAATTTGTCGTTCTTTGCACAGTTTTGATAGTACGCATAGCGAAGTATTGTTTGTGAATACGGGTGTAAAACTTCAGGTCCTCAGATGCCGATGAGTTAAGTGATCCATAAGAAATTTCCCTTGCAACCCGACTGACTAGGTATATTTCACTCCCAAGGGTGTGAAGTGACAACGTATTTTTCGATTTTGAGTTTATTCCTTAGATACAAAAAAAAACAAATCTTTCCTCTTTATAATATTAGTAGGTAAAGATTACCTATTACCTATTAGTACCTATAGATTGAAGTAAAACCATTTTTAACGGACTCTATCATGATCTATTTGATATTACTTACATTTAGACCGTTCAAATACGTTATTTCAATTACGAATATTACCAATTATTATATTTAATAAATGCTCGCATAAAGCGAACAGCGTACGATGCAAGAATGTGTTTGTAATAAACGCGATTCTAAATGCCAGAAGCCCTGCAATTGGTTCCAAGTGCCTATTACATTCACAGTGCGTAATCAACCTAAAATCTTATGCAGTTGGCCTACGGCCTGCGATTTATAATATTAAGTAATGCGTTCTCTCGAATTTATAAGTATCTAATACATAGATATAACGTACACTAGAACTGACATTTGAATCAAGCTGGTTCATACCAAGATGAACTTGATAGTTTTAAACTAGCAACATTCTATCATCGCACCGCTCGCCATAGGCAGGGAGTTCATCCTCACACATTGCGACCGGAAACAGTGCGCACTGTGTGGTATGAAAGGACTTCATCCCACGCACGCTCAAGTTGTGGAATGAATCCCTGCTGTGGTTTTCCCAAGCGACTACAATATGGAGTTCATCAATAAGGGCATTGGAAGGTTTCTTCAGGGTCGGCAGCACAAATGTAGCGCCCCTGGTGTTGCATACGCCCATAGGCCACGATAACCACTTTCCATCAGGTGGGCCTGTCTGCCACATAAGTGGTGCAAAAAAAAAAAATGTAAGGTAGCATGCACTTTGATTACTTAGGATAGGGATTGTAGACTTTCCGGGGTTCCGATACACCGTGCTTCCCACACCAGGGAGCGCCATCTTTTATTCGGTCCAAATTAGATGTAACCAACTCCGATGGCCAATGCTTGGGTATCCGAGGAGGTAAGCGGCTTGCACGTAGTCGCAGACATTACTCAAGACCAGTTTCTGACTTGAGAAATTGAAGTTAATCTGATAGCGGTATTCCTAGTTACATTTGAGACTCTCACCTTGAAGCCTGGAATCCGCTTACTATTTCATCACCTTTTGGTATCTTTGGCTTTTATGAGAGTGACTTTCATTTGACCTGTCAACCCTGAGAGGAAAGCCTGCGCCAGAGCCTCGTCCATTAATCAGCAAGACGACTTGCTTGGTCCCCAAAAGAGGTTGGCTTGGACCCGAAGATCTTGATGGGGTCCCTTACAACTTGGGACAATATTGTCCAATAACGTCCACAAATATCTCATCAGCGTGGCAACTACTGGCTTGCACTGTCTGATCTAGTTCGAAAAGCTCTTTGATCATCTTTTACGAATTATGCCAGACTTATTGGGACTAAGCTTAAAATACAATCTCCACATAATTTACTATTGTTTTATTTTGGTCCTGTTAACACCGCGCCTGCCTTAGTCATATCTTAAGTTTACCTTACCTGGTTAGAAACCTTAAGTGATTCAATTGTCACTTAGAAACTAGGACTGGTAAGTATTTTAACATGGTTTTTAGCATATTAACGTCATAAACTCTTAACTACAGAGTTTGCTATCGCGGTCTAGCCAAATCTGTAGTTAAGACTGGTAAAGCGGACCCCAGACTCCGATCTGAAAAGCTTCGGATTCGACTGGGAATTGGCGCTAGGATGAAGAAGAACGTCATAAACTCTTCGATTAAGATTTGAAGAAGTGAAATGCTCAGACGGGACTTGAACCCGCAATCAGACATAGGGGGAAAGCTCTGACCACTGAGATACGGAGCCACGTTTTGAGCGTTTCAAATCCTACCAATATTATAAACGCGAAAGTTTGTAAGTATGAATGAATGTATGTGAGGATGTATGTAAGGGTGTTTGTTACTCTTTCACGTAAAAACTACTGAATGGATTTTAATGAAACTTTACAATAATATAGCTTATACATCAGAATAACACAGGCTATATATCAGCGATGAACGGGATCAGAAATACACGCGGGTGGAGCCACGGGCAACAGCTAGTTCTCCTATAAAACTATCTGGGGCGACGACGATGGGAGCCATCTACCGATAGTCGTACAAACTATCGGAAACAATGAATTTTGTTTCCCGTAGAGCTTACATTTTTGTTTGCGATCGTGAGTTCGGGATTCGATTCCCGGTACGAATTAATTTGCTACTAGAAATATAATCTCTTTCGGGAAATTCTCAGTAACGATACGGAAACCGGAAACTTATCCGGTTTACGAATATTTTTAACTGGTATTACCACGAACCATTGATTTATATTGTTACTTGCCCGGAACTGACAATAGGTAGAGGCTCCACCCGCCTGCGTGAAATACTGTTTCAGTGTCCACGTCCACGGACATCTATTTTTGCGGATGAAAAGTAGTCTATTTAGGAATATAATCTATTTCTGTACCAATTTTTATCCAGATCCATTCAGTCGTTTTCGCATGAACCTACGAACACGACATAACATAAGGGCGCAAATAAGGGGCCTGCGCCCTGAGCCCCAATTCTTAGACCCTTTAGACTACTATTTTTGCTATCATCACCGTGTTGAGGATAACACGGTGTGATACTGCAGTGGGCGAGCTCAAATTTATCAAACACAGAATATTAAAAACCAATCTGCGGGCGCCAGGACCTTATTTGCCTCGCGTCTAACCCCGCGTTTACATTCTGCCGCTCGCATTGCTCATCGTGTTGCCAGAAATATTCGCGCGATTAATGCCCTAGTGTTCACACACTCCCATCATCGCGTTGGTCCGCATTACAGTATTCGCTCTGCAATGGAGACGGACGTAAACGTATGGACGACAACGCTGTAGCAGTGTACGCATTATGCTTTTACAGCATAGCGAATTAATTAAATAGATTATTAATAAAAACTATCACTTTCAACTACTATACACTTTCCGTAGATCGATTTAAATATTTTTAAAAGTAAATATTCGAGGAGCAATAACGAAAGCCGTGTTTACTGATTAGCGCCATCTAGCGGTCCCGTATAGTTCATCGCGCTAGTATTGCCGCTCCTTTGACTCGCGCCGAGCCGACATTCGCAGCAACATACGCGGCAGTACTCGCGGCATGACGAATATACCATTCACACCACGTCTCTGCCCACTTCTCTCGCCACTTCCCTCGCTTTGCCGCGAGTATGTAAACACAGCTTAAAATACGTGTCCCAAGGTATACAACCTGCCGAGATATGTTCATTGAAGGGACATTGTTCATTAAACAGTTGATTCTCCCACAAAAATATTCAATTACCCACATTATTAAGTACAACCATCATTAACGGTAATCACCCATAAAGGCCAGTGACAGAGCCATCAGATTCCTTAGCTTTGGAATTAATTTCTCATTAAGAAGTTATCTCAGTACAGACGCATTGACAATATAATGGCTGGCAATTGCCAAGCAATTTAATCGCAACTTTTAACTAGCTATATTGCAAATAACTGGCCTTTATAGGAATCAATGTACCTAAGCATTAATTGACTCATTATTTTTGTCGCCATATATATAATCAAAGTTCTTAGGTCTCAATAGTTACCTACATCATAATCATGATTGCATGAGTCCCGGTCACATCCGAAGCCTTGGAGTCTGAGGTCCACTTTTTCCAGTCTGACTAACGTGACTAGACTTCGATATTTTCCGAGAAACTGTTGCCATCTGATCTCCATAGGCTATAATGCGTTTTGTAGTTAGACTAGTTTGAAAGCTCCAACTACCCGTAACGACAGCCATAGCTGTTCGCATGACAAGGGACCGACGGAAAATGTGAAAATATACGAAGATTTTTACATGTTGGAATGTTTGTTTCTCAATCACACTCAAACGGCTGAACAGATTTGGCTGAAGCTTGGCACAGGGATACTTTATAGTCCCATGGTCCTATGGATCCGGATAGAACGGGATCTGATCTCCACGAAGGTAGATGCTGCTAGTAATCAAAATCAAATCAAAAAAAAACTTTTATGTATTTACGAAAGGCATGCCCGCGAAGGAAGCCGCGTGGTTCCCGGCAGAGTAGAATTTGGGCCACCCCGTCTCTTCTCATGCGATGTCGTACAAGCCGACTAAGGGATAGGGCTGTTTAACACCAGATAGATATACAGGGTGGAAGATTTTAACCTTACCTGGAGGGAAAGTTCTCTAAATACTGGAGATACCGAATTTCACTCAAAGAAAACATTCCTTTATTTTTAAAAAGAAATAAAACTGCATTCATAGATTGTTGAAAATTCGCTTGCCACACCCGGTAATCGAACCAACTAAAATCCGAAAAAATAACATCCTGTATTTTTATGACATCAATCAATAGTATAAATCATAAGGATCAAATCTGTCTAACAAACATGGTTAATTAAATGAAAGGAAATCCCTGAAAATTCAATTTTCAAATTCGATTTAACAAAATAGAGAACTTAACTCAAGGATCCATAACCTATCATATTAAGAATAAAATTCCATATTTAAATTACTTGTCCCTGTTTTTCATGGCTGGCCCTCACTGGCCAGCAGGGGTAATTACTCTCTCGACTCAAACCGACTAAAACCGCATGCCGTCTCAGGTTAATTCAAAAGTCTCAATTAACGTATTATAAGACGAACCAATAAGGCAATTCTCTCGCCATCTCTGTTGCCCAGGGTGCGATGCGGTGTACCACGAAGTGCTTTCCAAACCCAACCAAGTATACCTCGAGACACGTATCTTGGACCTAAATCGACATAATAGTAGCGTCGCCGTCGCGTCGGTAACTTAGTGGTTGAGGAGTAAGCCTTACGATCGAGAGGTCCCGGGTTCGAATCCTGACCAATGGTCAGGATTTAGTTAGTTTTGTTAGTTAGTAGTGTAATGACACTACAGACGTGAACCCCCTCCTAGTATAAGCAATTTAGCTTACTTGGGGGGTTAACAGGAATAATAGTAATTTCGGTTACTAATATTCTTTATAAAAAAAAAATCGGGAGGGCACAATAACGTTACATTCTAAATCGGAATCAAAGTTTAGTCATTTAGTACTCATTTTACTAAATAAATGGCGTTATTGTTGATAAGGTATGTGATGGCACGTTGAGCAAAAGTACTGTATCTGTTGGAATGGAATTTATAAGTTAAGATTTTATTGACTTCCTTTCATTTAATTTACCATGTTTATTAGAGAGGTTCGATCCTCATTATTGACACTGTCGATTGATGCTATAAAAATACAGGATGTTATTTTTTTGGATTTTAGTCGGTTCGATTACCGGGCATGGCAAGGGGATTTTCAAAAAACTATGAATGCAGTTTTGTTTCTTTAAAAAAATAAAGGAATGTTTCCTTTGAGTGAAATTAGTTATCTCCAGTATTTAAAGTACTTGCCCTCCAGGTAAGGTTAAAATCTTCCACCCTGTAGGTATATACAAATATATAATCAAGAGTAAACGATAGTGCCCGGAACATGCCCCTATTACGTGGGACCTAATACAATGATTGGTGAAATATGGGTGTTAATTCACCTCTGCATAACCCTTCGGAGCTAAAGGCGTGATTATACGTATGTTTGTTTTTATTTTGTGAGGAATTATTTACCATTGTCGAGTGAATTTAACTGGCACATTAGCTGCATAATATGTGCTTGAGATTCTGTGCTCGGACGCCATGTTTCGAAACACGATAGAACACTTCGGAATCTTTGTTGCAATAATAATGGCGGGTGCATGTAGCTGCAACTGTCAGTCGTTTATCAGCGATGTTACGCTACGCTTTGTTTCGTGGGCTGCTATAGAATCACGAATGATGAACGGAATCTAATGAACGAGAAGAATGTTATTAGTTCTGTTACAGGTAACATATGGTTCTGTGGACAGATTTTGTTTTTGGAATGGTTCACTCCACATATTTGTCGCTTTGAACGTGAAAATCGGGGTGGAGTGAAAAAGCATCTGTTGAGGCCGTCAAGCTGAGTGCCACCATTCTATAATGGTGACCCTCTTTTACGAGAGCAAAGTCTCGTAAAAGAGGGTCACCATAAGGTCACCATTATAGACTTCAGACGAGGTGCAGTCAAATTGACGTGTGCTATATGAAAAAAAGAAAGTAAATTCAGATTATGAATTCAGCATCTGAAAATTCAAATTATGAATTTTTACACGTGTGATGTGGTGCAAATGTTCATTAGATCGCAATGTCCACAAATAGTTAAAGTAGTTAAAGTACTGACGGTGGACGCAATCCTTCGGGCGGGCCGTGTGCTTGTGTGGCAGCTATGTGGTATAAAAATGATCATTTCAATGGAACTGAGTTCATAAATGCATTTAAAAAAATCTTTAAATTTACTTTTAATAATCGGAAATAGAAAACGTTCAAAACGGGACATGAACCCGCTACCAGTTCTTTACATAAAAAATTGTCACAATTTTTAGTAGTCTAAAAATTATGTAATTTTTTTCCAACGAACAAAGATTTTTTATGGCAAAAGAGTCAGTCAACCTAGCAAAATTATTCATTTATTACCAATATGAAAACAAAAACTGAAAAATACAATCCACCAATGTTGCCACATTTTACCCACTCACGGTCCCTATATTGCACGGATTTACAAAATGAGTATCTGTACAATGTACACAATGTATCGGTAATCCAGGGCCGGCTGTAAAATTGTATAAATCATGCTACTAACCGCTGTAATCTTTCACGACACTAATCCAGAGCACGAGGGGGCTATTCTGTACACTGTCCGCTTGAAATTATGAATAATCGACTACCTTTCAATGATTAAATTTTAAACTAATTGTGTCTTTTTTAATCGTGTGAAAAGTTCCCATAGATACCTCTTCGCCGGAGCCGGTGGGTAAGGGAGTTATATCGGACTCGATCCGACTAAAACGTACGCCATCTGTGGGCCGTCGTCGGTTGCCGGAGGTGAGATTATCGTAAACATTATCCCTCTGTAAATTGGAGATTTAATACTCGATGGACGCAAAAAGTACTGAACAGATTTTTTTATACTTAAAAACTGCTGTATTTTTGCTATTGGTTTAATCGATCGAGAGATAAATATGACCAAAAAGAGAATCAAAAAAAATTCACACGTGCGGAGTAGCTAACATCAGCAAGTACCTACCAGCCATGGTTTGGTTCTAGTACTTCTGAGATGATAGTCCTTATACTTACAACTAATACTTAAAAGAAACTTAATACAACTGCAATAAAATTCTTGACGCCATCAAATTTCATATAATTGATACTTCATTAATTTATCACGTGCTTAATAAGGTATCTAATTTACGCGAACTGTTTGTTTTTATATCGTATGTATTATATTAAAAAGATATTAAAATAGACTTACTAATAGTTATTAAATTATTTATTATAGGCAAAAATTATTAAAAAAAAACAAGTCATAAACTTGTAGAGAAATAACATTGTATAATTTTACAGATATGAACTCGAATTTTTACATTGAAATGTGATATAGTTCATTTAATTTGCATTAAAATGATAGCGTAATAAAATAGTTTTAATCGCTTTGCATTTATAATCTGGGCAATGTAGATTTTTGGTATGGATATTAATATAGTAAAGTAGCTGTCTCTCTGTCCGTTACGCTTTCACACTTTTACCACTGAACTAATCGTAATAAAATTTGCTAGTGAAATGGGTTTGACAGCCTCTGTGGCGTGGCGGTAATAAACGTGGCCACAACGTAAGTAGGCGCGGGTTCGATCCACGCTCAGTGCATATATTTGTATGCATAAATATGGGTATTTGCGTTGGTCTGGTTGTCTTCGTAGAGCACGTTAAGCCGTCGTTAAAAATCCAACAACTGGTCAAACTACAATGCTTCGATATCGCCCAGTAGGTTGTGGAGGTCAGGTGGCATCCGCTTCACGAAAAATCTCGAAATCCAACTCGAAATTTGGCTGGTAAAACGGACCCCCAGGCTCTGAGGTGAAAAGCTTTGGATGTGACTGAGATTACCTAACGCTAGGATGAAGTAGAAGATGGGCTTGGAGCTTGAGAAAGGGAATGCTATGCTACATTTATATAGTACATTTTTGACCTGTTTGGAAGTTATACAACTGCCATTTCGACGGATACTATGTTTGGCCGCGATGACCGATATCCACGTGGGTGGAGCCGCGGACAACACTATATATTTGCAATTCGCATTCTACCCTGTTATTACATTATATCGAATGATGTGCAGAATAAACCCCTTATTCTGTCACGCGGCAGCCCATCGATCATTGAGGCTTTAGTTAAAGCTAAATATTGTTTTATGTTGAACTGTTTAGATCATTTTCACATTCAACGAAACGGAAAGTATCCATCTTCTTAAATGATGATTAAATTGAAATCAATCAAGGATATTGATACTTTGAAATGTAATCTGGTGTTCCCTATCAAGGTCTCCGGGGCCTGAGTCACACTCGCCTGCAAGCGGGTATACCTACTGATTAATGGACGAGGCTTTAGTGCAAGAATGTCTTCTAGGAGTCGGGGTTCCTCAGGGTTCTTGGTTTTTACGGAAAAGTCAACATAAGTCAAATCAAAAGGCGAAAAATGAGCAGAAACGGACCTAAAGGACTAGTTCTACTTCCATTGGAGACGCCGTTGACCAGAAGAGAAGGGTGATCACTTGATCAGTCCTTCTGTGTGAGCCATTTTCCCTAAATAACTGCTATAGATGTTCGTATGCCAACTGGGACTCACGGCTTAACATGCTCTCCGAGGCACGATGAGACGAGCAATACAATACCTACTCATATTTATGCATACAAATATTTGCAATGTGCGAGGATTGAAGCCGCGCCTCCTGCGTAGCGGTCGCGTTTACTATCACCGCAAAAGCTGTCGGGTCAAAAGGATCACTAAGATGAAATGTATCCTTGAAGAAATGGTTGACGTGAAAGCTTTTGTTATTAAACCATAACTATAAAGTGTTCACGCGGTACTGCACTCATAAAAAAGTGATAAACGTGACTAAAGTGGGGCCCAGACTGTAGGGGGAGACGCGTCACCTCCAGAACCGCATCTCAAATTTTGTTTTTGCGCTTGTTTAATAGTATGACATCATCTAGAAGTCATTGATGTACTAAGTATATTTGCTCACAATAATATTTTAGGAACAAACGACGTAAACCATGCATCAGGGAATGCACATAATGCAACCGGCATTAACAAAATTGTACTGGTCTCTGTCGTCAGCCGCCATTACTAAACTTTAACGTTCCACATTCAAATTTAAAGTTTCCGCCGACACTCGTTGAGCCCTGGGACAGTCGCGTCTTGTGTTCGGAATTTGAATTTTCGTGGCGCGAAAGTTGTATAACCTTGATTATCACATGTGCGAATTGTGATCCTCCATTTAACTTCTTGGACTACAAGATCTAACAGTCTGACGTCATGTTTATAGTTAAATAATAAATAAAAAGGGTGTGATTTCTCTATCGCCAAAATAATAGGGTTTATTTCAGTAAAAATAGTAGATCTGCTGCCAAAATTTAATCTGGAGGATGTTGACGGGGCCAGAGCAATAGAAAAAACAGAGCGGAGAAATAGGGCCCCCGCTTCATCTGTGAAGCGGGGGCCCTAATTCTTTGTGCATACTATTTTGGGTACCGATTGATTTGAGATTTAAGTATCTACAATTTGATGACAAAATATAAACTTTGCTGACAACATAACATAAACTCACGCCTATATCCCCGAAGGGGTAGGCAGAGGTGCTAGTACCCACAATTCACCGTTTCTTTTTTTTTAATATAGGACACGTCAATTTGACTTCGCCTTGCCTGATGGTAAGCTGAGGGCAAAGTCTTGGAAAGAGGGTCACCATTATAGACACGTACCATGCTACAATGGTGGCACTCAGCTTGACGGCCTCATCAGATGCTTTTTCACGCCCCGCTTAAAGGACCCGGGACTGTAGGAGGAGGGAAACACGTGAGCTGGTAAAGAATTCCAGGTCTTAATTATGCGGCACAAGAAGGAGTCACCGAACCGCTTGGTTCTTGATGGAATATTCTGCACCGTATGCGGGTGGCATCTAAGTCCTGCACGTGTTGTCCTGTATAGGAAAGGGGAGGGTGGGATTAATTGGAAGAGCTCCTCAGAACATTCACCATAGTAGAGACGGTAAAATACCGCCAAGGACGTCACATCTCTACGCATCTGCAGAGGCTCGAGGGTGTTGGTGACTTCAGGATTCCCAATAATGCGTTTATAATATAAATAATATGTTTAGGTCCCAATGTAATAGGTGGCGAGCCTCTTGCCATTAACCGGGCACTTATAAACCTGCGATAAATAGACACATAACTTCGACTTCCTGACAAACATAATAAGTATTATAAATGATTTAGACAATCACTTACATGTATATCTACTGCAAGCTTTTTAGAACAAAGACAATTAACATATTTTGTTACCGGACCATGGCTGCTAAAAAATAGGCAGAACATCGGGCTAAATATAGATATTGTAATACTAAATAAATCACAGTAGAATCCGTGGTTTTATTTCAATTAATTTGATATGTTTTATCATAATTACTTAATCAAAAGTAAATCAATTCGCACAGTTAACAAACGCAGTTATTAATAAGATAGATAGATAGATAATTCTTTATTGTACACCAATAGATTGACAGTAGTACAAGTAGGTATATTCTTCTTAAAACCCTCGGCTTCCAAGCCCTACTCTTAATCATAAACCGTGGTTTGTTCTACGAAGACACACAGACTCATATAAAACTTATTCTTCAAGTACCTACATGAAGTTCATCTAAAAGTTCGTAACAAGCCACACTGCACTAGAACTTAAAGAGTTGGGGCTTGGGGCCCCTACTCATGGCTCGTCAACTCACTCGACGGTACTTGTTGATAAGTTACGATATCAAAAATATTTTCCGGAGAATCTTCCTTATATGTAATATGATAAATAAATAAAATGTAAGCTAAATCTAATTTAACTATAATTTAGTTTATTTTTTTATATAAATAAGTATAATGGTTACGGTTCCGTGGTACGGACCGCTGTTGGCGCCTTTTGACAGAATGAATAACGAAAGCCTTCCCCATCACCGTCAGGGTACACCAAGTATGCGTACTTAGCCCTTACTTGTTGAGCGTGACGTTTTGTCGGACAGCATCAGAAACTCACAACATGAGCGGCCTATATGGTTACTCATGTATGCGGGTCCAGATAGGAGGGGTAGACCCAATAAGTCCTGAATTGACGTCGTGGAGGGTGACATCAGTGACATGCGTGTGGTCTGGTGGTCTCACTACCATGGACACCCAAGATCAAATGGCCTTAGTTTTACTATATACCTACTTTTATACTTTAACCACATTATTACAAAAAGAAAAACATTTCCATCATTTTAATAAGACAATGACAGATTTAATCAAAACTATCGATACTAAAGTGAAGTTTCTCGCACCATTAGTAGGGGTTTACCATTACGAGTCTAGAATTGCAGTACGTCGTTACTGCGATATCAAAGAATCTTATCTTTAATAAACGCCATCTAGCGAGGGAACTTGGTAGCTTGCTTCTAATTAAGTCTGGATGCTATCAGGTAAGTAGATCACTGGCGTAAAACGTTTTATATGTAACAGTTTAATATACTTAATTGTTTTATTGTATTGTTTTAAGTTTATTGCTTTTAAAAATATTTATTGAGGAATTCTGAACTTTTTCTTTGTGTAGACCACCAGCTGCCATCATTACCAGTTTGAGAAATAAAAAGTGTCGGTAGTTTATAGGTTAAAGAGTTGGTCATACGGTCTAGAGGTCCCGGATTCTATTCCTGGAGGCAGGACATGTAAATAGCCCTGCCGTGTGAGGTTTGGAGGTCATGCCGTTGCGTACAAAAGTGAGGAAACATTTGACAAATAAGTAGCTATTACGCTTCTGTCATCAATGACAAAATATGAATGGCACTAACCTGAATTCCATCACGCGCCAGGATCATCCAGTTCGGCAGCTACCGAAGACGTGGTTCTTCTGCCGCGTTACACAAGTCAAACCGGCCGGTGATGTGATATCAATAGAAGCACTCTTCACAAAATCAACACTTAAGTCTGGATTAATAATTTTATTTATAGTTAATGCAGGTCCAAGGTGGTCCTAAAAAAGGTAGAATCTCGGAGCTGATTTAACAGCAGTTCGTTCCGCGCGTTAGGTACAGAGACTGGTCTGCCATTGGTCGAAACAGTCAGTTCGTTATTTGAATGTCGAACTATAGATAATAGGTACAATATGGTCGAACATCGTACATCCAATGTGCACGACACCTTCTACACTACAGGATTCTTTGACTCATTGTGACAAGTCAATGGACGCGTACTTTAATCGTTTTGACAATTTTTGTTCTTGTACTCGGCAACCAAATAGACAATGCAGTGGCTGCCTTAAAAGGTTGAACAACCAAGAGTGTGTTTTGTGTATGTGTCCAAATGTAATTGTATTGTTGTACTTGACCAATGGTAGTCCTTAAATAAATAAATTCTTCACATCTAATGAAAATCCATCTCAGCGTAGGCACAATTGCATTCGACAAATACTAGCCGTTGCCCGCGGCTCCGCCTGCATGGAATTTTGATCGTTCCCGAAATCCATTGGTAAAAAAGTGAACTATGCGTTATTCCAAATTATAATCTCAATCAGTCAGTCAATCAATTAGCCTATCGCAGTCCACTGCTGGACATAGGCCTGTCCCAATGTTGGGAGGCAATGGCCTATTGATTCCACGCTGACCAGACGGATTGGTAGTGCTTTTTTTTCGAGTTCTCCTTCTCTCACAGTGATATCGTCTGCGGATGAGATGGCTGCTAATACTTGTATTATTTCTCCGTCAGCACACGGACTATAATAAATTTACGCCTATATCAGCCAAATCCGTTCAGCCGTTACAGCGTAACTTCCAAAATCAAAGTAAAATGCTCGAACCTGCGATCCCTAACTTAGCAGTCCAACTCTACCGCTGTACTATCTTAACTACCCCAAGACAATTAGAATTATAGCCGTTGAAAGTTTGTAGACTATTCTCGAAGTGTTGTTCGGTTGTTCCTAATGATTGGTAGGGCACTCAGCAGACCCGTCTAGCTGCAGCTCTGCAGAACATCCAGCGTAATTGCCGCCTGGCATGGCACCGAAACATGTGAGTTGTATATTGGGAACGCTCCAACTGCGACCTGTTTTAATTAATTTAGTATTCTGGTATTAGCACGTCGAGTAGTTTGGCTTTTGTTTGTTTTTGTAATTGAGAAGTTTTGTAGGTTATGTTTCCGACATTAAATGTAGGCCTTGATAAAGTATCCGCTTGACGGTAATAGAATTGTTTCCTATTGACTATAAGTGGAAAGAAAACCACAGAGCAATGTGTTAATATACCTCTGCTTACCCCTTAAGGAATTTACAGCGTCAATATATGTATGTAGGTAGGTATACTAATATTCCCTGTACTTAAGCTAAATTCAATTCTTCAGCTTACCATCAGGCGAGGTGAAGTCAAATTGACGTGTTCTATATTTAAGAAAAAATTGTTTGTACTTATTAGGTGTGGGTTCGTATCGGTAGTTAAATGACCAGGATTCGTACCTGAAATCTCTTGATCGTAAGACCGACTTCTTTTTCATTTCTCATACTCGGATAGTTACTATCTAGTGTTGTTTTGATCTAACTATTGGGTGGAAAATGCTGTTTCACTCCCTAGAGAGGGAAAAAATCATACAAATTACTTCCTACTTAAGGGCCGGAATGAACTTTAAAAATAGAACTGCAGTCAACCGTGAAGAGTTTTATGTAAAAAACAAATAAAAAAAAATGCTGCGGCCATGTGAGTCCAATGTGGGGATCCAATGAATCAGGACACTAATCTATTCCCTCCAATCGGGGATCCTAGTTTGAAATATTAGTCTACTAAACAGACAAACGAGTTTCTCCCGAAGAAAGCTTCGAACTACTGACAGTCTACCTAAAATCGTTCTACTTACTGAAAATGAAAAAGAACCATTTGGAAGGTACTTAACGTACTCGTTAGCAACGTGGAAAATAGCTCGATTTAATATGGAGGAGCTGAGAGTAATTTCAGCTTCTCCATAATAGATGTCGCCTGTTAGAAATAGAGCCTTTTAGTTACCGTGTACCGCTCTAAGTGAAAATCTAGGCAGTTACTTAAATAGATAAGCTTATTTAAATGAAATAGATAACCTAGATAAATAGTTAGGTACTTACATACTAATAATAAAATCAAGAATTCGTATGATGAAACATTTTACCCAATTTTTACCAATTGTGACTTCGGAAAAGATCCTTAGGTGGTCGATACCACCAAGGACCTTTGGTTGTCTTGATGTTTACTAATCGGTGCACCTGGTAAACAGCGGAAGAGGTAGTTGTCAATGCAATTGGGATAAGTACAATGTTCTCTATACGAAATCGGGGCAGGCAGCTAGTACCTAAGTACCTACCTGCATTATGGGTGAGCGGCGGCAACTCGAGCGCCGGAGGTCGCAGAATGACCTCCGACCCCCATGAGCACGGGCCTGGGAGTGACGGGTGGAGCCGCCTGTCACCCTAGCAGAAGCAGGCCATGGCGGCAACGCGCATTCCGTGCCTTCCCCTATCCGGGGGCGAGTTACATCGGAAGAGGGCCAGATCGAGAAATATGGCCCTGGGTCGGCCGGGGTGCGAGGGATATGTCTCTGATAATCTCACCTACGGCAACCGACGGCCCACAGACGGCGTGCGTTTTAGTCGGTTCGAGTCCGACATAACCTCCTTCACCGGCTCCGGCGGTATCCGTGGGGTTTTTCGCACGATAAAAAAGTACATTATGGGTACTTTACCTCGTTAATCACGTGGTTTAACCCTCAGTGCGTCAGCGTCACTTTAAATTCCGTACATTTCTAATCAAAACAGCGTACGCCACGAACCCCTTATTATACTTCTTACAAAATTACCCACTGAAAGGTAGTTACGTTCTTTCTTCGGGTAACATTGGACGTGTTCCTAATTAAGTCGTCGGCGCCGGTCACATAATGCGTCAATAAATCATTTCTAGCGGTCAATCGCCTGTGGGAGACGTTTAGGACGCACGACACGAATTAGGGAACAGACCTGCACCCCAGACAAATGGCGCAATCGGTAATAAAATAGAATACCTAAATCATTGTATGGAATTGCCACGCATGTTCATGTTTATGACAGTCGTAACATAATCGTATATTATTAGCTATTGTGTATTCAGCTACTCCACTCCCAGAGAGTTGTGATCCCGTTTCTGCATGGGAGCTTATTGTACGGACAAAAATTAGCCTTGGTTAAGAGCTCTTGGGCGGTTAGAACCGCGGTGCGAAAGTTTTGTGGTGCGAATCGCCGAAGGACTCAAATTATTCTACACTATATCGATCCCTAATGTCAAACCTTTTAGCGTGATCAATCACGTAAAAGTGTCAGAAATTCAATCCAAATATTTCGGACTACTCTTTCATCTCCAATCCTCGGATGCAATCAGGAAAATACGTCTCTATGAGAATGATGATGATGCTAACTTTTTCACCTCAACTTCGTACAATATCTTCAAATAGATCTTCAAAGAAAAAGCAGTAATTGCAGCTTGAAGATTTTTTCAGAAATGGATTATAGGTTATTATGTATCTCTCATTTTCTATTGATTATAATAACCCGGATCGGATCCGTATCGTACGTTTAAAAAGATCGTAAGCATTACACTTGTACTGAAGGTATAATTTAAACTTGTCTAATAGCCGACAAGGCCTATATTACTTATAATGCCGGTACGAACCTTAAATCTTGATCACACTTGGCTGTTGCTGTTGCAAAATAACTGTACCTATGGCGTAAACACTGGTTCTGTAGTTATTTATACTATATACCTTGATTAGTAATTACGAATAGGTAGATTATACTTATTTACGCCTTGCAATTACCTCAGAGTCGATGCCCCAGAGTTAGGAATAATTTGAAATTTTAGTCACGCAATATGAGTCGATTGCAACAAATTAAATAACATAATTTGGTGTTAGGTCCTGGTGGAGTAGTATAGAGGGCCACCCCATCTCTTCCTGTGGGTGTCATAAAAGGCGACTAAGGAATAGGGCTGTTTTCCATCTGTCAGTAAACATACAGACCATGACAAAGTGCCCGGTAAACGGCAATAGGCTCGCCCCCTATTACGTGTACCGAAAATCATAGTTGGCGAAATATGGGTGTTAAAACACCTCTGCCTACCCCTTCAGGGATTTACAGGCGTGAGTAGATATATTAAAGTTGTTGGTTTATTTATTGATTGCAAAATTGTAGATGTTGATTGTAGATATTGTAAAGTTACTGTACTTACTGTTCATCAACTTCTTCTGGCAATTGTATCTACTTCTCAAAATAAATTTGTTGTGTTCAAGGAGGACCTGCCGGCCATTATCAGGCAACCGCAGATATTGCTATCAATGTTCGAAGAATAGAAGATCTACCCAAGGGACGCAGGTCTTTTTTACATAGGTCACAGACAAGCACACGGCCCACCTAACGGAAATTGGTTACCGTGGCCTATTGACGAGTGCAAAAACAGGGGACTCACATGACACTCGTGCTGCTGACCCTATAAGAACAGAGAGATTTTGTGCCGTCAGCGCAGAAGATAAGTAGGACAAGCCTTTGGCCTTGCCTTCCCACTGACAGCACAAAACCTCTTCAGTGAGCTCTGGGTACCCTACTCACTGCCGGGAACACAACACAAGGTTATTTAGCCGCGGTATTCTGAAGGGCCGAGGAACTTCCCCAGTCAGACTCCTAGATTGGGACGGAAATAGCGTCGTGTCCTACCTTACCTTTTAGCAGTTAATCTTATTCTTAAATGTTTTTATAAATATTTTCAGTACTTAGGTACGTTAGATATTCTGATTACTGTGGGCTAATAGGGAATATATTTAATATCTATGTTATAGTAGATCCTCCAATGAGCAGTTTTCCAGTAGGTTTATTAATCAGTTGGTTTTTAAGTCATCAGGAGATGGCGCTAGCATAGCTTTTGGTAATTTTAATGTACTCTGTGGTTTGTTTGTAGTATTTTTTCATGAATTTGCGATGTTGCCAAAGTTTAATTTCATTTACCCATATTATAATAGATAAAATATAATAAAACGCTTAATTCTTTTCGCGTCACTGTCTGTAATTTAAAATAACAAAATGACAAAATATTTATGTAAAGTAAATCATTACAAAACCGAAGAACATTTTTTCCATAAATTAGGGAACACTAGATGTGACACCACACTCTTCTTACCAAAAATGCCGGCTGCGCCATCTAGCGCGTCTTTAGGAACACTATAAATACCTACTGGAAAACTGCTCATTATAAGTAGGTTCTAGGTACCTACTAATATAATGTAGGGTAACTGAGTGAACTACCATCTCGCGATCATCAAATTCGCGAGCGCGCGCGAGTTGGCAATTTTCGATTTTGAATTATTTTTGTGTCATCAACTCGCGCGTTTGTGAAAATATGACGTATTTGTGTACAGTCAGCTACAAAAACGTTGTAATAGATTAAATTAGGTACCTATTTTAAATGTACATGATATTTCAGGCTAGCTTCACATGTAACGCGCGTTAACGGAGGTCATTGGTTACTCGGGACATTATATCTTGCACCTAAATGTGTCTTTTGAGGATAGCATGGGGTGCTACGGTGGGAGTCAGGACCTCGTTAGTCTCGTGATTCAGGTCCCGATCCCGAGGTATAAGCGCTACCGCGTTTTGCGAGAGTTTGTCAGTTTGTTTCGGCAGAGCTTAGAAAATGGACGTGGAAGAAGCTATTATTTTGTCATTATGTTATAAAGAAATGTACAGAAAAATAGAAAACTTAAGGATGTACATTAATTATTTGAAAATGCGTAATAAAATTTGGTCATCTCAATATTAGAGATGTGCCGACTAGTCGGCGACTAGTCGGTAAAGCCGACTATCCGGCCATTTTTGTAGTCGCCGATTAGTCGGCGACTAGTCGGCAAAGAGCGCCGACTATCCGGCCTCATACCGGTTTACTGGTTTGTGTACCTTAGATAATAATGCATTTTAGTAGTATCCAATTTCTAGTAGTCTAGTAGCTATCCAATTTTAAGCGGCTGAAGTTCTAAAGCTATGAATAGGATTCTGCAACTTATTTTTATCCATAACAGTAAAATTTGGCATTCCAATGGCATATAGTACAATGCCAGATAGCATATATTTTGTTTGCTTAATCATATCTTTGATTGGAGGGTGATAAGCATCAAGCTGATTGAACAAAATCTCGATATTTTTCGAGCACTGTTATCTAAAAAATCACAAACTTTGTTCAAGAAGGACAAAAATGGGCAAGAAAATCCCATTAATTATAATAGCTGAGGATTGGGTGGTCCTAAAGAACCAAAAATTTCTATTTTCCTATATGTTTCTGTAAAGATAATGGTCTGAGAAACAAAAAATAGCTTAAAAATTTGTATACGTACACCTTTTTTATTGAATCTCTCAGTAAACAACTTACACTACAAGAGACAATCAACTGCACTAGATACATTTCGTAAAGAGAAATTTTATCTACACAACTTGCGGAGTCGGTACCTTTGAGCTTTATTATCTGATGAAACAAATAATTTATTGAAATAACAAATTGTAGCATAACGTGTACAGAATAATCCTAAGCATGTATTGTATCGATAGCTTTTTCTAACTAGGTATTTTAATTGTGAGAAAATTTAATTTCGTCCACCTAAAACTTGAAAATTGATCAGCGTGAAACGTTCCGGAAATACCCGTAACCATGATCGGCTTGGCCGACTAGTCGGCCGATTAGTCGGCTGTTTAGAAACCGAATAGTCGGCTAGTCGGCTAGTCGGCCAAAGTTATGATCGGCACATCACTACTCAATATACATTTTTATACGACTTGAGTTTGAAGTAAAAGAAAACACAGTTTTTGAGAGAGATATAGGTATATAATTTAAAACAACACGGCAAAATGCTTATTTTTCTATTTATTTAACGTATTTATGAGGGCATAATATGAGGTAGGTATAAGGTGAATAAGGATTCATACTGACCGGGAAAAGTGATTAGAAATGAAATTTTATCAAATTGCCCATGTGAGAAGGGCATTATGTATACAGGCCGGTCACTATTCATAGGGACCAGATTTCTAAAGTTGCCGTTAACATAATATACCTACTTTAAGGGATGCACAGTAAAAATACTCCTGAAATCGCTTTTGGGGAAGCGTGGGAATTCCTTCTGCGAGCAAATAATGCTCGTAAAGGAGGCGGCGGAGCGGGAGCGAAGGAGAATCGCAGACCTTGCGGTCCGCGAGGAGCGGAGGAGAATCGCGAACCACGCGGCCCGCGACGAGCGGCGGCAACTCGGGCGTCGGAGGTCGCAGAACGACCTCCGTCCCCCATGAGCGCGGGCCTGGGGGTGACGGGTGGAGCCGCCTGACACCCTAGCAGAAGCAGGCCGCGGCGGGGCGCATTGCGTGTCTCCTCATACCCGGGGGCGAGTTGGGGACTCCGTGGTCCCCACACCGGATGAGGGCCAGTTCGAGAGATATGGCCCTGGGTCAGCCAGGGTGCGAGGGATATGGCTACGACAATCTCACCTCCGGTAACCGACGGCCCACAGTCGGCGTGCGTTTTAGTCGGTTCGAGTCCGACATAACCTCCTCCGGTTCCGGCGGGGGAGGTATCCATGGGGATTTTTCACACGATAAAAAAAGGGAAGCGTGGGAAATAAATAATCGTTTTTTATAGTAATCGATTAGGTATATTTTATTCTTGAAATATATTTTACAACACGATGCTTAAATAATAATAACTGTCTAATAAAAAAAAGGAAAGAAAATATACGATCCTTGAAAAAGATACGAAATTAGTTTGGCATAAAAAAACTTTACCATCCGACGGCGCAATGCCGCCCGTCTTTTGGGCACTGTACCAGTAAAAATCGATGAGGAGGAATTATTCGATACCCGAACTACTTACCCCAACTATTTATCCATTTTTTATTCCAATAAAAATAATAGCTTTATTTATGTAATATTTTTACAATAAATATATACATTAAAACACTATACTAATTTAAAATGAATTACAAATATCATGAAAAATATATACAATATGGATACGACATATAGGCAATAATTGAAACCATATACTTGGTACCCCCTAAGCTTCAAGCAGGAAAAGTTTGAACAAAATTGGTCCAGTATTAAGGGCAGAAACTAGAGTTTTAATTTTATAGAATTTGAACAACTTTGAGCACTCTGTAGAATCGCATGTTGCCGCTTAGCTGTTCAAGTAAGTTACCTACTATGCCTATTGTTGTGTGTGTGTGTGAAGTTGTTGTGTGTGTGTGTGAAGGTTTGTGCGTATTTATTAATGACTTATGACACAGTCAATGACTTTAAAGCAATGGATGAAACTATTTAATGACTTATACAAGTGGTTGCATTTTCTACATTTATTTTAATAATTATTTTGTTAGAAAATTTCGGATTTTATAAATCAGGGAATTTAAGTTTAAATTTAATTTGGTTCTATTCCTACGGACCAGGATGCTTCGCGGTTTCAGTATTTGCACTTATGTCGTATCCATATCGTATGTAATAAAATAAAAATTACAATAAATACTTTTTTTATTCTTGTAAATATTTTAACTAGTGTAATATGTGAAACATTATGAAATTTATCTTAAATACAGCCTAAAGTAAAAGATAAGCGAAAAAAATCTAATTTCATACGATGCATATTAAGATGACATAGCTACTCATAACAGATATCATAATATCAGCCGTGTCCCCCTAGTGGCCTAGTCTCACTTCGCAAGTCTATATCGAAATCTAAGATGAAAAAAAAAACATTCGCAGCGCATCAACCAATGCAGGTAAAGACGCGAGTATACATTAGTTTTCTTTTTCATGTTTTCTTTGATCCTTTTTTATCTGACTGTATTTTAGCATGCGCGCGAGATGACAACGAAAAAATAGTTCGAAATCAAAAATTGCCAACTCGCGCGCGCTCGCGAATTTGACGATCGCGAGATGGTGAATGACTCGGGTAACTAATTCTATACAGGTATCTACCTAGTTTAATATATAGTAGGAGATGCATCTCCCTGAAAATAATCCGGCGCCCATGATGTCACGACACACATAAATTGAATTTTACAACCAACAAAGCTCATTGAGAACACTTAATAGGCATCTTATCTCACGCGGCAAAGTCTCAAATTACCTCTAAAATTAGGTACAAAACCGTGCTGTAGATTTCGCAACAACGATTACGTAAACTTATAACATCTAATCCATACTACATAATATCTATCTATACTATTATATATGTAATTGTTAAGTAGTCGTGTCTGTACATTGGAGATATTTAAAAAAAAATACTTGGGTTATGTTATGTTAACGATACTGAACACGAAAATATTTTTTATGAATTTCCTGTCTGTTTGTTCGCGATGGACGCAAAAACTACTGGACGGATTTTGATGCGGTTTTTTTGTTAGAAAGGGCTTGATCAGACTTCAAATCTTACGTTTGTTTCATCCCAATCGGTTGAGTAGAACCAAAGATATGTGCAAAGGTCGCGTTAACCGAGATGCACGCGGGCGGAGCCGCGGGCGAAAGGCTAGTTATAAATACGAAAGTAATTCTGTCAGTCTGTCTGTTTGTTACGCTTTCAGGCCCAAAACACTGAACGGATCTTGATGAAATTAGAAACAGAGACAAACTAGAGCTTGATAAAAGACATAGGCTATCTTTTATCGCGAAAAAGGGGGTTTAAATAGGGGACGAAAGTGTGTATGAAAGTTCGACATATTTGAAGATAATCTGATAAAATTTGGTTTACAGATAGATTAGAGTTTGGCAATAGATAAATAGGTATAAAATATGTTTCGTCTAGCTAGATAACCAACAATAGTTCCGATAAATAGATTCCGTGAAATGGCGACAATAGGAGCTACAGTTGTCACTGTCAAATGCATACAATTTTATTGCAAATCAAAGACAATTTAGATCAAAACGATTTGACATTATCGAAGGAAAAGTGTAGACGCGGACGCGGACGGAGCCACAGGCAACAGCTAGTGTACTTATAAACTGTAAACCCTATTATAATCCCAAGGCGTTTGATTATAAAATTAGTTGATCTGTAGTTCTACACGTTTCTTGTGTTAAATCAAGTCGTTTAGCAACTCTCTGATCATTTATGTGGTCTAATAAAAGGGAAGTGGCGTTAGAACTGTAATTATGATTTGATTTAAGTTCTGTGTGAAAATTATTATGTAATGTATCATATATTACGTACTTGTACAAGATAATTTTGTGAACTGTGATGAAAGAAAGATAATATTATATTTTACTACGGAGTGGGTGAGATTTATACCTACATACATATAAATAATCACGCCTTTATCCCCAGAGGATTAGGCAGAGGTGAATTAACACTCACATTTAACCAATCATTGTATTAGGTCCCACGCTTAGAGTATACAAGTCAAAAATAGTACCCGTAATACGTAATACGACAATAGGTTCACCCCCTATTAGATACGTGGGACCTTAGAGTATAGCAATGTATACTCCAAGGTCCCACGTATCTAATAGGGGGTGAACCTATTGTCGTATTACCTACGGGTACTTTTGTTGACTCGAGCCATGAATTTGAGGCAGAGTCTGGGCTGTATATATCTGTATGATGTAAACCAGCCCTAGTCGCCTTGTAGGTATGTACGACCACCCCATCTCTTCCCATGCGGCGGTAGGCGGTAGGATATTTTTTTTATACCACTTAGGTGGCAGACAAGCACACGGCCCACTTGATGGAAAGTGGTTACCGTGGCCTATGGACGCGTGCAACACCAGGTAAAACAAATACTTAAATGGAAGCACCAATGAATAAAATAAATTCGAATATTGCGAACTCGCACCCCGCTAGCGAGTTTCGGATTAGCGAGATGAAGAATGACCCAATTGATAAAGGTAGGTTTTAATAAATTAATCTAGAGGACTAAGTTCTCATCTTAAGAAATATACCTAACAGTCAATACGGGACTTGAACCCGCTACTAGTCCCTTTCTAGGAGGAATACGCAGACTCTAACCAACTGAGCAGGACTGACTGCATTCCAGAACGTGGCTAGGTAGCTTACCTATAATTTAAAATGCACATTTGTTATCTAGCGTACTCTGAGTCTGTGGTGTCTACTCGCTACTTAATCAACTCCCTCTAATTAATAAATTACATAACATTTCCGACATATTTTGATATCATAAGCACCTAATTATAATGTCAAATTATACATATTTTCATTGGATTAATTAAAATCTTGTAAAATAATGTAGGTAGGCAAAACGCCACGATTAACAAGTTAAAGCAACGAAGCGAATGATTTGTGCTTGAACAACATTAATCTTCAGATATTATGGAGAAGGCTGAATGATTAATATGCTAGGCTTAACCTTCCGCTTAATTAAAGCCATTTATTAATGAAAATTGAATTACATTTACCGCGCAGAGGTACCTATCAATTGATCAGTGTTGCCATCGTTGCGTTGGCATGTCGATTTCAAAATGTTTTGCAATTTATGATCTATAATTGCTGCATTATCTGTTCATAAGCTAGGTACCTACCTATTATATGTAGGTAGGTATAATCTTGAGCATTTCAGGATTCCGAAGCAAATTTTGCTTGTAGAGATTACATTATTCTTCAAATTTTGCGTCCAAAAAAGTATTAGGCACCTTTTTATGACACTTAGACGGCATACAAGCACGTCACATCTGATGTAAAGTGGTTACCGTTGCCTCTGGACGAGTGCAATACCTACCATGGGCGTCACACTCGCACTGCCGACCCTGTAGAAACCTTTTTATTGTCCTTCTTGAAGAACTTCATATTGTAGTCGCATGGAAATACCACAGCAGGGAGTTCATTTCACAGCTTGAGCGTGAGTGGGATGAAGTTACTTTTCATACCGCACAGAATCAATCAATAGCCTATGGCAGCCCACGGCTGGACATAGGCCTCTCCTAATGTATTCCCCAGAATAGTTTTTAATTGAATTAACTTTGGCAGTAAAAGTCAATTAATTATATAGATCGAAAAAAGGTTTTTCCCCAGTACTTACTCAATATTACCTACTTACTTAGCGGTAGTCTAGTCGTTCAAGTGCCGGAATTGCGATCGAGAGATCGCTCGTTCAAATCCGTTTACACTATCGACATGAACCCACACCTAACATAGGTGTCTAACGGTTTATTTATTACGTCATAAGGTGTATGGGGTCCAGGCTAACCTCACCTGTCTTTACGGACGATGCACGACATTCTGGCGTAGGCTTTCCTCATAAAGCTTCAAGTTATTTCAATCACGTGTTTTCTTCTGCCTACAGTCCCAGGTCCTTTCTGATGAGGCCGTCAAGCTGAGTGCCACCATCGTAACATGCTACCTTCCTATTTGTAATGGTGACCCCTCTTTCTTGAGACATTGCCTTGAGCTGACCAACAGGCGAGGAGGAAATTAAATTGACATGTCCTATATAAAAGAACGGCAGTCTTTCCCATGTAAAAGTCATGTAACCGAAATTGGTTTAGAAGAGTGGGAGACTGCGGACAATTGCTGTCCTGCGAAACTCAACTGGCTACATTTTTTAAATCACGGTATAATTTACTTCGAACACTTACAGGAAATAACAGAACTTCCAATGCCATTTCTTTCGTACGATACAGTACGTGGGGACACCACGGATACAACCCCCGTAGGCCATCGGGGGTGGTTGTGTCGGACTTGAACCGACTAAAACGCACGCCGTCTGTTGGTCGATGGTTCCCGGAGGTGAGATTGGCTGAGACATATCTCTCGCACCCCAACCGAACCAGGGCCATCTCTTTCGAGCTGGCCCTCTTCCGGTGTGGAGACCACGGAGTCTCCATTTAGTCCCCGGGAATGGCGATGCGCCGCCGCGACCTGTAGGCACATGCTGTAACTTGCATCTCGAATGATCGAAGTGAGCTCGATAGCTGAATCCGCGGTGATTGGTCAATTTCGCGAAATTGACCAATCACCGCGGATTCAGCTATCGAGCTCACTTCGATCATTCGAGATGTTTGTTACAGCATGTGCCTGCTGCTTCTGCTAGAATGACAGGTAATACCCGTCACCCCCAAGGATGTTAGCTCTTTCCAGATCCGAAGCAGGCAATCCCCGAAGCATCCGTCCCCGCTGATAAGCTGCCTCAGCCGGTACGAGAGGCTGCCGTATGGCCTCTCTAGCCACTCCCCCACGATGGGTCTTACCGCCGCTATTACGGCGTGACCCTGGGCCATCTACGGTTTTACGATGCCCTCTCGGGTGTGGGAAGCACGGTGTCTCCATTGACGAAAAAATACAATTATCGTTAAAAAATGGGGTCAAAAATAAAACACACGTTTATTTAAATGTATGTAAGTGTATTAGCAACATTGGTACATGAGATTACTGAATAATACTGTCGTGGAATATTGTAATATCGCGATGTTCACACTCAAGAACACCCACATAACAATTAGTGTTTATTAAATACGTTTAAGTAAAAAAAGACATCGTTTTTTATCACCGATAACCGTGCACGCACCTAAAATGCAACTTACAATAATTCATTACAATTTCGTTAATTACGCCTCTATTACATCTATAAATTCAATAACTGATTTTTTAATACGTTAAGATACTACTGATAATTACAAAATGTGAGCATTCATACAGATAGGAGACGTCGCTTATATTACTCAAAAGACCAGAGTCCAGACATCCGGCTCAGCTGTCTATAGACTAGGAGAAAAACGTTCCATTTATGAAAATAGAACGCTTTTTATAAACAGCCAGCCGCGGTCTCGTCTTCACTCCCAATTAATTCGAAATTTAAATTTATCAATCGTTCCAAACTTAATTTTGTCCGTTCCGACAGAATAACGGTAAACAAAATGGCTACGTTTAATTACTACATGACCTAATACCCGGTTATCTCGACTTGGTAAAAAATATCTTAATTTAAGTAGAAAACTGTGAAGTTCCTAATTGGTGGTGTAAAAAAAAGCGAACTTTGGAACTATTTTTCTATGCTGATGATATAAAATCATGTAAATGTTTACAAAATGTTTTAATTCCATACTAAGTCTTGTACAGTGACATACAAATCCATACTTTAAGAACTTGGCGATAAGAGTTAAATTTCAACGGAGCAACGCTGCGTTATCACAAAATCAATACAATCCGTTATTTTTTCGTAGGCCTTAACATTTATGTTTCTATTGTTGTTTTTAATAAAATAATAACACAAGGGAAAAAAAGGAAATAAAAAGAAAATAAAAACCAAATAAAAAAAATCATTCCTTTAATTCTCTTTGATAATATAATTTGTTTATTGATAAGGTATCTTTATATAAGAGAATAATGCTCTATTAATCTAGATACAACGTGACGTAAGACAAACTATCATTATATTTAACTACTAAACTGTCGCAACGACAAACGCATACGATCTCGTTAAATATTATTTTTTAATATAAAATTTTAAATAAAATATAAATAATCGAGTATTACTGTTCCAACAACTATAATCTATGGTTGACCATAGAGATTAATATATTTTACCTGTGGTTTAACACTAAGTCTCACTGTTTACTGGCATATGACGTAATAACCATAGAGTATGTTAACATAAAATTGTATTTATTGACTTATATTTTCTTAACATTGAGGACGTCACTACGTCATATGCTAGTGAATAGCAGCGCTAAGAGGCTCAACATCATGGTGAAACTCGCCTTAAAAATAAAATTTGGAAACATCTAGAGATCTTTTTTCTGTGAAATGGAAGTACAAAGGGTAAAGACAAGTAAATAAAAAAATTCATATAACTATACAAAAAGCCTAAGAATGATTCCTATAAAATTTAATATAGACATTAATATTAATAGATATAATATTATAAAAACAATATATCTAGTAATACCTATAAATTTACTATAATTCCCGTCTAAGAATATGATAAATAAAAATATGAAATAATAGACTTATATCTAGAATAACCGAACACAATAAACATAAGCTTTTTATGCGAAGATTTAATTTTAAAAGGTTCGCTTCATAGAAGCAACAACGCCAAGACAAGCCTATTGTAGAGAACATCATTGTACATTTGCTTAACTGTTATAATAAAAATATACAAAACTTACATAATATGCGGGTACTTAAACAATATCATAATGCACTGCATGAGGGTAGTTTGTACCTGGTTCGTCAGTCATCGCTATCCAGCCGCGGACGTTTCAAAAATGCATTATTGTGCATAGAATATATTTTAAAAAAAAACCTCACTCCTATATCGACTCTTAAAAATATAACCTTACGTGGTATTGTAGAATAAATAATTAAACTAAAACATTAAAATGATAAACGGAGGGAAACCGAATAATTAATATTTTAAAGCTGTCTTCATACACAATTTTCGTGGATTATTTATAGTTATAAGCTAAACACTGTTTGTATCACTCGAAAACTGCCTTTAATAGTTAAATGAATAAGGTTCAAGTCTGTTAAAATCAATATGGCAACACTTTTGCCATACTTTTGATTTTTTCGACGAAAAAAGAACAATATTTTACTAAAATACTCTTGTCTATGGACCGTATAGTTGTACTAACAATTCCGTAAACTGAATGACGGCGCCACCGTCCTTTCAATATTGTCAAAGCATGATAAAACATTTGTCAGTGACAATCGTAGCTCCAATTTCAGCCATTACACAGAATCGTTGGTGCATCTATAAGTTTACAGCTGCCCATTTCAAAAATCTTATTGCCTTGTTGATTTGCTGCCCAAAGATCATAAAATTTGACTATTACTTTATTTGAAATATCTGTATTATTAATATTTTTTGCAAATTATACCTAATCTCGTGCATGTACAATGTTATAATCATTTGATAAAGATGTAATAGATCAAATTAAAACCAATATACCATGTCCCAAGGACAAACTATATGAAAATTCACCAGTGTAACGAAAAAAATTCTCAACATTATACATATTTGAGTAAATTGTATAATAATGTACAAATTATGTATAACATCGTCATGATTCAGCTCTTTTGTACACCGTCTCGATTGCACTGGAACTGGCAGTAACAAATACGCTCATCTCTAGACTTATATCGTCGATTAAGTTTCTCAGTAATTTCTATCAATAAAGTATTACTCAATATAACCAAGAATTGCAGGCAAATCATTCATAAAAATGTCTATTTTCCAGAATGTTCATATCCATACCAAAGTGTCTGAAATGGATATTTTGCATCCACTAACACTCCTGACATGACCTTTAATTATTTTATTTTTTTTGATCTATGGCGATCCCAATAATGCCGCCAACAACTCAGTTTTTATACTGATCAAAATAACGTGTGAAAGTACAAGTGTAAAATTATCCATACAAACAGTTAATTAGGAAAAGCTGCAAAAAGTTTAGTGAGAACCTTTAATTTTAATTGAGACGTAACGTAAATGTCACTTCCAGTAACATTTTAGTGCAAACTAACGAAAAAACCAGTATACCAATGACAATAGAATATAAACCTTATGTCTACAGTCTTAAGACTCTTATTGCTGTCTAGGTATTGTGTAATCTAATATCTAAGACATAAGGTATATAATTCTACTGTTTATCGAAACTTCATCAGACTACCAAAAACTGATGGCCCACTATGACTTGGTTATAAGAGGTCATGTTTTGGCTCGGCCGCGAACAAGAGCGAAAGGGATGGAGCTATACACTGTATATAGCACCATTTCTTTTCCTCTGGACCGTTTAGAGACTTATAAATCGTCATGGTAAGCCTGCTATGTTCAACTGTAAATTATTTATAAACAAATTTTTGTAAACGTCCCACGATGCATCTTAACGCTAAATACAAGACGGACATTACTTATATTACGTTAAAGGACAATAGATGCCTATATTACATTACAGTAAGGGCCATGGAATGGATACAAAATATTACAAAACTTCTATAATAATTATCATTATACTATTGAAACATTATTTGTAGTGAAATTTTTGAGTTTTCAAAATTTCACACCAACAAAGTCTCGTGTGTCTAAACTAATTGTCATAAATAATAACAATAATACTCAAATCCCGATAATTTGAAATGTTTTTATTAATTTATCAAATTGTATAGACGTTTGACTTGTTTAGTATAAATTGTTTATATTAGGATTTTGGATATTAATAATTTGTTTTGTTGTGGAATTAAAGTTGTAAATTATTGCTTTATATTTTTAGGAAAGCTACAGTAGTTCTTTCTTTAACAACCTACTAAATAACTACCCTCGCTACTTCTAACTCCTCCAATTTATTTTTGTCTAGCTGATGCCCGCGGCTCGGCGTGGAATTCTGCGCGACATATTCATAGATGGGTCGAAAAGGGACCTTCCTTCCCCCTTAAACGAGTCACGTGGGTACATTCCCTTACTTGGTGCTTTCTGGGTCACTACTGTTGACCCTGGTACACAAGAGTTACAGTAGTAGGAATCATACCCTAGATACTGAGCCATTAATCGCACCTAATTAGATTTTATCCTTAGTATAATTTCCATTCCAACTATAGCCCAATCATGAGGAGTATAACATTTTTATTTAATGTTTTAATTGTGGTTCTGCATTTTGTTTATTGCCACAATTATTAAAAAACATTGGCAATAGGCATACAGGCATCAGAATATTAACGCCTGAGTTCTAGAATGGTACTTTCTCGACTAATTCTCAATTTACCTGAGGACAGATTGCATACACAGTCTGTCAAAAATCTGTCAATCGGTCTTCTAATAAATCGAGATTCAGGAATGAGTGACATTCTAGAATACGAACCTTAATTTGAATAATATATTACGTAATTCTTTTTCAGACAACCTTTATTCTTAGTAATAATGTCAGTGACACAGAGGTCGATTTCAGAACCTACGTGACGTAGTTGACGCATTTTTTTTTTTCGATTCTAGCATCTTGTGCGATAAGCATACGAAGATGCGTCTTAGGCCTCCATCCAGAGACGCATATTTAACTCCACAACAAACAAACCAGTACCATCGTGGTGAGCCTCAACATTAAATAGAAAATACACAACACATCTACAAGAAACCCCTTTTTTAATATTTATTTTATTATAAATACAGAAATGGCACGACTATATACATGGGGAATTGACATATTTTTACAAATAAAAATGGCAGTAATCATTGTATAAAACGTACATACAAATGCAATGATTAAACTTTAGGCCTTGAGGCAAATAAGTTTTGTGTACAGTCACAACAAAAGTTGTTGGGTAAATTAGAAAAATTACCTCTTTATAAATTCAATTAGTTTGACCTTAACACAAATGATTTTTCCATTATTTCCAGTATACCACAAAATCAGAAAACTCCAACTGTTTATTAATAGTATGCATGCCAACAACATGGTTACTCATGTTTTTTGTTACCAACATCACACTCACTTTGATGATTTTGTTAACAATAGTTAATTAGTTTATCGTATGTAAAATTTAGAAAGTATTCAGATGCCTCGAAATCAAAACATTTTGAAATAATACGGTCAAAACATTATTTTAAACATTTCACTGTAGATATTAAACAATTACTTTTATGATAAATACTATATACTATACTGGAAATAATGTAAAATTAATAAAATTAAATTGATTAGTATTTAAAACTCTATACATAAAATGCACACCGGAATGATTTATTGGAAGAAACGCACGTGATTTTACCTTAAAACGAAATAGATATTTTAAAATCATTTTGTTGGTGACTGTACAAGATTAACGTTGAAATAGCGTACACCACATTCAACGAGCAACTACTTTTTAATGACGATTTAACGCAAAACGATTGTGCATGTACTCCATACTACAATAATACAACTACACTTAACTGACTTCGTGTGAATCGAAAATAATTAACAGTATATTATGGTCACAACATTTATAATAATACTGGTATTACCTATATAGGTATTCTGTACAACCGAAAGATTGCCATATCAAAAAATTAAATAACAGAGCAGAATTCCCACGAAGTCGAGCAGTGGATTACTTCATTTAAATGTTAAAAGTTTAATTATACATTTACACTTTTTAGTGTATCTTTTTGAGGTATGTTTTAGAATAAATTTTATTAAATGAGTGTGAATGTATCTTTAGACTTTCAAGTTAAACATTGTTATGAAGTTGAATATCACTGATAAAAAATATTAAACACTTTTATTTGTAATCCTTTTCTAACAGACTTGGGATATGTATCTAAATATGTTTATTCGCGTTCTAGAACCCATATCACAAGCTAGTTAAGCTATGCTTACTTTGGGTCTAGATAGCGCTGTGTAGTGTGTTCAGGCTATAACAATAAATTCAAATAAAACAAGACTAATATACTTCGAGACACGCATCTTAGACCTAAATCGCGAGACAAACAAGGCTCTGGGTGAATTTGAGCTCGTCAACCGCAGTAGCACCCCGTGCTATCCTCAAAGACACCCAAGAAACGTGTTCTGCGCGTATAGAGCACATTTTGGAGCACATTTTAGGTCCAAGATATATGTCACAAGCAATACACCTTTTATTGTCTACGTACCTGTACAACCTCAAAGTTTAGACCTCATTTATATATGGGTCTAAATATGAGATCTTTATGACCTATTTATAGGTGAGATCCAAACTTTGAACTACGACTACGGTACATAGTTAATTTTTTTCCCTCAAGACTATTAAAATAATACAACGGTAATAGATACTTTCTACATTGTAATCAAAATTGTTCATTTATACACAAATAATAAGGTTCAATTTCCTTTATTTATCAATCTGTTAGAAAAGGACAACATATACAGTGTTTACCTAGTTCCTATCAGCAATCCTGTGAGGTGGCGCCATCTGGCGGGTGGCGCTAACGACTGCTCGGAGGCATGGGCATCTGGGCCTGCACGCCTTGCAAGTTCATGGGTCGCCCGTTCGGATTCCCCATGCCTAGACCATCGTGGTAATTGTTCACGTCCATTGCCGGCATGTCATCGTTCTGTGAGGAGAGATTAGTATGTAAACATTTTTGTTGAAGAGAAATATATTTTTGGTACTCAAAATTGTAGATCTGTCATCAAATTTTGGTATAAACAAATGGCAGGTGTCGTCGGTCCCGGTTGCCATAAGAACATCTATGGCAGTCGTTACGGGTAGTTGGAGCCCTAAAAAAAATCCAAAAAACAACGGTCTAGCTGCAAAGCTTCGATATCGCCTAATGTTATCATTGAGCTGTGGAGGTCAGATGGCAATCGCTTCACGAAAAAATATCGAGGTCTAGCCAAATCTGTAGTTAAGACTGGTGAAGCGGACCCCAGACTCCGAGCTGAAAAGCTTCGGATGCGACTAGGAATTAACGCTAAGATGAGAGAGAAATGGCAGGTGTACCACCAAATATGGAAGTTCTGTATCTGTAGTGAAAAAATAAAAGAATATATTCTCTGCCGATTTGGATACCACTAAGACTCGTGATATGCAAGAAAATTGACGTCGCTCGACTTCATCATCTTCATGGAGACGCATTTTCCTGATTGCATCCGTGGCCAAGATAAACTCTGAGCTCAGGGTCCGCCTTCTGGTTCTTCCTTCCTGCACTCCGCACGATCTTGGACGTCCATGGTAGTGAGACTATTTGCACGCATGTCACCCTCCACGACGTCCAGCCAGGACGTCGACTACATACTACTATTCAATATTTTGATGGCAGATTTACTATTTTGATGACTAACAGTGGCGAGGGGTCCTTACAAACCTAATTAACATGCCTAGCATCATAACACTGGCAGCTTACGACTAATTTATTATGTAGAAGTTGGCTTGTAAAATGTATGTTTTCTAACAATGATACAATTGTATCATTTGAGTGTAAATAAATAGAAAAAAATATATAAAGTTATAGTGATAGGTGCAGCGAGAACACATCCTGTGAGTTTCACCAATTATCAACTAAACTATCAATGTGATGAATGATAAATGTGTGATTTATGTACAAAATTAATTGTGCAAACTGTGTTAGCATTAACTGTGCAATTTACAACAATGACAGGAAATTCTAGAATAAATTACAAGCAAATGTCTAAGCGTAGTAGTAGTAGTAGATTTTTTTTAAATACGGTAAGCTGAAGATAAGTCTCAGGACTTTTTTACACTGAAGAAATAGAAATTGACAGAGGTGTATTATTACATATTACACATGTATTTTTCGATTATTCCTAGTAGTCCCCTCTAGCTGTCCCCCGGGGTGACAGCTGGGAATTGTCTTCTTAGTTGTCACCGGGGTGACAATTTGTGACGACTGTTCCCTTTGAAAGCTGACTAGAGGGGGCAAATGGCCCCGATTTCGAAGAATACCGTATATGACCGTCAGCAGGTCACTTTTTTAGACTCCATGCTGATATTAAAAATGTCCTATAAGTCTAAAACACTGCCCGATCTAGGAATCGAACCTGAGACAATGAACTACTTGCATAACAATAGTGGCTTGTAACTGTGACGATGCTGTTATATGGTATTAAATATTGACATCTAAATAATAAACACAGTTCATATTCACATGATACGCTTTAAAATATTTACAGAAGCAAAGTTATTCATAATAAAGCCAATTATTATAGTAGTTCTATACACTTATAACTAAATGCAAAATGAAATGAGGCCGCAAACGCAACACAGTCTAACAAACATTTTAATTACCACAAAAAAATTAAAAACGCCTATAGACGTCCGAAAAAGATCCTCGACTTTTAAGTTTTTATATTGCCATCTCTTGATGGTATAATATAAAAGAAATTAAGTCAGTATGGCCCGATTACTTTAAGTTTGGACCTGGCGTCGATGTAACGTCATTTACACCGAGTCCAAACTTAAAGTAAACAGGTTATATACTTCTATCATCATTCTCTAAACCTCATCCCAACTTTTTCCACCGCGTGGTTCCAGGCAGAGTAGAATTTGGGCCAGCCCATCTCCTCCCATCCGCTGTCATACAATGCGACTAAGGGATAGGGCTGTTTAACATCAGACATATAATACAGCCCAGACTCAGCCTCAGATACATGGCATGAGTCAACAATAGTGCCCAGAATACGACAATAGGTTTACACCTATTACGTGGGACCTAATACAATGATTGGTGAAATGTCGGTGTTCATTCACCTCTGTCTAACCCTCCGGCGATAAAGGCGTGATATGTATGTAAGTATACTTCTATTGGAAACTATTTTAGCGATGGCTGTAAAGGTCATCATACATTTTCAAGTTAATTGTTAGGCTGTGTTACACTCGCGGTTAGAAACAAGAATGCAGTGCGTTACCTCCCGATGCCTGCGTATAGTGCGGTCCTCGTACCGGGTGCCGCCCGTAGACGCCATGGGGCGGCTGAGCGTGCTGTTGGCGTTGCTAGGCGAGTGCGGCGCGCCCGCGCCCGACGACGGCGTGCCCTGACCTATGGCCCCACACCGCGTAAGCAACTTGTGGAACGGTGTGATTCTCAAGCTAACTGGTGATGACGGCTTATGACGTTCATGTCATTAAAACACGCTTGTTTTTAAGTCACTATGCTGGACATGCCGTCCTCGAAAGAGAGAACCTGCTAAGCGCTGTTCGAAGGAGGTGACATGATAACTCCCCCCTCCCCCCTAATCGTGCACGTCAAATTGAAAAGTCTTCTAAAAAGGCATTTTCTAAAGGAATGTTCGTATTTAAAAAAGTGTGCATCCAAATTACAGGTTGCTACCCCGCCTGGGACCTAGGTATGTGGATGAAATAACCCTACATATAGGGTAAACCATGTATTTGGTCGACGCTGTCCCCGTTGGAAATTATAATAATTACGTAGGTGCTAAGGACCTGATGATGACGCCTGATGACGTGGGCTTACTTCTTACATACAAATCACCTTCTTGGAGAGTTAGCTAGAATGCTAGAGGTGTGTAACCTAACTAAAACCACTAAAGAACAAAATGCGATTTTTTTACGAGCTACAGACGAAAGCGAATAGATCTGCGCTTAGTCATATTTTTATGCTCACTTTTCGGAACAGGATAGTGCAATGCATGTTCAAGAATCATTGGAGTAATCAAAGAGAAATAGAATTTTGAAAGTTATTGAAGCGTGACGACATGAACAACGTATTATTTAGTGACAATTAGTTTCGTTGACTAATCGTATTAGTTTCGTTGACTAATCGTATTAGTTTCGGTGACTAGTCGTATTAGTTTAGTAGACTTATTTATGGTAGTTAGCGTGAGATTCACACAGCAAGTGGGTGACATGATACACAGTACATACAATTTACACGATACATTTATACAAATTATACAAGATCATACAACACATACATTTATTTACAGGCTATATTAATAATGAATGAATGATGAGTCCACACTTTTTTAGAACTAGTTCGTTCATTTTGATTATGGTCATGATGGTATATTTTTGCTATGTTTTTTTTTTCAGGGCGGGTCAGTAAAGTATATTGTGGACTTGATTATGTAATATACACAGCACTAATTGTAACTGTCATTTTCAGTTCATGTTATATTACAATAATGTATAAAAATAATATTTACATACTAGTAAGGTGGCAGAGAAGCATACGGCCCGCCTGATAGAATAAGCGGTGCTTAGAAACACTTGCAACACCAGTGATGATGTTGTTCTAGAGAACCCATCCACCAGAATAAAATGTATTGATTTTACCATTAACCACTTTTGGAATTCGAAATTGAAGTTATACGTCATGGAACCATAAATTGGCGGAGTTTATGCTAAACCCACATAGCCATTCGTTAGAACTGAATTGGATTTAATGGAATTGAACTTTTTTTAGAACTTATCAATCAATCAATAAGCTACAAAAGAAGATACAATCAGCTAGAAAAGTAATATAATATATTTACATATAACTGCCTCTAAAATCTTTCAGAAAATAATATATATAGAACGTAAAATATCTTCCATCCAGCTCAGGAATTTTATAAAAAAGAACATATAACTAACTTGTACATTAGATTACATAGTATTTATTTGGTCAATGTTATAAGTTATTTTTCTCTACTTTTTGGTCTAATTTTCAGTTCTGTGTTATCATCAAGCTTTTATCGTCGGTGTAACTCTAATTTCAAATCCAATTATACCTCGGGATATACATCTTGGACTTATAAAGTGCTCAAAATGTGGTCTAAACGCGCAGTACACATTTCTTGGGTGTCTTTTGAAGATAGCATGGGGTGCTATGGGGTGAACAACATCTATACTCGATTCGGTTAGGAAAGCTAATAGTAGACTACCCAACAAGTGAAAAAAAGGTGAATTCTTGTCGAGGCACTAAGTTGTATCGTGAGAGGAGCGAAGGTTTCTACGGTAAAATCCCGAGCGTAGCGAGGGATTCTAGACAGAAACCTGTGCGGATCAAGTGATACAAGAGCCGAGACAAATTCTTTTTTCACGTGTTAGGTTAGGTCTACTTTTTATCATTGACTACGAAAAAATAATTACAGAAACAAAACAAACTTTTACAAGAACGATTGCACAGAAAATTGGCGGCTTTTTTTTCTTCTTAATTTAAACTGAGCCATATTCCATCCAGCCAGTTATTACATTTTGGTGGCTTTTAATACATTTTTATAGTGAGAATGTGCATTCTCTTTGCACGGTTTTACTAGAATCCGTACATTCGCGTATGTTACAAATCCACATTTTCTAAAACTGAGTTTTTAAATAAGACATAATTAAAGACACCGAATGGAGTATAATTTTCACCTTAGCGACTTAGGTCCAAGATACGTGTCCCGAGGTATGCGTTTGTTCCACTAGGCACATGCTGTAAGAACATTTCGAACGTTCGAACGAACTCGACAGCTGAATCCGCAGTGATATTTCATTTCGCATGCTGTAAATTTGGTGACGTCACGTTGTCGAGCACATAGACATACATCATGTCGACTTGTGCTCACGTCACCAAATTCATAGCACGCGTAATTGAAATCTCAGTTCAGACTGTCGAGTTCGTTCGAATGTTCGAAATGTTCTTACAGCATGTGCCTACAGTGGCCGTCTAGTGACGTAGGTAGGTATGGTGTGAGTACGTACCGCTGGCGGTGGAAGGTGCGCGAGGTTGCGCCGCTCGAGCAGGAGTGAGGAAGTCCGCCTCGCGCCAGCCGTGCTTGCGGTATACCTCACGGAGCTCTGCGTGCGACCACATCGTCATCAGCACTTGACCTGTACGAACAAGGACGGTGTTAGTGCCAATTTAAAAAACAGGAGCATGAAAGTGCTAATAACTTGACCATAAAAAATCGACGAGTCAACAATATTGCACGGAATATGGCAATAGGCTCACCTCCTATTACGTGGGGCAATGATTGGTGAAATTTAATTCACCTCTGCATAACCTTCCAAGGATAAAAGCGTGATTATATGTATCACAAAAGCTATGACTCCTTTTAATTTTTTATACCACTTAGGTGGCAGACAAGCACCAAGTTTGTTTTGATATTGACCTCCCAATCCCGAGACGGAAACCTAGCGAGTGGGGCTGATTAGGTCCCGAAGCTCTTGGAAGTCACAGTAGATACAGCAGTGGCGAAGGGTAAAAATTTCCAAATGGAAAGCCGGTCGAAAAAATACCTACAGATATTGTGTTATAGGGACTATATTGGGTTATAGGGACTCTTCGCCACTGCTACACAGCATGAAATATCTCGTGAGGAGTGAGCTAAGGCCAGACCTGCGAACTTGAGCACTCGGGGCGTATGGCGATGGCGTTGTTTGGTGAGGTTTAGCAGACGCTCCACGCCGCCTGCCTCAAGCAAAGAGCGTGAAAACTCGCCGCTTTTCTTGATCACCTCGTTCAACGTCGCTAGGACTGCCGCTATCGTGTCATCCGAGGTGCCCTGCAAAAAACAAAACATCAATCAATTGGGAAGTCCAAAGGCTTGCCCTGCTTGTCTTCTGAGAATTAATTCACTTAAGTCCCAATTACGAGAACGTAATACACAAAAAAAGAGAATGCAAAAAGAAGAGAAGTAAGTCTGATAGGATAGCCAATACAAAACGCACCATCGATACACAAGTAGGTAACCCAAGACAAGGCGCATAGTGAGACCTCCGCCAAACCCTTCTAACATAACCTATCGTTGATAGGACGCCCTGATTCTACCAAGGCCGCAATTAAAAAACAAAACTAAATTTAAATCACTTGGCTGTCCTAGTCAACAATGTTTAAATGGTCGATTTAAGAATACGTGAAGATGTTAAATGTTGTGTGATTCTTTTTCAACTAATATCGGCCTAGTAATTTAAATGGATACCGGCGTTAAATAAATAGTCTAGACGTCCAATTAGATTACTAACCAGGTAACTGTGACAATATGCATAGGAATCGAAAGTTCGTTACGTAAAAACATCTTAATTTTGGCGTCTTAGTAATACGGAGGGAGTGATTTTTTGTTTATCTTTCAATAATAAAACCAATATCGTATTAATACCTGGTCGTGTTGATGGTTCCCGCTGGGTAGTTTCTGTACAAGATCCCTCATGGCGTACTTCCCTATGAGCTCTTTATTGCGTTGGTCGATGGCCAAGTTCCGCAGTGCCGTTGCGACCGCGCACACCACACGGTCCACTTCCATACGAAGAAGTTCTACTAAGATTGGTAAACCTGAAAGGAAAGGAAAATACTGTGATAATGTTATGGTGGCACTTCACATGGCTATCTTTATTTGCGTATTTGACATATTAGGCAAACATATACCACGTGTGGACAGTGTGTTTGACAAAGTATTGACCTTATTTGACAAATATGGCCAATACCAAATACGTTTACCGCGCAATACGCCTATATTTGCATGTTTGCGTGTACGTCAAATATGTTCAAATACAGCAAACGCACAATAGCGAATACAAATGTGTGTTAATTTGTATTATTTGTGTTTCATATGATATTATGATAATATATAAAAATAAAATAAAAATTGCCATGTGAAGCGGCATCAATTACATTTCGTTATCGTGCCGTTACATGTGAACACGAGGTCTTGAATTCGATTCTAGTTTTTTAGTCAGGACAAATTATGTAGGTAATACCAGTTTAACTTTTTAGAATACACTACGAAATTCAAATATGCCTCTACAGATTAGTGCCCTAATGAGTCTACTCTAAATTTTTCTTTCTACTACTAAATTATCATTTACCTTTTTCTTTCCTAACAGCGGCTCGTATATCGATGGATGGTTGCCAGTAACACGCCGCCAAGTTCTGTAGCGCTCCCGCCGCAGCCTCCAGCGTCTCAGGGTTGGAACAGGTTTGGAGTAACGCCATGTACAGGGGTACGACCTGCAGAACAAAATCAGAAATTACTTCTAAACTGTTTGACTTAGGTCTCTCTATTCAATAATACAAACAAGAATACGTGAACTTTCCACGGAATGTTTAAAACACGTTCCCATAGATCACGGGAATGTGAACAATGCCACGCGAGCAAAATCGCGGGAATTTAGTGATTATTGATGATAATTTTAGAGAACTTATAACTCAACAGGGATTCTCGATACCTTTAAAATATTTTTTCGAAAAATTCCTGTTATATATTCCAGCATTTTTAAACACACTTTTTTATGAATCAAGTATCGGTGGCGTCAAAAACGTTAAAGGTCAATTCGGCGGCGGCTAGAGTTTGTTACTAGAAATGATTGCGAGGAAGCTCGGGCGTCCGCACTAGATCTCCCTTCATTTCACCTTTAAATGACTCTGAACTTTTTCGCCCGTAGATAAGGTTCAAAATGGTTTGTAATGGCCGCAGCTCTATCAGTGGAAATAGACCCTAAGGATAAGCTCATCCAGTATACTACCGATGCGAATCTACTCCTAAAATAAGCAATTTACCTTAGCTGAAAGAGGTTAAAAACACTAGGCCTACGTTACTGTTTAAGAACGCATAATCAAAAATAATCTAGGAATAAAATTGTCTCTCGTTTTTGTATTTTTGTATTTGTTGTTTGTGCCTAATTGTAAAAATGACTCAGCCACAGATACATGACTCGAGTCAACAACAGTGCCCGGAATACGGCAATAGGCTCACCCCCTATTACGTGGGACCTAATACAATGATTGGTGGAATGTGGGTGTTTTTACCTCTGCCTAACCCTCTAGGGATAAAGGCGTGATTGAATGTCTGTATGTTTGTCTTGTTAACTGACCTCTGGGGACCACAACATCTCCGTCCCCTTAGGCACGGAGTACCCGAGCTGCGTACCGCCCGTGTCCCCTAAGGGCTGTGGTTCAGGCTCGCTCTTGCCGAGGGGAGACGTGGAGTTCGATGATGAAGAACCTTCCTTCTTCTTTTTACTGCCGCCGAAGCAGCCGAGATTCTCTCCTGCGAACAACAGTTGAAGTTAGTTACTTATGCGTTATTATGTTACCCCTAAAGTATTTCTCCAATTTACAGACTGTTTTTACACCCGTATTCACAAAGAATACTGTGAGGTCTCATAGTGTGCTCGAGCGCATAGGGCTGGTAAAATTAATTCACAAACATCACGGAGCAGTATCTAACGCAGTGCGTTCCCTCAACGAAGTATTACTTAAGTGTTATCAATGAATAAAAAGGCTTGCCAAAACGAACGCACTGAGAATTTGTCGTTCTTTGCACAGTTTTGGTGGTACGCATAGCGAAGTATTGTTTGTGAATACGGGTGTTAGTCTCAACGGTCGCACGTAATAGAGTATGTATTATATTATTGATAGTACGAACATCGACATAAAAGTCAAAACCACCTGAAAACCATTACAGTCGTTTGCAATCAGTACATCCGTTGTGGATCCTCTAGCGCAGGCTTTCCTCTCGGGATTGGTGGGTCAGACGGCAGACACGGCCGTAAAAGGCAAGTAAAACCAATCGAGTACTTCTATTCAACGAATTAATAAAATGCTATCTCTATCTTCTAGATGCTAAAATACATATTATAGTACTGGCTTATGACAAAGACAGTCGAAGCTGCCTATTGGAGTGTGGTGTGTAGATGTTATAATTTCTTACCTTTGGATGCGCTTGCTTGTATCCTAGCCTGTCCAGACGATTGTGTGGGTGGTGCTCTCGTGTCGTATAATGGGTCCTCAATTTCTTGACATCTGCAAAATATAATCTTAATTTAATCTTTTGGCAAAAAGTAGATAATTAGTTCTGCTCACCGACCCTTTGCAGTTATTTAGGCATGAATTATGTGCAGCACTAGGCTTATAAATTGAGCTTAATCGCGAGAAAAACGGGGCGCTGGTGTCTGCAGATTCTTTTGTGATAATCTATGCTTGGTGGTGCGTCCTTACCGTTGCGGCCCGCACTACCACCAAAGAGACCTAATAACATAGGTAGTCAAGAAGTTTGCCGGCCACCGGTCAGTACACGTACCTGTAGGACAGGTTCCTCAGCACACAGACGCAGTTCTCTACGATCTTGGTACCGATAGCGTTGACTTGTAAAGCGGCGCGTACGGCGTGTAGCAAGGCCTCTGTAAGCCCCGCCAGACAACGCAAGCGACGCCGCGCGTACTCGCCGGCCGATGACGCGTTACGGAGGACGCCGGACGCGTTGCGGAATACTGCGGGATAACAATGATCATGAGCCTTCATTGCTAGCTGAATCACGTGTATTAATTTTTTATCATAACGCGCGATTTTTGTCACAATTCAGTTTTCTAGCATTAAATAATCAATAAAAAAAATACGTGATTCAGGCTAGGATGGGGGGGGGGGGGAGGGGGTAGTCTTAAACCTCACCACGTATCACCATGGGGGAGGAGAGTTAGTAAATTGCTAGAAAAACATCACGTGATTAATGGACGGTCCCTAGTGTTCGGCTTTAAATTGCAATTAAAAAATAAAAATCCCGACTGCTGTCTAAAAGACTGAAACAAGGTTGACAGCAGGCCCCATCCTATTGCCATAATCCAAAAGATACTAATGGATACCGCCTCCTGTAAAAATTATTTCAATCTTTTGGACAGAGGTCGGGTTAATTGCAAGTCTTGTTGCAATTAAAATTTGCCTAGCACTGGTCTGTAGGCAGTAACAGTACAGCATTCGATCACTAAATCAAAAGTCTTCGATTTGTTTCCCACTTTGTATAAATATGTATTTGTATGCATTAATTTGTAAATTTATGCGGCAAAGACCATGCGTACAGACGCACGAGGTCTTCGCCACATAAATACGATCGCATTGCCTGGCGTCGCTAATAATATCTATCCTTTTTTATTTTCCAGAAAGCTATGAAATGGAACAAATGCAAACACATGGGACTATGAAATGGTATGGTAGTTCGACTTCTGAAAAAGTTAGAAAAAGTTAGAAGTTAAAAGTTAGAAAAAGTTACAAGCCTAATTGGACCTAATTAGACTCTAACTGGACCACTGACCCGTCCAGTAACTAAAATCTAACTGAATTCACAACTCACTATTAGACCAGTAAGTGTCGCCAGGGTTGGTGGGGTGCCAGCCAGAATGTGGAATGACTACTTTGTTGACTATCACTTGGGCTGCGTCGTCTATGATGGACTGCTTCAGGTCTTCGCACGACGACATGTTCCATATCACACCCGTTACTAACTCCTTGACCTGCAATACCATATTACTTATTATAATATTAGTTTCATAGACAAATCTCAGTGTACTGTGTAGTAGATGTATGTATCGCTATTGATACGAGAATTTGGTAACAAAAAGCTAAAGCAGAAATACTGCATCGGTCTATGAGTTTGAATAGACATAGAAATGTAACTTTATCAAATTATAGAGACGTTTTCATAATATTTTTATTTTGTGTGAGATAGACAAATATTTAGGGAGGGAGGTAAATAGATAGATAGGTAGGTAGGTAAGGAGGTGAGTAAAGAGGTTCCTACTTGAAGGTAGTTGGATTGTACAGGGAGCTAGGTAAGTAGGTAGAAAGATAGGGAGGAAGGGAGGTATAGTATAATATAATAAATAGGCAAGTAGCTAAATAGGTAGATAGGCAGATTCCCGGTTGCCGTACGGACATTTAATGGCAGTCGTTACGGGTAGTTGGAGCCTATATACAATAAGATACCTAACAGCTGGAAAAAATTGAGTATTGACATGTTTAAAAAGAATTTAAAGGACATTTAAACTTTCATGGTCGTTCACATTATTATTAGAACTATCGGGATATTTACCATGTATTGTTTGGAGTTTCCGATATTTCGGCGCTGTTGCAAGCACCATGATCACGGAGGAACTGTAGTACTGGCGGTAAATGGTGAAAAAGTTTCTATAAATAAAAGTGTAAATATCCCGATAGTTCTAATAATAATTTAAAGGACATGCTATATGATAAATGTTATTATAATATTGACGATTTTTTGAATGATACAATCTAATTAAACACTGACATCTTAATTTTAAAATTGTACCTATTGCATGTATTGTGTTGATAATTAATGATAAATAATAAAAAAAAAATGTAAAATTTGTACGCCAGAACCGGCAGAATATGAGATCTACACATTATGTACCTAAACACCATTTTGTACCATATTCAACAAATAAAAACTTTGACTTTGACTTTGAAAAAAAAGTCCAAGAACTGTTCTAGCTGCAAAGCTTCAATATCGCCCAATATCACTATTGGGTTGTGGAATTCAGATGGCAGCCACTTCACGGAAAATATCGAAATCCAGCCAAATCTGCAGTTAGACTGGTAAAGTGGACCCAGACTCGGAGGTGAAAGCTTCGGATGGCACTGGGATTAACGCTAGGATGAAGAAGTAGGAGGTAGATTTCGATTCTTACCTCCATATCCGTGGCTCGACACAGTAACGCCATGAGCGCGGGTATACCCCCCGCGTCCCGTATGGCGCGTTTGTTCTCGTCGTTCTGTCGCCCGTACGACAAGTTCCGTAACGCTCCGCACGCGTTACGGCATACTTCTGGGTTCTCGTGCGACACTAGTCGGACTAAGGGCGGGATTCCACCTGTAAGATGAATTATTTTGTTAAGTCTGAAAATGGTAGATACTATAACCTGCGCCACGTATCTTGGACCTAAATCGTAAGACATACGAGGCTGTGGCGCCCGCGGATTGCTTTGTAATCCCTACTAATATTATAAATGTGAAAGTAACTCTGTCTGTCTGTCTGTCTGTCTGTATGTCTGTCTCTCTCTCTGTTACGCTTTCACGCCCAAACCACTTAACCGATTTTTATGATATTTGGTATAGGGGTAGATTAGACCTTGAGAAAGGACATAGGCTATGATGGATCGCGATAACCGACATCCACGCGGGCGGAGCCGCTAGTAGTCTATGCTTGGTGAATTTGAGTTCGTCCACCGCAGTAGTACCCCGTGTTATCCTCAAAAGACACCCAAGAAACGTGTACTACGCGTATAGGGCACATTTTGAGCACATTTTAGGTAAAAGATACGTGGCGCGGGTTATACGAGAATCTGTGTGATTTTATATAGGGTGTTTTATATACAACTTAGGTGGCAAATAACCACACGGCCCATATGATGGAAAGTGATTACCGTGGCCACACTCGTGCTGCCAACCCGAGTTGCCCGAGTTAAGACCGCAAATATATCGCACTATCGCACGTTACAAAGGTCATACGACTGATTCTATATAGCCCGGGGCATAATATTTGCATAGCTTAGATGCAGAGAGACATAAGTCTGGTACTTGTAACGGAATTCGAACCTGCAATCACTACATCAGAAACTTAAGGACTCTCAAGATATAGGGGTTCATTACACGCTTATGCAAGCGTCATTCCATCATGCCATCATGCCATCAATCATGAATGTTATTGGTCAATCGGCTATTAGAAGATATATGTTATTGGTTAGCTGATTTACCAATAACAATCATGATTGACGGCATGATGGAATGACGTTTGCATAAGCGTGTAATGGACCCCATAGAGGATGTGGATTCAAACTAAGCATGATGCCATTGCTAGCCTATTAATATTTTAGTTTAGTATTAATGGATTAATTAAGTAACTAATAAGTAAGAACTTACCAAGACTCCTCGTTTTCTGTTTATTAGGGTCATCCATATACGTCAAGTGCTGAAGGTACGCGGCCGCGTTGGCCTTCACCACGTCGGAGGGAGAGTTGAGGAAACCGATCACTTCGGGCAGGTTGGGGTCCCGCCACTGTAGCCCGCCCGTCTCTTCACGCCCACCTACTCCGCCGTGAACTGGAATAATATCGAAATATATGAAGAAGTTATGGTAATCTGGGTCCTAAAATTAGGGAAATGGGGGCGGGGGAGGTCAAATAAGTAATAAGACCGGCCCCCTCCTTTAACATTAAGGTAAAGTGACCACCCACGATGCACAGTAGAATAAAATTAATTCTCGAAAGATTCGTTTCCTTTTTAACACAATAAATTGACTTAGTCAATACCCACTTGGAGATAGGCCTGAGTCTGCCGGGGTGCCAGGGTAATGTTTTATGCTACACCTTACACCCCAGTATCTAAAGGCCCAAAACGAAGGTCCAAGCCGACATAACCACCGGGGATATCCGCACGAGAGAAAAAATGGGTTAAATTAAAGAGCAGCGGCTGGAATTTGTTACTAGAAATTTGCACAGTTGCGAGAAAATTTGCCTTTGCCTTCAAATGATTATGTACTTTTTCTCACGTGTATAAGGTTCAAAATGGTTTGTAATATTTTTGCCTCGAAAAGCCGCACCTCTCGCAGTGGGGTTTGATCCTAAGATGCTGATAAACTTGAGAATTCATTTGAAATGAGCATTCTTGCGAATGTTACATTACACATAAATAAACGAGAGCGTTCGAGGGAGCTTTCTATCGAGCATTCTCGCGAGTGACTAGAGAGTTTCTCAGAAAGATCATAAAAATGTTCGTAGCGATGTTTTGCTCGGTTCGTTGCTCAGTTCGATAAAAAAAACGGCGAAAGCTCGATGTTCTGGTACAAGTGAATGCTTAAGTCTATCAGCACCTATAAATTATTAATTAACATTAAATAAACACTCTTCTTCTAACGAAAAAGACTTACCTAACGCCATATTAGCCATTTGCTTCTGTAACTCTTCGTCGTCCCCATACATTGATTGTCCCCCAGCGCTGCCTAGGCTAAGTCCGTTCTGTGAATCCTTGAAAGGGGCAGGTTGGTGGGGAGGTTCGTAGGCTGTAGGGTAATGTTGGTAGCCGTACGCGTCAGGCGCGTACTCACCACGCGGTGACGTCACACAGTAGTGTCGCCCTAACTGTTCTAGTGACGCTGAGTCGTACCTGAGAATTAATGTAATTAGAATTAGTTACGGATGTTCTTGAGGTTAAATCTGTTATGAAGTTAACCTAGACAAGTATCCTGTAAATATGCTTAAAATCGAAAAACGGAGGAAGGTAGGACACGATGGTATTTCTGTCCGAATCGAGCAGTCCGACTGGGGAAGTACCTCCGCCCTACAGAATAGTGCGGATAAATAACCTTGTGTTGTATTCCCGGCGGTAAGTAGGATAGCCAGAGCTCACTGGAGAGGTTTTGCGCTGTCAGTGGGAAGGTCAAAGGCTTGTCCTACTTATCTTCTGCGCTGACGGCACAGAATCTCTCTGTTCTTACAGGGTCAGAAGCACGAGTGTGACTCCCCTGATGTTGCACTAGTCCATAGATAGTAACCACTTTCCATCAGGTGGGTCGTGTGCTTGTCTGCGACCTAAGTAGTATAAAAAAAACTAACTTTTTCTCACGAAATAACTCACTAACCCAAAGTTTTTGACTTGGACCTAAATCGTGAGACAAACTAGGTCATAGCACCCGCGGATTGCTCTGTAATAATCTATGCTTGGTGAATTTGAGCTCGTCCACCGCAGCCGTGCTATCCTCAAAAGACACCCAAGAAACGTGTACTGCGCGTATAGAGCCCCATTTTAGGGCCAAAATATATGACCCGAGCAATATGTCATATTGATTTTAAATTCCTACCTGCAGTACAAGAAAAAGAGAAGGAAATCATCATACCCTCACATAATTCGCTAAACTTAAGAAGAAATGTTCACAATGGTGTGCAATAGCTTTTTTGTTCAGTTTGCCCTCAGGTCCATGACCGATAGCATTACAAGGGGAAAGGGTTTTTGCCGATCAACCCTTCCCAATTTACATTCGATCCTTTGGCTATTGTTATAAGTTAATTTGTATTATAACCAGTGAACTGATGCATTCATTATTTATTATTAATAGGATTAGACGTTTAGTTCCATAAATACATATTAGCTCTTATTTTATAACATTATAGTTATCCAAAAGGTATAATACACCGATTTGTTACAACTGCACTAACGTACGTCGAACTGGTCCCTCATTCTGAGTGACAAATCGTTTCGTAACTACGCGCGTTCTTAATACGCGACCCATTTAAATTGGTATACTTTTCCGCCAGTTCTACCTTTTATATGAACTAATTGAAATTAACCGACTTCTCACGTTACCAGTGTGTTTGAAACTCAATTTTATTCAGAATAATGCCCCTGATATGCTGTAGCATCACTGATTGTCGACATTTTGCACTGGCATCCTAACAATTTTTGCATACTTATTTGTTAGTTGCTAGGTTATATGAAACAGAACCACATCAGACAGAGTACAATAAAATTGATGGAACTATTACAAAAAAAAAGATGGAGTACAAAAAGTACCTACTTGAGAAATAATGTGCAACAAATAGATTGAAATGATTATAACGCGTATAACTATTAGGTAACGAAATTGTTTTCACATTTATAGTCTTTAGCCACAAGGGCAATACAAATTAATCGATAAACAATATATTATTCATCTCCATTGTAATAGAGACGATTAACGTAAGGCAGTGGTTCTCAAACTTTTTAAATGACGGAACCCTTTTGGGAAGCAAAATACTTGATGGAACCCTACAATAAAACAATTATTTTTATAAGTGTATTCTTTATTAATCAGCATAATAAAAGTACAATGTATCAGTTACTAATTATTATTTACTTCACCACTTGGTAAGGACAATAATAGAAAACATTAAAAAAGAAAAAATCTAACTAGTGGGAGGTATGAAACTGTTTTTTATTTTTCATCAATTGCTTGATATCAGGTTTGATGGAAGAAAGTTGGAGTCTCATATCAGCTTCGGCGTCCAGTCTATTGCGATATTTTGTTTTCGTGGCTGCGTAGGTAGAGAATCCTGTTTCGCACAAATATGTAGTTGGGAACGGGAGAAGAATATCCAGAGCCATTTGGCCAAGCATTGCATATTCATCTTGGATTCTGCACCAAAAATCATTAAGAGGCGTCGTTTTGAACAATGACTCCATACTTGTGTCTGATGACATTTCTAAAAGAGATTCATATATCTCATTTGACATGTTTTCAGGCTTTTCCAAGTTGGGTAAAAAAGGATTATGAATCCAGGAGTTCACTTTAATTTTTGTATTGTGTTCTTCGGGTTTAATTCCACTCAATGTAGATATTTATTCTGGTTAATCCTACTATAATACAATTTAAATATTTACAATATTAACAATAAAACTAAAAATATATACATAAAAGGACAAATTAAAAACTAAAACCGAACGCGTCGTGGAATTCCTCCGCATCGCATGCCTCTTGTGGTAACGTTCCCAGAAGACTGGCAGCATTGCCACGTTGTATGGCAATGCTTATTCTCTGACCTAAAAAGAGGCCAGCCTTCTGGTCACGAGAAGCGTCGACCATACGCTTCGCAATCTCCCTGAAGAGATTGCGCGCGCTCGGACCCCATGGTCCCAACGTTTCGACTCCAAACGGCACAAATTCATAATCTCCAATGAGATTGGAGTATTTGCGCCGCTTGAGAGCCTCTGCAGAAGCAGCAGCAGCACCGGCACAGCCAGCCGTGCCAGGAATATGGGTAGGGGCAATGGTGTCGACGCATGTTGCGTCCCACACCAGAGTCCTACCCATTTCCATGGCATTAACGACATACCATCCGGTCTCTTGCCATCGTCGCGCGCCAAACCGTTTGGTTCAAGCACGGCTGGCACACCGGCGGTGACAAGAGCACGGCGGATAATGTCGTTTAGGCTGGCGTGTCGTGAAAGTTCTTCGGGAAAATACTTTTCAAAAGATGCGCGCATCGAACTGAGATATTGGACCAATTCTTCAAACACATTATCTTCAAACATTTCTGAGTCGTTTTCGCTAACAAACTCACTGAGTAATGTAAAACTTTCTATTTCTTTCTTACCAATGCAAATGATCCAAAAATCTAATTTTCTTTTAAAAGCAGTTATTTTATTATAGGCCTGAAACACTGTTGTCTGTTTACCTTGCAACGATAAATTTAATTCGTTAAGTTTTTGAAAGATATCCGCCATAAAAGACAATCGGAACAACCAAGTTTTATCATACAAACGGTCCTTCAAATTAAAAGAAGTATCTGCTGAAAGAAACATTTGTAACTCGGCTCTAAGTTCAAATAGCCTTGTTAAAGTTTTTCCCCGAGACAGCCATCGCACTTCTGTATGGAGCAGCAGTGTTTTATGTTTGCTGCCATAATCTTCACACAATAATGAGAACAATCGGGATTGTAGTGGTCGTGATTTGATAAAATTAATTATTTTTACCGCTTCATCCTTAACTAATTTTAGATTAGACGGCATTTGCTTCATCGCAAGTGCTTGTCTATGCAGAATACAATGACTGGAACTACAATTAGGCGCTTTATTTTTCATTCGTGACACTGCTCCTGCTGTTTTACCTGTCATCGCCTTGGCCCCATCTGTACAAATGTCAATGCAATTGTTCCAACTGAGATTATGTTCTTCAAAAAATATATTTATTTTATTAAAAATTTCTTCCCCGGTAGTGTTTGTAAGCAGCGATGAACACATAAGCATGTCTTCTTCAAAAGAACTTTTATATGGATATCTCACAATAACCAGCAGGATAGCCAAACCAGCGACATCAGTCGACTCGTCCATTTGCAAAGCGAATCGTGTATTTTGTAGACGTGTAACTAGTTCTTGTTTGACGTAGCTTGCCAGATCATGGATTCGTCGTGAAACAGTATCGTTTGATAGCGGAACAGTAGAAAGATGCTTTGCAGATTTTTCCTCAAGCATACATTTTGTTATGTCTAATACACATGGTTTTATTAATTTCTCAGCGATAGTGTGCGCTTCACCTGCTTGTGCAATGCGATAGCTAACTAAATATGATGCCTCCGTGGCCTTTTCGTTGGTAGTTTGTGTTACATGCATCATATTTTTTTGACTTTCTAATAACTGATCTTTTTTGCGAACAAAAAATTCTTTATTCTTGTCTTTAGTCTCGGGGTGTACGGTTTCTTAATGTCGACGCAATTTGGCAGGTGCCATGGAACTATTAGGAAGCAGTTTACTACAGAGCATGCAGAGAGGTGAGCCGTTGGAATCAACAAATCCGAAACTGATATAAGATTCATCATACTTCCTTTTTTTCGTCTTTGAAACCGTCGAGCTTGACGTCGTGGCACTCGTGGCATCATCTTCTGGATCTGTGATTGCTAAATTCTCCGCGCGCATTGCTTTTGAACATTCAGCGTCATTAGAAGATGTTGTTGGAACACGTTTAACACCTTTAAGCCAACGTTCCATTCTTCTTTATTTATAATGTTACAAGTCAGGATAGTGGGGTTTAAATAATGCACAATCGTTACTGCGTATAAGAGACTAAATTTAGAACCTACAGGGAAGAAATGTATAAAACTGAGACAACAGAATACAGCAGGCAGTAAAACAATGAACACTAGTTTCTCGCTAGCGAGCTTGTAAGTAGGTAGTAACTTATCGCTCCGAACGCTAATCATCAACTGACGACGCCAACGCGCGATCGCCGCTTTTATACTTAGTCCTAGACTCGATCTCAAATATTCTCGAAAATACTCGAGTCGGCACCTTTGATAAACAAAAAGCAAAAATAAAAACAGAAATTTAAAAATAGCGTTGTAAACAATATCGACTTTATCCTTTGAAGTTAGAGACGAAAGTCGCTTGTTGACAACTATAGCGTCTAATTCAGAGGCGGCTTTTATCAAAGAGACTGAGCGCTTACAAGTATACTACCCGCTCGTTTTAAGTTTGCCGCTGGCGATAGGTATGAGTGTATGACGTTCGAAATTTTTTATTTAATTGTAACAATAAAAATTGTGTACGTTAGATATTTGGGTAAAACTATGACACATTATAAGTTTTGTTGTCACGTGGGGGAGGGTACGCGCATTCCACAGACCGGCAAACTTAGAGCGAACGCGTTGTACAAGTATAAAATTGTTGAGACCAAACTTATGAGATATTGTACCAGCTAATGTAACACAAGCTTATACAAATACAAATAAATAAATAAATAACATTCATAGCGTTTTGTCTCCGCGCGGCCGCGGAGTCCGCACAGCCGCGGAGCGACCAGAGAGAGGTGTTTTGATTTTTTTATTTCTAAATTCTTGCGGAACCCCGACAGAGGTATCACGGAACCCTAGGGTTCCGCGGAACACACTTAGAGTATAGCTGACGTAAGGATTATATAATTGTTGTACCTTTGTTGTAAGTGTAGATTGTGTTGTGGTAACGCGCCTGGGGAAGCACTTCTTGGTGAAGCGCTGCCGCCGCCTTCGACATACTCCTGTGTAAAAAAAACATGTTTAAGTAAGATAATTGTTATTGCAGTAACATTGGTATATGCCCATCCAGTAACACCTAAACGAGTAACACTGTTACTGGTCCCCTATGTCCTACTTCCTGCACTAAAGACGACCTAAACAAAGCCACTGACAGCGCAGTCGGGATGGCAGAATATTACTGTCAAATAATTTAGAGCAGTGAAAAAGAAGATCATTGACACGAAAGAAGACTGGTTGGGAAAAAAAAATCCCTACGAGTTTACGAGTCACAGGTGTTACTGGATGCAACAATTTTTGTCCCAACTAGTAACAGGTGTTACTGGATGCAACAATTTTTGTCCCCACGAGTCACGAATGTTACTGGATGCAACAATTTTTGTCCCAAGGAGTAACAGGTGTTACTAGCTGCAACAATTTTTGTCCCAACGAGTAACAGATGTTACTGGATGCCACAATTTTTGTCCCAACGAGTAACAGGTGTTACTGGATGCAACAATTTTTGTCCCAACTAGTAACAGGTGTTACGGGATGCAACCATTTTTGTCCCAACGAGTAACAGGTGTTACTGGATGCAACAATTTTTGTCCCAACGAGTAACAGGTGTTACTGGATGCAACAATTTTTGTCCCAACGACTAACACAGGTGTTACTAGATTAACTAGATGCAATAATTTTTGTCCCAACGTGTCACAGGTGTTACTGGATGCAACAATTTTTGTCCCAACGAGTAACAGATGTTACTGGATGCAACATTTTTTGTCCCAACGAATAACAGGTGTTACTGGATGCAACAATTTTTGTCCCAACTAGTAACAGGTGTTACGGGATGCAACAATTTTTGTCCCCACGAGTCACGAATGTTACTGGATGCAACAATTTTTGTCCCAACGAGTAACAGGTGTTACTGGATGCAACAATTTTTGTCTCAACGAGTAACAGATGTTACTGGATGCAACAATTTTTGTCCCAACGAGTAACAGGTGTTACTGGATGCAACAATTTTTGTCCCAACTAGTAACAGGTGTTACGGGATGCAACAATTTTTGTCCCAACTAGTAACAGGTGTTACTGGATGCAACAATTTTTGTCCCAACGAGTAACAGGTGTTACTGGATGCAACAATTTTTGTCCCAACGACTAGAACAGGTGTTACTGGATGCAAAAATTTTTGTCCCAACGTGTCACAGGTGTTACTGGATGCAACAATTTTTGTCCCAACGAGTAACAGGTGTTACTGGATGCAACAATTTTTGTCCCAACGACTAACACAGGTGTTACTAGATGCAATATTTTTTGTCCCAACGTGTCACAGGTGTTACTGGATGCAACAATTTTTGTCCCAACGTGTCACAGGTGTTACTGGATGCAACTCTTTTATTTCTATGTTCCTTATTTTAACGTGGTTCATAAAAAAAACTGCTGATGGAAGTAAAAACTAAGTTGTGAACTGTATCGTCGTGAAATCAGAATGACAGAGTGACATGACGCGTTCAGTGTCGGGTCATGTTAGGTGACGACGCGAGTTTCATGATTTTTGTTCACCCAAAAAGTGCTCAACGCGCTTAAAGAAATAAAGTAGATAAGATTCAAAATGGTTTATAATATTTTTCCTCAGAAAGCCGCTGCCACAAGGATGTACATTAGGTCCTCTTTTATTTACACATCAATACTCCACGAACCTAATATAAACCATGTTCCCAATTCACTCAGTTCCTTCTATCTTTATGTTACTACTATAAAATGTATATTGACTGACCTGTCCCATATAAGCTGGCACTTGAGTAGTCTCCACCATGTAGGTGGGCTGCGGTTGATATGCTGCGGTGCCGTAGTGCCCGTACGTTCCATAGTGGCCCGCACCACCCGCGCCTGCATAGCTGCCTCCACCGCTTACTGATACTGAGTCCATTACCTGTAAAATTAAGGTTAGAGTAAGAATAGAACAGGTACAACTCTTGTAAATCTGTAGAGAATTTAAAAAATCTTTTGAATACTTAATGGAAAATTTGGTCTATGTCGTTTTGAGCAATGTGCCTCGGGCACGAAAAATATTCGTAATTAAACGTATTGAGAGAACGGAGCATGGCGATTGGCCGGCTTCACACACACACAGGTTCACAGTAGGCTGCCGGCCAATCGCAATGCTCCGTTCTGTCGATAAATTTACGTTACGAATTCGAATATTTTTCGTGCGTTTTGCCCAGTGCCCCACTGGAGTCTAAATTGTCACATGTTTCCCCAGGACGTTATATTTTTAAAAGGCACTGTGTCACTTTTTAACTATTGGGTGTAATAAATCAAACTAAAACAGTGAAGTTTATAGTATCTAATGGTTTATTTTCGTTCATAATGCACCTACTTTTTATTCTCTGCACCACCTATTAGGTTGACTGGTAGAGAATGCCTATGGCATTAAGTCCGCCTATGTACATATGTGCATGAAGTTCTAATAAAATAAAATAAAAATAAAAATTCCATATTTTTACAAGACCTTCCAATCTTTTTCTCATTTATCACTTCAGAAAACTATGAAATTCAAATATCTTCTTTAGGCTTTATAATGTCTGAAATTTCAACAAGAATAACATTATTCTAACAATCGTAGATTTAAATGAAATTCATGTTTAATGAGAATAAATCAAACTTACAGCCAAGTTTAGGAATGAAAATGTAAACCTAGAATTATTAAAACTTAATATCAATTTGGAAATCAAAACTTGTGACTTACGTGTGGGTACTTCTGTGATGGCGCCATAGTGAGATGTCCCATGTGATTATAGTGAGCTGCCGGAGATGACACATACTGTCCATAGTCGGGATCTACACCAGAGCCCACCACTCCTGGGTATTCACCAGCCTATAGAAAAAAGCTATACATTAAACTTTGTTGGTAACTCAATCACGTACAAATTTCAGCTATCTGGTTGACATTTGGTACAGAGACAGATTTATTTTATTATCAAGAATAGCACATAGGCTACCCTAGAATAGGTTTTCATCAGTGTTGTGCAAACTTTAATTCATACTAATATTATAAATGCGAAAGTAACTTTGTCTGTCTGTTACGTTTTCACACATAAACCACCGAACCGATTGAGATGAAATTCGGTACAGAGATAGATTAGACCTTAGGAAAGGACATAGACTTATTTGGTCACGATAACCGACATCCACGCGGGCGGAGTCGCGGGCGAAAGCTAGTTGTAAATAGACTAGCAATTGACTCGAATGCTCTCTAACAGATTGCAACAATTTTGACAGCAGGCGGTGCCCATTAATTTTATTTCGGTTTATGATTGGCAATAGGTTACAGCCTGTTGTCAAACTTGTTTCGTTCTTTTGGACAGCACTCGGGTTTACTTGCTTCGATCTTTTAGACAGCCGTCGGGCTTTTTCAATTTTTAATATTTTTTAAATTACAATTAAAATTTGCCCAACACTGGTTTCCGTCCATTGTGGTAATGGGATCAGAATGCAATCCCTCGGTTCAGCCCGTGAGGAATTTGGCCATTGGGCTAGTAAGAAATAAATGTTAAAAAACACTAAAAGCTGGCCAAAACACGAACACATTACAGCAGTCCATTTTTTATATATTGAGCCGGAAAACAAAACAGACCTTCCAGTTCCTTAGGGAAAAGTAACATTATACCGAAATCCGTTGATCGATATTCCAAACAGCTTTTTCGAAGGTTGGATGAAGGTAAAATTGTTTGATTTTAAAAGAAAATATGGTTCATTTATTTAAAAAAAGAAAATCTTTGAGAAATATCCTGATTTAGTTGAATTCAAAACTCGTCTTTGTTCCAGTTTGGGCGCTTCTGCTTTCGTTATAATTATTCATTAAAAGTTTTTATTCCGTAAAAACTCGAAAGGATTATAAAAACATGATGGATTTTGTTTTTCCATCTCCACGTGTTTTTACGCAACTGATGACGTCACTAGTCACCATATTTTGATTTGACCTGAACCAAGCCTCAATTTGACTTTTTTTCTAGTCTATTAAATTCTAAGAAGCGTTTAAGGAGCATAAAATTGCTGCAATTATATAAAATAAAATTCCTCAGTATTATCTCAATGATGATCTCATTACAAAAGGTATCCGGCACAAAGGTCAATACGTCAATAGGATCTAAGACTGAAATATATGTGAACAATGTGTTCTATGTCTATTCAGTTTATTTTGTTACTCTTAACGAAATTAAGTTTACTGTCTACATTATACGTAATAAATAACATTAATATGTTGGCTTTTGGTAATTATATTTTATACTGCCTCGTCGACAAAGCAGCTTTTAGAAATGGAAGGTAAGTAATTCCCGCTGTTTGCAATTCCAGATATGTCCCTCAAGCGTTGCTGAACTAGGTACCTTCAAGTAATTCTGGCGACCAGAGGGCGCGAAACCCACACTATTACAATACTATTACTCGGGACATTATATCTTGGACCTAAAATGTGCTCAAAATGTGCTCTATACGCGCAATAGGTACCGTTTCTTGGGTGTCTTTTGAGGATAGCACGGCGCGGCGTGCTACGGAGGTGGACGAGCTCAAATTCACCAAGCATAGATTATTACAAAACAATACGCGCGTGCCAAAGCCTCGTTTGTCTTGCGGTTAAGTCCAAGATACGTACGTGTCCCGGGGTAAATGTATGCAGTGCACTAGTACCCCATTGCGACACCAATAATGTCGAATCGTTTCCACTTTGTTCATCCAGGAGAATGAGGTGAAATAAACCTATATGTCCTGAGTGGTACACAAACCTGCATAGCGAGATGGTGCTGATGCGCAAGCGCTGCAGAGAGTTCCGCGTCCTCGGTGGAAGCGTCGGACCGCGACACTGGACTGTGTTGCGACCCGTACGCACCCTCCACAGGACCGTTCCTGAAACAAAAATACGAAGCACGTCAGAATGTCTATTGTGGATGAAAAAAGAAAGTTGTTTATTTGCACTATTTCAATTTTTATAAAAATGAAGTAAGCCCAACTTGTTCATAATCATAATTCTTGTATTAATAATTTCTAAGACAATTTCCTTGTATCTCTCTCCTATACAGGGGGTTTGTGTTGTTTCCACCGACCGACCTGTTGTATGAGAAAAAACTTTTACTATTCCGATCTTTTCTTTTGATACAATGGAATGAACCTTACATGAAACTAAGTCAATCCATATTAAAGGAAAAATCACACTTGACCTTGACCTCGAAAAATTTAAGTATGCCAAAATTATTTTTACAAAAGAGAGTGAATGGTCTCTACTATTGTTTCGAATCTCCCCAAACTATCCCAGTTAAAAGAGATACCCTGTAAGCATACAAACGCAGCTTCTTGATTGCGTAACAGAGACACAACTACATTAATTACTGGCATCAAACCGCAAGAGGTCAATTTGGAAGCAGTCGGGTTGTGGGCGGTTCGCAGTCTTGACCGATGACAAACCGTTTACTGAATGGAAAAATATGCGGCATTGTGGTCACAGCGGAATGTAAGCAAGGGGATAGATTGAATAAATATTTGTTTTAGTCCGCTAGACACATTGTGATATAAAGAATATATTATGTGTCTACTAAATATATGAATGTACCTAGGATCGCCCTCAAACGTACGCGTACCGTACCACAACAATATTGAAGTCCTACTAATATTATTGGCGGGCGCCTGTTAATTCCTACGCGTGGAGTTCATTTTATCCCCTTAGGACTTTGGTAAAAATCCGTTCTTAGCGGATGTCTACACCCTGTAAGGAACCTACCTGCTACTTCAAATTTGTAGTTTCTGTGATTTCGTGATATTTTGCTTTTATTATAATCTTAGATGTTAGTGAAGATGTTTGTTACTCAGAACGAGTAACAAACAATTTCACTCTCAAACGGCTGAAAGGAACTGGCTGAAATACTTTTTATTCTTAGAATAGATTCTCATTGGTTGCGGGAACGGGATCAGAACACCACGCGGGCGAAGCCGCGGGCAACAGCCCGTCGATAAATATACTTAGTTATGTATAAATCTTTTATAAATCTTCAGACACTAATGGCCCACAGGAAACCTGGACAAGTTTAATATTATATTTATGTTCTAATAATTTATGGTAAAGTTTGAAACCTAAGGTGATCAATAACTTGAGATGTGCTAAGGCTAAGCTATTTTTAAGAACGACTGTACACTCGATTAATCAGATTCATGGCTAGAGAATGCTCTCAGGAATTATCAGTATCGTAATGAGAAATCCCATTACTGCGAAATTTCGATAACACCATGTTTTATTCTTCGCAAATTTGATTATTTTGATTAAAACACGGTATAACCCGCGCCACGTATCTTGGACCTAAATCATAAGACATACGAGGCTCTGGCGCCCGCGGTTTGCTCTGTAATAGTTTATGCTTGGTGAATTTGAGTTCGTCTACCGCAGTAGCATCCCGTGCTATCGTCCAAAGACACCAAAGAAATGTGTACTGCGCGTACAGGGCACATTTTGTGCACATTTTAGGTCCATGATATGTGGCGCGGGTTATATAATTTATTTTCTTTGGAAATTATGAAATGTTTAATGCATTCAAATCAATCATGACGTATTTTATTCAATTCCGTAACATCTGTGCGTCATTAATTAATGTCATGTTACAAATAGGCTGATGTTTGTGTAAAAGCGGATGAATGTTCAGTCCTGAAATCCGTTTCAGACCTTGGCGATGTGCTCTAAATAGGTCCGTCAGGGACGATCCTATATTAGGATAGGACCCTATTTAAAGACTTAGATATTTTTACCACAGGTTACTTGCAAATCTGGCTGCCTAAAAAGATATACTTACAAGCATTGATTTCAATTGTTCAAGTATTTTTATGCTATTTTTAGGGTTCTGTACCCAAAGAGTGATAACGGAGCCCTATTACTAAGACTCCAATATGTCTGTTTGTTTGTCACCAGGCTGTAATCTTACGAACAACACACACAACAACACATACTAAAAACAGAATGTTGTACTCGCACAGGGCCGGTTTTTTATTATAAACTAGCTTTTGCCCGCGGCTCCGCCCGCGTGGATGTCAGTTATCGCGACCAAACATAGCCTATGTCCTTTCTCAAGGTCTAATCTACCCCTATACCAAATTTCGTCAAAATCGGTTCAGTGGATTAGGCGTGAAAGCGTAACAGACAGACAGACAGACAGAGTTACTTTCGCATTTATAATATTAGTATGGATCATTTATTTACCTATTGTTATTTTTAGCTTTACCATTTATTTCTCTTTACTTTTCATAAGTCAAGGGCTTAATAACACAGTGAAAATGTCTCGCCTATAGAAAAGATCTAAGAACTATTGTTAATCATTTCTGTGTTACCTTTATTTATTACCTTTGACAAGATTTCAATTTCAACTTGTCTCAGCAATATAAAAGGTGTTTTAACTAGCCAATATCATAAGACCCTGATCAAAACACTCATAGAAAGTAATATAAGTAGTGTTAAGTAGGTACCTACAATGGTTTTTTTACTTATTTCTCGTTAGCTACAAGCCTTCACTTTCTCTCGCAGATCCATGATAATGATTTGGTCACCAGATTAATCGTCACGCTGACACAAGATGTTTAGGTCACGCCTAATTATATCCACTAGCTTTGCGAGTGACTTTGTCTGTGTAGATTTATCTACCCCTTAGATATTACACAAGTGGCATGTCGTTTGGGATTAATATATATTATGACGTTAACGACAATCGTCAAAGTATGTCAATCCCTTCCATAGTTTTTCTATTCTATTCCATTCTAAGATCAATGTGACACTTATCTAAGGGGCTGGGTTTTTTTTTATTTTTTTTTTTCATGGAACCTAAACTGTGCTGCGTCATGTATATGCACGCAAGCGCAGAGCACCTATTTCGTGCAAATGATATAGAGCTTATTTCGTGCAGATAATTTGCACCAAATCGTGCAAAAAAAAATCTATACAATTTTCAAATGCGTGTCACGAAAATTATCTGCAGTGAACCGTTTAAAAGTCAATTAAAAACTATAAGCTGAATAAAATCATTACAAGTACTACATACAATTTTCATGACCTTTAACGTCCTACCAGGGTAGTACAGCATTAATATGTACATTAATTATCCGCCGCCATACTCCTTTAGAAAATCAAAGTAGATAGACGTAAGCGAAAACATCAAAAGGATATCTTAGCTTGTACGCGAGGTTCTAGGAAAGGTCACACACATATGAACTGATAAGAGCGTGTAGCGATAAGCGTAAACGGTACGCTTCAGTGCATAAAATGGATGAAACGAATACAGTACGACAGCAAATCCCGTGTGTAGTTTTCTAAGAAGTTAGTAAAAAAAATGTCTAAATGTAATAAGTATATTCCTCTTTATTTTCTTCTGAAAAATAATTGAAAGATCTATAGGTATTAATACATACTAATATTATAAATGCGAATGGACAGAGGCTATATTAAGCTGCTATAACCGACATTTACCTGAGCACATACAATAATATGTACAAAAACCTCGTGTCCCAATGTTTGTGGTAGCACTCCTCCAAAATCTTCATAAGAGGGACGAATTTCAACAGTGGCGAGGAAATCTCGACGTTTAAATGAGTCGAGACTTCAATTACTACGATAGGTAGAGCTGCCCCCTAGACAAGTGGCAATTCGTTGCTCGGCGTATCATGGAATAGGATTTGACGTTTTTGACATTCGTTGACGCCTGTCATATACGTCAAATCCCATACATTTGATATTCTATTCTACAAAACGCCGGCCGACGAATTGCCACTTTGTCAAGAGGGGCTGAACTGAACCTCAAGCTAATAAATCGAATCCCACACTTTTTATATAGACCTTGGCGTCGTGGCAGACTAACTAAGTACTAAAACGATTGCGCCATCCTGGTAGACAATTTTATTTGCAATTTATGAAGCAGGGTAGTCTATTTTATCTACAATTCTTAGTAATGGTGAGATTTACTTTATGGCTTTCTCTTTTACAGGATTATATCCTTCCGTATTGCGGTTGCGTACGAAGCTACTACTAAATAGGACGTTGCACGTCACTTAGATATAAATCGGGACTGCAAAATACGCTATCTCATATCCTGACGTTTCATTCTGATTGTATCGACCGTGATCACGATCGAATCGTCGTTGTGATCGAAATAATGGGGGCATCAAAGAGTATAACATCCCACCGTACCTAATAAGACAATCTTACATATATATGGACACCGTCTCTACCCCATTGGGATAAGTGGAGACAATATCTGAATGAAGAAGAAGTACGAGGACTTAGACCATTTACTGTATAAATACGGCGACAGAAACACGTTTTGTGTGAGTAAGCTAATGTCAATAATATACTTTAAACTGTCAATGTGTGCATGTCATGGGATGTTTTATATACCTATGTCAATTTATACCGAAGTAGTAGCCATTTTTTTACGCCGCGCCGCGTTATAAGATACTTGGTGCGTCTAGATATAAAGTTTGTATGTAGTTTGTATAAGTGAGAGCATGACGGCGGCGATCAAATCAATAAAATGTGAAAAAGTGCGAATTTTAAAAATACCTTTATAACGCCCCGCTACACGCTCCACCACTCTATGCATGCAGGTTTATTTAAAATCAGATATAGCTGGGTGTGCAGACCTTTGTCATTTCAGATGTTAGATAGAATCGTTATACTTACATAGATTTAAAGGGATCAATGTCCATCGAGATTTGACAAAAGCGCTCAAATTGCAATAGTGATGCGATTATTCCATTTCATTCCAGCTGATACCCATTATACTTTAAAGTATATCTTTGTATATCACGACAGGTTTATGTCCATAGCAAGCGGAAGGGTAATTATGGTTTCTGCCTACCCCAATGGGGTGGAGACGTGACTGTAGGTAAAGGAACATGTGTCAAATCAAAATCTTGAAGTAAGTATCAACAATAACTGTACAAAATAGTCGGATGAACATTGCGCGGGTGTACATAAGATAGGGAACATTTTCATGATTACTATTTATTTTAGAACTCACTGACCTAATATAAAGTCACTCTTCTGATAGTGCTCTGATAACTTACCAAGCTTAATTCTTATTTATAGTCATTAAGCCTTTCAGTATTAAATTATTAATGCATTTGTAGCCGCAAACCAATTCTAGTTAAATATAAACCGACTGCATGAGATTCGGTTCGATTCGATAAACAATTTTTACCACTACCAGATAAATACTACCACAAAATCCGATATGTATTACAAAAACGAGTACATGCCGTAACCGATGGGAACTTATTAGAAAAAATGCAGCCTATGTGTTATTTCAAACTTAAATCTAACCCTGTACCAAATTTCAACTAGATTCTTTCAGCCGTTTGAGTGTGATTAAGTAACAAATATGATCCTGGTCCCTTGACCGACCGAAGACTGGTACAAGCAACAGTTATCCCTAATTCTAATTGTAGCTCATCCTTTACATTGTGAGGTAAGTCGGCAAAATTCCAACACAAAATTGTCATACCTTCGACTTAATGGCGCTATTAAGAATTTCCAGGCATACTTTTATAATTAATACTAGATTAAAACAGATAAGAAGAATAATAAATTCAGGCTTAATCAGAAAACTTTATAACAGACTTCGAAAACTATGTTTAAAATATAAATTCAGGAGTCAGAATTCCAATGGAGGCTATTGTTTGGAGGTCCAATTACAACGTGCTTTACAAACACTATTGTAGAACAGGCGATTTTCCATATCAAAAGCACCTATTATAAATAATTACGTCCGTTTATTGTAATGCAAATTTTTCATTGAAAATAATAATATTGTCAATTAAAATACGCGCAAATGTGTCCAGCGCGACACATAGCGAAATTAATTGTGTAAGTAATTAATATCAATTACGTCACTAACTGCGTCCTTAAATACTCTATAGGTACGGTACCCAGCTTTTGATTTGACAACTAGCCATTGGGAAGTAGATTGAGATTCCGGGTGAGATCGGCTACTGTCGGATGACGAACAGCCCTATCCCTTAGTCACGGAGACGGAGAAATGTGGTTGGAGATTCTTCACCAGGAACCAACATGATGAGTACAGAGTAGTCAAAATGAGGGTCTTCGATTACTGCGTCCTACCTGGACGTGGAGAAATGCGGACATTGAAGTGACAGTCCATCAGTCAAGCAAACTGAGATCAGTTTGGAGTCAACACTATACTGTTCTAATAGCCGTAATAAAAGATTATTGTAGTTTTTGTAATAGGGAGACTGGCTCTACATTGTTTAAACTGTAAGTCAAAGTCAGTCAAACATTTACTCTAGTTTCTCGATAAAAGTTCAAGAAATGTAAACTAAAAATAAGTTCAAAAGGGAGGTAATTAAAAATAAACTTGGAGATACAATTGATCTGTTGACTAAACACGGGGTAGAAAGTAACAATAAACATCTGATGGTATTGTTGAAAGTTAATTTCAGATTACGGCTGATAGCATTAAGTCCTTCATCCGAGCTCGTTGAGATGCGAGCGGTTGGATCCAAAACTTATACCTACATTGAAGCCCAGGATTGAATATTTTACAAACGCGCTACCTGATGGAAAATGGTTCACCGTACCTATGGACGTGGGCAACACCAGGGGAGTCACACTCGTGCTGCCGACTCTATAAGAACAGAGAGTTCCTGTGCCGTCAGGGTAGAAGGCAAAGAAGAACAAACCCTTGGTCTTCTCACTGACAGTTCATTGCTTTTTTTGCAATCGACAGCATTTGCTTCATTTTGGCCTACAGCAACTCCCCAACTCAGAAAGCCTGCGTCAGAGCCCCGTCTGCTAATCAGCACCAGATGTGTGGTCGATCCCCAAAGATCTTGTTGAAGTCACATTATGATAACACACATAGGTAAATGGGCTACATGGTATATACCTGGACATGTACCTATCTTGGATCTAAATCGCGAGACAAACGAGGCCCTGGCGCGCGCTGATTGTGTTTTAATAATATATGCTTGGTGAATTTGAACTCGTCCACCGCAGTAGCACCCTATGGGCCATGCTATCGTCAAAAGACACCCAAAAAAACATCTACTGCGCGTATAGAGCACATTATGAGCACATTTTATGTCCTAGCTAGACATAATGTCCCGAGTATTAGATTCCCTGTATTAGATTATTCACGATAAGCTCGATCTAAAAATATCACAATCGATACAGTTACGATTGACACGTAGCCGTATTAGTAGTGCAGTGACCTGCATCGTAAATTGGATTTGATTGTAGACACCATTGATTCGTTCTATTCGTTTGTATTGTTTTTATGCTGTCTTTACATGCAAATGTAATCTGAAAATGCGGTACCTTCAAGTATATCTTTCAATAAGATATTTTTTTTGATATACATACATACGATAATAGCATTTTAGTATCCCCCCACAAAAAACTTCGGAGTACCAGTCAACCTCATCAGGTTCTGGTGCAATATTTCCTCTCAGATGGTCAGAAAAGCCAAATCAAGCGAAAGAGTACGAAAGTGGACCCTTGGCTCCGATGTACAAAGACACAACCGCGACAACAGTGTGATAATGATTAAACATTTACAGCGTTTCAGTTTTTGGACAGGTACTGTCAGTAACAAAACATCATGGCCGCATTTTGTAGCCTATAGTATCACCGCGACTGTACCGCGCTCTAGGAACGCCCGGTGTGGCGAGGGACGTGGTAAAACAGAGAAAGGACAAGACGAGAGTGAGCGAGATATGCCGCTCACGCGGTGGTATCTCACTCACTGTGAGCTAATGTTTCTCTTTCTCTTTCTTTACCGCGTCCCCCGCTACGCCGCACGTGCCATGGAAGTGGTACAGCGATCGCCGTTGGTCTTTATGTAATAGAACTCTATAAACCCTTGCCTGTTTTAAAATTTCCTCCAAAATAGGCAAACGACAACAGCCAAGATCCAAAAGAGCTACTATTCTAGGTAGATACTTTATTGGTTTGGCGGGACCTGATGTGTAATATTGAACCTTGTTAAAGGATCAATATCACACTTGGATGAGGCCGTCAGTCTTTCAACCTAGCCCATTTACTTTTCCACAGGAAGGAATCTCGAGCATACATTTTTTCTGCAAGTTCTGTCAGAAAACTAGGTTGATGTATATAAAAACTTATTTGGAAACTGACGAACTAAGTAACTGATTACTTCCATACTGTACATAAAGATATCTGGCAGGATATTGGTTTTATAAGGGCATGTTGTCTAGGTTTCGATTACATACATTTCTATATTAAATTTGGTCGACCTAGAGCGCTTAAAAATACCAGCACTTTTTTGGATAATTTGTATGTCTAGGCTGTGGCAAGATCGAGATTGTTAAGTTTTTTAATTACAACAATTTATTACTAACTTGTAGCCAGTAAAAGACTTAAAATTTTCATTCATTTAGGCAAAGTAAAGGTCACTTTGTCTACTACAGATTTTATTAAAAATATTTTTTTACTAGACGTAAAAATAGTTCTAAAGAAATTCTTTAGTCCTCTTTCTACAAGAGACAAAACATTTTTAGCTAAAGCACACAATTATATACTTTTGAGTAATGAGACTCTTAGAATATCGATAGGTACATAAATTCTATACTCGCCAGATTTAATTAAAGACACAGAATCACTCTTCAGACTATTTACTAACACAACAATGGAAGAAATGTATTTACCAATTTACTTGTGTATTTTTATATACCACTTTGTGGCAGACAAGCACATAGTCCACCTGAAGGAAAGTGGTTACCGTGGCCTATGGCCGTGTGAAGCCAGTAAGAACAGAGTCAGAAGACAAAGCAGGACAAGTCCTTTTTGTTCTTTTGGTCTTCCCACTGACAGCACAAGAACTCTCCAGTGAGCTCTGGCTACGCTACTCATTTTACTATACAAACATAAAAATAACTATAGATTTTTTATCAATTAAGGCGATTATCAATTAAAAGGTTTCGATCGATGACGCGAAGAAGCCTGATTGCTGTAGTTTTAGAGCTCAGTAACAAACGAGGCTAAGTGATCCCTTTTCACTAGCAAACTGTGATATTCACTCCGAATTGAAATAAATAACCGTATCCAATAATGTTAACGGGAATTAACGCGATCATGGCATAGGTACATACATACATACATACATTACATGGTCGAAACACCAGGCAAATCAAAGGTATGTATGTACCTATACCATGATCGAATTAATTGCCGTTAACATTATTGTATATCATGGAACGCGAGAGTTTAAAAATTAAATAATCGTATTACTTTCTTACTTTTTTTTTAGCCGTGGGGTACCGGCAGAGTAGAATAGTACCCCCCTCTAGTACCAGGTGTCGTAGGAGCCGACTGAGGTACAGCGGAACCGACCAATGGCGGTATAACCATATCAAATCGGCGTAGCTAAAAATGGCACAGGGCGAGGATGGGCAGCAGCATCCTCGCCGCGAAGCTACGTCCTGCGATTGCCAACACGCCTGCCCAGCGTGGCGATTATGGGCAAACTCCCCCTATGACAGGCACAAATAGGACCAGGCCCCTAGTCCCCGGCAGCTCCGCTAGACCTGGCTCCGGTAGCGGCCAGGGAAACAGCGGAGCAGGGGGTGCTAAGAATCCCCGGCAGAGATCCGGCTACCACCCCAAACGACGACTGGCCCTGGTAACGCACAACGTACGCACGATGAGGACTGACGAGAGGCTTGCTGAGCTGGAAGAAGAGTTGAGTAAGTTGCGCTGGGATATTGTAGGGTTGTCTGAAGTCCGTAGAGAGGGCGAGGACACGATAACCCTGGGATCCGGCAACCTGCTCTACCACCGGGAAGGCGACCAGCAGTCGCAAGGTGGTGTCGGTTTTCTCGTTCACAGATCCCTCATTAACAACATCATTACCATCGAAAGTGTGTCGAGCAGGGTTGTATACCTAATACTCAGAATATCCAAGAGGTATTCGCTGAAGGTCATTCAGGTGTACGCACCGACCTCGAAACGCCCAGATGATGAAGTGGAGACTATGTATGAGGACGTAAGTAGGGCCATACATACGTCTAAGACCCACTTCACTGTTGTTATGGGAGATTTCAACGCAAGGTTGGGTAAGAAAAGCGATGATGAGTTGAGAGTAGGGCAATTTGGATATGGACAACGGAACCCACGGGGACAGAGGCTGGCTGCCTTTCTGGAGAAAGAGGGACTCTTCATGATGAACTCTTTCTTTCAGAAGCCGCCGCACAGGAAATGGACCTGGATGAGCCCTGATGATTCCACGAGGAATGAGATAGACTTCATCATGACCAACGAGAAACGAATATTCAGTGATGTCTCCGTGATCCACAGGGTGAAAACCGGTAGTGATCACAGAATCGTAAGAGGCACATTGGGTATTAACGTTAAACTCGAAAGGTCCCGCCTGATGAAGTCTACACTCCGACCTACTCGTGTCCAAATCCAAAACCCCGAGAACTTTCAGCTTGAGCTTTCAAGTCGCTTTGATTGCCTAGAGAACTTTGCGTCGGTGGACGAGATAAACAACAGGCTCGTAGAAACTGTCCAAACGGTGGGCTCTAAGCACTTCAGACCCCGCCGTTCAAATAGACCTCAAAAACTCTCCGATCACACCCAAAAACTCATGGCTAAACGACGCTCACTTCGACTGCAGTCTTCCGATGATGCAGAGTCATATAGGCAGCTCAACAGACAGATTTCCAAATCTCTGCGACACGACATACGTCTCTTTAATACTGAACATATTAAAGAGACAATCGAGCGGAACAAAGGCTCCAAAGTGTTCGCAAGAAATCTGTCTGTTGGGCAAAGCCAGTTGACTAAGCTGAAGAGAGAAGATGGCAGTATAGCGTCGACCAAGGCTGAGGTTTTGGAGGAGATCGAAAGGTTCTATGGACAGCTATACGCTTCGGTCGCTAATCCTGCTGGCAACATGGCGACCGACCCAAGAGCCAAGTTGACCCGACACTTCACCGAGGATATCCCGGACATCAGCCTGTACGAGATTAGAATGGCTCTGAATCAGCTTAAGAACAACAAGGCACCGGGTGACGACGGAATCACTTCAGAGCTTCTGAAAGCGGGTGGAACACCGGTACTTAAAGTCCTTCAGAGGCTTTTTAACACCGTCGTCCTCGAGGGCATAACGCCAGAAGCGTGGAACAGAGGCGTGGTGGTGCTGTTCTTTAAGAAAGGTGACAATACCTTACTGAAGAATTACAGACCCATCTCGCTTCTGAGCCATGTTTACAAGCTGTTTTCAAGGGTCATTACGAACCGTCTCGAGCGCAGGCTTGATGACTTCCAGCCTCCCGAACAAGCCGGTTTCCGTAGAGGCTACAGTACCATAGACCACATCCATACGCTGCGGCAAGTTATACAGAAGACCGAAGAGTATAATTTACCACTTTGCTTAGCGTTTGTGGACTATGAGAAAGCCTTTGATTCGGTCGAGACATGGGCTGTGCTTGAGTCTCTCCAGCGGTGCCGTATTGACTATCGGTACATCGAAGTGTTGAAGTGTTTGTATAATAACGCCACCATGTCGGTTCGAGTACAGGAACGGAGTTCGAGGGCGATCCCTTTGAGAAGAGGCGTAAGACAGGGAGACGTGATATCTCCGAAACTGTTTACGGCCACTTTGGAGAATGCCTTCAAGCTCCTGGAATGGAAAGGATTCGGCATCAATATTAATGGCGAATACATCACTCACCTCCGGTTTGCCGACGATATTGTAGTCATGGCAGAATCGATGGAAGATCTCAACACGATGCTCGAAGGCCTCAACCGAGTTTCTCAACAGGTGGGTCTTAAAGTGAACATGGACAAGACAAAGGTGATGTGCAATGCCCATGTTGTACCTACCCCGATATCTGTTGAGAGCTCGGTTCTTGAAGTTGTTGACTCGTACGTCTACCTAGGACAAGTAGTCCAGTTAGGTAGGTCCAACTTTAAGAAAGAGGTCAATCGCCGAATCCAACTCGGCTGGGCAGCGTTCGGAAAATTACGCAATGTCTTCTCGTCCGACATACCTCAGTGTCTCAAGTCGAAGGTTTTCGACCAGTGTGTGTTACCAGTGATGACTTATGGCACTGAAACGTGGTCCCTCACTATGGGCCTTATGAGTAAGCTCAAAGTAGCCCAACGAGCTATGGAGAGGGCTATGCTCGGAGTCTCTCTGCGAGATCGAATCAGAAATGAGGAGATCCGTAGAAGAACCAAGGTTACCGACATAGCCCAGCGGATTAGCAAGTTGAAATGGCAGTGGGCAGGGCACATAGCACGGAGGACTGATGACCGATGGGGTCGAAAAGTCCTCGAGTGGAGGCCACGTATCGGCAAGCGCAGCGTAGGACATCCACCCACAAGGTGGACAGACGACCTCATAAAGGCCGCGGGAACGCGCTGGATGCGAGACGCTTCCAACCGGTCCTATTGGAGATCTATAGGGGAGGCCTATGTCCAGCAGTGGACTTCCTATGGCTGAAATGATGATGATGATGATTACTTTCTGCAAGATAAGATGCTGCACTGCAACGAATAAAGCTAATAAGTATTCGCTGCACAAACCAACCTTCTGATTAATAATTAAGACCAATGTGCAGAGGTGGTGTAGACTGCTAGTTTTATTGGTTATTTCTCAATTGCATTTAACAATTCGTAATATGAAATATCATGATTCAGAAAGTAACAATTAAGAACGTCAAGATCACTGCTTCTACTTTAAAATCGCAAGGCAATAGGTAAAGCCTGGCAATATAAATTTTGTTATATTTTATTATTAAACGTACAATTTGGTATTGGGGAGGAATTTTTTGACGCCTAAACCTGCAGCTTTGTATATAGGTATACAGATATTGTTTTTATACTAGTAATTAATTTATGTAAATAATTTTATTGTACTTAATTGTAATTTCAAAAATATCAAAATATGTTTAAAAAAATAAAAAAACAACTGTGAAGTACCAGATTTTGCATTTGATGGAAATTATCGTACAATTTCGTACGATAAGGCCCTAAAATAATTATCGTACATGGCAATTATCCTACGGTTGCTAACCAGTAGAACCTGTGAATCAAAATCAAAACAACACTTTGTCTTATGTTGTTTCAGAATTGATATAACACTAAACCATTGTTAGCTTCAGCTACAATAACCGCTTACCATCAGACAAGACCTTTGCTTGGTCCACGTGTGTAAAAAAAGACGTGTGGCACTCGGGGACTGCCGCGGTAAAGCTATTGCATAGCATTTTTTATCAACTTATGCAATTATTATTACTTACGTTAAGCGGAGCTACTTCGGAGCAGCTCGGCTCGATTCATGCGAGCTTCGGGGTGTTAGGTTTTTTTCGTTACGGAATTTCTGGATTTGGTCTCCACGCTCAAGGCCCGCGATAGAAGCTATGCAATAGCTTAAAATAAAAAACAAGACGCAATTCATAAATTACATTTAACATTTAACCAGCTGAATAAGGATATTACGGCGATTCACTATCGATCCAACACATTGTGCTGAACCAAACAATTCAACGAGTCCTGACTGCCTTCCACCAGAGATGTGCTATGCTTCGTTGCTATGGATGCGTTTGATATCAACCAATCATATTCATTGGTCCACATAACATAGCACTGCAGGTCTAAAACGGCCACTTTATTGGAGAACATCACGAAATATCACCAGGGGAGGGGTATATTAGTGTATCACGTGTATTTATTTTTTCTTATAACTGGTGATTTTTGTTACGATTCTTAGTTTTCTAGCATTGAATAATCACTTCACTATCACTAGATATTATAAAACAAAGTCAGTGTCGCTGTCTGTCCGTCCTTATGTATGCTTAAATCTTCAAAACTACCCAACGGATTATGAAGCGGTTTTTTTCAATAGATAGATAGAGTGATTCAAGAGGTAGGTTTATATATATAATACACGCATAATATTGTAGAGAAACACTGATAAATCGGGATCAGAATACCACGCGGGCGGAAAATATGGCGGTACGAAGTTCGCCGGGTCAGCTAGTAAATAAAAAAATACACGTGATATTGTCTAGGGGAGGGGGTGGGGTTGTCTAAAACCTCACCACGCATCACCATTTTACATCCTCGTTGCAGAACATAGCATAGCACATCTCTGGTAGAAATGCAGCCTTATATTCAGTTTTCTATGCTCTTTACAACACTAGCAACTTGCGAGACAATGCTTTGCTATGATTGAATTCGCTCGTTCAGAAGTCATGCGGGACTACAGGGCTACTACCATTGCTATTTTAATCGTACCTACTTTGTAACTTTCATAGTGTGAATCAGACCGTCAACGTCCTTCAGTATATTCAGAATACTAGTGTTAGGTATATGGTCAAACTAGGGTCAAACAGTATTTTTTACTGTAATAAATATGTAGTAAATACTTACATTATTTGTTAGATTTTACACTTCTCTTACAATATAGGGACGCTCTACCATGAATTCTTATTATAGGTCACTAATTGAACGGTTATCATACTACCAACTGCATAAATAACTTTGTAATCCCATATAAATATATAGAATTACAAAGTTACATTTATGCTGTTAGTAGTATGACAGCCGTTCAATTTATTTACCTGTTTTAGAATTCATTGTAAGCGTGCTGTACACAAATGTCGACGGACAACAACGGTCTGAGTCCGAATCCCTCTATGAAAGAAAAGTAAGATTGAAATAATATTACTTCTAAGAGATGATGGTAAGGGGTAAGGCCCCGGCCACAACTCCACGGCACGGCGCCGTCCGCCGTCGCCGTCGACGGCGACGGCGCCGCGCCGTCGAAATTCACGGCACCGTGCAACAAAATGGCTACAAAAAGTGGACGGTGTGTTGCAGGGGGCGATTCGCAATCGAAATTTCTCAGATGGCGAGCGCGCAATGACATTAGTGTCTTACTAAAAATACGTCAATGTTATTAATTTACATGAATTATATTATTATTTATATTACAACATTTTACTTTAATATTTCAGTGATATATTAATAATATTTGATAAAATTACGAATTCATTATTAAAAACATATTTTTTGTGGGTGGTGCATTGTCGCGATTCTGATTAGTAATTAGATACGCAATTGACGCAAAAATCCGCCCCAACACAACATTGGATCACGGTCCTATGTTTCGAATCGCGTCTTTCAAAGACTAATGATACGTCAACCAAGAAGTGACAGTGAGACAACAAACGTATTAAATATATGATGAAAGAGTGCGTTTTTCCGCCTCAAATATCAAAGAACAAACGGAACTACATTTCACGCTTAATTTTATTTTTTCTATATTTACATTTCTTGAAATAAGATTACGAAACGTATTATAAAAATTACAAACTATGTCAAATTTAGGATTGTCAATACAAATAAAAAATAGTTTTCCCATGCATTTGGAAGATTTTAATTAATGAGGTGAACTTCTTTGCTAATATCAAAAATGAACTTTAGACAGTAATAATAATTATGTATAATTTAAATCATATTACATATTTTAGCTATCTGAAGATCTAAGATGCGCGTTGGCGTACACTTTTAAGCATTTCGAGTATATAAGGTACCAGCCATCCTGCTGTACTGTTATGTCCTATTTGTGGGCATCCGAAGGGATACCCACACGATAAAGAAATAACAGACTTATAGTTTGGATGACATTATAGGCTACATTTTATCCCTGTATAGGTTCCTTTAGATAATTTTTATAATGACTATCGCATTGAGATTAAAAAACCCGACTGCAAGCTACTTTCGACCTTAATGATATTTCTTAAAAAATACGTTTTTTGACATGTATAGATGACGTTGATCACGAATATGAAAAAAAAACTGGGTATTAGTTGCCGTCGATAAGGTCGAAAATGGCTTGCACGTATTTTTGGAGTCTCTGGGTTATAGTCAATGTAAAAAATAGGCGCAAGCCATTTTCGACCTTATCGACGGCAACTAATACCCAGTTTTTTTTTCATATTCGAGATCAGCGTCATCTATAGATGTCAAAAAACATATTTTTTATGAAATTTCATTAAGGTCGAAAGTAGCTTGCGGTCGGGTTTTTTAATCTCAATACGATAGTCATTATAAAAACTATCTAGCGGAACCTATACAGGGATAAAATGTAGTCTATATTGTCATCCAAACTATAAATCTGTCCTTTTTGTTGAGCGAAAATCCTCTCAGATACCCATAAAAAAGGACATAATCGCTAGGCAGGGAGATAGATCTTTTTTCTATACGATTTAGGTGGCAGACTAGCACACGGTCCACCTGATGGGAAGTGGTTACCGTGGCCTTTGGAGGTATGTAACACCCTCTTAATTTGAAATAATACAATTTAGGTATCCCGAAATTAGATTCTTGGGGATTGCGGAAATAGGATCTCTTTTATTTCATGCAAGCGGAGCCATGGTCAACGTCTTGTTATAATATTTACATAAAAATAGAAACAATAATAGAATCCGTTACAATTCGTTTTTTATTCTAATTTAAGTTCAAATTGCAATTTAGTTTTTATTCTTATTCTTATTTTTTGGTATAGCTTCACTTTCTTCTCACATTTGCGTTATTTTATCCGAAAAAGAATTAATCGTGAAAGACATTTCAGATGTAATCTAACAATAATTATTTAGGGAAAATTTTCATATGGTACGCCACACTGAATTTTTCTCTGAATTAATATCGCCATTTCAATCAAACCGAGACGTCATCCGTCAAGCTCGCGACTAGTGTGAAAGGGATAAAATATAAATGTTTACTTCAGAATTTTTACGTTCGTAAAGCTTCGTAAAGGTTCGTAAAGTTTCGTTTTCAGGTTACAGTTTTTTTGACGTCGAACTATGAAGTCGACTACTCTAATTGGGGAATTGCCCTCCCTTATGTCACACTTTCCACGGCGCCGTAGCACGGCGCCGTGAATTTCTACGGCGCGGCGCCGTCGCCGTCGACGGCGACGGCGGACGGTGCCGTGCCGTAGAGATGTAGCCGGGGCCTAAGGGTAGAGCCCCAGGACTGTTCACTAGAGTAGGCGTTCGATTAAACCGCCGCCGTCTGGCGTTTGTTTACTTAATTAATGTGAATCCTTATAACGCCGCTGTGAAATAAACTTGCAATTGATTCTAATTAAGAAATACCACTGCGGCAAATGTTATTTTAGTCGTGAAAAATTTCTAGGAAATTTACAGCACCTAGTGGTTGAAAACGAAATGTCTAAATGTAGTTCTCTTCGGTTTTGCGTTAAGTATTTCACAGATGATGTGTGTCAGTTGCCACTACGACAACAAACACTAAAAACCGAAATAAAATAAATATTTAGGTCAATTAATTGTACAGAATCCTTTGTGCCCGCACGCCTGACTCTTCTTGGCCGGTTTTTCATTTCCACATTTCCTCCAAACATAACGAAAGCTGGATCAACTCCACCACAGTTTCTAATATAACGGGTCCTATGTTATTGTCAGCTATACATGATATACTATAAGTATACCTTGGGACACGTATCATGGACCTAAATAGCGAGACTAACGAGCCTTCTCCTCTTATCTTGTAATATTCTATACTTGGTGAGTTTGAGCTCGTCCACCGCAGTTGCACCCCGTGCTATCCTCAAAAGACACCCAAGAAACAATGTATTGCGCATATAGAGCACATTTTAGGCGCAAAATACATGTTCCGTGCAATACACGTAGCCTATAGGTCTGCACAAAACAGTTCATTTGTATTCCAACTGTCTAGCTTATAAATTGCTCGTGTGTACGAATTATTAATTTTGCTAATAGATTTCGATCGGTGCATAATCGAGTGGGTGGGTAAGCTCTAAAGGTGCAATATGCGAGGCATCCCACAAATGTATACCACGGGACATGTATATTGGACCAAAGCTGCAAGACAAACAAGGTCCACGCGCGCGTATTGTTTTGTAATAATCTATGCTTGGTGAATTTGAGCTCGTCCACTATAATAGTACCCAGTGATATCCTCAAAAGACACCCAAGAAACGCGTACTGCCGTCTATCTATACAATGGTTTGTGCTCAGAAGAACTGTTTGACACGATGCCTACAGCTACATTCTATCATCGCACCTCTCGCTACAGGCAGGGAATTCATCCTCACACATTGCGTCCGGAAACGGTGCGCACTGTGCGGTTTGAAAGGCACTTCATCCCACGCACCGCAGGGAATGAACTCCCTGCGGTGGTTTTCCCAAGCGACTATAATATGGGGTTCTTCAAGAAGGGTTTGACGCAGAATGCGCACTTCGCAAAATGAGCACTCGACGCAAAATGTGCATTACGCGTAAGGAGCACTTCTCACAAGGGGCATTTCTCATAATGTGCATTTCGCATAATGAGCACTTCGCAAAATGTGCACTTCGCAAAATGAGCACTTCGCAAAATGAGCACTTTTCTAGGGTATGGGTGTCAGCCCCCATGGTGGGTCAGTTAGTCACAAAATAAAAATGATATGACGTGTATTTAAAATAAAATAAACACTTTTACAATGTAATCATTTATTTAAAAAATAATAAGTCTAGACTTAGTTTTCATATATTGTCAGTTAAATAATTAAAAAAGTAAGGAAAAATAAGAAAGTGTAAAAAAATATTATAAGTACATACATCAAAAACATTTTGCTTTATTTGATTTTTTAATCTATTTTTTTTTTTTTTTTTTAAAACAAAATAAAGAAACCACATACTTAATTATAAACTTGTAAATACAAATAAAAATCTCATTTTTTATTACCCGACTACGGCAAAGCCAAAGGAGGGTTATGATTTTGACAGGCTATGTATGTATGTATGTATGTATGTTCGTTTGTTCCCTCATTGCTCTTCAACCACTTATTAGAACTGGACAAATGAGGTATCGATAGAAGCGTCTTGATCGTCCGCTGGTTATAGGCTATATGACGTGTCACTGAATCCAATGTGGCGCGCTCTAGCGGTCATAAAGAACTGCGTTAAAAAATAAACTTGAGGTAAATATACCGTGTTTGGTATCAAATTCAAGGGCTCAATTCGCTCATTTCAAATATGTATAAATTTTGGGTAATGGTTGCCCCAAAATAGTATAAATAAAAAATTAAGTTTAAAACGAAAATCCGACTACTGCAAAAGCACGCTCCAAAAAGTATTAAACAAGAAAATATCAGGAATAGCCGTGGTCGTATGCCACTTACTCTAACAAAACAATATATTCTAGGGAAAAGTGGCATACGACCACGGCTATTCCTGATATTTTCTTGTTTAATACTTTTTGGAGCGTGCTTTTGCAGTAGTCGGGTTTTAGTTTTAAACTTAATTTTTTATACTAATCTTTATCCTATTGTTACAAAAATAGTGTAAAGATTTAATAAGACAAGTTAAGTATATAATTTTAAATTATAATATAATATAAATATATGACAAGTATTTCAAAAATTGCGAAGAAATAATATGCAAATCTCACCAATTTAACAAAAAATAGTGTAAAGATTTAAGCGGACAGTTATGCAATTTCAATCATCAATTTCAAAAGATATATTACACTTATGAAGAGTGACTACCTACTTCATAAATAAAGCAAAATGTTTTTGATGTATGTACTTATAATGTTTTTTTACACTTTCTTATTTTTCCTTACTTTTTTAATTATTTAACTGACAATATATGAAAACTAAGTCTAGACTTATTATTTTTTAAATAAATGATTACATTGTAAAAGTGTTTATTTTATTTTAAATACACGTCATATCATTTTTATTTTGTGACTAACTGACCCACCATGGGGGCTGACACCCATACCCTAGAAAAGTGCTCATTTTGCGAAGTGCTCATTTTGCGAAGTGCACATTTTGCGAAGTGCGCATTATGCGAAATGCACATTATGAGAAATACCCCTTGTGAGAAGTGCTCTTTCCGCGTAATGCACATTTTGCGTCGAGTGCTCATTTTGCGAAGTGCGCATTCTGCGTCAAACCCTTCAAGGGGTCATGGTTTCTTCAGGGTCGGCAGCGCGAGTGTGACGCCCCTGGTGTTGCATACGTCCATAGGCCAAGGTGACCACTTCCCAGCAGGTGGGCCGTGTGCTTGTCTGCCACCTAGGTGGTATAAAAAAAATAGAACACATTTTGAGCACATTTTAGGTTCAAGATATATTTCCCGAGCAATACCGTAGAACGGTAGACTAAAGCCTCAAATTAGCTGTCTGATATGCTTGACGAGATCTAATTGTCGAGCTTGCGCATATCACTGTGTAAGGCATAACCGCTATATGCGGTATTCAGCCGTCATAGATGTACGAGCTCATTACAGTTTCCGATGACTGCTTTTGAACCTGTATACCAGAGGTGGATTAAATTATAATGACTAGTATGTATTACTGGACTTACTAATGATTACATCGTGAGTTCATTAGTAATACTGGTAGTAGTACCTTTTATACCCGACTGCCGAAGAAAGGACGGTAATGTTTTTTTAATTTTTGTAGCAAATAGGACATTTTATATCCATACAAATAAATACAAAATATTTTATTATTTGTAATTTTAATAACAGCTTTTTAGTATAACATCAATCAATCAATCAATTAGCCTATCGCAGTCCACAACTGGACATAGGCCTCTCCCAAAATTGGAAGGCATTGGCCTACTGTTTCCAAGTTAATTAATACATAATTATCAGGGGCGTATTTACCCTAGGGCCAAGGGGGCCATGGCCCGGGGCGGCAGGTTGCGAGGGGCGGCGGAGCCGCCCCGAGCGTCTAATTTTTTTTTTATACCACTTAGGTTGCAGACAAGCACACGGTGCGGCCCACCTGATGGAAAGTGGTTACCGTGGCCTATGGACGTATGCAACACCAGGGGCGTCACACTCGTGCTGCCGACCCTGAAGATCTGATCTGGACGCTTTAATCTTTACTCTAAAAGGCGCCCAGAGATAGACGCTCGGGGCGGTTTCGCCGCCCCTCGTAACCTGCCGCCCCGAACGTCTATCTCGGGGCGCCTTAATATTGCTCTAAAAGGCGCCCGGAGATAGACGCTCGGGGCGGCTCCCTCGCAACGTGCCGCCCCGAACATCTATCTCTGGGCGCCTTAATCTTGCTCTAAAAGGCGCCCAGAGATAGACGCTCGGGGTGGTACCGCCGCCCCTTGCAACATGCCGCCCCGAATGTCTATGTCTCTGGGCGCCTTAATCTTGACTCTAAAAGGCGCCTATTAGAGTAAATATTACGTATATTTTTTTTTTTTAATTTTTCGGAGCTTACATAGTTACAATATGACTATGTCACTCATTATTTTAATTGCATTCAAATTAGAAAACTCTAAATAACATTTGCGTTCAAGTACGGTGTAACTGGGGCCAAGCAACTTGGGCGTCGAAGACGGCAGCGCCTTTCTCTCGCAGGGAGACGCTACCGCCTACGGTTAATTCCGGCCGAGGTGGTAGCGGCGCTGTAAATGGCTACTCATTGGGTTTCCACGTATCCTTATGACTAGCAGAGAGCACAGATAAGAGCAGCTAAGGGGCGACTGGTTCCCCGAGACCTGGGGGCGACAGGTGCGGTCGCCTGTTACTCCAATATATTCAGACCAGTAGCGCGGCGGTGAAACCCGTACCTTCTCGTCAGTGAACTTGACCGGACCCTGAACCACGTTTCCCAATGGGGCTCTGAAAACCTGGTCGAGTTCAATGCCAAGAAGACGCAGGCATGCGCGTTTACAGCAAAGGTATCTTCGTTCCTTCCCCTTCCAACTCTTCAGAGCACGCCACTGCCACTGCAGGACAATCTCAACATCTTAGGTATGGATGTCCGCTGCAAACTGAACAACAAAAACTACATTGAGAGCATCATCAAAACAGCCTCGCGTAAACTCGGAGTCCTGAACAAAGTGAGACGTTTTTTCACGCCGGAGCAGCGGTGTCTTCTCTACAAGACACAAATTCGCTCTTGCGTGGAATACTGCTCGCATCTCTGGGATGGCTCCGCAAAGTACTTACTAGATGCTCTCGACAGGTTGCAGCGACGTGCGGTCCGCATTATTGGGAATCCTGAGGTCACTAACACCCTCGAGCCTTTGCAGTTGCGTAGAGATGTGGCATCTTTGGCGGTTTTCTACCGTCTCTACCATGGTGAATGTTCTGATGAGCTCTTCCAAGTAATCCCACCCTCTCCTTTCCTATATAGGACAACACGTGCAGGACTTAGATGCCACCCGCATACGGTGCAGAATATTCCATCAAGAACCAAGCGATTCGGCGACTCCTTCTTCTGCCGCACTATTAAGACTTGGAATTCCTTACCAGCTCACGTGTTTCCTTCCTCCTATAGTCCCGGGTCCTTTAAGCGGGGCGTGAAAAAGCATCTGATGAGGCCGTCAAGCTGAGTGCCACCATTGTAACATGGTACGTGTTGTAATGGTGGCCCTCTTTTCAGAGACTTTGCCTTCAGCTTACCATCAGGCGAGGCGAAGTCAAATTGACGTGTCCTATATAAAAAAATAAAAAAAAACCTTTCCGGGGTTCAATGGGGACACCGACTACCCACACCCGAAGGAGCTATCTTAAAAGGTCAGCCGGGTTGCGAGGGAAATATCTAATTGGGTAACTTTACACCGGATAATTGAGACCCGACAGAGAGGGTGTGCGGTTTTAAACCGAGACCGCATGTGGCACTTCACGAGGAATAATCACCCCTCGCAGACGGCCATAACTAGCACCAGGACCTGCGGCGAGAGGTTTCCCGCTCTGACGGTTGCTTAAAGAATAAAACGCGTGAAGTGGCATATACATGGAGGAGCCCAGGCAGAGGTGGCATTGCAGGGGTCGGCTCCTGATCTGTATGTCTCAGGAACTCACCGAAGCAGCCATAGCTGGGCGCATTGCGTCAGCTGGTAGGAGAAGCTACTGTGATACCTCTATCGCGTTATCGGCAGCGAAGACGTGTGAGAACCCCCTTCGAGCATCACCTCATCCGAGCTAATCTTCTCCTTTTGTCGAGTCGACGACATTATGTCATATTTTGTTTGCCCAGTGTGCAACCACACTGATGGCGGTCTCAGAGGCACCCATGAGTTCCTGCGGTGTACACGTGCTTAGGCATGCAGCACACGTTAGCGCCTACCTCACTGTAGTTCCGCATTCACACCGTGGTGCCTGGGTCCACCTCATCTGAGAAACTCCATCTAATTCGGTTTTCGTTACGTCGGCTGACCTGCATCCGAAGTCTATTTAAGGACTGCCAGGTGCCAGGGCAGCCTCTGTGCTCCCCACACATCAATAACATCAATTGGCCAGAAAGGGTTCGTAAGTAAGAGAACCAGGTATGCCCACCTTACCAAGCCCTGTCCTACATGGGTAGATACTGGCTTTCACCGATAAGTAAGCCCTGACAATGACGCGAGGATAGAGAGGCACCCCGTGCTGAAAGAGTGCAGCTCTGATGCAGCTCCATGGCAAGGTGTTAAAGACGTAGGCAACAATAGACACTGCCAGCATCAACTCGCCGTGCCACTGCTTCTTCCACCAGGGCCCTCAAGCGCGTGTTGGCATCCACGGTGCTCCCGACTATAACCAAATTTATTGTCTACCAAATTCGGCCTGACTCCTGTAAGGCGCTCGATGTGGCACTTCACGAGGAATAATTCGTTTAAAACACCTGCATGACTGCACACCTTGTCCATCAATACAATGAGCCGATAGGCGGACGGTAACTTTGCAGAAGAGGACCAGTTTTCCTGTCTTTCAAATTTTCAGAATCCGTCTCTACTTGAGGCATATGTTATAGAGCCCTTCAAAACGGGATCCGAGTGCCTTTAGAGCCTAGACTGCTGCCAGGTCCCAAAGCGGTGCTTTTGCTGTTGCCTTTGAGCCATAAAACATCATTCTTCACAAGCTATTGCTGTACTCAAGTGATTTTTGGTTGCGATATCATCTTCTACGTAGGGCGCTTTAATGGAATGGAATGCAAATGTTTCCCCTTGAAGGGATTCTGGTTGGGAGCCTGGGTTAGTGGAGAGATCGATGGAAGTCACTTCCCTCGCACCATAAGATAGAGATCTCACGAATAAGGCTTGAAAATCTCCAGCAATTTCTGACGGACCCCTATTTTGTGTCAACCCCTTGGGCGCAGGCTAACGGTGAACGCGAACGTCACATAGGGGCAGGCGCGGTCGCAGCTTGAAGTTTTGGGGGGGTCACTTCGGAAATTCCTTAAGAAATTTAACCCCCGCCCCCCCTCCCCTCGTACTGGGACTTTTCAATATGACGTGCATGGTTTTGGGGGGGGGGGGGTCATGTCCCCTGTGACCCCTCCCCTTGGACCGCGCCTGCATAGGGGGCGGCAAACCTAAGTGGCCCGGGGCGCCAAATCTTTAAATACGCCCCTGATAATTATGAATGTTTATAGGATACCTAATTATATAAAAATCTAAATGTAACTTTTTGTCTGTCTATCTCGTCTTTCTGTCTGTTCGACTCGCTTGATCTTAGCTTGGCTAAGCCGATTTTGACGAGACTTTGTTTAACTTATTTTGAGGAAAATAACTACGGTCTACACAACAGAATTCCAACCCATATTTAAATCCTTATATTGAACTTGTAATTATTCCTTGCAAATAAAAAAATATTTCAATGTAAAAAAAAAATGCTCAGCTAGTTATTAATACATATATCGCAATTTGTATCATTCTTTGGTATATATTTCTAAGATGAATCATCTACCCAAAGAACCCCTCCTATAAAACAACCAGACGGTAAATATCTCACCGCTACGACGTTGGACTTATAATTAGTTTGTGTCCATCTACCGCCATTCACTTCCCTAGTGTAAGCTTCAGCTCGATATTCATTACTTATTCATTTACTACCCCCATTATTTGGGTCTACTCAAAATATGTGGGTAGAAATATGGTTTAGATGTTTTAGTAGGCGTAAACTTACGCAAAAATAAACAATCCATACTAATATTATAAATGCGAAAGTAACTCTGTTTGTCTGCCTGTCTGTCTGTCTGTGTGTCACGCATTCACGCCTAAGCCTAGTGGTTTCTATTCACTGTTCAGTAACTGAGATAGGCTAGAGCTTGGGCATGGGGTAACTTTTATCGATTCAAATAAGGGATGAAAAATTTGTATGAAATTCGTAATTTGTTTACATTTTTTTTACATTTAATTATGTTTACAATAAATTATAATTAGGGATATGTAAGTATATTATTTTGTAACCGTTCGTGGTTCACCCATTTGTACTGAACACATGGACGGACATACCAACAGGTCAGTACATAACCCTCCTTTTTTTTGCTTTGTAGCAGGTAAAAATTACCATTATTTTATAAAGACCTATTTTATTTTTTATTTGCGACTGTACATGATACCTTGCTTACCCATCATAACTAAAATAAATAAGATTTGGTTCATAACATTTAATTTCCCGAATATCATATTGCTAGGTACCTATTTCCCGAACGTCTATTGCTCTCAATATCTAGTATAATTCACCGATTACCTCCTCAGACACCGGGTGTCGTATCAAATTTAGCTGAAATGGGTAAACAACAGAACTCAATATTTTGTAACTTAATGAAGCAAAACCTTCAACAAATTCGCCTTTAGTCTGTAGACCTACGTATTAATTTCCACCAATGTTAATATTATAAATGCGTAAATTAATATAGCAGGTAGGTAAATGTTAGTTCGTTAGTTTTTATGCCTAGATAGCTCAACAGAAAATCTGTTAAGCTATCTAAGTTGTTGTTAAGTTAAAATTTGACAAAGAGATACTTAACTATGTATGCAGTATTAATTATTGTCCTTATAAGCTGACCATTTATGCTTGTAAGCAAGGAAAAACAGTTGTATTGCTGGCACTTTAATAAGATCAATTTCTAGAAGGTTCCGTTACAAAGGGAGGCTCTACATTTCATATACATTTCTACAATTTTTGCATTTATACTAGTAGGTAGTAATATATTAATTAACTGTCTAGTATACCTACATAGAAGTTATTTTGGTGAATCATAACGATTTCTTAATTAACCCGGATTTTAGTTTTATTACAGTATGAATTTGGGACTTGTCTCCGGATTCCAATGATTTATCTCAAAGGAATTATACACGGATTATTGCCTGTGGTCTGTGGTCCCTCGTCTAATTAAGTAACCCTCCGACCAATTATAATTATTTCCGTTTGAAGAGCCACAACAACTGAGAAAAAGGACGAATTTGTGACGTCATCGGTTAACGCTGCCTGCCGCAAAGCGTTGCAATCTGCGGTACGCATTCCTAAATAGTGACGTCAGAGCGCATCGACCGCATGTTGCTTTTTGTTAATTGATTTTTATTTATACCTACTTTGTACTAATACAATTAATATCTGCTCATCTTGCTTAGCCATTAAAAAAATTAGTAAGTAACCGAAAAATTGCCGCTAATTAGAACAGTTGTACAAAATCTTATGCTTCTGTGTCCTAGCGTTAATCCCAGTCGCATCCGAAGCTTGCTCCTCGGAATCTGGTGTCCGATTTACCAGTCTTAACTGCGGTTTTGGTTGGACCTCGATATTTTCAACAACACAACAAGATGAGCGTGAGAACAATCACTTCCAGACATTGAAACTCTTAATGTTATGTTTTAAGAATCAAACAGACACGTTACTTTTAACATAGGCGATCAGCAATTTAGCAACTACATTGAGTTTTGGCGACTTTCTGCATTTCATTGCTGAAATCAGCTATTTTTGATATCATTTTGCAACTCATTCGTGGGACTATCTGCCTCGGTTTTGTTACGCAGATGTCCAAGATCCATTAGGATTCATTACGTTGCGTATTGTTTTGACTGGCAGCATATGAATGAACTAGCTACGCGTTAAAGTTTCACGCGCCATGCTTGGCTATATTCCACTACATCGCTTCTTCTGCCCGCCCGCGTCAGTCTTATTTTTTATTATTATCTCCTAAGGGTCGTACATACATATACTCACGCCCGTAAAGCCCCGAAGGGGTAGGTAGAGGTGTATTAACACCCACATTTCGCCAACTATGATTTTTGCTCTCACGTAACAGGGGCCGAGCCTATTGCCGTCTAGCGGGCACTTTGTCGTGGGCTGTGTATGTTTACGGGAGAACGCCCTATCCCTTAGTCGCCCTTTACGACACTTACAGGAAGAGATGGGATGGCCCTATTCAACTCCACCGGGAACCAATTCGGCTAAGGGTCGTAGCGTGATGTCATACACTTCCCTAAAAATTGGGTTATCCAAAGCAAAAACAATTATACAAATCGTACATGCAATTCCAGAGATTTAATCGACTGAGATATGTATTGTGCGAATTGAAGTGATTGCCAATACTAAAAGTAGCAAGTGTATTGTGGCCCTTACACTATTATGCTTCCGGAAATAACCGCGATTATGGTACAAGTATTGTGTTAAATTGACCGTGGTCATGGCCCCAGGGTCAAAGTAACATGACATGCGAAACACAAACCGAAAGTTGACTAAGAAAAAATCTAAACTCGATATTTTTAGAGGAACACGTCCAAATACACAATATGAAGTGCAAATTCGGATTCAGAAGTTCTACAATAAAATGTTCCATGATATAGGCACTATCATTTTTATGGGAATTGATCGTTATCATGGTTTGTTTGTATGGGTTTGTCTACGTACTGCGTTAATGCAAATATTTGTATGCATGAATTTCTATTTGCATTGGTCGGAGTTAAGTATGTTTAGTTAATAGTAGCTAAGCTAAGTCAAAGTCAAAAATCATTTATTCTGTATAGACCATTAAAACGGGACTTACAAAACGTCAAAAATATATAATTATGTACTAAAGACTAGCTTAGCAAATGGACCACCTTAAGTTTGGACCTAGCTTGTAAGTACTGTATCCTAGAACATATAATCTGTTTAAAACAACCGTTCTTATAATAAAATACCTATAGTATAGTTACAAGACAGCTACATGCTACTTTAGCACCTATAAACTTCACTTTCCACAAAGCATCTTGTAGCAAATATGTACCTCTGCTATCACTGCAAGGTTATCTACTTCGGGTCTAATGAACTATTATGAAACTGTTTTTCATTAAGCGGCAAGTCGTTTCTAAGATACCGCCCTGAAGGATGTGTCCATATTTTAATAGAAGCCTATCGATGAATTAGTTGAAAGAGACACAGGCGAGAAGCGTCAATACTTTGAACTCAACACACATATTGATTGAAGAAATAACAAAATCACGTACCGTCCTCGTCTGTATATCCATCCAGTTCCATCCATTCTTGATAATTAAAGAGTATAATCCAAATCTTACACAGAACAGGTTACTTAACCTAATATTAATATGAAATTTTACACAAAAATTATAGCAAAAGTCAAAACCGATCGTAATGTAGCAACAACAAAATTAGGTTTGGCATTCTGATAACGCGAATATCAGTGTCAATATATTGATACAGTGATAAGAACTTCGATAATTCGAATTGGCGGTTATTACCACAGTGGTATGCAATATTTGTATTATGGCAACATTATATACGCGGAGTTATTAGCGACATCTATCAACCAACTGTCGAACTAACTAATATTTGGGCGCACTACTCGGTATCAAACTCTAATGATCAGGTACCGAATACTAGTCGAAATTATAGTATACTAGCCATAAACAGAGGTGCAGAACATCCATTTTTATTTTGAAACACCTCGTCTTTTTTTTATCAATTCTTTAAAATTGCTACCGTTCATCTTCTTCTGTCGAATCGATGGCGTAGAGTAGAAGCTCTCAAACTCAATTTTCACAATATGCTGCTGCCTGGATCGCGTTTTCGGAGGCACTCATAAGGTCCTCCGGTGTACAGGTAGATGGGCATGCAGCACACGTTAGCAAGTGGGCCATGGTCTGTGGAGCAATTCACACCGCAGGTCCGCGTCATCTGAGAAACCCCACCTAGACCGATTGTCCCTGCTTCGGCCGACCTGTGTCCGAAGCCTATTTAGGTACTTCCACCTGATTCAGGAAAGGTCATGTCCAAGGGGAAGACTCTCTGACAGCGGGATGAAAGGGGTAGCTGGCGGGCTCTGTGCTTTTCAGAGGTTTACTCTGGCCGTGGAGGGATCGCCATTACCGGAAGCAACGCATGCCCAGAAACTCTTTTGGCTTTTCAGCCTTTTTAGCACGTGATGGTGGCCTGGTATGGGATGTCGCTGATCCCTTATGAATATTATAGAATTACAAAGTTACTTTTACAGTTGGTAGTATGACAGCCGTTCACTTATTGACCTGTTTTAATGAGTTTATATTAGGCCTGCTGTTTTATTAATTGACTTGCAAACGAATAACTATCTAAAATATTCAATCTACATAATATTAATTGTTTATTGTGACCTAACCTATAAAGAGACCTAAGCAATGTCGTGATAAATATTAGATAGCGAATAGTATAATTACTGAGTTAAAACTCGTAGTGTGTACTTTAGGTCCGTTGTATGATATTATACTCGTATGAATGCAAATGTTAGGATTTACGTTCGTATAACACAAATATGTTACGAATTAATCCGCATTTGCTGTATAATTATTTAACCAGCAAACATAATGTAACATTTAGCTTTCCCGAGGTTTTAAACACGGCGATATTAGGAGAATACCGGCTACCGAGACTCTTTAACACGGAACTCCAACTATCAAAGGAGGTCAAATACCTTGGTGTTATCCTTGACAGCAAGTTAAAATGGAGAAGCCACCTAGATAACAAACTAGAAAAGGCCGGGATTACCTTCTGGCAGTGCAGAAGGATGATTGGTAAAAAATGGGGGCTAACACCGAAAATCATCCTATGGCTGTATGAGACAGTAATCCGCCCCATGATAGCATATGGCGCCATCGTATGGTGGCCAAGAACCGAAAACAGCACAATATCAGCTAAATTACGACAGACCCAAAGACTGGCCTGCATGGCAACCACTGGATGCATGAAAACTACCCCCACCGCGGCAATGGAAGCCATGCTGGGTCTCCCACCCTTGGATCTGTTCATCCGCCAGGAAGCAACAACTGCGGCCATACGCCTAAGAGCACTAAATCTATGGAGCAACCGATACACACGACATACGTCACTGCTTACAGAGCTTGTGAAGGAAATACCCATCACAGAAGCAGTGAATGATCGCGTACCCAAACAGTACGTCTTTGACAAAAAGTACAAAATTCAGCTCCATGAAGACCACCGATGTGAGGCTCTATGCCTAACAGAAATGCGTATCTTCACTGATGGATCCAAAACAGACACTGGCACCGGGGCCGGCGTTTTCTCAGAGGACCTCAATATATCCATCTCAACACCGCTGGGGGCTCACAACACAGTTTTTCAAGCTGAATGTGTGGGAATCACCTTGGCCGCCTCAGCGGTAATGGCGAGGAGAGTGGAAGGTCACTCGATACGCATACTCTCGGACAGCAGGGCCGCGCTGCTAGCCCTGAACAGCCACACCATAAACTCAGGAATAATACTGGAATGCCACCTCAAACTAAACGAAATAGGCCACAAAAACAATATAACCTTGCAATGGATCAAGGGCCACAGCGGCTCGCGAGGCAATGACGCGGCAGACGAGCTCGCCAGAAGAGGATCAGACACGGTTGCGATGGGACCTGAACCCATAATACCAATCCCCTTCGCATACCTACGAACCTTAGTCGTCAAACGAACGAGGGAACAACACAACAGTTACTGGACAAACCTGGAGGAATGTAGACAAGCCAGGGAAGCACTACCGATGCTGGATAACAAAATAACCAGGCGTCTCAGACAACTGACCAAACAGCAGTTACGCACGGCCACAGCTGCCATCACAGGGCATGGCTCTTTCAATAAACACCTCTTTATTTTAGGAATCACTGACAGCCCTCTCTGCAGAGCATGCATGAGAGAGGAGGAAACGGCGGCACACGTCCTCCTACACTGCCCTGCAACCGCCACATACAGGGCTAAGTACTTCAACGATACAGGTACGCTCCGGAAGATCACCAGCAGCGTAAACAGTCTGCTGGCGTTCTTTGCCGATCTGGGGTGGATCGAATAACTGCCCACCCTCACGCAAAAACCGCGCCTTGACGTGGAGTTGCGGAAACCAGCCCGCGATACCATACCATACCATACCATAACACGGCGAAATGTACACAGGAATTCTGTAAAAAATATTCTTTTTCAGGTAAATATCCAAACTGTTTACTTATCTTTTGATTTCGTGACGAGCGAGGATCGAGCTCCCACTTCTTTTTGACATTCGCGAAGTTTTAATAAAGTTTCGCAATCTTTATGTCCGTTTTCTCATTATAACGGCCAGTTTCTTGTAATCACACTCATAAAAATCCAAGCAAATATTCACCCCATCGATCGATCCGGATCTGTCGACAAACTTCAGACACCGTTCAGATTGTACAATCTAATTTCAGAATCGTCTGGCCTCAAGAAAGTTTTAAAACATTCAACTTTCATATTGGGTGTACCTACCTATTCATAATTGCATTTGAGATGAGATGCTTTTTACCTGTAGCGGTTGAAGCAAGCGAAGATCTAACATTACGTTTACGATGAAACTGTAGATAATCCAGAATAAAAGTGGTTATGAAGTATAAAACCTTATAGGTGATAGGGAAGAAACTAGGTTAATATGAAGGTAGAGTATCGATACTTTTACGATCTTAAAGCTTAAGTGTATTAAATTAAGGAAATAATACTCGACTCAGGATTCGAACGATTCTTAATACGGTCACTTACATGAGCTAAATCACAATACATTTCCTAAGCAGATTCAAATTTGACAACATATTGTCCTAATACGAGTAAGGGGTAAAAAAAGAAATTATTCTTCCGCTGTCAGAACACCACCACATAAATGGCCTCTGAAAACCTTGGCCACAACAAAAAATACAAAACAAGGCTATTATGGTGGTAATTTTCTATAGAAATAAGTTAAATCCAAGTCTGCTCCGGTACTAGCAGTGATTTCCGCTCTATTAAAATATTATTTCAGTACATTTGCAAACTAAGGCCTTTCCTGAAAATAAGAAACGCCGAATTTCGTTTCCTCCTCAAGAGTTTGTTTTATTTGATTGTCATTCGATACTGTTTATGTAATAGAGGTTATTTTAAGACGTCTATTACGTCAAAGGAAAGATCAGTTTAAATGAATTCTTGGAAGCAAAAGTAACAAAAAAAAGTTACAAGCTATTGTAACTCATTTAGAACTCTGTATTTTTTTAAATATCTACATTTTAAGCAATTTTTACACTTATATTCATCAATTCAGCATTCATCCGAGGCTTTCAACTTGGAGTTCAGGTTCCATTTAATCTTTCTCCTTTAGGTTTGGATTACGTGTAACGAACGTCAGATTTGCTGATCCGAGAAGAAAGCCAGCACCAGAGCATTATTCGTCAATCTGCAGATATACCAGTTTGCAGGTGAGGTAAACGCAGTCCTGACAACCTTCGTGGGGCCCCATCCACCTTTTTTGAAGTACTTCTATACAACAACACATCTTCAATAAACACGTCACATCGAAGATATCACGAATCCATCGCTGGCGATTCTATCACCAACAGCAATACAATATTTTATTCACTGTTTCCCATTGATATGAGAAGTGCCATAAGTTAAACAGAATACAATTGATCTGTTGTGTAACGGCAAGTCAAACTGTGACAACGGAATTGACATCAGTAGTATTGAATCTAAAAAGTCAATTAAAGACAGGATGATCTGATGGCAATCACAAGATTGAGACAAAATTGACATGACATGACTATTCACAATTGTCTTAAAGAGTTGAATTGAATAAAAGAATTGCTTCAAATTCTTTGTCAATTTATTTTATATTTTTATGACATTCGAATAATTTGATTTAATTGGAATTTTTCAAGTGGTTTCTAAGTTCCTAGTTAGTTCTAAATTTTTGCAGATTAATGCTGTTGACCGTTTTGCGGAAAAAAATATTAATGGGGGTATAATGGCGAAAAACAGAATAGACTGACGGAGCTCAATGGTTTGAGGGCTTTGTGTGTACAAAGGGATCCACTCTCTAATCATTTCGAAGGTAACTACACCTACTTGTGATAAGTTCCACGGGTGGTGCACATTTCTTCAAGAACCTCTCGATAGTATTTGCATATTAAAGAACGAATTATTGTTTTAAAAAAACAAGGCATTTAAAACGTCAATTCTAAAATCTGTAGCGCCGGAATTTTTTTACCAAACGATTGCAACTGTAAAAAGGCATTCAGAATTATTTCCCTCGGGATTCTAAACTAAAAATTACATTGGGGTAATGGACGTCTAGTCATATATGAATGTAATCTCAGAAATTGCTTACACAGCGTGTGGTTAATCTAATTTAAAAAATATAGTAGACACCCTTTTTTATAAAAGGTTTTTATATAAAGACGACCCGTACTTTTAACCTATCTGCAGCGTATCTTTCTGGGGTGTTTTACACTAGGTACTAAAGTGACAAACAAGTTCTGCTCGTCTAGACAAGTGACAATTCGTTGCTCGGCGTATGATGGAATAGAATGACAAATGTATAGGATTTGACGTTTTTGACATTCATTAACGCCTGTCATATACGTCAAATCCCATACATTTGGCATTCTCTTCCATCATACGCCGAGCAACGAATTGCCACTTGTCTAGGGGGGCTGGGGTCCTAGACAAAGTGACATTCTATTGATGGAATCGCTCTGAAGCGAACGATTTTTAAAGTTTTAACAATGGATTTCGGGACATTGCGGTGGTTATAGTAATAATGATAAGTTAAATAATGTATTTCCAGTTACAAAGACTCAAATTTCATTAAAAAAAAATATAGTTATATTAATGATTTATGTCAATTTCATACTACAATTAGCGATTCCACTGGCGTTTTCGCCAATAGAATGTCACTTTGTCTAAGGCCCCATGACACACGCCTTTCGTGATGGTACGCTGTTAAGGCTTGAACACCAGAGGTACGTATCATCATAATCATCACCCTTGCTTTAGTCCGGCGATTGCACTGAGCGGGAATCGATCCCGTGGCCCCTGCGTAGCAGTCGACTTCACGACTGCCACGCCACAAAGGCTGTCATGCCGGAGCTATTTATGTAGTTAATAATCTCACATTAAGTAAATTCGACAAAGGAGATACAGTGCAACCGTAACTCTTTTGTCGACTGTACAATTTTTGTTAATCCTATTAGATTACTTTATAAATATTCTACGGCTCCTTTGGCGGTAGCTAGAGCGAAAAAAAAGGACTAACTACAAACCAAAGAAATGACATTATGTTTGTAAAGGAAGGCTGCTCAAAGAAATCATCTCAAAAGCCATATTCAATTTTAATAACTGCCGTTGACTGGACAATACTCGTAGACACGTATGAGAAGCACTATAAAATACCGGAGGATATCTGTGCCTCATCATCCAGACCCGATATATTCCTTTTTTCACGATCGCATAGGCGTGCAGTGCTTGTAGAACTCACAGTACCGTGGGAAACTAATATACCTAAAGACCACGCTATAAAGACAAACAAATACTTTGACTTGACTAACGAGTTAACCAAAAACGGCTACGTGGTTAAACTCTACGCCGTAGAAGTGGGTAGGGGCAAGGGGAATTCCAGCTAAATCCCTGTACAACTTACTTAAAGACCTCGGATTGCCAAGAGCTTCAGTAAGCTCTTTACTAAATCGAATATCAAAAGCGGCATTGATAGGATCTTACCAAATTTGGATAGGTAGGGGGGGGAACACTACTGACGGTGGAGGTGAGCGCTGACCCTAAACCTACATCTGGGTCGCAAGTCCCAGTCGCCGTCACGGTGTTCCTCTCTGTATCACGCTATGGACCCGGCGAACGCACGGTGAATCCATGGAGTGCTGAGAATCGGATCTCTTCATTGCAAATATCATGACTTTGTCTGGGACTCCCAACCATCATGGTCACAGCTTTAGCTCATGGCATTACAGGAGTCACAGTACTCGGATTAGTCCCAATACCTTTCACAAAACACTTATATCTGTTAAGACACCGCCTTCCGAAAATCCACATGCGTAATTTCAAAGCAGTTTACTAGAAAAAAAATATAACCAACAAATATCTGTACGAAAATTATGTGAAATAACAACAAACGCTTGGTTTCAGTTTTCATATTATGTGGGTGGACACTGAAAGGATCCGTCTATACGCCCACGTGAAATCTTAGGCCGTGGCCTCAATGCAAGCGGAGTGGGAGAGGTTATAAATATTTAATTCCAATTGGCACACATTGGGAGACGCCTATGTTAGCAGTGGACTGCAATAGGCTAATTGATTGAAAGTATATAATAAATTAATTAATTAATTTCTCATAGATGTTCACCTCGGAGCGGTCGACTTCTCAAGCGGATTTTCTAAAAGTTTCGTACATTACAAATATTGTCCTGATAATTATTAAGAGTATAACAAAAAAAAATCATCCGCCACCGCTACCGCGTCGTCATGAGGACGTAGCTTTATGCAAATAGAAAGACGATTTACTAAAGAAAATAATATTTAACCTTTAGATAGGATTGCTGTATTTAGTAGCTAAGTATTAAAATTGAACCAGTGATATTAGAAAACGTTTGGTCACTGCTTGCTTCTTACTCAGGCTTTCACGATGTAAATCTGTTTGGGTTCACCAATGATTGGAACTAAGATCACTACCTGCCGTGGTTTTCCAAGTGACTACAGTATGCGGTTCTTCGAGAAGGGCATTAGAAGGTTCTTACGGAGCCGGCACCACGAATATGACTCCCCTGGTGTTGCACTCGTTCATAGCCCACGGTAACCACTTTCCACCAGGTGGTTCGTGTGCTAAGTGAAATGAAAAAAAAAATGAAAAATCCTCTTTCTTACCCTTGTTACAGTCGTGAATATTATACTCGTATTAATAAATACTTATCACTCATCGCAAATGGATTACTCAAGGAATTCTGAATCACTAAAACGATTACAGGGTTCAAAGTTGACCATTTGAACTACTTTGTGTGGCATTCGTGTAGTAATCCTATAAGTGGTTCAATACAGAAATTGTTGTATTAGTCACAAAGAAATTATCCAACGGTATTTACAAAATGGTGAATCACAAAAAGATTACGAGTTTAAAGGTAACCAAACTTGCTAGACGGCCTAATTCACTAAATTCACGTAGTCAAAGGCAGTGATTTCAATTTGATTAGAAAGCACTTTGGTATTCTGTACAATGATCTATCTAATCTAAACAAAGTCAACCTAGGTTTTCGCGAGCTTATTCTCTAGAACTACTCATAAAAAAATCCTTTTCAATCAGATTTGGGAGTTTTGATTTTATACGCTTTCGTAAGTTTTGAAATGACACGACTAATCAGGCCACATGTCTGGCACTGACAGTCACATACACGAAGAGAATACTCTTGAATGAAATTTTGAAGCATTTACTATGTATCGAGAATACTCTTTTTTTTATCGTGCGCAAAAACTCAACGGATAAGCCGGAGCCGGTGAGTGAGGTTATGTCGGACTCGAACCGACTAAAACGCACACCGTCTGTGGGCCGTCGGCCTACTCTATCAAGTGCTCCAGACCATTTTATTTTGTTGATAGTTTCGTCTACATGCGTCTAAAGCAACGTCCAGAAGTTCCTTTCCAAAGAAGTCCGATAGGCTCATGTCATGTGATACGTAGGTGAACGAAATTTCATTGAACAAGAAGTAGAGGACCAGGTACCTCAGTTAGAGTACATGGGCCACATGATAAAAATCACGGGTACAAAATACCCAGACAGTCGTTTCTACAGCATGAATAGATAGCTACAAGTGTATGTTGATATTGCATGTATGTATATGATAATGCCGGACTCGTATTTCGTATTATTATAATGAGATGGAGATAAGCCACGATTTAATTTAAATATTGAGTTTAGTTTCTTAGCATGTATGCCCCATTTGAATACATGATTTATTCGAGGAAATCTGTTTTCACAACGGAATTTGAAAACTTTGTACCTACCCTCACACTTATTCGTACTTACTGCTTTATCAGTAGAACACAATTTTATGCTGGGTCGTTTATATTATGGTAACCGCTTACCATCAAGTGCCTATACCTATCATTATATGTTACATCAATTAGTATGTTAACTTTATTCACACATACATATTATACAAGCTTTTATCTCTGGAGGATAGGCAGAGACAACAGACACAACAGATAGCCATTTGGTTAGGGGCCGCCTGATTTTTACAGATATTATGTACTTATTAAATAAAAAACAAACAAATATATTTGCTTAGAAACACGATTTAGAAGTTATAACAGCACTACGTCAATGGTACCTCATCAACGTTTTTAATCAACAAATTCGTTTAGGTTATTGAAGTTATGTCCATTTAACTATTTATAATCAATGATGTATTATATTCATAGATACGTCATACAAGAAGATGGCGGCTTTCAAAAATGGCGCATACACTAAGTATAAAAACAGTTTAGTTACTTATTAAAAGTATGTCAATGTTATTAATTTATATGAATTATATTTATGTATCTACATTAATAATATTATCTTATTACGAATTTATTATTATAATTGTTTTTTTTGGTCGCGATTCTGATTGGTGCATAAAATGATGACCAAAAGTCATCATTTTTTTGTCGCCATTTTAGAGTGCGGACAACATATCTATAGTTTATAATATATCATTGCTTATAATGCTAATTTTCACCTACACGAGTCAGTTTTAGCATTTAGCAGTATCTAAAGCAAATAAAGCCAGGCATAATTAGCTCTAACAAAGGGGAGAAATGGTATAACGTTGCATCTGACAGATTCTAAGCAGACAAGCTGATAAAGCTGTTTGTAGCGACAGATATAATTAGAAATACAAAGAGAGATACCTATTAAATATGACTAGTCATGTCTGCGGTTCCCTGTGGTGTACTGAACCCGTTACTGACATAGGATACCTATTCCCCTTCGTCCGATCAATCCAGGTTGCATCCAAAATTTGTACATTGGATTCACTCTTCTACAAGACAAACCCACCTGATGGGAATTGGGGTAGGCCACGGTGACTTTGGGACGTGTGCAACACCAGAGGCTTCACACTCGTGCTGCCGAGAGAAGAACCTTCGGATGCCCTTCTGCCCGGGACCGATATTAGCAGACCTCAACACGAAAAGAAAAGCGTCAGAGCCTTGTCCGTTGTTTAACAAATGCACTAACTACCAAGTGAGGTTAAATTGTCCAAGGTGGTGTATGTAAAGACCTGTATACCTGATTCAGTGCAACGGTATTGACATCTAATTAGCCAAGAATATCGATGCACATCAACGTGATCGGCAAGCACAGGAGCCATTAAATCACGTAGAGAGTGCAATGCACCACTTGCGTTACTGCAATTAACCAACGGCTCACATTACGTCGATCGTTCCTGCTAATTATGTACCAATTCTAGCGAATATACGCTCAATTGGCAAGAAATAACATTGCTTGGATTAATTACAACTTACTATTGTAATTTTGTTAAATTGCAATTGTTAGTGTCTTTATTTTTTCCTAACCCTTGTTGTAGTTTTTACCCGACTGCGCCAGCGAGAGGGTAATGTGTTTCGCGCGTATGTATGTATGTATGTAGTTTTCTTTGTTCCCCTCTACAGGCCTAACCCCTAGACGGATTTCGATGAATGGGGTCTTAAATGAAAGGTATTCATCTCCCGAGTGTTATAGGGTACATAAAATTCCAACAAAAACTATACGGTAGATTTTTGATGCTAAAATAAATGTGTCGTCAAATTTTTTTTTTCATTCGAATTTATCGAGTAGGGTATCAAAATGAAGAGAATTAAAAGGAGAATACAAAAATACATAGATGTCATATCTTAACTAAAAAGGTTAAAATAAAATTCATTATTAAAAAATAAAAAAACCCGACTGCTGTCTAAAAGATCGAAACAAGCTTGATAGCAGGCGGTAGGTACCCATTAAATTTCTTGCGGTTTATGATTGGCAAATGGGTACCGCCTGCTATCAAGCTTGTTTCGATCTTTTAGACAGCAGTCGGGTTTTTTTATTTATTAATTAGTTCACAACTGGAACCTGTCCCTATAGACAAGACAAGTGGGAATTAGTTTTTAAATAAGAAGAGAGATTAATCGTTTGTAGAATAGAATAAATTGATAAGTATTATGGAATTAGCATAACGTTAAATACTATCATTTATTATTCTATTATATCTACAATACGCCGACCAACTAATTAGCACTTTTCTAAGGGGCTGATTCGAGGATGTAAAATATCCTATTTCCTAGATCGGATAAACGGTTTACATCATTATTATAATTAGTTAGGATTACTGACTGACAGCACCCAAAGGCACGCCAAACAAACCCAGTAATATTTATTTCAGCGCTCAAAAGCTGAAAGAAAACCATTTTTGAAAAATAGTTTTCCAAAGATATGTTAATGTTATCGCCAATATCGACGTTTTCAGCATCCATTACCGTCAGTGATAGTGGAATTCCTATCTCCGTTTTCGTGAAAGGAAGGAAGAAATTCATTGTAAGTTTAAACATATTAAAAGTTGAATGAGTGTCTAATCTTTCAGAGCTGAGGCATTACTCGTCAGATATGACAATTATGTGGCTCAAAAACAAGAATGAATATTCTAAAATATGTACATAATCTTGTTTAACTTGTCCCTCAATGTCAAGCACCGAAAATGGATTACAAAGCCGTAAGCAAACTTTTAGTAGTTCTGAATAATATATATTTTGACTCGGGGAATTGAAAAAGCCTCTTCAATTGCGTAGATACCCATTTTCCAAGAAAACCAAAGTATATAAAACATACCGATACATACCAATAGCCGCTAAAGTATGTGAAAACGAGGATTTATGTGACGTGAATGTAAACAATCATGAAAAAGGGTACCACGAGAATAGAAATATCGTATGTGAAATTTAAAGGTTTGGAGTGGAGCACGTGTTCTCCCGTGAAACGATGAAAAGCGAACAAACTTTTAAACTGAAACTCGCTGTAGTCCCTTGATCTTCGTGAATCATAGTAAACCACAACGGTCGATGAAATATAAAAAAGAACATTCACTTCTGTGGAATTCACTGGGAGTTCGATTAATTAGGTAACTACTATAAAAGTGTCATCATTGCGCGGGCATTTTCAAAGTGCCTATCTATCCATAATATAGAGCCAGAAGTGCCAAATTTTGTGAGAAACTAATGCAGAATAGATGTACTGACCTACAAAAGAGGCCACCACATCTCTTCCCATGCGGTGTCGTACAAGGCGACTATTTAACACCAGACAGATATATACAGCCCAGACTCAGCCTCATGCATGGCTCGAGTCAACAATAGTGCCCGGAATACTGCAATAAGCTCACCCCTTATTACGTGGGACCTAATAAAATGAATGGTGAAATGTGGGTGTTAATTCACCTCTGCCTAACCCTCCAGGGATAAAGGCGTGATTGTATCATACGTATATACATCAATACGCAAACATTTTATTTTAACGCAATTAGATATATGAGACAATTACAATGTTGAGAAAAGGACGATTGGCGATACCGTTGGAATACCAAGTCAGAAGGCCAATCTTATTAAAAAATAACTACAGCATGCTTGATCGGAGTAGTCTTAGCAAGAAATCCTGCACACCGGAAATTTTCTCAAAGGTTTGATGAGTCCCGCTATAACGACTTGTATATTTTATAGGAAATGCCGTATTACATCATCAGTACGCATAGATACTTGTTTTTCAACTTGTAAGAACTACGTGGTTGTACGTGGCATCTAGAATTTTAGAATAAACACGCGATTTTTTTTTTATGGTCTCTCAATTGACTATATGGTAAAAAGCTGAAGTGCAGTCCAGAGAATACCATTTCCACCACCATTTCTGATGCTATTGGCCTTAAAGTGGTGGTCCCTAACTTGACGGCCTTGATAAATGCTTTTTCACACCCCGCTTGTAGAACCCGAGGCTGTAGGAAGTCGGTTAATGCAACTTTTGCTCATATCTCCAGTCCTACTGAACCAATTGCGATCAAGCAAACGTAAAATTTTAAGTCTGACCAAGACCTTTCAAACATAAAATAAAATCGGCCAAGTGCGAGTCGGACTCGCCCATGAAGGGTTCCGTAGTAGCAAAGGCGAAAATTGAAGTTTATGACGTATTAAAAAAAACTACTGACTGGATCTCGTTCGAACTAATTTTTAGTGGTAGTTTGCACGGCAATTTACATCATATATTTTTTTTAGATTTATCATTCTCTTATTTTAGAGGGGGAGGGGGGCACACATTTTTCCACTTTGGAAGTGTCTCTCGCGCAAACTATTCAGTTTAGAAAAAAATTATGTTAGAAACCTCAATAGCATTTTTAAAGACCTATCTATAGATCCCACACGTATGGGTTTGATGAAAAAAAAAATTTGAGTTTCAGTTCTAAGTATGGGGACCCCGAAAATTTATTGCTTTTTTTTATTTTTGTGTGAAATTCTTAATGCTGTTCACAGAATACATCTTCTTACCAAGTTTCAACAGCATAGGTCTTATAGTTTCGGAGAAAAGTGGCTGTGACATACGGACGGACAGACATGACGAATCTGTAAGGGTTCCGTTTTTGCCATTTGGCTACGGAACCCTAAAAACGCATCAAAATTCTTTCAGTAGTTTTTGCGTTCATCCCGGACAAACAGACAAGAATTTACAAAACATATTTTTGTGTTCAGTATAGGTAGTTATTGTAACATAACCCAAGTATTTTTTTTTTAAATATCTTCAATGTATGGACACGACTACTTTACAATTATATAATAGGATTGATAATAATAAATAGTTTTTACGAGAAAACCTAGGTAGGTACGTTAACTGAATATTAAAATCCCAATTCAATGTAATTTAGTTTCAGATTCATAAAATTGGCGATATCAGATGAAGGCATAGCTACGTCGTGACGGTTTATTAGAATTCAGAGAGTATTCGCCTGGTCGTCAATATTTTAGTAAACAAAGTAGCCTTGCTGGAAGCGCTTACCCGAAATAATACCTACCCCAACAACATAAAATATCAATACTTTAGTTACTTGATGCTTCAGAAGTTGAACTTCGAAAATTTCATCGTAATTCATTTGCCTTTGTTCGATAAAAGTGATAAAACCCATGAAGCCAGCTCCCCTAGACAAGTAGCAATTCGTGATCCGGCGTATTGTAGAATATAATGACGAATGTATGGGATTTGACGTTTATGACATAAGTTGACAACTGTCATAATTACGTCAAATCCCATACATGGTGAACCATTCCCATTATGGGGAACTACTCGTAGCTGTTGCCCTCAGCTCTGCCCGCATAGGTATCGGTAATCACGACTAAACAGCCTATCGGAGAAGATAGGCTGTTTCAATCTACTGCCATACCAAATTTCATCAAAATCGGTTCAGTGGTTTAGGCATGAACGCGTAACAGATACATAGTTACTTTCGCATTTATTATAAACAGGGAAGAGTAACATCGGAATTCAGTAGCAGCAGCTGCTTTTCATATAACTTTCAGAGGCACTATCTCCTTTTCTTTTAATAGTTAAAAAATCTATCTATCTAACAATTCCAATAATCGAATTCACACGTATTTGTAATTTAAAAGAGATCTAAAGCAATAGCTCACACTGAAAGAAGTACAGCCGTGGGACCATACACGGAGTGGAATAAGTCTGTCACAGTGGCAGACACACGACCGACAAAGGCGACATAAAAAAGGTAAAAACAGGCACATTTCACACGTTTAGGTGTTCTCGCCGACACTAGGGGCTTCGTTTGTATATTGCTCGGGGCATATATCTTGGGGCAAATATGCTCAAACTATGCTATAATGGCTCGGCGTACGCGAGGAGGGAGCTTCGTCATACAGCTTCCAAGCACTCAACTTAAAATCTTTGAACCGAAACATTGTACGGGCTGCTAATTAACTCTTGTACTTTTTTTTCTTCGCAATATAAGTCATCGAATTTAAAACTCAGTCTACGCCTAAATTATTATTTACTAGCTTTTGCCCGCGGCTCCGCCCGCGTGGATGTCGGTTATCGCGACCAAACATAGCCTATGTCCTTTCTCAAGGTCTAACCTACCTCTATACCAAATTTCATTAAAATCGGTTCAGCGGTTTAGTCGTAAAAGTGAGACAGACAGACAGACAGACAGACAGACAGACAGACAGACAAACAGACAGACAGACAGACAGAGTTACTTTCGCATTTATAATATTAGTAGGGATTCACCGCTCAAGACTCCGCAATATAAATTTAGTCCTTTGAGCCAGATATCTATACATGCAATATATTTGTCCTGGGTGTCATTTGAGGATAGCACTGTATGCTACTGAACGAGCTCAATTTCACCAAGTATAGATTATTACAAACTATCCATGAGCGCCAGGGCCTCGTTAAACTCGCGATTTAGGTCCAAGATACGAGTCCCGAGGTATACGAGTGGTTTATTTTTAATCTCCACGATCACTTCATTTGTGCGAGGCGTAAAATGGCGAGTATTTCCGATTTATATAGCAATTTTAAAATTAGCGCGCTATTTCGGCTTTCGGGTTTATGATTTAGAAGTGTTGTATAGCTAATTGTGGAAACGATAGCCGTAATGTTGGTATTGAACAAAGAGAGTGAAATAAAACATTGTTTACATAACATAACATAAACTCACGCCTGTATCCCCGAAGGGGTAGGCAGAGGTGCTAGCACCCACATTTCGCCTTTTATGTTTAGGTCCCAATGTAATAGGTGGCGAGCCTATTGCCATTAACCGGGCACTTATAAACCTGCGATAAATACACACATAACTTCGAAAAGCATCGGAAAGTCATTGGTGTGTGCCATGGTAAAACCTGGGATCGAACCCGAGACCTCGTCTCAGCAGTCCATGACCCATATAGTGAGAGATATCAGAATAATTAAAGAGTTCTGACACTATGGAACAATTTCCCATTGAAAAATTGAGGGTGGTATATGCGGAGGGGTTGGGGGCAAGTTTTAAATAAATTTATTGAGACTAACTTAAACTTAGGATTTTAAGTTTTTTTTTAAGTTTAACTTAAAAAAATCTTAAATCCTAAAAAGTGACTTTCTTAACACACTAAGTATGTAAGGGTTCGTTCCCTTTAGATCCACTTTCCTTTTTAATACACTTTTTGAAAAACCCCGCTTTTGTTCCCTTTAGATACACAAATCACAATCATCTAACCTGTAAGTAAGCAGGCAGGAACGAGGGTCGACCTCATAGAACTGATCTACCGTATTGAAAAAGGGGCAGATCAAAGGCATTTCTTTCGGAACGGGCTTGCATGAAAGGTTTAATGACAGTAGAAGATGCTTGTTAAAGTGTGTTAGAGAAGTATATGGCAAACTGTTGTCTCTGCCTACCCAGAAAGGAAAAAAGCGAGAGTATTTGTATGTATGTATGCATCTCGTGATCGGTGGGTAACCTTTTGAACTGCAATTCAATTCAACGTAGTGTTACTGCTTTCTACGTATGTTAACAAGTCGTCAAAACGAAGCAGTAGGTACCTACTCTCGCCCTGACCTCATACATATATACATATATTCACGCCTGTAAATCCCCGAAAGGGGTAGGCAGAGGCATATTAACACCCACATTTTGTCAACTATGATTTTCGGGCATTTTGTCATAGGCTTGTATGTTTATTGTCGGATGGAGAACAGCCCTAGCCCTTAGCCACGACTTGACTGACCTCAACGCGGGTGATATTGATATCGCGTGACACATAGTATTTTCATATAAAAAATCCCATATGGACGAGCGAGTGGTTAGCCTTGTACCGAGAAAATAATACCATCCGAAAACAAACGAGTCCTACTTTACGAGTCCAAACCTACTTTTAGTAACCTTTGAGATATATCAATTACTTTGTCAAAACTTATTGGTAAGGCCGCAGATCACCTGGGCAGTAGAACCATACAGCCACCGATTCAGTCTTCCTAACTTGGAGTAATCGGTGAACACACATATGAAGATTCCGTGGAACTAAGAACCTTTTTTTCGTGCGGAAAAAAAAAGGTTCTTAGTTCCACTTGGGACGTTTGTTGCCGTTGCCACTAGTATATCCATCACACCCCGGTTGACCCAGGGTCATTGAGATAGACCCCTCGGATATGGGACCACATCCGCTAGTTCAGAAAACTAAGAACCTCCTTTTTTTGAAGTCGGTTAAAAGTAATCTAGCCTTGTAACACGCCTGCAAACTGCACAATGTTGTATTATGTCACAGACTGCACAGACTCACAGACCCAATTCTAGCGTGGTCGTCGCCCTAAATACTCAACTAGGCGATCTCACAAGACGAGATGTGTTGGATGAAATGAAACACCCGGCTATCTATGTGGTCAGTTATCATTTAATTACTAAAGAGAACCATGCACATTTATTACCTGTGTAAGCCTAGATATAGTATAAGCAATACAGAAAGAAATGAAGGATTACCATTGAACAGAAAAAAGGAAATCCTACCCTCACAAACATTATAAAGATTAACAGAAAGACACAGTATGAGGAATTAAACTTAGAGAAGTAGCAAATGCGAGAACTGAAAGAAATAGAGTATATAGTAGATCATCCGAATGGTAGACATCGGAGGTGCTAGTATTAAAAAAATACTAAATAGAGCAACAAGAATACACTCCTATTATAAACGCACTTTAGTGATTGCTACTTACTCCGTGTGAATTTAATCTGAATTTTATTTTTTTGCGCAAATACCTTTTTTTCTAAAATTAAAGTTATATTACCTATATTACGCGTTATAAAATCAGCTATATGAAGTAAAAATCTAACCACATCTATACTATTATATAATTGTAAAGTGGTCGTGTCTGTACATTGGAGATATTTAAAAAAAAATACTTGGGTTATGTTATGTTAACGATACTGAACACGAAAATATTTTTTTTGAATTTCCTGTCTGTTTGTCTGTTTGTCTGTTTGTCTGTTTGTCCGCGATGGACGCAAAAACTACTGGACGGATTTTGATGCGGTTTTTTTTGTTAGAAAGGGCTTGCTCAGACTTAAAATCTTACGTTTGTTTGATCGGAATCGGTTGAGTAGAACCGAAGTTGTGAACAATTATGATAATAAACGGAAAATGGCCCGATAGACAGATGGCGCTTTTTATTATTATTGGTCAATTTTTATAGCTTATTACATCCGAGCAAGAATGTCAATTTATAGACTTTATTTTTACATACACAATAAAATTGTGTAAACTAATTCGTTTTTAATCATGAAATTAAAATTTGAATTTTTAAGATTTAGTTACAGAATCATAACTAGATGGCGTTCTCGCGTTTAATTTCAAGCTATCGTTTGGTTTCAAACTACCGATATACCCGAATCGGTATTTAGTATTACTTTTTTTTATTTCTAATTTGTCAATTTGTGATATAGATTTTGGTACAGTCATAAGATCCGTTACAAAATCGTTTTCACGCAAAGACAGATTAGAGCTTGGCGATTGGCGAAGGCGAAGTACCTATTATAGTTGAGTAGACAGGGTAGGTACAGGTAGTGCGAGAAGGGCAAAGGAATGGGGACTACAATAGAGAGTCGAGTAGATATCCAGGTAGGAACATTCTTATATACCACTTAAGTGCCAAACAAGCACCCGGCCCACCTGATGGAAAGTGGTTACTGTGGCCTATGGACATATGCAACTCCAGAGGCGTCACACTCGCCCTTCTTGAAGTACCCCATCCCAATACTATTGTCGTGAGTCGTACTGTAATGTAATAGTGAATTCGATTAGAGTGGCATCGAGTAGAGACGCGAATACAGAGTGGAGTACTCGTACCTACTACGTGGAGTACAGAGTCAAGTAGGAGCCGAATAGAGAGGCGAGTACAGTGTCTAATCTTTTTTTTATATGTAATTCATACTTAGGTCGCAGACAAGCACACGGCCCTCCTGATGTTAAGAGGTTACCGTGGCCTATGGGCGAATGAACCACCAGAGGCGTCACACCCGTGCTATGCTGTAAGAACAGAGGGATTCTGTGCCGTCAGCGCAAAAGAAAAGTAGGGCAAAGCCTTTGGTTTTCCCACTGACAGCACAAAATCTCTGGCTACCCTACTCACCGTCAGAAACACTACACGAGGTTATTAGGTAAGTCGCGATCTTCTGTAGGGCCAGTCGGACTGCTCCATTGGGACGGATATACCGTCGTTTCCTACCTCCTCTAAAAAATAAAGCTTCTCCAATCAGCGTTCAACGCGCAACTCTCTGCACTAAAATTTATAACACCACGCGATAAACGACATCCACGCGGGCGGAGCCGCGGGCAACAGCTAGTCTAATATATAAAATTCTTCTGTCACGGGGTGCGTAATCGAACTCCTCCGAAACGGCTTGACCGATTTTGATGAAATTTTTTGTGCTTATCCGGTATCTATGAGAATCGGCCAACATCTATTTTTCATCCCCCTAAGTGATAAGGGTGCAGCGGGAACGGGATTTGAATACCACGCGGGCCGAAAATATGGCGGTACGAAGTTCGCCGGGGCAGCTAGTAGCTCTATAAAATAAGAGCATATATATTATGCTGTTAAATAATCTCTTTATTAAACCATGAATTATGATCCTGCAAGAAGTGACAAGGGTGTCATATCTCATCCAAATCTGTAGCTTCCACCTTCCATGGGCCTATCCATAAAATACGGGACAGAAAATTTGGCCGTCTTAGATCAACCCTTGTCTCGCTGCGTCACATTTTCTGCCACATCTTTATTACGATGGTATAAATTTGAACAAATAACACGGTAAGCAATATCTTGTCGCCTTATTATTTGTAAACGTATTTTAGGAATGTCCCTTTATGATGGCAGGACTGGGAATTACAGTGCGCAGCGTGTTAGTCACAAGTCACGAGGACAAAATTACGTTGTATGATATTTTATGTTACTATTTTTATTCATAATACTGTAGTGTGTAGGTTATTTTAGCATCCCTAGAGGGTGAGGAGTATATTGGGAAATGTGTGACGTTTTATGGTAATAGGTAGAATAATCTAAATACTATTTATGTTATGGATATAGATAATACAAATCCGTAGACACGTATTACATGATTTATATTTACATAATTAACATACATACATACATACATAGACTCACGCCTGTTAATCCCCGAAGGGGTATGCAGAGGTATAATAACTTATCACCCACATTCAACTATGATTTTCGGTTCAATGTAATAGGGGTAAGCATATTGCCGTACAGTGGGCACTTAATCATGGGTTGTATGTTTACTGTCGGATGGAGATTATGGAGAACAGCCTTATCCCTTAGTCGCCTTCTACGACACCCACAGGAAGAGATGGGTTGGCCCTATTCTACTCTAGCGGGAATCAACACGGCTTTTGGCACGGCACATAATTAATAACATATTCATATTATTCATATAATATGAATATGTTATTAAATATACAACAAGTCTTTATATTTTTATCATTAAATTATTATATTTCTGTACCAATTTAGATAAAAACCCAGCTATACTGATCTCTAGTTGACAGTCAAAAATACACTGTACTGTTTTTGTACAAAAAAATCGCAAATAAACAAAAAAGTTTCTCATTCATATTATAAGACACGTACGAACAAACCAATAAACAACAGTTTTACTTTTCGTCTAGCATTTCTCTCCCGTATATAAAATCTACGTCCGTCCCTTCACCTCGCTGTCCCGCTCGCTGGATGAGTTACAATGTCATTCATAATTTAATTTATATGTCAGTATTCATATTATAGTGAATGACATTTCATTGGCTTTTGATTTTACTAGATACAGTGAAAGAAAAAAGGAATTCCTTTTTTTCAAGCTGCCATAAGTAATACTGGGTACGATGCGAAAAGTCACATAGTACGAGAAGGGTTAGACTATGGCTTAAGAAAAATTATACACAATTAAAAAAAAATCCCTCCTGTATATTCCATAACACAAGCTAATTAAGCTTACCATGGGTCTAGATAGCGTTGTAAAAAAAAAAAAAAAAAAAAAAAAAAAAACTGCTAACCTCTTTAGACTGTGTACCTACTAGAGATTCCTTTTATAGAAATCTTCACTTTTTCCACCCTGCTAACGTCCTAGAGATGTTTTTTTTTAAACATCTTTACTTTATCAACCCTGCTAACGTTCTAGAGATGTTTTTAAAAACATCTTCACTTTTTCAACCCTGCTAACGTTGTTTTGATGAACAGCGAGAATGTCAGACAAATTCGTACATGAATCACTTGAAGCTCAATAGCATATTTGTCCCATGCGTAAGGGATTTTGAGTACATCCAAGTTTATTGTCAGCTTTATTTGCGTGGACCGTTCATCCGGGGTCGGCCCCTGTATTTTAATCGTGTATTACACGTCGACCTTTTTGAAATTAAATCTTTGACATAACTGGGAAGTTGGCGTCAATTGAATCGTTGATTAATTATGTGCTAAATAGGCTCGTTCTAGCGTAAAGTAAGTTAATGCAGACTTGCTTCAAAGGGGGTTGGGTAATGTTGGCGTCGTGTCGGAATTGAGCGGCCATCAATGAAATTGGTATAATATGAAAGTACAGTATAAAGTGATCAAACGTTACTATGGACAAACTTCTCTAAACTATATCGGGACTTAGCTATACAGGGTGGTATTTTTCAACTTTACTTAGATGGAAGTACTCTAAATACTGAAGATAGCGAATTCCACTGAAAAGAAACATTCCCTTATTTTTAAAAAGAATCAAAACTGCATTCATAGTTTTCTGAAAATGCCACACCCGGTAGTCGAACCGACTAAAATCTTCCTATAACCTTCTATTTCATAGATTTCCTTTTACTTAATTTACCAAGTTTGTTAGAGAGATTTGAACCTTATGATCGACCCTATAGATTGATGTAATAAAAATACAGGGTGTTATTTTTTCGAATTGTAGTCGGTTCGATTATAAGGCGTGGTAAACGAGTTTTCAGCATTCCTTAAATGCAGTTCTGTTTCTTTTTTAAAAACATACTAAACTGTATGCAAAGTTTTCTGAAAATGCCACACCCGGTAGTCGAACCGACTAAAATCTTCCTAAATCTTCTTAAATCTTCTATTTCATGGATTTCCTTTTATTTAATTTACCAAGTTTGTTAGAGAGATTTGATCCTTATGATCGACCCTATCGATTGATGCAATAAAAATATAGGGTGTTATTTTTTCAAATTGTTCGATTATAGGGCGGGGCAAACGATTTTTCAGCATTCCTTAAATGCAGTTCTATTTCTTTTTTAAAAACATACTAAACTGTATTCAAAGTTTTCCGAAAATGCCACACCCGATAGTCAAACCGACTAAAATCTTTCTAAATCTTCTATTTCATGGATTTCCTTTTATTTAATTTACCAAGTTTGTTAAAGAGATTTGATCCTTATAATTGACCCTATCGATTGATGCAATAAAAATACAGGGTGTTATTTTTTCGAATTGTAGTCGGTTCGATTATGAGGCGTGGCAAATGATTTTCAGCATTCCTTCAATGCAGGGCTGTTTCTTTTTCAAAAACACACTAAACTGTATTCAAAGTTTTCTGAAAATGCCACACCTAGTAGTCGAACCGAATAAAATCTTTCTAAATCTTCTATTTCATGGATTTCCTTTCATTTAATTTACCAAGTTTGTTAGAGGGATTAGATCCTTATGATCAACCCTATCGATTGATGCAATAAAAATATAGGGTGTTATTTTTAGAATTTTAGTCGGTTCGATTACAGGGCGTGGCAAGCGATCTTTCGAAATTCCTTAAATGCAGCTTTGTATTCTTTTTTAAATAAGAGAGTGTTTCCTTTGAATGAAATTAACTATCTCCGGTAGTAAGAGTAGGTACTCGTACCCGGTTCGACTACCGTGTGTGGCATTTTCAGAAAACTTTGAATACAGTTTAGTGTTTTTTTAAAAAAGAAACAGCACTGCATTTAAGGAATGCTGAAAAATCGTTTGCCACGCCTTATAATCGAACCGACTACAATTCGAAAAAATAACACCCTGTATTTTTATTACATCAATCGATAGGGTCGATCATAGGGATCAAATCTCTCTAACAAACTTGGTAAATTAAATAAAAGGAAGTCCATGAAAAAGAAGGTTTTGTAAAATATTAGTCGGTTCGACTACCGGGTGTGGCATTTTCAAAAGTCTTTGAATGCAGTTTTGTTTCTTTTAAAAAATAAGGTAAAGTTTCCTTTAAGTAAAATTCGCTATCTTTAGTATGAGGGTACTTTCCTTCAAGGTAAAGTCGAAATGTTCCACCCTGTATATCGCAGCTCCGATATTACTTACAATGAAAATAATGACATTTGTACGTGTGTTTAACACAGTACAATGAAGTGGTATCAAAATTAATTATGGCCGCTGAAAAAATTAAGAACGCCACTGTCCATACTAGATTACCCAATCCCCTTTAAAATAAATTTTAAATTGAAAAGAAAAGTAACTTGATTAAAAGTTACTTCAGCCACGTAAAAATAACAATTAAACCAAAATTCTCGCTGAAAAAAGTCTCATACATTTTTGAAGTCGGTAAAAAATTATCTAACACAACATGTGAACTGTTCGCGCACATTCCGAACACAACCTGTGACACAACAATAGGTAACAATACACTAGCAAATGTGACGTCATTTATATATGAATGGATTAAAAGTTTCGCAAATTCACTAGACCATAGAGATTGACAACGACAATAAAAAATGCTGTCTCGTTTTTTAACGATTTCAGATCAGATTTCCAATAACGAACTTCGAGTGTGTTTGACAGTTCGCCAAGAGTATCGATAACTTATTAAAGGTTCAAGCAGCAGTATTGACGAACGGTTTTGCCTGTTAGGATTTTTGCAAACGAACGTCATGTAGTCATGGAAGTGTATTTAACTACCTCCTGTATAGTCTAGCTAGGATGCACTGCACACATTACACACGTAATAAAAAAATATGCTAAGAACTTGCAATTATCCCCTGGAGATTTTAGTGAAATAGCAAGTGCTTTTCATCCCCTGGGGAATTGAAATAAGGGATCCTAATGAAACATCCAATTATTATGTCTGTCACCTGTTATCGTAGTTAAATGGACAGGATACTTACAGGTGTAGATTATGTCTTACTGATAATATAAATAATAGCAAGATGAAAATGTCTCTTGACAAATTATAATAAATTGGAAAAAGCGAAATCAATTCTCGGGCGGGACTCGAACGGGTTTAGTTTAGCAAACTAATTGCTTTAAAATTATCTCAATGTCTCTTGAATCTCCATAAATCGCTTTTTATTGGTTTATTGGTTTGTCTGTAACACATGCGCGACATTTCCGATTTTTGTTCAAGATTGTGACCTTACTAGATCACACACTCTCACAAACTTCAAGCACCTGACTTAACAAATCTCTACATCAGCCTAAGATTGACTGGCAGAAAATGCCCATAGCATCAAGTCCACCTTTGTATATATATATATGTTTGTTTGTGCAAAAAGTTTGAATAAATAATTAAATGATAACCCGGCACTTTATATCTCACTACGGTAACTCGAAATTAGAACCCATGCCCCTGAGGTACACGTATGTAACTATTTCACTAAGTATTTGTTCTACGAAGCAAAGAATTTTGTGATTAGAAACTGTCCGAAATCCCTCCACTCGGAATCCGGGAAGCAGTTACGACGACATCGCTCTTATCTTCAATTACTCCTAACGTAATTGCCTAAACAAGGGAGGAATTAGGGAAGCTATCCCTTCTGGTAGTGAAAACCTAAGTATGTTAAACTTGAATTGAGTTATTATAATGCATGAGAATTTGGTTAAGTTGAATGGATACTCACTGGTTAAATGCATTTTAGGAGTAGACTCTCCGACAGATAGTATACAAAGTCTAGTAAAAAAAATTGGTACCCGGTTGACAACGATTGGCTCCTTCCCAGTCAATTTCAAGTGTTCCTTAATCGCACGTGACTGAGGAGCCCCCGTGCAGTCCATGACGCACTTAGTGTCGTGTCCCCTATGTCCTACCTCCAGCACTAAAGACGATCTAAACAGCCACTGACAACGCGATCGAGATGGCACAATTTCATTCTCGAAAAATTTAAAGCAGTGAAAAAGAGGATAATTGACATGAAAGACGAAGAAGTGCTAAAACGGGTTGCGAAGTTAACTATGTAATAAAATCAATTTCTCAGTTTAAGAGTACAACAATGTGTTTCCATAATAGATTGCTTCTCCATTTTCGCAGTTGGAAAACCATTACGACCAAAAGGTACACACAATCTTACGGCCTTAGTCTCGATATGGAAATGAGACCGTATCTAAATTAAACGACCATGTTTCCGTATTAAGTATAATAAACCGATATATGGAGAGCGAAGTTATTTTCCACAATAAAATTACGATTTGGTACAGATTAAAAGTTTTAAAAACGGATTTTACGAAATGTGTGGCGTAGCGTAGTTTTGGACTCCTGTCAAAAGTTGCATGATTCCTAAAGATATTAAGAGGTTCATAACTATAAATAAAAACAAATATAAAGACAAAAGAGCGAAGATATTTGAGTGCATGAATATGTCTATTTGCATTGCTCAGAGAATTTCCAAGTATGTAAAATAGTGAATTTAAGTACTTATTTTAATATCAAATGTTATCCATGGTAGGTAATAAAATATAGTTTTTATACAATGGTACAGCTATGCTCAGTTGGGATCTAGATGATGCTGTGTTTGTAATAATTACACAAATAGGGACGTTTACTTACTGGCAGCTGAGAATGATTAAAAGCTTGTTAACGATCTTTTATTTAAATTAAGAAATATAATACAATAAAAAGTAGGGCATCGCGGTTAATATCAAATGTTATCCATGGTAGGTAATAAAATATAGTTTTTATACAATGGTACAGCTATGCTCAGTTGGGATCTAGATGATGCTGTGTTTGTAATAATTACACAAATAGGGACGTTTACTTACTGGCAGCTGAGAATGATTAAAAGCTTGTTAACGATCTTTTATTTAAATTAAGAAATATAATACAATAAAAAGTAGGGCATCGCGGTATCCTTGAGTTGGTTCCACTTGGCTGCGGAAGAATCCCCATACCTACTACATAAGCTCGAGGCGACAACAATTTTGTACTGTGTTACCACGGTTGGATGTTTTAGAGGGTCATATAAAGATCTTCGGGGCCCAGAGGGAGGTCAGACGTTAGTCGTTCTCATAAAAGGACTTCTTCGGATGCAACTGGGAACAACGCTAATATAATGGTGAGGAGTTGCGAGTAGAGAGGAGCACCATAAAGAGATATTAATTTTAAAATATTTTGATCACCGTCACAAAGTAACACTTATGAATGTCATGACAGGACAGTCTTGCAGTCTTTAGCGATAACTGCTTACCCTGTGCCTTCTTGCCAATATAGAAATAGTATGAGAGCCTGACGTCATTACCTCTGGTCTGATCAGATTCCTGAATGAGACGTACATCATTACACGCGCCTTTAATTGGAGAACACGAAAGGGCTATGCTGCAAAGCTAAAAACCTGGTGGTGATACCAAAAATCTATTTTGAAAAAACCGAAAATATCGGTATCTAATATGAAATTACCAGAAAAAACCTGGCTCATCTGAAAGATCATCAAATTCTGTGTATGAAAAACCACTGCTGTAATTCGAAAGCACTGACGAAAGTGGTAGCAGCATCATGATTTCCTGGTACGTGATTTCCTGAACTGGTATCCTTTCAGGAGACCAGTGAGCACCTACCTATATACGGGACGAATTTACAACTTTTATTCCATAGGAAGTCGCCAATCAAACGTATACGTGTTGTTTATTTCTCAAATATTTAAAACCAAAATTCAGTATTCTCACAGTGAAGCTTATAGATAAACAGTGCTCAGGACCGAAACATAACAATATAACAAGTGATAACATTATTGTCAAATGCGGTACTATGCTAAATAACATAGCCATAAATTCTCCACATACGAGGCTAGGAACAAGTTAGTTCCTAATTAAAACTAGATATTAACAAACATAAACAGTGATTATTCTGTGATAACTAGTATAACTGTTGTCATATAACTGCGAGTTTGGTAGCGACGGAATGGGATCGCAAAATGTGGCCAGCAAAGGTTATTTAAGTTAAGCGAGATTTCACCAATGACAGTTACCAAAAGATATATTGTCGCCATTTTGCAAGACATAGGACGATAATATTATAACTTTGAGATATGTAGTGTCATTGGGTAAATCTTTTTTTTTTATACCACTTAGTGTTGAAACTGGAGTCGGGACCGAGAGGCCAAATGGAGGAGCAAATGGACCCCACGACCACCCAGAACAGACGTCTCTGTAGAGAAAGGATAAGGAGAGCCGACCCCGATTAGAAACGGGAAAAGGCCGGACGAAGAAGAAGAAGGTGGCAGATAAGCACACGGCCCGCTTGATGGGAAGCTGTGACCTATGGACGTGTGTAATGTAACCCCAGAGAAGTAACACTCGCGCTGCCGACCCTGTAATAACAGAGAGTTTCTGTGCCGTCAGTGCAGAAGACAAAGCAGGACACGCTTTTTCTATTCCATTTCAAAACTAATTGACTAATTTCAACCTAATAAAATGTGTGTAGCCTACAAATCTGGATTACATCAGGCTTCACCAGTGAAAATAATTTGCGGTCAAGTTCAACTAAACTGGTTGCTCAAATTCATTGATGATAACGTAGTTAAGTTCGACTTTATCGCGGTTACTATCATGGGAGAAATTCGCTTTTAGTTGAAGGGAAGATTGTCTACCAGACGAAACTATTATTTATACTTCGTCTAGTTATGTAGCGGATATTCTATTTTGTATCAGCGAATATCCTCAGATACCAGCAGATATTATCGGATACCTGCGGATAAAAATATCCGCAGATATTCGCGGATATTCACACCAAATATCCGTATTCAAATCCTAACCCGCGTATATATACATTGTTAATGAACCGGTACATCACTAACTTCATTCCTATATATCTCTATCTACTTGTACAGTCTTGTAGCAGACCAGGGTGTCGGTATTTGAATATGATTCAAGTACATGCTCCAAGGACTCGCTTCATTGTCCTTCAACTCGCCCAGTCTACAGACACAGAATAGTATTTCAAACTACAAATGTGCAAATGTTCCAACAACTCAATTGAAATAGTTTCAAAGCTATGAAGCCAGCTTAAGTAAAGTCATATTAGTCGACACGTTTATGCACCTTACCTTTAATGAGGTAGATATAGATTACCCAAAACTAATTTATAGAAGTAATACTTTGTTCTCGTTAGCACTCATTGATTACTGATGTGCTGTTACACTCGTGCTTGCATAGGTGTGATCTTAAAAAAGAATCATCATCGTCATAGCGAATGCCCATTTGCGAATAAAATTTGCACTTTCGAGCCCGAAGTCTGATTGAATGGCCGACTGGTAACGACTGCCGTTTGACCTCTAAGCCTGAGAGGAAAGCCTGTGCCAAAGTCTATTTACAAACATTATTGACTAAACATAATAGCATTGTCTTTCATTGAGTGTCCTAGTTGGAGCAAGTAGTTCATTTCCAAGCTTGTTTGGCATCCGGATATTCCTTAATTTTATAATAGCATTTTTGGCAAAGTTCCGTTTTAATTAAAACTACAAATTTTATTTATGGGTAGTTTTCATTAGGGGTGACTGAAATGAACAGCCAAGCTTAATTTCTTATTATGTATATAGGTCACATCAGTTTGACTTCGCCTCGCCTGGTGGTAAGCTGAAGGCAAAGTCTCAGGAAAGAGGGTTATCATTGCAGACACGTATCATGTTGCAATAGCACTCAGCTGGACTTCTAGATTTAATGGCGCGGCAAAAGAAAGAGTCGATGAACCGCTTGGTTCTTGATGGAATATTCTGCACCGTATGCGGGTGACATCTAACTCGTGCACGTGTTATCGACTATCAAAGACTTCTATCATCATCATCCTTTCATTATTAGTATTCCATAACAATTGCCATAGACCTTCCTATGGCGACAATGGCCGACGGCTTAACGTGCTCCCCGTACGGAGGGGTCTTAATGTCTTGCGAAGTGTCACCCATCTTAACATCAACCTGCCTAGTGTTGCTCAACCTTACAATGTGTTAAGCTACTCGATAATCACTTAGCCATGATCCCCTCCAATTATCCTGTTAAGCATCCAAAAGAAACATTCGAAAATTCGGCAACAGGAAACAAAATGATTTGGTTAACTTGGTGATAATCTTGCTACAGCACAGAGAGGGCGAGAAGTTCTATTTATTCGGAGACTAAAACACATTTACTCGATTACCTATTTGACCCTTAAAATGAGTTTTCCTTAGTTCAAAACCTAAATCGTTTTATCGCATCCGAATGTTGTCGATTTTTTCGGGTCAACAAAATTCGAGCGTCGGACTCGAATAGCGGATTAAATTACAGTGTGATTGACTTGGTTTTAGTAATCACTTGTGCCATTGGTTTCAGTAATTACTTTTGGTATAACTACAAACAGATTGGTATCGATTAAGACAATATTGTTTCAGAATCTCTCATTGATATCGGTATGTGGCAACAGTGTTCATTGAAGCTAAAATATTGCGATAGTCAAACAATTGAACGGGCAATTATTTACAAATAAATACTTACCTACTTACTTTATAAGGTTTGTGTTGTTGAAGTAAATACAAACATAATTGTATTGCAAGAGGTCAATAACCTCTGCCTAGAATCACACCAAAATCGTGAAGTCAACTAAAACATTTGTTTGGAGTATTCAATCCACACAGCTAATCCTATTGTGGCTGTAATTCTTACAATTCAGCGGAATTCGATACTGATAGTGATCACACAGACGGTCTATTTATATTATATCCTTTGGCATTTAATGTTGTTTGTTGAAATAAAGCGGAATAATGAAAGCAAGCCCTAATAAATGAAAATTGTCTGATAAAAAATGTGGGTCCTGGATTTGAACCTTGTAGGACACCTCACAATGCTGAAGCATAATTGTATGTTAATAGGTATTCGTTACTACACTACATTTCTTGTAATTAGTAAGATTGTCCATCTATACGTTACCAAGTCTTAAACTCTAGAGTAGACTGCGGTTGAGTGGAGTATTCGGATGGACTTGAGCAAAAGGGAACTGCAAAATTTATATTTTTCTTTATTACCTACTCTGAGACATCAATTCTAGAGCGTCAGGCTTTTAGTATTCTAGACGACTTGAGAAATCCTTACAAACGAATAAAATACGAATCTGAAGAAGCCATTGATAGCAATTCAATAGAGTCAAAGGAAAAGGATCTTAGGATTCGTTCGCTTTCACAAGAAAAAGGAACGAACCGCTAAACGCTGAAATTGGTTTAGCGTTTAGTTTCAATATAACATAGTTTATAACCAAATCCAAACACTCAGGATAGAATACGCCATTCAAACATTACAATGTTGTTGAGATCATCGTACGAAATAAACTCGACAACTTTGCAAATCTGAAAGCCTCCTATAACGGGAATAAACAAGTCTAAAGTAATTATCACAGTGGGGTTCACGTCCGCAATCAATTCCAAATTTTTCCAGGGAAGGGAATGATAAATCAAATAATATAATATTAATTATGCAACTTTTTATTGGGATGCATTGTTATTTTGAAAGTAATCGATTATAGAATAATAAAAATAATCAGTAAGTACCATATACAGGGTGTCCCAAAATTCAAGGATAAGCCGGTAACAGAGGGTGGCCCTACTTATGGCTGCTCTGAAAAAAAAAAGAAAAAAAAATGTATCTCTATTTTTTTTTTAATTATTTAAACTTTTTTAAAATCTTTGGAAATTCGGTACCCCTAATGATATTTTCAACTACCAGGTCCACAATTTTGCAAATATTTCTGAACTCTTTTCTGTATTAGCAAGCTAAGAAGCATGCCTATCCACCAACACCCTGAAAAATTATAGAATATTTGTAGTTATTTTACAAAAATAAGTCAAAATATTTTTTTGTCGCCAAATTTTCATACATTTTTACTTTCGACCCACTTTATCTTATCTCGGTGAAAAAAAAAAGTATGGACACCACTATGGCATTCTTTTTCAAAAATTGGCGCAACTATCCAAGATTTCAAAATGGTATAATTTAGGTATGATACTGTAATGAAATACTAAAAAAATTTTTTTTTTGTAAATAAGAATCACATTTAATACATTGCTCTTATTGAAAATCACCAGATTTACTTTGTACACAATGCATTCATCCTCAATAAAAAATCATTGACGGGACTTGTGACAAAGTGGTAACTGAGTAGGTTATCACATTACGAGGTTAAGCAACATAAGCCAGGGTGGTTTTCGGATGGATGACCATTCTTAAGACATTAAGACACCTCCGTCCTCTGTTTCTCAGAGAGTACGTTAGGTCGTAGATCCCGGTGGCCATATGAGTATCTATGACAGTTAGTCGGACCCCTAAAAGTCCAACAACTGGACTCACTACATAACTTTGATATAGCCAGTGGGTTGTGAAGGTCAGGTGGCAGTCGCTTCACGGCAAATTTTGCATTTTTGCTGTTTCACAGTTAGCCGGGAAAGCCGAGGCTCAGAGTTTTATTGGAATTGTTTTAAGAACAATTAGGTTTCCGAAAGCAATTGCAACGCTGGACTAGTTTCATTCAAATATCAATGCGGCTACGGATTATATTTCTGACAAAAGAAATGCACGAAAAATAAAATGCATTAATGCCGGTGGCAAACAATTAAAAATGTAAAATAAAAAAAATATTAACAATAATGCAATAATTATAAAATTATACCATTATGTTTGTTTAATATTTTAACAGTATGGATTTTCATCCTCGGAACCTTTACAAAATACAGAGTCGGATTTTATGGTTAACTGTGAAACAGCAGAACCGCGAAATTTTCTTTGAAGCGACTGCCACCTGACCTCCACAACCCATTGGCGATATCAAAGTTATGTAGTGCGTCCAGTTGTTGGACTTTTAGGGGTCCGACTAACTGTCATAGATACTCATATGGCCACCGGGATCTACGACCTAACGTACTCTCTGAGAAACAGAGGACGGAGGTGTCTTAATGTCTTAAGAATGGTCATCCATCCGAAAACCACCCTGGCTTATGTTGCTTAACCTCGTAATGTGATAACCTACTCGGTTACCACTTTGTCACAAGTCCCGTCAATGATTTTTTAGTGAGGATGAATGCATTGTGTACAAAGTAAATCTGGTGATTTTCAATAAGAGCAATGTATTAAATGTGATTCTTATTTACAAAAAAAAAATTTTTTTAGTATTTCATTATAGTATCATACCTAAATTATACCATTTTGAAATCTTGGATAGTTGCGCCAATTTTTGAAAAAGAATGCCATAGTGGTGTCCATACTTTTTTTTTTCACCGAGATAAGATAAAGTGGGTCGAAAGTAAAAATGTATGAAAATTTGACGACTAAAAAATATTTTGACTTATTTTTGTAAAATAACTACAAATATCCTATAATTTTTCAGGGTGGTGATGAATAGCCATGCTTCTTAGCTTGCTAATACAGAAAAGAGTTCAAAAATAATTGCAAAATTATGGACCTGGTAGTTGAAAATATCATTAAGGGTACCGAATTTCGAGGGATTTTAAAAAAGTTCGAATAATTAAAAAAAAAATAGAGATATATTTTTTTTCTTATTTTTTCCTGAGCAGCCATAAGCAGGGCCACCCCCTGTTGCCGGCTTATCCTTGAATTTTGGGACACCCTGTATATATAACGCTCTTTGGATCAGTTTAAGCTTATAATGTCATGGTTAACCAGCACTTGGCTAATAGGACGAAACAGTTATACTAAGAATATAAACATTGATGGCCTGCACGGATGCAAGAGACGACTGAAACCCCAACATTAGTGATCCACAGATGCCTTAAATTGATTGTATTTTGCGAAATTGTTTTAATGAAACATTGCAAAGATTCGTACAGCAGAACCATTATTTTCTTTTCTTTAGTTTAATTTTATATTGTTAGTCGCTTGTACGCTAGTACTATTATCTGTTCTGTGGTATGGATTGACAAAAAGCTTACGACAGTCCTAAACGACAAAATAAGTGTCAAACGAAGCGAAAATACAATGTGAGACATTGATTATTCTATAGATTATATTCTAATAACGATTGTGCCACTTGTCTAGAGAGGCAGTTGTACTACGTGCCTGTTATCACTGACGGCAAAAGGGCTATTTACTTCCCACTAATAACACAAAACAAAATTTATTCGCCTCCGATCACCTCTGAATACACACGAAAGTGTTCTTGGGAGTAAAAAAGCTATTATATTGATTGCTGCATCAATTTGTAAACCTGTTAACTAAGATATTGATTTTGTATGTAGGACTTGGTGTCGACGTCTTATAAGTAATGATTTCTTAACAGTTTTGTAAACACTCACCAAGATGAAGGTACTTACAAATACTTGGAAAGATTAATTTGAATATACACTTCTCATTAACCTAAATCTAGTCAAGTTGTAAGTTTATAACAAGTTGCTACAGTAATGGATAAGTTTTAAGTTTTTAAGTGTTGTACTACCAGCTTCAGATAATTTAATCAAGACATTTGCATGCAAAAACATTCAGATTGAATTAATGCTGTTCATCTGAATAACTCATAGCATTGTATAATTTCGTTTACGTTCACTTTACGACACTGACCAGTGTTTTACTCGTATTAACACACCAGTTACTTATTTTAAAAGAAGATAGAGATTTTGGCATTACTAATACACTGGACTCATGAGGACAGCTAATCCATGTTTATCTGATAAGTATGACTATTACAATTAAAAGAATACGAGTAAATATAGACTAACTACACTATATTAATGCTAGAGTACCGTATCAAAATATCTTAGCCCAAAATAACTTTCTTCAATATTAACATCGCTAAATCAGAAACCAAGGATGAGCAAGGATAAATAAATGATAAAGTAGACGAATCCCAAATTTTAAGCACCCTTAATATCTTCAATGAGATTAGGAAAGCAAAGATAACGACCAAAACACTAATTACAAAAGATATAGTAGGATTACCGCAGTCAATGCTCGCTGTATTGAAACGTTGCCAACCCGTATCCGCTAGGATACTCAGTAATTCTTTCCTTTGGTTAGATTTTTACGATTTGTTAGGTAATAAAAAACCTTATTGTTTTTATTTTGCACTAGAACATCTCCGCACAGAGTGGAAACTGCTGTTACTGGGTAAGCTGTATTTTCTGTTGGAATAAAACCTAGTTAATCTGCTTAAAAACTTCTGTTATAAAGGGACGAAAATTTTGCAAATATATCCTTAAAATTATGGTATGGACTGAAGCTGAACACAAGATTCAGTTATGTTTAATCCAATAACACATCGTACAGGGTCTAAAGCTTACTTATTTTTGCAACTCTCATTTCTGATTAGCTGATTGATTACACAATTTATCAAATCTTCAGTTCACATTTCTTATTTAATTTACAGAAATATACGGTCAAACGCAATAGGCCATTGCAAATTCAACATTGCGGTCCGAAGGGCATCATTTTGGGAAAGTAATCATTTTGGGATTTCAACATTTTCGGAATTCAACTTTCTGTTCCTGGAGGATCTTTCGGTATAGACGCGTAATGTTATGAACGAAAACAAATTTAAAATAAATAACTTACCGATACAGTGTTCCCGAGTGTATTTTCTTCACGCCATCCATGTCTGCTGTAGTTTTCTTATCATGTCTAAACTCGACCGGTGATACCCTAATGGCTACTTAATGTGTTAGAAGGTAATGTCATTATGAGATGCCCCGATAAGACTAGTGTAGACCCAATTCACCTGCAACAAAAACATGTAAAATTGTAATTTGATTGTCCAAATTGAATAAAAAACTGCTGGAAACTAGGTCTCGACGGTAAACTCCCAATTGGAACAAATAAAAATGTATTAGCCGCAGTATATTTGCAATTTACTTCTCTTTATACAGTTCGCTATAACTACATAGAATATTTTGTTAAATGGATAGTTAGGGTTACAAGATGGAAAACTTAGTTAATCTAGAAAACTTTAAACGGAGGCGTATGAAGAATTTATGAACGGGTTTGTATGTTGTCGGAAGTTTAGACTAGTTATGACAGGGAAAACATCCAAGCGATGTTATGTCTTGTATTTTAATTTTCTGGTATTTGCTGTACTTTCCATACAAGTATTTCACGGCGGCGTGTCAAAACGAGGGTAGTATCATGCTACAAGGATTTTTTTCTAAATTTAATAAAAAACGCACTTCTTCGCCCAATATATGCCAGATTCTGACATGTCAAATACGCATAAATCTAAAAGAACCCTTTAATAGAAGTGAAACGAGTTTTTGTATAGAGAAAATTGAAATCTCATGGTGCATTTATACAGAATGGTGTAAGACCGTTTTTTAAACAATGGGGATACTATTATGTATTCAGTTAGTGATGTGAGACGAATTGTTATTAATATACTTTAATCGCATATGTATGAACCAATGTATGAACGGTTTCTTTGTTAGCGATGAAGATAAAGAATGTATAAAGTCATTATTTACTTTGTATTAATACGAGTATCTTATGGACATTTTTATATTAGTTCTCAAAAGCAAGTTTGCCCACGCTAATTTAAATGTAATCCCGCAGGATCGCCACAATTCTCTGAGATAAAAAGTATCTTAAGACTGTTGGACGAATTTCGGACAGTTTGAGCTAAAGTTTGATACATTTCATTATTTATGTATTTTCTTGATGTTAGACTTTTCTTGCTACTAAATGTAGGCATAGATAATATACCTACACAATTAATAAGCCGTGAACAAGCACGATGTTAGTAAGAATAGTAGCTGACCAATTGAACAAAGAGCAACTCCAAGATGAATATTCAATGAACTTTGCATATGCGTCTGGAAAGTATAAGAAAATTTTGCATTCGCATTCATTTTATATCAATATTATCTTTTATTAATTTCTTTCTACGAGTATAACGTTCAGGATGATAGTCTTAATCCCTACACTTTGCAGAAAAAAATGCCTCATTGATACAAAGCTGCCAGGCAAAAATTTCACTCACCAGCCCATGTTTAGATTGGTGAATTTCCGCATGAGAAAACATTCGATCCAAATGAGAAAGGCTGGCAACGATAACTGAAATATTGAATTCCCTACCAGAACTTCAGTCCATATCAATATGATTTTTGTGAGTAATAACTGGCGTAGATAATTTGGTCATGCTGCACCATCGATCAAATGTGACAGTTTGCTGCAATCTGTGCATGTTTTAAAGGCAGAAATGTTTTATACACGATAACTATCCAAAGCATTGATCGAGGATTGATTTCAGAAATTTTGTTAATACCTTAACGGCCTTCCTAAAGCGCTGAGCTCTGAAGTAGTCACTCGAACGAAATCCGAATGATAATAAGAGATTATGGGTAGCCATCTTGAAGCAGTGAAAATAAATTTGGGAGTTTCTTTGGACAACAAAGTCAGCAGTTGTTCGTCCAGTTCTATCTAGAGTTCGTGAATCGTGATATCAAGATATTAGTTAAAGAAAGTTGTGGATATTAATTGTATTTTAATCGTAATAGGTAATACTAATAATTACAACAGTCACGAAGTATTGTTTTGTTTGTTAAAACATAATAACATTACATACAATTTTATTTACTTGTATTTCATAAAACACGTTTATACAGTATTGTCAAATATTTTTTTATTACCCGAAAACCGTAAATTGTAACTATAGAAGCTTGTATGCCTTATCTTTACCCCTTTTTATACAAACGTATACATACACATATATTTCTTTAATGTTACTTAGCATAGCACCATGAAAAATTATAGGTGACCCTGAAGCAAAAAAGCAATCACTTCCTCAAGGTTACATTCTTTTCAACCACTTTTTCCTTGAAGGGCCAATTTCGCGTTACTCATCACTAACCTATTTAGGATTAGTGCGTCTATTTACGATTAATATAATGGACTAATCACTACTATTGACTTGTATAATCTCATGCTGATGTTAATCAAATAGTGATCAGTCGATATTCTAGATTGAGAGGGGATTAACAGCGACTGTCCTAAATCAATATTAATGACCAATGTGATTCATTTACTAATAGATTAATACGTTTACACACTGAGGCAGAGCGTCGAGATAGCAAACGTGAAATATGGCCAGTTCACATCTAATGCCAGGTACACATCAACCAAAGAATGGCGATTGAACGCAAACTAAGTGACGTAAGTGAGCTTACTATGACCTTCATGATTTTTTAAAATTAGGTGGCAGACAACCAAACAGCCCACTTAATGGAAAGTGGTTACCGTAGCCTATAGACATGTGCAACACCGTGCTGCCGACCCTGTGGAAACCTACATTATGGAAACACTCGTCGGATTACGGATTTCCTATGGAATCCCACAAAAATACAGGAATATTAGTAAGCGAAATTACTAAAATTCGCTCTAACCCCTTCAGCTACGCTAAATTGCTTGTGTTAAGAGTGGGTTCACGTCGGTCTTATGGCAGGGATTTACTTCCTAGAGAATACCCTGAGTCCCTTGCTATAGGCTCCCGTAACAAAACACCGTTATGATTTATGTCCCTTCACCGCTAAGTTGAGATGGTACACAAGAGGCTTTAAGTACTTATTTCTATCACAGATAAATAAAACTGTTTGTTAATTTCCGCTATACGTCTAGTTGAAAGGCATCGACTTCTTATCTTGCGGACAGTCGTAAAGTTGACCGAGGGAAAGTTTCACTATCTTTGTCATATACCCATACAAGGTATCGTCAGATATTGTAACATATAACTTCGACCAACGCAATTTGGCCATTCCCGGAGCGTAGAACATTCCGAACTTTGGACAGTCGCAAAACACAATACTGCGGAATGCCGACGAGTATACATAATACTTGTGAACTACACAACTTTGGATATGTTATTTATTTACGCCAGTATATCCCCCGATGTGTCGATCTCACTACTAACGCTATAAGTAGTAGCTTAGCTGACTTTGCCCGATCCAAGAATTACTACCGCTGCGCCAGGGAAGTAGTCTGTCAGAGTCGAATATGACAATCAATGAGCCCATGCAGTTAACTATAAGCTGTGCTATAAGGCTCAATAGGCTTCAGTAGAACGTATGAGGAACAATTAGCCTCTCCTAATATGCGTACGTCTTCCATATCCAGTCTAACCTATAGTTCCCGGTATATATCTTGATCCAAAGTGGCGAGAGAAACGAGGCCTTGGCGCGCGCAGATTAGTTTGATATAATAAGAATTTCTCCGCACACGTAGCACCCCGTGCTATCCTCAAAAGACACTCAAAAATCTGTACTGCGCATCAAGAGCACATTTTGTGACGTGATTGGGGTCAAGATATATGCCCTATGGCAACTATACCCCAGGTATCTTTTTCAGATCGTTAGTCCGTGTGACGCATTGGCTACAATGGTGGTCTCAAACTTTACAGTCTAGTTTAATACTTTTTCACGGCACGCTTAAAAGGGGTGACAACATTAGCTAATTCACTTTATGATTCAATAAAATTATTCTCAACGCCACTACAGAATATTAAATATTAGTAGTACTTTATAGTACCACCACACATAAATAAGAAGTGCTGCAGAGGAAATTTTGTGTGTGGTCTCGATAATTTATTCCAGTAGCATGCATAGTGTATTTAGTCACGAAAGGATTTTGCCATAAACCTGCATATGTATTACAATAACTTGGATTTATGACCAATATACAAATTCTAGTATGTTAAGTAGCCAATATAAGGTACCTACTTGAGTAATTTTAATCAGAAGTGGGATTTTTGCTATGGGTATTTCTGTTTGGAACTTCGCCGGAGGCCGGAAATTCACCCCCGAGGCGTATAGTGGTTAAAATTTAACAAGTTAAATGTATGTAATAAACCGCTACCTACCCTTCTGGGATATTTAGACGTGTAGGGGTTGGAAACTATAAATGAAAATACCTTGGTCGTTTCATTTTTGGTTTGAACCAAGGATAAGAGAACCTGTTCGTTCTTTTTTTTAATTGGTTAAGAAAATGAGGCTAAACGCCTCATTTGGTAAATATTTCTGCACAAACAGACTTTTTAAGCTGGGTCCACATTTGTATCATTTGTCCGATCCGATCACCGTATCCGTATCGGCCACGCGTATCATAATCGCATATGTGGACGGGTGATGATACGCGTATCACTGATATATAGATTGTGATCATGATACACGATACAAATGTCGACCCAGCTTTAGAAGGTCTATGAGCTGATACTCTTTAAAGTAACCGCGTGGTCTTTCGTCATCTAATGTCAGAGCGGACTGAGAACAGGGGTAGGCTCCCTCGTTTATTGAGCCCTATCTAAGGCTAAGGAACCTGTACCCTTCGACCTGTCTCCAACAGGACTCGATCGCAAATCAAGCATGTTGCCTCGTTCGTGCGGAAGGAAAATATATTGTAAAGGGTTGCACTGTAACAACGGCGCAATTTTTGGGATGCCGTATCCAAATTGTAATGAAACATAGTTAAGAACACTCTCGACTAAACCATCTTTCAAACAAAAGAAACAGAATCGAAATCGGTTCAGCCGTTTGGGAGCTACGATGCCACAGACAGACTGACACACACACACACACACACACACACACACACACACACATACACATACACACGTCAAACTTATAACACCCCTCTTTTTGCCGGGGGTTAAAAATGGAACTCTATTACTAAAACTTCACTGCTCGTCTGTATCTCTGTTTGTCGCCAGGCTGTTACTCATGAAGCACGTGTTGTCAAACAGTAGAATTTTTTCACAAATGATGTACATATTTCTGTTGCCGCTATAACAACAAAAAATACTAAAAAAAGAATAAAATAAATATTTAAGAGGGCTCTCATGTAACAAACGCAATTTTAAAAGGGGGAGGGGATAAGGGTACTAATACCTTCGTACGTAAGTCCGACTCACACTTAGCTATTTTTTTAATTATCTATATCTATTATTCAATCTACTCAATTTTAGACTGTCAGGCTATAAGACTGAAAGTATGACGAAACTTTTACTTCAGTCGCTTTCAATTTCAAAACTCATTTCTTCATTAATTAGCAACACTTTCGTGAGACAATTACGTAAATGTATCCGCGCGAACAAATGAATTAACAACAATTAGAGAGAATTAAAAGAAACGTGTGTACAAAATGCAAGTGGTAATAAAAGAAAGCTTGAATTGTCTATTGTTAATCTGGTGATGACTTCGGCCTGGCGTATTCTTCTGCTTGACAATTTCAAACGCAAGCGTAACATGAGTAGATGATAGATTTCAATTGGTTAATATAGCTGATAGAAATGGCGTAAAACTAAAGCAACTTAAATGAGTTGGTTAAGACGAACGCGCGTAGTTTCGTTACGGTTGGTCAAGCCTAATAAGACCCTTGTTTGGTGAAGTAGCTCTTGTTGTTAACGGGGTTAATTGCCTGGGCAATTAGGTGGAGAAGTGCGGAGGCAACTCAAAATATTTATGATAGGACATCCGATGCAGTACGGCACAATAATGTGCCTTGATGTCTACTTTTTTGAAAAAATAATAGCTCAGACGGACATTAACGTTTTTGCGTTAATGTTGCGAATAATATGAAAGTAGGATTTGTTTGTTGGTTTTTATTTTGCATCGCTTTGAACTAATGGACCTATAACAATTGAAATGTCGTTTCATTTCCTTATATGTACCTATATTATGTTTTAGAATACCAGCTTAATAGAATTCACTTTCGCAAGAGTTCTTAATTGAATTTATGGGTATTTTCAGTAAGGTTAATGTTCAAAACTTTCAAAGGGTTTTTTTTTTAAATTTATTCTATAGGAATATATTTTTTTATATTTATTGAGATTTTAACACCAAACGGCGCGGCGGTAGCTTTTGTCTTTACAAGAATTTATGATTTCATAATTTTAAATTACTTACAACTACAGTGCCATCTTAATTACACTTTTGCAGTATTCTAATTAACTAGCCTATTGCAGTCCTCTGCTGAACATAGACGTCTTCAAAACACTTGCACCCGATCCTCCGCCTTGCGTCCATCCCAGTCAAATTTTTAACCTTGCTCGATTTTATTATTTTTGCTTGCATTTATATTGCTTGAATTTACACATTTAAATTACGATTCTATTACAGTTATATAATACAATTACAATTATTTGTAACAATAACAATTATTTATTACAATTATGTTTCATAAACTACCTTCCCGCTTTATTTTGTAAATAAAATAATTCTTCCCAAATTTTAGCCTGCAGCAAATACGAGCAAAGCACGCAACTTCACTAAACGAATCAATAGAAACCTCATTTGTCATAAACGGTTCAGCAGAGTAGAGTCCGTGGGAAAACATATCTATGGAATTATTTTTGTACTTTCTTTCAGCATAGCATAACTCTCACTTAATAATTTTTGTGGTGGCAACCGCTTGAAATTGATCGTACGTCGTGGAAAATATATTCATATTTACGGACTAGACGCGGGATGGGGTAGGTGAACACCTCATTTTATTAAAAAATTAGTAAAGCGGATCCCAGACTCTGAGGTGAAAGCTGGGATTAACGTTAGGATGAAAAATTTTAAATCTCGTTATTTTACCTGTATGTATGGATGGAATGGCGTTTGAACTGGATGGATGGAAAGATGGCTGAACGCATCGGGGTGAAATTTGGCACAAAGATTGATATAATCCGAAAAAATGCCTAAATTTTATCTCAGGAATATGTTGCAGTAGGTTTCAGGAACGTCACCGTATTTACGCGGGCGAAGCTAGAGGCAACAACTAATACGAGATGACGGCCAGAGAAAGACATGAATAAAACAAAAAGGTGACAAATAGGGATAAACAAATTCAGTGAATAAAGAAGTTGGCACGGCGCTGTCACTGACAGACTGGCTATTTATTTAATGTCCGCTTTACACGTTGGCGCACACAGTGGCGATTGCGTTGGCCAACACACGCTCCTGTACCCCTTGCACGAAAAACTATCATAATCGTATCGAGAAACGTAACGAGAGCTCGAAGCATTGCAATTGGCAGACTTCACCCGCACACACGCTTACAGTAGGCTGGCGGCCAATCGCAATGCTCCGTGCTCTCGTTACGTTTACGATAGTTGTTCGTGCTTACCCCACTGACGTGCGTGACGTCCCGCCAAGAATGGACTCCCGCTCTACCCGTTCGCCAACATGTGTTGGCCAACGTATTAGGCAATGTGTTCGCCAAGGTGTAGAGCGGACATAAGAAGTGATGTATTCAGATTATGTATGTTTTGATCTAATGCTTCCTAGTGTTCTACTGTTTTTATCAAAACATATTGGTTTTGTGTCGTAATTTGAGTAAAGGTAGTTACGAACCGCCCTAATCAAACATAATGGCATGTTTGATTATAGTGTACGCCAGAGGTTCTCAAACTTATTTCGTCGACCGCCTAATTTCAGAAACAATAGGGAATATGCATGTATTTTTTTTATTTTTTTTTACATTTCTACTAGTTATAACATTACTATAAATAAATATAACTCATCCGAAATATTAACCATTCGGCTAAAAAAAATATTTTAAAATCACCATAATTTTCGGGCGATTTAAACGCGCCATCTTGGCGCGCTTTTTCTGTGACGTCATAGTACAGACGCGTATGTACTATGTCAACCATAAAGTCAACAGTCAAATGTCAACAAAATCAACAACTTTAAACTGTAAACAACGCAAAGTTATTAAAAGTTAAATTAAAACAGTGAGTTACAAAATCAACTTATTAGCATGGACATGGAGAAGCACAGAAAAGCTAATTATAAAAATTGTGTCGTTCCTATGTGCGAAAATAACACGAAAACTGCACCCGACAAAGTATATTTCCTTATGCCGAGAGATGCAAGTATTAGGAAAAAGTGGTGCAAGGCAATGAGAAGAGATAATGTATCGTGTTTGAGCCCTTTATACTGCTGTGAAGATCATTTTAACGTAAGTATTCTGTCACCAAAATAATAACATTAGCTCCCTATGTTATTTACTCAGGTTATGTTTATGGTATATTTATTAGAACCATGGAAAAGATCATGTATTAAATATATACGACTTATTTACCTCGCAGCTTTAACTCCTCTGAGTTCAGTAGACGTATAATCCGAATTAGATGCGAAATATGTAGTCATCATAACGACATCAATTTTCGGCAGGTTATCTGATTGTCCTTTGACAAAACCGGACTCAGTCATTGTATTTAGTCTTTTTTACTAGGTAATAATTGTTTATACACAGAAAACCAGAAAACTAACAACTCAATATGGAATAATCGCGTAACAACACACTAGAAAGTAAACAAACAACTTGTTGCGAACTCAGCGAAGCGAACTGTCATCAGTGTCATCGGCTGTACTTTGACGTCACATTTTATTTCACCAATAGCGTTGCGTTTTAAAAATTTGCGAGGGAATTTCAAAAAATCCATTTTTTGATTATTAAATTTCACTATCAAGTATTGAAAAAAAAATAAAAAAATTGTATAAGTATGTTTTATAAACAATAAAGATTACAAATAAAAACGTTTTGTCCATTTTAGCGTTACGTGCATATTCCCTATTGTTTTGTAGTGCCCATAAATTTCAACTATACCTACTGCCTCATAAAAATCACAATCATTAAAAATTTAAGTATAACGTGCTCGTAAGTCTTGTTTCGGAGTTCAAACTTACATTAAATAAAATAAATGAGACTTTTCTACTAATAAGAGCAATAAAACCTAACTTTCAAATTCTCTTAGCTAAGATAAAAGGGTCCTATCCTATTTCATTCATGAATCATGGGTAGTTTAATTAAAGTACTCAAAATTAATAGCCCTCCTGTGGGTATAAAATAATGTAAAAGAACAAATTCTCCAACCCCGTGCCCTTCTAGTGCCCGCAATGAAGCGGTTACTTTGAGAAAGACTGGTGAATACACACAATCGTACTTTCTACACCATGTATTTGTGTAAATATAGATTACACAACTTGTTTACAGTAAGTACATACAAAGAATAAGATGGAAGTGCTTTTTTATTGTTTTGTTAATACTTTTTGTATTAATTTGTATGCGTAATATCAATCGGTGTGTTATTTACCATCACCGTCCTTTTTACTCCACCCGCGGTTTACACATACACATACAAATACAAACATTTAATTATTCGATTAACACATACAAACATCCATGTGTTAATCCAGAAACTATTTTTCGGATTATACTTAAATTAGAAAAGCATTGTCTGATCGATCAGGTAACAAATACATACAGTCTGAATATCATTGATGAATATACATATATTATTATAAACGTGTTTAATTCAATTTAATCTGCTTGAGCAGAATCAAATTAATGAATTTTTACTGGTGAAATCTATCTTAATGTGTTAACGTAGTCTAGTTCGCATTAACCGAGGTTTATATCATTGGTGAAATCAAACGTTACTTCCTAAATTTCGTCCTAGTTTCAGTCTAACTCTATTGCATAACAACTTTGTTTTTGTAAGATAATTTGACAGGATTGTAAGAATTAATTACTAAATAAAAGACTAATTAAGTTTATGTTAATAAAAGCACGTATTTATTCACAGAGAGATAATTTGTTACGTACGATATATCGTTAAGTATACAGCTACAGACGTAAAGATCTAGTGTAACAGCGTCGGACAATTACTAGTATTTTGTAAACTACTGAGTTAGTAAAGAAACTCACAGGCTATAATGTAATAATACCGGCAAACATCTTGAACAAAAGTAGGTACAGTGAGGGGAAATTCGCACATGTGCACTGTCGAGCAAAAAAATAAGGAAATTTTAACAGACTCAATTGTAATATTTGTAATATTAATTGGGTTTATGTAATTGGTATGATTCATCTAGTCATATAAAAAACTCTGTTCATCTGTTTGTTCGTATTTTGTACAGTACCATACTGTTCATCCGATTGAAGAAAAACTTTTTCATTTTCAACCTGTACTTGCACTTGTTTGAAGATCATACATTGAGGATCATTCACATTTTTAGCTGAGTGTGCAGATTTATAATGATTAAAAAAACAATAAACACTGTGAAAAAATTATTTCAATCCGATCAAAAATGACGAAGATACAGCAATTTTAATGCAGTAATCTCAAAAACGCTCGCCGCCGCGCCAAAATACTGTGTGACGTCATCTGTTATGACAGCGCGCGCCGCCGCAATGGAGAGTATGAAGACTTAGGGCTCTTTTGGGTTAAGACTCCATAGCTGTTTTATTTCGTAACGTATAATTTTGAAATTTTGTACGGATTTTAAGTAATTTACAAAGCTTCTAATAATATAGTTTTTGTGCTATTTACTTCAATATTTTTTTAAATAAAAATAACTATATCTATACCTACTTATAATATTATGAAACTGAAGAGTTTGTTTGTTTAAACGCGCTAATCTCAGGAACCACCGGTTCGAATTGAAAAGCTCTTTTTCTGTTGAATAGTCCATTTATCGATGAAGGTTATAGGCAATATAACATCACGCTACTACAAAAGGGAGCGGAGCAGTGTTCATAAATGTCAACAAATCCGGCAGACTTCCATACATCTATGTTAACATAGTAATAAAGAGGGAACATTTGTATTTTTGTATTCGATTAAACTCAAAAACTACTAGACCGATTTCGAAAATTCTTTTACCATTAGAAAGCTGCATTATCACTGACTAACATAGACTTTATTTTATTTTCAAACAAATTAGGAATCCTTACTAAAACTTCAATAATGAAATCCAAGATGTAAAAAAATTACTTAAAATATTTCTTACGTCGCGTGCGCTGCAAAAACTATTGATGATAGAATATGATAATGTACTGCGAAAATATATAACTTAAAAAGGTCTACATAAAAGTCCGCGATAGCATATGTCTATCTCCTAAGAAAAACCCACAGCAATCATTTTTATCTTTTAAAAATTACAAAATAATAATGTGTCATTATCGAAGCTATTTTTAACAATACAGTATCATTCCTTATCCAATTAAATAGGTTCAATATATTGTGCATTTAATGTAGACTAAAATTGCTATTCAAACTATTTGATTACAATGAAGAACTTCAGCGTAAAAGCGGGAAACGTGCGGTGCGGTGTGATGCGAGCGCTCAGGCGGGCGTTCGGACGCAACGCAGTCCACTGTAGTGTATAGACTGGAACGTTTGTTATTGTTTCGGTGGTAATAATGCCCCCCATACAAATAATGTATTGTGCCAAAATGCAAGAATACAAGTGTTACTAGTGTTACTACGCCTAATAAACTGTTTTTTTTTATGTTCCGAGAGATGCACAGATAAGAAAAAAATGGGTTAAAGTAATGAGAAGAGATGATAAAACTCCTCTTTCAAGCAAAAGTGTTTTACATTGTTGCGAAGATCATTTTGACGTAAATAGGTATTGTGTACCTATTACTATTAGAACTATCGAGATATTTACCCTGTATTGTTTGGAGCTTCCAATAAAGGTCCAACCCCACCAAACGGACGGCATCGGCCCGGATTTTACAATCTTTAAACAAAATTAAATCTTATTATCACAGTGTTTGAAGTTTATATTACAAAGTAACGCACAACAGCTTGACAGCGACGTGCGGCGGCATGACGCACGTCAAGCTGTCATGCGTGACTTGGTAATATAAACTTTAAATGCTGTGATATAAGATTTATTTTGTTTAAAGATTGTAAAATCCGTTCCGATGCCGTCCGTTTGGTGGGGTTGGACCTTAATAGTAATGTGAAAGGCCATGAAAGTTTAAATACCTATATTGCGTACCTACCTATGTCTATACATGATAACAAAATTCAGTCTAGAGATTATCCTGCAGGCGTATACTACATACTTACCTACCTATTCTATCATTTTTAAAAGTTACAGACTTGCACCACTACGAATAAGTCTCCTAAATACTTTTGAAGTGGTCATGACGGCAATACCTACTTAAGTACTTCATCTTCTAATATATAAAATTCTTCTGTCACGGGGTGCATAATCGAACTCCTCCGAAACGGCTCGACCGATTTTGATGAAATTTTTTGTGCTTATCCGGTATCTATGAGAATCGGCCAACATCTATTTTTCATCCCCCTAAGTGATAAGGGTGCAGCGGGAACGGGATTTTAATACCACGCGGGCCGAAAATATGGCGGTACGAAGTTCGCCGGGGCAGCTAGTTTTATTATAAAACTTAGTACCTTTTCCTTTTCTGAACCTGTATTACCTATACTAGCTTCAGTTATTTCACGTCATTTCTAACGTGGGTTATTACTCGCTTGATAACACAGTAGGTACAACTTTCGACAGAACATCATAAGGTAGGTAAATAAGTACAAGCGTCAGGACGAACTACGTATATTATAAAGTATTTTAAAAACAAAATGTATTTGAATAATCACCAAAGAACTTAAAACACAAATAAAGTACTAAGAAAAACCAATAAAACGCAAGCACTACTAGTCGATCCACGAAAGAATTTGTACTGACTGACTGGCGACTGCGCTAGTCGGGACGCGTTCATAACAGATGACGTCATCGTCTAAATCGCAGTGTAAGCGGGCGTTTTTAAGTACTCGTTAAGAAATCCCTGATAGCTTCGTCATTTCTTGACGGATTTTGATTATTTAAAAAATAGGATACTCAGAAAGGTATAGCGCACCTGGTATACTGATTAAAAATACAATATTCCATTATGTGATTCATCCTCATTTATTGCACTAGGTAGGTGGCAGTATGGCAATTTTCCCATATGAAGCCAATACATGCCCGCTAGTTCGCATTATGGCATGTTGCATCCTCAGTCGTATTTTGTATACGGAAGTGTCAAAGAAGATTTATTATAGTCATATTTTAAAAGCAAAACACAATATTGTTCTAACTTTCTTTCGAGTCGAAAATCCCGCACTTAGCGTAAATTATATATTTGGAAAAGTGGCTGGAAGTTCTGAACACGAGACAACGACGAAATAATATGCCACTTTCTGGAATACTTGACAAAACCGCGCGAAAGGTATCATCACACTTAAAGCCTCCGACTCCTACGACTACAGACTGTTGGGCTTATATTACCGAGTTGTTAGAATACTCACAGAATAGGCTACTGACTAACTTAAGACTTCATACCTTTTTTATTAACACTTGGGCGGCAGACAAGCACACGATCCACCTGATGGAAAGTGGTTACCGTGACCCATAGATGTGTACGACACTAGAAGCGTCAAACACGTATTACCTACTCTGTAGGAACCTAGAAACCTTTCTAATGTCTTTCTTGAAGAACCCCTGCAGTCGGGCCTATCAATAATATACTATTGATTCACGTACGGATTAAAAATATAATGAAATGTAAGTTTTCAGACGTTAGTGTAAGACCCAATTGTCTACAGAAATTTATGTATCCTGATACAGGGGAGCAGCTAAATTGCCTTTAACAGGCAGATTGCTTCGTTTATCGTAGACAGAAGCGGACAACGGACTCCAAGGTGAGGGCATCGGATGCGACGACCTCTTAAAACACGCAGATAGACACACAGACGGACAGTAGAATCTTAGTATTAAGGTTGTTTTTACCCTTTGGGTATGGAACCCTAAAAACGTGAAGCAGTTGTTATATCACGTCATACTACTGTGGTACTACTGCCAATATACCTCGGGATATAATATCTTGGCCCGAAAATGTGCTGCAGTACGTGTTTCTTGGGTGTGTTTTGAGGCACAGGGTGCTATGGCGGTGGACGAGCTCAAAAACACCAAGCATAGATTATTACAAAACAATCTGCGCGCGCCAGGGCTTCGTTTGTCTCGTGACCTGGCCCAAGATATGAGGTATACAACGACCATACAACCATTGGTTGTATAGTCGCTGGAGGTATATCAAACTAATATCAGAAAAATCCTGCAACACGTTCTGTTTATATCCTAAAACAATTAACGCCGTCTGGTTCCCGGCAGAGTAGAATTTGGGCCACCCCATCTCCTCCCATGCGGTGTCGTACAAGGCGACTAAGGGATAGGGCTGTTTAACATCAGACAGATATATACAGCCCAGAGTTGCCCCAATTATGCGGCATGAAATATATAGAGTATACTAGCAAGTCTGGACTCAGCCTCAGATATATGGCTTGAGTAAACATTAGTGCCCAGAAAACGGCAATAAGCTCGCCCCCTATTACGTGGGACCTAATGCAATGATTGGTGAAATGTGGGTGTTAACTCACCTCTGCCTAATCCTCCGGGGATAAAGGCGTGAATGTATGTATGTATGTACAATTAACATGCTTTACTTTATGATGGAAGCCCACATTTTAATGTAGTAATTCGTCAAAATGTACGAAAAGGAAAGTTCAAAACCATTATTTATTAATGTGGAAAGTTAAGAGTACACAATCAACAGTAGTGTTTGTACTACATTTTTTTGTGTGTACACAGTGCAGGCGTCACCGGATGAGTCTTATTATGGAAGTGTAGTCGCCTTCATTTTACTACGTGTGATGCCTGCAAATATTGAAACAGACTTGAAGGCGTAAGTGATTAGTTCTATAGGTAGGTATTATGCGCAATTGTTTTTGAGTTATGGGGGGTTCAAAAGTGCCTCCAAATGGTTCGTGTTATATAATATTACACACAGTACTGCTCGCCAAGGCGAGCGGCTACGCGACTGCATGGCTAGATATAGGTTTTATTCTTCATCCTAGGGTTAATTCCCAGTCGTATCCGAAGCTTTCATCTCGGAGTCAGGGGTCCATTTTACCAGTCTTAACTGCGGATTTGGCTAGACCTCGATATTTTCCGTGAAGCGACTGCCATCTGACCTCCACAATCCGCAACCCAATGGTGATATTAGGCGATATCGAAGCATTGCAGCTAAATATAGGATACATACGTCGTTGTACATTCACGTCTTTAAATCCCCAAAGGGATAGGCAGATGTGTACTAAAAGTCACATTTTGCTAGCTATAATTTCAGTCCTTCGTAATCGGGGATGTGACTTGCTATGGCCTGTATGTTTACTTTCGGATGGAGAACAGTCCTGTCCCTTAGACACCAATGACAACCAAGGGAAGAGATGTGGTGGCACTATTCTACTCTACTGGGAAATACCCAGACCAAATAGACATTTTCATGCATTCAAATATATATGCACTCAGTGGGAATCGAACCCGCGACCTCTGCGTAGAAATCAATTGCACAACCTCCACACCACAGAGGCTGTCCATACCATACCCTAATATTTACAATAGTGAGCTACATTACTAAAAAAAAAAAAAAAAAAGGAAAGTCCATCAAAATAAAGAATGATGACTGTTTTTGCGAATCTATGTAGCAACTCACTTATGTATGTGTACATGAAATAGAAACATACATGAACAAACTACAAGATAACAATGCAAATAGGGTCTGTCTAGGACATCCTACAATTTTATTGTACACTACAAATTGATTAGTCTCACATCTAACTCACACAATAGGCAATGTGTAGGTTGTGATAGTGTGTCTACAAAACATAACAGCTATGTATACAAACATAGTCATTGAATGAAATTTTGAAGCATTTTTTATGCTGACTATTCAAATTGATTTAGAAAGAGAAAAGAGCATCGACCTTGGGCGGGACTCAAACCCATTATCTTTCCCTCACAGGGGGAATGCTCTGACCACTAAGCCACTGAGACCGCACGAAGCCAATCCAAATTCCTCTATACTTTGGTCTTTGAGCCATCTACCGATAGCTTGTATGAGCATGCAAGCCCAAATAAATAATTAATAAGATAATCATAATCATAATTAATAAAGTAAACTTAACTTTGTTTAAGTTTACTTTTCATAATCATAATCATGATGAAATAAGTTTAGCTAGTAGATGCGAGGCTACGTGGGGAACAAATGCCTGGCAATGGTACCCCCGCCGGGTCCAGGTAAAAGGGGTAGGCCAAAGAAGTCCTGGCTTGACGTCGTGGAGGGTGATATGCGTGCAAATGGTCTCACTACCATGGACGCCCAAGACCGTGCGAAGTGGAGAAGGAAGAGCCGGAAGGCGGACCCTGAGCTCCGAGGTCATCTTGGCCACGGATGCAATCAGGAGAATACGTCTATATGCAGATGATGAGTAGATGCGAGGGGTCCAAATAACCCGATTTCTACTGGTTTCCATTTGCATATATTGTAGAGATGTACTAGTTCGAAGTAAGAACTTCATTCCACCGTCTTCCATTTTGAAAATTTCCACCCTTCACCACTGTTGGCTAGGAGACACTTTCTTATCAAATTATGATTTTTATATTGCTACAGTCTGTCTACCAAGGATGCTGAACACCATGCAAAGTGCAGTGAACTATATTAAAGTGGTTTCTGTGCTTCAAAATGGGAACTTTAGATATGACAAGTATCACAATGACGAGAGAAATGGTGTTTATAATGTGATGTATTCAGCCACTATGAAATATTTTTTTTTTGTTTTTTTTTGTGTTCTATTTGATCTGCAATTGGCTATCAGCCATAATCAGATATTTTATGAGTTTAATTTGATAGGGCGCCATTCCATCGAATGGCACCATAAATGACGGTGGAAACTAATTTTATATTAGCTTAGTTTCTCTTGTCTAGATCTAGTATTTGCCATCTTTTCAGGCGAGTAACATCATCTCATGGAGTCAGCAAATCCTATGAAATATGAAGCAGATTATGAATGACATGACACCTTCATCTTAACACACCCATAATGCATAATGTCAATTCTTTGAATGACATAATAATATTATTTTTTATGTAGAAGTAAGTCACATACACTCTTGTCATCACAACATATTTTAGATAAGATTTACTGAATCATTATTTGTCATAATCAACTTAAGTGTTAGTCTTAGTCGCACTCCAGGTTCACTCTCCACTAGCTCATTTAAATGTAGATTAAGTGCTACAATGGGCAATATTTAGATATTAATTCATGCTCAATATAGCATAGTGGTAAAGTCTTGAAAGCTTTAAGATTTTGAATATTGTTATTTTAATATATTATTATTATTATAGCACTTAGGTGGCCAACAAGCACACAACCCATCTGATTGAAAAGTGGTTACTGTGGTCTATGAACCTTGTTTTATTCATATATGTTAGGTAAATCATTTGAACATGCAATTGCAATTATTGATTTTGGCCACTTGCATAAAAATAAAATATCACAAACTGTGTCTGATATTTCATAGCACTGTGGGAACTTACAACAGTTATGTTTATAAGAAATCCAGTTTGTTATTCTTTTAGATATTGACACACTTTGCACACCAGTATCTCACATGTTTATGTGGAACTATGCGAAAACAAGAAGAAATTTGACTGATAGATAGTATCAATCTTTGAGGCTAATAAGAATCTCGACAGTCGTCACTCCAATAATAACATAAATCTGTTTGACACTGTTATCAAAGCTCACAAATCACGGTATTCGCGGTCAATCCTCACGTAAAACAAGTTATCGTCGGCGTCGACACGTAAATAGCGAAATGTATAAAGACTCACCGAAAATGGCTACAAACTTTACGAATGCACCAACGCGACAAACACCTTATAAATGGAACGTGGGATAGTTTTTTTACACTGTCGGTTTCCCGTACGATTGCACTTTCCAACAGCTTTTACTATTACGGCCCCCTACTAATGCAAGTAGTACAAACAGGCATGAAAAATACTTGACGACTGACGTACTATTCTACCTCTAGGGAGCGGTCAGAATGTATTCCGTTCTGATGTATTAGGGGCCGAATATGTGTTAAATTCACACTTACACACAAATCAAGCACCAAATATTGTCACTTATTTCAATCCACTCGCGAAGATCTTATCACAAATCACCATGAAATTATAATTTGGGCGACAACGAAGCGAAATCGTCCCTCCTACCTTCACCGTAAATGAATCATAGACAATTTTGTAGTTTTCTGAACATTTGACTTTAATAAAGCAAAGGAATTTACTATACAGCCTATATGAAAATATCATTAATAAGCAGCAGAAATCTAACATGATATGAATCTTAGTAAAATTATGAAGATTTTATTATATAATTAATATTTATTATCAAATTACACTACATAAAGTTTGCTTGAAAACATAAAAATTGACTAAACATTGCGTTAGTAACATAAACTTTTGGAACCACTAGCAAACTAATAAAGAATCTTGCATCTCTTTCAATTTCACTCAAAAAATAAGGTAAGAAAGATATCGTAACAATAAATTATTTGATAATTACCATAATTACCTTTGGCAAGTGTATTCAATTTTCTTTATTGCTACCTATTAGTGATGTCCAGTAAAAAGTAACTAAAATGGATTGTCAAACTATCAACTCAAGATTATGATTCCATCAATTTATAAAGTTGGAGGCTTGAAGCAATTTACACATACAGACATAAATAACATTCTATGTCTTACAAATATTAGGATACTATCCTGTATTATGTTGAATATTATTTTTATTACCTCGCCTGATGGTAAGCTGAAGGCAAAGTTACAGAAAAGAGGGTCACTATTACAGACATGTACCATATTACAATGGTGGCACTCAGCTTGATGGCCTCATCTGACGCTTTTTCGCGCCCCGTTTAAAGGATCCAGGACTGTAGGAAGAAGGAAATACTTGGGCTGGTAAGGAATTCCAGGTCTTAATGGTGTGGCAAAGGAAAAAGTCGCCGAAACGCTGATGCAATAATCGGCACCATATGCAGGTGATATTTAAGTCCTGCACGTGTTATCCTGGGTAAGAAATCATTCATGTATCACTAAAACATAGCGGATACAAAATGGGGATTTTACCTGGTTCGCCCTACAGTAGCCAACCTCACCTATTTAGAGACTATCCGGTGGTCCATTTCAGTTTATGCCTGGGTGGTCCATTTCCCGTAAGCCGTATGCATTTATGGAATACATAAGTACGTACGCTTAGTGAAGTGATACCGACGAGTGGATACAGTCTGTTCAGGGGAGTACGCTTAAGTCAGCTCGTTATAATTATTAGAAGAAGGTTTGCAAGCGTAGCTAATACTGACTGGCTGGCATGAGAGAATGATGGATGTTTAAAATACGGGTGTGTTTTTCTATCGAGTTTGTCTGTCATATGTAACATGTGAATGAGCAGTTTTCCAGTAGGTATTTATAGGGTTCCTAAAGACAAGCTAGATGGCGCAGCCGGCACTTTTGGTAACTAATTTATGGAAAAAATTATCTTCGGTTTTGTATGTTTCGTGTTTAATATTGTAATTGAAATAGAAAAGTTAAATAAACATATATATCTCTTATGTTTACGTTTCTCAATTACCTCAATAGGTTATGGACCTAGCACGGTATTGTTTTCGAGAACATTAACTTTTTTTTTTGCAAGAGTGCAAAAACAACATTTCAATGATGAGTACGCCGACTACATCGAGTTCCATTGAGAAGCTACGAGGGAGTTCAAATTTTGATAGCTGGAAATTTGACATGGAGTGCATACTCGTCCATGATGATTTGTGGCAGTATGTTGAGAGTCCTCCTGGTGATGAAACTAAAATACGTGGTGACCAGAAAGCAAGGACGAAAATATGTCTTCTGATTGAGAATCAATGCAAGGTACATGTACGTAGAGCGAAGACGGCGCATGAAACGTGGAACAATCTGAGAGCCGCATATGAAGATAAGGGCATTAACAACAGGTGCAGACTGTTATCCAAGTTAGTCAGCCTTAAGTTGAACATGTTTGCGACAATTACAGACTATGTTACGGAGTTGATGAGAGTATCGAATCAGCTGTCTGACTTAGGCAAAGAGATAGACGACGAACTTTTAGCTGCATTAATGTTACAAGGGATGCCAGATGAGTATACACCAATGAGATTGGCGTTAGAGAGCACCAATACTATCTTGACAACAGATTTTGTCAAAACAAAACTTTTACAACTCGATGGAGACACCCAGAATAAAGACTCGAGTGCTGCAAGTCCTACTTCTGCGTTTGCTGCGAAGCATAAGGGTCGGAGGGAAGGTGTTCAAAGGAATGATAACAGGAAAAAGGTTAATAAGACTATTAAGTGCTTCATATGTGCGGGGCCACATAAAGCAATCGACTGTCCTGTTAACCCGAGGAAAACGAGTAAGAAGAATGACGTTTCTTTGGCAACGGCACTTGGTTCACAGTATAAAGAAAAGTCTACTCAAGATCAAGATGATTCCTGGATACTCGATTCCGGAGCTTCAGAGAATATGACCTACAAGAAGGATTGGATGCATGATATTGGAAAAGTTAATCGTAAGATAGAGGTTACTTGTGCGAATGGAGGTATTTTACTGTTGATAATGTAATGTATGTACCTGATATTAATTCAAACCTTATTAGTGTTAGTAAAATCACATCTAAACAAAAGATTGTCGTATTTTCAGATGAGGACTGTAAAATTTATAATGCAAGCGATTGTAAAGTTACAGGTAAACCAGTTTTAAGAGGTGTGGTTGAGAAAGGCATATACAAACTTAAATGTTCACAAGCGAGTGTGTATGCAACCACAGCAGCTAGTGCTGATATGGAGTTATGGCACAAGAGGCTGGCGCATCTGGGTATGAAAAATCTTTGCTTGTTGAGTGAGAAAATGGCGACTGGGTTGAGTTTTTCAAAATCGAACGTTCAAAAGTTAGAGTGTGTTGCTTGTCTTTTAGGTAAGCAAACTAGACAACCGTTTGAACGCAATAAGGCTACACGAGCTAAAGGTGTTCTAGAGCTAGTACATTCTGACCTTTGTGGGCCAATGTCTAGTGATTCTTTGGGTGGTAAACGGTATTTTATGACTTTTATAGACGATTATACACGAAAAACTTATGTTTATTTTCTCAAGCAGAAGAGTGAAGCTTTTGAAGTTTTTAAAGAATTTAAAGCTCATGTGGAAACTCAGACGGGCAACAAGATGAAGATTTGGAGGACTGACAATGGATCTGAATTTGTCAATAAGAGATTTGACAGTTTTCTGAAGGAGCACGGAATTAAACACCAACTTACAATTCCGTATACACCACAACAAAATGGGGTTGCTGAGCGTGCGAATCGTACTATTGTCGAAAAGGCACGGACTATGCTGCAGGAAGCAGGGCTACCCGTTAGTTATTGGGCTGAAGCAGTGAATACGGCGGTCTATTTAAAGAATAGAAGTCCAACTGTAGCAGTGAGAAACAAAACGCCAGAAGAGGCGTGGTCAGGTCGTAGAGTCGATCTGAGTCATTTAAAAGTGTTCGGTTGCAGGGCATTTGCACACATTCCAGATGAAAAGAGAACCAAATGGGATAAAAAGAGTGAAGAGTTGATATTCGTGGGATACTGCTCTGAGTCGAAAGGATACAGGCTTATTAATCCAGTTCGCGGAGAACTTTGCAGAGCGAGAGATGTAGTATTTTTCGAAAAGCAGTTATATAAAGATGTGTCAAAAACTCAGAAGAAGATGAGAAGCCACAGTAATCAAGAAGAACCGATGCCACAGAGAGCAACTATTCAACTTGAAGAGTCACTTCAGGAAAATGAGTCACGTGATGGTGAAGAACCTGAAATAGTTGAGAATGAACACTGGGAATCTTTAGATGAAGATGACGGTGAAGACAATGAGAGAGTGACAGAGACAGAAGTTGAGAGAGAAAGAAGATATCCTCAAAGAGATAGAAGGCCAACTACTTTCCCTGATTACGTCACTTACCAAACTATGTCGGAAGACAGTGATCCAGGCACAGTGCAAGAGGCATTATCTCGCAAAGATGCGAAATTCTGGAGAGCAGCTATTAAGGAGGAGTTAGATTCTCTTAAAAATAATGGTACTTGGGTGCTAGTTAAACCCGAGCAACGTGTAAATGTTGTTGATTCTAAATGGATTTTTAGAATTAAAAAACAGGGGGGAAATATAACACGATACAAAGCACGTTTGGTTGCTCGTGGTTTTAGTCAAAGAAGAGGAATTGACTATGATGAAACTTTTGCACATGTCATTCGCCACAGTACTCTGAGGTTACTGTTAGCGTTAGCTGTTAATTTGCAGCTGAAAGTAGATCACATGGATGTGACCACTGCATTTCTCAACGGAAATATAGATGAAGTTATTTATATGAGACAGCCACCACAGTTTGAGGAACGAGGGAAGGAGGATCACTTGTGTTTACTTAAGAAATCACTATACGGTCTTAAACAAGCTCCGCGTTCTTGGAATTTGAGATTGCACTCAGAGCTAGAGAACTTAAACTTCAAGAGATGCAAGAATGAACCATGTGTGTACACAAGAACCAATGGCAAGGATAGGATTATCCTCGCTATTTATGTGGATGATATACTTGTGTTCTATAATAATGAGCGAGAGATGCATATTATGAAACGAGAACTTATGTCCAAATTCAAAATGAAGGACTTAGGACGAGTTAGCCTATTTTTAGGTATGAGAATCAAGCAAGAGAATGATTGTATTAGTGTTGATCAAGAGGAGTATGTTGACAAGCTTCTAAACAAGTTTGGAATGACCGAGTGTAAATCAGTTTCCACTCCTGGAGTTGCTGGTCAACATTTCAGAAAACAAGAAGGATCTAAGCCAGATGAGAGAATACCTTATCGAGAACTTATAGGCTCACTGATGTATTTAGCAGTCTGTACGAGACCAGACATTGCACACACAGTAAATTACATGAGCCAGTTCTGCAGCCACTACGAAGAGATCCATTGGATGGCCACCAAAAGAATCTTAAGGTATCTTAAAGGGACAAAGAGTATGGGCCTTAAGTATTATAAAGGTGCTAATAAAGAAATTATAGGCTTTGCAGACGCCGATCATGCCAGCGACCTTGTAGATAGACGGTCGTACTCAGGCTGTGTTTTTAAGATGGCGAATGGGGCAATTTCATGGCAAAGCACAAAACAGAGGAGCATTGCAATTTCAACCGCAGAGGCTGAGTATGTCAGCCTATCGGAAGCTGCTAAAGAAGCAATATTTTTAAAACGGTTCCTGGAAGAGTTGATGCAGACGCCAATGCTTCCTATAATGATATATACGGATAGTCAGTCTGCCATGGCCATATCAATAAATCCAGTCCACCATCAGCGTACCAAGCATATTGACGTAAGGCATCACTTTGTAAGAGAAGCGTTAGAGAATGACTTTATAAAAGTAAATTATTTAGAGACACAGTTGATGGTTGCGGACATTTTGACAAAATCATTGCCAAAGGGCAAGCTGGAATTTTGTCGAAGGGAGATGGGTGTGTGTGTGTGTATGCATGAGTAAGTATGAGGGATACGCTTGAGGAGGAGTATTAGAAGAAGGTTTGCAAGCGTAGCTAATACTGACTGGCTGGCATGAGAGAATGATGGATGTTTAAAATACGGGTGTGTTTTTCTATTGAGTTTGTCTGTCATATGTAACATGTGAATTGTTTCGTGTTTAATATTGTAATTGAAATAGAAAAGTTAAATAAACATATATATCTCTTATGTTTACGTTTCTCAATTACCTCAATAATAATGCCGCATTTCGCGTTTATGGCAGTATCAACCTCCTTCCCAGACTGAAAGCGGTGCCATACTGGGCACGGGAACTCACCCGCTGAAAAGGTGAGAGTGAGGCCAGATGTTCCGAAAACTTAACCTATGCACCTAGTTATTCCTGCTTGCCATTTCTTGTTTAGTGTTCAGGCAGTGGGTTCTACGAGTTAGGTTACTATTACTATGTTCCAGTATTTGAAAATCTCTAAAATAATAGATTTGAAACCGATCCGCCAAAACTCTTTCTTCCTTTATTCAGTTCTTTCGTTCTTCCCTTCGTCACTTTTCGGTGCTTCTCTTGTTTCCTTCTTCCCTATTGCGCTCTTGCTTTCATCTCCTCTTCCCTTCTTCACTTCTTTCGTTCCTCCGTTTTTCATTTGCACGCAATGTTGTTCAGTTCAGGGGATGACAAATAATTCATGAACATCAAGAAAGAGTGCAATAACCATCGATATTGATTTGATATTGCCGTGATGTGAAACCGGTTCCAACAGCCCGCAGCTTTGAAATTTCCAATAACTTTGCAATTAACTGAACGTAGTACTTACATGCTTACAATGTAAATAGATGACTTATCTGGAACAAAGCAATTGTTTTCATCAAAATGCTATTTGATTATTATAACGTCATCTTATATTTTTTTGATTATAATTTGCATTCAATCAATCAATCAAATAACCTATTGCAGCCACTACTGGACATAGGCCTCTCCCTATAAATAATTTGCATTGTTATTAAATTATTCATATTGCTTTAATTTAATGCATTTTAGTCAATTTTAAAGCATTGAGTAAGTTAAACTATACAAATTGATTAAAATCGGAAAAAGCGAAATCAAGCTCAGGCGGGATACGGACCCGCGATTTTTCCCTTTACAGTCTCGCCTGAGCTTTATTTCGTTATTTTTTTCGATTTTAATCAATATTGATGTTACTGTACTGGTACTTACCTCAAAACTTTACATTACAAGATATGTAGCGTAGCGGTAAAAGCTAAACCTCATACGACCCAGCCCGGTCACAAAATAATCGATGACAAATTACTAAAATTAAGGACCTACTACTTAAACATTATTTAAATGTTTTATTAACATACATGCATGCAAATATATAACAATATGATTAATGCATTCAATATTATAATATAATCGACTAATCATTAACAAATAATGATTAGGATAATCGGCTCATCGCTCTAGTGTTGTGCACATATATGTATGTTGTGTTGTGTGTGCGTGGTGATTTGTGTTAATGCTGATAGAAAGAAATTAAAATAAATCAGGTATATTTTGACGATGAAACTTACATAAATGTGAACAAACACAGTGTTTTGTGTTATCAAGTGCTAGTGAATCCGTCGGGAGACGGTAATCGTGTACGTTATTTCGCTATTTGTGGATTCTGGATCTCGTCGATGTACCATAAACAAAAATGTCAGCGATCCCGATTTTTTGTTTCTTGCTGCATACCCATCGTTATACCCTAATTAGATCACACGAATGATATAAAATAATGTAAGACGCTTTCTCTGGTGCTATTATATCGTTCAAATAGCGATCCCGAGGCAATAAATCAGCCATAGTAAACGTGCGTTTCGTGTGCTCGCGCCCGTCTACACCCGACCTATCTCATTGTTTATGTATGGAGAATAAGCCAGGAATTTTTATGGGGATTCGCAGCGTATTCACGATTTAATTGAATATCTGGAAACCATCAGGGTTTCACGGCGACTGGTAGTGACGACGGGGTCACTCCGCGCCATCGGCGTCCCCCCGACCGCCAAGGTTTTCCGTGATCTCTATTTATAATAATCTCGATCATTTGGTGCAGCATAATGACATTCTTGTAATGAAGTGCCGTTCTGTGGATTTGTGGGACATGTGCCAATTATTGTGCCCGTGACGAAACCGCAGCGCGGATTAGTTTTGTATGTATACAAATGCCCATTGCTGTTTGTGATTTACATGAGTAGGCACCACATGGAATTATTTCATCACTGTGGTATACCATTTGGTCACTCACTGGCAGAAGCTACATGAAAACATTGAGAAGTGCTAATATCCAGTAGATGTGTGTTTTATCTCAATAGTTGGACAAAGAGGTACTTAGATTATCTTCATTTTTAGTTCAAAATTATAATTTAGATGACAAGAAAACAATAAAAAAGTACATTGCCAAATATTTAAATTCATATACTTAATTTATTCAAGACAGGTATGTATTGTATTTTGATGAATAGAATCAAGGTCTAACTTATATTTTGTATTGAAATCTGACTTTCAACATTTACCTGCATTAATAACTTAAATGATTACAACAAGTTTACAGACCACAATCAACATTGGAATATAAATGAAACTTCCTATCATTTATTTAAACCATCTTTAGCGAGATCTGTCAAATGCTGGAGTTTGTTATGGACATTATTGTTATGTTTATATGATTATCAAAACGAAAACAATTAAAGTACCCTACAGTTCATAAAATAAATAATCTATTAGAACCATTAGAACTGACATTATAAATAATTATGACATTTTTGAAATGAACTGAAAACTTGCCAGAGTGTAATAATAATCTTACCATAAGCATACATAATAATATGGGTATTTTAACATAACTTGGTCTCACTATGCATGCCAATGTATAATAGGTAAAAGTACCTACATTGGCAATTTTCATTCCTACATAATTAGTCCATTACAAAAGAAAAGTGGCAATGACTAGGAAACGAAATGGCAAGTGACCTATTAGTTTTTAAATAAAGTGATATGTGATGAGAGATTTGGTGAAAGAATGTATATTAATATTTGATAAACCTTCGAAAACAAATCATGGTTTTCAGATGTCTCTGGATGTGGTTGTAAGATAGATAATAAGACCGCTTGTGATCATCTGTTTGCTTTATCGTGTCCTTGTTGAAAAATAACAATATAGTTCTGTTACAGTTAATTGGTTCAATTGAGAAATGCATGTGCAATTCTATATCCAGCAGTGGAATAATAGTTACTAACAAGTGTCAAAAATATAAACCTACCCTTCCTGTGTTCCAAACTTATAATGTATGCTTATTTTCTTTTCTTATAATAGTCTTAATCCTTGAACGGTCAAATCTACTTTACGTCACTACTTATTCTGTTTCCCTGTAGATGGTTTTGATGCAAAATGTGCTCATATATTCAAAGTCCACAATTTTTTCTTCTACAAAGCTATTGTAGGATTTGTATATTTTGAACATAAATTCAGTAGTATAAGCAACTGGCCATAATTTTATTCTTGCTTCATTCCTATTCACAGGTGTTATCTGTTGTATTGCAGAAAATATAAATTAGGCATTTGTTATAGTGTTAGAGATTGACGAGCCGATGAATAAAGCGGACTTGCTCATGCACCGGAGACTGACTACTTTTGTTCATTGAATTTTTTCTTCTTGATATGTGATAAGAAAGAGGGTAAATTTTCTTCCACTTTATATGTGCTAAAAAAGGTAAATTTTGTCATACTCAGATTTTTTTCGCATTGCTATTTTGTCATTACTTCACTTTATTTTCAATAAAGTAATCAGTATTGCACTATTATTTGTGTTCTGTAACTCTTCTTGCCTTTTTTGACAATGTATAGTGTCATTGGTTTCTGAAATAAGCAGTATCGATGGTTCACCTGTCAGTCCTGACCATTTATTCCAGTTTAAACAGAACAACATAATATTGTACTTTTAATTGTGTGTATATTCTTGCAGAATAATTTGAAGGCATTGAAGGATCCAATAAATAAAATTATTATCGTTGTGTGTACAGTCAAGTTGGCGAAGGCACGCAGGGGAATGATCAAGGAGAAGGAGAAGGGCGGAGGTGCCCGTCTCAAGGACGAGCCCAGTGATCCAGCTGAGCCCGGTAAGTACTCAGTGGATTTATTCTCTAGAGATATTTTTCTGATTGATACGCAGACTAGCTGCAAGTTGTAATTGAATTGTTATTAACCTATTTAAAATCCTGAGATTTGAAAACTCTTGATTGTTTTACATTTCAATGAAATTTTTAAGTAAGTAAGTTAAGCTAACTATTCAAATCGTATTAAGATTACCGTCGCCGTAAGACGGATTTATAGGAAATTTGGAGCAGTTTTGGGCGAGGTTTGGTGGCTCAATGATAAGGGAAAGATCGCGGGTGTGAGTCCCACCTAAGCTGTATTCGCTTTTTTCATCTTAAAACGATTTGAATTGTTTTATAGACTGAAATAATTTTATACTTTTATTACATACACTATTTATTTTTGCAAGTATCACCAAAACAAGTCTTTTAATTATTCTATTACAAAAAAAAAGTGGCAATGACTAGGGAACTAAACGGCAAGTGAGCCATTAGTTTATAAATAGAGCGATATAAGATGAGATATTTGGTGATTAAGGCTGTATTGATTAGTAATAATTATAAACCAGTATTTTTTTTAATTGAAGCAGATTAATAATTAGAACAATTTTTATTTAATACCATCTAATCATGTCATAATATTGACCTAATTTCATGAATAATAAATAAATATTCTAGGACATTCTACACAAGATAATAGATGTCAGGTTTGGATTACATCTAAACATCGTCTTATCATAAGAAATGTCATAATATTGACCAAAAGTGAATAAATCTAGGCTAATATTATGGATACTTGATGTCAAGTTTTGATTTATACACTGAAAGTCACCTAATCATTCACCCATTGACGTAAAATGAGACATTTACGCTAATATTATGAATAATAGATGTCAATGGTTTATGTACAGTCCAGGACAAAAGTAGCTTGACAAGTTCTAATTTATTGGTCCGAAAAACGGGAAAACGCTACCAGCTTGATGTGAATGTCAACTGGACTTGTTCTTCTGGATAAAAAAATGGTATAATTGACATATTATGTATTTCATAACAGGTATAAATAATAATTTATTAGTAGTATTTACCAATATATATTTTAATGTTAGGCAACTTTTGTTGTTGACTGTACATAAATCATTGACATCTATTGACTAGGTTTCATATCTATCATTCCTAATATTAGTCACAAGAGATCTTGTGACTAATATTAGGAATGAACTGTCATAAAATAAACCAATAATTAAGCAGTTCTCATTATTATTATAATAAATAGATGACAGGTTTTGATTTACTCGCTGAACATCATCAAACCATTTGACAAACAGAAGTGAAGCTTTTAAAGTAAATAGGTTACATAGGTAAAGATTTGCCAAGGATTCAAAGGCCTGAGGCTTTGTCTGGGATCCATACTTTTATGAACCCGGCATGGCGGGAATTCACCCGGCAAAGTTTTCTTTTTTTTTTCTTTTTTTTTTATACCACTTAGGTGGCAGACAAGCACACGGTCCACCTGATGGAAAGTGGTTACCGTGGCCTATGGACGTATGCAACACCAGGGGCGTCACACTCGTGCTGCCGACCCTGAAGAAACCTTCTAATGCCCTTCTTGAAGAACCCCATATTGTAGTCGCTTGGGAAAACCATCGCGGGGAGTTCCTTCCACAGCTTGAGTGTGCGAGGGATGAAGTTCCTTTCATACCGCACAGTGCGCACCGTTTCCGGTCGCAATGTGTGAGGATGAACTCCCCGCCTATGACGAGAAGTGCGATGATAGAATGTAGCTGTGGGCATCATGTCAAACAATTCATCTGAGCACAAACCATTGTATAGGCGGTAAAACACACACAGTGAAGCAAAGTCTCTCCTGAGACTGAGTGGTTCCACATCGCCTGTGAGTATGGGATTGCCGACGAGCCTCAACGCCCGTCTTTGTACCGAGTCGAAAGGGTCAAGCTGGCACGCAGGCGCTCCGGCAAAAAGGTGACAGCAGTACTCCATGTGGGGCCGAACCTGTGCCTTATAAAGGATTCTTACTGTTTATTCTTACTGTTTCTTGCATACTCAAAGGTTAAACAGAAGTGTATTGACAGTCAATGTTTTCGGCCGACATTATTGCCGTTTATGGGGTGGTTTTTTGAGCAGTTAAAACCTGACTTGACTCTTCTCAGGAATCGAACCTCGCGCAGAATAATCGCGGTCGCTACCGCTCTATGATCGTAGCCGAGATTACAACTGTTACAGTATTGTGCAAGATCAAAATCCTTGGGATTAAAGTGATTTATTTTACAAGTATGTTTCAAAATATAATCAGCTAAAAGTCAAGGAGACTTCGGCGAACAGGCCTGCTTTTGCCAACGGCGGTCATTTTTAATGGTGTCCTTTTTATGCGAAATTAAGGTCGAAATAGGGAACTTCGATTAAAGTGGTCCACAATCATTCTTGATTCAATAAATGTCAGAATTTTTCCGAAAATTCGGCGTTGTTAGGGGGTAATTCGCACTATACGGACCCAGCAAAAAACCAATAAGAGAATGAAAAAAAAATACTTTTAAAAAATCATGAAAAGACGTGCCCCGACCCTTTGAGCCCGTGATTTGTAAATTGGTGTGTTCAGTAGTAGGGGTGCTAGTGCTGAAAACAATCACCAAAGGCGTAGTAGGACCTAACTAACAAAGGCGTTCTACGCAGCTAGAGTACGTTATTAGCGGATCTCTATAAATTTCATCAGTATATGCGAGCCAATTGTCGCACTACCAGGGATGCCGAAGCCGGGGCTAAGTGGAGAAGCTGCAATAACTTCTGTGCTTAACAGCAGTCAGTTGGTCAATGTTCCTCAGACAGAAATACTACAGTGGGCGAAAAAGTGGGGCCCTATTTGACCAACAAGGTCCACCGATAAAATTCTGCCCCACTTTTACTTAGTCACTTAAGGGTTCAGGTTCACGCAGAACCTAAATAAATAAATATAATATATCGGAATCAAACCGATTAAAAGCATATACCTAAGATCTTTCTGTCAACTGACATTTTGTCAAGGCGATTTGCCCACGGGACGATTTGCCCACGGGACGGCTCGCGGCGACAGCGACGATTCCGGAAGTTATAAAATCGAAGTCCTATTATATAAAAAAACTTGTATTTTCTTGTTTTTTTTTTTCGACATTCGACATGTTTGGAAGTTAAATAATACGTTTATGTATATTATTAGCTCCAAACAAATTTAATGATCTTTGTTTTTATTTTACTCAACGGAAATAGAGTGACCTTTTTTACGCATGTAAATACCGTCTGTGCCCCACGGTTTCACTCATTCACTCACCGTATTATAGGTACATGGTTCTATTCCATATCGCACGGCTGCGTCTCTGAATATTTTTAATGTGGCTATCGAACTGAAACGGGGTCCTATTGCCTAGCGCTTTGGTGTAACCTCAAACCCTGGCAGGGTTACTAGGGTCACCATGACTTTTTTATGGTGCGAAAAATCCCCACGGATTTTGCCTATGTATACAAAACAAGGAGTCACCCACTCCTTGTTTGTACCTGATATTTAAAATGAACAGGTCTACGTAAAATTGACACGTGTATACTTATTTCTATTTTTTCTTTACATCATCGAGCAGACACAAATCTTAACAGAAATTAGTTTTAGAAAAAATGAAAGTTATCATGAGCAAAAACTAAACTAGGTATACTTCGATTAGCGTCAATACAAGCAACAGTGAAAGCATCATCAGTATGTAGTTATGCATTTAATAGATTCATCTCTAATCTCGTCATTGCCGATGGATAACTGTTTTTTTTTGCACAATCTTATTAACCGTATATGGATTCTACTTTATCAATTTCATTTCTACATGTAGGTAGGTAGGTAGGTAGGTAGGTATACTTTCATTAATAGTTAAATGAAAAAAAAAATCCACTGAAAGTCAATACTGAGTGAAAAAAGATAGAATGCCTAAAAATTATAATTAATTTAATTTTTATTTTATTATGTTTAATCACACAATGCACGTCGATTTTTTTTTTGCTAATGGCGTCATCTAAACTACTAAAGGTATGATTCCGAAGCTAACCGTATACGACAACGACAGACGCATGCAGGACATACAGCGCGGGAGCGTACCCAGCGTACTCCGATACGGATAAAAGGGTGCGTGCTTCGGTGGTTGTCGTACGCGGTCGGCTACGGAATCGTACCTTAAGTGTTACCAACACAAGCAACTAATTATGGCATCTCTTTTGTCATTAAGCGGGAAGGAAAGGAAGGGTCAGTTTAGTCCTACCTGGACTTCTGTATAGAGAAGTCGTGTGCCGTTGTGTGTTTGTTTTGTGCCGCGATTAGTTTAAGTGAACGTTATGCGTATGAGAATTAGAGGTAACCGTTATACGCATATGCCCTACCCAGGTCATGGGTCGCGACCACCGTCAGCGTCGCTGCCGACCCCGGCGGCGCTAAAAAAGGAGCCGGATGAACCACCGCACAGGGTCAAAATGGAGCCTCACACTCAGTCCGGGGGCGAAGACTCCGCTGCAGACCTTGGTGTTGACGGCATCAAGACTGAGATCGATGGCCTTATGGACAGCGATGGTGAGTGCTATTTCCTAAGCAAATGTTTTGACCAATAACGTTTTCTTTTTTAATTAACACGTGACGATAACTATATCGAGTGGCGCAAAATGACTGGCGGCACTTGTGATCCTAAAATGTCAGTCAGGTTGAAGGGGCAGGTCTATAAGAAGATCATTAGGCCTGTCATCTTATATGGTTGTGAGGCGTAGCCGCTGCTGGAGCGACACCAGCAAGAGCTGCGTATCACGGAGATGAAAATGCTGCGGTAGATGTGCGGCGTCACGCGTAAAGATCGCCGTCTAAACTCGCATCTGCGGCAGTCTTCATGTCATCGCAGATAAAATGCAAGAGAGCAGGCCTTCGCTGATGCAGCCACGTCTTGCGGCAACCGCCAGGCTACGTGGGTAGAAATGCCTGGCTATGGCACCCCCACCAGGTCCAGGTAGAAGGGGTAGGCCTAAGAAGTCCTAGCTTGACGTCGTGGAGGGTGACATGCGTGCAATCTCTGCCACCTAAGTGGTCAAAAATTGGTCTTACTACCATGGACGTCCAAGATCGTGGGAAGTGGAGGAGGAAGAGCCGGAAGGCGGACCCTGAGCTCCAAGGTCATTTTGGCCACGGATGCAATCAGGAAAGTGCGTCTCCATGAAGATAATGATGATGATAACTATATCATTAAAAATTCATTAAAAACTTTCATCATTCTCATTTCACAAAACCCTTTTTTTAAGAATATTGAATTTGATAATGAACTTGATACTTTTCTAACAGGTGACCCCACGAAATCTCCACAATGCGACCTTGGCGGGCCGGCATCTCTAAAATCAGAGCGCTTGTCATCAGACTCCACAGACATACTGGATCCACAAACTGGCCTCCGGGGCCCGTCAAGTAATCTTCAGGTAAACGCCTTATCTAAACCTATTGTGTACACTGTACACTAAGCTTGGCTAGCACCCTTTTTATGAATAGACAATGAGCTTAATTGTCAATGCTTTCGGAAACAATGCTGCCACTAAACATATCAGTAGTAACTTGGCCTTCAATACTGTATTTTTTTTTTCGTTTCAATTATTCTACAATGGGAACTATGGGTAAAGACCACGTTTACCGTAATTAAAACGCTAGGCGGGACTACCTGCGAAATATTCAGCAGTGAAATTTTATACAAATTTAAATATCTGTGAGAACTGTTCGTTTAGTGATAAGATTGAATACTTTCTTCAAAATTTGTTTTTTTTTTTCACTGTATGTAAGTACAGTAGCGGTAGTTACATTAGCTGCGCTCTATAAAAGACAATGACCATATTTAAAAAAAATATACAGGGTGTTCTGTAATTCTGTCTCAACAGGTGTCCTAGATTAATATTCTATCCAACCAGGATTGCTATACTTTAACTACTACATACATGATATAAATCAAAATTCGCTCAAAAAATTATTATAACATAAGAAATGATTTCTGGTCAAAATCATATTTTAAAAAAAACGTTTCCAAAGTTAAAACAACGTGTTAAAATTTCGTAGTATGTATAATAAATAATAAACCAATTAGCTTAACAAAAAAATGTAAATACTTTACAAATTCATACCTACTCTCAGAGAAAATAGCATCAATACGTATAAGTTAGAGGGAGATAACGATAGTGATGCACTAAGTACCGACGCAGCGCAACGGCTTGAAGCGTGTTATTTGGTTCACGCATAACGGGAGCCAGCCTATTGACGTCAACCGGGCATTTTTTCATGGAAATTATGTTTACTGACCAGTAAACGTCCCGTTCAGTCGCCTTTTATGCCGCCCAAAAAATACCACAAGTGTCCGAATCTATATATAAGTTAGAGGGAGATAACGATAGTGATGCACTAGCTGCCACAACGCAACGGCTAGCCGCATGTTAATTTTTATATAGAACCCATTTCATCAGGAATTGTGTCGTATGACTTGACAATAAATAAATAGATAATGGTCATGCCTTTATATTTCGGGACGGGGGGTGGTGGTGGGGCGGTAATACCTTGCGCCAATGTTTTGGTTCACGCGTAACGGGGAGGCGGCTGACGTCAACCGGGTATTTTTTCATGGAAATTATGTTTACTGACCAGTAAACGTCCCGTTCAGTCGCCTTTCATGCCGCCCAAAAAATACCACAAGTGTCCGAATCAATATGTATAAGTTAGAGGGAGATAACGATAGTGATGCACTAGCTGCCACCACGCAACGGCTAGCCGCATGTTAATTTTTATATAGAACCCATTTCACCAGGAATTGTGTCGTGTGACTTTACAATAAATAAATAGATAATGGTCATGCCTTTATATTTCGGGACGGGGGGTGGTGGTGGGGCGGTAATACCTTGCGCCAATGTTTTGGTTAGCCGGCTGACGTCAACCGGGCATTTTTTCCATGGGCTTTATGTTTACTATCCAATAAACGTCCGTTTAGTCACCTTTTATGTCACCTAAAAAAAAAGTTAGTCCATTTATTCCACTTCACCTGATATCTATATCAGTGGCGTGGGGTGAAAATGTTCAACAGAGAAGGAAGCTGGTTGAAAAAAAAAATTGCACTAATCTCAGGAACTACTTCTTGGAATTAATTTTTTTTTGTGTTAAATATACCCCGTTTATCAAGGAAGGTTATGTTTATGAAGGAAATGTTAACAAATTCCCATAAATTATTTGAAAATAAATAAATTGCGGGAATATATGATATGGTTTTAAGGGGGAAGGGAATATTTGATACGGGGTTTCTACGTATGCCAAGGCCGATGTCGGGGCGGGCCAGCTAGTCATATTATAAAATTAAGTTACAGTATGGCTGCCTTACTCTATTCTAAACTTTTGGCGAATATTTAAACTAAAATTATCATGCATTGTATTAATTACTCAGTAACACATTATTATGCAAAACAGCGCCCAAATTGCTTACAATCGGCATTAATATATGCACGATAGCACCGTGAAAACATAAAAACCTTTTTATGTATTTTGGCTTATAGTCTTAAATTCGTTCACTGCGACTCGAGAGGTGGAACAAGCTTTCTCTGCCCAGCCTGAAACAAAACCGTGAAAAGCCATATTTTTTTCCATAGCGCCGATCCAATGAATTTCATGAGACCTAAAGCCACCGTTTTAGATGTCAACTTGGATAAAATGGTGGTCTGGATACATAGATGCTTTTTTCACGCCCCGTTTTAAGGATCCGAGATTGTAGGAGGACAGTAACATGTGTGATGGTAAAGAGTTTCAAGCCTAGTTTATGGCGCGGCAAATAAAAGGTGGTGAAGCGTTTAGCTCTCAATGGAAGTACTACATAAAAAGATACTGTATAGTATGTCTATGTAGTGCTGCATAAAATCGCTGAAAGTTTACGGAAATTCCGTTGGTTTTCTTCAATGCCGATCCTACTGGAAGTAGGATCGGCATTGAAGAAAACCATTTTATGAAGATTTTGAATAATTAGTCAAGATTGAAAATATTAGCAAAAAATATGGAGGATCAAATAAATGAAAAAATATGGAAATCGGGATATTTTTATTTTAATATTATTCTTCCTTACTACGAAGCACGGGCCGTCTTTCAATACAATACTTTCCCTAACGTATAATGATAAGACTTTACAATACCTACGAGTACTTTGAAAACATCATGCAGATCTTTCATGCATGATTACAATTCATCCATTCTAGTTAATGAAGGTGACTGTGGAAAAAATGCCGATTTTTATTTTAAGCAGTATTTTTTTAAACCTGTACTTACTGCTATCTCTATTTACGCGGCAGTATAGTATAGTATCTAATCCAAAGTAGGTTCAGATATAGAAATTCAAATGTTATATGCAAATTAGCAATCATCGCACTTGAACATGTTATACAGGGCGTCAATTATAAACATTTATGCAATTAAATGCTCGCTTCAAAGTAATAATAAATAACTTATTTCCGGATTGTAATAAACTTGTCCACATTTCGTCCACGTGTCATTCAATTACAGGTTTACCTGTATGTGATGTTATCAATAGATAAAAAACTGTTTTTGGGCAAAATATTCTTAAGAAAAATCGTAAGATGTTATAGAAATTAATCAATAGTTAATCAAATTCCTGTCACTCCGTGCCTATATCTTTACTGCAAAGCAACAGAAACGTCAAGAACAGTGTAAATTATTGAAAAAAAACACAATAAATCGTAATAAAATCGATTAAAACAGCTGACCGTGCGAACGAAGCGAACGCAAGTCTCCGTTTTGATAGTTTCTTGTGAAAAAGGATGGTCGGAGGTCTACTATTATTCGTCTCATGTAATAAATATCTAGTAATAAACAAAAATTATCACGAGAAATATAACAAAACTTTCTTATAGGATGGAAATCAAAACTGCCGTAACCCCAATGGCGGTCCAGAGAACATGGGGTCATGTCGCATGGGCGGTGGCGGCGGCCCTATGGGTCCCGGCGTGCCTATGGGAGCCATGTCAAGCGAAGCCCAGACTCTGCCCTCTAACGTGATCAGCAAACAGGCAGGCAGCATGGAGGTAACAACATAGCTTGAAATTCATGATATCGATTAGATTTTTAGTCATAAAATTCTTATGAATACTAATATCTCAGACTAAGAGAATACATTGAAGGAATATACAGAACTGGCGAGAGAGCAATACTACTAAAGTAGTACCATCTCGCTCGCACTCTTTGTATGCACGCACGAGTGTGAGCGAAATGGCACTACTTTAGTATTACTTTATGCGTTCCTTCTATGTTATTCTTTTAATCTTCCTTCTAACCTTCTCTGATTTCATTTAGTTTGCCTTGTTAAAAATAAAGCAAATAATAAATTTTGATAGTATATAGCCAAACAATATTGCTTTGTTTTATACTGATCAAGGTAGTTGTAGAGTAATTTCAACAGTAATAGATTCACATAATACGCTTATTCGAATTTATGGAACACAATTTATTCATTCAACATAACCAAAGTTGCTTTTACTATGATTTCCGTCTTTAAATCACGAACTAGCGAAGACAAAAAAATGCTCTCGTGTTAAATAAATACAAATAGGTACCACTTTTCACCTCGACGCTGAGAAAATTGTTATAGGTTATAGATAAGAAAAACAATGAGAATAATACCGGTATTTAAAATATTTCTCATAAAATAAAAAGAATGAAAAAAAAGTTTCTATTCTTTACTTGCCCACTTTTTTCAATACTGAGTAATTTAAAAGGATGGTGATAGAAATTCGACTCACTTTTACTCACGCTGCTTTTTTCCCCTTTTCGTATAATATAGGAGAAGTGAAAATTTATTTTTTATTCTGAACATTAAGAGTAGTTATTTAAGATGTTAAACGCAGAGATATTTATTTTAACCCACAAGATTTAAAATTCCTCTGCTTTTAACGTATTTATTTTTGCTAACATAACTATAATATACAGGATGCTGATTTAATAAATCGAATTCTTTTTGGACACGATTTGAACCATCATACTCTATCCAAAATAAAGTTCCTTACTTTTTCATGAATATGTCCCTAGAGGTTATGAACTCAATAGAACTCCTATCAACAAATCGGTCGACGGCTTTTTGACCTACATTTACGCGTCAGCCAACCTTGAACTGCATTCGTGCAGTATGCAAAGGTATTAGGGTCAATAAACCGTTAGGTGATTATATACGCATGTTTTATCAGACATACGTGCGAATATTAAAATATGATTGTGTATTTTTTTTGCATTGTACGATGATTTTAGTGATTCGGGTATTTATAACAACATCCTTTAGATATAAGATTTCTTTGACACCAAAAACAAATAAATAATGGATGTTTTCCCAGCAGCAAAGCCAAATCTTCGTGTTCTCGACATTGCTGGCTAACAAGGGAGCTGAGGCCGTCATATCTGGACAACACCATTCAATAATAGCTTACCACTGTGCGCAACCGGGGACGAAGAAATATCTTGAGGTAATTTGACTCATCTTCACTTATTTATCACTTTGCAATAGAATATTATTATAATATCATGTGTGTAGAATTAACACATGATGTAATAGAACTAGAACTGCTGGAAGGAACTTTATCCCCCGCAAGCTTAAACTGTCGAATTCAGAAGTCAGAAGAAGCGTCGGTAGCTTAGTGGTTAAGGAGTCGGTCTTACGATCGCAAGGTTCCGGGTTCGAATCCTGGCCATTACACTACCGATGTGAACCCACTCCTAACACAAGCAATCAAGCTTAGCTGGAGGGGTTAGAGGGATTATTAGTAATTTCGGTTGCTAATATTCTTATAAAAAACTCCCTGCCGTGGTTTTTCCAACATATAACATAACATAAACTCACGCCTATATCCCCGAAGGGGTAGGCAGAGGTGCTAGCACTACTGCCTACCCCTATTGCCTATTTGGTTTTTCCAAGCGACTACAATATGCGGCTTCTCAAGAAGGGCATTAGAAGGTTCTTCCGGGATCGGCAGCGCGAGTGTGACGCCCATGGTGTTGCATACGTCCATAGGTCACGATAACCACTTTCCATCAGATGGGCGGTGTGCTTATCTACCGCCTAAGTGGTATAAAAAAAACTAGAACTCCCTAATTACAATTGTATCTTTATATCAAAGTAGGTGCTAGGGATATTCAGCCAGTCGCAATCTCCTCACCTTCGTTAACAAATGACCCAAGACGACTCGACGTGCGGTTTTAATCGGTTCGAGTCCGACATAACCACCCTCGTTGGCTCCGATATAGTTGGTATTAGGTAATAATTTTGCTCGGACGGGCTTAGATCGCTATGTAAATGCAACGAAATAGGAAAGGTTGCCTAGTATGCTAGAAAACCTCTACACGATTAAAAAAATATTAAAACCTATGGTGCTGCATACATTTCCTATAGAATTATGTGGTTCGCAAATAAATATACTTCTATTTTGTTATAAAGTATCTACATTTATTTTATTTCAATACATAATTAGGTACTGCGATTTCCGACTACACGGAGGTCAGTATGCGACTTCCGACTCTCACGGAACCATTATTACGCAACATCCATAAAACACCTATTAATTATGACCTTGTAGCTGTTTATAGAAATATAATGTACTATTCAGGGAAGGGTGTTTGTTTGTTACATTACTGTCCATCCCAAGGTTGTCTGGAAGAAATCGCTTCTAGCGATAACGCCGCCCATTGTACCTTGATACTGTATACATGCGGTGACTGCCCCGTGGCACTATACAATGGCACTACTGGTAGTGTCAAGGGTAAAATTCTTTCCCCATGACACTACCGGTAGTGTCAAGGAAAAAAAAATCCCCAATGACACTACCAGTAGTGCCATTGGGTAGTGCCACGGGTAAAATTCTTTCCCCATGGCACTACCGGTAGTGTCAAGGGGGAAAAAATCCCCATGACACTACCAGTACTGCCATTGGGTAGTGCCACGGGGCAGTCACCGGTACTTGTTACAACCGTACCCCTAGCACGAAAACCCTATCGTAAACGTAACGTAAACATATCGTGAGAACGAAGCGTTGGGATTGGCAGGCTACTGTTACGGATCCCAAATGTTGGCGAAAGAGCCTTGTCAGCCCGAACCTCCCCGTCCTGCATGCAGACTGTGCAGAGTCAGCAGTTTGTACACTCGCAAGTTAACCTGCCTTTCAACGGCAGTGTGGTCCTATCTCTCGTCGCGACACTAGCGTCCCAATATTTACCAGTTCTCAAATATTCTAATTTTCCATTGTGCATTTAAATAATTGTATACAATATTCGTATTTTCATTGTGTTTTAACAAATAAATTGTGCGTGTGTATTCGTGCATTTTCTTTTTTTTTAAATGAGTCTAAGAGACTCCCGTAACACTACGCACACACACAGATGGCGGCCAATCGCAATGCTCCATTCTGTTGATACGTTTACGTTACAATTACGACAGTTTTTCTTGCTCGGGGCACTGTAAATCTATCGGTGTAGAATAAAAAATTATAGATGGATATTTTTTTATTTTATCTATCTATCTATCTAACATTGATTGTTATTTTCAGAAACACCCACTTAAAATGGGCCAATTCAACAAACAAAGTCCGGCCCAGTGGTTGAACAATCTAGCTATGGCTAAAACCAGAGGAGGAATGCGTGGAGGGCCTAACATGATGGGTGGGCCTAATCAAATGGGACACATGATGGGCAGCCCGATGGGACCTAATATGGGTCCTATGGGACACGGCGGCATGGGTCCAAATATGATGGGCCCAAACATGATGGGGCCAAGCCGGATGGGTGGGCCCGGTAATCAGATGATGATGATGAAAGGTGGACCAAGTCCTATGGGTCAAATGGGGCCTGGAATGGGCCCGATGGATGGGTTTCCAGGGGGCACCCCGTCCTGTGGTGTCATGGACGGCCTCGGTGCTGATGGTGAAATGCCCTGGGACACCGTAAGTATTCCTATCACACTTATTGATTTGTAGCGTTATTATTAATTATGCGCGCTGTTTCGCCTTCGTGAATTTCGAATCCTACAGGCACCTATTCCGGGACTCTGTAGTCCACGGGAGCTCTGTGATCCACACACCGGAAGAGGGCTGGATCGAAAGATATGGTCTTGGGTCGGCCGGGGTGCGAGGGATATGTCTACGACTACCTCACCTCCAGTAACCGAAGGCCCACAGATGGTGTGCGTTATAGTCGGTTCAAGTCCGCGGAGGCGGAGGGGTATCCGTGGGGTTTTTCGCACGATAAAAAAAAGCCTATGTGCTATTCCAGACTAAAATCTATCTGTATCTGTGCCATACTTCATCTGGATCCGTTTTGGTGTTCTTGATGTAATTGAGTAATCAACATTCATCCAAAATTTCGCAATAATTATAAATAATAATATTTTAGGGTGTATTCTCACATTGGAAATCTAACTGTATGTTTTTCTTTCTTAGAAAAACCCCTCAGTAATGTCGAACGGCATGGCGAATGGCCCGGGCTCTCTGCCCGCGTGTTCCGAGGCAGGCTCTATGCCTCAGGACCCGCCATCGAGCCAAGCCAATGTCGATTCCGGATCGGAGTCATGCCAGACCGGACCTAAAGGTAGTGGTAAAGTTTCTCTAAACAAAACCTTCAATGAAATAAAAAAGCTTAGTAAATTAGTATTAAAGTTGTTAGAAGTAAATAAAAAATATAATTTTTTATCGGTAAAAATTAACATCCAGTATGGGACTGGACCACTTCCAGGTACAGTCCACTAGTCAAAGTTATTTGGACACGCCCTGGATATTTTGAAATCTCCTATACATACGTTTTGGATTCCCCCATGAAAGGGACTGGTCTTCGTTTAAGTCCCGTCCTAGAAGTTTAACTTTTTCCGATCTCAATTTATAGAAGAAAATACCTAAGTAATTGCTTCAAAATTTTCTTAAATTTAAATGTTCCTATAGCAATTCCATATCTTTCACAGGTGTTAAAATACCCGACGAGAATTTAACACCGCAGCAACGCGCACATAGAGAGGAACAACTAGCCACAATACGTAAAATGCAACAGATGTTGTTCCCAGAAAGTGGTGGAAACAACCCCAATCAAGGTCCTGGCGATGGCTCACAACCTCCAAACGATATCAACCAACCTCCAATTTCCAGTGCTAGTATGAATATGGGACCTTTCCCACCCATGTCTGGTATGGGGCCTAATGGACCCATGGGATCTAATGGCCCAATGGTGTCAATGCCAAACAGTATGAATTCCGGGCCTAGCTGTACTATGTCAGGACCAATGGGCCCGAGTGGACCTATGGGAGGTCCAATGGGCCCAGGTGGTCCAATGGGCCCGAATGGCCCAATGGGAGGTCCGATGGGAGGTATGGGTGGGCCGGGTGGTATGGGCATGGGTGGGCACGGTTCTATGGGACCTAATGGAATGATGGGTCCTAATGGACCTATGATGGGAGGTATGGGGCCTAATGGACCTATGGGTCCGATGGGACCTTGTGGAATGAAGGGCATAAGGGGTCCATGTGGTGGGCCTGATATGAAAACTGGAATGTGTACAGACATGCATATGGGAAGAGGTTGCGGAGGACCTATGGGGGTAAGTTTTTTTTTTGTATGATTGTTTGACTTAGCTAGCTTCTAAAAAATTCTTTCTAACGTTTTGTTATTTAATTTTAGCGAATGCCAAATCCTATGGGTGGAATGGGAGGTCCTAAGCCATGTATGATGGGTGGACCACATATGGGACCTAGAATGATGCCTGGACCTAACCTCAATGCCATGAACGGTAAGTAATTTCACATATTGACATTTACATTAAACACCTCGATTTAATTCCTGTAAGAAAGTTGTTATTTTATCGGAGCCAACAAAATACGCGTGGCATTCGTATTGTAGCAAAGATCCGTAAGCTACGACGGCCACTTTCTATCAGGCAGGCTGTAATTTGAAGCCTTTGAATAGTTAAAAAAAAAATTGAATTTTAAAACTAAGTCTTGTGTATGCACGGGTATGAAAGCGTGCAGTCGAACTTATACATTGGTCTTTGAAGCTCAATATCTCTTGCACGCTATTTTCAACTATATGTCAATTACATAAGATCGATATTTTATGTAACCATACAACAATATAGTCCAAGAACTTGTCGATCTATTCTGCTCTATAAAACTGAATGACCCTTGCATGCTATTTCCAACTGTATAGCAATGGAATAAGAATGATATTCATATAACCATACAAAAAATAACCCTAAAGTTACCAATTTATTTTGTACTCCATTGAATCATTTTTTGCGTAATCCTTCAGATAAAAGTACTATCCTAATTTTATTCTTTCTCTTAACATTTCCAAGTGCTATGTACTATTATTGCTCGGGACATTATATCTTGGACCTATGCTCTATACGCGCAATACACTTTTCTCGTGTACCTTTTGAGGATAACACGGGGTGCTACTACCGAACAAGGTCAAATTCACCAAGTATAGGTTTATTACAAAGCAATCCGCTCGTACCAAGGCCTTGTTTGTCTCGCAACTTAGGTCCAAGATACGTGTCCCGGTATATCACTACTTATATCACTATCTTAGCATATTCTTGATGGTACATGTAGTGCCGCGTGTTGCAGGCGGCATCATGATGGATGGAAGCATGATGGGGGGTATGCTACCTCACGGGGACTGCGGTCCGGACCACCACGGCATGCCTGTCAACGGACCTATGTGTGATGAGTACGGGCGCGGGCGAAATGTGAGTACTGAAACATTATGATAGTCTTAATTGTCTTACCTTAAGTCCCACTGCTGTTACTCCTATACATTAATCCAGTCCCAGGAGAGTTAAACTTTCTTGACACCATCATAGACCATACTCGTAGTTTCAATTTTACAGGATGCTTCTGGGACAGTTGTTTTGAAAAGTTAGACTGAGTCCTTGGCAATGAACGGAAACCATACTTTTAAAATGTAAAAAGTTAGGTTTCCTCTATTTGTTTTTTAGATACGGACCACCATTTCTGATGCTAATGGCCTTAAAATGGTGTTCCCTAACTTAACTGCCTTGATAGATACTTTTTCACGCTTGAAGGACCCGGGACTGTAAGTACACCTTTCTATAGGTAATATTAACTTATTCGTGATTCCAACAGATGGGTCCAGGAGATCCCGGTGGGTTGGGCCCGGGTGTCCACAAGGCGGGGCTCCGCAGCCCCAAGAGCCCCGCCTCAGCGGACATCGATTGGCAGAAATTACACCACCAGTTTTTCGAAGACCCCAAATCCATGGATAATGAATTAAGTAAGTGTAATATATTATATTTGTATTGACTTACGACTTTTTCACTTATTTCTACCTTGTGTCAAAAAAATACGGTTACATTTGATATGTATATTGTTTCAATGCTTCCTAATTAGCAACTGAGTTATTTTCATTTAGTAGCTTTTTTTTGCATATTCTTTTCTCTGTGTATTTTTAAACTCACATTTCATAAAATATTTTTACTAAGTTCTCATATAGGACATGTTTCTTACCTTCGTGTTACTAATGAAAATTTCTTAACAGAAAAGTCTAGAAAGATGCTAAAGCACTCACCCGCTACCGGGACAGTGTTTCTACCATAACTTGAACCCCAATTTTAATATTAAAGGTACATTTGAATTTACTAATTTGATTCCCATATTTCAGGCACACAAGTAAAATCACCATGTTCAGAGCGGGGTGGCTGTTTACCGCCTCCACCTTACGGTGCCTCGCCTTTACATCGATCCGCCTCAGTGCCTATAGGTAAGATCTTTAACTAATCTTTCTTTTTTTATACATTTTAGTTCTGCACTACCTGATTTCCGTAGCCTGCCCGCGTGGATATCGTTTATCGTAACTTTTATTCATATCTCCGATTTAAGTATGCAAGGCGGTGACTTCTCACGGGACATGAATCTGAGTCCAAAAATAGATGCGGGCCAATGGGACCGATGGGACCCAGAATGGATGGCCCAGTAAAAATGACACCTTGCAATGGTGCCAACGTACAAGTAGACTTTTGTTTAAATCTCTTATTTAAGTCTGATCTACCAACACCTTCGGGACACAAGTCAGCCTCATCTGTTAGTTGCTACACCTGCTAAACTACGGACGAATCTCTGGCGCAGGCTTCTCTTTTGGGGTTGGGAAGTCGAACGGCAGTCGCTCTTTAAAAAGCGGACCCCCGACGCCAAAGTGTAAATCACGCAACTGAGTAATCGCTTGGAGGATGATAAAGACATGTATATATGATAGCACGGGGTGCTGCTGCGGTGGACCAAGTCAAATTCACCAAGCATAGATTATTACAAAACAATCCGCGCGCGCCGGGGCCTCGTTTGTCTTACGATTTAGGTCCAAAATACATGTCCCGTGGTATATACGTTATAGTAAGCAATGGAATGCAGGAAACATTTCAATATGTACATTTATTATTTTTCACCTGTAGCGACACAGTCCCCTGGCCACGGTTCAGTACAAATGCCGATGTCTGCGGAAGCATCCCGCGCCGGCAGTGGCCTCAACAGTCCTGCGCACTGCAAACCTGGACCCAAACAGGATGCACCAGGTCAGTACCTACTTTGAACAGTACTTCTATTATCTAAGGTCGAATTGAATCGCATTATAATAGCAATTTAAAAACTAATCGATTCCATTCGGCATGTAGTGAAACAATTGATTTTGAATTCAAAGGACAGGGTAAAGGTATAATACTATTAATCTAAATGCATTGGAAATAATTTTGTGTAGTATTTCTCCATATAAAATATTTATTGCAAAACATAGGATCTAAAATCTAGCTGGTATGGTAATGGTAATATTGGTCTACCCACATAAATATGGAAGTAATTTTGTGTAATGAGTATATTATTATTGTCCTTTTAATTCATGACATAAAAGTGTATTCGGTAAGTTTTATAGTGTCGCATGAGATTTTAATCATAATCAGAAGCCATAGAAGTAGTAGAGCATGCTCATATATTTTTTATCTGTGTTAGACATTTTCCCAACCACGACAGATTGTTTTATTTTTTTTTGTGACATTTTCCACCAATATCTTGGTGTGAGATGCAATTTTTTATAATATTTTTTTATTTTGTTTTTTTTTTCTGTAGTTGTAATGCGTATTTTTTGTTTTCCTTCCCCTCCCCTCGCAAAACGCTTGACGCTTGAAATCCCATCGTGTGATGAAATAACAACGAATAACATAAAAAAATCCTCAAAAATATGGAACACCTCTAACACAATATTGGATTGTAAAATTCTGTGGCTGTAAATTTATTTGGAATGCGAAACATTGGATAAAACATTGGCCACAAAAGAAATACTAGAGAAACTAGACGAGGGGGTGTTTGTCCGTACTCTCCAATGTTTGGCGGCGCAGCAGCAGAAGAATCAACAGGGTGGTTCTCACGGCAAGGAGCCGAGCTTGATGCCCGTGCCGTCACCGCAGCAAATATCGTATCTCAACCAGTTTGAAGGTAACTCACACTTGATTGGACGTCTACAGAAATAATTACGGCGTAACACTTGCTTAATAAAGTTTGTCCAATAAAATTGTACCATCGCCATCAATTCTTGCGCGATAACTTGTTCAATATAATGCCAGGCTTCTATGGTAACCTAAACGTATTATTTCTGCTTGCGATTCTGATTAAAACTGCATTTTATTACGCTTATAAATGTTTTCTCTATTGTAAATAGACTGCAAGGTTACTGAAAGTCTATTTATGGACAGCATAAACTATCAGTAATCTTACAAAGATATCATAAGTGTGTGGGTAGTTACATATTTTATTGTTTGTAATGTTTATAAGGTATATTGCTGCCCTAATCATATGTGATCATAGTAGTTTTTTGTGTGTTTGTGTGTGTGTTTTTCCGTATTTTTATGTTTTCATTTTGGTGGTGGTTGGTGAAAATGTGCTAACATAATGTACCTTCATACTCTATGGCTAATTCGTTCTTTCATTCTAAACATGTTCGTCGGAGTCAACGTTCGTTTTTCTGTTCAATTTATTAATAACATTGTGTATGGTTGGAACAGGTCAAGAGTTAACAATACAAAAGCAGCCGAACACGTCGTTAAAAGACAACGGGCCGCCGTCAAACAGTGGAGGTCAAACGCCACAATCTAATTCGAATCAGAAATCACCTGCCGGGTACGTAAAAAGACCATAAATAGTTCTAAAATGTCCAGTTTATGATTATCCAGAGCATAATTCAATCATTCTAAAGTTTTAGACGTTGCCTGATATATTTTCATATTTTTTCAAATAAATATATCGTATCTTTTTATAAGGAAATCACTTTCTCTTCTGTTCTCTGAGTTTCTTGCTGGTGTGTTCTCACTAGAACCAACTTACAGAACCAGCGAAAGATTCATTTGACGTACATAATGTGCTCTTTATGTGCCTAAACTGAATAAACGAAATTGATTCTTTGACTTGGTAGTTTATGTATACGTGTTTACCAACACCAAAACAATATTCGCATAAACAGAAAATATCATAGAGTACTCGTATCTTACGGATCGCACTTTGTTTGTATAGCATGATGCCGGGCACCCCTGAACCGCACTCGTCGTTATCAGAGGCGCGTGCGGGCCGTTTCTCCATGGAACAGAGTCCCGGCTTTAACAACCCACAGACTCCCACCTCAGCATCCAGTACGAAATGCCAAGGTGAGTAGCAACAGCTTTCAGAGTATTCAGCAGTTAGCTGCTACTCGGGCAACTCAGAAATTATCCAGAAAGATCACAGTATCACGTATCTATGTTTATGAGTACTATTCAAAAGATCTAAAGACAATAGCTGTATTTCCTGGGGAGCCCCTTGTTTCGCAGACAGAAATTTCATAGAATTTCGTTTCACAGAAAATGTTTCACATAATATTTGGTACTTATATTTTTATTTCGAATATTATTGTTTCAAAGAGAATTTACCAGAATGAAACATATTTCACAGAAAAACAATTTAATGAATTTTTATTTACATTTTTTTGTTTAATAAACTTATCAAACAGTAGAATTATTTTTTAAGGCATATTAAACCACTACCATAATCGAAAATAATTTGGTCTACCGTTTAATAAATTAGAACACGTCATTATAGTTTACACCTCGACTCAGAGTACCCCGACTTAGATAGGTTAGGTTAGAAGGCTAAGGCGGGAGCGAAGCGGAGCGGAGCTCCCGCCTTAGGCCTTCGTGGTTATTTTTTTTAAAACCACCCAGAAATAGGAGCCCCGCGGAGCGGGGCTCCGTCGAATTATCTTAGCGCAATTAAGTTTTATATCTTTTGAGTGGTATGTCAAACGATTTTATATTTAATGTATGTTATGATAATAAAGAATATTTAATTTGTTATTCTATGATATGATTATTCTAACATTAAACTTTATGTGAAACAAAAATCAATGATTTGAAAATCTTAAAAGTAAGTATTCTGTGTATTGATTATTCTATGAAACGAAAATATGAGAAAAATTTTATGTGAAACGAAATTCTATAAAACAATTAGCTATAAAACAACGCACACCCGTATTTCCTGACATGCATGACATAGAATACTTCAGCCAAAGTGTATCAAGTTAGAGACAGTCTTGGATCGTGTTGTGCAACCTCTCAGCAATACACTTTTTAATATGATTGGTGGATTTAAGCTCCTCCGCCGCCGTAAAACGCGTAAATATTGTGACGTGATTGGGATCAAGATAAAATTCTCACAAGTACATCATAAAAAAATGTACTAGCAACTCTAAACTTTACTGTCATGGCCTGAGCCTGAACTAATCAAGACACAGTATGGCGGCGACGTCATTTTTAGATCCGAGTTTTGCCGCGGGACTTATTAGCTGACGCTAGAGTCCATACCTACCGAACTAATAGAACTACTGAACTAATAGAGCTTAGACTACTTGAACAACCAATCATGTTTCATGAACTTATAGAACTGAACTATTAAGCTGAATACTAATTACGAACTATCGTTGCCTAAACTGAACTAGTTCGGAGCGCTCGCTCTTTTGACTGACCGAGCAGGCACAAGACTATTGTACTGTAAATAAAGTTTTGAACGCTAACTGCCATTACCAAAGTGTCAGTAATACAAGGATATTAATTTCATAATTTGTGATCTAAAGCCCATAAGAACTATACTGTTGAATTTATTATTGACTTGCTTTTGCCCGCGGCTCCGCCCGCGTGGATGTCGGTTATCGCGACCAAACAGCAACAGCCTATGTGCTTTCTCGAAGTCTAATCTACCCCTATACCAAATTTCATCAAAATCGGTTCAGTGGTTTAGGCGTGAAAGCGTAACAGACAGACAGACTTACTTTCGGATTTATAATATTAGTATGGATATGGATGGTTACAATTATTTTCTCTAAATTTTAGACGAAAAATCCCGACCAAGTCCATCATCGAACAGATCAAGTCAAGACAGCGCATCTAAAACGCCTCAACGAGAGCAGTTGAGTCAAGGCCCATACGCGCCGTCATCCGTGGCGTCGTCCTGTGCCGGCAGCAAGAGTAGCTGTAGTGTCGCCAACAGTACGGCGCCTAGCAACAACAGCGGGAATATGGACGACTCGCTTGCGGGAAGTAACGAGGTACGTGATTTACTGAACTTGTTGGTTTTTTATCGTATCGTATCGTATCGTAATTTAATAGTAATCTTAAATCGTAATAAATGTAGAAATGTAATCGTAATAAAAAAAGATCGATTTTAAGAAGTAGTTAAAGTCAGACGCAGCCCCAGGTGCATGGCTCGAGTCAACAATAGTGCCCGGAATACGGCAATAGGCTCACCCCCTATTACGTGGGACCGAATACAATGATTTGTGAAATGTGGGTGTTAATTTACCTCTACTTACCCCTCCGGGGATAAAAGCGTGATTATATGTATGTATGTTTGTTAAAGATTTAATTATTCTCATTCTAAAACTCAGCATTTTAACAAAAATTAATGGTTTTCTATTTTTTTTATTCAACAGACAACGTTATCTGGCGGTCCAAATAGCACAAGCCTTCCGGGACCTTTCCCTGGACCGTGCAGTATGAACAGGCCGGACAACATTCCCATCAACCCTAACCAGGGGCCTAATGGGCCCATGGGTACATCTACGTCTTCCTTCGACCCTATCTCGTCGCTCGCACAGATGTCGCAACAGTTGACAAACACGGTGGGCGGCGGAGGCCCAGGACCCGGAGGCCCCATGGGACCCAACGGAAGCGGCATGGGACCTTTCGGATCTGGACCACATCACATGCAGCACCACCACTCAATGCATCCACATGGACATCCACACATGATGATGAATGATTTAGGTAAACATATTTTACAAAAAGATAACTAGTTTCATTACGTTTTTTTTTCTGATCCATGTTTAACTGTCAACTTCTTTTTTCTCAGGGTGCCATATGGATAGTATGGGAGGCCCAGGAATGGGCGGCCCAATGGAGGGGATGATGCAAGGCGGTGACTTCCCACCGGACATGAATCTGAGTCCAAAAATGGGTGGCGGGCCAATGGGTGGGCCTATGGGACCGATGGGCCCCGACGCGTCAATGATGGGGCCCAGAATGGGCGGCCCAGGAAAAATGGCACCTTTCAACGGCGCCAACGTACAAGTAAAAGCGAGCGCGCCTAACACGATACAGTACCTACCGACGAGGCCTCAGATGCCCTGCAACTCGGGACCCAGAGGTCCTCCCAGTCTAGATTTCCTGCAGCGAGTGACGAACCCAATGCAGATGGAGAGCAGTAAAGGCGGCGTACCGTACTTCCCTGGTTCGCGGGCGATGGAGATGGAAGCGGGCATGCGCGGCGTGATGCGTGCGCCCGGGATGCTGCGGATGCCACACCACTACCCGGCCGGCTTCAACTCGCCGCCCAAGATGAGCGCGGATCCGTTCGGCGGCGGTCCTGCGCCTATGTGCGCGCCCAACTTCCGCGGCGTCAAGGGCGGCATGGGCCCCGGCGGCGTGCGAATGGGCTCTGCACAGGCGCTGCCGCCGTCCATGGGCGGGCCGGGCCCGGGCTTCAAGGGGCAGGGCTTCGCCGTGCCGTCCACGGCCGACCCCACGTACGCGGCGCAGTTCCACAACTTCCAGCAGCAGCTGTACGCGACGGGCAGCCGCGCGGCCCAGCCGCACCAGGCCTACCCGCCCTACCAGCAGTCCAAGTGATGGCTGCGGGCCGCGCCCTGTGCTGCTAGTGTTAGTCTCGGAGTGGCGGCGTGAGCCGGCCCGCCCGCCCCTAAGCATACAGGATCTACGATACGGCCTGTCGACGCTCTTCAGTTTTAGCGACGTTCGTTCTTTTGTATTGCAGACTGATCGGTGGTTGTTTGTGTTTTCCGCTGTCGAGAAGCGCGACCGTACTTAATATATTACACCAGTGAAATGAGAGATCAAATATTTTGTTAGTGATTTTCGTTAGTCCGCGTATTATTGTGAGATTTTTTTCGATGTTGTGAAGGTTTTCAAACTAATTTTATTATTATGTTTATTAGCGTATCGGTTTCGATATAGGTCATTACTCTAGGTTTCTTGACTGAGCACGATTTTTATGTTAGTGAATGCAGATGCGTTTTGTACAAATTGTACAAAAATTTAGACGTGTTATTGTATACTCTACATAATTTAAAGTACAGTTTTAGACGTAATTTTTTGCTTATGGCAATAAATTAGTTTTTAGATGGTTTTTTACACAGACATGCCAGAATTTCAGTGTATCGGTTCCTTTACTTAGCTATTTTTATATATGATTCCTATGCACACAGATATCTAGTCAATTTTGAAATTAATGGAGCCCAACCCTGTGTTAAATGTAATCGTTAAATATTGAATCCCGCACTTTGGTTACTTTAATAACACAGAAGTACATAATTTTATCTTTATATCTTTGTCCATTTTAGTTTTATATTAATTAATCTAATTAGTGAAATTGGTTTATTATAATTATTTGGCTTTATGGCCAGTATAAATTGAATTTGATGTATCAGTTTTACAACTGTTCCAATTTTGATCTGAATAGCAATGTTTTCTGTCTTCCAGTACCTTTACGAGACTTTTTAAATAGTAACAACGCCACTAGTTACGAGTATAGTATTTATACTCAAATGAAAATTTAACAGCTTGCGAAACGCATGTATTAGTAGTCTTTACTTTTAATAAAAGTACTTAAAATCTGATGCCATATTATTTGCCACGTGAATTTAATTTCGTGATATTTTTAACCGTCTTATTTAATTTATTTTTGTCTGTAATTCTGTATGAAAAATGCCAAGATTATCTGAACGCATCAGTTTTTGTTTTAATCTTAGTACATAGGGCATATTAATATGCTAGGCTAGTAGTCGCACATTGTGGATGACACAGTGGCCTTGGTTAAGTAATGCCTTGTTTATAAAGCAATGAACCCGGCGGATGCGGACGCGAGAGTATAGCCGCGCAATGTCACACTAGGACCTGTGTGCAGACTGTGATACTTAATTGTACTAAATGCATCACCGGCCCTACGTCTTGTATGTATTTAGGGATATCGCAATCGGATTTGTGTCGTTTTATAGCAATAACTAGTTAGTGAATAGACACCTTATGAAAATATATCGACATTGTTATTCGTCATACTGTTTGACGATCGCGCAATAATGATTTCTAGTTATCGATTGTTAGAGGTCGAGACCTACTTAGATGATGTTGTAATACTTATATATGAAACAAATTATTTATATTTTTGGACAAAAAATAAATAGTAGCGTGTCTGAAGTATGGACTGTGCTAAATGTTAGTAACAAGTGTAACAACAATACTAGTCCAGAACTCCCGTGATCTCATTTATTTCTTTGTGCCAATTGCCAAGTAACATTGGATGATGAAACATGTCGAATAAATTAGTAGCTATGGCACTAGGGGCGCGATCCAACGAAGCGATCAGGGATGGTGTAACGTGAGGCGCGTAGAGCAGTCTGCATTCAGCTCTAGATCTCGAGATTACAGAAGGCAAGGAGTAATTGTGAGAATCAGCACAACAGTCCAATAAGAAACACCCGCTAGCAATTAGATAGTCTTAATTTATCTGTAATTATAATATAAGGTAAAGAATGGTTCTTGTTTTAGTAATAAGCAAAGAGCAATGGTATAAAATAGTTTGTGTAATATTGATAAGAGATAAAATTAAAATGCAAACTATTGGTTGTGATTCTGACACAATTTGTTAAGTTGTTCGTAGATTTGTCACATGGAGAATTGTGAAAACTTACTGACTTCACGATAAGATCCTTTTTAATTTTAATTTTTTGTTTTTGGATATTTTTACTTGTCGTTCTCGTTTGTACATCGCTAACAATAATTGTACAGAGTACTTTTGGACTTAATTTAAGGCAATAAATGTATTTATTTTATAACTCGTGATGTAAGAATTTATTCTTAATTATTATAAAAAAAATATATAATATGCTTGTACACTCATGTTTTATTTCTTACTAGGTGTTGTCCGCGGCTACGCCCGCGTGGATGTCGTTTATCGCGACCTAACATAACCTATGTACCTTGAGAAACAAGGTCTAATCTATCTCTGTACCAAATTTCATCAAAATCGGTTTAGTGCAGTAGTTTAGGCGTGAAAACGTAACCAGACAGACAGTTACTTTCGCATTTATAATATTAAATGCGATAGTAATAACTATAGTTATAAAGGAGTAGCTTCTCAATTCGTGGGCATTTTTTTAAACGTTACAACACAACGTACGGTCAGCGCCAAAAGTAGATTAACACTTCATAATTTAGAGATTTCCTTAACTCCAAAACGTTACATCTTAGTATAGAAATACTATATATACATGTAATATATAGTATGTATAAGAAATATAGATGTATATTATGGTTACTTCATCTAACGTTTTGGAGTTCAGGAAATCTCTAAATTAAAAAGTGTTAATCTACTTTTGGCGCTGACTGTACCTAAATATGTTTTTTCAGTCGTAGATGTTAACATCACATCACTATTAGTTGGTGGTACCTTTAACTTTAAAAGACCCACGGTACCACCAGGGGTATGACCAGGGGTACCGTGGGTCTGCAGCGATCTGACCCTTACCGTAGCCGTAATACTGACTTTACGTTAAGAATGATCGAATGTAAAGCCCGACCAGTAAAATAAAAAACCTCGCCATATTGCGGTAAACTATTGGAACTAATTTCTTCATATGGTAACAATCTATACAATGTCATTATGGTCATCTGTCAGTGTGGTGTCAATTGTGCGTGTTGTTGAGTTTGAGAGCGCTACAAAACTACAAAACTATAGTAATATGCCGAAAACTATTAAAAGCCAGTTAAGAAAAGTAATTTATAATATAACAAAGTATTTGTCGGATAAAAAGTAGGAAGGATTGGACTCTGTTCCTCTAAATAACATCACAGACCTTGTTGTCAACATGACGGGTAGGACATCATAGAGTACGTGCAACTGAAATTGGCCTAATCTACTGATTTTACTGTGACTAATTATTATTCACATTTTTAGGTATATCCCGATCTTCTGTAATAAAAATACGAAGAGAAGGTCAAACGTCAAATGTATTTTCTACGCCTAAGAAAAATAAGCCTAACGCAAAAAAGAAAATCATGCTCGATTATTTTGATCTCTGTGCTGTTAGGCATAAAATACAAGAATTTTATGCAGTCCGAAAAACAATATCGCGTGGTCCCTGTTCTATACATGGTGTAACTGTATGTCTAACTTGTATTTACCATTCCAAGCAGTAAACTATTATACGGATACTACTGTGTTGTGATTTGTGCCCAGTCCTTGTAACCAGTATAACACGCCGTGTCTATTTTTCTATTTTAACCAGAAAACTTAACAGAGAAAAACTTAACCTTATAACAGAGAAAAAAAAATACATTTTAGTGAAAGTTTTGTATATTAAACACGTACTACTTACAAGTTCTTTCTTTTTCTTTTCTTTCTATATTAATTCGTTTGTAATATTGGACACGATCTTTTTTGTATCGAAACTTAAGAACAAAGCAACTTAATGAAATTAAAAAAAAGAAGTCTATAACTCTTGTGAATAATAGCAATAAAAACATGACAGCCTCCGTGGCGTAGCGGTAGTGAACGCGGCCGCTACGCAGGAGGCGCGGGTTCGATCCCCGCTCAGTGCAAATATTTGTGTGCATTAAATATGGGTATTTGCATTGGTCTGGTCGTGCCTCGGAGAGCACGTTAAGCCGTCGGTCCCGGTTGCCATAAGGACATCTATGGCAGTCGTTACGGGTAGTTGGTGCCCTAAAAAGTCCAAAAACAACGGTCTAGCTGCAAAGCTTCGATATCGCCTAATGTTAACATTGGGTCGTGGAGGTCAGGTGGCAATCGCTTCACGGAAAATATCGAGGTCTAGCCAAATCTGTAGCTATGACTGGTAAAAGCGGACCCCAGACTCCAAGCTGAAAGCTTCGGATGCGACTGGGAATAACGCTAGGAGGAAGAAGAAGCAATGAAAAAGTCACAGTTTTATATTAGGTGTCATTCCGTGCTTAATTGCGGGGAAATAAAAGCCTGTTCATAAGCAAGTGTGTTGAAAAATATTGGCATTTTACATGTGTATCACTATACTTGGTGTTGTCATAATCATAGATGTTTTTGGCGCCCCCAGTACGGGTTTTTTATTTTATTGGTCGGACTTTATCTATGCTACGATCTATCTGAAAGAGTTGAGGTGACCCCTGCCATGTTAGCAAGTTTAGGCACATCTACAAATCTCCCCTTCTATAATATCTTCGCTGAATGTCGTGGACAAAAGCTTTGCATGGGCTGGGGCCGCTGGGGGTCTAGCAGTGTTATTGAATCTGCCTTTAGCAGAATAAAATTTGGAAAAGTGACCCCCCTCTGTTACACGGGACCCACCAAAAATATAGTTGCAGTCTCATATTTTTACAAATATGTTTTAAACATTCGCAATTATGTATATTTAATAGTTTTCCGTGTTTTTGTTCGTATTACACTGCTGTTTTTATATGCAATTCAAATAATTTAGATTTTAAACATAATAAGGAAATTAATATTCACGTATGCAGCTATGTTAATTTATGACAAAGCTTTATCAATGCTTATAGTTGGGTAGTTAGGATTTATATTTTTATACTATACTAGCTGCCCCGGCGAACTTCGTACCGCCATATTTTCGGCCCGCGTGGTAGGTATTCAAATCCCGTTCCCGCTGCACCTTAGGGGTTTGAAAAATAGATGTTGGCCGATTCTCAGACCTACTCAATATGCTCACAAAATTTCATCAAAATCGGTCAAGCCGTTTCGGAGGAGTATGGCAACGAAAACTGTGACACGAGAATTTTATATATTAGATCTACTTACATAGTTTTTAGCCCACTGATGACACTATCGAGAGGAAACATGAGGCTTTTATAGAAGTGATCACAGGCCAGTGCCGCCTAAACAGGCACCTGGCACTAATAGGAGTGATGGCTAACCTTAAATGCCCGGAGTGCATGGAGGCCGCGGAAACCAGCCTCCCATCTGCTAGCCGAATGCCCCATGTAGGTACTCGCTGAAAAGATGCGAAATGTGGGGAACGGATAAATCAGGATTAGAAGACCTCGAAGATCTGAAGGTGGGACAGATCGTAAGTTTATGCAAGGAAGGGTAGGTTTGACGAAATGCCGTGATTGCCGGACATCCCTTATCATCTTCTTCTTCCTCTTAGCGTTAATTCCCAGTCGCATCCGAAGCTTTTTCAGCTCGGAGTCTGGGGTCCGCTTTATCAGTCTTAACTACGAATTTGGCTAGACCTCGATATTTTCCGTGAAGCGATTGTCATCTGACCTCCACAACCCAATGTTAACATTAGGCGATATCGAAGCTTTGCAGTTAGACCGTTGTTTTTGGATTTTTGAGGGCTCCAACTACCCGTAACGACTGCCATAGATGTTCTTATGGCAACCGGGACCGACGGCTTAACGTGCTCTCCGAGGCACGACCAGACCATATTTCATGAACACAAATATTTGCACTGAGCGGGGATCGAACCCGCGCCTCCTGCGTAGCGGCCGCGTTCACTACCGCTACGCCACGGAGGCTGTCAATCCCTTATCGTCTATAGGGGAAAATAGGGGAAATGGCCCACATCCGACGGTGGATCACCCGTCCGGTCAACGGCGTCCTCTGCTGGTAGTAAGTACACGGGTTTTTTAAGTGCAACGTAAAAGCAACTGACTTCAAATGCAACGGCAATGTTTTACGGAAGCGGGAGTAAGGTATTCATGATTAGGCTTAGAAAGGTACCTAGTTGCTAGGTTTTCATGCGCAGCGTGTCCCTTGCTTATGGTACTAGAGAAATAGTGCAGGGTCAGTCACCGAGTATACCATCGAGGATTATTTCAGAGCAGTGAATCGTCCGCCAGATCCTATATGAAAGGAATATCAATTAACTTATCAGCAGTCCACTGCTGGACGTCTCTCTCAATGAGCGTCATAGCAACCGACCTCATTACCTGTCCCCCTTACCCTGCTACCTTCTGAGGTCAGACAGCAGTCGCTCCCATAAAAGTTGTGTTCACGGCTGTGAGTAGGGTAGCCAGAGCTCACCTGGAGAGGTTTTGTGCTGTCAGTGAGTGAACACCAAAGGATTGTCCTACTTATCTCCTGCACCCACGACAGAATATGTATTGTCTTACAGGGTCAGCAGCACGAGTGTGACTCCTCTGGTGTAGCATTTGTCCATAGGCCACGGTAACCACTTTCCATCAGGTGGGCCGTGTGCTTGTCTGCGACCTAAGTAGCTTATGAAGCCGTACCTTTAAGCAAAACCAAACAGAGAAAAGTAAAGGGACCCCTAGGCTCCCGAAGTGTAAGCTATGAATGCAACCGGGAAGAAGGATAAGATGATGGTATGAAGTTGAAGTTTCTGTACAATAAATATCTAAAGACTAAAAAAGAACCAAAGTTACTCATGAAATCTCTTTAAAATTCATAAGATCCGCCTTTGTTCCATTTACATTTTGATGTAAAACTGATACCTATCTACCTACTTATGCGACATTTATTATTTATTATTATTTACGTATCGGTTCTAGTCTTTGATTTGAATTGTAAACATTTCGACGTATTTAGGTCATCAAGTCATCATACATAGGTATACTGATACTGCATCGCTTAATTTTTGTTAGTAATCAAATAAGTAAAAACCAATTTTTGTTCATAAGTCCTATCAGAGACGTTCCATGTTACTTTGCCTTTTTAATGTTTAGACTTTTTAATGCTATGACTCACTAACATTTTCTTTATATCATTATGTTTATAGATCTAAAGTATATAATCAATCTCTATAAGTACCTACCTACTACCAACTCACAAAGTCAAAAGTCAAGTAACACACAACAATACACTAAACTTGAACTCGATAATTACAAAATTTAATTTTCGCGGTTTTTTTCTAGGCAGGATGAAGCGGTGGGCGGTGACGCATATAGAAGATACAGATTATATTGGTTCTCTACTATGTCTATGATATGCTCAACAATTTGATTTCTTTACGCCAATGCTTATAAATTTTCATTTTATATTATAATATTTATATTTGTGCTCATAAAGCCACAATTCCCTTTACTTTTATTTTAACATGCTACAATCAGTTCATTCAGTCGAAAGTGAAATGATCATTCATTTACTCTTTGCTTGATTTCGCTTCACCAACATTCAACCAATGCCAATCACCAATATGCCAATATGTCAATTATCTCTACCACAGATTCGATAACAGAATAAAATCGAATGAATTTATGAAAACTAAAACATGATGGCGACGTCAACAAACCATTTAGACCTGGTGATTGGCTGATTTCGAGATTTTGTCTCTGGTTATCACAAAAGAACCAATCAGCGTTTTGATACAGATGCCATTGCCTTTGTCTCCTTACGTGGTGTTGCTTACATTTTAGATGATAATTTTATATTTTTATAATGGTTGAACATTCCTATCATCACCAGAAGAATATATCTTTAATTTATAATAGCAAATAAAAATATGAAACAATAGGGAAAGTAATATCCTTGACAAAAGTGGAAAATTACTCGTTCATTATTCGAAATTAAAAATTACAAGTATTTGTCTATGGAAATACAGAACGGAATCTTGTAAAAGATTAGGCCATTTCATAAAACAAATGTATAGTAACTCGCAGAAAATATCTTCTGGACAGTTGTATTTATTTCAGCTTTGCATTTTATTTTAAATTGATTCGTGAACCGCATTGTAGGTCCATTGGAAAGGATTCATCGTCGACTCTAGCGGAAGGGTTAGCAGTCTCGGTTCTGCAATAGAAAAGATTTGCATTGAGAGGAGACGTAAGGTAAACATCGATTTTAATTTTTTTCTCGTAAAATGAAATCGTGTAATGAAAGTAAAGATTACATATTTATATACGTAAGTGGTTGTATATTGAGTGTTTATAATGTATTTTTAGTGTATCCTTGTACGAAATGAAAGTTTGACTTTTGCCACATATTCTTTTGAATGGCAGCTGACCGACGTACATCTAGTTACGAGAGTAGGTACATAATATGCTACGTAAACTGTGTTGTGAGCTTGTAAGTCTATTATTTTCAATAACACGTTGACGATTGATAATTCAAAGTGGCTTCTAGACGCTTCAGAAAGCTGTAGATTGAATTGTTTTTTCGAGTAAAATGTCAAATTGTGAACTTGTCAAAGCAGGGTTGAGTCATTGTTGCGATCCATTTATTGGTCTAAATTATTGTTGAACATCTATTTACATTGTTTATCTGAATATACATTTATTTACAGCATCTCAACTGCTTGTAGATAACTTTTTCCACTTAGCATTCAGTTGTTTTCATTCAGTTCTAACTAGAATTACACAGTCTCATATAATTGTTTAGGTGCACAAGTCTTTTGTTTAATTATTATTATGTCTGAATCATGTCATCAACAACACTAAACAAGCACATGTAAGCACTGCATGCTGTCTTTGTATTATTTCAGAAAACATTCTATAATTTTGAAAGTTTAGCTGTTATTCAAACTTACTTTTTTTTCATGTAAGTAGTAATATTAAGAATTTCTTTCTAGTTAGAAACACAGCATAACAATTTTTTTGAATAATAGTCCTATTGGAATCATCAAACAATGACTTACTGACGATACAAAAGCAGATTGCTTCTTTGGTGTGAATCTAACATGTCGTGATGAAAACTAAATCGGAGACTTATCTTAGTTTCTTAATTAAGATATTGGTAAGGGTGTGAAGTTACCCCAATCCTTTCTAGGCTATCATAGATGTCCTTGGCATTTGCTTTTTGTAAGTTCTTATAGGAACTTACCAATAACACAACAGAAGTATAGGTTGTCAAGTGAATGTAGGCAGCAATAAAAGCTTTTATTGCATGTGTATAATCTATGCACAAATATTATTCTGATAACTTATGTGAATGATATGGTACAAAGATACACTTCCTATCTGTTAAATAATATCCTTATTTAATGTTCTACTTCCTATTTGACAAATAGATTTGATTAAGAAATATTACTGTATGTTTGGGTATATCCTATACCCAAATTAACTGTAATACTTCTAGGTTGCCAAAGTCACTGAAGCCACTAATCCGTCTAACCAACCAACCTATATGTATTTCTCTATTAAGTATCCAGATTATCTGTATTTTTAATAGTGTTGTGTAGAATATTCTAGAACAATATTTGATTTTATTATTTTCTAGAAGACGACATTCAGTCTGCATCCCTATTGTTAAATTCTAGTATGAACTAAACTATAATGTTCAAGAGAGCATCAATCAATTAGCCTATTGCAGCCCACTGCTGGACATAGGCCTCTCCCAAGAGAGCATATACATTTGTAATGTGGCTACACTATATTAGTGTCCTCCAACTTGTATCTAATTCTCCACTGCCATCCAATCATTATCATTGCTTTAATCCCGGTTGCATCTGAAGCCTTCACCTCAGTCTGGGCAAACTTCCTAATGGGGACCACAATGGTTAGAAAATTTTAGATGAGGGTCAGAATTACAGGAAAAATGCTTGGTGATGAATCCACTAACAGGCCATTATATCGAGGAGATACCCAATATCAAGCAGTGCTAAGTAGAGGTGGCTCTCAAGCCCGCAGTAGCTGCTAGAATCTACTACAGACTTCTAGACTGTCAAAATAGAATAACGCGAAGGACCATCACTGGGCCAGAGCTGGCCTGCTGCACTAACCTGTTAAAATTTATCTATGTTTGTAGCTTCCTACAATACATTTCTTATAAAATTGACCAAGTTCCTTAATCCGTCTGTCTATTTCTATTGTGTCTCAAAAACTAATATGAAATAATATTTCTTAATTGTTGCTTTCCATTGTCAAGGCAGTATTATATTATAATTAGTCATATTGTTTTGTAGTTTCTGATAATAATGAAATCAAACAAAGAATAATGGGTAGAAGGACATTCATATAAGCTGTCAATAATAATTTTGAATGATAGTTATACCCATCTGTTGCTGTATTACTGAAACAAAATAAGGATGAAATGTTTTATCCATGGTATTTGCTTAGATCCTCTAAGCAAATGCCATGAAAATAGCAGACAAGGGTATATCATCCACTCCGGTGTCGGTCTCCCTGTTGAAAATAATAATAATCCATGGCGCTAAAGGTACTTTTCATATAATAAGCCAGATTAGTAAACTAAAAAAACTTCTGTGCAGACAAGAAATGACCGACAGGGCCTCAAAAGTCTGTCAATAAGAGATGCCACAAATATTGATATAGCTATGATCAAAATGCATGTAATTCCATATTCAAGTAGAGAGTTTAAAAGTTAGCATTACACTGGAGCATATAAATTAATAAAATTATATTATACAATATACCACACAGTGCTAAACTGACCTAAAGTAAGCACACTAGTCAGTATCGGCATCATTTCATCCTAAGCTCTCACCCCTGAGTCCTAGGGCTGCTTTCCAAACACTTGTCCACTTTGCACAGTGAATAAAAATTATGGACATCATTATATTAGTTATTTCGGCCTTCAGTAATTTCTCCAGGAATACGTACTATGTAGCTTGATGTAATTACTCAGTTTTAATACCTTTCATCACCGCTTGCAGTAGTTGACTAATAAGGAAATATTTGGTATTAAGTCAAACCAGATGAACTTGCAAAGTTACAATTTTCTCAACCTATTCCATAGATGAGGAATCCTGTATAGTGTACACTGTCACTTGAAGTTGTAACAATTTCAAAACTAAGTTCTGTTGTTGCCACATTTTCCAGTTCTTGAAAACTTACCAAAAATTGATCTCATGATAAATATAAATAACTAGAGCTGTCCTGGCGAACTTCGTACCGCCATATTTTTCCCGTTCCCGCTGCACCTATTTTCTCATCCTTTAAACCTTCCCTGGACACCCACAAATATTTCAAGACTAAAATTAGCCAAATCGGTTCAGCCGTTCTTGAGTTATAAAATAACAACGAAAAGTGGCATTAATTTTTATATATCAGAAAATAAATACTCTACAACATTCTACACAACGCTATCTAGACCCATGGTAAGCTTAATTAGCTTGTGTTATGGAATCTAGAATGCGAATATACATACTTAGATACTTTTTTTTTTGTAAATACATACATAATTATACATAGTAACACCCAGACCAATGCAAATATTTATATTCATGCATACAAATATTGGCACTGAGCGGGGATCGAACCCGCGCCTCCTGCGTAGCAGCCGCGTTCGCTACCGCTACGCCACAGAGGCAGTCTGGTGGTAGCTTTTACCTTGGCCATATCCCTATGTTCGAACCTACATCCTCACGATGGCAAGTCTAATGCCTTAGCTACTAAGTTACGCCAAAAACATGTTTTTGATAGCTAGACTCGCACAAACGTATGCCTCGAATTCTTATACTTTCGTTCATTGTATGAACTAGGCTCTATTTTAAACTTGGTATTATATCTAGGATGTTTTTTGTGCTCGCAACATTGCAGTATTATTATATTATTCTGCAAACTTAAGACGTGACCTGCCTCATATCCTGTCCTCAATCACTCACATTCGATATAAACATCAGGAAAATACGCAATGTTGAATGCGTAATAATATGTTTAAGGTCCATTTTATATCAATATATCTATAATTAATTTATTGTAAATATTGAGTTTTATCAATAAACAAACAGACAGTTATTCTTATAAATAAATTTGCATTTTATTTTGTTTTACAAGCAGGAATACCGACTTTAGTCAATAGATTCGTAGTACAGATAGGTTTTATTTTTATCATATTTTAATTCAGTCGTGCGTATTATCTATGTATCTCACAGTATCAGTGACGATTTGCGATAAACACTGTTTGCATAATAAAAGGATGCATTATCAATTTTGTAAACACCACAAATAGTTTAACATAAATAAAAATTAAAAGTTTATTCGCCTTTAGTCAGAAACAGTTTCTAACAAGTTTTGAGAGTTTACGTCCGTACACATATACGTACGGTGAGCCACTGGAATCGTTTTTGATATCGTTCTGATAACGGCCAGATTACCTGTCTGTAGAACAAGTTGTTTTTTACTGGGGGTCTTGACTCTTGAGTGGAGTTTTTCTGCAACTCAAGTCTCGAAACTACCTGCTCTCTAGATCTATCAGTTTTGGAAGAATCTAAGGCTTCGACAGCCGATAGCAACATTAACGCATAAATATCGAGTCGACTATTAGATCCACTAATTTTCGGCGAATTGATTCGCCAATGTGTGTTCTTAAAAAATGGTAGATTCATAGCCGATAAGTGTTAGATAGGTAGGTAATCGACTCATAAACATCGAGTCGCTGCTGACTCTTTGTTTATACGTTCGTCATTATCCTTGCCTTGTCTCTCTTGGGTGCTGCCTACGAAGCCCAACGATCTTTGACGTCAACCTCCTATCAGTTATGACCTTGTTAGGTCAGAGGTCAGGACTCCAGATTATATAGAAAGAAAAACGGGACTATTGCAAGAACAGCACGACATCGGCTTACCAATATTTTGGGAAGCATCTGAGATATGTTAAGTCCTCAATTCCTGAAGCGTTTATAAGGCAGCTAGAAGTAGAGGGAATCTGTGACCTTCTGTTACGAATAAGTGTCGCTAATGTTGTACAAAGTGATCAGCAGAGAACTAGCTCTCTTCCGACTATTTTCTTAGTCCCGGGTTCTTTAAGCAGGGTGAGAGGCCGTCAACATCTCGAATCACCACAGGGGACTGTCGGTCGTATCTTCTGGACTTTACCGTAGCGTCTTACAATCCAGCGACGCGCATTCAATTGAGGAATATAAATAACCCTTTATTCTCAGTCGGTTAAAAAGGCAATACGTTATTTGCTATTGCACTACCTCTCGGCTGTATAGGTATTAAGGAAGAATAACAGTACCACAAACAGACGGTATTACTTCTGATATGTCTCGAAACTATCAGAAGTTTTTGTAACTCTATTTCACGTTTATTTAATCAAACAATTATTGTTATAAAGTTTAACTAACACAATTATGAATACTAATTATGAATATCATAAAGCTGATTACTTAATGTAAGAAATTTTACTCGAAATAATTCAGTATAGTAACATTAGTAACTTGCTCTTATCATGAACTTACCTAGGTATATCAGTGAACCACGTCAGACATTGACTGCAGTCAGTGTATGATGGCTTCAGCAAGTCAAATTTCATCCAAATCCGCTCAGTCGTTCTTGCATGATTAGTAAACAAACTTTCACATTTAAAGTAATAATAGGAAGTGTAGGAAGTGTCTAGTTTTCGCAAGGTCTCATTTTAAGACTTCCCTCGTTTGTAAAGTCGAAACCTTCCCTCTGTTAATACATATTATGATATGCAATTAATGAACACGGTGCATTCAAACATCGCAGGGCATATAAGGCTCCATAGGAATTCACCCCGGTACCTACATACGCAGTAATTGAGGACTAAAGTAACAGACTCTGACTCTCCTTTCAGACAGACTTTTCCTTCAGCTTATCATCAGGTGAGGTGAAGTCAAATCATAGAAGCAGGAGCTCCCGAGTTTTGTAGTTGCTATTATGCGTATTAACGCGTTACCTACGTATAGTATCTATGTATATCTTTATCGTGCACCGAGTATTAAAAACTGTAGTATAAATATATTATGCCGGTTTTTTGAAAGTGGTAACCCTTTAAACAGCTATAATCATCTATACTATTGCATGTTGCTAGTACATACACGTAACAGCAGCCATAGAAAAAAAAGCTGTAAAAATAAATATAATTGACAATATGGCACCATTATAAAATCAGTTTAAAAAAAATCTTATCCATTAAAAAAGTTAGCAAAGTAAATTCATTCATATTCAAAATGTATTCTTATAAAAGTGTAAATTAAATGCATTACGAATAGGTACCGTACGTATTTTTATTTATTTTGTGTGTATCTCACTTAAAATGGAAGTTTTGATTAGGTGTGTTTTGGTTTTATCTAATACAAAGTATAACTATGTTATCTTCTTTCTATTTTGATTGTATTTTGTGTGTAATTATATTCCCTGCAGTTGCATTGATTGCATTGCTAGTGTAGACAATTTTAATGCATTATCTACGTATTTTTTTTGTACAATATTTATTATAATTATTTAGTTAATTGTGAATTTCACGAACATCAAAAATTAATACTTCAAAAGTTAATAATAAGTATAATGCAACAGTATAAATATAAAACTAAAACAACGTTTGAATTGTTTTGTATAAGAATTTTATCAGTTTATTTACTACCCGGTTGAACAGCGTCGTCGGTGAGTTATAAACAAAAGCAATTCGAAAATATATGATAGATATTGTAGCTGTCAGCTGGCTTCAATTTAAAACCGTATGTACGCTAGTACATATTGTGGTTAGGGGCATACCCCTAACCACAATATGTAGTAGTCAGACGAAGGGTTTGTCCAACCACCATTGTAAAATTGTTGGTGTCTGCAATGGTGACCCTGCTTCCTGAGATTTTGCTTACCATCACGCGTGTCCTAATAAAAAAAACAAACAAAAAAAAACCCCGTTCATAATTTTTTTATCAAATTTTCGTAGGGGACCCTTCATAATTTAATAAAAAAATTAATGTCTTGCTATTTATATAATTGATTATAGAATTATAATGTCCATTAGGTTACATAATGAATGATTAAGTAGCATAGATCAAAAGCCAAATGAAAATGCATAAATAATTATCATTTTCATCAATTTGATTACCTACTCTTATTATTTACCTCAGGGACTAACATATGTTCCCAAATAACAAGTCCTCCTTTCCGTAAAGTCGTACTAGTAAAGGAACTTGGGATCGTATTAAGATGTGTCTTTACCCGACTGCCAAGAACGTATATTATTATTTACTACTTAACAACTTTACAATTCGTATTTATACTGTTGATACCTACACAATTACATTTCAAAAATAGTAAGGTCACGGTTGGTTGGTTTCCCTTTAAAACATTTTCACATCTACACTATACGTTTTTTTGCACACCTCCATAATTATTGTAGATAAGTAACTCGCTTTTTTCTTGTATTCTAAATAATACATACATAATAATTATTTAAATTTCATGTTTATACACCAGAAAAGTCTCAAGTTAAATGTGAAAGAGGCAGCCTTATTGATAAGCGGGGTCACCAGACTCGAAACAATACTTTATTTGCGAAAATAAATAAAAAAGTTGTCGTTCAGTACTCAAACATCGACCGTTATGTTCAAAAAAAAAAACTATTTTCAATATTTATGTTAGCACTACAGCTAGAAAATAAGTACATAATTAATCTGAATCTTATATTTAAAAAGAAGTAACTAATACTTATCACCATCTTCGTTTTAGTCCCAGGCGCATCCGAGGCTTTCACCTCGGAGTCCGGTGTTCGCTTTCCGGCTTTTATTTTTCCACTTCGCACGATTTTGGACGTCTATGATAGTAAGCACTATCCTACTAATATTATAAATGTGAAAGTTTGTGAGTGAGGATGGATGGTCGATTGTTACTCTTCTATTCAAAACCAACTAAACGGATCTGGGTGTAACTTGGCACAAAGATAGATAAGAGTCTGGAATAGCACATAGGCAACTTTATCCCGGAAGTATATTTCTGTGGATCGTGGGAACGAGATCAGATTAGTCTTTTCATGCGGGCGAAACACAGGCAACTGATAGAAGATAGATGAAATTGAAAGAATGATAATCAATTAATTAGCCTATTGCAATATTTGCATCCACTGCTGGGTATAGTGCACCATGCATATCAATCAATCAATTAGTCCTCTGCTGGACTTGGCTTCTCCTAATGTCCTCCAAAGGTCCATAGCACCCGTCTCGTGCGCCTTGCGCATCCATTTTATCGCAGCCACCTTTTTCAAGTCGTCCGTCCATCTTATTGGGGGGCGTACCACCTCCCGTTTGCCGATTCGCAGTCTCCACTCTAAGACTCGTTTGCTAGGTCCTTCGGCAGATGTGGCCAGCTCGATGCATGCCATTTTAACTTGTATATTCTGCGACCTATGTCGGTAACTTTAGTTCTGTGTCGGATGACCTCATTACGAATTTTATACTTCAAAGAAACCCCAAGCATAGCTCGCTCCATATATGAATATGCGAAGCATTAATTGTATAAAACGTTTCCTATTTATAAAGGTCTAACGCCCACATTCCAAATGTTTTTGAAAATCTCAGCCAAATCATAGAAAAAACTAACATGACAAACAAGTATTTACGCAAGTAGTGAGAGTGGTTTGATTCAAGCTATAGTTCTCGTAAACGATGGGTAGATGACCTTTCACTACAGTGTACACTTTTAAACACTTTAGCCCATTTTTCATACCAGTTTATGCTTACTCAGCTAGTTTTATGAATGCTTGAACGCATAGAAACAGGTATTTTTAAGTGACGTTGAAGTAACTGTAAATGAGATAGAACATTTCGTTAGTATATTATTGTAGGCAGTTTGCGAACCGGAAGAGCGAACATTAGTTTCAATTTAAAAATATACATTGATACTTCTTTCTAATTGTAAAATTGTATAGATATAATTTCAAAATTATTAGGTATTGTATATAAAGCCTTTTATTTGATTAATATGACACTATTTAGGGAAATTATTGTATCTTGGCTCGAAAGACCATTAGTTGAACTTTACTTTTTTTTTGGATACACCTGATGGAAAGTGGTTACCGTGGCCTAAATGGACGAGTACAACATCAGGGGAGTCACATTCGTGCTGCTTACCCCTTACTTCCCAACAATCCAATAAGACTCCTCGAATGTCCATCTTCCATATTTACAACCAATAAATTCCATATTTTTGATAGTATGCTTAAAGAGAGGATTTTAAATGCTTCAAATTAGCGTTAACTCTGTGAACCAAGCCAAATGATCCATAATTCAAAATTTGAGTTTTAAATATCGCAAATTAATCACTATTGTATCTCAACTTGAATGTTAAATTTTACGAACTTAAGTGGTATATTGTAACTTAATTCGAAACAAAAATGAATAGCTACACTGGTTTGTTATTAATTCAATATGGACCCCCTGTTGTGAGACCGCTTGATTTGTGACAAAGGTTCCACGGAACCCTCCACGTTGAAAGACAAGGGTATCGTGACAAAAGATTTTAGGGTTCAACTTTTTATACGATTATGGTTATCGTTAATTTAATATGCGCAATAAAATTTTGGATTATACGATTAAGATAATTGTTATAAAACAGCGCTAGCGTTAGAAGAATTCCTTAAATTAATTGTTCAAACACATTTTAATCGAAAAGCAGGCTATTATATTATCAATTTAATGTGTATGTATTTAATTTTATTGCAATTGCGCTATTGAGAATGTATAAAAGCAAATATACAATGTTTTTATTAGTTTGACCTGGTGACCCCCTCCCAACTTGAATGCATTCTCCGCCGCTGTGCGTGCCAATACATAGGACATATTACACTAAGTGTTTCAAGGAATATAACAGTATACCTTTCTCAGTAAGCTATGCAATATTATAAGTACACAAATAAATATTGTAGGACATTCTACTCATCGCTTGCTAGACCCAAAGTAGGCATAGCTTAACTAGCTTGTGTTATTGGTTTTAAAATGCGGATAAACGTACTGAAATATATTTTTTGTACATAAATGCATATTATACATAGCAATATAGGTACACGCCCAGAGCAATCAGAGCATGCATACAAATATTTACACTGAGCGGGAATCGAACCGCGTACCCTGGGTTACAGTTGAACTTTTTACACCTATGCCACAGAGACTGTCAGATAACAAAGTAACATTAATATGGTGTGTTAGGATATGTTAAAATCAATGTGTTGACCTTAGATTGTGATCTGCCTTTCTAATAGTGTTTGCATAATGTCCATCACAGCCGATCAGTGCTGCTCTTTAGTTGTTTCGTTAGCATAATATATTATACATTCCTATCGTTTAAACTAGCACTTTTTATATGAATAAGACTTATAGAATGTTAAATTTTAGGTTTGTAAGAAAGTACAGGCGAGCCATTGATGTTCCGTACCATTATCTAGCGCCCCTTAAAATCACGTTTGTTGTATGGGAGCCACGTTATATTGTTTTTAGTATTTGTTGTTATAGCGGCAACAGAAATGTATGACATACAGCTTGTGGCAGATTGGTAGACAGACAGAACGCACAGTGGAGTCTTAGTACCTAGGAACCATAAAAAGTGACTGAAAGGTGATATAATTGAAAACCGCTTTCGATCTCAAATAAACTTAAGTTAGCTAATGAAAAAGTAAATTTTTCGCGATCCGACTACTGGTTATTTGTCTTTCTTTGGGAACATCCAAATTCAATTCTAAGTTATCGTACGATAACTTAGAACTGAATTTGGATCTAAATTTGAATCTAAAGTTTAGATGCTAGGTATACCAATAAAATGGGATTGGTGGTTAGCAGTCCTATAATGCCTATTGGCTTCGGGAGGTCAGATGGCAATCGTAAGGGCGCTTTATTCATAGGATTTATCGTTATCAGAATAAATGTAGAAATAAGATAATAGTATGATTTATGTCTGATAGTGATAACATTAGATTAGGTAATTTTAATTGTCGGTGTTTGTTTTGCTTTGTTATACGTTTCTGATAATATATACTTGATGTATCACACATCATTTCTTCACATCTTACAAAATCAGGAGAGATTGCTATTGTCAATTACCACATGTATGCAGTACCAGTGCTACTGAGAATTTACCAATAGGAAAATCCAGTCATCTCATACTTACGTACATCCCATCTCATACAAATTAGCTTACAACGCAAACCATCAGTTGGATAGAGTCCCCACTGAAACTAAGTAAAATGAAGAAGAGCTAGAGCCATACTTCAGCCATACTTATTACCAACTCCCTTTATCCGGATTGACCAATCATGACGTTAAGGTCGTTTTGTTCGTTTTGGTCAACACATTTAAGTTCGCTGTAGTTTTGCACCAGTTCTTTGTTCTATGTAAAAGTTTCGGATTAACTGCCGTTTCCAACAGCAGGTGCGGTTCGATTAGATGTCCCAGAGGACATGTCCTCATTCTCTTCTTCACAAGATGGTACTAAATACTTATCCGGCCGGTTATTCCTCAGCAGGCATACCCGTGATATCGACTGTTGGTTTCCTAGCTACCTTAGTAGTTTAAAAATAAGATATTTCCGTTAAGTGACCAAAAATTGTATATTTTTTTGATGTGTTTAATTTTATTTAATTTCAGATTGCAGTAGAGTATTAATCTAGTGTAAACTGACGTTCGTTTACCGTTCACCAGAGGGAACTGAACCATTGGCTCTTGGGGCTGAGAATGTCAGTGTTGAATCAGAGTGGAGAAGAGCAGGTTAATCACTTATATGCTATTAATATCACTAAAACGGGGCGAATGTATATCAATGGGGTGAATAGAAATCGAGAGGTGAATAGAAACTGGTGAATAGAAATCAAGGGGTGAATAGGATTCAAATGGTTGATATATTGATAAAATTTTCAATAATTCTATACATTATTATATTCAAATATAATTTTGAATATAATAATGTATAGGATCTCCGAATATCTGGTTAAGTAATTGATATTTTGCTATGTTATTATTTATTTTAAAATTCATATAGACCATTTTATGTCAATTCACACTATTTAGATACATTTCATTTTATGGTAGGACATAATATATTCTTATTTTTCAATGTATATGTACCTATAGGTGTACCACTAATAATGAGTACACCCTGTATCACTGACGAAGGATGAATATTTCCAAAATTTAGTAAGCTATTGCGAATTGTAATACAATAGTAAACCTGCAAAGCTATTTAAAAATAATTCTTACGCTTTTACTCATCCTGGCAAGTTTGATCCTGAAAGATAGTAGGTCAGGTCAATCTCCACTTTGGTATCCGTTTAATGTTACTGTACTACTGTTCTTAAGTTAACATGTCATGCATAACTGCTCTTTATTGTATTTAAGTTAACAGGTCATGTTATGTTTCTTGCAGGTGGAATGTCCCCTGTGTATGGAACCTCTGGAGGTGGACGATCTTCACTTCTATCCGTGCACATGTGGATACCAAGTATGATCAATATTTTAATTCATTTAACATGCTGTATACATATAACAAAACTAGCCTTCCGCCCGTGGCTCCGCCCACGTGGATCTCTTATCTTCGGTTCTACTCAACCGATTGCAATCAAACAAACGTAAGATTTTAAGTCTGACCAAGACCTTTCTAACAAAAAAAACCGCATCAAAATTCGTTCAGTACTTTCTGCGTCGCGGACAAACATTTCCAATTTACAATTATATAATAGTAAAGATAGATTGACATTTTGTTACAAACTTTAACTTTTATTAAGATAAGAACGAGCGAAATCAGCTCAGGCAGGACTCGAACTCCCATTTTTCCTTACAGGATGGATACAAGAAGGATGTATAGGAAAATTTGGATAGCTTCAGGCGTGGCTCAGTGGTCAGAGCATTCTCTCTGTAAAGGAAAGATCGCGGGTTCGAGTCCCGCCTGAGCTAATTTAGCTTTTTCCCATTTTAATCGATTGGAATAGTTAGCATACTAAACTTTTCCTAACTTTAACTATACATAAAAATAATTTCACATGCTGTATACATATAACAAACTTGAAATTTTATATTACAAACTTTAACTTAATATAACAAACACTATAAATATCTTGAACTAAAAGACCGAATTAAATTATAACCCGCGCCACGTATCTTGGACCTAAAATGTGCTCAAAATGTGCCCTATACGCGCAGTAGGTACACATTTCATGGGTGTCTTTTGAGGATAGCACGGGATGCTACTGCGGTAGACGAACTCAAATTCACCAAGCATAGACTATTACAAAGCAATCCGCGGGCGCCAGAGCCTCGTATATCTAACGATTTAGTTCCAAGATATGTGGCGCGGGTTATAATTTCTATTGAATATATGTTAAACTGTTTGTTATTATAAAATGAATACAAAGTTGTAATATAAACAAAACCCAGATATAATTTCGACCTGTTTCAAGATCATTATTCCAAGGATTGCAAATCCATGTACGATAATAAGATTTTAGTTATAAAGGCATGCAAGATTGTATTGTACTTGCATGAAGGAAAGTACAGGTGATATTCTTTATCTATGTATTTGTTTTAAAAGCGCGATATTGGAGAGATAAATAATTATAAACAAAGCGGTTTATACCTAACTAGCTGTTGCAAGCTTCTCCGCCCGCGTGGAATTCTGATCCCGTTTCCACTGCACCTTCTGTTCCGCTAACACCCCTTCCTCGCTCGTGACATACTTCTAAACCCCGTTGTACCCCTTCAACCCATATTATTATACCCGTAATTATTAAATTACGGGTATAATATTTATGGAAATCTATTAAGATTTCCAAAAATGTATGGAAATCTACCGGCCTTTTATGATTACTGCTTCGATCCCTTGGTTATTAGCGTGATGATAATATAGCCTATATCACTCACAAATAATGTCGCTTTCTATTAGTAAAAGATTTTTTCAAATCAGTCCAGTAGTTTCGCAGCCTATTCAATACAAACAATAAACAATCAAATCTTTCCTCTTTATAATATTAGTAGATATAGATATCTGCTTCATCTTAGCGTTAATCCCAGTCGCATCTGAATCTTTCACCTCGAAGTCTGGAGTCCGCTTTACCGGTCTTGGTATAGATATATCCAAGAAATATCAAAACGGGAGAGGCTCGTGGCTGGTAACCTACTCGGTTAGCACATTGTAAGGAATTTATCCGTCACGTAACGGAGAAACAATACAAGTATCACCACCCCATCACATCCGAAGGGTGTCGTAAGACGCGACTAACGGAACAATACGCAGACGATATCACTGCGAGAGAGAGAAAACTCGAAATAAAACTCTTTAGCAACCTGCCTGGCCAGCGGGTAAAACAGTAGCCCAAGCTTCCCACCCAACCTTGGGACAGGTCTGTCTGGCCTGGCCTGGCTAATTGATTGATTGAAGGTTAAGGAATACTAGCCAGGTTATTAATATCTAAAAGACGTGGGTTTGTTTTTATTTTTGCACACAATATTTTATTACTTAACAGTGTTTACATGTAATCGATTGATAACAATTTTTGACAGATATGGAAAGTTACTGCGAATATTTCGAGCGTTGTTTTGATGGATATATAAACCTTTATTTCATATTGACGTTTTGTAGATCTAATTAAAAAATAATAGACTGAAATTTAGAGGGGCTAGCGATAACGGAGTGAGTTAACAGATTGCAAAGTTAAGGTCTGGTCGTGCCTCGGAGAGCACGTTGAAGCCGTCGATCCTGGTTGCCATACGAACATCTATGGCAGTCATTTACGGGTAGTTGGAGCCCTGAAAAATCCAACAACAACGGTCTAGCTGCAATGTTTCGATATCGCTTAATGTCACCATTGGGTTGTGGAGGTCAGATGGCAGTCGCTTCACGGAAAATATCGAAGTCCAGCCAAATCCGTAGTTAAGACTGGCAAAACGGATCCCAGACTCCGAGATTAAAGCTTCGGACGCGACTGGGAATTAACGCTAGGATGAAGAAGAAGAAGAAGAAAAAAGTTAGCAATATTAGCCAGGTCCATCTACAGTACAGAACTTCGATATCGCCAATAGGTTGTGGAGGTCAGATGGGAGTCGCTTCACGGAAAATATCGAAGTTGGTCCGCTTGATAAGCGACCTCAACCGAGTTGGAAAAATATTCACAGAATGAATTAAACTGAAAATAAATTTGTATCATCTTTCTTTTTGCGTGGATATAAAAATAAACGTTAATTTGATAATCCCTTACACCTGCCCACACTATTCATCTGATTGCAAAGACACTCGTACGATGCGCATGCGCGTGAAGGTCATGCAGTAAAAAAAACAGATATTGCAATGTATGTTATATTATATTTTACAACACACCTGCTCATAACAGTGATATTATTTTACCGCAATTAAGCACGGAATGACACCTATTATAAAACTGTGACTTTTTCATTACTATTATTCACAAAAGTGAGTTATAGATTCTTTTTTAAATTTTATAGGAAGTGTCTATAATTGTCTATGTTCTTAAAAAAGTTTTGATACAAAAAATAACGTGTTTAATAGTACGAATAAATTAATACGCCTATTGTATGGTCATTTGATGCATTTTCGTATTTAAATAAATAATTTCAACTTGTAATACTTGTGTAATAAACAAAATTTTCGCTCAAATTTAACTTTTTTTTTTCTCTAAGTACAGAAAAAAAACAGAGTAAAAAAAAGTTAAGTTCAAACCTCATTTTTTTTTAAATATGGTCGACCGCCATTGTTAAATGCGCGCGCATAGGAAAACGAATTAATTTGTAGTATTGTTTATTTAGTATTTGTAGTATTATTTTATTCGCAAGTGTGTTGTAAAACGTCGTATGGCACGTGTGAGCATGATGATTACCGTCCTCGGCTGTCTTAAGACCCTCGCCTGGCGGCTCGGGTCTCAATGGCGCCTCGGCGGTAATCACCAACGTTGCTCACTTGTACCATAATGTACTATTAAGGATAAGTTACATTACCTTAGTAATATTTTTTATTTTTTTTAAATAAGTACAACAAATAATAAGAAATACATTAATAAAACCAGAGAAACAGTACAATTGGCAGTACAAATGTGTATTTATGTATTTAAACAAAAGTGACTGTATGTTTGTTAGTAGCTGCAGAAAAGCGCTCATGCTGACCTATGCTATGCTTGGACTTAATAGAAAAGGGGAATCTTTCGCATTGGAAAGATTCTTAGATTCCCCTTTTCTATTAAGTCAAAACATTTTCTATTAAGTCAAAGCGACGAATCTCAGAAAAAAGGATAATATAGACGGAACGTATAGAACTAGTGAGTGAAGTCGCATAAAGTACTACCATTTCACTTGCACTCGTGCATGCACACAGAGTGCGAGCGAAATGGTACTACTTTAGTATTACTATATGCGGCTTCGCTAGTTCTGTAAGTTCCGTCTATTTTATTATTTTAGTCTGTGTAACGAATGTATACACCGATTTTCCAACGCCCAAAAGCCTCAAATATAAAAGAACGTCCATGTTATTGTGTACAAATAGATTTCGTTGAATGTTTCAGATATGCCGGTTTTGTTGGAATCGAATCCGGGAAGGAGAGAACGGCCTATGTCCGGCGTGTCGGAAAGCTTACCCGGAGAACCCGGCAGATTTCACTCCACTCAGTCAAGAACAGGTATTTTTACATAATTAGTTGCCGCGTGGTTCCTGGCAGAGTAGAATTTGGGCCACCCCATCTCCTCCCTTGCGGTGTCGTACAAGGAATATATTAAAACTGCATTGTGGGTATAACTCCTGACACGTAACTTGGACCTAAATCGCAAGACAAACGAGGCTGTGGCGCCCGCGGATTGCTTTGTAATAATCTATGCTTAGTGAATTTGAGTTCGTCCACCGCAGTAGCACCCCGTGCTATCTTCAAAAGACACGCAAGAAATGTGTACGGCGCGTATAGGGCACATTTTGTGCACATTTTAGGTCCAAGATACGTGGTCCGGAGTTATATTTACGACTAGCTTTTACCCGCGGCTCCGCCTTCGTGGATATCGATTATCGCGACCAAACATAGCCTATGTCCTTTCCCAAGGTCTAATCTACCCCTGTACCAAATTTCATCAAAATCGGTTCAGTGGTTTGGGCGTGAAAGCGTAACAGACAGACAGACAGACAGAGTTACTTTCGCATTTATAATATTAGTATGGATTGGCGGCATTAGTGAAATGCCTGTTTAATATTTTTTTTTTTTTTTTTTTTATATAGGACACGTCAATTTGACTTTGCCTCGCCTGAGCTGAAGGCAAAGTCTCTGAAAAGAGGGTCACCATTACAGACATGTACCATGTTACAATGGTGGCTCTCAGCTTGACGGCCTCATCAGATGCTTTTTCACGCCCCGCTTAAAGGACCAATTGATAGTGATGACGAATCCTTCTAAATATGTACCGTAAATGTGTACCGTACACATGCAAAAGTCCTATTGTACTTACCAAGTAGAACAAAAAGCAGCGTGATAGGGTAAATCCCTATAAAGACGAACCGCAACTTACGTAATATTAAAATGACACAATCACCCATTCTGCATAGATTCATTCAATGGCGTGTTGTTTAATTTTTAGGGTAATTATAGCTTTATTCCCATTTTTACATACATACAAACACTCACGCCTGTAAATCACCGAAGGGGTAGGCAGAACGGTATTAACACCCACATTTCGCCAACTATAATTTTCGGTCTGCAGCTAAACATGTTGTGCGTACACTTAACTATTGTAAGATCCAATGTTACCATGTTTAAAGGCAAATAAATTATTCTATTCTATTTAAAAAATAGGGGGCGTGCCTTTTTTACCATTTCATAATTTGTTTGTAGTAGTCTTACAGGGTCGGCAGCATGAGTGTCCCCTGGTGTTACCATCGTGGTATTATCACCAGGAGGGCCATGTGCTTGTTGCGACCTAAGTAGTTATAAGAAAAAAGTATGGGAAATCATCTTTTTAATAAGTGGTGATATAAAAAAAACGTATGGGAAATCATCTTCTTAATAAGTGGTGAGATAATGCACTGTACTTTTCCAATAATTTCTGATCTGGAAATCCCTAACGATTACATTATTCATTATTGATAACTAGAATTTAGTATAGTAATAGATGTTGGTTTATTTTATTTTCACGTATTATTACTGGAACGAATTTGATTAATCGTCTCGTGGTCGAATGCTTATAATTGATATACCTCGCGACACATATCTTGGACCTAAACCGTGAGGCAAACGAGGCTCAGGCGCACGCGAATTGTTTTGTAATAATCTATGCTTGGTGAATTTGAGCTCGTCTACCAAAGTAGCAACCCATGCCAGCTATCCTCAAAAGACACACAAGAAACGTGCGTATAGAGCACATTTTAGGTCCGAGATATATTTCGCGAGCAATACGTACTGATATGCCGCATCATTGACTATGTAATAATTATGATATTCAATATTTTCCTCAATAGGTCGATATTCCTTGACCATTATAGCGGCAATATTAATTTTATTACGTAACTTAATTGCTTTTTTACTGCAACGGTTAAGATTTAGTGACTATTGGTGTATTGTTTGTTAGTAGCCTAGCCAGATGCATGACTCGAGTCAACAATAGTGCCTGGATTACGGCAATAGGCTCGCGCCCTATGTGGGACTTAATACAATGATTGGTGAAATGTTGATGTTAATTCACCTCTGCCTAACCCTCCAGGGATAAAGGCGTGATTATATGTATGTTACATTACTCCTAATGTGGGACATGACGTCATTTTACATGCTGCAAAAGTTGCAGCACTAGCGTAGGTACGCAGTACTCTAGCGTGTTCGCAATATTCCATATAGTCTGTCACGTAAAACTAAGCGATAACATAGTAATTTATATCTTATTTGCATGCGTTCTGCATTTTTATCATGGATTTATATTTTATATTATCAACCAAGCGAATCCCTTACCTATTGTAGTAACTATATACTATATACTAAACCACTAGCCTTCCGCCCGCGGCTCCGCCCGCGGCTCCGCCCGCAGCTCCGCCCGCGTGCATCTCGGTTAACGCGACTTTTGCTCATATCTTCGGTTCTACTGAACCGATTGCGATCAAACAAACGTAAGATTTTAAGTCTGAGTAAGCCCTTTCTAACAAAATAACCCGCATCAAAATCCGTCTAGTAGTTTTTGCGTCCATCGCGGACAAACAAACCGACAGAAAATTAAAAAAAAATATTATCGTGTTCAGTATCGTTAACATAACCCAAGTATTTTTTTTTAAATATCTCCAATGTACAGTCACGACCACTTTACAATTATATAATAGTATAGAAAGATAGATAAAAAGCTATGAACATTTTCATAAACATTTTGGTATGGAACCCATAAGCAATCTTTATGTTACAAATTTGCCTGCATCCGCATTGTAGTATCCCGTGCTATCTTCAATAGACATCCTAGAAACGTGTACTGCGAGTATAGAGCACATTATAGGACCAAGACGTATATCCCGAGCAATACGCCTTGTTCCACTTGCTACTTGTTTTCTTTTTCCCTAGTATCACTAATGTATATTATTATTTCTTACTGAAGGTGGCAGCAATAAAGACGGAGAAGAAGGCTCGCGAGCAGAAACGGCGGAACAAAACGTTGGAATCGCGACGCGCACTAGCCAATGTGCGCGTTGTGCAGAACAACCTCGTGTTCGTCGTAGGACTGCCCGTGAGGCTCGCAGACCCAGAGGTATGACGTCATTCCCTTCCCTAATGGGTGCTTTTACACTCCACGATGTTATCGTCGTGTCGTGGATAGTAAAACAGCGTCTATTGAAGGCTTCTAACAAAGCTTCATTGAAAGCTCCAAGTAGTGTAATAGGTAGACTACGCGTGAAACTGATGATTGCTTTCGAATTTTCGGTTTGAAATTACTACCTGCTAATCCTATTGATTGATTGATTGACTACTAATATGGAAGGTTATTTGTTACCCGCAAAAGTAGTTAAATGAATCTGAATTAAAAGTCGTTTTTGTCTTGGGTCTTCCTACGGGTCGCAGGAACGGGACCATTATTTCATGCGGGTGGAGCAACGGGCAACAGCTAGTTATTTAAAAACTGATTTAAGAATCAATTCGACAACAAAAATGGTATGTGTATGGATTGCGGAAATCCACTGGCAGTTGCTCAAGGAAACACTGACATTTATCTCATTCGAATTAGATAAGGAAGTATTTTATGCAACAATGTGATGCTAATATCGTTTTTCTTTTTTATTTACAGATCCTCAAACGGCAGGAGTACTTTGGCAAATATGGCAAAATTCACAAAGTAGTTATAAACCAAAGTACCACGTATGCAGGGTCACAGGTGAGAGCCATAACTAATTGTATGAAAGTAAAGGAATGTGGGGATAGGAGTGTACCTGTATATTGAGAGACGTTGCCTCTCGGGTGGTATCGTGGGTGTTCTAATGAGCTCTATCAACTAATCCTACCTTCTCTCTTTCTACCCAGAGTAATATATACATACAAACATATTTCCCTCCAGGCTGGGCAGAGACAACAGCTCGCCATTTGACTCTATCCTTACGTAATAAGTGTTGGATTTAGGAGCCACCGACATGACATACGGGGTGCAAACTATGCCATCTTGAACTAAATAGTTTGGTACTTCTTTGCTTAATCGCACGAAAAACTAGCATGCCCTAACCACACAGATGCTTTCGTGTTGGGTAAGGGTCGAAGTACTGTAGCTAGACCAGGTTGTCGGACTTTTTAGGGCTCCAACAACCCGTAATGAATGCCACAAATATTACTATAGCAATGTTACTGCTTCACGTGTTTATCTCCCTATGTTCTGCCATCTCCCATTGATAAACACACTATAATCAATCCAATCAATCAATCTAAGTTTTGCTCTGCTATTTCAATTTTGTATATTATTTTATTTTTTTCTTTATTATCTGTTATTTTCATTGCACTCATGTTTGTGATGGAACTCTGGTGCCCAGTCCGGCCTGGAGGTGGCGTTAGTGTCTGCGACACAGTTGTTAACTAATGCAGACACTATCACACTATTATGTTATCATTCCTGTGTTTTATGGTTCCAATAAAGATTTATTATTATTATATTATTAATCAATTAGCCTATTGCAGTGGACTGCAGGACATAGGCCTCTCCCAATATGCGCCACGTTTGCCGATCCTCCGCTCCGCCTTCCGCATCCAGTCCGTCCCAGCCACCCTTCGTAGGTCGTCAGTCCACCTGGCTTGGGGGTGTCCCACCTAACGTTTTCCTTCTCGCGGTCTCCACTCTAGGACCCGTCTGCTCCAACGGCCATCAGTCCTTCGACAGATGTGGCCAGCCCCCTGCCACTTCAGCCTGCTTATTTTAAACACACTATAAACTAACAATTAAATCCACATCAACAGTAACAACACCAGCAATGTTATTTTAAAAGTAGCTTTATTCGTCGCCAGGGTCCGTCAGCCTCGGCGTATGTGACGTACGTGTCGCCGGCGGACGCGTTGCGCGCCATCCAGGGCGTCAACAACGTCACGCTGGACGGCCGCGTGCTCAAGGGCTCGCTCGGCACCACCAAGTACTGCGCCAACTTCATGAAGAACCAGCCCTGTCCCAAGGCCGACTGCATGTATCTGCACGAGCTAGGTAACGTCACACACACAGACACACACACAATCGTCAACAACGTCACGCTGGACGGCCGCGTGCTCAAGGGCTCGCTCGGCACCACCAAGTACTGCGCCAACTTCATGAAGAACCAGCCCTGTCCCAAGGCCGACTGCATGTATCTGCACGAGCTAGGTAACGTCACACACACAGACACACACACAATCGTCAACAACGTCACGCTGGACGGCCGCGTGCTCAAGGGCTCGCTCGGCACCACCAAGTACTGCGCCAACTTCATGAAGAACCAGCCCTGTCCCAAGGCCGACTGCATGTATCTGCACGAGCTAGGTAACGTCACACACACAGACACACACACAATCGTCAACAACGTCACGCTGGACGGCCGCGTGCTCAAGGGCTCGCTCGGCACCACCAAGTACTGCGCCAACTTCATGAAGAACCAGCCCTGTCCCAAGGCCGACTGCATGTATCTGCACGAGCTAGGTAACGTCACACACACAGACACACACACAATCGTCAACAACGTCACGCTGGACGGCCGCGTGCTCAAGGGCTCGCTCGGCACCACCAAGTACTGCGCCAACTTCATGAAGAACCAGCCCTGTCCCAAGGCCGACTGCATGTATCTGCACGAGCTAGGTAACGTCACACACACAGACACACACACAATCGTCAACAACGTCACGCTGGACGGCCGCGTGCTCAAGGGCTCGCTCGGCACCACCAAGTACTGCGCCAACTTCATGAAGAACCAGCCCTGTCCCAAGGCCGACTGCATGTATCTGCACGAGCTAGGTAACGTCACACACACAGACACACACACAATCGTCAACAACGTCACGCTGGACGGCGTCCATACAAGATATACACATAATAATGGCATCAGATTGTTAACCACGACCAAATATCCTATGCTTGTACGATGATCCCCGTATATACTCAACGGATCACCGATGAACTGTGTTCTCCCCATGAGAGGAACTGAGGAAATGGACAATATAGCGTCACGACTCGAGCGTCGCTCGTCCATCTTTTCGGAATTCGGTTACTGTGAATATGGCACATATCTTTCTTTATTATAACCCGCGCCACGTATCTAGGACCTAAAATGTGCTCAAAATGTGCCTTATACGCGCAGTACACATTTCTTGGGTGTCTATTGAGGAAAGCACGGGATGCTACTGCGGTAGACGAACTCAAATTCCCCAAGCATAGACCATTACAAAGCAATCCGCGGGCGCCAGAGCGTCGTATGTCTTACGATTTAGGTCCAAGATACGTGGTGCGGGTTATAACAGTCTTTATTATAAGCCTAAGCTACGTAACCTTAGTCGTATGCTCTTCCGCAGGTGATCCTCACGCGTCATTCACGAAGGAAGAGATGCACGCGGGCCTGCATCAGGTGTACGAGAGAAAGCTCCACAATCAACTGTTGCAGGCACAACGGGATAAACCGGAGGAGAAACATAACAATAGTTCAGGTATGCGCATGCCTTTACATACAAGTATTCTATGGATTTTTTGGGAGTCGAATCACTCGGACGAATCAGGTAGTGACTCGATTCGTATGAGTGATTCGTCCGAGTGATTCGACTCCCAAAAAATCCGTCTAAAAATCCTGATTCGTCTGCCAAATAATAGTTTAAAGCCATTGTAAAAACAAGTCAGGTTCAAAAATAAAAAACTGGAAAAGTAGAAGTGCCTTATTCGAAATATGTTCATGCAAGATATACATTATATGAGCTCCATTAGGGATGTCTACGCGGTGTCAAGAGCTGATCACCCAACAGGCACCCTGTATGTCCACACAAATCAACTAGAGGTCATTGTGAAAGATGGTATACGACATTCACGTGTATCTTGATGCTAATTGCGTTGTAGTGCTTTGTATTGTCCTTATACATGGAGTGTTTCTCCCGACTATTAGTATCTATATTTGCCTTAGGTATGCACTTGACACTGAAGGTACAGTCGCTACACATACAAACACAGCCTTTCAGATCGTTAAGTTCACTAAGGTCTAATGGCTGTTTTCTGAAATTGAAAAAACGTACACACTCTTGTACGGCGCGCTATGCGTAAGTAGACGTTGATGATACTCATTTCGAATCTCGCAATACAGAACCGGCCATTAGAACCATTGATTTAAATTTGATGATTTTGTCAACAACTTATAAAGCGACTTGGACTTTTTTGGAAACTACTCATACACTTTTTCATTATTTTACATTTAGGTACTATGTGGGAAGTTTGTAGTAATACATCAAACAAGATAGATTTGTCTAAATGACAGTGTGCGCAGGCGCAGTAGCAATTAATAAACTAGAATTCCATACGAGCCGTATCTAAATAAGGTAAACATACGTAGTAGACTACGCATGTTTACGGTAATGTCAAGGTCTTCAAATATAAATAACAATACAATCAATAACTCGCATTTACGCCCGTGGAACTTTTAGCCCCTTTCAGCAACTCAAAGAATCTATCCGTGTAACAAATTTCAACTTAATTTCTTTCAGCCGTTGAGCGTGACAAACACCCATCTATCTTTAAAAAAATTAATGTTTATGTTATAAACAGGATTCAAAAACTCGCGCCACTGAAGCATTGTCTCAGTCGCTCATTTTATAGTCCAGCTGTAACTAGTTTTAAAAAGTATTGTGATACTTACATACATACAGGTGTAGACGAGTATTTCTGGCACAAGCTCTATTTAACTCCAAGGTCATATCGCAGAGGTCAATGACATGACACAATAGGAGCGTCACAAACTAAACTATTGAGAAGTTTTTACCTGCGCCTAAAGCGTACGCCACCTAATTTTTTGTAGTACCGATTTGGGAAGACAAGATTTTAGTTTGGCGTTAAATATTTGTTGGTTTGAATGAAATTTTGAAGCATTTATTATGCTAAATATTCAAATCGATTTAGAAAGAGAAGTCGATTCTCTTTTCTTTCTGAATCGATTTGTTGGTTTATCTATTTTTTATATATACCAGTTACAAACACACGGCCCACCCGATGGAAACTGGCCACCTTGGCAACAAAAGTTATTAATAACCAACATCGACGTGGGTCGAGCTGCGAGCAACAGCTAGTTACGAATATTCCCTTAATCCTTTCAGCTAAGTTTGTTAGGAATCCACGTTGGTTGTGGGTAGTTCCAGAGATTAGCGCGTCTTCAGCTTTATTATTAGTAGATAAACTTCTACCGGAAATATTTTTTAAATTTTATTCCTCTCTGGCGTCTCGCCAATATCCGGTGGATAATTATTTAGTAAATAGTAAATTTTTCATAACTCCGTAAAACTAAATAAATGTAGGCCAATTCGTCTCTTAATAGACGGATAATGGTAACGAGTCTTCTGTTCCTTTCGTTACTTTCTGTGGTTCTAGTAGTGTTTTATTTCTTCTATTGAGCTGCGGGAGCAATGTACGAAAGACGATTATGTTATGTCAAATACATTGTATGTACGATATGATACCATTTCCTCATACTTTTTAGGGTTCCGTACCCAAACGGAATATAAACGGAACCCTATTCCCAATTTGGAACCGCGATTCGTATTACCAGTTGAACTTTCAACAGATGATGTATTTCTGTTACCGTTGTAGCAAAAAGTACTAACAACGGAATGGTACGGGACCCTTCGTGCGCTAGTCCCACTCCCACTTGGCCGGTTAAATAGTATTTGTAGCCAAAAAATTGCAATAATCGCAGAGTTTTGTACCATATTACGCGTGAAGGTTGCAACCTGTCACAATGTGATTGATGATAAACAATGTTGTCTACGCTCTGTCCTGTGATATTTTTCGCGGAACGTTATTTCTATATCTTATCATTAGTGATGATCATTATACAATATCGATGATATTGGATAACAAGGTCAAGGATTTTAGATACACATGACATCATAGCGAAGAACAGAAGATTATAGTCTGGAAAACGCATTGGCTAATTTTTATAACTGGCATAGGTTCCCATGAGTTGCTAGAAGGGAATCAAAATTTCGGTTTTGTTTTGGTACGTCACAAAGAAACACTTATGAAAGTCAAAGTAACGCAAATGAACGTCAATGTGTAAACGATCTGTACCTATTTTTGTTGTGAGCGGATATCGTATTCTTATTAGCGTTTATGTTGGTTATCATTTGTTTTGGTCGTATCTCCAGTTCTACTAAACCGATTGCGATAAAACTTACGTAAGATTTTTAAGCCTAACCGAGATCTTTCTAATAAAAAACGCATCAAAATCTGTTGAGCAGTTTTTGCGTCCATCGGACCAAACAGACAAGAATTCCAAAAATATAGGTATTTGTTTGTGTTCAATATCTTTAATATACATAGTTTTTTTTAAATATCTTTTTAAATATCTCCAAAGTACAGACTCGATCAATTTACAATTTTATTATAGTATAGATGTAAGGTAACACATTCATACACTAGAAACCAAACCACTAGGACTCAATTTATACATGACTTCACAGTTGTTTACGCAATACATTAATGCGAAACGGTACACCATACCGTTACAATATACCGTTCCTAATCGGAGAATTTGTTTACCATAAATTCAACGGAAATAGAACGTACAATATGTAAAATTGTAAACGATCTATACTTACTTATTTCTTGAGAGCGGATATAGTGTTCTCTTTTTTGATGTTGTTTACTGGAATATACTGGATGATTTTATAGTCATTTCGGATGAAAAGATTTTGGGCACTGTTTCGTTAGCAAAATCGTCTGAAAGTATTAAGATGGCGGAAAAATAAACTTTCTTTTTATAATCTATGGGAATAATGTACAGGTGAAAGGCATACTGTATAGGGGTTGAAAAATAAAAGGTTTTTTTTTCGCCAAAATAATACTTCCAGACAATTATGCTAACGAAACTGCGCCCAAAATCTTTTTACCCGAAACGATTATAAAATCACCCAGTATACGTAAAGGTGCGTACAAATTATATAGCATAACATGTTATAAAACAATGTTATATAACATGTTTCAGTAATGTAGACACTGAAGTTATAAAACATGTTAGTGAGTTATATAACACGTTATTTTTAAAAGCACTGCAACGTCCAAAGAAATTGTTATACAACATTGTTATATGACATTGTTAAATCTAATGTGTACCGTATTGTTAAAAGTTGCAAAGTTATAAAACAATGTTAGATAATGTGGACGTGTTATAAAAAAACAAGACAACATGTTACATAATCTGTACGCACCTAGAGATCAATTAGGTCTACAATCAGTACGTTAGCATCAAAAAGACCAACAGTTTACTACAGCAATAAGTTACGAAATCAATAGTTCTATAGATTAGAATCTAACCTTGTCTTCGGCGAGGCCGTCTCGGCCGAGGCCAAGCCAACCACACCTGCAACCCGGGACATCTGCTGATTGACGAATGACGGGGTTGGGAGGTCAGATGGCAGAGGAGGAGTGAATGAATCCCAGGCTACAAGGTGAAAGCCCCGGGTGAGACCGAGATTAACGCTAAGATGATGATGAATCAAATTGTTTGTATGTACTGTTTTATCTAAGTCTCTGATGTACAATAAAGATACTACTTATTTCCTAACGGTCAAAAACTGATTCTGAAAATTTAATGATAATGATTTGCTAATTTATTGTTGTAAAATGTTACAGGTAATTCTAGTACGAATGCAGAAAAGAGCAGTTCAAAAGATGGTAAATATTTTTGCTACTGTATTTTTATCACAAATAAAATTCTCGAATATTCTAACATGTTCGTTTTTTTGGTCTTTCAGGTAATCAATCCAACTTTATACCGACAACAGTGGTCACATCGTCACATATAAATGTAGTCAATTCTTCTAAGTGAGTAATTTTTTTAGTTAATTTGAAGACAAGTTAAACAAATATTTTGAGCAACCCTTTCTCTTCAGTATATTAATAAACTATTCTTTCAAAGTCGTACCCTATTATTGGTTTTCGACTACGGCCAGTGTAGGCTGACCGTAACAAATCAAATAATTTTATTTAGTTACATCACAAAGTAACACAAATGAACGTCAAAGTAACACAAATGAACGTCAAAGTAACACAAATGAACGTCAAAGTAACGCAAATGAATGTCAAAGTAACACAAATGAACGTCAAAGTAACAAAAATGAACGTCAAAGCAAAACAAGTGAACATTAAAGTAACATAGTATTAAAGTAAAATTTAGATCCAGGTTACTACGAAAAGGTTGAATATAATGTGTTTTTAATTACAGATCTAATAAAAAAGAGTCGGTGAACGGTTCAAGTGCGTCGAGTAGCGGTAGTAGCAATGGAAATGGAAAGGAGGCCTGGCCAAGCCTGGGTTCCTCGCCACCATCCGATAGTCCCGCTAGAAAACAACCAAGTCCCAAACCACAACAGTCTACGGGTATGTATTCTATTGCTTTCCTATTAAACAGGCATGGTCTTACACTACTCTTATGGAATATTAGGCGTGAATTTTACAGAAAAGGTGAGAGGTATCGGCACAAATTTTATTCAGATTCATACGATTTTGCTTTGAATATTCCCTTATCCTCGTGACTCATGCCTTTTTTGTGTAATTCAAATCAAATCATATTTATTTTGCATGAAAACACTTTTACTAAGGTGTTATGGAATTGTTTCAAGAATTTTTTGCCAAGAATTTCACGATAAAAAAAATTAGATGTTTAAAGAAATAACTATTATTATACTGTATTCCGCATATGTTGCTCACAACTTTTCAACTGACTCCCAGCTTGAATGCTGTATGAAATACCATCCAATCCCATTTTTAAACCAACCTAGTAATATCCAGTTTGTATTTTGTTACAGTTAAGTCACAAGAAAATGGCACATCAGAATCTTCCAGTCCCACACAACAAATACAACCACAGGCTCAAATAAAACAGAGTAAAGACACACACACAGACAGCAAAACAAACAGAAGCAAGGAACCTAGCACAAACGGCCAAAGCACCAAGAAAAGTAAAACCGACAAATCCAAACAAAAATCTAGCAATAGTATTAATAATGATAACGATACCGAAATATTAGATACCAAACAATACAATAGCACGCAGACCAATCACACAAACGTCTTCGAGAACGATAACCCTAGCTTCCTGTCCAACGAAATAGATGAACTTGAATCAGACAGACACAGTTTATTAGAAAACCACGACTTGCTAGACAATAGTGATCACAGTCTATTGGAAGACGACAACACACACAACCTACTAAGCGATGCGAGCAGCGAAGTCATGATGATGCAAAGGCACAGCGAAATGTTGGCAGGACTCGTAGATAACAACCATTTACTTCCACATATGAAATCGCCCATACTCAACGGTTATGGCCTCCTAGACAGAGATATGAGTTATCTAGGTAACGACAGACATAGCCAAATTAGTCAAGGTCTGATGGACCAGAAAGAATTGTTGCTAAGGGAACGCAGCCAAAGCGAAATGCTTATGAGACAGAACGAAATGTTGGCGAGGCAACACAACGCTATCGTCGAGCCTAAACACTATATGCCCTCATCTAGTATAGGACTCGAATCTACTAGTGAAATATTAGGTAAGACTGCATCTGCAATACTCATCACTGCAACGAGGATCGCCTGCCTCCCGACCTTCATCTGTCTACCCGACTACGGCAAAGCCAAAGGAGGGTTATGATTTTTAACCGCTAGGTGAAGAGCGGGAGCGGGTTACGCCGCTATTTAAAATAAATTTTGCTAGAACAAGACGGGATATAACATGTGAGATGTTTGCGCAGGTGCTAATTTTCATCCAAATCCCAATATGCTTCCACCGTTCGGTATGCGCGTAGACAACGGGATGGCGTCTACGGTGGGTGGGGTGGGGTCTGTGGGGGCCAACTCCATGGGCGTCGGCTTCTTGCTCCACAACGGCTTGCTGCAGCAGGGCCCGCCGCAGATGTCGCAGGCCGGACTCGTCAATGGATACGATGCGCCACAATCGGCGGTAAGTCACTACTTATATACAATCACGTGTTTATCCCCAGAAGATTAGGCAGAGGTGAAATAACACCCATATTTCACCAATCATTGTATTAGGTCCCACGTGATAGCGGGTGAGCCTATTGCTGTATTCCGGGCACTATTGTTGACTCTTATCTTGTTACTATTTGCGCTTGCATATTTTGTATTTAGTCTACATGACTGACATGAACTAATGTTACCACGATAGTGACTGTTATAGCCGTCTAGAGATACTTTTCATCGAGAAATATGGGTTCATGCTAGGCTTGCAATAATAAAAATTAAAACAATCATTTTGGACAGTACAGTAGGCCTCAATATCAAACAATTTTTCAATCATTTGGTATTTCGCTTTACGTAAAAACATATTACTCTTTTACCCCCTTTTGCTTTACCTCAAAATAATGCAGGATATAGTGTAAAGATGGTAACAGCTTAAAACGGAGCACTTTACTGTGGGATTTGACATTTTATTTGTATTAAATTCCAATATTTTACGACAATGCATTGACAAATCTTATACTTACATTGTATCTGTTTTTGCCAATGCCCCATAACGTACATCCGTACAATATAATAGTAGACAGTATGACAAGGGAGCAAAATAGTATATTTACGGCGAGGGCGCCACTTTGAACCACAAGCGAAGCGAAGGATTGTAGAATAGAATCCTGAGCGAAGCGACGGATTCTAACAATGAGGTGAGAAAATTGCTGACCCGATTGCTGACCTAATAAATCGTAGCGTAGAAACTGGCTCATACCCTGACGATCTAAAGATGGGATGTGTAAGGCCAATTTATAAAAATGGTAAAAGAAATGATTACTGTAACTATCGCCCAATAACACTGTTGTCGTCTATAGATAAAATAGTTGAAAAACATGTGTGTCAACAAATACATGATTTTTATAAAAAGCACCAGGTTATTAACCAGTACCAATTCGGCTTTCAGTCTGGGAAAAGTACTACATCTCTTCTGTCTAAGTTCACTGATGAGGTTAACAAGCACTTAGATGAGAAAAAACAGGTTCTTGCCCTTTTTATTGATTTTTCGCGAGCTTTTGACACTTTGGAACATAAACGGATAATTGACAAGCTGGATGACTGCGGAGTGCGCGGTTCATTGCTAAATTGGTGTAATAGTTATCTGACAAACCGGAAGTTCACCGTAAAAGTAGACAACACTTATAGTGAACCCATTTGCGTTACAAGGGGAACAGCTCAAGGCTCTGTACTGGGTCCGCTACACTTTCTGACATATGTTAATGATATGGGTAAATGTATCAAAGACAGCACGTGTTATCAGTTCGCGGATGATACTTGCCTTTTAATTGCCGATAAAAATCCCCAAATTGCATGCAAGCGTTTGCAATCAGATTTAGATGCACTCGTAAGGTGGTGTCACGATGCTGGCTTAGTACTAAATGCAAGCAAAACTAAATTAATGGTCATAAAATCCCCTTATACTAGACAAGAACAGATTCAATCACTAGTAGCCCATGATCACCATTGTCTACATGCCAACAGTGTGATAAACTGTAAGTGTCCGTCTATAGATATTGTCACAAATATTAAATATCTTGGCTTAATAATAGACGAAAAGTTTAGCTGAGGTCCTCATATTGAAAGAATCTGTAATAAATTAAGGCAATTCCTAGCTAATATTACAATACTAAAAAACCGCATCCCATTCAAAGTGAAGATTATGCTTTATCACGCACTCGCAGAATCACACATACAATACGGTCTTAGTAGCTACGGTCGAACCTACAAAACATATTTAAACGACATATATAAACTACAATATCGAATTTTAAAAACCCTAGTTTCTAACAACATAAAAAACCGTTTTTATGACAATGATAGTGGTCTGTTCAAGCACTGTGGGATTCTTCCAGTGCACACCCAAGTCCTGTTTTCAATATTAAAGGAACAATTTTTTAATAAAACTTTAAAAAACAAAATAGAACATCCTGTGCGCACTCGGTCAGTCTCTGAGAATCGGTTACGCACACAGCGTGCGCATAATATGTATGGTGAGCGCACCACCGGCTATATTGTACCTCGCCTTATTAACCATCTACCCTCGTATATTAAGTTGTGCAACAGTACATTTGGTTTTGCACGTAAACTAAAAGAATACTTCGTCAACTCATTGTAGACGGATAATGACTTTGTTTGTTGTTGCTTTTTGTGATTGATGTAGTACAAATGGTAATGGTTGTAATAATGTTTTATAATTTTTGTTTTGTTACATTGTGGGTAGGTAGAGATTTGGTCTTGTTGAATATTATTCTAATTTACCTATATTTATTTTAATATTCTATTATGTAATTATTATTGCATTAGCACAAATATAAACCTTCGTGGTTTCTTTGTTGCTAAATAACTTAAACCAATTTGTTATGTTTTATTTTGATAATAAATAAAAAAAAAAAAAAAAAAAAAAACATAAAATCCTGAGCGCAGCGAGGGGTTCAAAGAACATCGCCCGAGCGAAAAATAATTTGCCCTCGAGTCACATACTTTATTTTACAGCCCCTTTCTATGTGAAAAATATGTAGGTACTAAGTACAAGAACAGAGACTGAATACGCGCGCTTGTTTTTTTTTAGTTAGCACGGGTCGCTGCGCCGTGTTGCCAACACGTACCAGCCAGTAATTCGAACAATTTGCGTTCGTTTTCTATGAATACTAGCTTTTGTCCGCGGCTCCGCCCGCGTGGATGTCGGTTATCGCGACCAAACATAGCCTATGTCCTTTCTCGAGGTCTAATCTACCCCTATACCAAATTTCATCAAAATCGGTACAGTGGTTTGGGCGTGACAGACAGACAGACAGACAGAGTTACTTTCACATTTATAATATTAGTAGGGATGTTCCAAATTCGAATCACTTTACCGCCAGCTAAAAAGTTCTTAACAGAAAATAGCTATTTTGCTCCCACTTATAGAGGAACAAAGTGACACTTTCCGAATAAAATTTTTTTTAACGTCAGGACAAATTTTATGACGTTTTTAGAGCACAAAAAGTCACTTCTCTGACCCAAGATTTGTATCGAGACTTTACCATCACAGCAGTGTACAGTGTACAGCTGTTTTAAGATAAAGTAGATTTTCTTCCAGTATTGTTTAAGCCGAACAGAATAATACCGTACCGTCTACGGATATTTATATACTTAGATACAGAGATACATTTTATTTTAGATGGACGCGATGAAACAAAAGCTCCTAGTAGGATGCTGTTACGGGGTACTTATATAATTTAATACCTATCTTTTAATTTCTTTACATATTCATTTTCATTACTTTAGGTTTTCATCCTTAGATCTACTTTGAATATTCTAACGGTCTATAGTTGCATAACTTTAATTGGCATAAGTAATTTTTGTTCTTAAATAATGGGCCTACCATACGCACAACCTTCACCACAGTTTTGCCTGCGCAGACCGGTTTGTACACAGAACACCCTGCGTAACTTTATCAGTTATACCAGTACTGGTCAAACTTTCTTAATGGGGGGCCAGAAAGTTTAAGAAATTTCAAAGGGAAATTAGGAAAAATGCACAGTGCTGAAGATGACAGAGCCACACTAACGCGCTATTATATCGAGCAGTGCGAGGCAGAGGCGGCTCTCAAACAGCTACTGTGATACCAGAATCTGTTATGTACTTCTAGACCTTCAAAATATAATTATCGCGGGCTATGTCATATGTCATTCGTGTCGAAAGACCCTCGGCGGGCCGGATTAAATGCTTTCGCGGACTGGAGATGGCCCGCAGGCCGTACTTTGCCTATCACTGAGTTATACCAACTACACGCACAGTCTTCCGTGTACAAACGGGCCTGCGCAGTCAAAACTGTGGTGAAACTTATGAGTGTGGTAGGCTCATAATAAAGCATATTTTGCAGCCCGAATATCGACATAGGGTTCTTACATAGAGAAACAGGTTACCGATATACCGGCTACCAGTACCGACAAGTTTCCGTAGCAACAAAAGATGATGATGGTTCGTCGTTTACTTTCTAACACCACATAATTGTCAAAATATAAAATCGCATCGCATTCTCGCCCATATGCTTAAAAACATATGGGCGAGCATACCTACTTTGCGATTTTTTTGACAAACGACGAATTGACATCATAGCAACACGGATAGGTTTATCCGTACCGGTAATCTGTTTCTCGTATGTAAACACCCATAATCGAATAAAGACTAGGTCGGCAGGTTCGTGGTTCCACGAAGCTTATGCCAAATAAAATTATTCAATTAACCGTTAGAATATCCAGAGTACACAATAATATGTGAAATATTTTCAGAACGAAGGGCGGTATTTGGCGGAGAACATGGACAAGTTCTTCACGGACTTCCGGCAGGCGCAACAGATGCGGCAGCTGCTCCACAGCGACGAGCGCCGCTACCACGAGCCGCACTACCCGCAGAACATGCTCAGCGCGGAACGGCTCGAGATGGAACACAAACAGAGGTAGGTAACACCGCCGTCAGAAGGCCAATACTTCTAATGGCTCCTCTACACGCAGACAGATCCATCCGCAGACGCGTCCGCCGACGTGCAGGCGGGGCGACTTGCTCGTCTGTGGTAAATATTTAGGCGGAAGCCAAACTAGCGTAATTTTTTGAGTTGTGAGTCGCGTAATTTCGGTCGCTGCGTTCGATTTCATATAAAACTTCTGTTTGCAGACAACTCATTTTATGTCACCGTGTGAATCAAACAGGACTTTTGTATGAAACTTAAAGCAGCAGAAATTACAAAACCGAAATTACGCAACTTACAACTCAAAAAATTACGCTCGTTTGTCTTCAGCCTTAACGTTAAATACCTACCACAGACGAGTAAATCACCTCGTCCACACTTCAGCGGACGCATCCGCCGTTTACGTTCGCAGATGAATGTATCTACGTGTAGAGAACCCCTTATAAGAATCTATTCAAAATTTGGTGCCGATCTGTCAAAATTAAATGAAATGTCAAATACGGCTTTTTCGTAATACAATCTTTTTAGCGTTAATCCCAGTCGCATCCGAAGCTTTCATCTCAGAGTCCTAGGTCCGCTTTACCAGTCTGACTGCGGATGTTGGCTCTACTTCGTTATTTTATCACAACCCAATGACGACATTGGGCGATATCGAAGCATTGCAGCTAAACCAATTGTTGAACTTTTTAGGGCCCATGTTCATGCATACAAATATTTGCACGGAGCGGGAATCGAACCCGCGCCTCTTGCGGAGCGGCCGCAGAGGCTGTCACTGGTTAGATAAGCTTTTTAGAAGGTTAGGTTTGGGATAAGACGAGAATAAGGAAAGGCTAGAGACGCAGGGACTAGTTATCAGGCCCTTCTTATCCTTTCAACAATCCATTCAATATAAAACTCTATGAAACGTATTGTTTATTCATATTAAATATTATAGCCCGCCCTTTACACCTCTACCTTTCTTGTGTAAATCTCACGTGGAATAATAAAAAAAAAACCGCCAAACAGCAGTCGCAATCATATTTGCCGCCTTTTATTAGAACAACAAATAAATTCGCGTTTCAAGGTAAACCATGTTTATATTCTCTCAAATAAATTGCGCCGAACTATATGACGCAAATAAACGTAGCGCGTCTGTCGTAGTATATGAGATAAACCATTAAAACTCGCTATTACGTGGTTTACTGCCAATTTAGTTTGTACTCACATAAACTTAGTATTAATATAAATATGAAAGTTTGAATAGATGCCGGATGTTTGTTGCTCAATCACGGCCAAACGGTTAAATTGAGCTGGATGAAATTTTGTACAGATATATTAGTAGTTTGGAATACTCACCGGCATATATCTTGACCCCAAGTCTCGAAATTAACGAGGCCTTAGCGCCATGTAGTGACGGAAAAAGTATACAAGTATCACCACCCCATCTCATCCGAATATTTTATTCTGCATATTTTTCCGCTAGTCGCCTCTTTTGGGTGTCAAAAGAGGCGACTAGCGGAAAAATATGCAGAAGATATCACTGCGAGAGAAGGAAAACTCGAAGTAAAACCCTGTAGCAAACCATGTGGCCAGAGTGGGAATAGTAGGCCAAAACTTCCCAACATTGGGAGAGGCCTATATCTAGCAGCGGACTGCGATATGCTAATTGCTTGATTGAATTTATGATTGGTGGATTTGAACTCCTCCGCCGCCATAGCAAACCATGCTATCCTTAAAAGACGTCCAAAAACACGTAGGCACTGCGCGTAAAGAGTACCTTTTCTGATGTCACTGGGGTCAAGATATATGCCGCTACTAACTATATCGGAAATATTAATCTAAAGGCGCGTGTATGCATGAATATAAACTTACACATAGCCCAAAAGACTTACTTTTGCGATTTCATTCATTTTGTGTATCTTGTCTTATTCTTCGGTTATACTAGTAGATTACGTTCCACACTGCGCTTTTCGTATTTTTTTATTACTAGCGCGATATAAACAACAGGTATTCAGTGAATTTTAATTAGTTTAGTAAATGACCTCGGCATAATATTATGTTAATGAAGCTAGAGAATATAAGATAATGCTTCATTGTTATACTATGATATTATGCTGTATATGCCATTATTATTTCCAACTTAACTATTCTTAGGTATTGCAAAATCTGATATTGCAAAATATACACATCATTGGTCAAATTTTGCAAGACTTCATTTGCCTGATTCTCTACACAATTTGGTGCTTGAACTCAAATTAGTTTGTTTGATAAACATTAAAACGGTCAGTTCTATCGAAAACAGTATGAAATAAAGAAGTATAAAGTCACACCTATATTAAAACTACATTAGTAGTACCCAATACCCAACCACTAATGTAGTTTTAATTATTAGTATGGTTAGAAATTTAAAAAAAACAGCAAAAAAACAGCCAGAGCTCACTGGAGAGTTTTTATACTGTCAGTTGGAAGACCTAAGAATAATCCTGCTTTGTCTTCTGTCTTCTGCACTCACGGCACAAAAACTCTTCGTTCTTACAGGGCAGCGCAAGTGTAAGTCACCTGGTGTTGCACACGTCCATAGGCTACGGTAACCACTTTCCATAACGTAGGCTGTGTGCTTATCTGCCACCTAACTGGTATAAAAAAGTAGGATCAGTAATTTTAAATATTTAGTTCAACAATAGGTTTCCGAAGGGAAGGGAATAACACAAGGATATGACAACTTTAGGCTGAACAAAATCCTGCTTTTTTGGCCCCAGATCTCTCCCATACTTTCGATATGAGATTTTATCACTTATCGAGAACAAGGACAAATCAAAACGCACCTGTGCGAAGTCGAGGCTAGTGGCTACTATAGAATATGAATGTATTAGTAAAAAAATGTTTCAGAATGAACAATCTACGTGTGAACGAAGGAAACGGAGGCCGTGCAGCAGGTGATGGTGACGACGACTTAGATTTTGATCCCTTCAAGGAAACACAAAAGGCCTTCGCAGAACTTATGGAAACAGAAATGATGCAAAACACAGTTCCTAGCGGGTGAGTACAATATTATATACGAAACTAGCTGACCCGGCGAACTTCGTACCGCTATATTTTCCACCCGCGTGGTATTATCTCTAAATTTATCAGTGTTCCTCTACAATATTATGCATGTATTATACATATAAACCTTCCTCTTGAATCACTCTATCTATTAAAAAAAACCGCTGCAAAATCCGTTGCGTAGTTTGAAGATTTAAGCATACATAGGGACGGACAGACAGCGACAGCGACTTTGTTTTATAATAAGTAGTGAGATTAAGAAAGAGATGCTTAGATGGTTCGTATATGTAGAGAGGATGGACGAAAGATTAAGATTTATTAGGCCTAGGTCGACCTAGACCTACCTATGTCATACAAATTAGGGACGTGACGTTTTAAGAAAGGTCAAGTTAAAAGAGACAGAAGAGGATTTTAGAAAATATTTTTGAAAATAGATGATGTGAAAGCCGTATGCCGTTGTTTCTATCTACCCTAATAGAAAAGAGGCGTAATTATATGTGAAACTAGCTTTTGCCCGCGGCTCCGCCCGCGTGGATGTCGGTTATCGCGACCAAACATAGCCTATGTCCTTTCTCAAGGTCTAGTCTACCCCTATACCAAATTTCATCGAAATCGGTTCAGTGGTTTAGGCGTGAAAGCGTAACAGACAGACAGACAGACAGACAGACAGACAGACAGACAGACAGACAGACAGTTACTTTCGCATTTATAATATTAGTATGGATATAGTATAGTATATAGTATGGATGGCTTAGTATGGATTAGAGTTAACTAATTCTTACATAATTTTGACTAATTACAGAAAATAGTGACCTTGTTATGTCCTTTTTTACCTTTACAGCAATTTTCCCCATGTAACTAATATACACCAGCTATCTGTGACTTACAGTTATTGACAAAGTGACCACTGTCAACTGAACTCAAAATAAATGAAGTAAACGTTGTTTCCAGTGACAATATGGACCGTGTACGTAGATCGCGCCTCGCACCCCCCGGTTTCTCCCATATGAACACATTCGGACTCGGAGTGCCTCGCCCACAGCAGCAGCAACAACAAACACATCATCAAGGTAAACTATTATTGTCCTTTTGATCCCATTGATTTATTCTTAAGGTTCAACCCCACCAAACGGACCGCACCGGCCCGCATCGGAACGTATTTTACAATCTTTAAACAAAATTAAATCTTATTATTTATTTATAAAACTTCATGCACAAGTACATAGGCGGACTTAATGCCACAGGCATTCTCTACCAGTCAACCAAAGGTGGTGCAGAGAAAACTCAGTAGGTGCATTATTGAGAGTACAATAAAATAATAGAGGACATATAAGTAAAAGATGTACATAAATATATTATAATAAATACAGGTAATAAATAGGTATAGATAACCATACAATATACACATAATAAATACCACAGACATACATAGATACATACATACATTATAATAGCATTAATTTGATATTATTCCGTTGCTTCTGCCAGTTTATCGAATAGTAGCTGGCGGACTTTCGCCTTATCACTGTGTTTAAAGTTTATATTACGGACGGAGCCGATGTGTCGCGGCATGTCGCCGGCTCCGTTCACCCGTTGACGTACGTCAAGCTGTCGTGCGTGACTTGGTAATATAAACTTTAAACACTGTGATATTTAGATTTAATTTTGTTTAAAGATTGTAAAATCCGTTCTGATGCGGGCCGGTACGGTGCGTTTGGTGGGGTTGGACCTTTAACTAGCATGACAAATGTATGGGATTTGACGTTTATATTCATCATAAGATAAGACAAGAGTACCCGAAACCGGCGAGCATGTATGAAAACAATTATGAACGTAGAAGGAGCGAAAGATGTATGCCAGGATCGTAGCAAATGGAAAACTGTGGTCTCTGCCTACCCCACTGGGAAAGAGGCGTGACTGTATGTATGTATGTATGTATGTATATTCATCATTCTATTCTACAATACACCGGCTAACTTATTGCTACTTGTCTAAGGGGGCAGAGTTTATGTACAACCTGGGAATGGGTGTACAGGTTCCTATCAACATCCTTGAGATACTCCACAGCTCTCGTGCAGTCTTTCCTTTCGGGGTTAGGAGGTCAAACGTCAGTCATACCTGGGAAAACTGATATACCATTCAAAATAAATAAGTGACGTCTGTAGGCTTCAAAGTGCAAACTTTAGACACAACTGAGAAATTGGTATGATGATAAATGATGAGGGTATCTACCTACACCAAAAATTAAACTTTTACGGCCGTTTCTAATACCATACCTACAGGTATAGGTAGAGGTAGTTCTTTTGTCAAATCCTATTGTTATTGTGCTACTATTAATTGCGTTAACATAGAGATTGATGACGTTTTTATCCTTTCTAATGTTAAAACTGGCAGTATATTAGGCTATTGGGAACGGCCGTTAGAGATATCTATGAATGCGTTCTTGATAGGTATAGTTCTGCACGTTTTCGCTTGGTGACTTATCAGCGATCAATAACATCGTACATTAAACAACAACCAGCCATAACCGAGTCCAGGCGATATCTTAGCTCCTACCTTCACTTTGTTTAAAAAAAAAACTAAAAATAATCCGTACACGTTATCAGAGCTTAGTCTTCACCGGGGATAACGTTTAAATTCCAGGTTATAATACAAACAGCGCCATGTTCTCAGATTGGACTCAAATGGACCCAGCAATAATGTCGACGTCAGTGAACTTCGGCAAGAATATGGGCGTTAGCAACGCGGCGGCGGCAGCGGGAGCCCTTAGCCAGCAGCAACAGGAGCTGTTCGCACGCTTCAACCAGCTGGGCATGGCCCCGTCACTGCCTGGGTGGGCGGCCCCTCGCGCCTGGCCGGGGGCATACGGCGTCCCCCTGCCCCCCGGGTTCGCCCCCGCCAAGCCCCCCCAACACCCCGCCGAGTGTATCGACGCCAAGTAGGCCTCGTCAGGCCCACCCCACACAAACGTGCAATTCGACTTCGACTGCTCCCCCAAAACGGATATTATATTTTCTATTCAGTAATATTATTGTTTCTTTCCGTTGGTGATGTGATCGATAAATCTTTGTATTAAGAAAGAGCATATTTTAACGAGAGAAATATGATAACAAAGGAATTTGTAAAATAAATTAACATATTTGTTTTATTTAAAAAAAGTTTGATTTATTTATTATTTTTACGTTCGTTACTCTGTCCCTGTACTGTCGTATTATCATATTTCTATTCTTTTTTCGGTTTACTTTACTTCTTTTTTCTTTGCGCGTATTATATGTATATTCGTTATATATCTGATAATATATATTATATATATTTATTAGAATCGTATCCCTGTTATGACAGATTATATTTTCTATATTAAAATGAGATGCCAATAATTCGCTGTTCCATTTGTACCTTATTGAGCCATTAACCATGAGAAAGATCATAATTAAAGCAAGATTAAACATTCACTCTTTTAATGACACCTCCTCATTCATTACAAATTGAATCAATAACAAACTAACAATTTCAAAGTTATGCGCGACTAAACATACTAATGCCTGGCTTGTTTGTATTCATAGTTGGAATAATCATTCGGTCATATTCATACAAAATGACACTGCATGCCAATTTACACGTCACTAATTCCGTCATCAATGTTTATCATCCCGAAAAATTGCGAATTTGATACGAATATGGCAACATACATCGCGTTTAAGAAATGTAGCACAATAAAATAATCTGCATCTGTCAGTATTAAATATGTAATACATTTTAATCAATTGAATGAAATTTTTAAGCAATTGGTATGCTTACTGTTCAACTCGATTAAGATAAGAGAAACTGGAATGGGAGAGCTCAGGCGGAGCCCGTAGTCCCTTATTTGACTCTGTAGCCTAGTGGTCGGAACATTCCACCTGTAAGGGACTGGTTATGGGTTCGGTTCTCGCCTGAGTCGTTTCACTTTTTCTTATCTTGATCGACATTTTACCGGGGTGAATAGAATGGGTGAAAAGAAATAAAATGGTTGTTAGATTTTATTAAAAATAATTTTATACAAAACTAGCTGTCCCGGCGAACTTCGTACCGCCATATTTTTTCCGTTACCCCTGCACCTGTTTTCTCATCCTTTAAACCTTCCCTGGTCACCCAGGAATATTTCAAGACTAAAATTAGCCAAATCGGTTCAGCCGTTCTCGAGTTATAAAATAACAACGAAACTTAAGAGATTTTAAGTAGTTATCTAACCAGATATTTGATAATTATATATCAATTACCTACTTCACATTTTTTGTTACCCATTTTCACAATAAAATGATTTGACTTTGACTTTGACTTTGAAATTCTATTCATTATTACATTGAACTAGTTCATAGCTTTACTTGGAAGGAAATAACTCCAGAATTTAGATAACCATTTTATTTCTATTCACCCATTGATCTCTATTCACCCCGTTTTACCCAGTAGCGGTTATACCCAGATGGGGTGATGTAAACGTCCTGCACCCGTAACGAATGTTACTAATGTTTGAATGGCAACTTGGATCCATGGCTTACGTGCTCTTCGAGGCACGGACATAAAAAATAACATCACATATCGGAACACTTGCCAAGTTGTCATCTATGAGGGAATTTCAGTTCACATCGGTAGTGTTCAGCAAAACTTCAGATCCGGGATCTCTCGATCGTAAGGCCGATTTATTAACCACTAAGCTATCGACGCCCACGCAAATATTTTACCAACCCCTTCATTTTCTTTTATTTACCCACCATGTTTAGAGCGTTTTCACGTTATCCGATCCGATATCAGAGGAAGAAAAATGTATGGCATATGTAGTCTTTGACATTGTCCGGCCCGATATCGAAGCCGACACCGCTGTGTTGTCAGCTAATGTCTGTCGGCTATCGTCGTCCGATACCGAAATCGGATCGGATAATGTGAAAACGCTCTTATCCCAGGTGGTTTCCCAAAGGTTTCCGTATTATATCATGCGCGTATAAAAAGAATAATTAAAATTTCGTTATGGGGGCCACACACACTGCAGCAAGCACACAGATTGTCCTACATTTACGCAGCAAAATAAATGCTTCTTTACATCTCTTGTCACGAGGCATGCTTTTTGGCAATTTGCTGGTTGCGCAGCAAATATTGCTTTGGTGTGTGCCCCCCCTTGAGGTACAGTTCACCCGCCAGAATCTCGTTCTCCGAGTAGAAAATCAAATCACTTCTCATATCAACTCACGCTAAAAAAGAAATAAAAAACAAAAAATCCTGTAGGATATATCCAATATCCACTGTCACAGACGTCTTTATTATCTTCAAAATGCGTTTATATAACAAACAAAAAACAACATCTCACACGTTTTTACCGTCGATATACCGTCGCGGGTCTGCCCCGTCCCAGGGCACATCTTGGCCGTTATGCCACACATACCGACCGCCAACATTCGCCTCCAAAGCCAACGATACCGGGACTGCTGCAGCATCTTCAGGGCTTATGTTTCCAGCTCCAAATGTCATGTCTGACATTACGTAGCCGGGGTGCACGCAGTTCACTGTTATGCCTGAGGATAGAAATAATTTTGAATGTGAAACTAGTACATACAGAGATTAAAGCCCGTCAATTTTGAGCTAGTATTACTAGATTTGCCTATTGGAGTCCACTGCTGGATATAGGCAATATAGGTCTCTCCCAATGTGTGCTTCCGATAGGTACTTTAACCTAAAATTAGAATATTGAACTACCGCCATTTTTATGTAAACTTATTGTAGTAAAAGGTAAAGCCATTCTACGGACAGTATTGGCTAATGTTGGGATATCAGCAGGCTGTTGGAAGTACAAGGTGTTGCCAAGTAAGTCATCGAGTAATCAAGCACACCCACCGCGACCCGTTCACCCACCAACTTCTCCCACTGGTGGGTGCAAGGGGAATTTCTGTTTACCCGTACACCCACTGCATCATGGCCCACCTGATGGAAAGTGGTTACCGTGGCCTATGGACTTATGCAACATCGAAGGTCCTTAAGAAACCTTATGCTATTCTTGAAAACCCATATAGTCGCTTGGGAAATCCCATAGAGTAGAGTAATACATTGGGAGCAATCACATTACTTTCTTTTGTAACAGTGCGTACACATTATATAGCATAACATGTTATATATATATAACATGTTTCAGTAATGTAGACACTAAAGTTAGTACAATGTTGCAAAGTTATAAAACAATGTTAGATAATGTGGACGTGTTATATAACACAAATTATACAACATGTTACATGATCTGTACGCACCTTTACACTTGCAGAGGGAAAAAATGCGAGGAAATCTTTCGATGACGCGGGGCGGTGAGAAAATAAATTATGGATAGGTGTGGATTAGGTACGAAAGCGGAAACCAGGCAGTACAGGCTTTGGATGCAACCGGGATTGGAGCTCGGATTCTTTTATAGGTACCACTTAGGTGGCAAACAAGCACGGCCTACCTGATAGAAAGTGGTTACCGTGGCCTATGGACGTATGCAACAACACCAGTGGCGTACGTACGACGAGGAATGACAATTCCTTATCGTGCAACTGGTGGAACAAGTTGGTGGCACCGGGCACGACGAGGATAAAGGGGTTATATTCGGATAAAGAAATCAACATTATCCTGAAAAAGTTGAAAATTGCTAGCATCTTGATAAGAGTAGAACTGATTATTAAGACCAAACTGTACACGACTTATGACAACCTACATAAATTGTATATGATTCTGGAGATCGAGTCGAGAGTCAAATCATGTTGCTACTTTTGACCTCATACACCTACCTAATTATAATCAATCGAGCGACACTGACCAATTAGGTTGATAACTCACGCCTACAACATACCTGAGACTAGTCTAAAATTAGATAGGTACTAGGTACCTATAGGTTATTTTATCTCAAAATTGAAAGTCTCAGGTTCTTGCACTATTCTAAAATCTTAAACATTTTCGTTTTTACCTTTAGATGATAGTCTTCGGTGCAACATAAACGTATAAGCATTCACAGCTACTTTTGAAACAACATAAGGCGAATCTCCCCATCCTATAAATATATCTTCATTCTTTTTAACATCCTCCAAATAACTGTTGGCTAAACTCTTTAAATCTTTCAAAGTCAAGTCTACAGAACTAAACTGATCTTTTATTTCTCTAGAAGGGATCCGAGACAAATGACCAGATGAACTCGTAATGTTGACGATTTTCCCGCCATTACTTACGAACGGCAAGATGGCCTCTGTAAAATTAACCAGAGAAATAAAATTTACGAATATTGTTTGTTCTGCTTGGTAGACTTTCGGTTCTGGTGATTTCAAAAATAGTATTCCAGCATTGTTAATCAAAATATCCACTTCTTCATTATTATCTTTTAGTTTCTTCAAGAATGTTTTAATACTTTCGTTATCAGTAATGTCAAGTTGATGATAACGAGGATTTAGGCCATCTTTTTTCAGATCATCGCATGCTATTTTTCCTCTTGTAGTATCCCTTGACGTTAAATACACTTGCCCTTTATATTTCTGGCAAAGAATCTTCACAATTGCAAAACCTAGACCTTTATTGGCACCTGTTACTATTGCTATTTTATTTGTAGACATTTTATGCAACACTCGATATCGTACACACGGGTAAAACAATTTGCAATAGAGATAATGCCGTTTATCGTACGCAAACACGTTATAAAATATTATCTAGATGTAGTATGTAACATTACCACTAATACAATTTATTTACTTAGATTTTTACCTTTTACCAACACCAACAGAATTACTTAAGTGTAAACCAATTAAACATTTACTTAACTTAACACATCTACAAATGAACGCTATGGTGTAAAAATATAGGTACTTAACTGTTATGATGAACATAACGATTTAGGAACACTAACTTATCATAAATATTGAAAGATTATTTTTGATTAACAATGTAATGAACAAAACACCTGTGTATGAGTTAAATATAACATTTGTCTATATCTATAACAAATATCTAAACAGTTAATACCTACATTACAAACCATGACATGAACATAATTAAAAGATAGTTTTAATTAAATTAGCTTGGTGTTAATAATGCTTCAGGAAAGTGGTTTTAGGATATTTACATGTTACATGGAAAACTTAACTCCTATGCGATTTCCAACTTATTTGAAAGACTAATATTTTGGCGCATTCAAATTCTAACCTAGCAAACAAAAGCACGACACGCTAACAACAATCTTTCTATTAACTTTATTGACTAGTTGTGGACTTGTTACAAGCGACATCTACATTTAACGCTCACGAACTATTTAACAACAGGTTTTAGTCTTTTAGATAGTCGTCATTCATTGAAAGTAGGACACGTAACGTATTGTTAATAGTAAACAGTGAAATTTGTGTTAATTCATGATATTTGAAAGATATTAGTCCTTCACAATGCTCCAGTTGCCTGCGATATATAAGCCTCAAGTATTTGGAGACGATACTTTGTTGCATTCGCTGGATTGGATCGAGAGTTTTCCTTGGAGTCGAGAAAACACTATCAGATCTGAACGTGATAGGTATGAAATATGTTTACAAGTTAGAGATTACGCGTCCGAAGAACTATCGGTAAAGATAGTCAATGGATGTGTTGTTGTGGAAGGCAAACATGAAGAAAAGAAGGATGATTTTGGTTATATCGCGAGACAATTTATGAGGAGATTTCCGCTACCAGAAGGCTGTATCACGGACAAAGTTAATTCTAGATTGACTTCTGATGGTCTATTAATGATCTCTATGCCTCGTAAGCATATGGTTAAGAACGATACAGTGATACCCGTGAAGCTAGAAGTGTCAAAGTCCAAAAGCAAACTGTGAAGGGTTCTCCAAGGGACTATTTTTATTATGGACACGGTGTTCTATTTTTTATACAAACGTGTTGATTTCTGTGATGTAATCAGTTGACAGGGAAAACTGGTGATATATTGTACCTTATTAAATATAATTTTTGTTTGTAAATAAAAGTATATTAACTAATATGTATGCAGATTTCTTATTCATCCTCAATAATATCTGTAAATCTTTAATCTATCTAGCTTCATCAATCTTTACGTATCTCAAATGTTAGATATAATATTATGTAAATCATTCACCATGATTCAAATGATTCACCATGTGTTCCTATCGATTAGGTACAACACTTCTGTATGCTCTAACAGGCAGTTTATTGCGTGATGTTACGTCAATTAATAACACTTATTAACAGCATCAACTATGTATTTGATACTGATATCATTCATATTCTGAACGATCATAATGATAAAGCAAGTTCAAGTCAAATAAACACACAAAAAAATGCATTCCATGCAACGGTTGAGAGACTATTGGATAAGTTAATGACACCATATCAATCTATACGTAATTCAACAAAATACGTATCAATTATTCAATAGTGTGGGCTCAAAAATTACGATTCTCGCGGCAGTTGTATGTATGTTAGCACTTATTGATCTTAAGGTGTATTTTCGCTTGATGATGTCTCGTATTCCTAATAGAGGCTTGCCCTTGAAGTCAGTTTGCCGGTAGCTGTGGCCTGATGCAGACTCTCCGCTGTGACTGAACTTAACTTAAACCTATAAAGGTAAGTCTTATATCTGTAATTATTTGAGTGAAAAGTATCTTAAAATTGATACAATATTTTATAGCGGTTTTGTTTCTAAACTTTCATAAATAAATTCGTTTACCGTTATACGTACAGACACATAATTATTTTGCTGTAATTTACGTGGCGTGGTCTCTTAGAAACATCATGCAGTCGTGAAAAGTTAATGATTTCATTCTAATTATTATTTAGCGTTCGACTTTGAGTAAGAAAAATCAATAAACCGACAGATTTATTTATAACTTTTTAACTTGGCACATTCAGTATCTTTCTATTTAAAAATTTAGTCACCAAGTCATATTTTATAACTCAATTGTTATATTGTACAGAAAGATTGACGAATTTGGATCCTATGTGTTGAACCGGTACTCGAATATTAATCCTAATAGCTGCTAGGGACTCTTCCGCACCACTGAGCATCGCCCGCGTCTCTACCGTAACCCTTTTTGACATTTATAGCCCTTCAGTTATAAATAGCCTACTAAGGGACTCCACTGCATGCGTCCTTTCCTTTTTCGCTATCAAGAATCCCTGTATAATGTTTGAAATCGTTGCCGGCCCTTCCGTTACTTAAGCGGCAACGTTACTAAGCAATTAACAATACTTACGTAGGTATGTACTTAACATAGTAACAACTCTTCGTTGCGGAACAGCTTCATTGGACTATCAGTGTTTAGGATTATCCTTGTAGGAGTAGATTATTAGCTGAAAAACGATGTTTGAACGTCATAGAATACATGTAGGTAAATAGGTAGGTAATATAGTATGGTGGTGTGGTATGGCACGATGGGGTTTAGTGGTTAACCAAACTTCCAAAGGTACTAATATTATAAATGTGAAAGTTACTATCTGTCTGTCTGCTTGTTACACTTTCACGCCTAAACCACTGAACAGATTTTGATGAAATTTGGTACAGAGATAAAGTAGTCCTTGGAAAAGGACATAGGCTATGTTTGGTCGCGATAACCGACAACCACGCGGGCGGAGCCGCGGGTAACAGCTAGTAGGCTATATATTATCATCACGCTATTAACAGTGATAAAAGGGTTTAGCATCCCACGCAGGCGGAGCCGCAAGAAATAACTAGCATCATATATCATATCATCATTATGGTGTAATTGACTTGGACCTGCGTCATGCACGAAAGGTCTGCGAGTACCTACTTATTGCGAATAGCTATTATTATACAAGTAGATAAGTGTTAAAGGGAAAAAATCTATTTCTATCATCTATACCTACTAATAAATAATTGTAAATGTTTGTCCGCGATGAACGCAAAAACTACTGAACGGTTGATGCAATTTTTTTTGTTAGAAAGGTTTTGTTCAGACTTAAAATCTTACGTTTGTTTGATTGCAATAGGTTGAGTAGAACCGAAGTTAAGAGATCCACGCGAGCGGAGCCGCGGGCGAAAGGCTAGTCTATTATATAATTGTAAAGTGCTCGTGTCTGTACATTGAAGATATTTTAAAAAAATACTTGGGAAGTTATCGAATACTGAACACGAAAATATTTTTTTTAATTTCTTGTCTGTTTGTTCGCGATGGACGCAAAAACTACTGAACGGCTTGGTCAGACTTTAAATCTTACGTTTGTTTGATCGCAATCGGTTGAGTAGAACCAGAGATATGAGCTAAAGTCGCGTTAACCGAGATGCAGTTTAAACGGGAAGCTGATGAAAAAACTTCCATCAATCTGGTTTGTTACGCACCTTGTGACCCATGGGGAAGCCGGTTGGAATAGGGTTACAGGGCCTGGGACCCCTCGCTATTGATAGTTAGTACCTATCACTCAATACCCACAACTACATCTAAATCTGATCAGCCGCATTCTACTTGACGACGGGTTTCAAACACAGTCGTAACGTGATACGTAACGACGTATTTCAATATGTTATCGTAATTCGTAATGCTGTCTTTAGACTATATAAGAACTAACTCCATACTTAGACCCAGCAAGTCACAACGCGGCGTATGGTAATAGGAACCCAGACATTCAAAAGTATGAAGGAATATAGAAAATCTCATGCCTAAACCCTGAAAACATTACACTCTTTTTTTGGTCTGTCGTGTAAAAATATCTAGGTAGTAGGTAAGACGCAGGAGTTCCAAACATTTGCGTGGTGATGTCAATTGTTCTAGAATAATAAACATAATTACCTCACTAGAAACAAGTTTTAATATTTTCTGAAAGCTCTAATGATTTTATGTAAATTGTTTTTTTATATAAACTGAGTTACAAGACTTCAAAGTGTAGGTAGAGATTGCAATATTTTTGCGGTTCCATGTGAAAAGCGAAGAGCGCATTGCCATTAACTGGTCAGGCTGACACTGCTTCTGAAATAAATCTTTTTTAAACTAGTTAAGTCTATGTTAAAGAAAACTTTATTCTTATCAGTCAGTGGCAGTGAAGCAGCGGTAGCTCATTCATCTTTAATTTATTATATTAGGTCAGTACCTACCTACCCACCGCGGGCAGAGCCACATGCATAGGCCTGTGCTTTATACTTTGGGGCTCCACCCGCGTAAAACTTTAATCCCAATATTAGCAACTTACTGGAAACTACTTAGTATATATTATACTAGCTGACCCGGCGAACATCGCACCGCCATATTTTCTGATCCCGTTCCTAGAAGAAAGTTCTGAAAGTGCTAGACATTGAAACCAAACCTCGAGGACGACGAAGTCCCCAAATCACATGTATGTCCGTAGTAAATAGGAACCTCAAAGAACAAAGAGACGACCCAGGACTTAGCTGCCTGGAGAAACATGATATGGAGTGCCGACCTCAAATAAATGTAAAAGGGCAAAGATACTAATAGCGATTTTCTAGTTGCATCAATAAATTGCACCTTGGAGCCCTATCCAATTACCTATAGTTTTTGTTCGGATGGTCGATATGTCGCCTTGTCAACCTCCCAACCCGGAGAAAAAAACCTGCGCCCGATCCTCGTCCGTTATAAGGTGCATTGACTTGCAGGTGTGGTTGGGTTGTGCTTGTGCAGCAAGAATGTTGGTAGGGTATACCCAGGAAATAATGCCCGTAATGCCCATTCCACAATTTTTCAAATGTAATAAGTGACGGAAGTGATACTCAAATTTCGAGTTTGCGTCTGTCTGTTGGTCGAAGAACTGCTTCGCGATATTTCAATGCCGTCTACCGGGCACGTTTCCAGATTTCGTGTCACCACTGATAAGTAATTAACATATGAGAAAATCCCACTAACATTGCCAAAACGTCAAGGACAGTAATAGGTATATTTTTACTGACGTCCGTCCGTATGTTGCCGAAGAGGTACCTAGGCAGTGATATGAGTTCATCTAGAAATTCTAGAACCTCAAATTTTATAAGTTTATAGCAAGCGCTCAGCTCTATCATCATTTTCGCGTCAACTCCGCATTCAGAATCCAGGGTCCGCTTTTCGACTTTTACTTCTCCACTTCACGTGGTTTTCGGTATATATCGCAAAGCGGATCCCAGACTTCTAGGTCGAACTTAAGAATAGGTACCTACCTACATCCGAGAAAATAGTATCATCATTCTCTGAGCCTTTGCAACTCAGTTGGGGACGGCTTACCAGTTTAATTGCGACAGGACTGAACTTAAATATTTTCTGTGAAGCGACTGCCATCTGACCTCCACAACCAATTGGCGATATCGAAGTTTTGCAGTTAGACTGGTCAGAATTTTGTGGGCTCCAACTACCCGTAACGGCTGCCATAGATGTTCGTATGACACCTGCGACCGACGGCTTAACGTGCTGTCCGGGGCACGACCAGACCAATGCAAATACCCATGTTCATGCAGACAAATATTTGCACTGAGCGGGAATCGAACCCGCGCCTCCTGTGTAGCAGTTTGCGTTCACTACCGCCACTATAGTTTAGTTTAGTTTATATACTATAGCTTAGTTCTAGAACTTTTCGATAGGTAATTTTTTCATCATTAACACAAAAAGTAAGCTTGGCAAAAACATTGTTTAAGTATAAGTAATTTAGAATTCCAATCAAAATGTCTGTAAAAAGAGGTTCACCTCAGAATGCACCAATCTATCTATCTACCTACATATTACCTAATACATATTATGAAACTAGCCGACCGCCTCCGGTTCGCCCGCGGCACATTTCGAAGTATCACCAGGTATCACCGTATCACCCCTTTCAATCACCTATAGGCCCGCAAAGTATAGAAATCTGCCGGATTTGTTGACATGACAACCCCCCCCCCCTCCCCCCCCAAAACCATGCACGTCATATTGAAAAGTCCCAGTACGAGGGGAGGGGGGGGGGGGGGGGTTTAATTTCTTAAGGAATTTCCGAAGTGACCCCCCCCCCCCCCAGAACTTCAAGCTACGACCGCGCCTGCCCCTACGTGACGTTCGCGTTCACCATTAGCCTGCGCCCAAGGGGCTGACATAAAATAGGGGTCCGTCAGAAATTGCTGGAGATTTTCAAGCCTGATTCGTGATATCTCTATCTTATGGTGCGAGGGAAGTGACTTCCATCGATCTCTCCACTAACCCAGGCTCCCAACCAGAATCCCTTCAAGGGGAAATATTTGCATTCCATTCTATTAAAGCGCCCTACGTAGAAGATGATATCGCAACCAAAAATCACTTGAGTACAGCAATAGCTTGTGAAGAATGATGTTTTATGGCTCAAAGGCACTCGGATCCCGTTTTGAAGGGCTCTATAACATATGCCTCAAGTAGAGACGGATTCCGGAAATTTGAAAGACAGGAAAACTGATCCTCTTCTGCAAAGTTACCGTCCGCCTATCGGCTCATTGTATTGATGGACAAGGTGTGCAGTCATGCAGGTGTTTTAAACGAATTATTCCTCGTGAAGTGCCACATCGAGCGCCTTACAGGAGTGAGGCCGAATTTGGTAGACAATAAATTTGGTTATAGTCGGGAGCACCGTGGATGCCAACACGCGCTTGAGGGCCCTGGTGGAAAAAGCAGTGGCACGGCGAGTTGATGCTGGCAGTGTCTATTGTTGCGTACGTCTTTAACACCTTGCTATGGAGCTGCATCAGAGCTGCACTCTTTCAGCACGGGGTGCCTCTCTATCTTCGCGTCATTGTCGGGACTTACTTATCGGTGAAAGCCAGTATCTACCCATGTAGGACAGGGCTTGGTAAGTGAGATATGTGGCGGGGCGTTCCGGCTGGCGCAGATCTGGGGCCGCTTCTGTGGAACATCGGCTAGGACTGGATGGTGACGGCACGAAATCAGAAGCAACCAAATAAGCCACAGCTGGAGTTACCCAAGTCCTTGGACGTATTTGGTGACTGGATCTGAAGTAGGCATACCTGGAGGCTGCCCATACACCACCTGGCAGTCCTTAAATAGACTTCGGATGCAGGTCAGCCGAAGTAACGAAAACCGAATTAGATGGAGTTTCTCAGATAAGGTGAACCCAGGCACCACGGTGTGAATGCGGAACTACAGTGAGGTAGGCGCTAACGTGTGCTGCATGCCTAAGCACGTGTACACCGCAGGAAGTCATGGGTGCCTCTGAGAACGCCATCAGGGTGGTTGCACACTGGGCAACAAAATATGACATATGTCGTCGATTCGACAAAAGGAGAAGATTAGCTCGGATGAGGTGATGCTCGAAGGGGGTTCTCACACGTCTTCGCTGCCGATAACGCGATAGATGTATCACAGTAGCTTCTCCTACCAGCTGACGCAATGCGCCCAGCTATGGCTGCTTCGGTGAGTTCCTGAGACATACAGATCAGGAGCCGACCCCTGCAATGCCACCTCTGCCTGGGCTCCTCCATGTATATGCCACTTCACGCGTTGTATTCTTTAAGCAACCGTCAGAGCGGGAAACCTCTCGCCGCAGGTCCTGGTGCCAGTTATGGCCGTCTGCGAGGGGTGATTATTCCTCGTGAAGTGCCACATGCGGTCTCGGTTTAAAACCGCACACCGTCTCTGTCGGGTCTCAATTATCGGGTGTAAAGTTACCCAATTAGATATTTCCATCGCAACCCGGCTGACCTTTTAAGATAGCTCCTTCGGGTGTGGGTAGTCGGTGTCCCCATTGAACCCCGGAAAGGTACGGGTTTCACCGCCGCGTTACCGGTCTGAATATATTGGAGTAACAGGTGACCGCACCTGTCGCCCCCAGGTCTCGGGGAACCAGCCGCCCCTTAGCTGCTCTTATCTGTGCTCTCTGCTAGTCATAAGGATACGTGGAAACCCTATGAGTAGCCATTTACAGCGCCGCTACCACCTCGGCCGGAATTAACCGTGGGCGGTAGCGTCTCCCTGCGAGAGAAAGGCGCTGCCGTCTTCGGCGCCCAAGCTGCTTGACCCCAGTTACGCCGTACTTGAACGCAAATGTTATTTAGGGTTTTCTAATTTGAATGCAATTAAAATAATGAGTGACTTGGTCATATTGTAACTAAGTAAGCTCCGAAAAATTAAAATAAAAAAAATATACGTAATATTTACTCTAATAGGCGCCTTTTAGAGCCAAGATTAAGGCGCCCAGAGACATAGACATTCGGGGCGGCAGGTTGCAAGGGGCGGCGGAACCGCAACGAGCGTCTATCTCTGGGCGCCTTTTAGAGTCAAGATTAAGGCGCCCAGAGATAGACGTTCGGGGCGGCACGTTGCAAGAGGCGGCAGAGCCGCCCCGAGCGTCTATCTCCGGGCGCCTTTTAGAGCAAGATTAAGGCGCCCAGAGATAGACGTTCGGGGCGGCAGGTTGCGAGGGGCGGCGGAACCGCCCCGAGCGTCTATCTCCGGGCGCCTTTTAGAGCAAGATTAAGGCGCCCCGAGATAGACGTTCGGGGCGGCAGGTTGCGAGGGGCGGCGGAACCGCCCTGAGCGTCTATCTCCGGGCGCCTTTTAGAGCAAGATTAAGGCGCCCCGAGATAGACGTTCGGGGCGGCAGGTTGCGAGGGGCGGCGAAACCGCCCGGAGCGTCTATCTCTGGGCGCCTTTTAGAGTCAAGATTAAAGCGCCCAGATCAGATCTTCAGGGTCGGCAGCACGAGTGAGACGCCCCAGGTGTTGCATACGTCCATAGGCCACGGTAACCACTTTCCATCAGGTGGGCCGCACCGTGTGCTTGTCTGCAACCTAAGTGGTATAAAAAAAAAATAGACGCTCGGGGCGGCCCCGCCGCCCCTCGCAACCTGCCGCCCCGGGCCATGGCCCCCTTGACCCTAGGGTAAATACGCCCCTGCCATCATACGCCGAGCAACGAATTGCCACTTGTCTAGAGGGGCAGCCGCTATCCGTAGTAGCGTACCTAATTTTTCTCTGCGTAAGAATCTTAGGTAGGTACCTACTTCAAGGAATATTCTAAAAAAAGAATTAGCGAAATCGGTTCTGTATCGGTGCATTTTTATATTAAATAGATAAGCGTTCTTTATATCCGACTAACAGTTTGATACCAGATTACTTAGCCCCGTATTCCCGATCGATACTCAGTCCTGAATCTTGATTTATAACTAGATCTGAGGACAAATTATTTATAGATGACATTTCTAATGTCAAGAAAGAAGAAAGAAAGAAATCTTTATTATTGAGATTCATTCATTCATTTCAGTAATTGTGAGAGTCGATTCACACCTGCAGGCACATGCTGTATAACGTTTCGAACGATCGAACGGACTCGACACCGCGGTGAGATTTCAATTTCGCAAGCTGTAAATTTGGTTATTGGGGACTCTGTGGTCCCCACACCGGAAAAGGGCCAGATCGAAAGATATGGCCCTGGGTCGGCCGGGGTGCGAAGGATATATATCCACAATATGTCTACGATAATCTCACCTCCGGCAATCGACGACTCACAGATGGCGTGCGTTTTAGTCGGTTCATATCCCGACATAACTTTCTCCACCGGCTCCGGTGGGGTATGTATCCGTAGGGATTTTTTGCACGACAAAAAAAAAGCTGTAAATTTGGTGACATTACGTTGGCAAGCTCAAGTCGACATCTACATTGCTTTAAATAGTTACAACTATATAAAAACTCCATATACCTAGACGCAGCAAGGTCATTTCAACGCGGCGTAAAAAATGACTACTTCGGTCTAAGTAAACGTATAAAATATATACATCCCATGACATGCACAATTGCACACATTGACGAGTGAAGGAACACACACAAAAGGCGTTTTTCACACCGTTTTTATATATACAGGGTGGAAGATTTTAACCTTACCTGGAGGGAAAGTACTTTAAATACTGGAGATAGCTAATTTCACTCAAAGGAAACATTCCTTTATTTTTAAAAAGAAACAAAACTGCATTCATAGTTTTTTGAAAATTCCCTTGCCATGCCCGGTAATCGAACCGACTAAAATCCAAAAAAATAACATCCTGTATTTTTATAGCATCAATCGATAACAGAAATTACTAATATTCCTGTTAACCCCCTAAGTAAGCTAAATTGCTTGTACTAGGAGTGGGTTCACGTCTGTAGTGTAATGGTCAGGATTCGAACCCGGGACCTCTCGATCGTAAGGCCGACTCCTTAACCACTAAGCTACCGACGACGGCGACGCTACTATTATGTCGATTTAGGTCCAAGATACGTGTCTCGAGGTATACTTGTTTGGGCTTGGAAAGCACTTCGTGGTACACCGCATCGCACCCTGGGCAACGGAGATGGCGAGAGAATTGCCTTATTGGTTCGTCTTATAATACTTTAATTGAGACTTTTAACCTGAGACGGCATGCGGTTTTAGTCGGTTTGAGTCGAGAGAGTAAATACCCCTGCTGGCCAGTGAGGGCCAGCCATGAAAAACAGGGACAAGTAATTTAAATATGGAATTTTATTCTTAATAATGATAGGTGATGGATCCTTGAGTTAAGTTCTCTATTTTGTTAAATCGAATTTGAAAATTGAGTTTTCAGGGATTTCCTTTCATTTAATTAACCATGTTTGTTAGACAGATTTGATCCTTTTGATTTATACTATTGATTGATGTCATAAAAATACAGGATTTTATTTTTTCGGATTTTAGTTGGTTCGATTACCGGGTGTGGCAAGCGAATTTTCAAAAATCTATGAATGCAGTTTTATTTCTTTTTAAAAATAAAGGAATGTTTTCTTGGAGTGAAATTCGGTATCTCCAGTATTTAGAGAACTTTCCCTCCAGGTAAGGTTAAAATCTTCCACCCTGTATACGTTGCATTTTGTAGATCAAGCTGTGTCTAAAGATAACATAGTACATACTTATAACCCGCGCCACGTATCTTGGACCTAAAATGTGTTCAAAATGTGCCCTATACGCCCAGTACACATTTCTTGGGTGTCTTTTGACGATAGCACGGGATGCCACTGCGTTAGACGAACTCAAATTCACCAAGCATAGACTATTACAGAGCAATCCGCGGGCGCCAGAGCCTCGTATGTCTTATGATTTAGGTCCAAGATACGTGGCGTTATAGTTGAATCCGTTTGTACATACATACATATTACATACATATAATCATCCCCGGAGGGTTAACACCCACATATTTCATAAATCATTGTATTAGGTCCCACGTAATAGGGGGTGAGCCTGTTGCCGCATTCCGGGCACCATTGTTAACTCGAGCCATGCATCTGCGAGTCTAGCTGAGACTGAGTCTGGGCTGTATAGTATCTGTCTGATGTTAAACAGCCCTCTGCAACTAAATAGCTGTCTGATGTTAAAAATCTGTTTGTGTTTAAAAAATACGAAAACTGTAATTGCGGTTTTAGACTTAAAATAAGTACCTATATCAAGCTTCTGAAGCTTCATATACCTACGACATAAAAGATGCTCTACATATAAACCCGAAGCAAGCTGAGCGGGACTCTCACTCTATTTCCCGAACGTGCCAAATCCACAGCTGCTAATCGTCAGTCATCATCATCATCATCCTATCCCAGTTAGGTACGTGTAAAAATTGCATTCATAAATCCGGCGTCCGCTTAGCACTTTTGACTAGTATGTCGGTTTTCGATGAAGATAGGAAAAAGTGAATCACCTCAGGTGGCCGCCTCTACATACCGCACGAGCCCGGAAAATGCCGAACCAAAGCGTTGAACAATTTGACATATTGAGGTCATATTTTAGTATCACCATTCATAGACCAAATAAAGTGGTTAAACGATTTAAATCGGAGAAACTTGTAGACATAGCCTATTATTACAGTCTACGTATAACGACCACAGTATAACGACCTTTCGTTATACTGTGGTATTATTAACACAGATTACTTATCTAATAGGTGGAACCAGTTCGAACTCGTATAAGAATTTTGTGCAATTGAATTGACTTTATAAATTAACTTTGATTGAAAGCAATAAATATTTTATTCAGCACAAGACTGTCGACGTCATCTGTAGACGGTTATCAATCATAATTAGAGCAATAACTTCATCAAGGTTAAAGACCGATTAATTGAATGGAAAAAGTCATGAGCATGAGTATGAATGATCGGTTTTTATTTTTATCTGTTGCCAAGTTGTGGGGGGCGGAACAATTTATTTCTAAAAGAATAAAATCAAAACGTAAAAGGGTGTACGAGGACCCTGCTTAGATCTTTGAGTTCCAAGTCAACCGCACCTGATAGTCTGTCAGTGACGAAGGGAGAAAATTTGCTAAAGAAAAACCAGTAGAATAAAATCTTCTACTTCTTCATCCTGGCGTTAATTCCCAGTCGCATCCGAAGCTTTCACCTCGGAGTCTAGGGTCCGCTTTACCAGTCTTAACTGCGGATTTGGCTAGACCTCGAGATTTTCCGTGAAGCGATTGTCATGTCATCTGACCTCCACAACCCAATGTTAACATTAGGCGATATCGAAGCTTTGCAGTTAGACCGTTGTTTTTGGATTTCTTAGGGCTCCAACTACCCGTAACGACTGCCATAGATGTTCTTATGGCAACCGAGACCGACGGCTTAACGTGCTCTCCGAGGCACTACCAGACCAATGCAAATACCCGTATTCATGCATACAAATATTTGCACTGAGCGGAGATCGAACCCGCGCCTCCTGCGTAGCGGCCGAGTTCACTACCGCTACGCCACAGCGGCTGTCAAAGTCAAGAAAAAAATCTTACCTCTATTTTTTATATGGAATTCTGGGCGTTCAGAATTCAGATACTGAATTTCTGAACCTAAGTACCTAACCACAGCTGTGGTATAACAACCTCGTTTTTTAAAGGTGCCTTAATACTCTTGGATTGGAAGCAGGCCATCCGTTAACGGTAGCTACAAAGTGACTTGTAAAGTGGATGTACAGGGACTTAAGCCGAGGTGTGTTAGGATTCTGGACATTTACATACATACTTGTATGTTCGAGTCTTTTCCTTTTGGGGTAGGCAGAGACAACAGCTAACCCTCTATTACTATCCTTACACACTTCATAAATTCGCCGTCTTCGAGTGAGAGCGCTATAAACTATACCCTTTTATCAATACATCTGAATTAATTTCATCAGTACTACAGACCTTCCTTCATACCCACTTACACGTTCCTAAGATAGTATACCTTACCTATACGATACCTCTGACAGTAGGAGTGTGACGACACTGGTATTGCACAAGTCCATAGGTCACGGTTACCACCAGGTGGGCCGTGTGCTTGTGTACCACCTAAGTGGTATAAAAAAACGTTTTTTTAGTCTCTGATGTTAGCTCGTCACATTGCAACAGGGGGTCAATGTATTGTAAGTACTTGTGACTCGCTTTTTGTCGTCAGGGCATTTTAATAGCTGAATCCGCGAAATCAGAACTTAGGTACCTAGTAGATGCTAGATGCACCATTACGTTTGTTCAGGATCATATTTTGGTAATGTAATTTGGTTACATGAGAACATACATTACAATTCACAATACCTTACAATATTTACCCCCCCCTCCCCCCCCCAGCCAAAATCACGTGTATTTTTTAATTTATTTTTTAATGCTAGAAAACTAAGAATCGTGACAAAAATCGCGAGTTATAAGAAAAAATTAATATTATGTTTATAGGGTCTTTAACATCCATAATCCGGCCGATGGCAGCCGGTGGTCTTTCCACTATCTCACAGAGAGATACTCGTAATGTGTAGGTATAATAAAAAACAATTGATACGGGTGATACCTATATAAATTAATTATAATTTCAGATTACTGTTATGATGTAATACAAAGAACGTACTTTGTTGCTATCAATTTATTGGCGATAGTTACGTTTGTGCGTACGTCATATTAACAGAGTTAATAATGTAGGTACCTACCTATATTACAAGCCTATCCCCTCGGCTCCACTCGTGTGAATATCGGTTTTCACAACTTTTCGTCATATATTATACTATCTGGTTTTTCTCATTCAATCGCGATCATAAAAATGTAAGATTTTAAGTCTGGTCAAGAAAATTTCTAACAAAAAAAACGGCATCAAAATCAGTTCATCAGTTTTTTTGTATCCATCGCGAACAGACAAGAAGTTCAACAAAAATATTTTTGTGTTCAGTCAGTATTCTACGCAGGAGGCGCGGGTTCGATCCCCGCTCAGTGCAAATATTTGTATGCATGAATATGATATTTGCATTGGTCTGGGTGTTTTCTATGTATAATATGTATGTATTTACAAAAAAAAAAATCTAAGTATGTTTATCCGCATTCTAGAACCCATAACACAAGCTAGCTAAGCTATGCTTACTTTGGGTCTAGATAGCGTTGTGTAGAATGTCCTACAATATTTATTTAATTATTTATTTATATAAAAATCAATGCCACTTTTCCTTGTTAGTTTATAATCAAGAACGGCTGAACCGATTTGGCTAATTTTAGTCTTGAAACGAATAAAGGATGAGAAAATAGGTGCAGCGGGAACGGGAAAAATATGGCGGTACGAAGTTCGCCGGGACAGCTAGTCGTTATATAAAACATACTTAACCATAGTTTTTTTTTATATAAATCTATCTTCAATATATAGACACTACTTTACAATTACAATAGTATAGATACAGGTCATATCATCAGTTTGCAGGTGGTTAAACCTCTTATCAATAGTGTTACGTTTATCTATACTCAAGAATTTATATTCAAGGATTACTTTCTTTATAGGACATCAATGAGCGACGTATCAGGTTGTAATTTAAAGATTTAGTTGAGCACAATTTGTGAGCAAAAATGTGTGTAACAAAGGAGAGGTCATCATCATCACAAAGACGTATTTTCCTGATTGCTTACGGAGTTTTTCCTCATCCACTTCGCACGGTTTTGGGCAGCGAAACTTACCCCAATCCCGAGAGGGAAGCTGCGCCATACCCCCATCCGTCAACCAGTGGCGTAGCTAGATGATCAAGGGCCCTGGTGCAAAAAGAAACAGGGGCCCCCTTATTTTTTTTTTGTTTCCGAAAATTCCCTCGGGCGTGGTACGTCGCCTTACTGAAGTAAACGCTGTGGTGGACATATCCCCTACCGGTTGCTAACGTGCTGTTGGGGATGAAATTCCTCCTCTCTTCCTCTTTTTCGTGCGGAAATCACCTCAGATACCACCCCCGTCGTCGACCATCGGGGGTGGTTATGTCGGACTCGGGCCGATTAAAACCACACGCCATCTCGGATCTTCAGATACAAAAGCTGCCGGAGTGTAAGGTTACCGAGAGCAAATCACTGGCACCCCAGCTGACTCTGTTCTGGGCCATCTACGGTTTTAAAATGGCCTCCTTGAGTTTGAGAAGCACGGTGTACCCATAGGACTCTGAAAACGAACAACGAACCGCGGCGCCAGTGGGGGTGAAAGGATGACAGGCGGCCGCACATGATACCCCCACACCTGCGCTCGGTAACCAGTCCGCTCCTCGCCTGCTCTCCATTGTGCCCTTTGCTTGTCAGAGGGACATGTGAATGTACAGCAATCCTCCTTCATGTAGATGTAAATTTCCATTTATTTTCGTGTGCGTACAGAATACTTAGGGTTAAACTCCACAGATCCCACACCTGTTCACATAGGCGATGATTACCTAGGCTAAGTATCTGGAATCTGTACTTCATGTGACTGGTGAAATCGACTGCGACGTCAGGGCACGGATTGCTGCCGCGTGGACCAAGTGGCGAGAAATGACTGGCGTCACGTGTGATTCTAAAATGCCAGTCAGGTTGAAGGGGCAGGTCATTAGGCCTGTCCTCTAACATGGTTGTGAGGCGTGGCCGCTGCTAGAGCGACACAAGCAAGAGCTTCATGTCACGGAGATGAAAATGCTGCGGTGGATATGCGGCGTCACGCGTGAAGATCACGTGACGAACTCCCGCATCCGCTTCAGTCCTTATGTCCATGTTATGGTGGATAAAATGCAAGAGAGCCGTCTTCACTGGTGCGGCCACGTCTTGCGGCAACCGCCAGGCTACGTGGGTAACAAATGCATGGCAATGGCGCTCCCGCCGGGTCCAGGTAAAAGGGGCAGGCCCAAGAAGTCCTCGCTTGACGTCGTGGAGGGTGACATGGGTGCCCATTGTCTCACTACCATGGACGCCCAAGATCGCGCGAAGTGGAGGAGGAAGAGCCGGAAGGCGGACCCTGAGCTACGAGATCATCTTGGCCACGGATGCAATCAGGAAAATGCGACATAAACATCCGGTGAAGCTGTTTAGGCCGGAATTGGACCAACTTCAACTGCTTGCAGTCTCGGGTCTCAATCGCCGGGCTGTAAGCGGAACCATTAAGAAAATTCCATGGCACCTCGACAGACCCTGGGACATATACGACTTTAAGATGGGCCCTCTCAAATATGGGAACCACGATATCTCCATCTTGACCAGAACCATCCCACCCCCTTACTTGCTTTCCACTGCGACAGTTGCTAATCAGAGTTACACGTGGACGGTGAAAAGTTCATAGTTGGCCTTAGGCCGCAGCGTCTATGCCATCTTGAGACAGGCGCTGCTGTCTACGTTACCCAGGGTGCACGCGTCTCAAATTTCGTCCAAGCACCTCACGCGCCACCTTACTAGGTCTGCTTCTGCTAGAAAGACGGTTAGTCGAAGGAGATCCACCGTCCTTCTGTGGTACGGGAAAGTTCACTATTCTAGTACCGGCAAAGTTCGATTCGATAGGTGGGGTGGCTGAAGCAAACCCATATCACAAATGGTCTCCAGTTAGAAGACCAGCGATTCTCTAACAAAAAAAAGTAGGTAGCTACTGAAACTCGTATTACTATTATAATATTATTACAATCAATTGACTATAAGTAAAATATTATATTATGACTGCTAGAATAATTCTCTAGACATTAAGCTTGGAGGGCTCAGGGGGCCCCCAAGCTAGCTGCAAATATGATGGCAATTGGCGAATCTTTCAACGAGATAATACTGCATAAAATTCCTAACTAATTTGTTGCACTGATTAGTGTTGTGTTTCTACCCATTTTCGCATTACAAAAGTAAGACTTTTTTGGTAGTTCAATATGAAATTTGCTAGTTCAGGCTCGAGGGGCACCTGAGCTTGGGGGCCCCCTGAGCCTAAGGGCCCTGGTGCACCGCACCACCTTGCCCACCCATAGCTACGCCAGTGCCGTCAACATGGGTGTACCCAGTATCAGGTATGGGGCAATAGTCAAATCGGATCCGGGGGAGGGAGGGGATTGGTCGATCGCTCTACTGCTACGTCACAGAGGTAAAATTACTAGGTACTTATTGTGCATACCTATTTACATAGCAGATAGGTACCCACTACCATTTTATTGCAATGCGTGGTCTTTATTATTATTATTTATCACTAGCTCACTAGGTATATTTATTCACAATATATTCTCAGTTGATTTCAAACTTTTGAATAGAATACATGGCGTGTAAAATAAAAGAATAGTTAGTGTGTTGAAGTTCACAAGTCTTACATTGATTCGTGAGTGTAATTTTGTAACCTAACTACGGGGGCACACAGCCGCACGGTGCGTTGCGTCGCCGCGCCGCACCGCAGAAATTTCGGCCAATTTGAATGTTTGATTATAATTATGCATGTTTAATTTAAATTTAAACAATTTAAGTATGTAGGTATGTACTTATTTATAAAATTATAATATAATTTTATTATTTAGGTAGGTATACCTATAATTATGTAGATTTGATTTTGTCGGTAGTTTCCGCAAATATCAAACATTTATAAATTTATGTGATGTTTCCCTGATTCCAACGTCAGGATTAGTGTAAATCTATCTAAGTACCTTTCTATACTATTAAATATAATAAAATTGTAAAGTGGTCGTGTCTGTACATTGGAGAATTTAAAAAAGAAATAGGTACCTAGGTACTTGGGTTATGTTATGTTAACGATACTGAACACGAAAATATATTTTTTGAATTTCCTGTCTGTTTTTCCGTTTGTTCGCGATGGAAATAAAAATCTTACGTTTGTTAACTTTTTTATAACTTATCTACTTCTCATCCTAAGATAAAAAATGATATTAAGTTAAAACTAACGGTTGTTTATACTGGAGATTAGTGGAGATTGATGGCGATTGGTAGAACTTGCTACATACATATAAGTAATTATTGAATAAAGCATTGTACTTTTCCACAATGAAAAGTACAATGCTTTATTCACTAACTTTTCTTTTCCACAATTCAATTTCCACATTAACTTTTCCACAATGAAAAGTACAATGCTTTATTCAATAATTATATGTAGCAAGTTCTACCAATCGCCATCAATCTCCACTAATCTCCAGTATAAACAGCCGTTAGTTTTAACTTAATATCATTTGATGTTTCCTTTGAGTCTAGATTACATTGTAGAAGTGTACAATGCCTCAGAATATTTTATTATTAAATGTTTTTTTTTACGTACACGTATTTAAAAAAAATATTATTTAAGTAATGTGCGTTAATGGCGAAGGCTAACAAACATTTTAAAGGAAGTCGAGAAGTTTATGAGCTGTAACTTTGTTTTTGACACACTAATTAGTTAGTTACAATTTCAAATATTCTTAGGATATTCTACACAACGCAATCTAGACCCAAAGTAAGCATATCTTAACTAGCTTGTGATATGGGTCCTAGACTGCGGGGAAACATACTTATATACATTTTTTTTTTGTAAATATCATACCAATGCAATTATTCATATTCATGCATACAAATATTTGCACTGAGCGGGGATCGAACCCGCGCCTCTTGCGTGGCATCATAACCCGAATTGGGTTGTTGATAAATATTATTTAAAAATACACAAACTTCTAACCTAATCTATGTAAATCCATGACCAAAAACGCAAGCATGACGTGACCCAATCCGAACAGCCCCCTTAGACAAGTGGCAATTCGTTGCTCGGCGTATGATGGAATAGAATGACAAATGTATAGGATTTGACGTTTTTGGCATTCGTTGACGCATGTCATATACGTCAAATCCCATACATTTGGAATTCTATTCCATCATACGCCGAGCAACGAATTACTACTTGTCTAGAGGGGCAGTGGCAATTGGCAATCTCTATCGAGCACAACGTTGCGACTCGCAACGTTGTGCTCGCTTAGTGAATTGCAGTGCAGGTTAGGAAGACGTTCGGAACAAATTTTTCAAGTTTCTAACCTAATCAGGTTTTCGGGTCAGGTTCCGAATATAATCAGCTTTATTCAGTGCAGGTAATAATAATAATAATTTATTGTCACAAATAATACATACAGCCAAACAACAGTGACATACATAAATACACATAGGCAATGAACACTAAATAGAATAGCAGGAAATGAATGACATTCTGCTGTAATTGTAATCGCTGCCACCCAAACTAGGTTATTACCTGTATTTTGGGTGTCAGTGTGCTCTTAGAGGTACATACAATAATATTAGGAACAGAGTCCTTAAGGGGACAGGGGACGGGGGACAATAACACATAATATGACCGTTTGCCTTCCGACCTCCTAAATCCAAAAGGAATGTCTGCGTCCGTCAGTGCCTCGTTTGTGGGTAGGTTGGTTTAGCCCTGAAAGTCTGTGGGCCACATACACAAAGCGTGTAACCAAGTCTCTTACGATAAGTAAGAAGCGCTATCTATGGATATATACGTCATCATTATTTATGTCATCGCCATCGCCCACTGGTGCAGTGGCTGGAGCATTGCCTGGTGTCCCTGCCCTCATTACGCCGATGTTTACCTGAGCCACAGATTACTTAATATTTACTCTGTAAGCTGCGACTGCGGTAGTGTAATGCGACAGATAATCCACTCTACTCGCGTATGTATTCAGTGATACAATTTTAATCCTAATGGTATAATAAAAAAGTATTCAGTAAATAGCGTATCGTTGGATTCATATCTTTCGAAATTAAATAAGTACCTTTTACAGCTTTTACGAACTGAATATAACATTTTTATGCAAGGTTTATTGATCCGTTTGCATCATTAAAGGTAGGTACACTTGTTCAAAAATATTATTAAAGCTATCTTCTTCTATTTCTTGCAGATATTAGTAACTATTGGCGCTTCAATGATTAAGTCGGAACTTTGACTTTTTCTGAAATCCCTATGTCAGATCATCGTCCGTCAATCAGCAAATATACCGGCTTGAAGGTGAGGCTGGCTTATGTTCTGATGATCTTGATGCGGCTCCAGAACGCGCCTAATGGATGTACAGATGTACACCATTGTCCTTTAAAAACCGACGGTGTATTATAACGACCGAAGCGCATGAAACCATATTGAAACTAGCCGATATGTGTTCAACAAGAAATAAGAATGTTATGTATTAAAAATGATTCATGATGATCAATTTTAGAACATTGTTGGCAATCCCTCGTCATGAATCTAACAGTACGGTAACTAGGGATACGAGCTAAATGTCCACTAATTTATTATACGATTTGGCATATCCACAAATACATAGACAACAGTTAATTAGTGACCTTGTTTCTCATTCATATTCTTTGTTTTATAACAGTTTAAGAAAAACTAGCTTATGCCTGTGGCTCCGCGCGCGTGTATTGCGGTTATCGCGACGTTTGGTCATACATCCTTAATCAATTGTTAAACGGAAGATTTTAATTCAGGCCAAGATCTTCCTAATAAACAATCGCTTCAAAACCCGTTCAATAGGTAGTTTTTGTGTCCATTGTTAGCAAACAGACAAGAAAACATAATAAATAGAGATAGCGTTTAACGATTGTGAAGTTCTAAACTCAAAAATATTTTATTTGGAATTCTTGTCTGTTTGTTGCTCTTGTTTGTCAAGTATCTTTTAAATATCTCGAATGTACAATCAACAAAAAAGATACAGTAGCCGTAGCGCCTTTACATACAATTTTACATAAAAAAGTGCGACCGATATCCCTTGTCGACTGTACAAAACACAAACTACTTAATTTATAATTGTATAATATTAACTATAGATGTTCTTTGTTTCATAGCAGTCTATAGCGCGAACTCACAATGTCGGTACAGACTGAAAATCTGACGGAGTATATCCTCGTGGAGTACCGTTGGGTTGTGGTGATAGTGGCTCTGCTGCCCCTCTCTCTGATATGGAAGATCTGGTCTACTTTAAGGAACTACATCGTCTTCAAGCTCAACAGCGCGCCGAAGATGCATGATAAGAAAGTCTGGCATGTGCAGAAGCAGGTGAGATGCATAGATATGTAAGAACCTGCATAAAATAAAATTAAGTAAGTTGTGCTTGACTGTACGAGTTTTTAAATTTCCAGCGGAATCTAGAACAAAATGTCTTGTAAAGCCCGACCAGTAAAATAAAATACCTCGCCATATTGCGGTAAACTATTGGAACTAATTTCTTCATATGGTAACAATCTATACAATGTCATTATGGTCATCTGTCAGTGTGGTGTCAATTGTGCGTGTTGTTGAGTTTGAGAGCGCTACAAAACTACAAAACTATAGTAATATGCCGAAAACTATTAAAAGCCAGTTAAGAAAAGTAATTTATAATATAACAAAGTATTTGTCGGATAAAAAGTAGGAAGGATTGGACTCTGTTCCTCTAAATAACATCACGGACCTTGTTGTCAACATGACGGGTACGTACATCATAGAGTACGTGCAATGAAATTGGCCTAAACTACTGATTTTACTGTGACTAATTATTATTCACATTTTTAGGTATATCCCGATCTTCTGTAATAAAAATACGAAGAGAAGGTCAAACGTCAAATGTATTTTCTACGCCTGAGAAAAATAAGCCTAACGCAAAAAAGAAAATCATGCTCGATTATTTTGATCTCTGTGCTGTTAGGCATAAAATACAAGAATTTTATGCAGTCCGAAAAACAATATCGCGTGGTCCCTGTTCTATACATAGTGTAATGTAACTGTATGTCTAACTTGTATTTACCATTCCAAGCAGTAAACTATTATACGGATACTACTGTGTTGTGATTTGTGCCCAGTCCTTGTAAGTCTATAACTCACTTTTGTGAATAATAGCAATGAAAAACATGACAGCCTCCGTGGCGTAGCGGTAGTGAACGCGGCCGCTACGCAGGAGGCGCGGGTTCGATCCCCGCTCAGTGCAAATATTTGTGTGCATTAAATATGGGTATTCGCATTGGTCTGGTCGTGCCTCGGAGAGCACGTTAAGCCGTCGGTCCCGGTTGCCATAAGAACATCTATGGCAGTCGTTACGGGTAGTTGGTGCCCTGAATAAATAATAAATAAATTAATATTGTAGGACATTCTACACAACGCTATCTAGACCCAAAGTAAGCATAGCTTAACTAGCTTGTGTTATGGGTTCTAGAATGCGGATAAACATACTTAGATACATTTTTTTTTTTGTAAATACATACATATTATACATAGAAACACCCACCCAAATATTCATATTTCATGCACACAAATATTTGCACTGAGCGGGGATCGAACCCGCGCCTCCTGCGTAGCGGCCGCGTTCACTAGCGCCGGTCTAGCTGCAAAGCTTCGATATCACCTAATGTTAACATTGGGTCGTGGAGGTCAGGTGGCAATCGCTTCACGGAAAATATCGAGGTCTAGCCAAATCTGTAGCTATGACTGGTAAAAGCGGACCCCAGACTCCAAGCTGAAAGCTTCGGATGCGACTGGGAATAACGCTAGGAGGAAGAAGAAGCAATGAAAAAGTCACAGTTTTATATTAGGTGTCATTCCGTGCTTAATTGCGGGGAAATAAAAGCCTGTTCATAAGCAAGTGTGTTGAAAAAATATTTGTATACTTGGCATTTAACATGTGTATCACTATACTTGGTGTTGTCATAATCATAGTGTTTTTGGCGCCCCCAGTACAGGTTTTTTATTTTATTGGTCGGACTTTACATATTTCTATAGTATCTTTTCGAGGGGAATCGGTAAAAGGGGGAATTTATGGGGGTTTATATGGGTACCCAACTTAGCTACATCGGTACTTGAAGGAATAATAAAAATAATAACTCACCATTATTTTACATGGCACTTGACATACGTGAATTCCTATTTTCATTCAATCAAATTGATCAATCAATTAGCCAATTGCAGTCCACTGCTGGACATAGGCCTCTCCCAATATGCGTAACGTTTGCCGATCCTCCGCCTTGCGCCATTTTCGTTCAATTTCTTTTTAATCGAATGCCTTATAATCGAGGAATACTCAGAGATGATTTTTATATCTTTTATCAGAAACCTAACTAGTTAAATGGTATACAACTTAAAGTTATGAATATAAAATATGTCGCCAATTCCTTTTGGTAGAGTTCTTTAAACGTTTCCATTGCTTAGGCATGCAATCTTTGTTAATTTCATTAGTATGCGCTAATGAGGTCGAGATCTCACGTAATATCTGGAATACCACCAGCATGTTGAAGGTCATGATTATCTTGAACTTTATTGGAGGGGAGAACTATACAAAAAAAAAAGTTTGAAAGACTGGTCATCTCACGATGGCTATCATCTTCAAGTCGCAGTTGCACCATAAAAAGTGCAAAAGGCTTGTCTAAATAAAATATTTTCTTTCTTCCTATCGCGAGGATTGATTCCTTTGCAGAGTTAGCAGCAGAATTATGCATTTATTAACACAGTATAAAATGATAGTGCTTCAATTTTTGTTGTCCATATTTGCCACCGAAGAAGCGCTAGAATAGAATAACAATCTTTACCAATTCCACATAATGCTGTGTAAATTTTACATTGATTTGAAACGGCAACATATACCTACGAATTATGTTGGTGTTCTCGTTGTATTCTTAGGTGTATCTTTGATATTATTATGACTAATTAGTCTCATGCTACTCTAATGCTACTAGTGTTCCTTTAGATCTGATGATTAAATAGCACTATCTAATAGAGAATAGTTGGTACTAATGCTCAAGGATATAACACAGTAAATACGAGTCACCGACCTAACAATTTGTTTAGTGGCCACGATTGATTTTCATTTCAATGTCATGGCCAATTCGGTTGCCAAGCTACCACACCACACCTAGACCGACTATGACAATACGTACATAATTTTGGGCTTGGCAAAAGCCTGTAATGATAGTTAATTACATACTAAGATAGTAACTAGTAGTAGTAAGTAAATTTTGTCGTAACTAGTTAGGTAGAAACTTGGGTGTGAGAGACCGACCCTCAAAAGGCCGTGTGCGTTTGAGTCGGTTCAAGTCCGACATAACCTCCCCTTCGGCTCCGGCTGGTATCCGTGGGGATTTTACGCACTATAAAAAAACAGTTTAGTAAATACTAATTTCTACTTAATAGGATTTTTTTGCTCATTTCAGATAAAAACTTGGCTGAATGGTGACCGTAGTACCCAGCTATGCACCGCTCGGCCGACCTGGCAGACGATGTCCTTCCGGCAGAGCATCTACAAGAAGGTGTTCACCAATATCAAAATCGACCTTGTAGATGTACTGGAAGTCGACACCAAGAATATGGTAAGCAGATACAGAGTCCTGCCCGAGTCCTCATTGCAGTCATCATTCTCCGAGGCTTACGGCGACTGGGACCACAATTAACTCGGACCGCGGTCCCAGTTGCCGGATTCATTTAAATTTAATATTTTTCTTCCATCGACTGGGACCACCTATAAATGTATCATAAAATCTATTGTTTTAGCCAAAACAGTACAGTCAAACAAAAAAAGGTTGGTTTTAATTTAAAAAAAAAAACTCTTTGATTGAAAAATGTCATCTATATATCGTATATGTCACTCATCAACTCCTCCTAAACGGCTGGATCGATTTGAATGAATTTTTTTGTATGCAATTTGGTGGCACCCTGGATGATACCTATTCTAAGTTATCAACTCTGTTACTTAAAATATCATAGTGATAGTCAACATTCACTATTAGTTTTAAAATTAGCGCCGTAGCTTCAAATAGGAGGTCAGGTAGCAGTCGCTTCACGGTAAGTATTAAAGTTCGATCCTGAGTTGGATAAAGGCTCAGGGAATGGATCAATGGTAGGTATTAGAAACATATTCGGGCTTCCCTTAAAATAACTTAAAAGTTATGCGAAAAAACGCGGACCCTACATTAACACTAGAGTATCAATTTGTTCCTAGACAGTGTTGGTTTGCGGTGGATGGAGAACAGCCTTATTCCGTAGGCACCTTCGACTACGGGAACTCCATCTGTCATGTCTGGGCTGTTCTTCATCCGTCAGTAAATATACCTACCTACAGCCTAAGACACAGTGCCCACTTGACAGCAATAGGCTCGCCCCCTGAGACTGGTTACACGGGACCGAAAACATATTGAAATATGGGCTTTCAGGCGTGAATATGTGTATGTAATAGTCATAAAGGTACGTGTAGGTGTGACAAACCCCCCCCCCTCCCCCCCATATAAGGATAGCCGCAGCTCAGACTGATTTCAACACAAAGTTTTTGCTAAAGTCGAGGTTTCGTAAAACTGAGGTGATTGAAATATTTTTGACACCGTTTTATTAAGAAATAGCGCATCCCGGTACCTATCTGTCATTTTTTTGTGAAAAACGTTTTTCAAATTTGTCTGGTAGTAGTAGAGGCATTTTTCAGGACGAAAACACTGGTAAGAAAATCTATGGAAAAGTGACTGCTAGGAAAATCTATCTTTTTGGAATTGCAGGCAATAAACTCATGTCTAGAATAAGAAAGTATACCTAGATATTTATACATATTATACATAAATGATTTTTTCCCTGAAGGGGTGCACGAGGCAATCTTTTCCCGTAATAAGCTTCTCCTGAAATCTTTCTGCGCATGTGGCATTGGTGCTTTTGCGCATGTGCTTTGCCCTCCCTAAGCTGACGTGCCTGCTGCGGACCGCGCTAACCTGGGTTTGTCCGGCAGACGTTGCGGCTTTCGATGACATCCTCAAGTCCACAGTTGAGTCGATCCTCAATGTATGGCTCAACGAAAACCAATGGGTACAGGCGACTCTCCCCAACCGTCCGGGGGTATTGGGTGAAACGCGCGCGGTATGTGGGTTTGCCGGCTATGCTGGCATCGGCACATGGGGCTGCGGACCTTGTTACTGCCATCCTCCATAATAATTGTGGCAGAGTAACCGTGCCCTTTGCAGCGGACGCCGAGACAGTGTGGCTTGCCCGCAGATCGGCGGCGGCGCACGGTGGATCGAAAATCGGGTTTCGAAGACATAGAAACTTAATTTATCAATGGTCACTTTTTTTGCTAGAAATGGATTTGGTTGATCAATACTATGCTCCAAAATGAATATGAGACAATGGGATGTAAAAACTAACGAGTTATAATTTTTTAAAGAAAATTTTGTATGGAGGAAACATGAAAAATGAGTATAGCTTTGGAATCGCACGGTTGGCCGTTATATCCTGACACACTATTATGGTACTATTTATTTATGATTTTTTGACATCCCTCATATTGCGGAACTACTTGCGATTTTTTTTTTAAAAATCATTGAAAAAAAATATTTTTTTTTTACGTTTCCAACCCATTTAAATACTCGAGAGCTTCTAATATGCGTAAACTAACTCTCGTTTACAATATTATATACACCGAAGGCCAAAATAGTCATAAAAATATATAATGCCTTAGTCAAAAGTCAAAAACTCATAATATTGGTTATTTTTTTATTGGCGGCTGTACACTCTCGCGGTTGCGGACACCGAGAGCGAGAACAAGCGAGACACACCGAGATATCACGAGGCGAGACGACCACTACCAAGTACACTCTCGCGAGGGTGTATGTCTTCGACCGTTCACAAGCTACTTATCCATGGACGGGGTATAATAGCAGAAAATGCCATTATCCCAATTAAGTGCCTTTCCGAAGAAGCTTCAGAGGCCCGAAACAAGGATTTTCGGAGGTTTAGAGAACACCATTCGAGGAAGAAGAACCGGCAAGCATCTAACGAGGATGTCCTCAATATGCTTATCCTCTCTTCTGATCCTCTACTAACTTCGATTAAACCGAAATTTGATGCCCATAAGAGCCCAACATACTACAATAAAGAAACTCTAGACTTACTTAACCTTCAGGTTCAAGAACCTTCCATAGAGTTCCTTAATGTAATGTGTTTTTGTTTAAAAAACACATACACACAAAAAAATTAAACAAATGATTTGAAACTACTAAAATCAAATCAATATAGATAAATAAAAATAAAATTACAATTACGACTATTTAATTATATACCTTATTAGATATTATATTTACAACAAAAAGAAAAAAATATAATTACAGATCTACCTTTATATGTTTAAAGAATAATCATTTAAACATCTTCATCACCTTCAGATTACACTCCGGAATCAGGCTGTATAATAGACATTACATCTAAGAACTCTATGGAAGGTTCTTGAGAGTTTCTTTAAAGTATGTTTGGCTCTTATGGGAATCCAATTTCGGTCTAATCAAAGTTAGTAGAGGATCAGAAGAGAGGATAAACATATTGAGGACATCCTCGTTAGATGCTTGCCGGTTCTTCTTCCTCGAATGGTGTTCTCTAAACCTCCGAAAATCCTTGTTTCGGGCCTCTGAAGCTTCTTCGGAAAGGCACTTAATTGGGATAATGGCATTTTCTGCTATTATACCCCGTCCATGGATAAGTAGCTTGTGAACGGTCGAAGACATACACCCTCGCGAGAGTGTACTTGGTAGTGGTCGTCTCGCCTCGTGATATCTCGGTGTGTCTCGCTTGTTCTCGCTCTCGGTGTCCGCAACCGCGAGAGTGTACAGCCGCCAATAAAAAAATAACCAATATTATGAGCTTTTGACTTTTGACTAAGGCATTAGATATTTTTATGACTATTTTGGCTTTCGGTGTATATAATATTGTAAACGAGAGTTAGTTTACGCATATTAGAAGCTCTCGAGTATTTAAATGGGTTGGAAACGTAAAAAAAATTTTTTTTTTTTTCAATGATTTTTAAAAAAAAAATCGCAAGTAGTTCCGCAATATGAGGGATGTCCAAAAATCATAAATAAATAGTACCATAATAGTGTGTCAGGATTTAACGGCCAACCGTGCGATTCCAAAGCTATACTCATTTTTCATGTTTCCTCCATACAAAATTTTCTTTAAAAAATTATAACTCGTTAGTTTTTACATCCCATTGTCTCATATTCATTTTGGAGCATAGTATTGATCAACCAAATCCATTTCTAGCAAAAAAAGTGACCATTGATAAATTAAGTTTCTATGTCTTCGAAACCCGATTTTCGATCCACCGTGCGGCGCGGCGGTACGATGGCACAGCTGGAAGGCTTAGGAGGGGCTGGTGGAGATGCCACGGGGGCCGAATCCGATCTGGCGAGGCTTCGGGCGGTGTCGCAGCCGGAATCGGGAGCATGGCTGCACGCGCTGCCTTCACCTCACCTGGGCACTTTATTGGACGACAATTCTTTGCGGGTGGCAGTGGCCCTCCACCTGGGCTGCAAGGTGTGTGAACCCCATAAATGCACCTGCGGCTCCATGGTGGGCGGCGATGGTCAGAACGCACTGAGTTGTCGAAGAAGCGCGGGTAGGTTTCCGCGTCACCATGCTCTCAACGATCCTACCTACCTGCCACTCAATCCTACAATCTTAATTACCGTCCAAAGGTTGCCTGGTAGAAATCGCTTAAAGCGATAAGGCCGCCCATTGTACTGGTTCCGTAGTTTTAGAGACTTTATATGATGTATTTTAATGGTGTGCAATAAAGTATATAATAAAAAATAAATAAATAAATAAATAAATACTCCGGAGAGCATTTGTATCGACTGATACTCCAACCACGTGTGCCGTACCGTCCTGTCTCCAGTAACCGCTACAAGAAAACCGGTGACATTCGCTTCGCCTCATACCGGGGGCAGAGGTTGGCCGTTGCTATACAGCGGGGCAATGCCGCTAGCGTCATGTTTTGCCCCTGTTACGGTGACGGGCGGCGGGGCGGGTTAGTTGATTAATTTTGACATGATGTTCGAATTTAGTATTTAAGGTGACATATTACTGTAGTTTTAATTTGTTTTATTCATCATCATCATCATTTCAGCCATAGGAAGTCCACTGCTGGACATAGGCCTCTCCTATAGATCTCCAATAGGACCGGTTGGAAGCGGCTCGCATCCAGCGCGTTCCCGCGGCCTTAATGAGGTCGTCTGTCCACCTTGTGGGTGGACGTCCTACGCTGCGCTTGCCGATACGTGGCCTCCACTCGAGGACTTTTCGACCCCATCGGTCATCAGTCCTCCGTGCTATGTGCCCTGCCCACTGCCATTTCAACTTGCTAATCCGCTGGGCTATGTCGGTAACCTTGGTTCTTCTACGGATCTCCTTCTTGTTTTATTGGTGTACATTAAAGAAATTACTAAAGCCAATGATATTTTTGAATTGATCCGATTTTGCTTTAATTATTACGTCTCTTCGTCTTTTTGTTTGACTGTACTGTTTTTGGTTTTAACTATATTTTTTTTGTTCTTTTTTATGGGTGGTCCCAGTCGCCGGAAGAAAAATATTAAATTTAAAATAAATTTAATTGTGGTCCCAGTCGACGGAAGCCTCATTCTCCTACCCTTATCCCAATTTTATTTGGGGTCGGCGTAACATGTATTGTGTGCTTTTTCCATTCATCTCTATTTGCAGTCATCTCAACATTCACTCCTTTCTTATCCATATCATCATTCACACAGTCCATCAGTCGAGTCCTCATTGCAGTAAAAAGTATAAAAGTAAAATTTTTGAACAATAACTAACTAAATAATGAGGAATATTTTTTAGAATACAAAAATGTTGTAACTCCGAATCCCACGCACCGTTTGCACACCCCGGGTAAAGATGGCCTTGATGTGTAATATGGCTAATCAATAGTTGACCGCAAATCTTTCTAATACCCTGGTTCAATCCAGTTTTATTAATAGACTAGCCTACTGTGTCCCATCCCACGGGTTCACCCGCCGCATAGGCTTCTTTCAGGCTACCGGCCGCTTATCAGCGTCTTTATATTGCTTGACTCCTAGAGAGAGTCCGAGAAAGATCGGGATAAATGCGATCGAGACTCTCTTGCTCTCCATACATTTGCACTACGCCCAACTAGGGAATGACGTCACTTGGAAGTACAATTTTGTATCGAGCGTTGTCAGGCGGCTCGAGAAATGAATTTTCAAAATCAAATACTTTTAAAACTATCGGTCGTAATGAATATTTTTTAACTTTAGCAGTTCATTATATTGTTATACAGTGGTAATTTTTCGAGACAAAAAAAGACAAGATTGCCTTTTGTACATTTATAAATTATACGTAGACAAAAACCGAGTATGAGTAAATTCTCACTTCATTTGAATTCACGTGTACAACACATCTCCTAAGAACGAGGTATTGTCAAACGGTTGATTCGATTTTAATAAATCGCATATGGATGTTGTTTTTTCGTTTCCTGTGAAATGGAAAATATTGTGCCTGCATAATGATTCGATTGTTTGTGCCTCCACGATGACGTTGGTACATATTTACAACGTTGATTTCCAATTCCTGATGTATAAGTAGGCTATAAATCAGGGAGGTTGGGAGCTTAACTTATTATAATTTATAACTTTTTTACGGTACCGTTTACCATGTACCGTTATGAAGCAAATCTGTTTTTATAATAAGCTGAAAACGCAGGATGTCGACCTATGCATAGCTACTTCTACAAAATTTCAACTTCACATGAAAACGTTTTATAAGAATAAGTATCTCAAACAAAGATGTAGAAACTTTTTCTTTTTTTTTATCTTCTAGAATAATGATTCTTTTACAAGAACACTTAAAGCATTATTACTATTATAAGTGCCCGCTTGACGGCAATAGGCTCGCTCTCTATTACGTGGCACCGAAAATTATAGTCGGCGAAATGTGGATGGTGGATGTTAATACTACTTACTGCCTACCCCTTCAGGGATATACGGGCGCGGGCGTGAGTAGGTATATGCAAGTATTTAAAGCATTATTAAGTAGATACGCCTAATATAAGCGTCAAAAATAAAAAGAATGATTACACTTCATAATCATCATCATTCTCCAAGCCTTTTTTCAATAGTCAATCCAGTTGGGGTTGGCGTTCCAGCCTAATTATGATGCCTATTTTTCGTGAAGCGACTGCCATCTGATCTCCATAACTAATTGACGATATCGAAATTCTGTAGTTATTCTAGTCGGTCAAAATGGCCTCACGTACCTAATCTATGTAAGTATAATTTATATGGAATATTTACTATCATGTCAGGTGCAATGTTTAGGTAGTGTTTAGTCTCTTTTTGATCATAAATTACAAAAGATTGACAATACTTTATCTTCATCCTCATTACTTAATAAAATTTATCAAAATCGTGCATATCTAGATAATCCATCTAATAAAATGATGCTCATAGGTAGTTAGTGTAGTTAGTGGATCTAATTTTCAAATTGATCAGATTATCCATACTAATATTATAAATGCGAAAGGAACTCTGCCTGCTTGTTCCCACTGAACCGATTTTGATTAAATTTGGTACAGAGATAGATTAGACTTTGAGAAAGGACATATGCTATCTTTGGTCGCGATTACCGACTACAACGCGGGCGAGGCCGCGGGCAAAAGCTAGTTAGGAATAAGTATCAAGGATCAAATATTGGATGAAAAGGACTATGCTCATAATAATAATTATAATAATAATATAATAACATCTACAGCATGCATTACAGAAAATCGTGTTGATGAGTCCAATCATGTTTTGCTTTCATTAACTCTACCTACGTTTTTAAAAGGTATGATTTCAAGACTCGCTTTCGCGAGTCTGATTTTAAATTTTAACTGAAAATGCGTCAGACTCTGCATGATAATTACCTTACGATTTACGAAAACGTTATTTCCGACACATTGAAAAAACAGAATATAGAGATAGATACTAAAGCTTTTTCTTCAGTTTTTATTTTTATAATATGATTGGACAACACTAGGTTTGAGAACGTGGTGTTACACAAAGCCCCTGATTGAATACGTTTTGCGAAACGTGGAAGTACATTTCGGCTTCACTATTTGAAATCCTATAAAATAAAATATACTTCTACCATTCCTTCTTATTCTTCCAGACGGTCCGCTGCGAGCCACTAGTCACAATGGGGCAGCTGTCCAGAACGCTGGAACCCCTCGGTCTTGCTTTGGCGGTGGTTCCAGAGCTAGACCAGCTGACGGTTGGTGGCCTCGTCATGGGGACCGGGGTGGAGACCTCGTCACACGTGCATGGGCTGTTCCAGCACATCTGCTTGCAGTATGAGTTGGTGTTAGCTGATGGATCTCTGATTACTTGTAGTAAAGTAAGTTTTAACTTAGATAACTTTTGAGCCTGAATAGTCCGCCCCAATAAAAGGGACCCTTTTTCGAAGACTAAACCATTCTGTCGCATCCGTTGCAAATGCAGGCTCGTTTACTATAACCCTATTTGCTGAATTCATATGGGATTAAACAGCTCAGGCTGATTTCGACCGCGTCATAAAGGTAAATACCTAGATACCTACCTACTCCCACCGAGAGGGAGGAAGTCTTTTTAGAATTAAACTCCCACAGAGTTTTGAGTTTTGAGATTGGCTTCCTACAAATATCGGAGCGAACCAGTTGTGTAAAAGCGAAGTATTTACATAATGTGATTTCAGAGCTTTGTTGTAATTTGAAAACTAGTGATAAGTAGTTATTTATATTCAAAATGCTTTTGTCATATACAATACATATTGTACCCCTCCTCCTATCCTACCTTACCTGTACCCCTCTTTAACTCCTGACCGTTTTCTTCTACCTTACCCTCTACTATCCACTCTTACCATGCTCTTATCCCACACCCATGTGAAGCTCACAATTCCTATTCAACTTCCTAACTAACATTTGATGTCAATTCTATCAATTCAATTCCTACTTACTAATCAAATAACTCTATCATGATACACATAAATTCTATTACGACTTAATATTAATTTGGCCAATGAACGTCGTAGTGGGAAAGGACCCTTATCATGGTACGCAGTTACCCTATGCTCTTTAAAGGGGAGTGTGTGCTAATTCTCCGTTAAATGAACGCCTACTTAAGAGTGCGCATAAAGCTAGAAAAAAATCAGATTTCACCCGCACCCCTCGCACGTCCCGCTCTCGCCTGTCGTCGCTCCGGCAAGTGCGCCACCTATTTTGTGTGGCAGCGACCCACCATGTATAGTTTGAAGGCGCACAGTATACCCAAAATACTCAGATAAAATTGTCAAAATACGAGTTGCATCATTAACTATCTACTTTGGAAACACAATAAATTTCTTTTTGGTAAAAAAATATTTCTGATAAAATGAAAAGGTAAGTAAGTAAGTAAAGGAATATGTCGTCGTTGCGCTTGCCAAAACCTCTATGTATTTTTGGTCAAGTTTTCAGGAGAGACATTAAACTGTTTTATTACATAATTGATGAGCGTATCAAAAAACTAAAAATGTAGTATGATGCCAAAAAATATTTTGCATGAACTGAGATATAAGTCAAAATTATAAACGGTACTATCCATCCACAATAATTTTTTTTTCCATTTTGATACACATATCAGAATTATCTTCCTAGCGCCATTTCTTACAAGTGAAAAATATATACATATCAGATTTGTTATGGACCTCAATAGGATTTATATAAGGGATAAATACTGACAGATGGCAAGGTACATAACATACGAAGTAAATAAATACCCACTATAAACTTTATTAAGGCATACAAGTAAAAAAAAATAAAAGTAGTACAACTGTTCCGTGTACAGGGTCCTACTAACACCTTTGAGACCCAAGTCAACCTCACTTGCTAGTCGGTGCACATGTTAAACAACGGAAGAGGTTCTGGTGCCGATTTTCCTCTCGGAGTTGGGAACTAATTGCTGATCGTTCCTGGAATAGCCGATAATACGATAATCAGAAAAGAAGAGCAAATCTCCGAGTTCCGAGGTGCACATTATGCTGCCAATTAGTTATAAACTTTAGTTGCATCTGAGCCTCAAATCTCAAATCATATCATTCTACTTGTTCATGTTCATATTAATTTGCATATTTTACTGAAATGTTTTCTGAATGTGAGAAAAAACAATTGCAATAAGCTTACAAAGTTGACGAAAGTTTTTTACTAAGCGATTCGACCGGATCGGATTCATCAGCTTGTGTGATATTACGAGCTGAAGCAACTCTGAAATGCATTAAAATTGATAATACAATGTATTTATAAATACTTTCGCAATATATTTAATAATTATATTAGTGCTATATAAATAATATTATACAATAAACACGCGAGTAGTCAAAAACATCTATTTGATTTGCATATACTATACCCGAGCCGACGTTACTCCAGAGTTACCTAGCAACGGTGGATATTTGGTAACAAACTAAAGAAAGTAAAATAATATAGATACATTACCTTCGAAAATTAGCCATGAGTTGAATTCTTAGTTTCTTATATTCTCTTTTAGAGTGTTTCTTTTATATTTTTTTAATTGGCTCATTTTTAACGAACTTTCTTGACACGGAAAACAGAAATACAGTCCTCCCGTCTCAACGGGGCGAGCCCGACTAAATGATGAAACAACAGATGGCCGACACCTCGGGTCAGGTGCGATAGAAAGAGAGCGTTATGCGCGGAATAAGACCGTCGTAAGCGCCAAATTCATTTTTTTTTAATTACTCGTAAAATCCACACAATTTCACAATTCAGTGAAAATAGAGTCACTGGGTTACATAATTTTACACTTTGTATTCAAATATTGACTCAGTTGTGTGCATAATATTGGAAATAAATTGATTTTAGTAGTAAATAAGGCATAACTTTGTGATTTTATTCTATCGAAAAAATATTATTATTTTATGTTTTCACCATGAGCAGTACCTTACAAATATAACGTATTTTCTATTTAAAAAAACCCAGCTCATTTGTGGCTTACTTTCGGGTATAAACATCAAATCTACGATCGGCAATTTAGCTTTATACCCCCTCTTAAATTATTATACTACTTAATTTGTAAACATGAATAGCTAACTCTCTACTAAGATAAGGAAACCCTCACTTTCTATAAATATATTACCTGACATATTTATATTTGTTAAATTGGATACCTACTTAATTTACTACTGAAACTAATTATGATTGTTATAATGACTACCCATCTAAATAATTCTGATATTATCTAACTTATTAAACTTCTTTTATAGTAATACCTACCTAATCTCTTACTGAAATTAATTATAGTTCAGTTATTATACAACTAATGATTTCAACATGTTATTTGTTTATTCAGTTCAATACATAGACTAATTGAATCCTGCACTTATGTGATTTATTCATAATTATTAATCTCATTGGATCAAATACCTTATATGAGTTATTGATATATTACCAATGATTGTACACAACATGATATATTTGTTTTTCGGTCTAGGGCCCCATGAACACACGCCCAAGACAGTACAGTTCACACCAACTGAGGAATAACTGTTCCTATGCCTCTTATGGTTTTGGAATAGGTAGCTTTACTTACTCCGCCCGGCCAAGACATCTGGCACCCATAACAGACAAACACCAATTCGAATGGCGTGGAATTACAATATATCATTCCCTTTACCTAATTAAAGGCTTAAGGTAAAATTATAAGAATATTCTCTTTTATATATTCCCCTTCTAGAGGTGTAAAAATATCATAGAGATGTATATAACAATCTTTTAATGTAGAACCTAATTAAAGTAGGTATACAATAAACTGAGAGAATAATAAGTAACCTTTATATTCCCTTTCACGTTAGAGTGCATATTTGCAGTAGATACTTAAGAAATTTACAATAGATTTCATCTTAGAACTAATGTCCATTTCACCAAAACCAATCCAAAGTTTTAGGTAGGTAAAGTTGAGTTGTAAACTTATTAGTTACTCACATCACCAAGATTGCCACAAGTCATTATTAGACTATATATGTGTACGGGTCTATTGCCCAAGTCTAGAAGTTTTGAATCTATTCCATAGTTGGAAAATATCATCTATTGTGATAAGATTCTCATTCTCCAGACCATACTCGATTAAATGAGCAAATACTAAGTCAATTGTTGCAATTGAGAACTATTTTAGTCACAGTAGAATAGACATAAGTTCCGTCATGATAAACTAAACCTTAACGGTTTTCTCTGGTTATTTGCATAAAAATATAACTAACTGCAAAACAACACAAGAACATGAATGACTCAATCTACAATCGGTTATCAATCACCAACCCCATATCGTTACACTTTCCGTTAATAGGTAGGTACTATGTTTATCTTTTGTTCATAATATTACTATACCCGTTTGGCTAAACAAATAGTCTAGTATATGATTGAATACTAATATTGTAATACTATAAGATACTTTATTTGACTTTTAGTCTTGTTTTTATTCAAATGACCAATTTGACACTTTAAATTACACTACAAATTATGGTAGTCTCTTGATTTAGAATAACAATAATAATACTTTTCTATAATGCCTTTAAACAGACAATTCATCTTTTGTCAAGGAGTTTGAAATTAATAATACTTGTATCAACTATTAGCTCGGTTGTTTGAATAGTTTCTGTATTGAATTAAAGAGTATAACAGTCAAAATTCTGAAATATTACTTTATCAATAATTCGAACTGACCTTGAGGGAATTCATGACTGTATCATTGAGTTAAAGTCAGATTCAAACACAAAGTCACACACACTCGTAACTTCTTATATCACCGTATCATATTGGTCTAACACTGAACTTTACATAATAATTATAGCCCCTTCCTACAACAAACCATGACGGTTATTAGATTCCATAACAGACGTAATTACGCTTAAAAGTTAGTTTATTCCTAATCCCGGTTTATCAAGTGTACCTACACCTACCTATAAGTCTATTTCCTGTGTTTGAACAAATTATACCCATTTAGACTAATTGTGTGGTGTGTTATGTCCCTAACTATTTTAATAAAGATTACAGGTGAGTCAAGCCTGATTTTGGCGTACCTAAGACCCGTGTTTTGTCACAAGAACAACGACCGTAGTCTGGGATGTTGCCTCATGACGACCCTACATATGTATTGTGTGCATAAATAAATATATAATTATATAAGACTGAGCTGTTGACTTCAATAAATGTGACTAGGTCAAACTATTGGGTATCAACACTCAGATGGCTTTTTCGACCCTGAAACTCAGGTAAAGTCGAAAGCTGTCCCGCCATTTTGGATTATCAGCAAACTAGCTAAAAGTGGTCACGAGCTTAGTTAACACCGTCAGGTCTCCACTCGTGGCTGTCACATCGACAGACTTACCTATTGGGATTCCCTAGCTATTCCTATGGCCTCAACCTCCTAGCCCTAGCCTAACCTTTTATACCTACTATCCCCATTCGAACTCCTAAAACAACATTTCGCGATAGGAATGGCCGTTGAGCAGACTCACTCGAACGAACTACGCTTCATATCGAAGATAATCAGCGTCGCCAGGAAAGGTGTCTTGCTACCATTCCAACAAAATGCTGTTAACGCGACATTTCAACCATTGTTCGAGCTAAAATTTCACTAAAGAATCATGATTTTACACAAATGCAACGCGATTTTATCAATTATAATGAATTAACACGAATTTCAATATAAAAATCGTTTCAATCAATTCACAAAGCAAAGTTTCACTAGTTTACCACAAATTTTCCAAAATCTAGCTTGGTAACCCGCACTCAGTTGTTCCCCGTTAGCTATCCCCGAAGAAAGTGAACGAGGATCGCGCCAAATCCCAACTTTCTCACTATTTTCGCGGTCTAATTCGGCGGGAGTCTCCTTTGCACCAATCAGCGTCTTCTAAATCCTCTTTTTAATTCCTACAAACCCCGCAATATTTCTAGACCAATCCAGTACTGCTTCCCAATGCTCGCAACTTAATAAATATATTTTTTTTAATTATTAATATTAACTCCCTGTGAGAAATATTCACTTTATACAATTTAAAATGCCTAACTGAATTAACTTTCCTTCTCTTTACTTCAATTCACTTTTTTGTAATTCATTCTATTTATTTACCATTATAAATAACTTCCAAACCGGAAACTATCTAAACATCTCTCAATATTCCCAACCTAATAAAATATACCAACTATTTCTTTCCTTCTTTTTTTTTAATAATATTATTTAATAATAAAAACCCTTTTGTACAACCTATTTACTATAACCAATTTAAAACATTTAATTAAATTAGAATTCCTTATTATTAGAATATCTCTTCAAATAGTATAATTATATCGATTTAAAATTATCATAATTTGATAAGAACAGTGCCATCTACCAGAAACCCGAATTATTACTTAGACTAGTCATTATGACGATGCAATATGAAAAACCTTTTCTTTCATTACATTTATCAACAATCTAATTTCATTTATTAGCTTTTCCTTTAAAACAGATTATTTCATGAATCGTATTGCAACAAATCCTCGTTATTTAATTCTAAATATTAATTTTATTATTGACACCATCCGAGACATGTACTACGATTCCGGTTCCGTGGTTCGGACTGCTGTTGGCGACTCGAAAGCCTTCCCCATCACCGTCGGCGTACACCAAGGATCCGTCCTTAGTCCTTACCTGTTCAGCGTGGTATTAGATGTTTTGTCGGACAGCATTAGAAACTCACATGAGCAGCCTCCGTGGCTGCTCATGTATGCTGATGATATTGCGCTCATGGACGCGGACAGGAGCAGATTGGTGCGACGCGTGAAAGGATGGAAGGAGGCGCTTGAGAACGGCGGTCTGAAGCTAAATGTAGCGAAGACAGAATACTTAGCGTTAAACTCCACAGATCCCACACCCGTCCGCATAGGCGATGATTTGGTCGAGCGCACGGACCAGGTTAAGTACCTAGGATCTGTACTTCATGTGACCGGTGAGATCGACCACGACGTCAAGGCACGCATTGCTGCCGCGTGGGCCAAGTGGCGAGAAATGACTGGCGTCACCTGTGATCCTAAAATGCCAGTCAGGTTGAAGGGGCAGGTCTATAAGACGATCATTAGGCCTGTTCTCTTGTATGGTTGTGAGGCGTGGCCGCTGCTCGAGCGACACAAGCAAGAGCTGCGTGTCACGGAGATGAAAATGTTGCGGTGGATGTGCGGCGTTACGCGTAAAGATCGCGTACGGAACTCTCGCATCCGCGGCAGCCTCCATGTCCGTGACATCGCGGATAAAATGCAAGAGAGCCGCCTTCGCTGGTGCGGCCACGTCTTGCGGCAACCGCCAGGCTACGTGGGGAACAAATGCCTGGCAATGGTACCCCCGCCGGGTCCAGGTAAAAGGGGTAGGCCAAAGAAGTCCTGGCTTGACGTCGTGGAGGGTGATATGCGTGCTAATGGTCTCACTACCATGGACGCCCAAGATCGTGCGAAGTGGAGAAGGAGGAGCCGGAAGGCGGACCCTGAGCTCCGGGGTCATCTTGGCCACGGATGCAATCGGGAGAATACGTCTATATGCAGATGATGATGATGATGATTAATTTTATTATTGATAACAGCGCCATCTCTTAGAAATCGATTTATTACTTATAAAGACATGTGACGTTCTGTCTCGTTACAATATCAATGAGTTCTAACCTCACGTAGATACTTAGGTTCACAAACGACGACGTGACATTCTTGCCTACCAATTATTTTAAGATATGATTTTCCAATTGTTTCCAGGACGAAAATCCAGATCTGTTCTATGCTGTTCCCTGGTCATACGGTACCCTTGGATTCCTCACATCTGTCGTGATAAAAGTCATACCTGCTAAAAAGTAAGTAAATTATGTTGAGCGCTTTTTGGCCTGTACCCCAAGCTCGAAAAATATTCGAATTCGTAACGTAAATGTATCGAGAGAATGGAGGATTGCGATTGGCCTTGCGATCTTCTGTGAACCTGTGTGTGTGCAAAACCTACCAATGGCAATGCTCCGTTCTATCGATACATTTACTTTACGAATTCGAATATTTATCGTACTTGGGGCACTATACTGGTTATTCAGGTACAGAATAAATAATAGTACTACGATTCAGGTCCAGTAGTAAGTATAAACGTCGTTAGATCCGACTTAAAACTTCTGATTTCATCCAATTTTATAAGCTACGAACCCGTACGACCTCAAAGTTTGTACTCTATTACAAAAACACTCGTAAAACTTCATTTTCAAGACCCCTTATAAACTTTATAGATGAGGTCGAAACTTTGAGGTCATATGGGTGAGTAGTCAGTTTTTATGCTTATCTCTTTTATCGTTTCCTCAGGTACGTTCGTCTCCAATATCACCCGTACACCAACCTCGCGGAACTATCAGAGCAGTTCAGTCAGGAGTCTCTGAAGGAGAACCCCCACCAGTTCATAGAAGCGCTGATGTTCACCAAAGAAACAGGCGTGCTGATGACTGGCGATATGGTGGATGAAATCGGCAGTGATGGCGAGGTAAGAGAAATATTTTTTAGACCACCAGACAAGTAGCACAATCATTAGTAGCGTAGAATGGAATAATACATGTATGGGACTGACACGTTAATCTATTTTATTCGACTAACGAATCGCATTCTCGGAGGCACTCATTAGGTCCTCCGGTGTACAGGTAGATGGGCATGCAGCACACGTTAGCAGGTGGGCCATGGTCTGTGGACCTACACCACACTCACACCCCAGGTCCGCGTCTTCTGAGTAACCCCACCTAGACCGATGCTTCCTGCTTCGGCCGACTTGTGTTCGAAGTCTATTTAGGGACTTCCACCTGATCCAGGGAAGGTCATGTCCGGGGGGAAGACCATCCAGGTAGCGGTATACTGGGAAAATAAAATTTAGAGTAGAAGTACCATTGATTCGACATAAGAAGACTAACGAATTGCCACTAGTCTAGGGGTGCAGTACGTTTTTAGGATTCATGAGTCCCAACGAGATTTCAGTGGCTAACGCCTTACGTGCAAACCGGTGCCCCTGCTGATTACCTGATCAGACTCTGGATATCCTTTCGGAGTTGGAGGGACACCAGTCACTAACGTTAAGAGCCAATCAAACTACTTATAACATGAAAATTAGCAGTAGAAGAGCGGACCCCGGGCTCCAAGGTGCAAGCTTTGGATGCAATCGAGATTGACGCTTGGACGAATAAGAAGATGAGTAGAAATGCTCTAACAGCTCTCTCGAGAGAGCCGCGTAGAGCAAGCATTTATCTTACCATCAGTATTTTCCTTGTGATAATTACTTACTTAGAAAAAAATCATGAGTTTTACAAAATCTGATTTCAGTTCAACCCTATCGGCAAATGGTACGCGGAATGGTTCTTCACACAAGTGGAAAAATACCTCATAAAGAACAGATCCGCCGTGGAGTATATCCCGTTACGGGACTATTACCACAGACACACCAGGAGCCTGTTCTGGGAACTGCAGGTAAACACAATTTTATGGAAAGAACTTAAGTGGGTATATACACAGGCAAGGGTTAGACCAGTGATGGGCATAGTACGGCCCGCGGGCCAGTTCCGGCCTGCGAAAGCTTTTAATCTGACCTATCTACGGTCCAGAAGTAGATTATACATATATAGTAGATTCTGGCGTTTGAGAGCAGCCTCTATCACGCACTGCTCGATATCGGGTATCTCCTCAGTATAATAGCGCGTTAGTGAGGCTCTGTGATCGTCATCACTGGGTAGACAGGCAGTAAATATTGCTATCTAATATCGTGATCGTGATCTTAGTGTCAAATAATGCCGCACTAGTTAGAAAGATTTAGAATTCTTTACCAGCATACGTGTTTCCTTCTACCTACATTACCGGGTACTTTAAGCGGGATTTGACCAAAACCATCTAATGAGGTCGACAGGCTGAAGCCACTTGTGTGCGACCCTTATACATGCTACTTTTCGTACTACCTTCAGGCAAGATGAAGTAGTATTGACGTGACAAAAAAAATACTAAAAAAATTATATAATAGAGGAGACATTCTGTGTATAATCTATACATATAATATATGTAATAATATTTTGCAGGACATAATTCCCTTCGGGAACAATATCTTATTCCGGTATCTCTTCGGCTGGTTGATGCCTCCTGAGGTCTCACTCCTGAAGCTGACTCAGCCAGAAGCTGTCGGCAAACTCTACGATAGAGCACACGTCATACAGGACATGCTGGTGCCGGTTGAACACCTGGAGAAGGCTATAAACGTCTTTCATATGGAGTTTGAGGTGAGTAACAACCTGTAGTAAAATATTGTAATAACTATGAGGGCCAGAGGTGGCTAAATAATTATTAAGAAACACTGACATTATAACCTTTGAAGTTTGAACCACTTGAGCAAAATAGTCTGGCTGGTAGTGAATACCGCATCGTACTTTAGTAGATGTTAGGTTAGCTGTAAGCAAGATTAATCAGTCATTAGTCATATAAAGTTGTTTGTATATAAAGGTACAACTGTATCTCCTTTGTCGACTGTACATTGTACATCTAGATGGGTACCTACTTACTATATAATGGTGGCAGTTTATATGGCTATTTGTATTCGCTATTGGGCGTTTATATTTGACAAAGTATTTGACGTACACGCAAACGTGCGAAACAGGCAAATACGACCGTCCACACTGTCATGGCAGCCAAATATCAAACTGTCGTATTTGGTGTGGACCATATTGTCAAATAGACAATAAGGCCAATACTTTTTCAAATATACTGTCCACACGTGGTAATTATTTGCCAAATATGTCAAATACGCAAATAAAAATAGCCATGTGAAGTGCCACCATAAAGATAAATACTAGAATACTACTTATTCTTTTAGTCTGAGACTAGAATAGAAGAGCTGGCAAAAATGTGGTTTTGAATTACCTTTATTTCTGTCCTGTGGGTACCTATTTCAGGCATACCTTTATATCCGCGACCGCTAGTTAGGTACATCGATTTTTTATTTTCAGGTGTATCCAATCTGGTTGTGTCCGTTCAGAGTGTTCAACAACCCTGGTCAACTGAAGATCAAAACTGATGCAGACTCCCAGATGTTCGTCGATATCGGAGTGTACGGGGTGCCTAAAGCCAAAGGATATGAAACCGTGAGTTGCCAGTAAATTATTATCATTCAGCTAAATATTATGAACATATTGACGGTACCAGTTTTTGATTACCATCATGGTCACCATTCTGAGGTCACTATCATGGTCCTTCTGCTATTAGACATATTGGGATATTTGAGGAAATGACGTTCTGGCAGTTAATGGTGCATTTTTTAGTAGTATTTCGATCTACCCTCTTTTTAGTTGTTTGACTTCGCGTAACTACCACCGGTTTCGCTACATACTCGAACTGAATGCAATAATTGTTTATTTTTAAACGTTTCTCTATTTCTATTCCATCTAGCTGTCAAGGGGATATGCATACGATCACTTAAGTGGATTACCTCTTTATGGGAAAGCAATTACCAGACACGTCCAAAGTTCACAATTTGGAATCCGAGGATCTTGCCGGTACCACGTAATATTGGGCGAGCCTTTGCCGTCAAGCGGGCACCTTATCATGTATGTTTACTATCTGATGGAGAACCGCCCTATCTCATAGTCGCCTTTTACGACTCCCATCGGAAAAAAATGCCCTATTCTATTCCACCGGGAACTCGTCAGCATCTCCTAAAGTTATTATTAATGATTAAACGAACTTACCTGTACGTGAAGTTCTATCATAATTATACGAAATGTTTCGCCCGAAGAGATTAGCGGTGATATAATTATTCGTAATTCTTTTTACTTGTAGTATCGCGTTATTGACTTCCACTCTATCACTAAAGTTGAGAAAAAGGTGTCGCCACAAGCGACACAAAACTCAATTTAATTAATTTTTTCCGTTTCCGTTTCCTGTCACCTGTCATTGTAACCCGCACTTGCGAGATCTCCACAGTTTCGTCTTCATTACGTTGAGAGATTCATATTTCCGTAACGTCTAGGGCTACTTAGGGAGGGCGGGTGTCTCCCGCTAATCTCTTCGGGCGAAACATTTCGTATAATTATGATAGAACTTCACGTACAGGTAAGTTCGTTTAATCATTAATTATACTCCATGTTTCGCCCTCGAGATTAGCGGTGATATAATTATTCGTAATTCTTTTTACTTGTAGATATTGAGAGCACGTGGAGGAAATATCCATAACTCTAAAAATAATAAACCAAGTAATTTCATTATTACTTTTATTAATAACCATAGTTATTTAACTACGGTTATTAACCTTATTCTCAAAATTCTCAAAACCTATTTAGGTATCAAAAATAAACAGAATCGAATATAACAAAATCAAAACTAAACCACTTATAGGATCTAAGTCACAATATTATTGTATTTATAATCAGACTATTGTCTAGGTATGTAACTGGATATATGCCATCAAACGAATACCTATTCGTAATCAACGAGAACAGATCGTTCGTGCCAAAGTTGAACTATCTTCCGAATGAAAGACAGGCCTATTGTAAAATTTCGCAAAGGTGGAAGAGTTGCCACTCCATCCAGCCGTTTGTCTTATTATATCTAAGCTGACTCCTAGACTATGAGCTTTGGATGTTGCAGCGTGACGAGTACTATGCGAGGAAAAGACAGAGACGTCAATTCCTTAACCCATCTACTGAGCGTCTGCGAAGAAACCGGTTTGTAAGGCTTGCGAGCACTAATAAACAAGTTGTCTGATTCTCTTAAATTCTTCGTTTTATCTAAATATGACAAGAGTGTCTTTGCCGGACAAATGCCTGGCCGGTCTTCAAAGAAAGGCAGATGTAAAGTTGGTTGTTTGTTACCAACTCTAGATGTCTTAATCAAATCGCTAATTTTTATTATAATTTGATTATTTAGAATCACTAAGTATTTGGTCAGTCTTAATTTTAGAAAGTGTTTGTAATCTATGAGCCGTCACGAGAGCTAGCAATGTTAGACATTTTTTCAATAATCGTTCAAAGGTTAGAGTTTCATTGGGATATAATGAGTCTAAAAAGTCCAGGACTACACTGACATCCCAAGTAGTGTTATAACGGGGTAGCGGAGGTCGTAGCCTATAGACACCCTTACAAAATCTAGATATCCTATCGTCGTCTGATATGTTTGATAAGGAAAGTGCGGAACGATGGGAATTTATCGTACCGTATTGGCCACCATTATTAAAAATAATCGGTAGAAATTCCAAAATTATTGAAATGGACGGCTCGTACATGTTCACCTTATTTTCAATGCAAAATAAATACCATTTTTTGAAGCAATTGTCATATTGCTTAAGTGTATTATCCGAAAAGGAAGCCATCATGATGTCTACTGCCGAAGGTGGAACTAGACGTTTAAGCAACGCCTTCCTGACAAAATCCCGGCCACCAGGGTAGTGCTGGCTCGTATGTTGCTCTTGCTGGAATCAGGGATAAAAACATCCTCAGAATTTAGTTCCACAAGGTCAGATGAGAGCAGTTTCACAAAAAGTGGGTACCATGGCTGAGAGGGCCAGCGAGGAATAACCATTATACCCTGGGCTTTGTCGGATATTATTTTCCGCAAAGATTTTAATATTACAGCCACTGGCGGAAAAGCATTAAACAAATGATTAGACCAGTCCAAAGTAAAGGCGTCAATAATAGCCTAAGCCTCTCGATCCCTGTGCCATGATACGAATACATCGCATTTCTTGTTTATACGGTTGGCAAATAAATCTATCTCTGGGGTTAATAAATGTTTTAAAATTTTTTCGAAGCCACTGTTAGAAAGTTCCCATTCCACATCAGGATGGGTTCGTCTAGATTCTCTGTCTGCAGTGAAATTATCCTGCGATTTTATGTATGAAGCTACTACTAAAAATTTTCGTGATTCACACCACTGCCATGTCTTTTGTGACCCTGGTCAAATGAGGGTATTGAACACCTCCCATTCGGTTTATATAACTAACTGTGGTAGTATTATCAATGCGTAAAAGTATTTGACAGTTAAAATAGTTTATTATGTTATATGCATTATTTTTTCAGTATGGGACCACCGACCACTAGCCGTTTGTTCACCACAAGCAGCTCCCCACCCAGTCGTTGAGGCGTCAGAATATTATATTTCTAAAGTAAAGTTACCGTCTCGGATTCTATGAACAGAATGATCAATGGCCCCTAACCATCAATTTATGTCCGGTAATAAATTAGACGGTAATGACATGTACTTGTCATAGTTGTCATTATTAATCAAGTTTAAAAACTTACAACGTTCTAATTCTTTGGTGTAAAGCAGCCCGTATTCTATTGCAGGACATGCGGATACTAATAAACCTATTAATTGTGCGAATTGTCTTATCTTGCAACGTTTAAGTTTTTTTAGTCTTTACTAGCTCGTCTTTAATACGAACTCTTGTCTGCAGGTAAACTTAACTGCCACTTGTGGGTATCTGTATCTACAATATACCCTAAGTACTTGCAAGATTGACACGGTATCAAAATGCTTTTTTTTTTTTTTTTTTTTTTTCGTAATTGATAATGAATCCTAATTGATTCTAGTAATTTTCGAGTAATCTCTATATTTTGAAGGCATTCCTGATAGGTATATCCAGTTAGAAAGAAATTTAATCATCTAAATAAATTGATGACAGATAGCCACAAGCTCGTAATAATTTTGCGACCGGTTTCATAAGTTTAGTAAATATAAACGGAGACGTACAAAGACCAAATGGAACAACATTGAACTGGTACAGTCTACTTTAGAGCAGTTCGAATGTCTTCTAATTTAAAATGTTGTGTTTATGAATTTATTTAATCCCTTTAAATTTAAAATCTCATCTTCCCATTTGGTTTAGGTACAGTAAACACTCGTGACACATATTGGTCAGGGCTAGATTCACATTCAGAAACGGCCCCAATAGACATTAAGCTATGAACAGCTTCAGCTATGTTCTTTCTTTCAGAAACCGAAAAAAAACTGATTTAGGTAAGCAGGGCTGATTAACCGAGCAATCAAATTTGATTCGGAAGCCCTTTATCCATGACAAAATGGATTGATCCTTAGTTATACGGGACCATTGATTATAAAAAAGTGCAAGTCTGCCTGCATAACGTACCTTGTCTACTGGCGGCGGGTCTGCTTAGACCGCTGCGTGTAGCTCTGCCACGAGGTTGACTGCTGCCTCGCGTTCTGCTGAGCAGGCGGCTGGTAACGTTGCTGCGGGGCCATCGTCTGCCTGCGGGCCGGTGTCCTCGCTTTCCAGTTTATATGGTTCTTGCTTGATTAGCCCATAATAGCCCTTATTCTGGTTTAAATATTTTGGCTTCTTAGCTGCCACAGGCTTCAAGTCGGATGAGGATTTTGAAACCACCTTGGCCGTTCTAAGGGTTTCGGCGAAGTTGTCTCCAAAAAGAAAATTAGTGCCAACTGATCTTTAAGATCCTTCTTGACGTTGTTAAGCACCAAGTGGCGTCTCGCTTCAGACTCAGAAAGTTGGACGTCACAAAACAGCCGACCTATTTCCATCAAGCTTTTTATTAGGTCACCATCTTTATCTGCTTTACTTAGCTGGTCGGAAATTATTTTTGCCAAAAATTTAATGCCGGCTGCTATTTGCCTTTGCCTGGCCTCCATGGCCTTGTCCCTTTTGACCTCGTATTCAGGCAAGGCAGCCTTAATTTCCGTATTAAGCTGCGGTGCAGCTACGTTTGTGCAGTTGCCAGGGACTAAATGTTTCTTTATGAGTTCCTTACGAACCTCTTTGTCCAAGCCGGATGATGTAAAGTGCGCAAATCTGGATGCCACTTCCTTGTTGATGTCCGGACCGTAGTCCTGAGAGGCTGAAGGATCATCGCCTAGGATCTCAATGATGTCTGCCGAGGTAGTAGCTTCCTCAAAATTGCTGAGGTTTGGTACTTCAACCGGAGTGTCCGGTATGATTATTGTAGGTGTGGTCTCCTGCTATGGTGACACAGGCGGTTCTGTGACCACCGCAGTATTTACGACCGGGTTTGATGCACCTTCGTGAAATGTAATAATGGACAGTAACACTGCATTCTTCCGCTCTAGATTATTGCTAATCAGAGGGTAGCGCTGTATAAAAACACAAATTCCTATGAATCTTTAGGTTTTTCCAGCATTAAAGTAAAACTGATATAAATCACCTTCTAGGCCAAACTTAGGCCCAAGTTAGGACTAGGATTCGTATAAACCCTGTCATCTGAGATCAGATGCAACGAATGCAACGAATGCAACCATAATGACCACCCTAGGTAGTCTGGGTGCACTGTGTTAGACCCTAGGTCTAAGTTTCGGATCGACCCTAGGTCATCCTGGTGCGACGAATGCTAGCCATTTGGTATAGACGGACCCTCGGTCGTCCTGGCGCATTGATTTAGACCCTAGGTCTAAGTTTCGGATCGGCCCTGGGCCATCCTTTGTAATTTTCACTTTTTCACAAAATTATAAAAAAATGAGGGTACTTACATGTGACATTCTCAGCAGGAATTGGTGAGGGATCTCTTGAAGAGCCCGAAAATGATCCTGATGAAGATAGACTTGATGGGCTCGATCGAGAAAGAACACTTTCGCGACGCGATTCGTTAACACGTTTTTCTAATTTTCGAATTTTACTTATCAAATAGTTAAAATCATTATCATGGCGGCGCTTCGGCATGATTTTATTTTATTTTTTATTACTTGTGCGAAGTAGTGAACCGGAGTGGATGAGCACTAAAACACGAATGAAGACGAAACTGTGGAGATCTCGCAAGTGCGGGTTACAATGACAGGTGACAGGAAACGGAAACGGAAAAAATTAATTAAATTGAGTTTTGTGTCGCTTGTGGCGACACCTTTTTCTCAACTTTAGTGATAGAGTGGAAGTCAATAACGCGATACTACAAGTAAAAAGAATTACGAATAATTATATCACCGCTAATCTCGAGGGCGAAACATGGAGTATAATTAGCCACCACCAATGCTCAATTGTGGTCTATTCCAGGTACCATCAACCCGTCATATCGAGAAGTTTGTTGCTGACCACAATGGCTTCCAGATGCTGTACGCGGACACGTACACCAGCAAAGAGGAGTTCCGACAGATGTTCGACCATACGCTCTACGACAAAGTCAGGGCATCCCTACAGTATTGCAGCGAAGCCTTCCCCGAGATCTACGGGAAAGTTAATAGAGCTGTTAGGAAGTAGGAAGGTGATGGAGTTTACGTCTCAATATTATTTTAAATTTTTAAGTAGGAAAATTTGGTTATTGAAGTAAAACTACATTTTAAAGGATTCTTTCTATACAAATACTAGCTGCCCCGGCGAACTTCGTACCGCCATATTTTCGGCCCGCGTGGTATTCAAATCCCGTTCCCGCTGCACCCTTATCACTTAGGGGTATGAAAAATAGATGCTGGCCGATTCTCAGACCTACTCAATATGCTCACAAAATTTCATGAGAATCGGTCAAGCCGTTTCGGAGGAGTACGGGAACGAACATTGTGACACGAGAATTTTATATATAAGAAGATATAATGACGCCTTTATCCCCGGAGGGTTAAGCGAAGGTGAATTAACATCAAGATTTCATCAATCATTGTATTCGGTCCCACGTTATTACGTGAGGGGGTGAGCCTATATTCCGGGCACCAACGTTGACTCGAGTCATGCATATAAAGCTGAGCCTGGGCTGTATATTATCTAACTTATGTTAAGCAGCCCTATCCCTTAGTCGCCTTGTACGACACCGCATGGGAGGAGATGGGGTGGCCCAAATTCTATTCTGCCGGGAACCACGCGGCTATTTGTTATTAAGCTATTGCATAGCTTCTATCGCGGGCCTTGAGCGTGGAGACCGAATCCAGAAATTCCGTAACGAAAAAAACCTAACACCCCGAAGCTCACACGAATCGAGTTATTTACTTTAGCCAGATTAATAACTTGAAATATGTAGCTAACAAATACATCGCGATAGAATCTGTTTAAAGTAGTTTTATTTCAAGGAGTGAGATTCGCGTAAAATTCAGACTATCAAAATTTAGTTACTAAGTATAGCGGGGTGAATAGGGATCAAATGGTGAATAGAAATAAATGGTCAGTTGAACTTCTGTAGTTACTTCCTCTCAAGTGAAACTACAGTCACACATACGCTCTATCTAGAGTCGTAGTGACTCTATCCTTACATACTTCAATGTAATAAGGAACAGAATTATCAAATATCTGGCTCATGGGCTTACCCAGCTTCCTTTCAGGGATGGGGTAAAAGTCAAAGTGGTTCCAGGGGGGGAATTTTGTCATTTAACTTCGGGTCAGACAGTAGAGTGGGGCGAGGGCCCCATCTTGCCCCACCGTGGGTATACCCATGACATGATTTATTTTAATACTATACTCATGATCTGGTTATACACGTAAGATATTGTGAAAGGAATTATTTAAAAAAATCTAACGACCATTTTATCTCTATTTTACTCAGTATATGGTTTGATACGTGAATTTCGATTATTTTTAATTTTTATAATTGGATTCCTATGGTCAGTGTAATTAATAATTTTATTATTTTTTTATTCAAATTATTAAACTGTAAATGTCTTGTAATTGTATGAATATGTGACAGGCGTTCCCCTGCTGGACAGAAGGAATTTGATATAATTAACATTGATAGTTATCATATGCGGTTGGAGCTTAGAAAAAATAGTTACTATTATTATTGATATAAAGTTACTAATTTTGGATTAGATGGATTATAATTAATGTAATTAATAAATCGTATGTTTGAACATGTGCAAAGTGCTGATCTGCGGATCCAAAAAGGTCACATTGAGCGATTCTGCTAAAGAGGAGTTACTTTATGAATTCCCAATAGATGAAATTCGTATAAATAAGGAAGAATCACAATAATTCATTTAAGTACTAAGCATATTCCAAAATCGTGTAAAAAATGTCGCCGCATGACAAAATATTATCGTAATACGATTCCAATAGGTGGCCTTTTTAGGCCTGCTGGAAGTGAAAATAACAAAAAGGATTTCATATTTGTTAGTAATGACGGTCGAGTCTACTATATTGTGACCTACTTACAACCTTTAAGCTAAAACTAGTGAATATGATCACGTTCAAGTTAAAGTGGAATCTGATTTCGATCAGATTTTTTTAAGCGTAGTGTAGCATAGTAGGTACTAAATAGCGCGTAGCGCTAATTTTAAAACTTTCGCTAATTAGATTTTTTACCTAGATATAGAATTTAAAACACCAAAGCTTTTATTGTATCGAAGAATAGGGCAAATAACCTTTTTCGCAGTTGGGTAAAAAGGAACAAAAAATAAGATTAAAATGGAAAAAATAATAAAAAGGTAATAAATTATTGGGACGACAATACCGTCGCATACGGCAGTTTCTTATTCATATAAGATTCACGTAATACATATACACGTAAGATTCACGTAATACATGTATTTGCACAAATCTGAAATAGATCTAACAGAACCCTAAGCATAAATCGTTGGACAGCTGATCAAATATCTTAAAACTTTCGATCATAGTGATTATGGCTCTAACAGGTTCCTATAAATGTTTAATTGTCGAAATTGTAGCAACTAGAATTAAATTACAATAAATTAAGAATAATAATATGAATTAATTTTTTGTTTTATTTTCTATTAATATTACCGCTTCGGCCTTGGAGACAAGGCCAAGTAGCCAGTTTCGTGAATTTATGTTAATAAAAAATATATCAAATTATGTGAACAAGTAGCGGATGTGGGGCAAAATATGCGAGAATAGCTATATTAACGGTAGCCAAGCACCGTTTGATGATTATGATAATAATAATAATTTTATTATTCAATATAAATACCTATCTAACTTCTCTGTCCTCCACGAGCGCGGGTCTAGAAGTGATGGTTGAGGCTAGGCGTCGTCGCCCTAACAGAAGCAGGCGTGTTTCCGCGTTCAGTAGTAGGAGGGGGATTTTGACTCTAATATTGATGGACAGGGTTTTTTTTTAAACCACTTATGTGACACACGGCCCACCTGATGGGAAGTGGTTACCGTGGCCTATGGACGTATGCAACACCAGGGGCGTGGCGTCACACTCGTGCTACCAACCCTGAAGAAACCTTCTAACGCCCTTCTTGAAGAACCCCATATCTTGTAAAACCACAGCAGGGAGTCCATTCCACAGCTCTTGTGTGCGTGGGATGAAATTCCTTTTACACCATGTAGTGGATGGAACCATCGAAAACGGTGCGTTCAGGTGGATTAGAATGCAAAATCTATGGGATTTGACGTATATGACAGGCGTCAACGAATGTCAGAAACGTCAAATCCTATACATTTGTCATTTTATTCCATCATACGCCGAGCAACGAATTGCCACTTGTCTAGGGGGACAGGTCGCAATGTGTGAGGATGAACTCCCTGCCAGCGGCGAGCGGTGCGATGATAGAATGTAGCTATGGGCATCATGTCAAACAAAGATAATTATTCTCTCTAGCTAGACTCACATTATTATTACTCTCATTATTCTCTCTAGGGCACACAAGATACGCCACTTATAGTTCGAGTCTCACATATCCATTAAATCATTAGTTTTGATGGAGCCTCTCGAGCACTATGAGCATCTTGTAGACCATCACACCAAGAAATTGAGTTTGAGTTTATGGCAATTAGACATAGGAAAATCTCCATAACAGGGTTTTAGTTGAACTATGGAATATGGTAATCCGTGACGTATGTATATGATGACGGAGAAAAAATACAAGTATCACCACGGTCACCACCCCATCTCATCTGAAGGGTGTCGTAAGAGGCAGCTAACGGAAAAATACGCAGACGATATCTATAACTCGGAATAAAACCCTGTACCAATTCGTCTAACCAGGCAGCGTGGAAACAGTAGGCCTATGCCACCCAACATTGGGAGAGGCCTACCTAAGTCCAGAGTAACTGCGATAGGCTAATTGATTGATGGAATTATGCAGATACATTAATTATACCATGTACAAATTGTACAATAACACAGTAAGCTGAAAATAATTACCCAACAGAATAGCTCTACAAAGAGCACACAAGTATAAAGGTTCCAGGGGGTTCCTTGGCATTTCTTTTACATTAACATTTGATAAACTGTGCCGTAAACGTAATACGGTCGTTACCTTACCTAATGGCAGGAACTCTAAGGCTCTTACTCCAGAAGAATGCTCAGTTGTGACGCTCAGTTGTGAATCTCACAATGTCATTATAACTGTCATCCTGTCATCTTTTTATAAGGTACTGTCAATTTGACTATACCTCGCCTGATGGTAAGCTAAAGGCAGACTCTCGGAAAAGAGGGTCACCATTATAGACACGTACCATGTTACAATGGTGGCACTCGGCGAGACGGCCTCAGCAGTTGCTTTTACCCGGCACGCTTTAAAGACTCGGGACTGTAGGAAGAGGGATACGTGAGCTGGTAAGGAATTCTAGGTCCTAATGGTGTGGCAGAAGAAGGAGTCACCGAACCGTTTGGTAGAATCTAGAATACAATTCTGTCCTCAGATCTACTTATAAATCGAGATTCAGAACGGAGCATCGTTCTGGAATATTATTATGGACCTCAATATTATTGTGAGAGTCGATTCACATCTGAGCCTTGATTTGGGATACGTATCCGGAATAAGCGCCTTAGTTGCATAATGTTGGCTCTATGTAGAAAATGGAATCGATACCTACAGTTTTTTTTTAAAGAATATTAGCAACCGAAATTATTAATATTCCCGTTAACCCCTCCAACTAAGCTAAATTCGGGAGCTAAACTCCATTAAATTTTTTCATCGGAAAACCTATGATTGAAAAATACCACCGAAATTAGCAAAAAAATAGGCATCGTGAAATTACCCTAGTAATAGTTTCCCAAGTCAATTGGGTAACTATTCTTTATCTCTCGCACTTGACCCAATGACAGTACTCGCCTAATTTTCAGGTCGCGACTGACTATGCGCCGACTGTAGAATATTCTTGTGATAGATATAATATATGTATTGTGTAATTCTGTATTTATATCTGTGTACTATTTCGTCCTGATAATTAGGTCATCATCATCATCTTAGAGTAGTTCCTGAGGCTTCCAACTTGGACCTTTGAGGTACGCTTACTCCTTCTTTTGCTTTAAAGTTGGCTTCTGCGACTTTTATGGGACTAAGTGCCATCTAATCTCCCAACTCTGCTGGAAAGTCTGCCACCTCGAATCCGGAAATGGCCCTGGGTCAACCAGTTGCGAGGAATAGTATCTGAAGACTGGCGTGCGGTTTAAGTCAGTTTGAGTGCGACATAACCGCCCCCGCCAGGGATCCGAAGTATTCCGAAGGGATTTTGGCACATACAAAAAATTGACTCGGCCTCGGGGGTCTTGGAGAACTCCATACACACTACAACAACGCCTCATTATAATTTGAATTTGTGCCTTTCCGAAAGTAAATTATGCTTACAAAAAAAAAATTACGTCAAGCTTTTTAATTGCCAAAGAATATCAGAGCTTTTTGTTAATAGTGTTTATTAACTTAATAAGCACGAGCTACACGCCGCACTGCTAATGATACGATGAGTACACTCACTTTTAGGAATTGTGGTTACAACACTATAAAAATGTTATTGAACTTATGAGAAGTAGTAAGCAATTCATTTTGATCCAATCCTTGAATTGTGACCATGAAAATTTTAATTCCCCTCCTAAGGATTAGGTATCTTCAAGGGGTAGAGACTTACAGTATGCTTTTCTAAAGTCTGTCTAACTTTTGAAGTTCAACTTTCAACATTTTCACCCGCACTTATTGTAAGCGGTCATTTACCAAGCTATCATTCCTCTATATGTTTCGTTGTCCCGCATCCTATTGCCATCAACCGGACACTTCACTTTGCTCTGTTCCAAGAATCTGTGCAACAAAAACTCGTTATATCAACACCACTGAGGTAGACTATAAACTATGATCTCAACTGAGTAATGTGACGTTATGACATCATATAGATTTCGGCATCAATTCGGTATCTATGATACCTATTATCAATTTATTGTTGTGGTTCCAAACCGGTTCCATAACGGTACTGTTACCTAACAGACCTCTACGACTTCTCAAGGCCATGCACTTTGATGCACCCACGTACATCGCCTCATTACACGAAATTTCAAAGTTTAGTCTATACTCTGTATAGTTGGTTTGCCTAGGCTACCTTTCCATCACAGATGTGCTATGCAGCTATGCTCCGAGCATGTAAAAGCTAAGCTGCTAAGATATGAAACTATGTGATTGTTTCCACTGTGCTATGCTATGCTATGTAGCGTAGCGAGTAAGATGTGCTATGAAACTTTCTACAAATATTCAAAATTCGAATCTATTCTCCATCCATAGCTCGCATTTCTATTACAAAACATAGCTAAGCTGAACCCCTTTCCACCAGTGCTATGCTATGTGAACCAATGGATATGATTGGTGGATATCAAAAGCATCTATAGCAATGTAGCATAGCACATATCTAGTGGAAAGGTAGCTTTAATGTACCAGGTTTAAATCAAGAAATAGACTAGCAAGTTAGACCAGCGACACGACATGGTACTCGTAGGTACTGGATTAATGCACTGTCATGCAAATTAAACGAGTTCCAAAATTTAAATCACTTGTGGATAACATGTTATAAAATTCTGCTGCAGCATTTGATTCGAACATACATTAATTACTACATCTATACTTGTCGATTTGTCTGATTGACCGCGATGGACGCTAAAACTACTGCCCCTATTCGTTGGTTGAATAGAATGACGAATGTACCTATAGGATTTGACGAATAAGACATATTGTCATACTTTTACGTCTAAAATCGATTCGCTTTTTCCTTTTTTAATTTACCTACTTTTGATATTGGAATTTATTACGCATTGCAAATCTATCTAAAACTATCCACAAATCTAATATCGATTTGCATTGTCATGTTTTAATTTACTTTTGATGTAAATGAGAATTCCGATTGGAAACCCGCACAGTTGGGTGTTGGGTCTAAAATCTTCCTTAAAAAGCTCTTTGAGGAAAACATAGCTAGACAAACCTCATAGAAGTCATAGATCTTACCTCTTATTATGTATTAGTCCTGTGGTGGTAGATATACTTACCTATTAATACAATATTGACATAACTTGCTCACACAAAACGCGTTTTTATGATGCATTTTGTTGGCAAAGTTGTGTTTATACAATTAATCTTTTTAAGTTTCCATTAATACAAAGAATTAAGTTTTATTTTTATTCTGTTTTGCATGTCTGGGAGAATATTTTTTTTTATGCCGACGACCCACCTGTTGGAAAGTGGTTACCGTGGCCTATGGACGAGTGCAACACCAGGGGAGGCTCACTCGTGCTGCCGACCCTGTAAGAACAGAGAGATTCTGTGCCGTCAGCGAAGAAGACAAGCAGGACAAGCCTTTGGTCTTCCCACTGACAGCACAATTTTTTAGCACAATTTAGGTACTGCATTCAAAATTCTTGATGAGACACTATAATACAGAGTGATAATTTGACATTGGCGGTTTGTGGCGTGGTGTTTGGCCGGCGGCGTATTCTAGAATAGAATGATGAATGTATGGGATCGACACATATTTTGACGTTTATTACAACGTATGTCATAAATGTCAAACCCATACAACCGTCATTGCATTGCATTGTCAACTGCCGCTTGTCTAGGGCAGTATAGGTTAACATGAAAAAAAAAAGCTGGCATAAAGTCAAACTAACTTAAATGGGCTGGTAGAACGATGTCCAGACACACCAGGAACTCGACTCTCAGCGGGAGGTTCTATTGCCGGTGGAGGACTAACCACGTCCCATCCACACGCGCTCACCATAAGGCGGCATGAGGCGCAAGAGTACGTGTTCGCCGGCGTCAAATTGTGACAGCGAGGTTATCCTCCTCTCTGGCCCGTTCCACCACCTTCTTCCGCGAGATGACTTCCTCGCAGAAGTTTGCGATCGTGATAAAAATCCGAAGCTGTTAGAGAGCGGATCCCAGGCTCTGTAGTTCAAGCTCTGAATGCAACAGATTTGGCACTCAGATGAAGGAAAAATAGTAAGTTATGAAATATGGATGAACCAGAATCAAAAATACACAGCATATCCAGTAGTACGAGTATACAAGTACTTATTCTGTGGTCGTGTCTATAATTCTGTTCAAAACTGCATTTTCGTAGCGCTCATTCTCAAAACACAAAAAGTCAAAAACAATCGAACCTACTGATTATTATTAATTAATTAATTAATAATATAATATAACTATATAGATCAGATAATTTCACGATTACTACAATTTATATAACTCCAAAATAACCTTTTAAAAGGACACTCAAGCAGTGGAATAATATTACGTTATTTTACATAGTTCTCTTCGATAGCTACAGAATTATTAGAAGAAATAATAACCAAAAACACGTGTAGCGCCGCGCATGTCCGACCAATCGTGTTTATTTTTTGTTCTAAAACTCGTTTCCATTTGTAACAATAACACTCATTTGAATATCTGCGCGCTGCGACATCGTGTAATCATTTTCTTTTCATGGTAATCTGACATCGCACCGCGTTTTCACCTGCGGAGATCATAATCTCGTGTCCCGTGGGAATAACGGGAAACCAATCCTACTTCGATACTAGATAGTACAGTATATAGCCTGTTCGTGTGGTGGCGCAGAAACAATACATGTATCACCACCCCATCTCATCCAAAGAGTGTCGTAAGAGGCGACACGTAGACGATATCACTGCAAGAGAAGGAACACTCGAAATAAAAGTAATAAAACCCTTTACCAACCCATCTGGCGGGCGTGGAAACAGTAGGCCAAAGCCACCCAACATGAGGAGAGGCCTATGTCCAGCAGTGGACTGCGATAGGCTAAGTGATTGGTTGATTGACTTCCTGAAAATGTGAAAGTTTGTGCTGATGTTTGGATTTTGTTATTCGATCACGCTTTAGCGGCTGAACGGATCTGGTTGAAATATGGTAGGTACAGGCATAGATTATAGTCGCGAATAACACATAATACTTTTCATCCCGAGGATAGATTCCCATGGGTAGCGGGAACGGGAATAAAGTTTCACGCTTGGGGAGCCACGGGCGTCAGCTTATAGTAAATAAATAAATATTCTACAATTTTACGTCTAGGCTCAAAGTAAGCATAGCAGAACTACCTTTTCACAATACAAAATACAGAATAAAATACAGTTCTATATTTTGAGGTTACGGGTTTTAGAATCCGGATAAACGTACCTTTTTTTTTGTAAATAAATACAAACAATCGTTGGCTTCTCAATTTTTCATTTTTCCGATCAATATGCATAACATAATGTAATCTTTTATTACCATTATCACAGATTACCTAATAGTTGGCGGCCAACTATTAGGTAATCTGTAGCCTCTGGAACATCTTTAGACCGCAGTGCTCACTAGATCATCGCACGAGGAATACAGCCGAAGGTCTTCTGCATGTCTAGGAATAGGCAATGTGGAGGCGTATTCTTCGCCTTGTATTTCTCCGCAAATCCTTAGGGCACACGTCGAATCCATGGTCCCGTGACCGGAACGAAACTCATACTGACACTCCGTGAGTGCACTGTCCTATCAAATCCGGGAGTCGATTATCCTCTGGTAGAGTTTCATGGTGTGAAACATTACCGTTAAAACACGTTAGCTGCCATATTCCTACGCCAATCCCTTGCCTTTGAAAATTGACGGATATTACTCAGCCTCCACTAACTCGGGATCTTAAGAAATTCCTGAACGAATCAAGATAAATCCATCGAGTTTGGGCTCATTTGTGTTGTCTTGGCAAACACTCTATTTACATTGTATTCAGGGTCAGAAAATGGAATCAGAAGGTGGCCATAGGAACTCCTAAACTACACAAGATAAATTCAATCAGTATGGGCCCATTTGTTTTGACATAAAAAAAACTGTCAGGTTTTGAAGATGGAGTAGAAAACTGGCTGTAGTAACTATTGAACTAAAGAAGATAAACTTATCGAGATTGGGCTTATTTGTGATGTCTTGGAAAATTATTTGATGTTACCTACTATGTCACCTTGGAACTGGTCTGATGATGAAAAAAAAAGGTGCTTTGCCTTGTACAGTCAGCTAAAAAAATGGTTTGCCACCTTATAATTGAATGTAAAAAATGCTATACTACTATTTAAGGTGAGCGTAACGGTAGACACTTGATGGGGGCGCGTCTTCAAAATTAGCCTAGGGCGGTCAGAACTCTTGATCAGTCCCTGAGTTGGCCATTAGTCCATGTTTAGTCGTCCGGATCTACGGATGGTAGTCGTAGTATTTTACCAATTAACACTATCAATTTTATTATCTGTTCTGTGATTAAATATCTAATTTTGGATGGAAAACTAGTTGATAGTCATAAAATTAAAATAATGCGTCGCCAAAATTGTATATCATTAAGTCTGGACTTAGATTAAATGCCCAATTCTTGCCAGCTTACTCTGCAAACACGAGCCGTGGTGTGGTAGAGACGCCTTTATCCCTAGAGGGCCCAATCCAATCAATATGATGGGGTGACCCAAATTCTACTCTGCCGGGAACCACGCGTCCATCTTCATTCATTGAAATTCGGTGCTCATCAGCTTATGTGAAATACAGTATCAGATAGTTTTTCTGATTGCGGGACTTTTCGCGATTTATTATTAGTTATGGAATTTACTTTTGCCGACGTTTTGCCGACTTTTGCAGCACCCGTGCTCACGTGGGCACATTCTATAGTAAGAATTAATCGCGAAAAGTCCAGCAATCACAAAAAATGAGTTTACACTGCGATAGTTTAAAAATAACGTTCAGTAAGTGTCTGAATTCAGAATGCACAGAATTTCGTACAAAATTGCTTTATGGTTGTTCCATAAAAGGTCGGACCTGTCCCACCGGCTTTCCTTTTGAAATTTTTTACCCTTCGCCACTGCTAATTACCTACTAGGTATTAATAATTATTACTGCTTCTTCATCACCCGAAGCTGCTAGAAGATTCAGGTTGTTGGTTCTTCGAAGCCCAAGCCAATTGCATCTGCGACACATCTGCTGATTGATAGACGAGGTTTTATCCCAGGCTTTGAGTCGGGGATGGGAGCTTCTTTGACCTCCCATATGTATACTCTAAGCCTCCCATCCTTAGAGTATACATTGCTATAGAGCGCGCCTTACAAGTATGATCTGCTATCACGGGTATGAACAGTACCGAGGCTCCTGGCTCAACCTCAATCAGTAGCAAAACAATACCCATCAAAATGACTTCGCAAATTCGATATGTTAAATCTAAATTTAATACAACATCGTATATTAGTAGTAATAATGACGCAAAAATACCGCAAAATGACGCCATTTTTTTGTATTTTGGCTTCAATTTTATCCATGCATATCAAATCGAACAATACACTTCATAACAACAAACTACTTTAATAAGTGGATCTATTGATATTTTCGGTAATGCATGAAACGTCACTATAGCATCGCTATACCAACGCAAAGTATCTGCTAACACTCGGCGCCAAAGACCTGAGTGATAGGCGCGCTCTATATTTTAAAATGTATACTCTAAGCTCCCATCCCTGAAAGGATAGCCTGTAGTCGCTCTCATAAAGCTAAACCAAATGGTGAAGAAGCATACCCATTTTTTTCGTGCATAAATCCCTATTGGACAGTCCCCGCCGCCAGGTGAATTATCGTCATAATTACGAGTACAACATTACGAACCGACTAAAACTGCACGTCATGTTGGGTCTTCAGATGCTGCACCAATCACGGAAAAACTACGAGGAAATCGTTTGTCCTGGTTCGGATATGTAATGCGTAGGGAGGATAGTAATGCCGTAAGGAAGGCATTAACTATGGAAGTACAAGGCTAAAAGGAAGAGGAAGACCTAAAAGGAGGTGGATGGACTGTGTGAAAGATGATAATTGGTTAAGACGGGCGTGAATGTTGAGATGAGTGTAACTATAGATGAGGGGAAAAAGCACACAATGTTGCGCCGACCCTAAATAAACTTGGGATAAGAGCAGGAGGATGATGACGATGATGAGATTCTGGAGTGTAAGACTGAATAAAGCATATCCCTTGCACTCCGGCTGACCCAGGGCATCAGTGTAATAGCGTCGGGTACAAGCAGGAAAACGACATGTCTTGTAAGGTTGAATGACCACAATCTTTCAGTTCCTATAGAATGAATATTATGGTTAGTGTTAGTTCCGTGCCTGTCCTGTTGTGTAAATTTTATGAATAACTGTATTTAATTAAACATTTTGTAATAATCAATGATCGGATTAACACGTTCGCTGCGTTGTGAGGTCATTTTGGCTCATAGCTAACTTTTGTCTGGTGCGGGACGAAAATAGCGTACTTTCCCCTGGTGCGAGAGGGATAACTTTAAGAATATATTTTACAGGAAAGAGATGTATATACCATTATGATCACCGTTTTAATGTGAACAATCCAGCATTTTTAAATAGTCGTGACCCAATATGACCTCACCCGCACCAGAAGAAAAATATTTCATTCCAGTGCGGTGTGAGTTCAATATGACCACACGCTCTCTGCACCTCACATCCGCACTGAACGATGCGCTGGCGTCATTTTGTGCGGGTAGTGTTGTAATGCAGAGCGACATCGTAGATGTCACATCGTTTAAGTGCCTACATTTTCGATCGTACTTGTATCTTTGAATTTTAGTATTTTATACTCGTTAGGTAACGTGGTGTTCTCGGCAAGTGTTAGAAATGCCTAAACGAAGTAGAAAAAACTAAATTATGACAGTGAGGTAGAAAACGAAGAGAAGAGCAGAAAAGAAGAGAAGAAAAACCCAGCATATCGAAAAAAATTTGTTAAAAATGAACAAGATAGACGCGGTTATTAATCATAGGGATTGATTTTAAAGTCAATAAAATAGTTTTATGGATCATCTACTCAAATTCAATAGAATTTTTTGAATTAACATATATGTTTTGATATGAATAGTTTATTGAGGAAGAAGGGCAGCACTGTTGAGGAACGTGACATAGGTGCCATCATATTAAAATAAACCGTTACTAAGTCTTTGATTTTTCATTTTAAGCCTCTAAGATTCCAATGGTATTAGTATAACCTATAAGTAATACAGCTCTACGTCAATTTATCGATATGAATATTAACAGAAGTGTTTCCCATCACTAGCCTTTTGATATCTTCAGTGCGTTGTGTGGTCAAAATGAACTCACAAATTGGTTCTTTTCTATAGCATAAACGGAACATGGGAGCCAAAAACGCCGGTAGTCACATATACACCATATAAAGGTCTATGTACTGCAAAAAAAAAACAGACAAAAATCGCTACCACCACTGAATAAAACCTATATTAAAACTGAACTTTTTATGGGTCAATATGACCACATACGCACAGTTAAAAAGTCCTCCATGAGTCTATATAACCTCACACGCACCAGATAAAAGTACACTAAAAATCCTCCCGCAGTGAACGTGTTAACAAACAATATTGAGCGCTATATTAGTATAGATATGACTACTTAACTTTGAATTTCTCTCTTTTTTTTTAAAGAGAATATGGGTACAAACATATTAGTTACGTCTCTTTTAAAGGTTCTTTCAACAAGGACGGGTCGATGTTAAAATTGTGAAAAATTAAATTTAAATGTAAAATTGTAACAAGATGTGTGTGAGATATTAACGAAATTTTTGTTTTATTTGAAAGGCCCATTTATGCCATTATGAATGGAATATAACATCGTTCAAATATCCGCCGCGGCTTCGTATGGTGGCACGATTTCGAGAGGTCCAATTTTCAATGACTCTGCTGCTTAAATCCGGCTGAATCTAAGCGATGGCCTGCGTAATGTTGGCGTTTAGGGCAACGGTCGATTGTGGCTTATTGGCATAAACCTGCGACTTTAGAAAACCCCACAAGAAAAAGTCTAACGGAGTCGAATCACACGATCTTGGTGGCCAATCCACGTCACTTCTGCGAGAGACAACCCTACCCTCAAACCGTTCATACAGAATATCCATTGTGTCATTCGCTGTGTGGCAAGTAGTGCCATCTTGCTGGAACCACATATCGTTCACGTCCATATTGTTCAATTCAAGCCAAAAGAAATTGTTAATCATTGATCTGTAGCGCTCCCCGTTGACGGTGATGGCCTCGCCGACGTCGTTTTCGAAGAAGTACGGACCAATGACGCCGCCAGACCAAAATCCGCACCAAACAGTAGGTACCTTTTTATGGATACATTGTCACCTGGTGAACCTCATGTAGGTTGTGGTCTTCCCATATATGGCAATTTTGCTTATTAACAAAACCATTCATCCAAAAATGTGTCGCTAAAGATAATTTTTCGGGCGCAATGCGCGCAACGTTAGCACTAACGAACACTATTTTTTATAAAAAAAAATAACATTTGCACATGCTGCTCAACCGTGTAACTTGCCATGGTGATTTGGCATCAGTGACTGACTAAAAAACAAGAGATTTGACAGATGCCGCCAAAACAAAACGGCCGCCACAAATTATTAACATCGACCCGCTCTATTTGAAAGACCCTTTACATTGGGGTGGACAGAGACAATATTAGCATTATTAGTTTTTTTTATAGGACACAATTTGACCCGGGACTGTAGGAAGAGGGAAACACGTGTACAGGAATAATGAACATGGATAATAATATTATCCATGTTCATTATTCCTGTACACGTGTGACTAACATTATGTTCATATATTATATGAACATAATGTTAGTCTTCTGCCCGATAGAAATATATAGGTATTTATCAGATGGATTAGTAAGTATTATCAAATAGGTAATATACAAGTAGGTAAGTACTGGAGTAATGTTCTACATGAAATTATTGAAAGTTTACGAGAATATTATACATTGAAAGACAAATAAAAATTAAGTTTATTGAACTTAAAATATTATTTTATAATCAAGAATGTCGCATCAACGTGTCCATACTATGACAACCGTTGCAAGTACGAACCCAAACAGCTTACCTAGTCGCATCGCTGGGCTTCCATCCAAATGTGGCTGCTCAATGGAGTCTACCTGACGTGACCGATACCTACCTGATATACATAAAAAGCCGGTATTACGAATATATTAATATTAAATAGCGTTGTATAACAACAAACACCATAATTGTTATTATTATTCTTGCCAAATTTAGTCTACGAAGAATTTATATTTTACGTTATATTATCAACTAAATTAATTAATTATCACCTCATCGCTTATATTATCGCGACCAAACTTAATCTATATCCTTTCCCAAGGTCTAATCTATCTCTGTACCAAATTTCATCGAAATTGGTTCGGTGGTTTAGGCCTGAAAGCGTAACAGAAAGAGAGTTACTTCAGATTTGTAACCCAATTAATTATTTTTACGAGTTATTCCGGTTGGATCCCCTGGTCTGATCCCCTGTCGATTGTTATTATGTTTTAATTCCCGATTGATGCACCGTAAACTGTGTCATTCCGGTCTGATCCCCCTTTTTTTACAGACTAATGTAATGTGTGTTAATGTAAAAAATACTACCCTTTCTAATCAGATGAGTCACGTTCTGGAGTGATCGCCAGACTTCGTTGGTAACAAATATCTAGAGATACCGCCTCTCCGCCAGACCTTGGTAAGAGGGGTGGACCGAAGAAACGCTGGCTTGACGTCCTTTGTAGAAAGTTACATGCGTACCAATAGTCTCACTACCATGAATGCGAAAGTCGGAAAACTTACCCTGGACTCAGAGGTCCGGGAACCTCATATGCAACCGGGACACGTACGTCTATTATCGGTTCTGTGCTTACGTGAAGATTGATTTGACCCTTTCTGAAAAGTAACATCTTATACCTTGAACTGCATGTGTTAAGTTAGGCGGAGGATACTGTAAGATTATACGATAATGTTGATGGGAATTAACGCGATCATGGTAAAGGTACAATATCTTTGATTTGCCTGACGGTTTGACCAGGTTAGGACCACCGGCCGTGGACACAGGCTAGATTTTTTATTTTTTATACCACTTAGGTGGCAGACAAGCACACGGCCCACCTGATGGGAAGTGGTTACCGTGGCCTATGGACGTATGTGACACCAGGGGCGACACACTCGCGCTGCCATGGATCAGAGATCAGAGATTTAGATCATGGAGCGCGATAGTTTAAATTATATAGTACTGTAAGATTAATTGCAAAAAGCTTGTGTCCAGCAGTGGAGAATCTTGTGTCCAGAAAGTTCAGGAAAATCTCTATCAGCAGTAATCAGCACTACATTAGTGATTTCTCTGAACTTTCTGTTAATAAGATTACTGACCCATTTTCATGTAGGTAAGTACGTATGACATACTTACAATTAAACATAGTTAATCTTATAAAGTTCCTAGCTAATAATATCATGGAAAATCACAAAAACGCACATATTTTCTCTCATTTTCTATTTAAGTAAGTATTCTTTTATAAACAAAAGTTTTATATTTTCCCCAATGAAGTATGTCCGGCTTGAGAGTGTCATGCGCAGAAATGTTATCATTATAATTTGACCTGGCCGCGTATCATTACCAAGACAGTGGCTAAGTAGTTCGGTCCAGTCCTCTACCACCCACGCACTTGAATACGAAATACACAATCAAAATGAAGAAATAAACCTAGTAGTAAAATCACAAAAATATTAGTGAACTATACCTGTTTTGTTTATGTGTGTGTGATAGAATTTTTCGTCTAAAAACATGAAGACTTGTATTGTGTTTATGTTCTGTGTTACCGCGAAATGTTTCGCTAACGGTAAGTTATGTATCATTTAATAAACATTTGTTTAAATAATGAGCGTTACGTCCGACAGATAAGTTATTTGCGAAATGTTAATCACTTTTAATAATGTCACGGTTTGTTATCAGTTATTTCGAAGTACTAGAGGTCTTAAATGTTAGGCAATAGTTGAACTTAAAGATAAGAATAAATTGTAGATTTGTATGAAAATAAGTTTTAAGCAAGTATTTTAATGACATCGTAGTTGACAACTAATTACTTTTATACAGTTGGATAGATATTAAAGACCATAGTGTTGATACTTCGATAGGTCTTAGAAATAAGTTTGAAAAGGTTAACCCCATTATTAGATTAAACTCAAATATGAAATTATATTAATACATGTAAATTTAAAATTCTAATAGGTTTTAGGCTTAGAATAAGTAGGTCTTAGAATTTAAATGCAAACAGGTTGAAAATAAATTAAACACTGATTTAATCAAAGTTAAATGTCAATCGTGGTATAATTTTATTTGAGAGAATGTTCGGTAATTGTGATGATGAGATTTGGTATAAATCAAGAGTAAACTGATGTTATTTACTTAATTCATCATCATCAATTTAACTTTGTACCCGGTTCATCCGAGACTTTGGTAGCCAAATTAAAAAGAGGGGAAGAATAAGTGACTTTTATGGGGGTGACTGTCCTCTAACCTCCTAACTCTGAGAGGAGAGCCTGCGCCAGAACAGGTGTGCAGGCTTGTGGGTGAGGTTGACTTGGATCTCAAGTGCGGGTCATCGTACTGTCGCGGCCATTATTTATTTATTAAAACTTTATGGTACAAATAAATGTACAAAGGCGGACTTAATGCCATGGGCATTTTCTACCAGTCAACCTTAGGGTGATGTAGAGAATTGTTAAGGTAGGTGCTAGAAAGTTATTGAGAGAGTGTGTGATCTAGTACGGTATACATTTTTGGTGAACATACAACCGTTAAAGATATTAATACATAATATACAAAATGTATTTATTCAAATATAAATAAGTTAGCAAAGCTATGGTTCGTTGTAGAATTGGCGTACTCTGTTTTTGAATATAGAGCGATTTGGAGACATCCTGACTTCCAGAGGAAGGGCATTCCAAAGGAGAATGGATTGTACAGAGAAAGAGGAATGGACAAGACTTGAAGTGTGAGTGGGACAGTCTTGGGACAGTGAAGAAGAAGATTGTTGGAGGATCCATTGTCAAGTGGATGGAACAGCGCGGGACCCTTTCCTTCCGAATGACTCAGATGCTTTCCGAGCACGGTTCTTTGGGAAGTTAGGACCTATCTGTTCTCGAGTGCCATGAGGGAATCGAGTCCTGCCATTACTTACTGTACCTGTAGAATCTTGATGGGCCTATTCCGCTCGGCATACCTACAGCCTCTACATTTTCTTATTTAACAAAAGAGACGTATAGAACACAGTTAAATCTCTATCGAACATAACGAGAAAATAAATCTAGAATGTAGTCAACAAATTTATAATCTAAGTATACTAATCTTTATCCAATAATAAGTATGTATAAAGCTGAAGAGTCTAATTGGAACATGGTTCTAATGAAGTAAGACTTAAGTAAGCTAAGTGAGCTGTTCGGGACTAAGGCAAGGATGATGCTGAAATGAATTCAACATTGCAATGAATCATTGTTCTAATTGAAAATCATGGTTCTAATTGAAAATTTATATTTGTGTCGAAAAGTCCATTTATCAAGGAAGGTTAAGACTATATATCATTACGCCACTAATCAAAGGAGTAGAGCAGTAATCTTAAATATCAACAAAATCATATAGGTATTTTTAGAAAATTTATACGAGCATATGTGGCTAAAAAGGTGCGGAGTTTCGAAGCAAGCTACGAGCGAACCGGGGTGGTTCAGCTAGTTTTTTAATAAGACGTGATAGCCCGACAACCCGGTCAATCGAACCCATAGTAACTCTGGATCGTATCGCATTTCGCTAAGCTTAATTACCAAGTATTTGTCTGCACACATCTGATTCTCGGAATCATTCGATAACGATGGACATTCGTTCGCACTTTATGACTAAACTTATAGATAATTACTAATTAGTTAGTAGTTGATGTTTTATAATAACAACTTGAGATGTAAATGACAAAATAATTATTCTAGGAAATTCTACCCAACGCTATCTTTTAAACAAGCATAGTTTTACTAGTTTGTGTTTTGGGTTATTTAATACGGATAAACTACCTATGTAGTATAGTATACTACTATGCAGGATGTGCGGGTTCGATTCCCGCTCAGTGCAAATATTTGCATGCATGAATTCTCTATTTGCATTGGTTTTTGTATTTTCGGAGAGCACATTGCACCGTCGCGTTGTCGTCGGTCCCAGTCACGGAGGACAGAATATGATTAGTAAACGGAGATGTCCCAGTGAAATTTCTCGTAATAAAAACGCGTCGCCAAATGCGGGTGAGAAGAAGACGCGGGGGGCATGACGCCATACCTCGTCCCCCACGCGTCTCTTCCCCTAAGTCTAAGCCCCTCCCACTTTTTAGAATGCCATCTAGTGTGGCATACCGAAACCGAATAGAAATAATGCATGCAATTTCCATTGTAGTTTGACCACTCGCCACAAAGCGCTGCACAGAATTCTAGAATAATCTATGTGTTTAATGACAGCGGGACCACTTACATATTGACCACTATATATACAAGCTGTTGCCCGCGGCTCCGTCCGCGTGGAATTCTGATATAAGGAATATAAGGACATAATGATTGGGTTGCATTATTGGAGTTTTAGCGCCTTCGCTGGCATAGGCGGGTGCGGGTCGCGGACGTCCGGCGCGGGCGCCCGCGCCGTGCGCCCGCCTGTCCGTCGCGGTCGTCCGCGACGGGCGTATACCAGTATAATTTCAATAGCGTCGGTGTACAGTCGATAACTATGGATCATTTATTGATATATTACTTAGCCAAAAGACGACGACGTGAACAAAGGCGTCAGCCAATTAGCCCATATTATGTCACGTCTAGATTGTTGTGTGGAGAATTTATAACCAAGTTTTCGTTTAAGAATGTACAGCTATCATAATTAGTTTAATGTAAATCAAAGACAATTTTGCACGGTTTGTCAAAACTGAAGAGAAAGAGGCGAAATCCTTTAGTTCACTGAATTTTTGGTTTTACTTTACACAATATACCTATTAGCAGGGCTGGCTCGCGGCACACTTGGGGGTACAAGTGGTGCAATGCATCCGGGAGCAGGTTCCTGCTTTTGCATTTTATATTGATATGTTATTCTATGAATAATATAAGACTGACCTTCAAAATAACATTCTATTTGAGATTCGTTTACCAAAAAATTTCAAAGGTATTTGCCGTAAAAAGCTTTCAGTTTGCAGCTAAGGATTATTCTAAGTTTATTGCAACGACTGTACAAGCACGGCGCGTGTGACACGGATAACGTAGCGGCGGTCGATGATTTTGTTGAAACAGACCCGCTCGCGTGCTCCGTCGCGCGGACACACGGCGCGTGCCCCGCTGCCCGCGTGGCGGGCCCCGCCACCCGCGTCACGTGTGACGGGTATCCGCCTCACGTAGCACTGCTCTTGAAATAACATGAAACAAGCACGCGAAGCGGACGTCCGCGACCTGCACCCGCCTATGCCAGCGAAGGCGCTAAGTACGGATCCCTAACTTTTTCAAAAAAGAAATTAATAAAGCAAGAAAATAATGTAGAAATATAAAAAAATGATGCTATTATATTGTAAAATTTTCACTTAAGTATTTCTGGTATACGTATATACAATTAGGTATAGCAAATTTAGGCCGTAATTTTTTAAATCCCTTTTTTGTTTTATAGAAGTCATCTTCATTGAAGGGCCTCGAACAGATTCTGGAATATTTTGTGGGGTACCTAGTACCTACCAGCTGGAAGGTCTATTTAAAATACGTACCTATCCACGCATTTTTTTATTTCTGGGTTACTGGGAAATCTAAAATGATATAATATAATGTTGACAATTTTATTGGCTTCCTAAAAATAATGTGAATATAGTGGTCTCACTACTATGATGCACACCATTTATTTTAAATAAGGCCATCTGTAGAATTATAGCAGAATCATTTAGTCCCCCTAAATGATTTGGGCAGATACCGACAGATGGCTTAATTTTTTTATTTTCAATTTTCAATTTCACCCAAATATAATGTAAGAATAAATAAAATAACAATTGCGGAATTACTAATGAAGTCCGGTGAAATTATTGTGGTGATTTTTTTATAGAATGAATTGAATTGTTGTTACAACATTATACAAGTAAGACAAGGTTACTTATTTCTTCTCTCCGCTAGATGGTTCTATAAAGACATTTTTTTTCTAAAAATAAAAATAAAAATATAGCGGACTTACTGATGAAATGTTATATCATCAATATATTTAAACATCTTATCTCTACAATTTGTACACCCTTGGACCGCACACTTCATTCTTAAATCGGGTCAAAATTATTTTTATCGTTGAACTTTTAACCAAAAATGAGAACCGATCGCAACGACGTGCCACTAGAACTGAGTGGTGACGTCACAGAACTGACGTCTATATATAGGAGTCCTTTTGACAGTATGGAAGCACGCGACTCGATTGCCTTTGCAACAACTCCGCTATCATTTCCTTCTCCATGGTCCCAGTTGTCATACGAACGTCTATCGTGGTAGTAGTCGTAAAAAGTTCAGCAACTGGTTTAACTGTAATACATCGATATTGCCAATGAGTTGTGGAGGTAAGATGGCAGTCGCTTCACGGAAAGGTGCTTTAGCCACGTCGCGGTTAGACTGGAAGAGGCGCACCCTGAACTCCGAGTTAAGACTACGGATATGACTGGGATTAACGCAAGGTTAAGCGTAAACATATACATAGATACTTTTTTAAATTACATATCTTGATACATACGATTTAAGCAAATATTGTTCAGCGGGAATCGTACCCGTAACCTTTGACTTAGCAGTCGAACGCTCTACTGCTACGCTAGAATTCGTCAATTTACTTGTAATACCTACCTATCCAGGAATAGATGTGAGAACAGTTAGTTCTATTCTATTTCGTGCTAGCCAGTCTCGGGTTAAACCTAGTCTAACATAATTTGTTAAGCCCTAGTTCACACCAAAACATTAACGTGTTTAGTTCACACGCTCAATGTGCACTGTAATTATGTGTTCATCTTTCAGCACAGCATTCAATAATTTTTATCGATAATTAAATATATGTACTGTCCTTTAATGGCGGAACCGGGAACAATGAACACGTTATTCGACGAATAAATTATTAACTCTCGAAGTCTCGATTACTTATGTTTTATAGCTTTTATTTAATATACAACTCAATCAGCTAAGTCAAAGTCAAAGTCAAAGTCAAAGTCAAAAATCATTTATTCTGTATAGACCATTAAAACGGCACTTACAAAACGTCAAAAATATATAATTATGTACTAAAGACTAGCTTAGCAAATGGACCACCGGTTCGAAACGCGGCCCTGGCCTGAGAAGACTCCGGCAAGAAACTCAGCGGGCTTTTTTTTTTTGGTCTATTTACAAATAATGCTTAGTCTACTTAGTCTAAATACAATAATTTGTTTGAGAAGCATGCATGAGTGAACAGCTCATTTCCAAGCTAGTTTATCATCTAAATATTCTTGTATTTTATAATAGCCCTTTTGGCACAGTTTCCTCTTAACTACATTTTTAAATTTATTTATAGGTAAATCCCTAATTTCCTTAGGGAGCTTGTTAAAAAAGCGTATACAGTTACCCTGGAAAGAACTGCTAATTTTTTGGAGTCTGGTATCACAGACTACAAGATTGTTTTTATGTCTCGTATTTATGTTATGCCTGTCACATATTTTGGGAAATTTGGAAATATTTTTCTTAACATACATTAGGTTCTCGAAAATGTATTGTGACACTACGGTCAGAATGTCTATTTCTTTAAACTTTTCTCTGAGGGAGACTCTTGGGCCCAAATTATAAATAGCTCGCACAGCCCGCTTTTGTAATATAAATATTGTATTCAAATCCGCGGAACTACCCCAAAGGAGAATTCCGTAGCTCAAAATACTATGAAAATAACTGAAATAAACTATTCTAGCCGTATCCACATCTGTCAGAGTCCTAATCTTTTTTACAGCGTAGGAAGCTGAACTTAATCTATTGGCTATTTTTTCAATATGTGATCCCCACTGCAGTTTGGCATCAATACTCAAACCTAAGAACACTGTTGATTCCACAAGGTTCAACACCTGACCATTGAGTTGTACATTGGTTTCCACCTGTGCAACATTAGGTAGGGTAAATTTAATACATTTAGTTTTATTCCCATTTAGGCAAAGATTGTTTGTACTAAACCAATGGACCACTCTTGTTATTGCACCATTCACTTCGTCATAATTGTTTAGTTGCCTCTTAATTTTAAATAATAACGAAGTATCGTCAGCAAATAAAATAATACTATGTTTGTCCCTTACGTAGTAAGGGAGGTCATTTATATAAATTAAGAATAAAAATGGTCCTAGTATCGAACCCTGTGGAACGCCCATCGAAACCACGGATCCTACTGAGCGTGTACCGTTAACATCGACCCTCTGAATTCTATTATTCAAATATGAAGTCAGAAGATCGAGAGCCCTGTTCCTTATTCCATAATGTTCTAATTTCTTGATTAATGTATCATGGTGGACGCAATCGAAAGCCTTGGATAGATCACAGAAGACACCCAATGCATCATGCTTATCTTCCCAGGCTTCGTAAATACAATTTAACAATTCTACACCAGCATCGGTGGTCGAACGTCCTTTAGTAAACCCAAACTGTTTATCATGTAACAATTTGTTTTCACCAAAATGGGTTAACAACTGTCCCAGAATTAGTTTCTCAAATACCTTACTCAAGGTCGGCAACACAGAAACGGGTCGGAAATTAGAAGGATCTGTGGTGCTGCCAGCCTTGAACAAAGGTATGACTTTGCTATGTTTCATTAAATCCGGAAATATACCGTTGCTGACACAGTCATTAAACACAGCTGCTAGATGGGGAGCAATGACATCAATAATACATGACATAGTTTTGACTGATAATCCCCATAGATCCGCGGTCTTTTTAATATCAATAGATTTAAACGCTTTGGTGATGTCCTTGCTATTAACAGCTGAGAATACGAAAGTGTCCTCACATTTTTCTATTGATTCCATAAGCAATGATTCGGCGGAAGTGGAAGACGACTGGAGAGTTTTGGTTACCATAATGGGAATTTTTGTAAAAAAATTTTCAAACTCTGTCGCAACTTCCATGTCCTCCGTGACATGGCGATCTTCTACTTTTAAATGGAAATCTCTTACAACTGATGAAGATTTCCCACATTCAGAATTTATTATATTCCAAGTAGTCTTAATTTTGTTGACAGAATTCGCTATTTTCTTTTTAATGTGAGTGCTGGCGAGTGTTCTAATGAGCTCTTTCAACTAATCACAACATCTGACTTCCTATCCAGAACAACATGTGCAGGACTGCAGTGCCAATGTACTGGCAGCCATACCGTACCGATATGGTCCAAAAAATACCACCTTGGTTCGAGACGGTATTGCAATGCCAGCAATGCTCTACCCGCGCAAGTTTTTCTATCGAAGATTTTTAATTTTTTAAATTTTCAAATAAATGTGAAGATATCTACTAGTTAAGGTAGCCATTGACTGACGTCCGTTTGGAATGCTTCTAAATGGAATACTTCCAAATGGACGTAAGTACTTCAGGTTATTGACATTTGAGATTCCTTATAAGATGCTATTTGGTTAAGTATCTGTTTGGGCTGCACAGAGCCTTACCACAGAATAAGTAATAGTACTACGGCCTTACAAACAATTTGGAGCCCAAACCAACCTCACTTGCTAGTCAGCACCTTTTTTATTTTATTTTTTTATCGTGCGAAAAATCCCCACGGATACCTCCCCCGCCGGAGCCGGAGGAGGAGGTTATGTCGGACTCAAACCGACTAAAACGCACGCCGCGCGCCATCTGTGGGCCGTCAGTAGCTGGAGGTGAGATTGTCGTAGCCATATCCCTCGCATGCCGGTCGACCCAGGGCCATATCTCTCGAACTGGCCCTCTTCCAGTGTGGGGAAAAGCCGACGTACCAATGAAAAACAATAATCGGATGACTTCAAAGTGCAAATATTGGGCACTATGGGGAAATCACTCTGACGATGATGGTTAAGTACCTACTCATTTGTATCACTTAGTCATTGAAGGTCTTAAGTCGCCGGAAATTCTGCGGTCAGCTCTTGGCACATATTTACAAGTAAACTCTGATTCAAGACAAGATGGCGTTTCGAAACTACAGTATGTTTGCAGCATTGAGTCATTCGTTAGTTTTGTTTGAAATTATATATTGCGAGTGAAGAGATCTGCCATGATGATCCTATCATGACTGAAATTCTGTATAGACGGACACTATCAATATTAAATTGCGAGGCAATTTTCGCCAAGCGTGGACGAGAGAGCAGCTATTATTTCTGCGAATGTTTAGACTTAGACGAGGCAACTTTTTTCTATCCTTTCGATAATCGTATATTCTGCCCCTCTAGACAAGTGGCAATCGTTGCTCGGCGTATGATGGAATAGAATGCCAAATGTATGGGATTTGACCAATGACATTTCATAACATAGACATGTCATATGCTTACAAATCAACGTAAAAAAATGTGCCGAACTCACACACACACATTTTTAACTCATCTACACTTTTGGTGTATTAACTTTAGAGTAATAGTTCGTGCAGTGTCTATAAACATACGTTGGCATTTTCGTTATTTTTTTAAGTCACTGATGCTTCCGCTCAACGTCCGACCGGCGCCGCTCGGCACGCGATACTAGAGGCAAACGTTCCAATTGACTCGTTTTCGGATCTTCACGATTTTCGCGCAATAACATATCTACTTCTTTTTATATAATATCTTTGGATTTGACGTATATGACAGGCGTCAACGAATGTCAAAAACGTCAAATCCTAAACATTTGTCATTCGATTTCATCATACGCCGAGCAACGAATTGCCACTTGACTAGAGGGGCAGGCGAGAAAATCTCTTCGACTAAATGAGCCTTTACTCGTGAAAACTTTCATCTTTTATTATTTAAGACTAATGATCTTTAAACCTGTGCACTAGCTGTTCCAAACAAAATACCTAAGTATGTACAACAATAAAAGATTTTAATTAGGCTTCCTTAGGCTCTTAATTTATTTAATGGTCACTGGTCATTGAAAATCTATGTAATACTAGCTATCCTGGCGAACTTCGTACCGCCATATTTTTCCCGTTCCCGCTGCACCTATTTTCTTATCCTTTAAACCTTTCCTGGGCACCCACGAATATTTCAAGACTAAAATTAGCCAAATCGGTTCAGCCGTCCTTGAGTTATAAAATAACAACGAAAAGTGGCATTGATTTTTATATATAGTATACTAGCTGCCCCGGCGAACTTCGTACCGCCATATTTTCGGCCCGCGTGGTATTCAAATCCCGTTCCCGCTGCACCCTTATCACTAAGAGCGGAAACACACGATGCGTTGCGGCGGCGGCGCGACGCCGGAGCGGTGTCGCTGCGTCGTTTTACATAGAAATATCTGTAGCATGTCACACGATGCGCTGCGTCGCCGCACCGGACTTGCAACCACCGAGACGAGGCGGGGAGGGGTGAATGCGTTGCGACGCCGGAGCGGCACCGCTCCGGCGCGCGCCGCACCGCCGCCGCCGGCCGCCGCGTAGTTGTTTATGATTTATAGACCGGACGCTAGAGGTATGAGTATGCAAAATGTGAGTACCGAATTTCGCCAACGGATTTAAGTGAAGAAAAGGTCCAAGAATGATAATGTGGATCTTGCCGGTCTATTTTCTGGTCCATTTTTTTTACCCCCTCTTGTCTTATTCGTAAAGGAAATGTATTGAGTAGGTACATGATATAAAATCATTTTAATGAATATTTCCGTTATAATTTATAGTTTGTTCTAATGGTAAAAGTGAGGATGGATTCTTAAATAGGTACTTAATAAAAAAAAACGAAAATAAAAGTAATATTTAAAAAAAAACAGTTATTCGAACAACCAGCGAATTCAAGCATAAATTTTCTTAAAGTAGGTAAAACATACTTATTTTTAATTTAGACATTTGTTATTGATGCATTTACATAATGAAATACAAACCAATGCAGATTTATTGCAATTACAAGACCTTGTGCGACAATTTACAGTTCATTTACATGGGGGGAATTAATAACTCTGGTAAAGACGGCTTGTATAGTCATTTTGTCGTGGAAAGTCACTGTTGAGCTTTTCGTAAAAGTGTACTTTTATATATGCCTAGGTAGGTACCTATCTATATTTTGTAGCATTAATGATACTAATGTTGTCAGCAAAATGTTATTATATTTAATCATCGATATATATTATATTAGCTTTTGCCCGCGGCTCCGCCCGCGTGGATGTCGGTTATCGCGACCAAACATAGCCTATGTCCTTTCTCAAAGTCTAATCTACCCCTATACTAAATTTCATCAAAATCGGTTCAGTGGTTAAGGCGTGAAAGCGTGACTGATAGACAGACAGTTACTTTCGCATTTATAATATTAGTATGGAAATATGGATTCAGGGTTGGCAGTCGGCAGCACGAGTGTGATGCCCCTGGTGTTGCATACGTCCATAGGCCACGGTGACCACTTCCCATCAGATGGGCCGTGTGCTTGTTTGCCACCTAAGTAGTATAAAATAAAAATGGATACAAAAACACGACTTAATAAAGCAACTTCTTTACGTCAATAGATGTAGAAACACAGTAAACGCATACGCGCGCTATGCTTACTTTAAGGGCGCAGAGGGGATGTGAAGGGAGCGGGAAGGGACCATCACACCCGGCGGCAAGATTTCTTTGTCATTATTTAGAGGATCAGGTATAAGAATCCGGTCATAGTTGCCGTCACTCGGATTTTGCATACTCAACTACCTCTAGCGCTTGCACTATATTAACAGACATTACAACGCAGCTGGGGCGCACGCGGCGCCGCTGCGTCATAACAACGCAGCGGCGTCGCACCGCTCGTGTGCCCGCTACTGCGGCGAAATTTCTGCGGTGCGTCGCCGCAACGCATCGTGTGTTTCCGCTCTAACGGCCTGGTCACGACTTCGGTCTTAGCGGGCCGCGGCGCGGCAAGAGGGGCGGCGGCGGTAAGCGGTGCGTTTTGCACGCCACGAACTCTCAGTAGCGGTTAGTTGCAGCGGCCGCGGTGGACGTATTTAGGTAGTCAAAACGTGCTTGAAATCATGGCGTTATCAAAATTATCCCTTCTCTGTATAGAAAGCAGCGCATTTTTAAAACAAGAGCTACTTAATATGAGTTAAAGATCGGTATTTAAATGGCGAATTTCGTGACCTATACGAAGATATATCCAGATAAGTTTTATGAGTACACAAGAATGAGTGTACAAACTTTTGATTATATTCTGAAGCACATAGACGTACCTATGTTTAAAACAATACATCTGATCCAGTTTATGTTGGGGATGTTTTGACTTCCATATAGGCGGTCGATTTAAGATTTTACCTATGAATGTCTTGGTATCGAGTTCACGTCATAAATTCGAAATAATCTGGCCGACCGTCAAAATTCCGAACGCTCATTTCACCGATCCATTACCGCCCGCCGCTACAAAATCGTCTAATCTTTTTTGTTTAAAGCTACGCCGCTGAGTCCGTCACTCCTACACCGCCGCACATACAGGTATTTGCTCGATCTACGCGGCCAAAATTATTTTAATGCATAATTGGTATCTAAACAAGATAAATAAACAATAAAAATACTTATTTTTTTTAAATAATACTATATTTTACAAAAAAACGCCTTAGTGGAGTACCTAGTATAGTAATATAGCTTCTTTTAAGTTAATTCATCGCTTTCTGATGAATTTTCTATTATTGGATTGTATTCTGCAGACACAAACAGTCAAAGTTTCAGGCAAAAATGTTTTCGCTTTCCTTTTTTTTTATATTTCGCATGCTACTTAGCAGAGTTCTGCTCAGTTCAGATCCTCTGCTAAGTACATACATGTTGTATGTATATACTTAGCAGAGGATCTGAACTGAACAGAATCGGTTAATTATATCTTGATTGCAATTTGTCCTCGAACATTTTCTTGCTAAATCTTGATGGTAACAGCTGAAGTGTTTATTTCTAGCCACAGCTGCATCTCGGAAAGCTCTTCTATTGACAATAATGCCTTTTCAATTATGACTGCGCCATAATCGTTATCGTACACGATTCTTCTTGACTTTTTGTAATGCACTTTAACACGGAAAAAAAACCTTATTGGTCTTTCTCATAATCTCGTACTGTCCTTGTGTCAAATCGGCATCTATAAACATTTGCAAAGCCTGCATTGGTGTCAAGGAGGACTCCTCTTTACTGGGTCGCGTAAGCAAAAATGCCTTTATCTTTTAGGACAATTGATGCATCTTTGTTACCAGAACTACCCAGTTCCACTTTCGCAGCATGTATAAAAGTCTACTTTTCAAAGTTAGAACGTAGTTCTTCAGTCTTTTGCCTTTTGCTCTGGCTCTTTTTGAGAAGTTTTATCAACAGGTATTCCAAAAGTGCCTTCCAGCCAAGACCGGTTGTATTTTATAAATTTATCTTGAGCTTTGGTTCACCTTTGTTTTATTTCAGATTGCAAATCATGAATTTGGTCGTTATTGTAACCTTCACATGACAAAAGTTTTTCTTTTAAATAGTTTAATTTGGCATCTAAAGTAAGGAAATTTTCTTTCTTTATTAGATCAAATAAGTGTTGGCGTGTTACAACTCTTACTCCTGATGCATCTTCTGAACCTAAAACAAACAAATACAATGTAGAAAGTCACTAAAAGATATTTCCTATTTTAAACGATATTTAGCTGAATCTCTTCAATACCTCTAAACTGTATTTATCCGGACGTTTCCGGAGATGATTTTCACTGTATTTACAAAGTAAAGGATCAGAGAATAACCTACAATAAAAATTATAGCCGGATCTAACCCGATACATAAACAAAAACACTAGCAAAGATTTTTTTTTGAAATAAGTTATGGTGTGAAAATGGGTTTTTTTATCACTACAAAAAAAATATAGCTTGTTAATTGATCATAATTTTATTTATGCATTTTATAAGTCTTTTACCTTGTCCATCAGAATCCATCACTTTCAATTCGTAGGAAGAACTTGAGAATTTAGAAACACACTTCGAAAGTTTGATGTTTAGAAAAGCGCCAACATGAAATACGCACACTAAGTGAAACGGTCAAATTGCGACTGATGCCACAGAGGCGGGGTGCAAGGTAGCAGGTAGATAAAGCATGGGTATTGTGCCAGGGTTCATATTCTGATCGTGGAACTAGTTTTTATGAATGTTATTGAATTTTTGATAATGGGACTTTTGGCCGCGTAGATCGAGCAAATACCTGTATGTGCGCCGTGTGCGCCGCTCTGTTCCGTGGCGTCGCACTCATTGGCTTGTACTTTTGTTCCTACCGCTTCCCACACCGCGCGCCGCTGTAGCGATTCGCTCGGAGAAAACCGCGCGCGTTTTCGCTATGAGCGGCGACTCGTGGCGTGCTTCAAACATTTTTATACTTTTGTTCCAACCGCTCGCCGCCCCGCACTTAGCTGCCGCTCGCAGCGGCAAGGTCGTAAAATAGATGTTGGCCGATTCTCATAGATACCGGATAAGCACAAAAAATTTCATCAAAATCGGTCGAGCCGTTTCGGAGGAGTTCGATTACGCACCCCGTGACAGAAGAATTTTATATATTAGAAGATAAAACTTTTTAATTACCAAATAAAAAATAAGGGTTGATCGTAGAGGGGCGAAGGGTTGCATGTATTTTTGTATGATGTATCATAAAAAAATAAAAACAAAAAATTTTGTCTGAAAAATAAAAAATAAAAATTAAGGGGTGGACCACCCTTAACATTTAGGGGGATGAAAAATAGATGTTGGCTGATTCTCATAGATACCGGATAAGCACAAAAAATTTCATCAAAATCGGTCAAGCCGTTTCGGAGGAGTTCGATTACGCACATTTGTGACACGAGAATTTTATATATTAGATAATATAATCCCTACTTAATATTATAAATGTGAAAGTAACTCTGTCTGTCTGTCTGTCTGTCTGTCTGTCACGCTTTCACGCCCAAACCACTGAACCGATTTTGATGAAATTTGGTATAGGGGTAGATTAGACCTTGAGAAAGGACATAGGCTATGTTTGGTCGCGATAACCGACATCCACGCGGGCGGAGCCGCGGGCAAAAGCTAGTATATAATATATAATATATACAGTGGCGTAGCTAGGTGACCAAGGGCCCCGGTGCAAAAAGAAACAGGGGGCCCCCCTATTTTTTTTGGTTCCGAAAAGTTCTTTGAGTGTCGCACGTCGCCTTACCGAAGTAAACGATGAGGTAGGCATATCCCCTACCGGTCGCTAACGTGCTCTTGGGGATCAAATCCCTCCTCTCTCCCTCTTTTTCGTGCGGAAATCCCCTCAGATACCACCCCCGTCGTCGGCCATCGGGGGTAGTTATGTCGGACTCGGACCGCTTAATACCACACGCCGTCTAGGATCTTCAGATACCAGAGCTGCCGGGGTGTAAGGTTACCGAGAGCAAATCACTGGCACCCCGGCTGATTCTGGGCCATCTACGGTTTTAAAATGGCCTCCTCGCGTGTGAGAAGCACGATGTCGCCATAGAACTCTGAAAAGAGGGACGAACATCGAACCGCGGCGCCAGTGGGGGTGAAAGGGTGACAGGCGGCCGCACATGTAACCCCCACGCCTGCGCTCGGTAACCGGTCCGCTCCTTGCTTGCTCTCCATTGTGTCCTTTGCTAGTCAGTGGGACACCGCAAATCACCTTCCCTTGTAGAGAGGCGCGCGGAAACAATCTTGATATAGATCTAGCTTATTTCCGCGCATACATACGTAAATTTCCATTTATTTTCGTGAGCCTACAGAATACTTAGCGTTAAACTCTACAGATCCCACACCCGTTCACATAGGCGATAATTTGGTCGACCACACGGACCAGGCTAAGTACCTGGGATCAGTACTTCATGTGACTGGTGAAATCGACTACAACGTCAAGGCACGCATTGTTGCCGCGTAGGCCAAGTAGCGAGAATTGACTGCAGTCACGTGTGATCCCAAAATGCCAGTCAGGTTGAAGGTAAAGAAAGAAAGAAAAGAAAATACATTTATTGCAAAACACAACGCACATTACACAATACACAATTAGGGGGAGGTTATTAGGCCACGGAGGTCATGGAGATGAAAATGCTATGCGGCGTTACGAGTAAAGATCGCGTGACGAACTCTCGCATCCGCAGCAGCCTTCATGTCCGTGATATGGTGGATAAAATGCAAGAGAGCCGCCTTCGCTGGTGCGGCCACGTCTTGCGGCAACCGCCAGGCTACGTGGATAACAAATGCCTGACAATGGCGCCCCCGCCGGGTCCAGGTAAAAGGGGCAGGCCCAAGAAGTCCTGACTTGATGTCGTAGAGGGTGATATGCGTGCGAATTTTTCTCACTTTTATGGACGCCCAAGATCGTGTGACGTGGAGGAGGAAGAGCCGGAAGGTGGACCCTGAGCTCCAAGGTCATCTTGGCCACGGATGCAATCAGGAAAATGCGTCTATATTCAGATGATGATGATTTCGTGTTTATGTCGAATCGACATTAACATTCGGTGGAGGTGTTTAGGCCGGAATCGACCCAACTAAAACTGCATGCAGTCTCAGGTCTCAAGCGCCGGAGTATAAGCGGGACCAATAAGCAAATTCCATTGCACCTCAACAGACCCTGGGCCATACACGACTTTGAGATGGCTCCCTCAAATATGGGAACCACGATATCTCCATCTGGCCCAGGACCATCCCACCCCCTTACTTGCTTTCCACTGCGACAGTTGCTAATCAGAGTTACACGTGGAAAGTTCATAGTTGGCCATGGGCCGCAGGCTGCGGCCCGCAGCGTCTATGCCATCTTGAGATTTGCTATTTCAGGCTCGGGCTTGGGCTGCCCAAGCCCGAGCCTGAACTAGCAAATCTCATATTGCACAAAATACTGCACAAAATTCCCAACAAATGAGTTTCACTGTTTAGACTTGTGCTACAACCCATTTTCGCATTCCAAAATTAAGACTTTTTTGGTAGTTCAATATGAGATTTGCTAGTTCAGGCTCGGGCTTGGGGGCCCCCTGAGCCTGGGGGCCCTGGTGCACCGCACCACCTTGCCCACCCATAGCTACGCCAGTGAATATATAGATGAATGCGTAAGTATATTCAGAATAGAATAATTTAGTTGTCGCATATGAGAACAGGTATTTTGTCACATTACAAAAATAAGAAACCTCCTAAAGGTTTGTCCTGCCCTCGATGACCCTCGATGCCCACCAAACTGCACACACTAGAATTTTAATTTTTTTAAACTAGGTTTCTTTTTGTAACTTTTATGCAGGACATACACATATCAATATAACTTCACCTTGTAAAGGGAAATTCTCAGGAATTATGGTCACAATTGGAGATACAAATAATGCTACAATGATGGCCTTCAGCTAAGTTAAATTGCTTAAACCAGGAGTAGGTTGATGACGTTTTATAATGGCGATGGTTGGAACCCGGGACTCTCGATCAAAAGGCTGAATTGTTAACCACTAAGCTATCTTGGACTTTATTTTAACAACATTGTTCAAGCAAAAGATTTAAAAAAAAAATTCAAAAACATATTTAACCCTTTTTGGCAGTTGGGTAAAAATAATTCGACGACAAACTAATTCTATAACGATATGAGTATTGTTTATTTTATTATATATCCTTAAATATTATTTTGTTAAGTAGGTAAAATAACCAATATAGGTAAAATTACAAAAAATATTTGGTAATTCTTTTGCACAGCGAAAAAAGTTACGTACCTACCGAAAAGATGAAACTTTCTACGTCTAAAATCGTGGTATTAAAGGTAACAAACTGACGTAATTTTGTTATTAAATAACTGAAAGCAAAGCTGAGCGAGACGTCGGGAATTATTTAGTGAGAAAGCTACAATCTCGGTAACCAAGTCAGGAATTATTAAATATTTAATTAGACGCCTAGATACGTCTCTTTGCAACGAGACGGGACGCAAGCTAAACTTTGCTAATAACAAATTTTATAAAACGAGTTAAACACCTTGTGTTGAAACCTAATTAGATTGTTCGCTAATCTTTTTATTATTAATAATTAAAAATAAGCTGCTATGTGTTTTTATGAGGATTTCTCGATAATATATTAGATACGTAAAATATTGCTTGGTCGCTGCGATTTTATAGACATTTTTAGGAAGTAACTAGGATATCGATAGTCGATACTAATGATCGATAAATTATAACCACTTGAGGATAGAGAGAGAGAGAGGATATTTGTGCAAATCCATGTTGTCATTTTTTTCCAAAACTACTTTTTATTTTACACTTAGCCCGAAGTTTTGACGAGGACGTTTTGCTCTCAGTAGGTTTTACTTTGCGAACACACAAATTGAGGACGTTTTGCTCTCAGTACGTTTTACTTTGCGAACACACAAATTGAGGACGTTTTGCTCTCAGTACCTACGTTTTACTTTGCGAACATTAAGCAACAATAACATTTTGCTTCGAAAACTAGCAAACTATTTCAATTGTGGACGTTTTGCTCGTAGGGCATTTTATATAGCGGTTAATATGACATCAAGAACGTTAAGCTTCGAGGACCTTCTGCTCAGAATTGGACGCTACTTCTCACAGTTGCTGAAAAGTAGCCGAAACGTTGTTATAAAATCCCCCATAAAGTGATTTTATTTAAAAAAATAAATGACGAAGATGATGAATGAAACAACATTCATACCTACTATTGTTGTTATTTTCTCCTACCACAACGTTGAACGTAGTAGACGTAGGTAGGCCGTTCCTTTTGTGGTAAGTAAATAGCCGTATATTCATTCATAACATCATAAAAATCATAAAAAATTGACATTTGAATATAAAAAAATGTGTTTTGTTTGTTAATTTTTGTAGCGTAACCGTTTTGCCCATTGATATCTAAATTGGTGTTTTATTCGAGTCCCACTCAAAACGATGTTGATCTACTTAAATCAAATCGGTATACCCAACCAACATAGCGCTTGAAGTTTCGCTCGAACGATTAGAAGATACCTAGTAACATAACTAACAGACTCAAGTGGTCATAGGGCCAATTCTCGTACTAAAAATCAAATTTCAAAAACTATAGGGATTGCGTCAATTGCGTCGCGCCATTAATATCTAATTTTATAATACATTTTACTTGACATTGGTAACGACTTTTAAAAACCTTGACATTGGCCGCCATTAATATTTTATAATATACTAGCTTTTGCCAGCGGCTCCGCCCGCGTGGATGTCGGTTATCGCGACCAAACATAGCCTATGTCCTTTCTCAAGGTCTAATCTACCTCTATACCAAATTTCATCAAAATCGATTCAGCGGTTTAGTCGTAAAAGTGAGACAGACAGACAGACAGACAGACAGACAGAGTTACTTTCGCATTTATAATATTAGTAGGGATAATATTAGTAGGGATTGCACTTGACATTGGTAAAATTGCGACGATTCGCTGCAGAAACCATTAAGAAGAACTTTTAACTTTTAGGAGGTTGGGATTAGATTGAGATTAAATTTCGAACAGATTTTCACAGTCAAATCTCTACAGAATATTATACCTATATATTTCTTCTGTAGTTATAATATAAATACAGTTTTGTCCTCAGAAGTAGGTACTTCTCGCAAATAAAGATTTATTATTATTATTATATCTTCACTCCGAAATATATTAAAAAATGCGTAGGTACGTAAATGAATTTATTATTTTGTAATCTTTAGAGGACAAATGTAACTTTTTCAATTTTTGTTTATTCTCATCCGCCGTTCGCATTCTCATCAATCATCTTCATCTTCGCGTTAAAGCTTTAACCAGAGGCTCGCGTCTGGACTCTGGGATCCACTTATCCTCCGTTACCATTATTTTATGTAAATTGTTATAGCAAAGGTGTCTGGTAGCTTGGAACGAATTAGGTTACTGGTATTTGTTGGTAAAATCCATACCTACTCTATACTTACTTATTAATCTATTACAAATGCGAAAGTGGCTCTGTCTGTCTGTCTTTTTGTCTGTCTCTCTGTCTGTCTTTCTGCCTGTCTTTTTGTTTTTCTGTCTGCTTACGCTTTCACGCCTAAACCGAACTGAACCGAATCTCATAAAATTTGGCACAGAGATAGATTAGATCTTGGGACATAGACTATGTTTGGTCCCGATAACCGACATCCACGCGGGCGGTTGTTGACTAGCCAACTATATATTTGAAAATGCCTTTCTTTATAATAATCAATAAATATGTAAACTCAATCTGTGAGACAGAACTAAGTACAACAATTCTATGCATAGCAGACTGTTCGTCGAAAGGGTTGAAAGAATGAAATGCCAACACTGGGTCTGTCTGTTCGTATCCGTTCCATTGGATGATTGACGAGTAGTGAAGTCACGGCCTTTTAGGCGTTCTGCCACAAATAGTTCTATCTACCCTCCTAACCGTATTATACGCCTACCTATGATGTCAGTAATATTAGGTACTTATATATTTAGGGCGTCGGAGGTCGCAGAATGACCTCCGTCCCCCATGAGCGCGAGCCTGGGGGTGACGGGTAGAGCCGCCTGTCACCCTAGCAGAAGCAGGCCGCGGCGGCGGCGGCACGCATTGCGTGCCTCCCCATACCCGGGGGCGGGTTGGGGACTCTGTGGTCCCCTCACCGGAAGAGGGCCAGATCGAGAGATATGGTCCTGGGTCGGCCGGGGTGCGAGGGATATGGCTACGACAATCTCACCTCCGGCAACTGACGGCCCACAGACGGCGTGCGTTTTAGTCGGTTTGAGTCCGACATAACCTCCTCCTCCGGCTACGGTGGCGGAGGTATCCGTAGGGATTTTGCGCACGATAAAAAATAAAAAAAAAAGGTACTTATATATTTTGTGCCTAGGTATAGCATAGAGTTTTTAAAGTGTAAACTGATTGTATAACTCCGGACACGTATCTTGAACCTAAATCGCAAGACAAACGAGGTTCTGGCGTCCGTGGATTGTTTTGTAACAATCTATGCTTGGTGAATATGAATTCGTCCACCGCAGTAGCTGTAGCACCCCTTCCTCAAAATACACCCAAGAAATGTGTACTGCGTGTATAGGGCACATTTTGAGCACATTTTAGGTCCAAAATATGTGACGGCGTTATACTCTAGAATAGATGATAGTTCTAATGTCATTCCATTCAATACTGAACGTTGTTCTGGAATACGGGCCTTAGTAAAGACGGAATAGCTACTAGAAAAAAGAAGAGCCTTGAAATTTTACGGGATGCCACCTCAGCACCTCGGGCGAGGTGTAGTCAATTTGACGATCTAAATATAAAAAAGGACTCGCTAGGCCTCAGATGGAAGGAACAACGCTAATTATACAATACAATACAATACAATATTCTTTATTGTACACCATATGAAAATACAAAAGAAAACAACAATGATATATTAGTGGCAGTACAAACGGCGGTCTTATCGCTAAGCGCGATTTCTTCCAGACAACCTCAATGGAAAAGTGCGCAATGGATTGGTGTATGGGCAGTTAACGGGGTACAAAGATTCAATTGTACTGAAATATAAATACACACTTAAATAAAAATAAAATAGAAAAATAATTTAAAATATACATATACTACTAAATATAAATAAGTATATAAAGCAGTCTAGGTACACGTATACCTATATGAATAAATAAATAAAAAAAAAAGAAACATCAATAAATAAAACATAATTAAATAAATAAATAAAACAAGGAAACATAATAGATAAATCTATGTAACATAAAGTAATATGATGCAATTATAGTGATAGATAGTGATTAGTGACCATACCTTTGAAGATATTTAATGATTGTGCTCGTCTTATTGGCACAGGTAGCGCATTCCACAGGCGTATAGCCTATACTGTGAAGGATTTATCAAAGAACTTTGTGGAGTGCAATGGCATCTTCAGACGCAGATTTTCCGACGATCTCAAGGGCCTAGAGTGTGTATCACTTAAGAACGCGAAGCGTTCTTTAAGATAGGTAGGAGTACATGGATGAAACAAAATATTGTAGAGAAGAAATAGAATATGAGCATCACGGCGAAGTCGAATTGGAAGCCACTTGAGTTTGATACGAAATTCGGAGATATGGTCATATTTGCGTAACCCAAATATAAACCTAATGCAAAAATTTTGGAGTCTCTCAAGTTTATTAAGTTGTTCCTCAGTTAGATCAAGATAGCTGGCATCGGCGTAGTCAAGAACTGGCAGTAAGAGGGATTGAGCCAGCGCAGTTTTGGTAGATATAGGAAGAAGGTTACGCAATCTTCTCAAGGACCCCGCTGACGCAAAAACCCTGCGACTGACCTCCTGCAGCTGAGGGACCCAGGACATTGTATTGTCAATGTAGATCCCTAGATTCTTAACTTTGTCGCTAATAGAGATTTGGTTTCCATTGAAAACAACCTGAGGCAGCTCAGTCCATGGGATCCTAGAAACCAGCCAAGGACTGCCAACAATTATCACTTGGCTTTTTAAGGGATTTACTGTGAGACCGTGTTCTGTGCTCCAGTCTGCTATGTGTATTAGGTCCCTGTTTATAACCTCAACTGCTTGAGACAGCTGTTCGAGTGAAGCTTGTGTGTAAATTTGTAAATCATCAGCATAAAGGTGGTAGGATGAAAGGAGTTTAGAGGAGATAGGGTTTATGAATATTGAGAAGAGTAAAGGAGATAAAACGCCACCCTGCGGCACACCAGCAGTAGTATTACGCCACGTTGAAAATTTGTCTTCAACTCGTGTACACTGACGGCGGTCAGACAGGTAACTATGAAACCAATCGATCACTGTTGGAGATATGTTAAGAGAGCGAAGCGTGGCAAGTAAAATGTCATGATCCACAGTGTTAAATGCGTTGCTGAAATCCAGCAAGGAAAGTACCGTAAGTTTTCCGCTCTCCATACCTGACCTGATATCATCCGTAATATTAATAAGGGCCGTGGTAGTACTGTGCCCAGGCCTGAACCCAGATTGGTAAGGATTTAGTAGGTTGTGCCCATTTAGGAACGTACTAATTTGGTTATATATTTGGCGTTCCATAACTTTGGAGAGGAATGGGAGTATGGAAATTGGTCGGTATTCAGAGAAAGATGTGGGATTGGACTTTTTAGGTAAGGGTATGATTTGAGCGTCTTTCCATTTAGAAGGATAAACGCAGCTGGTTATAGAAAAATTAAAGATATGACATAAAATAGGGAGAATTTCGTCTAAAATAGGCACAACCATATTACGACTGATACTGTCATTTCCAACAGCATTGGATGCAATTGACAATACGCTCTTCCTAACACCACAAGCAGTGATTTCGTCAAAAGTAAAAGGAACATGGTCGGGAGTTGGAAGTGAAGAAAGAGAGTCCAAAGTCTTTGCTTTAATTGTCCTATTCAAATTGGACGAAGTGGTGAAATATTGATTTAATAAATCCAAATTACAGTTGCCGGGTAATATTTCTTGTCGCGTCTTTCCAACCCCAAGTGATTTTAGAAACTTCCAGACCTTGGCTGGGTCACCGTTCTGTACGGAACTATGAACGTGTTGGCGTTGTGCTTTCCTACACACCTTGCTGCAGTGATTACGTATGGTAGTGTATTTTGTATAGTTGTCTTGTGTAGGTCGGCGTTTGTATCTTGTTTTAGCCGCAGCTTTTTTTGCAATAAGCGCTTTAATGTCATGCGTGAGCCAAGGTGATGGAAGGTGTTTTAATTTGACCTCTCGCACAGGGGCATGTGTATCATACAGCTGCAGCAGTTTTTCATTAAAGATACTCAGCTTTTCATCCACTGTTTCTGAAGTCAAAAGTAATGACCAATCGATATTTTCGGCATCCTTGCGAAGTCTGTCAAGATCCATGCCACCAAAACAGCGCTGGCGGAGAATTTTAGGCTTAGCTTTGAGAGGGCGTAGTTTGTAGGAAAGAAAAAGAAGATCATGATAAGAAAACTGGTCGGCTGCGGTTTGACCAAACTTAGCGACATGACTGGTAGAGGAAACTATAATGATATCAAGAAGTGAAGGAGTCTTGTCGGGGACATGATGAGTGGTTGACAGGGGAAGAATAGACAGATTACAAGAATTTATGACATTATACATGGATGCCGTGCGTGAGTCGTTTTTAACAAGGCACGTATTAAAATCTCCCATAATGATAGTGTGATTATAAGAAGGGACTAGGTTTTCGAGAATATTTTCAAAGGACGTAAAGTAATTGACACCTGACGAATAGCAGTAATAAACACCTAACAAGACCTTTACACGATTGAGCACCACCTCTATAAATATATGTTCACCAGCGTTAGATGGAGGTGGTTGTGGAGAAGTGTCAACAATTTTATACAGGAAATGGTCTTGAAGATATATTGCAACACCGCCCGCACGACGATCATTATTGCGGTCATTGCGTATGAGACGGTAGCCTGGTAGGGTATAAGGGTTAGAAGAATGACACGGCTTAAGCCAAGATTCTGAAACGAGAATAGCGTGTATATGTTTGCAGTCAAAAGTTGCCAGCATATCTGGGAAGTGAGCCGGAATACTCTGAGCATTGATGTGAACAACATTAAAGTTCCCGACAACATCGGAAAACTGCGCCCGGAGAGTTTCAGCAAGTAATTCACTTGGTTGTGGAGAGCTATCACAGCTAGCATAACTGTCATCAGTGCCAGCAGATAGGAAGCATTCCGAATCGTTACTGATATCTGAATCACTCGATATATCACTAATCATACTACATGTATAGGTAATAGACACACAAAAAAAATAAAGTAAAATAATAAGAATGTAAAAAATATAAAAAATAAAATAAAATAAAATAAAAAATAAAATAAACAATAATAACAATAATAAAATGTAGTAAGCAATGTAATAATATAATAATATTAAGTATAAATAAATATATACTTAAACTCCTTTTCTTATTCCAAACAACTCACATTGCCCACTTGCCAGTTGAGTGTTACACAATAATTATAATTTGTTACTAACTTAAAAAACAAAACATTAAACTCAATTAAAATATGCATGTGTGACATTACATAAAAACTGAAACAACATAATATGAATACTCATTCAGGTATTAAACTTATGTCCGCCTACTGTAGTTGTCACTGGAGCCCACACAAATATCATTCCTTTTAATAAAACTTCTATTATTTATTTTTAGTTTGTTAATTTTGTACATAATTAAAACTGTATTATAGTAAAAATGCCATTAGAAATAGTGTAAGTGATTGTAAATAAAAACTTAAATCTCAGTTTAACAACAACAGACGTTTGACAGATTTCCGAACGCACCAGAAGTTGTCAAGTTTATTTGAAGTTGAAGTTGCATGTCATGGATGTCAATATGACAGATTAAAAAATTGTAAATAGAATGATTTTTATGTATTGTACTTTAAATAAATGTTTTGTGGGTAAACAGTGACAACCATAATAATATAAGTCGTAGGTAATTGTTAAATACCTTACACCCAGTTTACAGTGATGGAATGAATTACTTCTTCGTTGTAATTGTGCGTTTCGTCTTGGTGTTTTTGTCAACAACTGTAACCGGCTTTGGGGTTACTTCTAGGTCAATCCCAGTCAGGTCGCATACCGAAGTGATCCGATGTTTAGCGTTGTCAGAACCGAGTACATAAATGACTCCCTCACTCGTCCAACACTTGGAGATACCGAACTTACTTCGTGCAGCCATGAAGACACTGTGCCGGGACTGTGTCAGGAATTCAGACATAGTTATGCCAGACGCTCTCAGTTTGGTCTTTGCAAACCACATCCTGTCACGCACCTGTACGTCCATCAGCTTGACTAAAATGGGACGAGGACTCTTGGATGTACGGGGTTTACCCATTCGATGACACCGCTTGATGCTTCTTATATTAAAGTCCTCCAACTTAAGCCGATCCCGCACAGTATCCACCAAAACTTGAGCTGTGTTTTCGTCATTGACCTCGCCAACACCGTGAAACATTAGCATCTTGCGTCTGCTCCGCATTTCCATGCTATCCACACTTGAGGCCAGTAATGTCACCTGATTTTGAATTTATACCGATGACTAAGTCAAAACAAGTGATTTTACCTATCTATGAGAAGAACTTTTGCATAGATTGTGTATCTGATCAGAAGTTGAGGTCGGCGGGATTATCTTTATAATTATAATAAACAACGACGCGATGTACATGCTGATAAAGCGGTCAAATAACATCCGAGATAGTTCCTCTCCGATTTAAATCGATTAATCATCCATCACACTGACACTTAGCACTAGCACTGGCTCTTGTGATGCTTGATTTAGAAATCGGGATCGGGAGTGGTAGGGAACTTTTTTAAAGAAGTAATCAATAGAATTGTTGTAGTCAAAGCTTACTGGAGAGGTTTTGTGATGTCAGTGGGACGACCAAAGGCCAGTTTTGTCCTGCTTGTTTTCTTCGCTGCTAAATGTTTCTGTTCTTAAAGGGTCTGCAGCACGAATGTGACTCCCCTGGTGTTGCACTCGTCCATAGGCCACGGTAATCATTTTCCATCAGGTGGACTGTGTGCTCGTCTGAGACCTAAGTGGCATATAAAAAAAGAAAAAAAAGGCTCAAGGAAAAGATGATAATGTTTTATAGGCAAATATTTAAATATGTTTTATAATTATTAATATAACTTCCCATGTAGTGCTGAAATGTGGCTCGGTGAAATGCGGGTGTTAATTCACCTCTGTCTAACCGCCTTTATCCTATAAAGGCGTAATTATATGTAGGTATGTTATTAATATATTATTACAATACAGATTACATTAAAATTAATAATAGCGCATGACTAGTCATATATAACGCTGATTTATGACCTAGGTAGGCATTTGTGTTGTAACAGCTTTTCAAACAACAAGTGTTGTCAACTTAAAAACATTCCCCAAAAATGTTAGTGACTCAGACAATATTCAAAGAATTTGCTATGAATAATCATTGCTAGATATATGACATGGTTATTTGTTTTATAATAAAATATTTGTGTTGATTTGACAAGCTATATGGCGGAGAGCCTCTGTGGTGTGGCGGTAGTGAACGCGGCGGGTAGGAGGCGCGGGTTCGATCTGCGCTCAGTGCAAATATTTGAAAGAAAGAAAGAATAAAGAAAGAAAAGTTTTTTTATTCTCCACAGATTATGCACGAAAACCATACAAAAAAAGAGCTTAATGAGCAGTTTTCCAGTAGGTATAATAATCAGTTGGTTTTTAAATCATAAAGAGATGGCGCTAGCATAGCTTTTGGTAATTTTAATGTACTCTGTGGTTTGTTTGTGCGATGTTGCCAAAGTTTAATTTCATTTACCCATATTACAATAGATAAAATATGATAAAACGCTTAATTCTTTTCGCGTCACTGTCTGTAATTTAAAATAATATTATATTTATAATAATATTATCAAAAAAAAATGTCTAAACATTTATGTAAAGTAAATTATTACAAAACCGAAGAACATTTTTTTCCATAAATTAGGGAACACTAGATGTGAGACCACACTCTACTTACCAAAAGTGCCGGCTGCGCCATCTAGCTTGTCCTTAGGAACCCTATAAATACCTACTGGAAAACTGCTCATTGAATGCATGAATATAGGTAAATTTGTATTGGACTGGTTGTGCCTCGGAGAGCACGCGTAGCCGTCGTCCCGGCTGCCATACAAACATCTATAATGGCAGTCGTTACGGGTAGTTGGAGCTCTTAAAAAGTGAATGATGGAATAGAAAGACAAATGACGTTTTTGACATTCGTTGACGCCTGTCATATACGTCAAATCCCATACATTTGACATTATATTCCATCATACGCCGAGCAACGAATTGCCACTTGTCTAGAGGGGCTGGTCTAGTTGCAATGCTTCGATATCGCCCAATATCGCTATTGGGTTGTGGAGGTCAGCCGCTTCACGGAAAATATCAAAGTCCAGCCAAATTAGAGTGGTAAAGCGGACACCCGACTCCAAAATGGAAACTTCGGACGCTACTGTTATTAACGATACGATGAAGAAGATGCCGGAGAAGTAGAGCATTCAATAACAACTATGTTAGAAGTCACGAGTTTGTTTGTTTTTAGTGAACACGGCCGCTACGCAGGAGGCGCGGGTTCGATCCCCGCTCAGTGCAAATATTTGTGTGCATGAAATATGAATATTTGCATTGGTCTGGGTGTTTCTATGTATAATATGTATGTATTTACAAAAAAAAAATGTATCTAAGTATGTTTATCCGCATTCTAGAACCCATAACACAAGCTAGTTAAGCTATGCTTACTTTGGGTCTAGATAGCGTTGTGTAGAATGTCCTACAATATTTATTATTATTATTATTATTAAATGAGGATGATAATGATACAAGCTATGCTTAGATTCAGAAAGATCCGAGTAGAATATTAACAGATATACCTACTTACTTAAAAACTGCAAGCAAGTAGGCGACGCCCTGTTGACCGGACGGGTGGGTGATCTTCGGAAGTGTGAAAACGTTTAAATTTTAAAAAGCAAACGGTCTTCAAAATATACATCACACACTACACACTATTTTTTTGTCTTCCAATTTCCATTTCTCCAATATCCAACAAAATCCAACAATTAATATGTAGAATAATAACTTGCTACTACCAGAGTACCTACCTATATTCTTTTTCTACTATGCTACTACCCTCATACTCATGAATTTATACCTATTCATTCATTGTTAAGATTGTACCTACTTTAGTAACTAGTCTCCATCATTACTATTTATTAATCTGTGATCATTATCTTGTATAGGAATCAGTCTTACTACTAAGTATGTATAATGAACACCTGTCTTCACGTCTACACCTACTGAGATGAAAATGATTTATGAAAATGATTACGTTCTAGTCTAGATTGTTGCACATCCACTTCGCGATACCCATTGTCGATCGTTATAACAACTGACGCCTCTTCGCTTTGTTCTTATTGCCGTGAATTGAATAATTTTCTCGTAGGTACTAGGTAGTTACCACATACACGTAATATTTAAAATTTCATATACTATAATCGCCACGACAGTCTACAGGTAGCTACACCGATCGTATGTAAATGTACCTGCTCGGGTCATATATCTTGGACCTAAAAAGTGCTCAAAATGTGCTCTATACGCGCAGGCGCGTTTCGAAGGGGGGGGGGGGAGGGTCACAGGGGACATGACCCCCCCCCCTAAACCATGCACGTCTTATTGAAAAGTCCCAGTACGATTTACGGAGTTACATTTCTTAAGGAATTTCCGAAGTGACCCCCCCAAAACTACAAGCTGCGACCGCGCCTATAGGTATACGCGCAGTACACGTTTCTTGGGTGTCTTTTGAGAATAGCACTGGATGCTACTGCGGAGGATGAGCTATACAACACCAAGCATAGATTATTAGATACAAATAAATCCGCAAGCGCCAGGGCCTCGTTTAGGCAGATAGATAATAGAGTTCAGTGAGTGAGGCAGATACCTACCTACATCCCTACTATCCCTACTAATATTATAAATGCGAAAGTAACTCTGTCTGTCTGTCTCACTTTTACGACTAACCGCTTAACCGATTTTGATGAAATTTGGTATAGAGGTAGATTAGACCTTGAGAAAGGACATAGGCTATGTTTGGTCGCGATAACCGACATCCACGCGGGCGGAGCCGCGGGCAAAAGCTAGTCAAAATATATTTAGGGGAATCGCACAGATTACCTAAAAATTGGATAGTCAATAAGTATAATATAGGTAAGTATTTTTATAGGAAAAGAATAAAAGTGATTCGTAGTTAAAACTTGTTGTGAATGTGATGATTTTGGAGGGCACTGACCTGCGAATAATAAACAGCGGTCATGTTGTTCGATATGCAGATTATTCTTGAATGACATAAGTTATCTTCAAGAGGGGTCAAATTTTAGAACGTGTTGCGTTCTATGCTAAACAGACGTCCCAGAAACACACGGTTGTGTATTGTAAGTATAGAAAATGTGAGGAAAACCAAAGTCGAGGTGGGAACAAAAATAAATAAGTTGGTCGACGCAGGGTAACTGCAATAGAAGAATTGTTTCAACTTCATCTGTGGCTACACCAAGCATCGTACTGAAACACAACTAGGTTGCTCGGCTACGGCTTTGCACGATGGGTGGTTACTGGTTACCTACAAGCCTCTGGTTGAAGAAACCTACCACCTGTAAATCACCTGTTTAGCACCACCCGGAGACCGCGTGCAGGGACTCATGTAAGAGTAACTACTTTCCTACGGATGAAAGGTGGTTCAGCCCTAGAAAAACAAATGTTACGTTAGGTTAGGTTAGGTTAGAAAAATATCCACTGCGTCGCGTCCATTTTATGCCAGAGTTTTCTTAGGGCGGTTGCCTATGCCCTCAGTACAGTATAAACCTTTTTTGACCTAAACTTTGATTTCAAATATATGTTTGTCTGTTCCAGGCCTCTCATCCAGCAGCGAAAACTACGTAACAGATACATGCCGCACGCATGTTGCAAACAGCTTTCTGACGACAACGTCAGTAGCACAGTGCAAGAGTACTCCACCCCCCACCGATATTGAACCAGAGGAGAGGGATGTTTGCGTGGCAGCTATTAATAGCAGCTGTGAAGAGCAATTCAGGTAAGCAGGCGTATTATACAGAGTATATTTTGGAAACGGGGCAGTAAGGGCAAGTACCTTAACCGTTGTAGTTACAGCAAAACGTTCATAGAAGACCTTCCCTAACCTTTTGAGATATAACTGCATTCACTGATTGGCACAGAAAATTTATTTTTGGACTTTTTGCATTTTTTCGCTAACTGTAAGATTTTTGCAAAATCTATAAATGCAGTTCAAAATGTTTCTAAAAGTTAGGGAAGATCTCCTAAGAACGTTTTGCTGTAACTACAACGGTTAAGGTACTTGCCCTTACTGTCCCGTTTCAAAAATACATCCTGTTAGTAAGAAACCTAAAGCTGGTATTTCAGAACAATACTCAGTCCTGTTGTAAGAACATTTCGAACGATCGAACAAACTCGAAAGCTGAATCCGCGGTTAGATTTCAATATCACATGCTGTTATGGTGATGTCACGTTGTCGAGCACATAAACATACATCACACTCATGCTCGACAACGTGGCGTCACCAAATTTAAAGCATGCGAAATTGAAATCGCGGATTCAGCTGTCGAGTTCGATCGATTGTTCCAGATGTTCTTACTACTGTAAACACACAGGTTGCAAGCCGCTATATGTACCTACAGTCAAGGTTCAAAAGTGTTGACGTGTAGGTATGTGTGTGTGAATTGTCTTCAAAGAATAAGATCATAAGTACGACTAGTGTTGACGCGCTATAGTTGCGTCAGATTGCTACTGCACTTATGAACGCTACTGTACCTTCTGATAGGTTCAGACTCTGTAGCAGGCCTTCTTCTCGGGGTTGGGATGATATATCTAGTTTTTGTTGCTATCTTGTTTGTTTGTTGTACCTACAAAAATACGTCATATTACGTATCACAATCCCGCAAATTGACAACTGAGATATAGATAAAATTAGAAGTTACCAAATCACCCTAGCGAGTTGATGAAGTACCCAAATTAAGCTGTCCATCATTCCAAAATTATTTAATAAATGATCTTTTTTATCTTTGAATTGTTTCAGACTAAAGCGTCGGTGTGCAACAGGCATCAAATTGTCTGGCATCAGAAGTTGCAGAACTTCAAAATGGGAAATCGTAAAGGTAAGGCCGAAGACGTCCATGACACATGGCTTGTGATGAGCATGCCTCGTAATATCAGACTAAACCAAATAATTATCAACGGCATTGCCAGCTTTAGCCCCGGGTGCATTATTTCTATTCTATTTCCTGATATGACTTAACTATCTGAACAGATAAGTTAGAGACTGTCTGATCCTCAACCCCGAGAGGTAAGCTTGTACTGGAAGAAGATTTTGGCGTGAAAACTCTCACGGGTACTCCCGGAGGAAACTTTTCCCAACTCAGTTGTAGTCGGCTTTCTAGTCTAACTGTGATGCGGCTGAACTTCTATATTTTCTGTGAAGCGACTGCCATATGACCTTCACAACCAATTGGCGACACCGAAGTTCTGTAGTTAGACTAGTTGGACTTTTAAGGGTTCCAACTACCCGTAATGATTATCGTATAATTATGTTCGAATGGCAACGGAGACCAAAGGCTTAACATGCTCTCCGAGGCAAGGAAACACTCAGACCAATGCAAATAGATATATTCATGCATACAAATATTTGCACCCAGCGGGAATCGAACCCTACGCCACAGAGGCTGTCAGCTGTCTGTAGACTGCCGGAAGGAGCATACACAGGTAAAAATAGGCTGCCACCTGTCCAATGCTCACTATGTGATAATAATTTTACACTCCAGTGGCTTGCTCTGTAAAGGGAACTCGTGGTAGAGATGATTCTGAAATTCAGAATCGGAAATTTTGTATCCGAGTAACTGAAATTCACTACCTATATGAAATTCAGTGTCTGAAATCAGGACGCCCAGATTTCCATACAAAGTATATGCAAATATATGATTCCATACAAAGTTTATAAGTATAAGAGGTAAGGTAACTTTTCACCGGCTATCTTTTTGAAAAATTTCACATCGCCTCTGTTACCTACACACTTTCGATAAATGTTAAACAGCGATACGTGCAACATGTTATTTTTGTACCTAACCAACGTATTTTTTTTTTCATTATGTCTTCAATAGTTATGCTGCGAGGAGTGTACAATGGGAAGGTTGACGGGAGAATCTGCAGGTATCGAGGACTGCGGATCACCACCAGATAGTGAAGTGTCTCTTAACTCCGCTCTCAGGAACGATGCTTTTCATCAGTGCTGTTTGGTAAATCTTTCAATACGTCCATCCACCCATCAATACAAATCATCCATTAGCCCATCAATGTCATCACGAATCTGACGGATTATTCGTGTTGGCTTATCGGGCGCACTTCGCAGAATGTTGGTCCGTTCTCCGACCACTCATCTTCCGTTATCAGTAACATCACATTCCAGCTAACCCAGACAAGTGGTATAATCGTTAGTAGAAATCCGAAACCGAACCTCTTGTCAGTAGTCAGGTTTAACACATTCGAGGCTACTATAATTTGTACCCAGCTCAAAGTTGGTAGGATTGAGCTGGATGCGAATTTATTATACCCTCTTATTATTTGGTTTAATTTTACCGGACTATAGGCTCCCAGGAATTTAATATGCATCGCATTTGGCAGAAAACTAGCAGCTATAAGCATGTACAGTTAGCATCAAATTGATTTTAACTAGTAAAGTGCTTAAAAATAATCGTAATACCTTGGTATTCCTCCCTCCCTGTTGACTGATTGTTCTGATATTTGGTACACATTTAGTTCGGACGATAATACAATTTAAATAAAAGAAAACAGTTTGGTATTTACCTCTTTAGTAGGTAGGCATTAAGATAATTTTGAGTACCTACTTTAGCAAGATCGATCTTTAGCTGAATTTACTCAAAACAGTACATGGTAAATATCCCAATAACTCTAACGGCAATATTAATGACAGAAATATTAAACTTGATTCACTCTCCAGAAAGCAGCAAAACGGCCAGAAACCACGACTCCACCAGCAACCACTCCATCCACCACATCTACCACGACGCAGAAGGTAACCACCACCACAGAGAAGCAGAAGTGCACCCGCGACTCCTGTCAGCAACTGTGCGATGATGAGGGAGGCGTCATCAAGTGCTCTTGCCAGTCAGGGTATAGGTTACAAGCTGATAAGAAAACTTGTAAAGGTAACTGTCCATTTATAGTTATCCTAGGAACCTAGTACGCTTTCCAAGTCTGCTTGATTTCTTCATCCTTTATGTCTTTTCCAAACTCATAGCCCACTGGAGTGTTTTTGTGCTGTCAGTGGGAAGACCAAAGGCTTGTCCTACTTTGTCTTCTGCAGTGACGGCACATAAACTCTCTGTTCTTACAGGGTCGACAGCACGGACGGTAACCGCTTCTCATCAGGTGGGCCGTGTACTTGTCTGCCACCTCACTTATGTGGCAGACAAGTATAAAGTATAAAAAAAACTCAGTTGGGATCAGTTTTTCATTACTACGGAGCGTCCGAACTTCGGTATTTTCCGTGAAGCGACTGCCATTTAACGTCCACAACTCAGTTAGACCAGCTGTCGATCTTTTTAGAGTTACAACTACCCGTAACTAATGCCACATATTAATTTCGTATGGCAACCGGGAACCGGCTTAACGCGTAAATAATAGTCATCCATCTGAAGACTGATCTGGTTAGTATTGCTTACTACTTTATCGCTTAGCCTACATCTCTCGGAACCTGGTCGACCCAGGGCCATCTCTTTGGAGCTGGCCCTCTTAGGCAGTAGGCTCGCCCTCTATTACGAGGGACCGAGAATCATATTTGGCGAAATGTGGGTGTTAATACACTTCTGCCTACTCCCTCAGGGATTTGTGTATGTTATGAATGTTACAGATATAAATGAGTGTGCTGAAGCGGTCGACGACCTATGTACTGCTGAGGGTACAGTCTGCCACAACGTGCCCGGCTCATTCAAGTGTGTCCCAATCAGGAAAAGGGATGTGGGGTACACCTGTCCACCTGGCTTCAAGAAGAACGTTATCAACAAAGTTTGCGATGGTGAGTTTTTCTTCTCAATAATACTTTGGCTTTGAAGGCAGTTCCTAACATTTTACTCATAGCAGTTGAGTCATCTCTTACTCTTTCTCCGCCTTTCTATTGATTAATCTTAACTACCATCTGACCCGGAGAGGAAAGGAGTCCAAAGCAGTCCAGAGTCTTTTTCCCTTAATCGACAGATGTACCAGCTAGCAAGTGAGGCCGCCTTGGTCTTAGGATTTTATTGAGGCCCCCACATAGCCCCTTCAACTAAGTTACACTAGGTATATTGCTTGAGTTAGGAGTGAGTTCACCGGTAGTCTAATAGTCAGGATACCAGCCCGAGACCTCTTGATCGTAATGTCGACTCCTTAACTACTAGAATACCGGCGCTTGTAAATAAATATATATGTAAACTTTCAGATATTAACGAATGTCAACTGCCTAGGCCACCTTGTCCAAAATACCTCTGCGTGAACACAATCGGTGCGTACAAATGCGGTGGTAAACTAGGTAAACCCTACACGGAGGCTGATCCTGGAGCTGTCACTGAACCGATTGCCAGTTCCACCACGGGACCGAGGAATGATATCTGTCCACCAGGGTTCAGAGCCGGGCCTGATGAGGAGTGTTTAGGTGCGTATAACAAAACCTATAGCTAGGTATAACTATTTATTAAAACTCTTGATAAAAAGAGCTTTAGTTCCTTAGTTTCATTATGATCTACGATTCAAATGAGCATATCAATGCGAGCATGAGTTAAGCACTATTGAGTAAACAGAAGATAATGATCGGCTATAGGTGCTCATTGCAAGGCATGGCTTATAACAGGCCATTATGTATCCCAGTCCCAGTATATAGTGGGTGGCCTGTGATGGGATATGCTCCCGCGATATAAGAAGCCGTGAAAAAATACATTCAAGGTTACAATACCTACTTCAAGTATCTCTGGAACTACTTTCGCAAGCTACTACAGCTAACGAATTCCGAAAGAAAATTGCTAACTAATAAGAATTTTTCGCGGTTTGCCCCTTAATTGAGCTATCTCTCTTGGACTTGGCTATAGCCAGAGAGATAGATCTACCTTTAACTGCAGACTGGTATGTTATTGGGAACGGCCGTTAGTGTCTGTTACTAATTGTTTATATTTCCAGATATTGACGAATGTAAAGAAAAGCTGGACGACTGTCAGCCTTTATCGCAACACTGCATCAATACACATGGAAGCTTTTTCTGTCAGGACCACGTCTCCAAACGGTGTTTCCCTGGATTTAAAGTCAATTCTGCTACGGGAATTTGTGAAGGTGACCATCATTGTTTATAGATGAGCAAATTATTGACACTATTGATTCCTTGCCATGTGGCAAACACCAGCACTCAACCGCTGTCATCAAGAGTCCATCTTGGCCTTTTGCAAGCAAGGATTCAGGCAATTTGCGCTATAGTTTTGAACATTATTGACACTATTGATCCATTATCATGTGGCAAACACCAGCACTCAACCGCTATGTCAGAAGGGGTCCATTTTGGAATTTTGCAAGCAAGGATTCAGGCAATTTGCGCTATAGTTTTGAGTGTATGCTGCATCGTAAACTAGCTGTTTACGGTGCGGGTCTTTTTTTTACCCAGGGTCTTGATCGAATTTGAAGTCCATTACGTAAGTCCATTCAAGATTTTGGAATCAAATTAAATGTCTACTATCACTGTTACTACTACTACTACTAATCACTATCGAATAGGATTATCAGACAGCATGAATAACACCCCCGTTCGAAGAAGAAAATTAATCCGAATATTATTGTTTCACCAGATATTGATGAATGTGAAGAGAGTTCTGAAGTTTGTCAGCGTAACGAGGTGTGCATCAACCTACCAGGAGCCTACGATTGCAAATCGAAGATTAGCACTCTGCCTAAGTGAGTAATTCGGACATTTCGAAATGTTTAAGAAACGGCAATTGTTCTCACACTCTGTTTTATTCTCCGTTTAGACTTGCAACCAAGACCTGTCAAGAAGGAACCAGATTGCGTCCAGGTGGAACTAATTGTGAAGGTCAGTGGTTTTAATAACTTACACAGTTTTTACGCAACTGCCCGAAAGGTAACTTCTTAGGCCCACTTGCGCGCACCTGGGTTAGCTTAGCTATGCTAACTCGAGTTAACTGTTAACCCAGGGTTAAATAAATAATTTGGTCAAAAGTTAGAAGCAAACCCCGGGTTATTTTTTTAAATATTTAACTCAGACATGTGGAAGAGTAAATATTTATAAAAAGATAAACCGGGATAATAAAAAATAAATTGCTTCTAACTTTGACGGCACAAGACAAATTATTTATTTAACTCTGGGTTAGCAGTTAACTCGAGTTAGCATAGCTAACCCAGGTACGCGCAAGTGGGCCTTAGTGATGGTTCAATCTACAAGATTTAATGGGTGTTGCAGATATCGACGAGTGCCGTGAAGGTACACACCTTTGTGACCAGTTCCAGAACTGTATCAACACTTTCGGAGGGCACGAGTGCCGCTGCAAAAATGGTTTCGAACTTGACTCCTCGTCTGGCTCCTGTACTGGTAAGTTAACTTGTTCATTTCGATGTTACTGTATCATCAATTCGAACTAAGAAGACTTTAAAGACTGGACCAGGAAATTACTGCAAGTTCCTATTTGATAATATTCCATGTTATATTACAATAGATTAGAAAAAGAAAAGCCGACTCCAAACGAATTTGGGCAAAGCTCTGAGGGAGGATGATCATGTGATGACAATGATTTGCTTGACACACATATACACAATTTTGGTTGCCACAAAGGCTTCCTCCTCTCTGTGTTTGCTCTTTTGTGTTTACATTTTGACAATCAATAAAATGAATTATTTAAAATTGGATTAACATTTTAATCCTAATCAATATGTTAGTCACTCTATAGCATTCCCTTGGTAAGCGATATTGCCATACCTACATTACATTTATAAATCATTGTCCACCACAAGTCCTTCATTATAAATTCTCCCATGAAATGGTAACATTTTTAGATGTGGACGAGTGTTCTCTGAAGCTAGACAACTGTGCTCCGGGCCAGCACTGCCAGAACCTCCTGGGGTCGTTCACGTGCACCCGCCGTGCCCCCACTACCAGTAGTACTACCACCAGTACGTTACCACCGACGTCGTATGAATATGAATACTACGATACGGAGTGAGTATGCCTTATTTCTTGATTCTTCTTCATCCATGCCAATTCCTGTCGCATCCAAAGTACCTGGTTGCAACTGCAACTGCTGTCTATCCTGGGAACTCCTGGAGGACCTCTAAAGAAGAACCTGCACTAGAGACTCGTCTGTCAATGAGCAGGTGTGCCGGTTGAGTCAGGTTGTGGTTACGCCGCAAAATTGAAAATCCGTAAATAAGGGTTTTGTAAAACTACCAATAAAACTACTAACACTTAAAAACTAGCAATATTAAACTAAGCCTGCATTTAATTACTAACTACTACCTTTTATAACTTACCTATGTTTCCATTTTCCAGCGAGGAAAACCCAGAAAACAATTACCCAGATTCGTTCCCACCCATACCAAACACTTCCAGTAACACAACACCGCCCAAACCCACCACTAGTGTTACTACTACAAGCACTACGACCACCCCTAGACCGACTACAACCTCTACGACAACCACCCCTAGACCCACTACAACATCTACAACTACCACACCTAGACCGACAACTAGTACCACAACTGTCCCACCTAGACCAAATAGACCAGAATACCCCTATTATACGCTCTATCCTGTCAGACCTAGACCGACAATATCTACCACTACCTATACAACTTCTACAACAGAAATAACCCCACCGAGACGTAGACCAGATTACTACCCTCATAGGGCAGATAGTGGTAGAAGGGTAGATCCTACAAGACCCGAGACAGCAGTGACCAGGCCGGATTCGAGACCTACTGATGGGACTTCAGAACCTAGTCCAGAAGTACCAGATGATAGAAGAACGAATGAAATAGGGGAGGAGGATCCTATCGATGGGGAATTCAATCCTGAAGAAGTGCATTGTTTAGATGGCTATGTAAAAGATGAAGAAGGAAATTGTGTTGGTAAGAAGTTATCTTTTTATCTGTTGAAATTGTGACCTATCTACTTCGAAAATGATATAGCGCTGCTGCATATTTGAACGTTTTGGGTAAACGACTATTAATTAATTTAGCATAGTTTATTTGCAGTTTAGTTTTAACTCTTTCCAACTTGGATCACAAATTTTCTTTTGAACAGATTCCTTCTGTGTTCATGTCCTTACATTTGTATTAACTAGCGAATATTCTTCATCATACGAGATTCAATCCTGGTTGTATCCTGAGCTTCGGAGTCAGGGTTCCGCTTCCTCCTTACAATAATTTGTTTTATTTTAATATTGTCTAAATTTTTAGACGAAGACGAGTGTTCATCTGGTCAGCATGCGTGCCGCAATTTAGAGGAGTGTGTGAATCGGCCTGGAGGCTACATTTGCCAGTGCGTGGCTGGATTCAGGAAGGATGCGGGTGGGTGGTGCGTCCCCATCCCCACTCCTAGCCCCACCAGCAGTTCCACTACTAGTACCACTACCAGTACGACGAGTACGACGTCTACAACTACAGAAAGAGATGGTAAATATAATGAACATAAGTATAGATATTTAAACTATCATGGTCGTTCATATTACTATTAGAGCTATCGGGATATTTACCATGTATTGTATTGAGTATCCGATATTTCGGCGCTGTTGAAAGCACCATGATCACGGAGGAACTGGAGTACTGGCGGTAAATGATGAAAACCATTAGAGCTATTTTTATCGGGTTATTAATAACCCGATAAAAATAGCTCTAACAGTAATTATGAACTAGTTTTGTATGCTCTATCTATTCAAAAAATAATTTTATTGTGCATGTTTCATAAGGCACCTATTTCCCTTCTTTCTTCATCTTTTATTCTGTTCCGCAGTATCGGTTCCAGTATGGCGGCCTCCGTACAGACCTTCTCGTCCCCGATATCCGTACACCCCACCGGCTTGCGAACTTGGGTTCACGTTCGATCCAAGAAGAAGAACGTGTGTTGGTACGAATTCAAATATATTTTTAGGTCATTAAGTATTACTTATGAAATTATATATCGAAGTAAGAACACATCTAGTAGAAGTTGGAAAAGACAGCTGTTAATAAGAATATAAACTGCATATGAAGTAAACAATGCGGGTGCTAGCACCTCTGTCTACCCCTTCGGGGATATAGGCGTGAGTTTATGTTTATGAAGTAAACAAACATAAAATTTAATTTTGTGATTGTAGACGTAGACGAATGTGCAACGAACTTAGCGACTTGCTCTGCGAAAGAGGATTGTATCAACGTTGAGGGTGGCTTCCGTTGCGAATGCGGCCAGACATGTCGCGAGAGCGAGCGGACCACACCCACCACACGTAAGTAAACCTGGTTTGTACGATGACGTTCACGCTATGATCTTGTTGGAACACCCCAACAATATAGATTCACAGATATGAACCAAACTACAGTAAATCCTGGACGATTGTTTGCTGAAGATGGTAATCTTGATGGTGCTCTTGATGATGGTGCTTTCCATCACAGGATTTCACTGGAATCATAGGGTAAGGAAGGCGTCTAACGAATCTGAAAGATCCCCTATTGTGTTTCACGGGTGTTATACTATATGATTTCTGGTAGGCAATCAAAATGCGATTAGTTTTCCAGCTTTCAGTTTTATTTACATATTGCATTTCAGCTCCGACTACCTCCACTTCTACTACCACCACTCGGCCGTCCATTTCCAACGAAGGACGCAATGTAATCACAGTAGGTGCCCAATACGGACAGCGAGGACCATATTCTCCTCGTCCAATCTACTCAAGACTGCCGGACGTCGGAGCTGTGGTCGCGTCATGCCCTTGGGGATACAAGTTGACTTCTGATAAGAGATGTTATGGTAAGAGCTGAACCTGAATTCAGCTGTATCAAAATGAATTAGACGGAATTTAATCATCTTTTGTTGTAACTTGCAGATATTGACGAATGCGCACGAAACTCATCTGAATGTGGTCCACAGCAACGCTGTGAGAACTTCTACGGCGGTTATTCCTGTCAGTGCCCGGCCGGACACCGTCTTGTTGGACAGAACCAATGCGAGGACATCAATGAGTGCATGCATGGCAACGTCAGTATACCTGCCTGCTTCTTCCATCTTTCCAACAATCTTGGCTTGTTCTCTTTCGCTTTCTCCACCTCGTTTCTCGTACGCAAATCGTTCAATTTGTGGCTTGTCTTGGTGAAGAGTGATGGACGTTGGCTGTCATTTCTAGGGAAGAATAGCATGTTAAAGCTATATAACTAGTTTTGTACTGTTTTCAGCCTTGCGCCTATAATGCGGACTGCAAGAACACGTACGGGTCGTATCGCTGCGTGTGCCGCGACGGCTTCCGTAACGCACCCTCCAACGACAAAGTCTGTGTGGATCTGGACGAGTGTTCTGAGACTCCTGGGGTCTGCTCACAGGCTTGCTCCAACACCTGGGGCAGCTACAGGTGTTATTGCAGAAAGGGCTATCGACTTGATGATGACAACAAGTAAGTCGTTATACCTATCGCAGTTTTGTGAGTGTTTTACCAAGCGTCACGTTATCGTTTGTTTATAAGCAAAATTCAGCCCTTAATTCAGCTATTTTGATAATAAACTATAAATGCATTTTTCAGGACGTGCGTGGACGTCAATGAATGTGAAGAGTTCTCGTCAGTGCGCTCGCGTGGTAAGCTATGCGGTGGTGAATGTATCAATGAGCCAGGCAGCTACCGATGTGCTTGTCCTGCAGGTTACAGACTGTCTGAAGATAGCAGAAGTTGCATAGGTATGCTTTTACAGATGTCTTCGATTCGATCTTAGCGTAGATCCCGATCAAATCCAGTAATTTCTCCTCGGATCTCCTTTTTTAAAGTCTGAATCTCTGGTCTCCTGCCCTGCAGACATCGACGAGTGCGAGTCGGGTGAGGCGCACTGCGGCGGCGGCTCCGGCACCGTGTGTCAGAACACGCGCGGCAGCTACCACTGTCACCGCATCGACTGCCCGCCTGGTTACCAGCTCGAGTCCAAGCAGTAAGTCTTCTCTTCGTAAGACTACTATTGTATGTGCAATGAGATAGATGCATCGGTGAATGAATGCGTGACACCCAATCACACTAGAACGCATTTGGATGAGGCACAAAGTTACTTTGCTGATGGTTTCAAATGTTTGACTGAAAAAATGGAGAGGAATGACATGTTGCGCCGATTTCAAATAGTTGACTGCGATGAGGTGAGAGGCCTCACCAGAGAGAGATTCCGCAAGCAAGAAAAAAGCACGAGGACCTCCTATATAGTGATAATTACTTTATTCTGTTTCCTTCTAGTTTTTATAATAGAATTTGTTCATTACAGCCGCTGTACGCGTATTCAGCGCTCTTGCCAGGTCGGAGACTGGACGTGCCTGCGGCAGCCTAGCACGTACAGCTATAACTTCATCACGTTTGTAGCTAATATCTACCTACCCACGGGAAGTGTGAGTATATCGACCAGCCCTTTTATAGCAAACATAATTTGAAATGAATGTCATTCTCGCCTTATCGCTCTGTATTTAGGAGAAATTAGATCTTGAACAAAAAATGTAAGTACTTTGGTATGCGCGTCGGCCGCGCAATGGGTGCTTCACGTCATTCACATTTCAGTGCGCCACATCGCGTGTTCCGTTTAACCAAGATAGTGTGACTATACTTATACCTACGGTTCGACATTCTTCAGGTGGATTTATTCACGATGCACGGCCCAGCGTGGAGGGAGTCCATCGTGACCTTCGAGCTGCGCATGATCAAAGTGGAGGCCACGACTGGTGTCAAGCCAGCGGACGTGAGGTGTTTCGAGTAAGTGTACCTTTAGGATAAGACTACGACTGTACCTGATAGACGCACAGAGGGAGCTTGGCTTAATTGCATCAAATGTATCATTTATTTAGTATAAATATTTTATGTCTAATGACTTGATGAGGGAGATATTCGTAACTGCTCAAGATTTATTTATCTGGGTCAACCGCTTATCATGTTAATCTTTATTTTTTTTTTGTATTATGTACCTATACGCGTATTTATAATAATATAATATATTTATTTAGTATTGCTAACATGTATTATTGTATCATATTTTGGGTGGGTATACCTCGGTCTATTTTGATTATTCTTTTTTGGGTTGCTTATATAAGTGCAGCTGATTTGCATCCGTGCATCACCTTCACATAGGTCTGGCTGAAAACCAGCGCCTGACAGCTGTCTTGACAGCTGACAGGCTACATGCTGAGGCAGAACCTTTTCGGTTGGCGCGTGAGGTACACAAACGACAGAATTGTGTAATTGCTTATTTAACGCCTTTGTTTTTTTTCTCTGTGCTGTGTATCTTAAGTGTCTAGCTAAAATAAATATTTTTTCTTTCTTTCTTTACCAGAACCCTGTTTACCATTACCCCCAAATTTATCATCCAATACCTGAGTAATTATATAGTAGTCCCTTCGGTAAAGTCCGCCGGATACTAAAGAATACAGGAGATGGTCTCTTGCTTCATGATAATCAAACCATCGTCGACTACATAGGCACTTTTTTGTTGACAAATACTTGTTCTGAATATTCCAGCATGCGTCCCTCCAGCAACATCTGCGTGATCTCCCTCCTCTGCTCACTGGAAGGTCCTCAAGTGGTGGAGATGGAACTCAGCATGTCTTTGTACCAACGAGGCATGTTCGCAGGCAGTGCGGTCGCCAGGCTCGTGGTTATCGTGTCCCAATATGAGTTCTAGTGTGAATAAACCTTTATGAAAAGTGTAGTGTAGTAACTAGTGATAAATAGACTTTAATTGGTTAGTAACTATGTTGTATCCTAAGTTTTGGGCTGTAAATAAATATTTAAAGTAGCCGGTCGCACTTTGAAAACTTTTGTACGAATACGCACATAAATGAAACTGGGATTTAGAATTTTATCGTAATTTTTTTCGGTTATTTTATGACATGTTATTGATCTAGGTTTTAGGCTCGGTGCCAGTGTGACTTAAGCCTTACATTTTACTCCGAAAACACAGCACGGTGTGTTCGTACGATTTTCTCAACCAAAGTGCGACTGGCCTAGTCCATAGCCAACGGTGACAAACAGTGATATTTTACTATATGTTATCTACCGTGATATCCTATCTCTCTTGTTACTATTATCTCGCTCGCCGCAGTTATACTGACCAGTATCTCAACCTTTTAGGCATGGGGGTCTATTGGGACCCCACCCTGCTCAGAGTTAATAATTTAAAAACATTCGTATTGGATCAGATTTCCCCTATATTGTATCTACAAGTGACATTTTCGCTATATTTTAAGCTATTGCATAGCTTCTATCGCGGGCCTTGAGCGTGGAGACCGAATCTAGAAATTCCGTAACGAAATAACACCCCCACTCCGAGCTCGCACGAATCGAGCCGAGCTCGTTCCGATCGTCTCATCTCATAATGCCAACTTCGCAAAATGACAACCGCTCGCAAAATGACATCGGAGCAGCTCGGCTCGATTCGTGCGAGCTCGGAGTGGGGGGTGTTAGGTTTTTTAACGTATTATAATTGCATAAGTTGATAAAAAATGCTATGCAATAGCTTTAACGCGGCAGTCCCCGAGTGCCACACATCTTTTCTTTTTTTATTATATCCATTAAAATAAACTATTGGGCGAGCGTTATATGAAATATTTTTCCTTTTAGAATATTTGTTACGTTGACTGTAATAATACTGTCAAATAATTTGTTACAATAATCTAAGATATATTGTAGGGTATACAATGCCATAATGTTATACCTCGAGACACATATCTTGGACCTAAATCGCGAGATAAACGAGGCATTGGCGCGCGTGGATTGTTTTAAGCTATTGCATAGCTTCTATCGCGGGCCTTGAGCTTGGAGACCGAATCCAGAAATTGCGTAACGAAAAAAACCTAACACCCCCAACTCCGAGCTCGCACGAATCGAGCCGAGCTGCTCCGAAGTAGCTCCGCTTAACGTGAGTAATTATAATTGCATAAGTTGATAAAAAATGCTATGCAATAGCTTTACCGCCGCAGTCCCCGAGTGCCACACGTCTTTTTTTATAGCTTTTGTAATAATCTGATTGAGGAATTTAGGCTCGTCTACCGCAGTACCTAACATCCCGTACTATCCTCAAAAGACACACAAGAAACGTATACTGCGCCTATAGAGCACATTTTAGGTCCAAGATTATATATCCCGAGCAATACCATCCGCCTGAATGTACCCAGTTGTGACACACGTTGTAAATAAAACAATAAAATAAATTGGAATATATCTTTTTAATTTTTATTATAAGCACAAGCATTTATACATCACGTCATCGTCGTGATGTCATCGGTTATATACATATATATAACTATATGTAATAGTGCACGTATATTAGTAACTGATTATATCACAACATAATTATTTTTAAACTATATCTAGACAACAGATGCAAAACAATGTTAAATACAATATCGTATCACTAGAAGCAACGCTCTGGTCCCCTTTTCCAATCCACTCCTGCGCACCAACATATCATTATAAAAAAAATATAACTTCATATAAAATTATTGATTTAGTTTGATTGAATGAACGAATTCTTAGTATTTTTTTTTCGTCAATGAGAGGTTATTGGAGATTATGAACGGTTTCAAACAAAATCTGTGAATAATAATCATGTTTCAAATGATATTTCGAACAGATTTTGCTTTTAGTATGATATTTGAAATTAAATAACCAAACATTCAAATAATGCCACATATTTCTATGTTGTACTTATCAAAAGAAACATTCTCAATAAAGAAACATATTATTAATAACAAATTGAAATAATGAAATAATTATAAATTTATTATACAATGTATTATAAATTTATACAAAATTATTAAGCACAGATAAATTGATAATAGTTTTATTAAAAAAAATACTTTTTCATATTAGAAATTACAATATAATAAACAAAACGTAGTTATAATCTGTTTTGTGATTTTATGAAGTCGGTTAAAAAGACTGCCTGCTTGAAATTAATCAAATATAATAACAAAAATCGTAATTGTATAAAAATATAACATTTTAAATTGTTTAGCAATGTATTTATACATAATAATTGGTGCCAAATTATTTATTTATATAACAACATAACAATTTTATACAAATTATAGCATAACTAATTTTAGTTCAAAACTATTTTTTTTTCAACTGGACAAAACATTCTATAAAGATAAGACATACGACTGATCATTCGCATGCCTGTTTAGTTTTCCTTTAGGAAACAGAAAAATACAATAACAATAACTATTATTTTATATTGCAACAAAAAAGCAATTGTAAAATGGCACCTAATAGTGACAGGCAAATAGAACCATATAAAATTGAAGTACAAGGAAATATGAACCCTAAAACAGCTGTCAACAGTAATCAATCCCTTTAGCTACCACACCACTGACGCGTAGGTTATATACTTGTACTTACAGTTCCATTTTGAACACAATGTTTTATTGTGATTCGTGATACCCGAGGGCGAGTTGGGGACTCTGTGGTCCCCACACTGGAAGAGGGCCAGATCGAGAGATATGGCCCTGGCCATATCTCTCGATCTGGCCCAGGGGTCGGCCGGGGTGCGAGGGATATGTTTACGACTATCTCACCTCCGACAATCGACGGCCCACAGACGGCGTGCGTTTTAGTCGGTTCAAGTCCGACATAACCTCCTCCACCGGCTCCGGCGGAGGGGTATCCGTGGGGATTTTTCGCACGATATAAAAAACAGGGTATGAATGAAGTACACTGGCTTAGGGAGCCCTTTGTTCACCGAACTTTTACTGTACCCTACTGTTATTCTTTTGCCGGGTATATAGACTTCATTTTTCATAGTTCAAAATCTGAACTGTAAGTACAAAATACTGAAACAAATTCTAATACAACTAAACGGCTGAGACAACAGTCTTCACAACATTTGTAATTACCGTACTAGCTATGACATAGTGTCTACGTTTCGACTGGTAAAATAATAAATTAATTAGTTAAATTAAGTCCACCTTTTTTTATACTACTTAGGTAGCAGACAAACACATGGCCCACCTGATGGAGAGTGGTTATCGTGGGCTATGGACGAGTGCAACACCAGGGGAATCACACTCGCCGACCCTGTAAGAACAAAGAGATTCTGTGCCGTCAGCGCAGAAGATAATATATGTAGGAGATACCTTTGGTCTTCCCACTGAGAGCACAAAACCTCTCCAGTGAGCTCTGGCTACCCTACTCACCACTGGGAACACAACACGAGTTTATTTAGCCGCGGAATTCTGTAGAGCGGAGGTACTGCTCCAGTCGGACTGTTCGATTGTGACGGCAATACCGTCGTGTCCTGCTTTGCAATTTTTAAACTGTATCTAAATAACAGAAGGACATACAACATAGTCTTAGCAATATAAGTACCAGTCGATACGTAGAGCTACTTTTTAATAAGAAACATGATTTACAACACAGTATGAATGCTACCTAGTACCTAGTCGGTACGCACGCAGCTATACAATACTCAAGCGATTACAACTTATCTGATATGACACTGTAAATTCGTACAGTTGTATGGAACTTTTCATAGGCTCTCTATGCTTTCGAGTATTTAACCTAAGTGATGCCTTCACTTCGTTTTCTGTGCGGTACGAGGTACACACGTTTAGCACAAGTATTACGAAGTCATGACGTACACTTATGAACAGAAATATCGTATTCTGTCACCTGACTGGTTCCAGATCAAACCAGCGCCACACGGAAACTAGTATGTAATACACATTTACATGTTAAAATCGACTAAGGGATTTTCAGGGTCTAGATGGCAGACAAGCACTCGGTCCACCTGATGGGAAATGGTTACCGTCACCTATGGACGTATGCAACACCAGGGGCGTCACACTCGTGCTGCCGACCTTAAAGAAACCTTCTAATGCCCTTCTTGAAGAACCCCATATTGTAGTCGCTTGGGAAAACCACATTATACTTGGCCGTGTATACCTTGGTTAAGGAGAGGCTACATCACCGGCTAGCGAGCAAGCGATATATCGTTTTAACGCTGGTTCACACCGTGAGCTAAGAGGTAAACGATACCAGGGCCCAGATCACGAAAATTATTCGGATTCGTAACGTAAGCGCTCGCTGCGCATATAATTTGTATAGTTTCAATCACCCCCCAGTTCGCTCGCAGCTAGTATATTTCGTTCGCACCACTAGTATAGCTCATATAGTTTATCTATTAGTTCTCGTCGCGCGCGATGTATGCCAAAGTATGAAAAGTTGAAACTGAAAACGTATATCGCCCGCCCTCTCGCTAGCTAGCTAGCCGGCAGTGTGGCCTCTCCTTTAGAGTGGAACCTCACAAGGCATCTCCTGTGTTGAATACTCAAAAGCTCAGTGTGAAGGTTACGGTGACAGTACAGTAAATAGTAGAACTAAGAGGCTTCTTCATCTAAATTTCTTGTCCCTAGCAAGAAAAAAGTTTAACGATATCTAACCCCGTTTTTCATAATTATAAGAACAAATAATGAGAATGAAGAAATCTCATGTTCTTGAACGGGTGTTAGGGTAATACTTTTTCGTTTATTTAAGTGGAAATATGGATGCAATGGCTTCTTATAACATTTGTTGGGGTCAGTAGGCATCAGCTTTTTGGGTCAAAATGTTAGAAACCAGTTTCAATTTTATCTACGTGAGAAATAGCTTTTAATTATTACAAGGCAAAGGGGCAGCGTGGGGTCGCGACATGTCGTGAGGCTACACAAACCTTCTTGGCATTTTTTCTAGTAACAAATACCGGCCGCTGCTCTTATTTTTAAGTATTGTATTTCATCTCTTCACATAATGCCAAGCACGACGGAAAAAAACATAAATTCATTTTTAACAAAAAAGTTTAACCGACTTCAAGAAACGAAAAAGAGGCACTGAAAAGCGAAAAATAACTTAATTTACAGACTTACTGATTTATTAGAAGTCGGTACCTAGCCCAAGAGAGGCCATATTTCAATTGATTGCATCATAGTAGTTCAGACACAACAAAAAAACTTGACTGGCACCGACTTCTAATAAATCAGTAAGTCTGTAAATTAAGTTATTTTTCGCTTTTCAGTGCCTCTTTTTCGTTTCTTGAAGTCGGTTAAACTTTTTTGTTAAAAATGAATTTATTTTTCTCTTTTTAGTGAGTTTGTACAGTCTCACGACTGTACAACGCATGTATAGTGACCTGACTGTACATGCGCTGCTGACGCTGCAATACAGATCGAACCGGCCACGCTACAAAAAGAAATATTAAATCATTATTCAAAAAGAATTTTTAAAACCAATGCATATACACCGCAAATATAGCTGAATATTCTAAACACTTCTGCGTACCCCTTCAAAGGACTCAGGCGTGATGTTATGATGTGTAATGGCAGAAACACTGCAATAATATGCCATTGCAGCAATCGCGGCTGATTTCCTGGTACTTTTTGAAGAGTTCCTTGGTCTAATCTCGGAAAACCATCATCAGATCTTTACGAAATTAAAATGGGACCACTTCGGAATAATCTACTTACGAACACAAGAAGAATTTTCAAAATCCGTCTAGAATTGGCTTCACAATCGCGTAACAAACATACAAAAAAATAAAAAAAATTGGGTACGAATTGAGAACCTCCTTTTTTGAAGTCGGTTAAAAATACTAGGTACTAATAAAAAGTTATGATTATGGGTAAAATTACTGTAATTTTGATATATTTTCTGATCAAACTTCACACCATATCTAACGGAAAATTGCAAAATGAAATGGATTTTGCTTCCTCATCTATTGAAGACCGTATATCCCACATAACACCTGCCCTTGTCATTTTTGTTAATCATACTAACCAAACGAATCTGGCGACCGCCATTGCATTCACTTTTCCACAGCTTGAATCCATTTTCTTAATAAAAATTCGAGGAAAATCAAAAGTCTCCCACCGTAATATTTACAGGGACGTAAACATTGGGTGGAATATCTCTGCAAATGCCACCGTAACTGCACAGATTTGTGACTAAACAAATGCTATAGTATAAGGGAGTCAATTCACACAACCACGTGTTAGGTTTGTATTTTGCATATTGAGCTTTATAACCACGTGTTAAAGTATAAATTAGCTTGAAACTTCATCTGATAAACGCGATTTTGAAATTGAATTAAGGCGTACTGAATATTGTACTGCTAGGATCTACCTATTCGAAGCCAACCAGTTTTCGTCAAGCTGATCTCAGATGTACTCTCATTAGGGTAGTAAAATGACAACAACACAACTTTTGGCCGGCTTCTGAATTGAGAAATTGATTTTGAATCATCTCCACAGTTGCTTAGGCAATTTCGTAAGTGAAACTGTGCTTAAGTACATGATATAAGTTAAAGAAAAATGTCTCACTACGTGATTTGGAAAATTCGTACATAACTCAAGGATATTAAGTCCAAATTATAATATATGTAACCTCTCTGCGTTGTGTGAACCGACTCTTAGTTCTTCCTAAAAACGTATAAACATTTACACAGCTAAAACTAACATTAATATTTTTTTCACAAAAGCTACCATTGAATAGTTTTGTGACAACATACCCTTCTTTTATTTCTTACTATATGCATAGTACTAAGGCGGTATCTTCAGATTAGCGGAGCGGAGCGATGAACGGAGTCAAAAGCGCAAAAACAACAAAATAACAGATAGGATACGGCGCGGGATCAGAATTTCAGGCGGGCGGAGCCGCGGGCAACAGCTAGATTCAAAGTCACGCCACGCTCCGCTAGTCCAACTACGCAGCCTTAGAACAATGATGTATAAAATTATATACTATTCTGTATATATTGTTATAAACTATTATATTTATATATGATGTTTTTAACCGTTTAGGAATATGTGTGGTATACAAGGCAATGTCAGGTCATTTTACCTCACTATAACATATTGCACGAAGAAAATCCTATAAAGCAATCATAAAAAATCTGAGCATTCTATTAAACATAACTACATAATATAATATGTATATTATATATATAAAAAAATGATTATACAATAACAAAATGTAACACATTTCACGAATAAATCTAATGTAACAAGAAGCTCAATAAAAGCTACAGAAAATGGCATTTTTATAATCACTTATTATTTTAGTATGCTACAAAAATATTTCTTCTTATTTATCTATTGGCCATTCAGAAATATTATCGGAAAATACGAGGAATCAAAAGATATAATAGTATCCGAATTTTGATTTACCAGGTCGGAATGAACCGTGGAAATTCGAGTGAGATCGACTTGCTTCGGTACTGTAGAGCGTTGTCTCTATCGCACAACAGACTGACAGTTTGATACCTATATAGAGTGGTTGAAACTGTTATTCTGTGAAAACAAAAAAATAACGGAGGTTTTAACTACTTTCAACATGGGATCTGGAGGTGAGAACTCTTTCAACCCTATATCAGTGGCGAAAGGAGGCGAAGAAGCAGGGATAGGACCCTGAATCTCGAGGCCGACCCAGGATTCCTACCTCCGCCAGGACATCGTAACCGAGCGCAGGGTACACCGGGTAGGTAAGACCCATCATGAGAATTCCCATGGGGATTAACGCCCGAGAAAAAAATAGGTTTTAACTACTCTAGAAAGATACCAAACTATAGATAGACACGCGATGTGCGAAAGAGAGAACGCGTTACAAAACCGAAAGAAGCCGATGTTAGCCGAATTTTCACTTTTATTCCCGACGTGCTAATTCAAAACCCGGGTACTACAACGTCTTGGTATCATTATCTAGAGACCAATAACTTTGTTTTTTTTTAATTCCACGATTTTGCGATAAATATACAGCTAGGTCTTATAGGCCACACCGACTGACTGACTAATATAAACTGTATCTCCTTACAATAATAACTATTTTGCTTTGCTAAATAATTAAGTGCTGTAACTAAGTATTTAAGCCTAAGAAAACAACATTCGAACACAGCACAAAGTTTCTAGAACTAAAATACAACATCACTAACAAACTAAACGTCTTACACCATTGCAAAGTATCACTGTCTCTTTCCTTATAAAGGTAATAAAAAGAGATGGCAATACATTGTACTTTTGTTCTTAGAATATCTCCAGGATATAAATTCATTTGATGATAAGTGCTTAGACATTAGATTAGGCGTCATTAGGCAATCAGTCGGCCACATACTATCTGCATATTTTAGATCAATCTTATGAGATTATATGTAGGCTCTTAACAGGGTTCTCGAGAAACATCTAACACGTACTATACACCAAAACATCGATAAATTTGTTTAGAATAATGTCTATCTGATTTGATATGAGTTCGATTTATCGATAAAAAAATTCAGTCGTTTGTTAAAAAATTGAGAGGTTAGTTACGTATTCACTTTGACCTATCATAACGCCCATATTTCCTTTTAATCCTAGCGTTAATACCAGTCACATCCGAAGTTTTGACCTCGGAGTCTAGGGACCGCTTTACCAGTCTAACTGCGGATTTGGCTGGACATCGATATTTTTCGAGAAGCGAATGCCATCTGACCTACACAATCCAATGGCGATATTAGGCGATAACATAACGCCCATACCAAGTTAGTAATGTGCATGTATTTTTTAGCATTTTAAGTCATTTGAAATATAGATTGTTTAAAATTACTCGATGAGTTCAAGTTTAACAGAATAAGATTGTTTGATAGGTCTAAGTATGTACGTAACAAACCTTTTAGCACGGTACACTTAGGTAGAGTAAATTATCTTCATATTATGGTATAGCGTGGGTCTTTGGTCTCTGTCTACCCCTTCATGGATTTACAGGCGTAAATATAATATGTATGTAATCTTTACATTATAGTAGAGGACCATAAATCAATACTATTTGCTAGCTTTTCCAGTTGATGAGTTTTTAGCCCGTTAAGTTAAATTAATATTATTTATTAGCGTCAAGCTAGATTGTAATTGTTATGAGGTAACCAGTACATCATAATTTAAAAAAAAATCTGATATAGCGAAGATATACCGTGTATAATGCCCACAGACGACGTGTCAGAGCGCATTGTACACGAGCTGCGTTCGCTACCGATGTATAAAAATAACTTACTCTAAGTATACCGTACGTAGAGAAAGCTTCTAAACAAATATATCAAACGTATAAACATTACAACACCACGTGTGCTAAGCACAACGATAAAATTCTAAAACTATCCGTGCAAACACGATCTAAAGCTACCCCTTCACCGAGATCATTTCTTCTTGACAGTAGAACTACTGGCGCAACTACTCGAGCGAGTCTGCACGCCATCTTTCTTTAGTAAACTTACCCCGAAAGCCGGACATTTCTTCCTCAACGCCTTGATCTTATACAGTTTATTACCTTGAGAATTGTTCGTCTCCTCATAATTATCAGGAGTCACGTCTGCAGTAATCACAGAGTTGGTTATACAGTCCATAGGTTCTGGGCTATTAGACTTGTCACGTTTCCGTCTGAAACGGTACGGTGTTTCCAACGAATCAGCTGATATGTTGGTGATGTTCGTATCACTGGAAGACAATTCCTGACTGGATTCTAAACCACTCTTTGGCAGATTCGATTTTGGAAGTTTCTTTCGTGAATTTGAATTGGATCTAACGATTAATTTCTTCCTGGTATTGAGATTTGTATTCGTCTGTTTGCTTTGAACGACTGATTTCAAATTTGGTTCGGATGGCAGACGATTTTTGCCATTCAAATGGCAGTTCTCTGTCAACGCTGATAAGGTTGAAGTTACGTTGTTGAGATTGGTGACAACTGCGCTATCGTTGTTTCCAATTTTGTTCATGGTTACAGTTTTTCTTGTAAATGTCTTTAGTGGAGATGCTCCATGGGTGTACCCTAATGCCGGGCGTGCTAGATTGGCTCTTTGACCATGGAAGCTACTTTTCCCAGTGAAAGGTTTGACACTATTAGTCAACTTATTTGTTTGTGAGTTGGCACTTCTTGTTGGCGGGAAAGTGGAAGTTTTTGACGCGTAGTGGGATTTTATCGTTGAGTTGATGATGCGGGGTGGTTGTTTTAAATTAGTGTTGTTGGAGTTTCGTATGTTGTTTGTGGGCATCATGTAGTTCATTTTGGGCGTGAACACTGTTTTAGTGGGCAACATTGGCGTGGGAGTTGTTTTGTACTTGCCGATGACGCTCGTCACGTTGTTTTCGGAGTCCCTTTCGTTTGCATTCAACGCGTGTGCGTTGTCCAGCTATAGAAATAAATAATATTGTAATGAATTTTTGTTTTTGGCTTGTGATATTTGGTTTTGAATACTTTTAACGTTGTTAGAATAAGAACATTGAGAATTGGTTCTAGTTAATTTGAGTTATTTTTTATTTATTGAACACTATTGTTTATTAGGTATACTGTATAGAATGAGTACGACTGTAATTTATTTTCCGTTAGACAATTTGTATTATGTGCTAATCGTTATAGCAATATTTATACGTCGAATTACACCAGTGACATAAACCACAGCTGGCACAAAAATTTGTTAATCTTTCACTTTGTATGCAAGCACGTTGTATGCATTGCTACATTAAAGATACCATAACTTGCGAATGTTTTTAATTACTCATTTATTCAGAACAACTTTTACATTGTATTGAATGTGGCATAGAATTAAAAACATAATAAAATTAAATTGTACAGTAATAGCAACATGTCATACAATATATATATATTTTTTTTTATTACAAAGGAACCAAATAAAAACAATGATAGCAAAATACATAAATGTCAGAAAATAAACTACTCCATAATATCAAAATGTCATGCAAAACTATATAAAAAATGAATTGCGACATTAGCAGTATCCCTTTCTTATCATTTTCTATGGAGGTTATGGCAATCACTGGTTCTGATTTAAATAATCTATTTACCTTATTAGTGGCATTCTTGTTGCTGTTGAGTATAGAGTGCAGTGACACCGGCTTCTCGTTCATAAGGGGTTCGAGTTCGGGTGGTTCATCCCAGTATATCCCTCGCTCGCACACCGGCAGGGAGGAGATGTTGTGACGGCGACGGTACGCCTCGCCCTCTGCGTGCATTCTAGGCTGGGCACTGAAAAAGGCGAGAGGTAAAGTTAGAGGAAGGAGGAGGATAAGCGTGGCTCCTTTTTGGTTCGGTAACAGAGTCAAAAGAGGTTATGGTTAAGGCTGTCGAGTGTCCCTACATACCAGGAAGGAACATGCGGTGGCAATACTGGCAATAACATAACATAACATAAGAAGGAGGAGGATAAGCGTGCTCCTTTTTGGTTCGGTAACAGAGTCAAAAGAGGTCATGGTTAAGGCTGTCGAGTGTACATACCAGGAAGGAACATGCGGTGGCAATACTGGCAATAACATAACATAACATAAACTCACGCCTATATTCCCCGAAGGGGTAGGCAGAGGTGCTAGCACACACATTTCGCCGTTTATGTTTAGGTCCCAATGTAATAGGTGGCGAGCCTATTGCCATTAACCGGGCACTTATAAACCTGCGATAAATACACACATAACTTCGAAAAGCATCGAAAAGTCATTGGTGTGTGCCATGGTAATACCTGGGATCGAACCCGAGACCTCGTCTCAGCAGTCCATTACCCATACCACTAGGCTACCGCGGTGTAGTGGCAATACATTGATCAAAAAAGAGTGTGGACACGGATATGTGTTTTAACTTTAAGAATTCTTTGATTCTTTAGCTAATTAGGGTTTTTGATGTAGCTGATAGATCTTCTTCATTCTTCCGAGCGTCAATCTCGATTGTGCCTAAAGTACAAGATGCACTTGAGGACCGTGTTTGGCTTTGCCATTCCTACCTTTCTCAAAAAAAATTGGGAACGTCTATCGCCTGACTCTGAGAGGAAATCCCGCTCCAGAACCTCGCGTATCATTCAGCAGGTTGCAAGTAAAGTTGCTTAGAGCCCCAAGGATCTTAGCCCCAGTGGATACATGAGACCCTGATTTTAGATAACAAAAGTTTTCTGTATTTGTTTTTCACTATGAAAGCAAAATAGATTTTTTAATTTTTGAAGGTAGTCTCTCTACTTACTTCTCTAAGAACCACTGCTGATGGCCAATAACAGAGCCGGGTCGACAAATACGCAGCCAAGCGATCGATTCCCGCGCAGTGAACCCGTGGTGCTTCATTAGGTAACAGGCTATCAAAGTGCCAGTGCGACCAAGGCCAGCTAGAACAAAATAATACGGTATCTGAGCCACTCTTAAAGCAGACGCAGAAGCTTAAAAGGCCTTTTAAGCTTCTGCTTCTGCTTTTTTTTTTATTTTGTTGTAAAGTTACGTTACGTATTTTTTTCTTGTTAGTCACACCGCCAAAAAAAATTCGTTATAGTATAACGAATTTTTATATTTACAAACAAAATAACACTTTATTAAGTTAAAATACAAAATTATCTCAGCAATTCAAGGTAATGGCCTAATGATATTTAATTGTTTAATTTGGTTTCGCTACAATGTGAAAAATGTTTACAACACCTGTGTAAACGGTCGAAAGGTCAATGAACTTTATTCTAAACTAGCTGACCCCGCGAACTTCGTACCGCCTAACCGTCGATTCTTTTTTTAAATTTTTCTCTCCGTAAGAACCAACCTCGTACTTCAAGGAATATTCTAAAAAAAGAATTAGCGAAATCAGTTCGTTTAGTCGCATAATGCCTAATTCGCGAAATGGCACCCGAGTCTGAAAAGGACTAATTCGCGAATGGACTTTTTCTTAAAAAGACTAATTCGCGAAATGGCTAATTCTGAAAAGGACTAATTCGTCGAACGGCTAATTCTTAAAAAGACTTAGTCGCCAAATGGCCAACTCTTAACGACATATGACAGCACTAGTCAGACATTTTTTAGACGTTAAACGAAGCTAGAGGACGATGAAATTGCAAACAATAAATGAGAAAATATTTTTATTAAAAATAAAAATCACAGATTATTATGAATATTTTTCAAATCAAATCTTTTCAAATTATGTCAGCCAGCAAAAGTAATTACAAAGAAAAAAGGGTTTAGTCTCAAAACGTTCAAGTTGCAAAATAACATAAATATGGTAGCAAAAAGTTCAAATCTCATAAGACACAAGTCTCTAAACCTCCAAGTTGCAAAATACCTACATCTCAAAACGTTCAAGTTGCAAAATAGTCTAGTCTCCAAACATCCATGTCTCATAATACCTATACATTTTTATCCACACGACACTGCCCACCCCGACTCGGATAGGTTAGGTTAGAAGGCTAAGGCGGGAGCGGAGCGGAGCGGAGCTCCCGCATTAGCCTTCGTGGTTATTTTTTTTTTAACCACACATACAAGGATTTTGAACTTCAGGATTTTATTATAGTAAATAAAACACAAAAGGACGTGCGTTCACTTACAATTCCACTTCAATAAAAAAATGTATATTATTATGAGACATGGATGTTTGGAGACTTGACTATTTTGCAACTTGAACGTTTTGAGATGTAGGTATTTTGCAACTTGGAGGTTTCGAGATTTGGGTCTTATGAGATTTGAACTTTTTGCTACCATTATGTTATTTTGCAACTTGAACGTTTTGAAACTAAACCATTTTTTTATTGAAGTGGAATTGTAAGTGAACGCACGTCCTTTTGTTTTTTATTTACTATAATAAAATCCTGAAGTTCAAAATCCTTGTATGTGTGGTTAAAAAAAAATAACCACGAAGGCTAATGCGGGAGCTCCGCTCCGCTCCGCTCCCGCCTTAGCCTTCTAACCTAACCTATCCGAGTCGGGGTGGGCAGTGTCGTGTGGATAAAAATGTATAGGTATTATGAGACATGGATGTTTGGAGACTAGACTATTTTGCAACTTGAACGTTTTGAGATGTACAACGTGTTACAGAAAGGTGTGGTCATATTCGGGGGACGCATTAAGTGTCATATAAATAACATATTGGCGTGGGGCACAAATGCGATTTACTTGCTATGACGTAGAAAAATGCTTTTCTTTTTTATCGACCATTTGTAAACTGGTGAAAATTGCCGATAAACGTACCGCACTACAAAATAACCGGGGCTGCAGTATGCTGTTACCAGCTGTTTACAAAATGAACTACGATTTGAACCCGAGTAGGTGTACCAAACGATCTGAATTGGTGAGACAGTCTCAATATCGTCCTACTCGATTTCCAGGTAAGTTAATTTTATGATGTTATCGGACAAAAAAATTCTGGAGCAGCTTCTAACTTATTAAATAGTCTCAAAATGATGATAAAATTCACTTAATTAATAAGAAAACATTTTTATGTTTCTGAAATCATTCATGCTGAATGTGAGACTGTCTCAAACGCTGCCTTTACTTAAGGTTAACCTACATTCAATACCAGGAGCCGTGGACCACCGAATTTCCAGCCACGCCCATTAATATTATACTATTTAAAATTGGTTCTGTACCCAATTTAAATTTTTTGCATCCATTATTTACGTTTTTTTTTGCAAAATGTTACGCAAAAATAGAACAAAAAGCATATTCAAATACCAGGATAACATAACATGTAAGAGCGGTTTCGTCAAAGTTTTTGAAATAACAAATGCTACGGTACCCTAAAATATAATAAAAACTTTTTCTGCAATCCTGGTAAGATTTACCTTTTTGGACGTGGTTTCTTAGCAACCACGTTGTTTAGTCAGTGTATCTAAAGTTTATAAAAATATTACGAAAAAAAGGGTAAACATAGCTACATATTCTATCTGAATAAATAGCAAACATAGTATGTCATTTTAAAAACGTATGCCGCATGCCGTGGAGTTTTAAGCATGCTGTGGCGTCATGAACTCTTCAGTACTTGTGTTTGTGAGTGATAGTTAAAACTCCTTGATTCGTGCTCGTGAAGTGATAAATTAGTGCATTCCTGTGGTTGTACACTTACCTGATTAGGTATATCACCGCTTCGCTGAAAGTAGACCCCGGTATGTGATAATCAAAATATCTCCGATGTATTCGTAAGCTCCATTGTAGGTACTTACACTACACCTCTACGCAGCTGTTCGCCTGATAGCCAAACTACTGTTCGGCTACTAGGCGGACAGCTGAGTGAACTTATCGCAAAAGGACAAAATACAATAGTGATGTCACCTACCCCGTTTACTAATGTATCGATTAATTTAAGGAATTTTAAAATTTTGTACGATGAATAACGATGCCATCACTTTATTACTATTTGTACTTTAGTCGGTGCACAGGAGTTCCTTATCAGACATGTGTAACGACCCTTAAATATGACCACACCTTTCTGTAACACGTTGTATGTCGTTAAGAGTTGGCCATTTGGCGACTAAGTCTTTTTAAGAATTAGCCGTTCGACGAATTAGTCCTTTTCAGAATTAGCCATTTCGCGAATTAGTCTTTTTAAGAATTAGTCCATTCGCGAATTAGTCCTTTTCAGACTCTGGTGCCATTTCGCGAATTAGGCATTATGCGACTAAACGAATCAGTTTAGCCGTTCTCGAGATTTGCGCTTGGCAACACATTTAGGGATTCATTTTTATCTTATAGATTCATTTGGCACATTATACCGATGGCGACTGTACAAGCTCGCTGTCACCTTACGACGCGTGAAGCCAGGTAACAACACCTGATACACACTGTTCGACATAATCGTTAGATAAAAAATAGCATGCAAACAAAAGAAATAAAACATACCTTTACAGTGTACAGCGACCGCGCCTTTCGCCGCTTCAGATATCCTTATAAACCTATTCACAATCAGATCCGATGGAACCGATCCATCCACGAAGAACAGCTCTCTGTGCTCGAACCCATGAGCGGTGAACTGCCTCGCGTCGTAAGACTTCTTGTTCAGTCGAACGATGGTGGTGACCCTGTGGGTCCTGAAGTACTGGTGGTAGTGCTCAGGACTGTGGAGAGGGTAGCCGCGGTCCAGCCGCGAACGGTGGTGGGGACCGGAGAAGGCGAGCATTTTGCCAGGGATTATCCAGTTGAGGTCGCCGTTTTCTACTTTCTGTAATAGGAATGTAGAGATAGTTGAGTGATTGGATATCATGATGAGAAATTTAAAAGACAAGGCGTTTTCGAGTTTTTAAAGTAATTGCTGCGTAATCAATCAAAATTTGAATTAGCTGTCATTTATTCGTCATTAGTATGGGAGTGCGGTTAGGTTTTTCTGATTTTCTATCTCATTTTTTAACCGTACGACCTTCGTCCTCTTAGGGGTGACGGGTGGAGTCACCTGTCACCCTAGCAGAGGCAGGCCGAGGCGGCGGCGCGATCCGCGCCTCCCCTTACTTGGGGGCTACATATGGACTCCGTGGTTCCACAGTCCCGAAGAGAATTAGCTCGACAGAGATAGCCCTGGCTGCTTGATGTATCCGTGGGGATTTTGCGCAAGTTAAAAAAATCGCTTGGTAGTAAGAGGGTAGGTGGACACCCGAATAGAACCGAGAAAGGTGGGAGAAACCGTGGAGCACAACTACTTTCAAAATCTGATAGCCCAGTTAGGAGTAAAACTTACCTCATAAAACAGATACTGCTCCGCATCAAAGTGGTCGAAGTCAAAGAACCTTGCATCATGCGCCACCTTGATGCCGTGCAGCACATCTATCAGCGATATATCGAAGAGAGGCGGCCCGCCTGACGCGTCTCGGAAGTTGAGGAGCGACCAGTCAGAGCCGTCCGTCAGCTGTTTGTACACTGCTGCAGGACTCGAGTTCAGGTATATTATCTGGGGAAATGAACAATCATTTGACTGCTGGCCTTGGCTTCGTCCGCGTGGGATTTTGGTCCCGTTCGAGCAACCCCCCATGGGACCCTAATCTCGGGATAAATAGCCTATTTTTTATTGCTGTTATACCACTTGGATGGATAAAAAGTGGTTACCGTGGCCTATGGACGTATGCAACACCAGGGGCTTCACACTCGCGCTGCCGATCTCGTAAGAAACTTCTAATGCCCCTTATTGAAGAACCTGATACTGTAGTCGCTTGAAAAAAAACGGCAGGGAGTTCTTGTGTTTTCTAGGCTATAATCTATCCCTGTACCCAAATTTCAGTCAGATCCTTTCAGCTGTTTGAGCGTGATTGAACAACGATCCAAACATCTTTACAAAAGAAGAAATATTATTCTTATTTAGAAACTAGTTTCGAAACTTGGTTTCGTACGTGGCCGAAGGGTCACAGTTATAATATTAGTAGAATTCGTGATGTGTATTTTAACAATTCAGATAATTCATTTCAAAGCCATCAGAGCCAAGCCAACCTTCAAACCTGCGTACCTACTGATTGACGAATGAGGCTCTAGCGCAGGCGTTCCTCTCACGGTTGCGTTGTCAGATGGCAGTAGTTCCTGTAGAAGCCGTATTTATAAACCAAATTAAAGTGCAGGAGTCAGCGGACTCTTCACTCTGAAGTGAAAGCCGGATGCCACCGGAAACAACGTTAAGATGATGATGATTATGACCTTGACTATGCTTTTTAATTTTAATTGGGAGAGAAGAAAACTGAGATTTAAAAAATGCCGTTATAATTATGTTAAATGCATGTACACTAATTAGTAGAACTCGATAACTCGATACGCATTATTAATTGCATTACAATGGTAATTAACGCAATTGTAATACTAGGGAGTAGCGTATTAGTAGTGCGGGATGCTAACACGGAAACGATTTTTTTGTAATTAGATTTTCTAGTTATAATTATTCTTGTCGAAGCAAATAAGTTTTTTTTTAATAACGCTGGATTAGGCTGTAGGTACGCTGCCTCACGCAAAACGGGCGCCCGACGTGGTTTACCCGCGGCGAAACGCAGTTCGCGTCAGCAGTTCGTTTTCCGTGGCGTAGACATGCACGTTGCTTCATCCACCACACGTATGTTGGTGGTTGTACGAAACAGCACGCACCGCAGGCGCCCGCTGCGTATACATGCACGAGGCAGCGGACAGCCTTATAGTGAAACTCACTTTTTTCTAATTATGCAGGTAGTAAAGTAAAAACGCTTATAAACCTGACTGATATATTTTATGTGCATTTTATACGCGACTACCTGGCGTCTATCCAATCGTATATTTCGCGACTTCCTTAATTATTTTTTTAAATCTACTACTCTTGATTAATTCCCATATGATTCGAAAACCTCATACTAATTAGTAATTTCTACCTAACCTAAAAAAATCGATAAATTATTAGGTACCTGATAACTCCCAATAAGATAGGCGGCATTGAGTCTGAGGGTTTCATTATTGCTGGTGTAGAACACGATCTTCTTCTTCGGATTCCTCTCCAGTTCTTCGTTGAGTTTGTTGCAGAACTGGTACAGATGGCACAGGTGGTACGGACCGAAGTCGAAGTAGAAATTCTCGTAGACGATCTCATCTTCAATGTGGAAATATTTACTGTTGCGAGTTGGTTTCGGCTTGTAACCAGTTTTTAAAGTCGCGAAGTATAATCTATCTGGAATGAGGAAAAGATATTGATAAAGAATGTGTTTGACTACTGAACTAAAATGATATTAATTTATAAGGGGGCAGACCAGTCCGGGGAGAGTTGGCTACCTTTTTTTTTTCATTGTGCAGAATTCATCTCGGATACCCCCGCCGTGACCCCATCTTGCCCCGGAAAGGGGAAGGGTGGCATTATGCATCACCGCAAAGGGTTGATTCGGCTACCTGGTAGAACATACGTCCTTCAAATTGGTTATATCTTGAAAAAGGTGAGGCCCGAAGCTTTTAAAATGATGAAGAGGTTATGGCGCAAGCATTCCTCTCGAGGTTGAGTGATCACACGGCAGTCTGTAGGTACAGTAAGAGTAAAAAAAATGAAGAAAGCGGACCTCGGGCTCCAAAGATAAACGGACTCCAGCTCCACGGACATCAAAGATGACGCCAACATTAAATAAAAATAAAGGAAGAAGTTAATATCATACAGTCGTAATCCTTATAAGTAGAATTTGAATAATGTAACGTTTAATTGTAATAATTACGATTTTATTCAGATTTGTTGCATTAATGGATTGTTGTAAATTATTTATAGTAGGAAATACATAAAATAAGTAGATAATTTTAAAAAATCGTTATTATAACTAAATGAGACATGGATCGTTTAAAATAATGTAAATATAATATAGAATCGTCGCATTCTTACTTATCTCTATAATATAAAAATGAATCGCTAAATGTGTTGCTAAGCGCAAATCTCGAGAACGACTGAACCGATTTCGCTAATTATTTTTTTAGAATATTCCTTGAAGTACGAGGATGGTTCTTACGGAGAGAAAAAAAAATAAGGAATCGGCTGTTAGGCGGTACCAAGTGCGCAGGGTCAGCTAGTTAAAAATAAAAAAGTGAAAAATCTGGCTGATGGTTTCGTGGATTTTCCTAAATTTTCGTACATACAAATTTTGTACTGAAACTTACGAACACAACAAAATCATTCAAATTGGTCAAAGCATAGGTACTCAAGATCAACGCTTAGCATAAATTCATTTTTTGGCTCGGGATTTTAATTTAACATAACCCAAGATGTTTTTAAATGTTCAATGTATGTACAGATACAGACACGACCAATTCACAATTTTGTAATAGTATAGATTTTAACAATGTAGGTACTGGGAATATTATTTAAACAACTTTACGCCCAGCTCCAGCAAAGTTCAAAGATAAACAGGACAAAGTACTACGAACAAAGGAAAAAGGAAAACTTGATAGGTTTCTATCGGCGAACGAAGCGAGTAACTTTAACGTTTTTCTTTAGAAAGAAAATTAATAATGAGACCAAAAAAATTAATCACACAGAAGAGAAATGATCAAAGTAATAATTTTCAAAAGAATAAAGTGATACAGTTTCTTAACCGTAGGTAAATGTTTGAAATGGGTGTACTACCTCAACTGACAGTCTATATTGACAGTATAGATCTTGATTGACGGACAAGGCCCTGGTGCAGCCTTTCCATCACAAGCAAACATCTACAAGCTTGAAATATCCGTCCAGTCTTCTTTGCCATCAACTCAATTACTATCTTCACGACTATTTACTTTATATATACAGTTTGATTTCGAAGTCGACCGCATACGATAACTGCAGACGCCTGCAGCAGATACAGCGTACCCATTACTTGTTGAACTCCGATACGGATATAGGGGACCATTGAGAAGCCGCAATGAATTACGCGTATCTGCTGCGTGCGTCTGAAGTTGTCGTATGCGGTCACCTTCGGAATTATACCTTAATTTTAATATACTCATTAGACCCCTATGTACGAAAAATCCTATACCTATAATAATCACTATGCAAGTACTTCTTATGATAGGTATTTAACATTAAATTTCATTTAATGAAGTAGGTAATTTGTGTTTAAAAAATTGAAATAGTTATTTTCTCTCGTCTAAAGGTTGATTTGATTTACATCAGACGAGCGAATGCTCAATCTAGGTATACCTTCTACGTTAAAAGTGTCTAGAGTGACAGAACATCCGTTCGTTGTTCTTTCATAAGTAAACGCAAACACTGAAAACAAGGTTTCGTTTACACTAAAACACTAAAATATTAAGAGAGAGCTAGCTTTATGTTCGTTAGGTCTAAATCCACCTTAAGCGAAACTTCCAAGTTATTCTACTAAAATATTCAGTTCAGTTCAAATTACAAAGGAAAATAACTCAAGTCTGAAGTAGTTAACACGTTTCACCTTGGAATCCACCCCTCGCGTGTTTTACCAGTGTAACATATGTACCGTACGTGTACGTACTTTAATCGTGTTTATTTTAAAATTTCTTAAGCTTTATACTGCTGAATACAGCCTTCCTTCACCCCTTCGTATAAAATGTTTGGCCGCACCTTCTACTTATTAATTAAAATTTGGTGATGCGACTAAAAGAAATTTAGTTTAATTTCCCTTAATCGCAGTTTCGATCATTGGCGTTCGAGAAATCTACTCATATACAGAGTGTCCCAAAATGCAAGGATAAGCCGGCAACACAGGGTGGCCCAACTTATGGCTGCTCTGGAAAAAATAAGAAAAAATATATACATCTCAATTTTTTTTTAAACTACTCAAACTTTTTTAAAATCCTTCGAAAATCGGTACCCCTAACGATATTTTTAACTACCAGGCCCACAATTTTGCAAATATTTTTGAACTCTTTTCTGTATTAGCAAGCTAAGAAGCATGGCGGCTATTCATCACCACCCTCTAAAATTATAGAATATTTGTAGTTATTTTACAAAAATAAGTCAAAATATTTTTTATTCGTAAAATTTTCATAGATTTTTACTTTCGACCCACTTTATCTTATCCTTGAATTTTGCGACACCCTGTATAGCTCATTTAGACGAGGAGTTTCTCGCCTACAATATGTACGATTATCGAAAGAACAGAAAAAAGTTGCTTCGTCTAAACATTCGCAGAAGCAATTGTCACGCCTGGTGAGAATTTCCTCGCAATTGAATTTTCAAATGTCTGTCTAAACAGAATTTTCAAGCAATAATAGATGATCAAACGAACTTCCCAAGTGAAGTTCGATCATTATTATATGAGCCGCTTCATTCGAAGATATAATTAACCAGGTAGTCCCTTAATGTACTAGGCAACTTCGCACATTTTTAAAAGATATGAGTACCTACGGAACTGTGCTCTTGACAGATACTCATTCCTTATTTGTGCGTGGCAACGCGAGCACGTCTTCAGCAATGCAAAAACGCAGCGCCGAAGGAAAAAAATCGTATTTTAACATAGGCGATATGTCATTTGCGAATCTCGTATGACATAATCGTAGGATAGAATTTATTGTTTACCTGTGTGTAAACACTGTGGTACGATAATGTGGCGATATTGGCGATGATTGCTAGTGATAGTCGTGTACGATTTTTCGGACCGAAACGTGCGAGAAACTCTGCCCGTCTAAATGAAGACTTGATGATTACATTACACCAGTGCAAAAACATTCAACAGCCTGCGCCCGAATCTGGTTCGGCAATCAGTGGATGCAGGCTTACATGTGAGATTGGCTTGAGCCATACACATCCCTGCCAACTATACCAAACTGTATTTGTAAGTAATCTTCTCGACACAAGAAAAAAACTTAACAGAACATGTATTGTACGAAACATTTAAAACGTGAATATATGAGAAAATCCTTGAAATAAATAACTAGGTTACTTCAAAATATTTTTATATAAATCCGTTGTGGGAGTCAAGTATCGACATAATGCGATATGCGATATCTTCGAGACACATTATGAACCGCCTGTAGCTTTCCTTAAAAGCAAAACAGCGTGAAGACACAAAATACTTTAGACATATTAAACTGCGACTTGCGGTCGCATGTCTAGAAGTCGTTGGACTATTCTGTACATTATAGAGGATCCTGTACCAATGAGTTTTCTTTTTCTACGATACTTGAATAAAATTGAATTCGTGTAAATTGGTCGCGTTGTCGTGGCAATGGGTTCACTTTCAACGATAAATCTCATTGGGCATTTAAATGCATGTGTATAAACCACGGTAATGGCTTAAAATAGGGTAAGCCCGTGAGTTTGTTTGCTAGCTAATTAAAATACAAAACCCTACCCCATAGAAGGGCTGGGGAAAATATAAATTTCTATAAGCATCCTTATAGAGGTTTTCCAGGGGTTTCAGATTAAAAACTTCTGCTTATTAAATTGTATAGATATAGATATGTTAGCTTTTTGGGAGTGATGTTGTCTGACCTCCCAAACCCGTGAGGAATATTTGCACCTGAGCATCTTCTGTTATTTAGCAGGTACACAACTACCTAGTAGATGAGATTGATTTGAGACTGATTATATTTTTTTATACCACTAAGGTGGCAGATTGGCATATGAGCACACGGCCTACCTGATCAAAAGTGGTTACCGTGGCCTATGGAAGTTTACAACACCATGGGAGTCACACTCGTGCTGCCGACCCTGTAAGAATAGAGGTTTCTGTACCGGCTATACACCCACTCATTTCATATGACTATATATGTCTGTTATTCTATTTCGATGTTCATCACATGCGACACTAAGTAATTTAAGTATACTGTTGCATGTTCGTACAGGTTACAATAAAGTTTAATATTTTATTCGTCGTGTATCTCAAAGTGTTCGCTGTCTAGAGGTCACAAGCCATTTTGAGGTTGTTTAAGGTCCTGAACGCTAAAAAATGAATAAGAAATGAGTTTCTATCGGTTATTAAAATTTAAATTTTGCGCTGGATTCATTCAGTATGTATACAGATACCTGTATTATGCAAAAGAGAGTACCTAATTGAATAAAAAAGTTGCATGGTTTGTATGTATGTAAGTAGGCGTTGCATGTAATGTTGAACAACTTTTTTCGAATTTCATTATTTTGACGACTGATTCTGATTATGCGAAGAAATCAATGGTTACCATTGCTTTTCGTCAACATAGTGTGGTTATTTATGACAAGTAGCTATAACTTTTTACTGGTTTTCTCTATGATAGCTATTGACGAAATACCAGTAGTCTAAAAGAATTTCAACTTTCAGGGGAAGAATTTTTTTTACAAACAATGACCATATTCATTTTAATGTGCGAGGATCAACTCTTATCCGTGACGACCGTGCGACCAATTGGAGTATCCAAAACTTTTCATAAACCAATCAATCATTTTTATTAAAACCAGTATATCCCTAGAGGGGTATCAAAACACCTTCCGTTAATTGTTTTCGGGCCCGTGTCCACGTCATAAGGGGCGCCACACGAGTGCCACGTAATAAGGGGTGCTGCATGAAATAGTGCCACGTAAATAACTGGTTCCGTCACCAGGCATTCCCAACTACGTGTTACTACTGGGAATTTCCCAATGGAAAAACCCTATGACACTTTGATCGACCGTTCTGGAATAGTTTCAGTTGGTGCAGATCAGAAACTTTTTTCTCATCTACTAACATTAAAACAAATTAATATTGCACATTACATTTCATATTTTTAAACAATGTTAGGAACCAAAATAAGTATTTCCCTAACTAACCCCTCCAGCTAAGCCAAAAGTATTAGAAGTGGTATCATGTCAGTAGTGTTATAGCCAGAATTTGAACAGGGGACCCTTGATCATAAAGCTGATGTTTATCCAATGCAATGATCCTTCTAAATTTTTATTTTTGCCTTTATGGGTACTAGCTGTTGCCCGCGGCTCCACCAGCGTGGAAGCAGCCTATGTGCTATTCTGATGTCTAAGCTATATTATTGTAAAGTTTCATTAAAATCCATTCAGTACTTTTTTACGTGAAAGAGTAACAAATATCACATACATAATACAATATATTTAATAATTATAATATGTATACATCCTCACATACTTACAAACTTTCGAGTTTATAATTTTAGTAGGACATTTCTTTGTGCCGATTATTGATAGGTATTTATTTCCTTTTCATTTTTAATAAGTTTAATGAAACACTGTTGTGTCAGCTGTAACATTATTGATGAGATACTGACATAAAGTTATGAAACCCAAAGGGAGCATCAATTATTCACAGGATTCCGTCTGTTGCGTGTGTAACTTCGAGAAGGGACTTCGAGAATAATGAATAAACTTAGACATTTGGGATTGACACATTTCCTCAATTTCGGTAATCTATTCCTGTCATCCAACACTTGGAATTCGGCAAGGAACGGTTAGTCCTTGTACATTATGTATGCTGTCGGATAAATTTCGAGAACTTTGCCTAAGTTCTGTACATTCTTCAGACAGACTATTTGACATCTTGTTTAATATTTTTTGATACTTAAATAGTTGTTTCAGAGGGCCAATTTCTCGTAGGTAATAAAAATCTGTCAAACCCGGTATTCATGAAAAACAATTTTGAAGATCGATTTTGACAATTGGGGCATTGAGATTTGATCCAGATTGAATTTTGAACAATTTTTATTACGAGCTTTCTGGTCATGTAATTAGTATTTACTTTCTAGTATAACCTACATACTATAAAGCTAGTAAAGGTGGCGAAAAACACAAGATAGGTGGATTCTATTCCCACCCATATGAACTCATCTCTTGTACAGATATTTAGCTTAGTTGATGAGCTAAGGAATACTTAAACTTGAACCCTGTTATCAATTTAACAAATAATCAGGCATTGAAAACTATTCACCAAAATTTCTAGACATTTTTTTCGAATATCTACATGCTTCGCATGTTTTAAACCGATAACAGTAAAAAACTATTTTATTGGCGTATCTGTAGACAGAGAAAGAAGTGTTTTATTTGCTAAACTGCTGTGTAGACAATTTAGAGGTTGTTGAATGTTTTAGCAGACTGCACTGAACTTGAATTGGTTATAAGCACTTTCAGCCATGAACCGTGAGATATTCTTCTTCCTCTTAGCGTTAATTCCCAGTCGCATCCGAAGCTTTCAGCTCGGAGTCTGGGGTCCGCTTTACCAGTCTTAACTACGGATTTGGCTAGACCTCGATATTTTCCGTGAAGTGATTGTCATCTGACCTCCACAACCCAATGTTACCATTAGGCGATATCGAAGCTTTGCAGTTAGACCGTTGTTTTTGGATTTTTTAGGCCAACTACCTGTAACGACTGCCATAGGTGTTCTTATGGCAACCGGGACCGACGGCTTAACGTGCTCTCCGAGGCACGACCAGACCAATGCAAATACTCATATTTCATTCACACAAATATTTGCACTGAGCGGGGATCGAACCCGCGCCTCCTGCGTAGCGGCCGCGTTCACTACCGCTACGCCATGGAGGCTGTCTATTCTATAAACCGTGAAATATTAGGAGGTCATAAAAAAGATTGTCAATAAACAAGGTATGGAATTGGAAGGAAAGGCGGGGGTGTTACAGGGGACGTGGGGGGGTGACATCCCCCAAATCGTGCTAGTCTAATTAAATATCCCCCCCCCCCCCCCCAAACAGGCTGCGGCCGCACCTGATGAAAAATGGCCTGTGACCATGTCCGATGTAACGTGGTCGAAACGTCAGGCAAATCAAAGGTATTGTTGTGGCGGGTGCTTATCGATCCGATAGTTTGTCCGAGCGAAACTTATGGAATATGAGGGTACTTGCGATAACATGGTATGCGGGTATTTCGAGAAAGAGAGATTGGCAGTGCCGCGCGCGCCACCTCTCGACCGCACCAGTCTCGCTTCGACATCCCTACTACTCAGAGGTCTGAGCAGCTCACCGCATCACGAGCATATTACAGTGCAAGTGTTACAAGCATCCCGACACCTGGACCAGTTGGTGGCCACCAACAAATCACCAGAAGAGCAGCGCGCGGTAAGTGACTTCTCTTTACCCGTGTACCTAAGTGTTGTAGTGTGCCCATATTGTTCCTTAGGGATTGCTACGGATAGACGAGTTGGATCGATACGCACTCCACGTATTCATCGTAATTGTATTTCACCCCGCGAAAAAGGGGGCAATTATCGTACACATTGCCACCCCATTTAATGGTCCTTCGAGCCGGATGGGTTATCAGCTACATACCTACTTAGTGCATAAAATTTCCCAACCGCGTTTATTAAATTCCGCATTTAATAAAAAAATTCATATTGATTAATATAGAAATTTTCTACCCGCATTATAAATTTCGCATTTAAGCAAAAATTTCATATTATTTTATTTAATATCAAATTAAATTATTTAGTACCTAATCCAATTCTAATTTTAAAATGCCCACTGCTAAACTTCAAAGCAAGCTATTACAGCTAACGGCTAAAAAAGAAGCGATTTTCGTACGAATTAATCGGATATATATATTATGCAAAAATATTTCCAATTATGATTCCCGTTCTAATGAACTATTCCTTTCGCAATCTGAATCCGTTACTGAGCAATACAGCAGATTTGAAGAAATAGTTGATGAAATTAATGAGGTAAAATTTGCAATTGATGGTACCCCGCCAGACTATTCCAGCTTGAGCTCTATTGAGGACTTATATTCCACGATCAAATACAAGCGGAATCTCATTAGGTCAAATAATACAACGGCATCTACAGCCGATAATAAAAAATCTAAGATACACTTGCCGCCAATTCCCATACGTACCTTTGACGGAAAGACAGAGAACTGGCCAATATTTTTTGAGATATTTCGTAGTAATGTGCACCTTAATGCCGATCTCACGGATGCACAGCGCGTACAATACCTAATAAGCAATTTAACGCACGATGCGTTAAAAATAACGGCAGGTATTGTTCCGTCGGGGGATACCTATAGGATACTTTGGGATAGTCTTGTAAAAAAGTATCAGGACAATCGCAGTTTAGGTGAGCATTACCTTAATAACATTTTTAATATTAAAGGTTGCACCGGTAATGCTATCAGTTTGAATAACTATATAGAAAAATATTCGGCGTCCGTCGCGGCATTGAAACAATTAGACATACCTGACTTATTAGATTTTATTCTATTATATTGTGGGTTGCGAAAGCTTGATTCGCAAACAATACAGCAATTTGAAAATAGCGTAAGCAAGAAGGAATTCCCTTCCTACCTAGAATTAATCTCATTTATACAGGATTATGTCAAAGTACTTGAAAGGTCGAATAAAAATAATTCACAAGTCGAGCCGCGCGCAAGAGCTAGTGTTAGTAATTCTAAAGCTTTCATCGCGAGTAACGAACCGGTTTCCGAGACGGCTTCAATGTGTCCTTTGTGCAATATAGATATAGACTACTGGCCCGTGTACAAAAATGATGGGTCATTTGAACCACCAGGTGACCTATATAGAACGATATAAGAACATAAAATAATAAGATTCAGCACTATGCCGTCACTTGTAAGCTGTCCAACTGAGTGCAGGTGAGTACAGGTACAAAGTACAGGTAGAGTGAGTACATTTTGGTCATATATTTTTGTACGGCATTCTTACCTTCGATAGATCCATGAAAAATAACAAGCAAACGCGTAGTGCTGTACAAAAAATGGTGAGCCACAAAGTCGGAATTTTTATTTTATTTTCCGACATTACCAGGGTAAATTTGGTCATTTGATTTTGTACGGCATCAGTTTCATAATATTTCAATACTGCTTCTAATCCATTATTCCGCAACGCCGTACAAAAATCATGCGACATGGTGAAGTAATCGTGGGTTACAATCCCCTCTTCTTCACCTGCACTCAGTTGGACAGCTTACAAGTGACGGCATAGTGCTGAATCTTATTATTTTATGCTCTTATATCGTTCTATAAAGGTCACCTGGTGGTTCAAATGACCCATCATTTTTGTACACGGGCCAGTAGTCTAATAGGCATCCGCTGTTTAATTGTTTACATTTTAAAAACTTAGAATCACCGCAAGCCCGGTTTGACTTTATTAAATCGAAACGTGGTTGTGTGAACTGTCTGAGCCTATCTCATTCCATAACCAAATGTAAATCGCGTAATGTTTGCAAGTATTGTAAAAAGCAACATCATTCGTTATTGCATTTTTCAAATGATAATAATACGGATTCCTCGAGCAAGAAGCGGTCCGCGCCCGCGGCGCAGCCGGTTCGAATCCAGACCGCTGAAAAAGATGACACATTAGACAAGACACAATCGATTGCCTTGACGTCCGGTAGCCATCCACATAATTACACTATACTGCTAGCTACCGCTCAAGTATACGCACATTGTAATAATCGAGATAAAAATCGAATGACGCTTAGATGTTTGATTGATAACGGATCTCAAAATAATTTGATTACCATGGATTGTTGTAAGCGTTTGAACATTCCGGTTATTAAGTTGTGTAATTCGTCGTTGCAAGGTGTTGGTATGACCACGCGACCCGTACATGGATTTATTCATTTTACAATTGAGTCTCGAATTAATCCTAACAATAGATATTATATTCATGCGCTGGTAGTTGACTGCATTACGGATAAACTACCCTCTAATTACATTAAAATAAATGATGATTTGTCCTACTTGAATAATTTACCGCTTGCCGATTTAACCTGGAATTTACCGGGAGAAATTGATTTAGTTCTTGGTGTTCAACTATTTCCGTATATTTACTTGGGAGATAGGGTCGATTCGGGTAATCGCGCACCGCCCGCCATATTGACTAGTTTCGGTTACGTACTCATGGGGGACATTCCATGTCAAAATGATACGAAACCTACCACTTCGTCATTTACCTCGCTTACTGATATTGATTCAAGTTTGCAAAGATTTTTCGAATTGGAAGAAATCCCAACACAACGAATCATCAGTCCAGCGGACTTGGAATGCGAAAATAGTTTTAATTCTTCAGTTTTATTTAGGGATGGTAGATATTTTATCGATTTACCTTTCTCACGAGACCCTTCTGAGCTAGGCAATTCTCGCGGAGTGGCTCATCGCCGTCTGCTTGCGCTCGAGCGAAAATTTGCTCAAGTACCTACCCTACGCGAAAATTATAATAAGACCATCGCCGATTATATAGCTCAGGGTTACTTGGCTGAGGTACCTGATAATGAATTAACTGAGGAAGGCTACTACATGCCGCATCACGCCGTTATTAGGCCGGATAAGGACACCATTCGGGTGGTCTTAGACGCTAGTGCGAAAACTCACTCAGGGTTGTCACTCAATGATATTTTGCATGTCGGACCTAATTTACAGGCCGATTTATTTTTATTATTACTTGATTTTCGCACGTTCCCGGTAGCTATGACCGCAGACATTAAACAGATGTTTTTGAGGGTAGGTGTAAATGAGCACCATAGGAAATACTTACGAATTTTATTTCGTTTCAATAAAACCGAACAGGTACGCACCTTTAGTTTCAAGCATTTACCTTTCGGATTAAAGCCCAGTCCGTATTTAGCTATGCGCACTTTACGTCATTTAGCGGGTGAGCATAGTGACCGCTTCCCTGAGGCTTCTAAATTAATAGAAACTCAGTTTTACATGGATGATTATGTTTATTCAGTTCCCGATATACCTTTGGCAAAGGAATTATCTCGCGAACTAATTGACTTACTTAAAATAGGTTCATTTGATCTGATCAAATGGGCAAGTAATAAGCCCGCTGTATTAGAGACGTTGCCTGAATCTCATCGCTCGCCGGTATGTTTCTCGCCGGTAGACAACAATTCGAATAATTTCAAGATCCTTGGCTTATCCTGGGAACCCGCTGACGATCAGTTTTTTCTGACTACCGTCATAATGGAAAATAAATGTACGAAACGTACCATTTTATCGCTGGTAGCCCGCTTGTTTGACGTGCTGGGTCTTGTGGCTCCGGTCGTTTTGTACGCTAAAATCCTCATCAAGGAACTTTGGTTGGCTAAGATAGATTGGGATGAGGAACCTCCGGCACATATCGTCAGTCGTTTCACCGCCTTTACCCGGGATTTTACGGCACTCTCTTCTTTAAAAATACCGCGACATATTGGAGTTTTTAAGGACTCTGTGGTAAATATTGTAGCCTTTTGCGACGCCAGCTTCAGTGGTTATGGTTGTTGTATCTATCTACACATAACTGACCCTGATGGTAATATTACTGTCCGACTCCTATGTGCTAAGTCTAAAGTTTCCCCCGCCAAGATTACGACGCTGGCGCGATTGGAACTTGTCGCAGCTTTGCTTCTATCCAAGCTTGTTCGCGTGGTTAAAGAGAAGCTTTCCGTTCGCGTACCTATTCAGGGTGTTTACGCTTTTTCGGATTCCACCATAGCTCTCTCGTGGATTCACTCATCTCCCCATAGATGGTCTGTTTTCGTAAGCAACCGTATCGCTAGAATTCAGAAAAATTTACCTGCGGCTTGTTTTACCCACGTATCGGGGAAAACGAACCCTAGCGATTGTCTTTCACGCGGAATGCTGCCATCAGATTTGATTGCACATTCGCTCTGGTGGGACGGCCCTACTTGGCTTCATCAGCCGATAAATGAATGGCCCTTAAAATTCATCCCAACCGAGTGGGATACATTACCAGAGTTGAAATCCAAGGCATTTGTGACCGAAACTTCAAAGACTGAACCACATGCTCTAGCTGCCATAGCTGATCGCATCAGCTCATGGAATAAGCTATTGCGGACATTCATTTGTATTCTTAAATTTACGAATAGATTAGGTAGTCAGGACTCTATTCAAAATATTCAAACCGCTGAAAAATTTGTTATTCGAATTGTTCAAAGTATCCATTGCTCTAATGAGGTGAACCTGATTAAGGCCGGCGAACTCCCCTCTAAAAAATTACGCAATCTGTCTGTTTTTCTGGACGATTACGGAATCCTACGAATCGGGGGTAGACTTTCAAAGTCTGACCTACCCTACGAAGCTAAACATCCCGCACTACTACCTAAACATGACCGTGTAGTTGATTTAATAATTGATCACTACCATAATACGTACTGTCATACGGGCCCTGGACTATTGATGTCCATTATTAGGCAACGGTTTTGGATATTGGATGGTAGGACCGTTATTCGTTCGCGCTGCCGCAAATGCAACACTTGCTTTCATTTAAATCCTGTGCACCCGACGCCCAAAATGGCTGATCTGCCTGGATACCGGGTCCGCGATGCCAAGGCCTTTGTGCATACTGGGGTGGATTTAGCTGGTCCTATTGCGTATGTACCTACTCGCCGCAGAGGACAACGCTCGCAGAAGGTCTATATATGTTTATTTATATGCTTGGTCACTAAGGCCATACATATAGAACTCGTTTCGGATCTCACCTCAGAAGCTTTTCTTTCCGCTTTCAAAAGATTTATTGCGCGCCGGGGTCCAGTGTCCGTTATGTACTCGGACAATGGTACAAATTTTATAGGTGCGAAAGCACAGCTAAATGAAATATACTCATTTTTATTAAATTCAGCTGTTCAGTCGGACATTAAGCGGGAACTACTCAAAACTCAAATTAAGTGGACTATGATCCCACCGCGAGCTCCGCACTTCGGAGGTCTGTGGGAGTCCAATATTAAAAGCGTTAAGACTCATTTGTTCCGAGTCATTGGTAAGCAGCTTCTCACGTATGAGGAACTTTTGACCGTATTGGTGCAGATAGAATGCCTTTTGAATTCGCGACCGCTTAGTGTTTTGTCATCGGACCCACACCCCGAGGTGCTCACACCGGCACATTTTTTAATGTCCAGTCCGCTTACATACTTGCCTTCTTCTGAACTGACAGAGGAAGGTATTAATCTAAAAAACCGCAAGAGGCTTCTGGATCAGTTGGTATTGGGTTATTGGAAAAAATGGCGCGTGGAATACTTAAATACGTTACAAACTCGACAGAAGTGGTGTACGCCTGATCGTCCGATAGAGATCGGCATTATTGTCCTCTTGGGTCAAGATAACGTACCACCTTTATCGTGGCCACTCGGCATTATAACCGAAGTTTTCCCGGGTACAGATGGCATAGTTCGAGTCGCGTCTGTCAAAACCGCGTCCGGAATTTATAAACGTCCTGTAACTAAGCTGTATCCGTTGCCAACCCAATAAAATTTATTTAAATTTCCTTAATACTTATTTTTCAACCGCATTTTAATTTAATATTTATTTAAATAATTTCGTGATTAAGCCTCAATCGGTCTCCCTATGGGTATCTGCTTGGGTTATAATAATAATATACATTTTACGCTATTTACTGTTTCATCTGCTGTAACGGTTCATTAATATTGTCAGAGTGCCTTACATTTATGAAACTTAACCGCTTAGATCGGAATTACCTCATTACCTAGCTCCCCCTATTTAGTTATGGACCTTGTCAAGGCGGGGAGCGTGTTGTGGCGGGTGCTTATCGATCCGATAGTTTGTCCGAGCGAAACTTATGGAATATGAGGGTACTTGCGATAACATGGTATGCGGGTATTTCGAGAAAGAGAGATTGGCAGTGCCGCGCGCGCCACCTCTCGACCGCACCAGTCTCGCTTCGACATCCCTACTACTCAGAGGTCTGAGCAGCTCACCGCATCACGAGCATATTACAGTGCAAGTGTTACAAGCATCCCGACACCTGGACCAGTTGGTGGCCACCAACAAATCACCAGAAGAGCAGCGCGCGGTAAGTGACTTCTCTTTACCCGTGTACCTAAGTGTTGTAGTGTGCCCATATTGTTCCTTAGGGATTGCTACGGATAGACGAGTTGGATCGATACGCACTCCACGTATTCATCGTAATTGTATTTCACCCCGCGAAAAAGGGGGCAATTATCGTACACATTGCCACCCCAGGTATGTAGGTACAGTCAGCATCAGATAGGTATGTGCTTCCAAAGTAGTCAAAATTATGTAAAGAATATAAATTCAATTTTATGTTCGCAGACATAGCATTCAAATAGTGGTAAGCATCCAGAGTGTTCAAAACATCTTCGCTGTAAGTTGTCAATATTATGTTAGCTGTTACAGTGTTCATATTAATGTTTTCAAATAGGACTTTCAATGGTATCTATGCACCGTAGAGCCAAAAGTCATTAAGGCCGGCTACAATCCCCTTTTGAGTCATGTTCCTCAAAACTAAGGCCTGCCACACATAGTGCATTGTTAGTTCGCTCACCAGGTGTGTTAAATGAATATTTAAATTTTGATGGCTTAAAACTAGTGCAACAGCTAGTCTAGTAAGAACTCACATAAACTATGTCAACGTTATTATATTAACGCAAAAAATCGCTGCGTTACCCATTTCTAGTAATATTTCGGGGCATATTTATTGCACTGACTGTATAAATATAATACTGTATAATAAAAAAAAATAATCTAAATAAAATAAATCAAAACAACGAGTTGTAAAAAAGAACTTATATTTTCTTAGAATCTAGTGTAACCACCGTTGGCATTGATTACATCAAGTAGGCGTTGTCTCATTGATCTAACTGTGTTAAAACAGAATGAACTTCCCCTCAATGATTCCCAAATTGCATTTACATGCATCCGTAAATTTTCGGTACTGCGAGCCTGTTCATGATCCCACATTTGGACCATTCTACCCCAGACATTCTCAATAGGATTAAGGTCTGGGCTTTTGGGAGGTAGGGTTATTAAATTTAACTCTCCGTTTTCAGAAATATAATCCTGAACCACTCTTGAATTATGTATAGAGCTTCCGTCTTGTATAAAAGTTATCGCCTCTTCAAAGGGATAAAATATTTGTGCTGTGGGTAACAACACCTCTTCCAAAATATCTTTATAAGTCAATCCATTTAGACGCCCACCAACTTCGATTAACTCACCGGGTCCAACTTCCGAAATCCATCCCCAAAAACCAAGCGATATGCGTCCACTTCTGTTATTGGGCAAGATATTTTCTTCATTATATCTTGTATTATTGTATCTCCACAGAGAGTATCTCCACGTAGAGTTACAAAACACTTTTTCATCAACAAAAACAACCTTACTAAAATCGTAATCTAAATAGCTTATGTAGTGCGAATTGGAGTCTTAAAAATTTATGCCTGGGTGTTAAATGAGGTTTTTTTGCCGGCACACGATTATGGAGGCCCGATTCCTTAAGCCTTCGACGTATTGTACTTTGGGACATGCTATGAGTAGTCGCCAATTGGGAAGTGTTAACAAAACGGTCCACTCGCACATTTTGTATCAGTGCACGGTCTTGTTGGATGTTACTAATACGCGGACGACCTGTTGTAACATGGCGTGAAATCCCTCCTGTTTCACGCCAGCGCGATATCCAGAGAGATACAGTGTTTCTCTAAAAGATTATAAAAATCGTTAGTCGGACATTGTATGCAATATAAATTAAAAGGAGAATGTTAATAATCCTGGTAATAAAAAAATACTCACGCTTATGCCAAGTTCATCGGCTATGTCAGTAACAGAAACATTTTCCCGATGTAAATTTATTATACGATGCTTGGTTTGCTCATCTAAATGATATGGAGGCATGCTAATTTAATAAAATAATACAACTATTTCATTTAAATTTGCAATGTAATACACATAGACAACATGACATATTATTCCGTGACATTAATATAATTTTATTAAAGTTTGTTATTTATGACATTTTCCTTAAAAGAGTTTCCTTTTCAAAGAAAATTCCATTCTATTTAGGGATGTTAGAACATATCTAAACTATGTTTCCTTTCTAATAATCAAAATTTCTAATAAACAAAAGACATATCAATTACGTCATGCACGAAATGAGCAGGATGGATAATCAAGGAAAAAGGGAAACAAAATATTTATTACTAACGGGATCCTGCCTTTTCGCCGAAAATTATTTGGCCGATTATCACTTGCCAACCAACGTTTTGCCTATTTTTCACTTTGACGACTAACGATTGTCAAATTTTTGTATGACAACGTTTCATTTGGTAGAATTATTGTTAAGCTGATTATTGTAATGACAAAAAACGTTTGGGGCATTTATCTTTTGTCAAATTATTTATTAGGCCAGAAAACTTTTAGACGAATTGACTATAGCGCACCCCGACTTGGATAGGTTAGGTTAGAAGGCTAACGCGGGAGCGGAGCGGAGCGGAGCTCCCGCTTTAGCCTTCGTGGTTATTTTTTTATAACCATCCATAAATAGTGGCTTACTTAGTATTTTTGTACGCCACATTCAGTAATTTTGACAATAACTACATGAATATTACGCTAACTAAAACATTCGCTACTTGAAAGTTGGCATTTTGAAAAGTGTCATTCTAAAAGGAAGACCAAACGTAAAATTGGCAACTGTGAGGTTGGGTAATAAAAACAAAATTATATCACAAGTTGGCAAATGATTATTTTGCGAAATAAAATTCTGCGAAACGTTACTTGGCAAGTGATAATCGGCCAAACAATTTTCGGCGAAAAGGCAGAGATCCATTACTAACATTTTATTCCAATATACACTCTAGCTACGGATATTAAAGATGACTTTCCTAATTGTGAAGATATTTTTGAATAGTATGAATGCATAGATACCATTATACGACCTATTTGACAACATTAATATGAACACTGTAACAGCTAACATAATATTGACAACTTACATCGAAGATGTTTTGAACACTCTGGATGCTTACAACTATTTGAATGCTATGTCTGCGAACATAAAATTGAATTTATATTCTTTACATAATTTTGACTACTTTGGAAGCACATATCTATCTGATGCTGACTGTACGTACCTATGCCATGATCGCGTTAATTCGGGTTAACATTATTGTTTAAACTGTACCATTCACACTAAAGATAAAAGAAGTAAAAGGAAAACCAAACCAAGAGCTCTCAAAGCCTATGGACGTTTATCGTACTAAGCTACCGAGTATCCTAATTGAGTGCAATAAAATTAAGTCACGCCATAAACCTTTTAAAAGGAAAACTTAAAGCGTTCCCTTATCATAATTAAACAAGCTGAAACCCTTGCTTAATTTACGGTCAAGCTTCAAAATGTAAAACAAGGGTTTTACATTTTACGGGTGCGTTTCCATTGTAGCGGTGACGGACTGAGCGGAGCTGAGCGGGCAGCGGGCTGATAGCTAATGGAAATCGGCCAATGTCATGATTAATTGAGGATGTGACGTGGATTGAGTAATATCATTGATCGGTTCTTTAACGCTTCGCTCGTCTCCGTGAATTAAGGCATCAATTATACAGAAAAGTCATAAGACGTGACGCATAATCAAAGCAAAATCGTACGTATCGACGTGATTTTGTTCTAGAATGAGCAGATTGCGGGATTGATACTCTTTTATATATTTCTATAAATCATATTATGTGAGGAAGATCTGAGGAGATGGACGGACTGCGTGAAAAGTGATATGGATAAGTGATATGGCAGTCATCTCAACATTCACTCTGAATGTTGAGATGACTGCAAATAGAGACGAATTGAAAAAGAACACAATGTTGCGTCGACCCTAAATAAACTTGGGATAAGGTCAGGAGTACTCAGGAGGATGATGATTTGTACAATGTACAATCGGAAAATGTGTCGTCTCTTCACATACATAACTTGTGTAACTTCGATACGGATAAATGGCACCATTGAGAAGCCGTAATTCATTGAAATATTAAACTATATTTCACGGTACGCCGTATCAGCTACATGCTGTATGCTGCTGCTGTATGCAGTCGGCATCGAACTCGTACCTTCATAGTTCGCATGCACACTAACAGTTTAATTTGTGACAGAGAAAAAGCAATTATTATAGAAGGTGATGGGGTGCATGAGTAGAGCCTTTTAAACTACACCCCAACTACTTGTGTAATCGATTCTAAAACGTTTAACGTACATTATTTAGTAAAGACCGATTGATATTAGAACTCGATATTCGCATACTTTTTTAAAATTATAAAGAAAGAAAGAAATAAAGAAAGAAAGAAAGAAAGAAAGAGAAAGAAAAATACATTTATTTCGATTACTGCAGCATACAAATTATACCACTTAGGGCGCATAAGGCGCACCTGTTGGAAAGTGGTTACCGTGATCTATGGACAAATGCAACACCAGGAAAGTCACACTCGTGCTGCTGACCCTGTAATAGAGAGATTCTGTGCCGTCAGCGAAGAAGACAAGCAGTACAAGCCTTTGGTCTTCCCACTGACAGCACAAAACATCTCCAATGAGCTCTGGCTACTCGCCGCCGGAAACCCAACATAAGTTTATTTAGCCGCAGTGTTCTGTAGGGCCGAGGTACTTCCCCAGTAGGACTGCTCGATTGGGATGGTAATACCGTCGTGTCCCTACCTCCTTCGCATAATATTCCAGTTATCGTATTTCAAATCGTTCAAGTAGTCATATTTGGAACCTAAATTATACGCCGTTTGGACCATCATGGCGTCTCAATGGTCGTTCTTGTCACATGATTAGATTTCCGCTCTTTGTAATTGATTGCCTCTAACCTTCACCAAGTTCGATCTTCCGTGACACGTACCTAATAAGTAAACAGTACCTGTGTTATTAGATAAAGGAAATAAAATGCGATTATATAGATAGTAACAATAATATGATTATCTCGTAATAAATAAATAATAAACGGTGAAACGCTTACCAAAACCAAAAACGTAGATGAATAATTGGAATGGATGCGAAAGGCGGAGATGTTATTGCTTTAACGTATATTAGAATAAATCTATGACTAGTAGTGGACTGCTACAAGCTAATTGAGCAGTTTGATTGAACTAAACAGTTACGTAAAGTAAATGATTACTAAACTAGCTCATGTGGATGCTCACGAGTCCACGACGATGGCAAAAACCTTCGGACAAATTTTAGCACTTGTATTAAGAGCCACTCGTGGTTGAATTAAATACCAAAGTGTCCTATCAAATCCAGGTAGTGTAGAACTCTTAAACCAAGAAGATATTTTCGATGATGACGACGACTCTTTTAGAGGAGTATCTCTTACCGTCAAAGATTAAAATGTATAGCTTTTTATAGCTACGGTGGAGTTTGCACGGGTATGAAAACTTACAAAGTGCCTTGGAAATGGATCCACAGTGTGCCAGACAAGACTGACGGCCGGAAACCACGGCCTAAACTCTGGCAATTCTGCTAAAATTCATATCAAAATTGTGCTAAGTCAGGTATTACGTAATGTTGACTCTGTAGAACCTTGTCAACGGAACAATGAGGTATTTAGTTCACGGTATGAGTAATATTTATTGTACGCAGAATTTGTGGACGTCAACTAATTCCATCAAATCATTCAAGCGAAAATAACAAAACCACCTGTGGCCACTGGCTTGTTTCACATTTTTAGTGCAGACATACACACGACCTACGTGATGATGAGACGCGGCTACTACAGCCTATGGACATGCAATTCGTTACACCACACTACCGACTCTTTCTTCTTCTATTGTGTCGATTGCGTTTCGACTCTCAAATTATGTTTTCCCAGATTAGTAATACATGCGAAACATCAGTAGTGAAATTAGTCGCATTCATTATTACTAAGTCTCAAATCATAAACATTCCCGTACTCGCACACAATATGTGAAAATGATCGCCATAACTTTAGTTCTCGTCATAAAATGAACCAAAGAACTTCAGGAAACTGATATAACTCTATTATGGCACAATGTAAAACAACAGCAATAAAACAGAAATTCATTAAAACGCCAATAAAACACCTACAAATGCCCATCAATGGCAATGGATAGATCGCGACCGGCCGTCCTTGGACCACACCCTAAGCACATAAGCTTGTGTATTGTATTGTACAGTTACGTAACCAAGGTCGCTCTGACACTTGCGCCGCGCCTCACTTGCATGTGTACCACTTGAATAGGAAATTACAGCTATTTCAGTGGTCTACCTCTACTGTATGTGATGAACAACCTTGAGACTTCATGGTGTTGGCACAAACCTTAGGGGAATTTAATTTTAATTAGGCTTGAAACACGTTACGGTTTGTATTGCATGTTAGTGTTGCTTGTTAGTTACTAGTATTTAGACATGGTTCTGCTTGCACGATATTGGGCTGATTCGGACCACAGAAAGCTTGTATTTTGTAGGATGTAGTAGAGTAGAGTCATGCTTTCCGCCAAGTACCTACCAGTTAGATAAAAGTATACCTTCAAGTACCTGTTACTGGCAATGTGTATAATCCGTTATTCTAAACAATGCCTAGGCAATGTATATAATACCCAGTGCGCTGCCGGCAATGTATGAAATGTTATATAAAAAATATAAATAGCGGTTATAAAAAAAAGTAACCGTGAAGGCTAATGCTGGAGTACCGCTTCCGCCTTAGCCTTCTAACCTATACCTATCTATCGAAGTCGGGGCGCGCTGTGTCCACTCCACATAATTAGGTCAGATATGGATAGTTTAGGTTAGAAGGCTAATGCGGGAGCTCCGCTCTGCTCCCGCATCAACTTTTGTGGTTATTTTTTCATAACCGTTCAGAAATAGAAGTTTTGCAAAGTCATCTGCAAGTATAGAACATAATCTATTTATTTCACACATTGACGGTGGAGCAGCAGGCATACATTGCCTAGCCATTATATATAATACCTGAATTACAGATTTTCGGTAACATACCTACATAAATAATCATAATAGAAACGATATTTTAACAAGTTCCTATTCAATTCCAACTTGTAGCACAATATCATATTGCCGTATTGTGAATAACCTAATGTCAACAAGCCTTCACATTTACTAACATGACGTGCTCCATATTCGTAATACGATATTAGGGCGAAATGGAGCCTCCAAAATTGTTATGTAGCTCCGTCACTTTTCTAAAAATATGTTGACAAACACTATGCCAAGTTATTTTGGTGGTTCTGGTCCTATCTCTCATGTTACTTCTAATATTTGTCAAAATATTTGAAAGATTCTCAAGATCGGATTGTGAGTGACTGATTCATCAACATAGGGCCTAAAATGATCACCACACCACTGAAAACTCAAGCTATTTTGTTTTAAACTACAAGAAACATGTTTTTTTTATACAACTTCGATACGAAATTATGTTCCGTTTTTCATTTACTTGCCAAAAACACACTCACTTTTGATAATAAATTGGTCACGTGACCACATACCTATTCAAATAAACGATATGCATAACTATTTTGCGTCGCATTCTTTTTACAAAATATTTACGGTTTTGTTTTTATTTGTTACTAACCGGAAATAACGTTACAGCACTCCAGGTCAAACTGAATAAATTTTGCGCAAGATATTATTCAATTCGGTCTAACTACTTGGCAATAACGCATGTACCTCCGTATTTTTTACAATACAAGACACTAACGCTCAAAATACAACAGAAACTGGTGCAGGCTATCCTTTCGGGGTTGTATGAGGTGTGTCAGGTAGTCAGGTCAGGTAAAAGTCAAAACAAACCAAATAAGAGGAGGAGAGGTGACCCCGGGCTTCAAAGTGCGAGCTTTGATGAGAGATTAACGCTCGGATGAAGTGGTATCTCAAATCATACTCAACACGAGTATAGCCTCGACAAAAACCTACTCCTACATTATGCAGGACCAGCAAATCTGAGAGCTGAAATTCACAGAGATTCATAATCCACCATAATCAAGTTAAGACGAAAATGTATTACTTTAATCAAGGAAATTATGTACTCAGGCCAGGGCTATAAAAAAGCCTTGGAGTACTTTGAGTCTTGGAAATACTCTGACGTGTAAATGGACGCGTAAATCTGGGGGACTCATCTCCATCCATCCTAGCTTTATTATTCTTACTTCTTACGTATATTCGAGTCGGCTCGTAAAGCCTTAGCCTAGAATCCCGACTAGATGAGACAGGCGTGATTAGCATTAAATAACATAAGTTTTTATAGTGAAGGAATCTGAATAATTACTTTATAGCTCATTGAACAAAATGAAGGTATAATCACTCAAGGTATCGAAGGATGTTTGTCCCTATATCATGATCGCGTTCATTCCCGGTAACAGTATTGTATATCATGAAACGCGAGAGTTTAAAAGTTAGTTTAGATTATCACTCAATGCTCTTTATTAATCTAGATAAGGTAGCAAGAGAGGGTGATAGAAAAGGGTAGTTAAAACTATTTTTTCTCTAAGAAACTGTATGTCACATTTCGTAAGGTTAGTGAGAGTGCTGAAGCCCTCTATTCCGATTTTTTCATTCCTTGTCGAGAAAACGCACCCTTTTTAAAAACACACAAGTATGGTAAGCTCGTGTCGTGATCGTGTACCATTTTAACTACTCACCATTTGCTTAGTTCAGGCAGTGCTAAGTATGACAAAAAGTATGATTTGGTACATCAACGTCAGTCTAAATATATTGTAGTCAATCGATTTGAATATTGTAGATATTCCACATTTAGTAGAAACTATCGATTTTTTGCTATACGTCAGATTCTGGAATAGGACAGATTCATGAATTGGGCAGATTCATCTGTCGTATAGTGAAATCAGTAACTATGTATTTTACCGGTCAAGAATGGAAACAGCGGATACTAAAGACCAGATACGCATTTATGAAGTTTCTCAACGTTAAGTCGATAAACTGAAATATCTACTACATTACTAGGAATCCTGTCAAGTGTGAACCGTCCAGACTAACATAAATCATGACGTTATTACCATCGTGTATTGTTTTATGGATATTGTAAATCAGTTTGAGGAAGACCTATTAAAAGGAACGACATATTTCATGTCTTCACATAACAGTTATGCGGATATGGGTAGCTTTGAACTTACATGAGTGAGCTGTATAGATTCTCGATAAAAAGGTACTATCTCCATTACGTCATCATGCGGTTTCAATTGGGTTTCAATATATTTACACATACAACTATAAATATCTGAAGGGGGTAAATTGGAAAGGTGTTGTGCCACATTTTGCATAGTTTATTGGTCCCACCCATGTATTAGGAGTCGGCTGGATAGAAAAAGGACTGTTTATTTACGATCGGATAGAGACCAGCCGTCCCTTGGGTTAGATTTAACTGTTGAAACTCGTTTAATTTTTACGTTAAGTTTAGTTTTAATTTTTACGAATTTCCATTGGTGAATTTCAGCCTCAGTGGCCTTGCCAACATCCTCGGAATGTGACGGAGAACAGTGTTGACCCTGTTTCCAGTGGCAAGGGGTCCCTATAACTCGATTCCTGTCGGTTTCCCAATGGGTCGCATGGTGTTGACAAACTAACGGTAGGATGAAGACAAACTAGATTAAGGTAATTAATTTTTCCAGCGGCCTTATTTCTAAAAATTTGCATCTTTCGCCACTGCCTGTTTCTCTGCCCCTACCTTATGATTCATTATTAGGCAGAGCCTAAACACTGAGGCTACAAAATTTATTTACTTAGGTTTTATTTGCGATTTTTGGAAAGGTAAGGTAAGCTATAAAATATTGCCGTACGAAACCGCTAGTATTGTCATAAAGTCACGTATGTAGTAAAACAAATTTGTTAGAACATAGCTGACGGAAATAACAGCCCAAGAATTAAATCTTCGCGTCATCGGGAATTAATTTGAGGCGCATTCAATAGAAAACTGCATACATACGGATAGATTAGCGGTTAGTTACAAGTCATGTTCTATTATAATACTAAGCCGGTAGCGCACACGTGGTCGCCGGCCTCGAACAACGCCAACGCGGTATTGTACGGCTGTATTCTAATCGGCTAGTGAGTTTAGTTTATTTCACAAACACAGCTATTGGCACTAACTTATATGTATACTACTGGATGTACGGGATAAAAAATTTGGTCACTTTGTTGGTGTCAATTACGATCAATCCGTACACAATCCACAACTTTTTGATTCTTCGTATTTTATGCAGGTTCGACCGTTCTCACCTCAACCAACGAACCGCAGACGGCGCGCGGCGTGCGTTTATGTCGGTTCAATTCCGACATAACCTCCCCTGCCGGCTGGGGGGTATCCGTGGGGATTTTGCGCACGATGAAGAAGGTCCCATCGTTCTGAAAATTCGCCACGACGCACAGTGTCGCGAATGTATGGGACGGTTTATCATAAATAACATTACTTGTTTTTTTGAACATAAATACTTTTGTTTGATTAAAATTAACACGAAATAATTAATTAACATAAAAATAAATATTTTTACTGTGTATCACCTATATTATTATCTAAGTACACCTATTGTCGAATAATCGGATCAATTTTTTTTTAATGTTTATTATTCGACCTGATGGCTGATTGGCAAGGATCTGAAGTTAGTAGCATCACAGTCATTAGATCATGATTTGTGTGCTGCCTGGAAGTTTTGCGAGTATGGAATTCCCTCAAGTTTCTGATGTCTTTATGTCTACCTTCCAATGCATCCTCAGGAAGCTGACCAATAGGCAAAAGAAAGTATTCAATTAATTCTGGGGAATGGACCAGTACCTTGTGTACCTATAGACGTAGTAGTGTTATACCAAGAATAATATAATTCATAAGGTAAAGATATTTCTTCAGGTTCTCTTTCTTGAACGATGTCCAAGACTCGTCGTTTTATTAGATGCCACGCTAATTTCATACAACTTTTTTTAGGTCTGCCAAGAATTCTATCGGCTTTTGATGTTGTTTGACTTTGATTTTCAAAAATATAATCAAGTACTATGTATTCTAAATTTAAATCCTTTTGTAACCATGTTTTACATTTTGTTTTTAATAAATTTAATTGTCGATTAGAATTTCTCCAAATAACGCCTGATTTCATCGAAAAAAAAAATTGTTGTGTTCTTAATACTGTCTTTAATTGACTGAGTACAGTCAACCATATGAAAATAAGTGAGAATAAACTGAAACACTGCATTTATTTTCTTATCCGAGTCAGCTGAATGCCAAATTTTGAAGCATTGCTCATTTGTGATTTTACGTCTTACGGGATCTAAAAGGCAATTAATCTGAATGAGCTAATCTGCGCAAACTGGGCTTTTCCATACATAAAGTAGACCCATTGGGCTACATAATATCAAAAAATTACGGATGTATTATGTGAAATATTTTTTAAAACTCTGAGCAAACATTAATTATATATATTTTTTTCCTTGTAAGGTTAAAATAGTCATAACTTATCCATTATTGTTGCAAATAGTATTTAAATAGCTTGCTTTCGTTAATACACACTTATTTTAACTATAGTATTAAAAACAAAGGAATATCAACTGGTTCACCTAACAAAACAAACGATGAAGTACGAGAGTTCATTTACGCAAATTGTAACTACAACATTTTTGTCTGAGTTCAACCGCTTATTATTTAGTGAAATTTACGATAAAAAATATCTAACTAGCCTCATCAAATGCAGAATTTATCTATGATTGTATTGCTATATCACAATATAGTATTTAAGACATTTCGAAAAAATGATTTATGATAAAGGGACGCGACACTGTGCGACGTGCGGTTTTAGTCTTTAAAGGTACTTCCCGGATCTTCGGAGCGCTAGCTTACTTCACATTTCATTTCGGTACACCTGCTAATAGACGGACGAGCCTGTAACGCACGTTTTCCTCTCGAAGTTGGAAGGTGAGACGGAAATCGCTCCCACGAAAGTTAACAAGGGTGTTACGGCAGCACGTAACGAGTTTGTGCCGTCAGCGCAGAAGACAAAGCAGGAAGCAGGACAAGCCTTTGGTCTTCCCACTGATCTTTGGAAATCAGCAGACCAACCAGCTGGTCTGCTGATTTCCAAAACTTCGGATGGTAATCAATTAGAAGTTTAAATTTAACTCTTTAATAGTTATTCTATCGACAATCTGTCCATTTTCAATGTCAAGCAATAACTTATAAGCCGTCAACCAAAAAAGTAGACGATAAATTTGAAATTCATGTGGCGGAATTCAAATTTATGATTTCTAACTCTGAAGAAAATATTTGATAAACATCTATGGAAGTTTTTATGAAAACGTTAAAGGCTATACAGTGCTTCACGGAATGTTATTTATAAGATGTGCTTAGCCGTTTGAATTTAAGACTAACTGAGGAAGCCCTTCCACCAAAAAAGAGCTCGTAGTCCAGGTGCACTCACAGTTCGGTAAACGATTAGTGAGTTAAGCTACCTAGGCGCGTTTACCATTTGGATGGGTGACCGCTTAGTGATATTTCATGTGAATGCTTGCGTGCTTCGAAGTGCACGTTAGAAGTCGGTACCTGCTGTCCATCCCTAATCCCATCCTATCCTGAGGCCGATCTAAACTACTCTGTCACTGGCCAATAACCACAACTCAGGCTGAGCGGTCCTGCGGATAGGGGTTTTTTAAGGGACCCCGGACTCCTAAGGTGAAGGCCTCGCATACGACCAGGACTAAAGCCAAGGATGATGATGATAAAGTAATCCTTCCATCATAAACATAATCATAACTTTCATAAGTATCGGTACTCGCTAACTATCACAACATGTTAACAGTGGCGAGGGGTCCTTGATATAACCTGATTCCTGCTGGTTTCCCAATGGGTCGCATGGTGCATGACAAACTCTTTCGAAAATTTTGACCCTTCCATGTTACACGTGATACACCCCACAATATCTGGGGGCACGGCAGTGCCCCCGCCAAGTCGAGCAAAAAAGAGCGGCACGGCCGTAGCACTATTTTCTCGAAGCACTTCAGCCCATTTTCGACCCCCTAGAACTTCGTTGTGGATAAACCTAGAAGCCTGAATCTTTGGTAAGTAGGTACTGTAAAAGAACGTTATATTTCGAATTTCATTAAATTTGAATCAGTAGTTTAAGAATTATAACTAGTCAAAGTTTGCAAATTTTGCAAATTTTGTCACTCACTGACTGACCGATCATCAAAACTCTAAGGCACTTCTAGCACACTTGACTTGGCCATCGCATGAAAACACAATGTATAGCACATCACAATAATTACATTAAATAAGATTGTTTAGTGCGATTGCCAAGTCAATTTATTACATTTAAAACATAAAAGCTTATTACGTAATAACTCAGGACAGAAGGTATCTGAAGTAGGGACTGAATAAATTAACCGACTTGGTATTACATGGATCTCACAACTTTTTGCGGTAGAAGAACCGAGGGCGGCGAGGCTTTTTTTACAAGTATTGTTTTTGATGGGATACAAATCTTAAACACATCATTAAGGATAGCTCAGCAAAACCTGACTGCTATTAAAAATATTCCATTTGGGCTGTTTTGCTATGTTTGGAGACATCGACCAAGCGAATCATAAGGTCCCGAAAATGTCAATTCAACGGCAACTGGAATCGATTTCGTTCAACATTTGAAATATAAAGAAAAAGATACAACGGATACAACAGTATGCGTGGGTGTTTGTACGTAATTGGTATCACGTTACAGTTATTTAGTATGTCTAAAGACAGGATTAGGTTACTTTGTTGTTTCTGAGATGATTGCTGCTCTCATTTATGTTTCCTTTCTGGATTGAGTTTCAGATGATGTAAGAAGTTATAAACGTGAAGCAAGGCAATAACTCTTATTTGAATTTAGTTATAATTATTCTATTTGTGAACACTGAATTTTGGCAGCCTCTGTGGCTTGGCGGTAGTAAACGCGACCGCTACGCAGGAGACGCGGGTTCGATTTCCGCTCAGTGCAAATATTGGTAGGTATTCTTGAATATAGCTATTTGGATTGGCCTTGTCGTGCCTCGGAGAGCACGACAAACGAACATCTATGGCAGCCGTTACGGGTAGTTGGAGTTCACATAAGTCCCACCAGTCTAACTGCAGAACTTCGATATCCCCCACAGAGTGGGGAAAAAGCTCAGAGAATGACGATTCCATTTTGTGAAAGAACTATTTCTGCCTACGGATCCATTCGAATGAAATAAGACTAATGCCCGTGATTCAAGGAAGGTTACAAGTGGAATAGGTTTATCTGGGATAAAAATTATAATCCAATCTAGCTCTCTTCCAAAGTTCGACCTAAAAATGTCCACCTATTCTCACAAACTTATATTTATAATATTAATGAGAAGAATAAATAACGGGGAAAATATTTTTACTGTGTCAATATTTTGGATAAAACTTAAATAACAAAACTTGCAAAATGTGTTGCTGTAAACTGGCAATACTCTTTCGCAATCTAAACATTACCTACTAAATGTTATGAGAACCTCACTAAAAGTCAACGACATCAATGCAGGCATAAAATTGTTATGTAATTCCTAATTACACAGATTGAATGACAAACGATAGGATTATGTTGTCTTTTCGCTTTACCTTTTCAATAGGTAAGGACAAAATGCATAAAATACAACTGCAGAACATACGCCTGGCTGTATAGGAGTGTTAGTCCTCACACTTATCTAGATACATTATATTCACACCTGTCAACCCCGAAGGGGTAGGCAGAGGTGTATCGACATAACACCCACATCTTCCACTTCGGTCACTTGGGTACTTTGTCTAGAAAACAGCCAAATCCCTTAGTTGCTTTCTACGATAGCCACAGGCAGACATGGGGTTGTTGCATTCTACTCCACCCGGGAACAAACACATTTATCTATCGTAAAAAACGGTCTGACCTTCTGGTCTACTGAACTGCAGTGACTTTCTGGAACAAATTAAGTCGGTTAATGAGGAACAGCCTCATTAGATAACTTTATGATATGGCATCGCCGGTAAATGATAAACAATAATGGTAAAAGATGCAGAAGAGACCAAGACGGATATTGTAGATACATATAAGGTTATTTCTGTAGGATTTATGACGTGACTGAGAATAGGTGACCCAGTAAAGGGTCGACCTTGGCGTACATATGTCGATCAGGTCGAGTACGTTTCACGAAAAGGACGGGTCAAGGGTAAGGAGCCAGTGAGTATGTATGAGAACACATATGAAAGCAACGAAGGGTGTGTACTTATGTACACACCCTTCGTTACTTTCGAAGCCTTTTGGTTAAATTGAAAGAAATAAAGAAAGAAGAAAGAAAAATATGTTTATTTTGACTCGCAGCACACAAGACAGTCAAAGCAAGAAAGAAAGAAAGAAAGAAAGAAACGATATTGGGACGAATGCAATGACTAGGCTGAATGATATGACAGCCCGAATGAAATGACTAGGCTGAATGACACGACTAGGCCGAATGAAATGACTAGGCCGAATGAAATGGCCAAGCCGAATCAAATAAGTAAGCCGAATGAAATGACGAGGCCGATAGTTAATTGAAACAATTACAATTTAGATTCCTGGTGGAGTAGGATAGGGCCAACTTATCTCTACCCACGGATATCGTAGAAGGGATAGAGTAGAGTTGTTCTCCATCAGACAGTAAACATACATCCTATGACAGAGTACCCGATTAATATGATGATACACCCATTATTACGTGAGACTGAAAATCATACGAGTAGTTGGCGAAATGTGGACCGTATTAATATACAGCTGGGGTAGGTGTATGCTCTTCGGGGATTTACATATTATGTGAATATATGTATGAACACGATGTTCAGCCGTAGAAAGATGTTGTGGTCCTATGATATTATTTATTGTGTCCTTACCTACGATTAAAAAAGAGGTGTGACTATATCTATGTATGTCAGAATTGCAGACATTACGTCAAAATGTAACCGTCAAGAACATTGACGTGTAGCCCACTTATTCGTCAGACCGAAGTATCTTTAGCCACCTAATCATCTTTTATTCATTAGAGCGCAACACCGAATTTAATAATCCTTAAAGAATGCGAAGTCGGTGTAACGTTGTTGAAATGGTTATTTTCTTATCGGATAAGTAACTCAGCTAGTCAGACAATTAGGTGGATTGTCACAACTTGTCACTCAAAATAGGCTTTTTAGGTGGCATGAAGAATTTCAGTGAGAAACTAACCTACACGGTACTTAACCTTTGTAATGTCTCATCGATAAAAATAAAGAATAATACCGGTAATACTATTATTTTAACTACGAGTATTTAAACCTACAGTAGAATCCGCTTATAAAGACATCGAAGGGAAGTGACAAGTACACGTCATATTAATCGGACATCATTTTATATGAAGACCAAACTTAGCTGTGTCTGAGTATCGATCCCAACTGAACTGGTTGCCAATTCGTCAGCGGCGAAGCTTACGGGCTCTTACTACTCTCTTCTCTAAACTTACATCTCCTAACACTCCTATCTACTTATCTCCTTTCTTTCAGTACCTTCACACGATCCATAATAGAGACGTTCGATCGAAAAATAATCTCCTTTTGACTTCTCCCACACACAAGACTAATTTCGTCCACTCTTCCTTTCCTGTACAATCTGTGCTCTTATGGAATGCTCTTCCTTTGGAAGTCAGAAGGGCTCCCAGTCGTCATGTGTTCAAGGCGAAAGTTCGCCAACAACTATTGGATAAACTGGCAGAAGCGTCGGAATAATATCAAACTAGTGTTATTATAATTTTATATATTATGTATGCATATAAGTATGTATTCTATGGTATTTATTATAGTATTTATTATGTGTTTATTGTATGAATATATATCTATTTAGTATGTATGCTGTTGCAGAATGTTAGCTGTATTCCTATGTATATTTATGTACAACTTTTTATTTATATATGTAAGTACCTACATTATTTTACCTACTTTCTCTGTTTTACTCTCAATAATGCACCTACTAAGTTTTTCTCTGCACCACCTTTGGTTGACTGGTAGAGAATGCCTGTGGCATTAAGTCCGCCTATGTACTTGTGCATGAAGATTTATAAATAAAAAAATAAATAAAAAATTATGTCATAATAAGCTGTTGGTCAATATAAGCAGATTAAGCAGGCATAATAAACGGATTCTACTCTAATCTATGGTTGACTGCACCACCACCAAAGCGACACCTGAAAATGACATTCGACGCTTGCCAATTCGCATCACATGCTTGACAATAAAATTTACAACAAGTAAACACGATATTTTTGTACAGCAAGCATTCAAGGTGCATTATTATGCAGAACTGAGGTGAACGCCTCCGTTTGCAACCATCGCTAAATAGACCCACGCCATTTTGGTTACTAAATACGGCAAATACATAATATTTCTGTTGCTTAAACGTTTTTTTCAATTTTGGGATTTATTTTGAGGGTCAATATACTGGTTCTATGTATAGTGACTGCAAGTATATTGTTGCATTGCCACGAATGCGATGTTTGTCATTCGTCACCGTTTCTGGTGACAAATTCAATATAATAACTGACTTTAGTGCACATATTATGTAACATACTTCAATGTTTGCACATACACTAAAGTTTTAATAGCTGGGTGGGGAACAAATGCCTGGCGATGGCGCTTTCGCCGAGCCCCGGCAGGAAGGGATACACCCTACAAAATGCTGGCTTGATGTCATAAAGGATGACCGTAGACACTACCAGTGGTGTCATGGGGAATAAATTTTCACCCATGGCACTACCGGTAGTGCCATGGGGAAAGAATATTACCCTTAACACTGCCAGTAGCGTCATTAGGTAGTTCCACGGGGCATATTCTGAAGCTCGTACGAAGTGGAGTTAAGTGAGTAAGAAAGTCCGGACTATAAAATTGAAGAGCGCAATGAAACGCACAATACACGAATGATGATGGACTAAAGTACCTATACAAAAATTTCCTTCATTCAAGAAACATCAAGAAACTTAACTTTCCAGCGATTGGCGCTGGCCGTCTATTAAAACTTAAGTAGCCATCAGATCAGGCTTTAGAAACACCTGTGTAATTAAAATGCTATTGAAAGGTTTTCGCAAAATATTCTAGTGGGAAGTGTTTGTCAAAGTGTGGGGATCAGTGAACTTCGATATCACGAGAAAGTGAGGATTTAATAAATTTCAAATTCTTTATTTTTCAAAATAGTGTGACGTGATTATATCTTTTTGACGTCAAATTCTTCTTGAAACTTAGTTTACCACCGCTTCCTAGGCGCTCGTGGAGAAGAAACGGCGCAACAAACTGCACTACGGCATTCCCCTATGGTTTGTCCATGGTGTGAAGTTTTCTTCGGTGTAAGGAGCAGGTAGGTATAAGACATTCTGATTCTTTTTTCACTAAATAACGTAAAGATTAATTTATTGATTGTCAGTATGTGTAAATAAATAAATCTATGCTAAAAAATGTATGGGATGTTATCATACGTGAATACATACTTATACGACAGAATATAGCCCTGTTTCATCACAGTTCTTCCCTACATATAATTTCATTCTGTCTATTGCACCTAAGAGTTTTGCTGGGTTCCTTCACGATTAAGATAGCACCTAATCCAAACATTAAAATTATAGTAAATATGGCGAGATTTGGGGTACAAATGTTGAGGAACGTTGATCTATCTAAAGTAATATCGTCACTCGATAAGTTATTAAATAGTAAACATTACTCACAAAGCCAATAGTATTATTTCTTTCACTTGACATAAGTCACGCTAATATTGTATGGTAGCAGAATCCAGTCATGCATTCTTTTAATGTGGCGTTTTTTACCCATGGCGCATAAATAAACTGCACGACTATAAGGTCATGTTTGGTATTTTATTATGGTATGCGACGATTGACCTAATAATGTAGAATTATTGTATTTAAACCGACACTCCATAAAAGGTTAGGTACGCAAAGTTTCACCTATTTTACTGATTGCGTGCCAATTTTTAATGATTACCGTGCGGTGTGAGACTTTGGACAATGGGATAACTTTGGAACAATTTAAAATTTATAAGTTTTTTAATTTACAAGCAGCAAGCAGTTTCTGGTCATTTCTCAAGTTATATTTCAATTTGGAATAACTCATCCCCAAAGAAAACTAGTTTAACAATAAGTATTAAGTCTTAGCGCAGTCCAGTTAGGTAATCTGTGGTCCAGTGCCGGACATAGGTCTCTCCCAATGCGTACCTATGTCTAGTCTAGAGGATCGGGAGCAATGGTATCCCATTGCTCCCGATCCTCCGCCTTCCGTCATGTTAATAAGTTAGCTAATTTATTATTCAGAAGCTACATAACTAATTCTTAAATTTTTCTTTCAAGCCACAAAATTTTAGCATATCGGTATTTTATTTTCTTGACATCTATGACGAACAGAAACAGGGGAACAATATCTGATGTCTAAAATCTTTGGAATACATCCATTAGTAATCGACCTTAGCTAACTTTTTAGGTATATTTCAGTATTTTGAGGCCGATGGTTATCAGAATCAATCTCGCCCTTGGAATTAAAGGTTAAGGTAGCATACCCTTCAATAAGGAATAATGTCAAGTTCAAATGTGTACACCAAATCTAATAAAGTCCACTTCATCAGCTCAGGGTCAAATTCATAGACCAGTTATGGGATTCGACCAGAACAATTGTTTTGTTTAAACTTGACCCCGTGTTTTAGATGACGCACGGCCAAAAGTAAAAATCAATTTGTATCAAGCCTGTATTTCTCGGTTCTCCTGTTAACAACAACACAGCAAAACAACATCCTTAGTTAAACAGCTATATTGACGTTTACCAGGTCCGTCTTCACGTTGCCGTTGGCGCAAAAAAAAAAACAACTTTAAACTCGAGATTCGTATCTCGATCCGGTCCAGTTGCATCTGAAATTTAAATCTGAAAGGGTAAATTTCAGATGTAACTGGGAACCACACTGTGATGATGACATATTTCTTGTGTTCATTAATTTTCAGGTTTAATGACAGCAGAAGAAGCTCGTGACGTATGAAAGGATAGATACAGAGTTTCTGTCTGCTGTCTCAATAGTTAACAATAAGAATAATAATTGTTGGCTGAACATATGTACAATATATAGAAAAAGGAGTTTTTAACATTTTTCAATGCATTGGCGGATAGGTAATCACATTTGTTGGCAGTGGATGAACTAAATTCTACGAAAGCGAATCAATTGCTGTTCAACGAGGTTTGATATGAGATGCGAACGCTGTTCGATGTAGCATGAAATAGTGCATGAAATTCATATTGCATTTTGTAGAATTGATCCTTGGTTGGATGGGTGAAACGAGTTAGTTGTCCATGCAATGCCTCTGCGTACTGTAAGTTAGGTATTATGCGAGAAATGCGAGAAATCACAAAGTAAATTTGTACTATTATGGGTATTTGACCAAGCCAACCTACGGTACACCTGCCGAACAAGGAACGAAGCTCTCGCACAGGTATACCTTTGGGAGTTGGAAGTTCAGTTGGCAGTAGCTCCCGTAATAGCCATTACAGCAAATAAAAATGATTACCTAGGGTGGAGTAAAAAAGTGGATCCCAAGCTCCAGCTTTAGTAGAGATAATATGGTAAATACTAATCCTTGGATGAAGAGTAAGATATAGGTTACAAATGTTTCCAAATTGAAAGGTTTACTGGTAGCCGGTGAATTTTGACGATTATCTCCGGACTCCATCATCAGATCAGCTCGAAGAAGTCATCCAAACCAAATGTTACGTGATAACAAAGTTTTAAATCGATCAATCAATCAATTAGCCTCGCAGCCACTGCTGGACATAGGCCTCTCCCAATATGCGCCACGTTTGCGAAGCTCCGCCTTCCGCATCCAGTCCGTCCCAGCCACCCTTCGTAGGTCGTCAGTCCACCGAAAATCGATACTACAATCATTCTAAGGAGGTTAAAGACTTCCAAGGTATATTAAAAATGCCTAAAAAGCGAAAGCAATAACCATATTGGATCCATTAAGGATGTTCTGTTATTTCCATTGCTAATTCGTCGAGCTATTGTCTCTGCTTCTGTGCCTATAGTACATCAACCCAATGTTTGCCGTAGATGTCACGAATGATGAGTAAGGCGTGGGGCGCACGTGGGTTCACATCTAAGTACCATTTCAAGTTCAAATTAAATCGGGCTTTCGTGTTTCCGCTACTGTTAAAACAACAGAAATCCATAATATTTTTTAAGCTTGGAATTGAGACAATAAAAACATGGTTTTTAGTAACTGTTGCTTGCGGTTCCGCCCGCATTGAATTCTAATGCCGTTCCCGTGACCTATAGTAAACTATTTCCGAGATAAAAAGTAGCCTATGTGTTATTCGGGACTATAATAATAAATCTACCCCAATACTAAATTTCAGCCTTATCCATATACAAAGAGTTAGATGAACATCTGGCTATGAGATCCTTGTCAGGCGGAAAGTACTCTCTTAGGCAGACTAAATAAAAAAAGACCTAACCTTGAAGACTCAAGGGCCTAAATTTAGACGAAAGCTCTCACGAATTACTCAACGAAATTCATTGAATAAAATGTAGTGACAGGTTAGTTCACCCTAATCGCAGTTACTATCGTAAGAAAAATCCAGCTACAGTTGTCGCAAGAGCCATAAACCGTAACAAATAAACACAAGAGTGGTTTGTTTATAAGTAGCAATAAACTTATCATGTTAAGTCGTAATATCAGATCAATCATGCAGAGAAGGTCAGACCACACGGAGCCTGCCATCATTATCAGGAACTAGGGATGTCAAATCCGAGACCCACTGTCGATCTTCGATGAAACAGCAAGGTATCGATACCTTGCTGATTTGTGATTGATTTGTCCCTATGGACATCATTGATAACGCACAAATAGTGCAATTAGTGTAAAGTGTGTGTCTAAAAAGATTCGACAACATATTAGGTTCCTATCGAAAATAATTATTGAGGTAATCGAAAGACTATATTAGGATTAGGATTTAAGACTATATTAGCTGAATAAATTGTATTATAGTTCAATTATCGATCTATCTACCTGCCGTTGTTTCAATTATTTGAGGTCGGCGCAACACGGCATTTTCCTACATACATTCCTGTCAATCCTGTCATATGTCATTTTCTCAGTAACTCCCTTCTTTGCCATATCGTCTTTCACGCAATCCATCCATCTTTTCTTGGGCCTACCTCGGCTCCTAAGTCCTCTGCCTTCAAACTTTGGCCTTTTTTACATTACTGTCATCTCTTCTCCTAGTAGTTCAACTATCGATAACTTATAATAATCATTTTCAACATCACTAATGCTAACCGTGACGAGAAAATATACTAACCAGATTATGTCATTCGGATGACGCCTACAGTAATAAAATGCAGATACATAAATGCAAATACAACTTTAACAAAATGTGATATAATGAAAGGTTGGATTGAATAATATTATCGCTTCAATCCTTTAACCAACTACTAAGGGGTTATTGCTATTACGTGGTTATAACCACATTTTCGCACTTCTCTTGCTAAAAGGACTGTTCCATGATTGATATTTTTAGTCATGCAATTTAAACTGGTTATGATTCTTGTAGGCTTGTTTGCAAACATTCATAAGTTCGGCAATTGGAACTGCAAATAACCTATTCGTTTTATTTGGTCATAGTACATACATGTGAAATGAAGATGCGATACAGCGTTTTGGTAATGCAAGGCCGCAGCTGCGTACAGAAGGCCAACAGCATCACGTCCGGTCATCAATCAAACAAACGAAGAACGGGAAATGAAATAGCCACAGCCACTGAAGTGAATTTTGTTGGTTAGATAGCAGTCACTACATGGAAAATATTGACGTTCGGCCGTTCTCAAGTGCAACTTTTCAGTCGACTTTCGACGACCCCGGCTGTGTAGGGAAAAGATTGAGGATAAGGATTGTCTAATCTAAACAGCAGGCCCCATAGCATAGGAGATGGACCTGCATGGAGCATGTCTCTTGAGTCTTTTCAACCAATGAAATGAGTCGTTTTGGACTTTCTTTGCGATTATATAGGTTGATGGGACAAGTGCTGTACTTAAAGAGCCACGGAATCAAGAGTAGTGTTTTTCTAAGCGGTACTTTTACAAAAACTTCTGATTATATATGTAGGTTCGTAAATTGTGTACCAGTAGGGGCGAAACCTCCATAAAAGATATGGACATTTCGCCTCTGCTGGACATTATAAATATCACACCTACTTTTTTCAAAGCAAAGCCATTGTCTGCGACACCATTTAACCAGATGGTCAGCTGTATTTGGAAGCTAGAGTTACATATTTATTACTCAATTATTTAAATATGCTCAGTGGGAGGACCTGGCGCGACACTTCCTCTGTTTAATCCTCCAATTTGGAGACACTTCGGTGTATAAGTATTAATTGATCTACTTTCTGTACTCAGTCGAGAGTCACATTTTGGAGTCATAAGTGTCGGCAAACAACTTGAACAAAAGTCAAAAAGTTCACGCATGTGCACTTTACGGATCAATCATAAATAAACCAACGATAAATTAATCTTCTGCCCCCTAGACAAATGTAAAAAAAAATACTAAATGGTAGTTTTTTTCTTCAAAAGTACACTGCTGAATTGAAAAAAAGAGTTTCGTCGGCGGAAAAAAAATGTAGAAGTTTACCCAATTCACTATAAATTGACGTAGCCGGGCCAATACGACAAATTGGATAAAGCGGATTGTAGCCAATCTTGTACTAAACAAGATTTAAATGGGGCAAGCAATGGCAAGCATTGAATATTCTGTACTAAAACTGTAATCTACATCTGTACTGTTTATTTTCATGGATATGCTCTGGAAAATGCCCTCGGAATCGGAGAGAAATCTTGGGGAAATTCCGCACGAAAAAAAAAAACAACAAAAAAGGCTCTCAAAAATGCAAAATTTACATTCTGTAGCTCATCCAATACTTTTTGACTCCACCATTGAGTTTTGAGTCTGACCCTTGAGACTATACCACCGTTGATATGTTGAAAATCAATCAATTTGATAAGTAATCGATCAGATTTTCTCGAATTCCTTGGTCGCTATCATTCTTGTGAATGAAATGCGACTGAAATTGAACAATTACTTTGAATAGAACACAACAATCGCTCACGCAGACACATCGTTTCATCTGCGGTCAAGATAATTAAGCCGGCCTCAATGAAAATTCCTTTTAAACTATTGAATCAATACTATGATTGGAAACATCTGTTACTTATGATTGGCAAAAGAGGGTAAAAGGCGCGCTGGCCGTTGTAGAAAATCATCATTTAGGGCTAAAAGATTTTTATTTAATTTAATTACTTCATAACTAAAGTTATTCCCCGTGACACTACCAGTAGTGTCAAGTGTATTTGACACTACTGGCAGTGTCATGGGGAAAGAAATTCCCCCTTGACATTACCGGTAGTGCCATGGGGAAAAAAATTACCCTTGACACTACCAGTAGTGCCATTGGGTAGTGCCACGGGGCAGTCGCCATAGGTATATGCGAAGACAAATAAATCAAGCAAACGGAGACAAACAATCAATAATGATTACAGAGTCAAAAATGTGTTTAAATTAGCCAATGCTTATATGGTCAAAACAAACAAAGGGACGAATGAACAAAGCTCTCTGGACCTCGAACGATCCAAATACCGCGAATCTTTGCCACTAAACGACGAGTACCTACCAACGATCTGATCTGTAGGTTTATGCCTAAGAATTTAGGTAGGTGGCGTCTTAGCTCACTTTAAAACGAATACGGATATGTCTACATTCCAAATCTAGACTCAGGTACGACAGAGTTTACCAACTGTATCGCATGCTGAAATACCGTATAGTGAGCACAGTTTTTTCAATTCTACTAAGGAAATAAACGAGCATACGACTTCTCTGATGGCATGCGGTTACCGTAACCGTATAAAGGGAAAAGAAGGAAAGATCGGCCTCTGGGTTCTTTTTCGAGAATTTCAAACAGTAGGAAATACTTTTTTTTTTAATAATACTTGCAAGTGTATGTGCGTCGTTTTTTCACAATTTAAAAGAGCTAGTGCAGGTGTCACAGCCTCCGTGGCGTAGCGGTAGTGAACGCGGCCGCTACGCAGGAGGCGTGGGTTCGATCCCCGCTCAGTGCAAATATTTGTGTTCATGAAATATGGGTATTTGCATTGGTCTGGTCGTGCCTCGGAGAGCACGTTAAGCCGTCGGTCCCGGTTGCCATAAGAACATCAATGGCAGTCGTTACGGGTAGTTGGAGCCCTCAAAAATCCAAAAAAAACAACAGTCTAGCTGCAAAGCTTCGATATCGCCTGATGTTACCATTGGGATGTGGAGGTCAGATGGCAATCGCTTCACAGAAAATATCGAGGTCTAGCCAAATCCGTAGTTAAGACTGACAAAAAGCGGACCCCAGACTCCGAGCTAAAAGCTTCGGATGCGACTGGGAATTAACGCTAAGAGGAAGAAGAAGTGCAGGTGTCACACGTATATATTATGAAAAATCAATTACCCAAAAGGGTGATGCAACTTTTTTTACACGACTACTGTACAAGTCTTGTAAAAAAACCACATTACTGAATTCTCGCAAGTCATGTCTATTGAATTCTGACTGGGGTTCATATCAACAAGCACATAATATATTTGCAAGCCAAAACCCTAATCTATTGTCGCTTATTCATTTTTAGCATATTTCAGTACAGATTTCAGACCAAAATTGTTATAAATAAAACACTTACCTTTGATGATTTCGGTAGATGATACGATGACGTCATTCTCATCCATCCTCGCTTTGTAACACAGCAGTGCCGCTGATTTCTTTATTGTGAAGCCTTTTGCTCAACAGTTCATGAGCATTTCTGGCTGATTGTACTTCTTGATAGTTACTGCAGTTTCACACCATTGTAAGTGATGGAATGACAGCGGTATATTTTTGTTGAATATCTTCTGACAGAACATCTGGAAAGAAAAAAAATACTTGAGATTTCTTGATGAAAAAAAATTCTTCATACGAGCGCCAATCCGTAGCTTGCACTATGGAACCCAGGGTCCGCTATCCTACTTCTCTTATCAATATTCGGTCCAGTTTGGGAGCGACTGCCTTCTAGCCCCTGGAAGGCTTACCTCTGCCCGAGCCTCGTTCGTCAAACAGGCCAAACAGGTGTACCGACTTGTAGGTGAGGTTGGTTGGGCCTCGAAAGTCTTGGATCTGGCCCCATACACCCATTAAAGAAAAAGTACATTCGCAAACGGAATTCGCACTGTAGACATATGTATAACAGTAATATATCCTCATACAACGGTAATCTTTAAACGGTATCAAACAATTAGGTAATTATATACTTATGTAATAAAAAGTTATTTCTGTTACATGGTACGCGAGTCTTTATTCGTTTAAAAAAAATTGTCCAATGACTTTAGCCAAAACATTGCTACCGATTTAAGGCCACAACCTGACCACTAACTGCGCATAGTCCCCAAGCCAGGCCCAAATTCTGTCAGTCTTTTCCTCCCCCTAGTAGAAGCAGACCGAAACAGCGACGCAAGGGCGCCTTCAGTCCATCTGTCCGAGGGCAAGGTGGGGACACCGTGGTTCCGAGGAGGCCATACCGAAACCAGAGATGACCCTGGGTAAGCCGGGGTGCTGCAAGTGAAGACCCAAGACTCCCCGGGATCTGGGAGAAAATGACTTTTTTGACCCGGGACCTCCACTGTTGTAACTCAACGAAGTCGCAGCTAACGATCACAGAACTTTATAACGCAGCTCTTTAAAGCACTTTACGAGTTATCATCTGAGATTAAATTGGTCATACAAATCTGTTGCTGGGTCGCGGACCATAAGCTGTCATATCATACAGCTACGAAAAGTTCATAATTTATCGGAAAGATATTCAGAAAGTTTTCCCCCTTCTATAGTTTTTCGAAATACGAGCAATCTCGTCTCGAATTATTCTGAAATCACTATCATTACGACAAAATACAAATAGCCACATTATCATATTACGTTAGCTATGGAGATTATGGCAACATTTTCTCATGATTATTTACAATGATTGTATGGGAGAGGTCCATGTAATACAATGGTCAATTATGACAGATAATCTGTTCGAATTTGATTCATGTATCTTGATGTCTACGTTTACATACAATGCCTTCACTAAATACTGTAAAGCAATGTAAGATTTCAAAAATCTATTTATAGAGTGAGTTGATTTGATTAAAATGATTACATAACGTGGTAACTGAATTAAAAATTGAATTAGGTATGTAGCGATTGAGTTCCCGTTATAATGTAAAATATTATGCAATTATTCCACAGATTATTCTTTGTGTTATCATTTTTAAAAAGAGGATGTATTGTAGGTACTACCGTAATCTATTTATTCCATCATGAGCATAATCTAAACCACCCGTGTGGCGTGGCGCTAGTGAACACGACTGCTACGCAGGGTGCGTTGATTCGATTCCAGCTCAGTGCAAATATTTGCATGCATGAATATGGTTATTTACATTAGTCTGGCTAAGCGGTCAGTCCCGGTTGTCATACGAACATCTATGTCAGTTGTTACGGGTTAGCCCTAAAATGTCCAATAACTCGTCTAGCTTCAATACTTTGATATCGCCAATGGGTTGTGGAGGTCAGATAGCAGTCGCTTCACGTTAGCTATCGAAGAACAGCCAAAGTCGCAGTTAGACTGGAAAAAGTGGACCCCAGAATCCGAAGTGGAAGCTTCAGAAAACCATAATCTATAACAAAAAAAGAAGAAAAAGTAGTGCTGTAAATCATTGTTAGCTTAGTAGCTAAAGAGTCGGCCTGATCGAGGTCTCAGGTGCGATTACGGGTCATTCCACTACCAAAATGAACCCACTCCTACCTAACACAAGCAATTTAGCTTAGCTGAAGGGGTTTGAAAGAATATACAACTACATATTCTTTAAAAAAAAAATTCTATGTGAGTTAATAAAGTAATTTATACAAGGCATCCACTAAAAACTTTGCAGGATCCATGCATTGGCCTGATTGATTTATAGTTGCATGCATATACTAGGTTTGGTATTATTAAATGTACCTATTGCATGCTATTTAACTGTTTAACGAATCATCCAATTAACGAATGAACACACAATTGACCACAGAATTGTAGCAAATGACTTGACTGGTTACTGAGAAACTGCATACACATTTTAAAATTAATGCTGATCTAATAAATACCTGAATGATTGCGTAATTTTGTATAAGAATATTACTGTCTGAGATATTAAAAAATCAGTCAAACACTAGTTGGACTTGAGCAAGAAGGGTTCCGTACAATAATTTTATCATCATCTACTTTTTTTTTTATCGTGCGAAAAATCCCCACGGAGACCCCCGCGCGAGCCGGTGGAGGAGGTTATGTCGGACTTGAACCGACTAAAGCCCGCTACAGACGCTCCAATTCGGTCGGGTCCAACCATCCGACAACTTCCGCTAGCCGACAAGTGTTGCCGTTTCGGGAAAAATAAAAAAGTCAGTGTTGCCGTTTCGGGAAAAATAAACTTTACCAAAATGTCACTAGATTGTAAGGAATAAAATAATTAAAATATAATAGTAATAAATAATTAATTTTTTATTTTATTCCTTACAATCTAGTGACATTTTGGTAAAGTTTATTTTTCCCGAAACGGCAACACTGACTTTTTTATTTTTCCCGAAACGGCAACACTTGTCGGCTAGCGGAAGTTGTCGGATGGTTGGACCCGACCGAATTGGAGCGTCTGTAGCGGGCTTAAAACGTACGCCGTCTGTGGGCCGTCGGTTGCCAGAGGTGAGACTATCGTAGACATACCCTTTGCACCCCGGCCAACCCAGGGCCATATCTTTCGATCTGGCCCTCTTCTGGTGTAGGAACTACGTAGTCCCCAACTCGCCCCGGGTATGGGGTGGCGCGCAGCACCTGCCCTCGCTCCATTTGATTATTTAAGGTTGGTACAACATGTCATTCACCTCCATAATTTTTGACAAATGTCATTTCCTCAGTCACCATCCATATTTTCTTGGGCCTCTGCTCATAAAGCCACCTACCCTTTGGACCTTTTTACAATATTACCATCATCTCTTCAAGTAGTATGTCCATACTACGATAGTCTCTCGCTTCTCAATTTTTCATTAATTGGTGCCACTTTCAAACTTGTTCTATAAACCAACCTTAACATAGGGTGAAGTCTCCTAGTATCGGCCACGTCCTAATATCGGCCTTTTCGAGAAAATGGAACATAACTATGAAAATAATCCTGAAATTATGATAGTTTTTATGCAAAAAGCGACTCTATATCCATACGAATACCATTCCATATTTTGGTGCGGATACTTCCACTTTTGAACGTTCAGGTGGCAATAGAGCACGCGCAGGTACCGACGTGTGTGATTTGGTGGCAATTCCGAGTCAAATCCCGGAGTCGACGCACTGAGTTGAAAAGTATTTGAAAGGAATTAAATATACCTATGGTATTTTATATTACTTTTTATTAAAGAAAAACAGTCGAAGTACCGTTTAAGTAGTGTGTTTTTAATTTTATTTGTACTTTTTATGAAATAATCGCGGGGTCGAGGTTAGGGATCTTTATTTTGGATAAATCTCAATATCGGCCACCTGGTCGATTTTGGGGAAATGCATGAAAACACTAAACTATATGCTTAGCTATTTTATATATTAGCAGTAACATTAATAAGGTTAAAAATGAAATAACAGCTCTGTTTGATGACTAGATCCTAACATCGGCCGCCTAAAAACTTTTTTTGCCTGCTACGGCCGATATCTAGAGAATCGATGCGTAATAACGGCCACCTTATTTTGTATAGGGTAGTTACTTTCCTACAACCTTTGAACTTTATAATAAACAGGGACGTGGTGCAAAATGAACAAATACTTAGGTATCTTAATTTTAGTCAACAAGTATGCCATAATCATGTCGTCCCAACAAAAAAAGAAAGGTTTCAAACCTATGGTTATATGACCATAGGTTCCATAAACCGTATAGATTCTATAACCCATATAGGTTCTATGACTCCTATAGGTTCTATGACCCCTATAGGTTCTATGACCCTTATAGGTTCTATGACCCCTATAGGTTCTATGACTCCTATTAGGTTCTATGACACCTATAGGTTCTATGACCCCTATAGGTTCTATGACCCCTATAGGTTCTATGACCCCTTTAGGTTCTTTGACCCCTATAGGTTCTATGACCCCTACAGGCTCTATGACCCCTATAGTTTCTAATGTTTCTATACCGTAGTAGAATAAGGGATGGAGTAAATGCCGTTCAAAGAAGCAGGCAGTAATGCAATGCTTCATTGTTACCATTGGGGTTGTAGAGGATAGATGGAAGTCGTTTCGCGGAAAATATCGAGGTCTAGCCAAATCCGCAGTTAAGACTGGCAAAGCGGACACCAGAATCCGAGGTGTAAGCTTCGGTTGTGACTGGGAATTAATAATAGGATGAAGAAGAAGAAGAGTTGCATTTCGACAACAGGAAATTCTTTGTGGTGGCTGTGAAATAGAATTAGTGATTTCGAAGAAGATGAAGCCAAAAATAATATCTGTGACATAATGCCCCAAATGGTTCCACTTCAAATTGTACAGTTCATCGTGGGCGAAATTATATTGATGTGGCCAAAGAAGATTTTACTTGCCGTCACTGTTTAGTGCATTTAAATTGAAAAGCCTATAAAGAAAGTCAAGTTTTCTGTTGACTTTATTTAATAATATTTTTCCTTTATAATAATATATTTTGGAAATCTTTATTTGTCTTAATTTTTTTTAATCATTTGGTCATTAGTTTATAATAACAACAATTACTGTAATTTTTAAGACTGAGATATAAAGAAAAGACAAATTAATGAAAGGTAAGCGTTAAAAAAAAATTTTCAACCTGAATTGGAATATAAAACGTTATAATTTTTTACTTTACTTAGTTTTATTGACCTAAATTCACGTTGGAAAAGGTATGACGATATTAGGGTCACAGGCGGCAGAAATTAGGGTGTTCGAGGCCGATATTAAGGGAAATCGACACACTCGGAAAAAAACATCTGCATTTTAAAAAATAACAAAGAATTGGTAATTTTGCGAATGTAGTAATGGAGTTTCAGTATCCCTCTATCCAAAAAAGGCATTACAAGAAAGCAAATGCTATAAACCAAAAAATTACAATCAATCAAAGGTCAAAAAATGTTGACATGGCCGATATATGGTGCCACCACACTACTTTTTTATTGTTTTTAGTATTGTTCTGTCAACAAAAGAAGAAGGATTTTTCTTATAGTGGCAACAGATATACATCTGTCAATGATGTCAACCATTTGGCTATTACAGTTCATGAGATACAGCTAGGTAGGACACAACGGTATATCCATCTTAATCGAGCAGTCCTACTGGGGAAGTGCCTCCACCCTACAGAAGACCGCGGCTTAATAACCTCGTGTTGTGTTTCAGACGGTGAGTAGGGTAGCCAGAGCTCACTGGAGAGATTTTGTGCTGTCAGTGGGAAAACCAAAGGCTTTGTCCTACCTATCTTTTGCGTTGACCGCACAGAATCTCTCTGTTCGTACATGGTCGGCAGCACGAGTTTGACTTCCCTGGTGTTGCACTCGCCCATAGGCCACAGTAACCTCTTACCATCAGGAGGGCCTTGTGTTGTCAGAAGTTTTAGTAAGGTACAAACAAATTAAACGGAAACTGTTTTTACCCTTTGTGTATGGAACCCTCAAAAGGGTGTGTAATAGTGCTGGTTGGTTTGCTATTTTGATATTTTTGATCATCAAAAAATGGAAATTAGAAGTACTGAGTTCAGACAGTAGCCATTTATTTTTAATATAAAACTATTTCAATTTAAAAACTTCTTCCGCCTAGCGTTAATTCCCAGTCGCATCCGAAGCTATTTTTTTTTTCAGCTCGGAGTCTGGGGTCCGCTTTACCAGTGTTAACTACAGATTTGGCTAGACCTCGATATTTTATTTCCATTAAAAACTAAATGCTAATATTTATTAGCATTGACAATGTTGTCAATGCTAATATTTATTAGCATTGACAATGTTGTCAAAATTTTTCAATTAAGCCACCGCTCACCATACGGGGGGCAATGGTGCCTGACGGCAGTGGCATTGCCTCGCTGGATAGCAAGGGTCAACCTCTGCCCCAGGTACAATTCGCTAAGTTCATGTTGTGATGGCTTTCACCTTAGTAATAAGGACAGTTAGTGCAGTCGAGAAGTAGAAAAATTTCAATACTATCAGATTAAAATAGTATTACTTCCATACATGATATGAGCCATTGCATCAGATATGAATTGGGACGGGTTGTTGAGCTTACAAGAGCTTTGGCAATGGTAATTGTCATTTTTTGTAAAATAATGAAATTACTATAAGATGACTGAGAATATCAGTTCTATTTAATATTCTAGAGATTTTCTGCCTCCCACTGGGCACGTGAAGTCCATTTGAAGAAATTGTGATACATTGTTCGATCTCATTTCAAAGTAAGAAAATATTTGATCCACAATTCCAACAGTAAACAATAATAATCGTAAAAAAAATCTTATTGGATATCAATAGGAAACCTTATCTTATAAATAAGAATGATTTATATAAAAAATCTTATTGGAAATGAATAGGAAATTTAATCTTAAAATTAAGAATGATATAAATATACGTACACATTGCAACTACCATAGAAAATAATGATTTGGTCAAATAATGACAAATAACAGGTTTGTTTAGAAATGTTAATGAATTCTAGCTACTCAGGTTAAAGTAAAGCTTGTGACATTGAGATACAAATATTACACATAACACTCACCAGTTTGTACAGAAGCAGCCGGTTTGAATTCAGCCTTGATTGCTGACGAAATTCGAATGTTTGGATGGTGTAGACAGTTCACTACACAACAACACTTAAAACTAACACTAACAAACACAACATTGCAACAAATAACACTTTTATTTAAAATTAAACGTGCACAGCAGTAAATAACGAGACCAGAGGGCTAGTGTTTTAATTTAACTCATTGTAATGTTTCGACGACGCAGTTTCTCTCGCTTGTAGTGCCGCGTAGGAGTCTTTTTATGATGTGGCGTGGGTCGATTTCTTTACTCAGACCTAAGGTCAGCTCTCCTCGCACCAAAACCACGGTACCTTCGCAAAGTTATACGATATTTGCATTCTATTTCAGATTCCAATTGGCGTACGCCGACAACCTCGGTGTTTGAAAGACAAAATTGCACTGTCTGTGCAATTGATAAGATGTAAACAGAAGTACCGGCCGTAACAACAGATCACAATGCGATTCGCCGAGGCGACACAAGATCGTTATTTCACGTACAACCTGATTACAGTTAAATTAAATTTAGTCTTCTCCATTTATTCAAAGAGTGACGTTTAATTTTAATAAATTCACTAACCGTTGGGAACAGAACGGAAGACAATAAACTGGTTTTCAAGTTTTCACAGATGATAAATAGAATATCCTGTCAAATTAATTGATAGTACTGCCATCTATGTTTAGCTTTTTATGACTTTACTGGAGTATTGTGAAAGACCCAATTGTCTATGATATAATTTATACAATATCCTATCAACTTATAAACTAGATGGCGCTGTACTCAAATTAGGTCATTGTAAAAATACCCTATGCTGCAGGTGCAGATACTGCAGGCTGCTGCTTATAAACTAATATTATTAATACTGAAATGCGAGTTAGTGGTCCCCCAACGATATCAAATCCGCGGCACAGTGAGAATGCTCTGTGAAGCCTGTGAATCCCCAGTAAGATTCTGCGCTTCTAGGTGGAGCTAGGCTGGCTGCTCTAGACAGCACTCTTTACGAACAATGGCCAAAGAGGCTAAGTGCGGACAAAAGAGTCCACTTTCCATTTCCCCGTCCCAATCTCTATCATCGCACCTCTCGCCACATGCAGGGAATTCATCCTCACACATTGCGTCCGAAAACAGTGCGCACTGTGCGGTATGAAAGGAACTTCATCCCACGCACACTCAAGCTGTGGAATGAAGTCCCTGCGGTGGTTTTCCCAAGCAACTACAATATGGGCAAGAAGGGCATTAGAAGGTTTCTTCAGGGTCGGCAGCGCGAGTGTGACGCCCCTGCCCTAGTGTTGCATACGTTCATAGGCCACGGTGATCACTTCCCATCAGGTGGGCCGTGTGCTTGTCTGCCGCCTAAGTGGTATTAAAAAAAAACAACCTTTAAGTGGGGCAGCAGAAGGCCTAAGGGTGCGGCCACACGGTGCGGTGCCGCGCCGTGTGGCCGCACCCTAAAAGTCAAGATACAACCCATAAGAAAAGGCGGAGTAGGATAGCGTGCCCTGGGCTCTAAAATACACGCTTTTCAAAGCAAACGCGACAGCGACAGATGTTCCTATGATGTTGATGGTGAAAACAAGTCGAACACAAGTCGGCCGAAGCAGGGAGAATCGGTCTAGGTGGGGTTACTCAGATGACGAGGACCTGGGGTGTGAGTGTGGAGTAGGTCCACAGACCATGGCCCACCTGCTAACGTGTGCTGCATGTCCATCTACCTGTATACCGGAGTACCTAATGACTGCCTCCGAGAATGCGATTCAGGTAGCAGCATACTGGGAAAATAGAATTTGAGAGTAGAAGCACCATCGATTCGACAGAAAAAGATGGTGAAAGATCAATGTACACAGTTTTACAAAAGAATATTATTATAGTATTTATTGTTTTCTTACAGCAATATAATTCCTATTAATAACAATAAGTCAAACGGACGATCACGACGTGTTTAGCTGGCTGTTAACGACTTTACATCTGTCTGCCGCTGCCTTCACAGCACCAATGACAGCTGAACGGAAACCTGAAGAGAACGAAACACATTTCAGATGTATTATTATAGTAATCATATGAAACCTAACAGAGGGTTGATTCGTATACGAACACTAGCAGCTAGCTGATGCCCTCGGCCCCCCCAGCTCCGCGTGAATTATTAAATAACATGACGATTAAATGCCCCATTACAGCACTTTCTTCTAAAACTGCTTACAGAGTCTAAAAAAGTCCCTACCCTGGCCTGTCCCTTTTCCAGTTTCAGTTTATTTTACCGACAATATCAACACCTTCCTTGTATCAGTTACTAATCTGAGTTGTTCAGTACAAATAAAAATAAATATCCATAAATATTATTGAGGAAAAATATAACAACAATTACTTAGTTTTGCATAATTTGCCATACGAATATCTATGGCAGTCGTTACGGTTACGGTAGTCGGAACCTTCAAAAGTCCGACTAGTCTAAGTCTAGGAACTTCGATATCGCTAATTAGTTGTGAAGGTTAAGTGGCAGTTGCTTCACGGAATAAACCAAATTCAACCGCATCTTAGACTAGAAAACCGACCCCAACTGAGTTGGAAAAATAGACTCAAAGAATAATGAAGATTTGAAGTTAATTGACATCATGAACAGTACTTTAGTTACATACCACGTTCTTCCAAATGATAGGTTCCCTCAGCGGTAGACCCCGCTGGGCTAGTGACGTTGTCCTTAAGTGCTGCGGGATGGAGACCTGTCTTCAGCATTGAGGCAGATCCCAGGGTTGTCTGCGCAGCCAGGCGTAATGCCAGGTCTCGTGGCAGGCCGCAGCGTACGCCTCCATCCGCGAGGGATTCTATTAGCATGTAGACCTGAAAGGTGGATATGACTGTCGATTAGATCATGCTTATACCTAGTCTTGCTTTCTGCAGTACTTAGCCACAGCCCGGCAGTGTATTGTACTTGTACGTAAATGGCAGAATACGGGTACCTAAAGTAAAAATTATGCGTCGCGTCGATAAAAATATACGGTAAGGTAGTAGTTATGTGCCGAAAACCCCGCATCCGTATCCGTAGATATCCGAGGGAAAGGAAAAATAAGTATCTTATTAATTTTCTATACCTACATAATTAACAAATTGTATTTGTTTAAAAATAAAGTAATTTCACCATTGGACTGTGGAGGTCAGATGGCAATCGCAGCACGGAAAATATTGAAGTTCAACCAAATCCGCAGTTGGACTGGTAAAGCAGACCCCAGACTGCGAGGTGGTGCATTCGGTTGCGACTGGGATTAACGCTAAGAATGCTAAGATGAAGAAGAACAAGAATAAATTCTATGTTATAATATTCGTATCCGCAAAATATCTGTACTCGGATCTGTATTCGCGGCTACACATACCTACATTTACATTTTTAACGGCCCGGAACATCTTCGACCTAAAATGTGCTCTATACGTGCAGTTCTTAGGTGTCTTTTGAACACGGTGTACCTACTACTGCGGTGGACAAGCTCAAACTCACAAAGCATCACAAAATAATCCTTGCTCGAAACGGCCTCATTTATCTCGCGACTTAAGTCCAAGATATATCTATATGAGTAAGCTCTGAGTATTAACACTACAATACTCACATAAGCAGGTCCACTGCCACTCAAAGCGGTGACCGCGTCCATCTGATACTCAGGAACCTCGTCACAGGTGCCCACGGCTTTGAACAGCTCAGTGGTGAGCTTCGCATCCTCAGCTGTGGCTTTGGTGCCTCGGCTGAAGGCAGCCGCGCCGTGCTGGACTAGAGCTGGAGTGTTTGGCATCACGCGTATGACTCGGGCCTCTGGTGGTAAGACCTAGAAATCACGTTACATACAAACATTATATACCTACATATGTATATATAATCACGCCTTTATCCCAGGAGGGTTAAGCAGAAGTGAATAATTAACACCCACATTTCACTAGTCATTGTATACGTCCCACGGGGGTGAGCCTATTGCCGTATTCCGGGCACGCAGGGCAGAAATCACGTTAACAATACATTAAACTGAAATAACTAAGGTCTTTTAGGGGCCAGCGGGTCTATTAAAGGCCACATTGAGCAACTTCGCTAAAAACAAGTAACTTTATGAATTCCTAGTAGATATCAATAGATTCCTATATTATAATTCGTATATTAGTCACTGAGCAATATGAAGATAGTCACGATACTTAATTCATTTATTTAGTACTTGCTGACCCGGCGAACTTCATACCGCCATATTTTCTGATCCCGTTCCCGCTGCATATCTCTAAATTTATCAGTGTTTCTCTACAATATTATGCATGTATTATACATACAAACCTTCCTCTTGAATCACTCTATCTATTGAAAAAACCCGCTTCAAAATCCGTTGCGTAGTTTTGAAGATTTAAGCATACATAGGGACGGACAGACAGCGACAGCGACTTTGTTTTATAATATCTAGTGAAGTAGATTCCAATTCCGTATGACAAAATATCATCCTGTCCTAATACGATTCCAATATAGTGGCCTATTTAGACCTGCATAACCAGTTACTTCTGTCTGTTCCCGATTTGCCAGTTCAAAGTACCACTGTAGGTACTGTAGGTAATAAGTACCTACAGTAAATTTGTAAACAGCAGATAACCTATGATGGGTGACTGATAAAGTTAGGTAAATAAATTCAAATATAGCAAGACAAACTTTAGACTATCTTTATTATTATGCTCACAAATGTAATCATAATGACGAAATAATTATTAAACTAACCGTTAGCTCAGGTTTCGCTCATTATTGGCTTAAAACTAGCCAAAGGTATGCTCTTAATTAGCTGAGCACCTACACAGATTTATTAAAACACATAATATTTACGGTAGTTAATCCTAAAAGGGGTATTCAGAGTTGTATTAGTTTAGGACCCTCATTCCGCCAGCTATAATTTTCGGTCCCACTTAAATAATAAATAGGCACGTGATAGAAGGCGAGCCTATTGCCGTCAAGCGGGCTCTTAGTCATGGGCCGTATGTTTAGAGTTGGAGGTAGAACGGCCCTAACCATTAGTTACCTTTTACGACACCCACGGGAAAAGATGGGGTGGCCCGCTTCTCACTGGAAACTAACACGGCTACTAATGTAACCGGGATCAGCGCATTCATGATGATGACTAATAAAATTAGGTACATCATAACCCTCTCAGTCTCAGCAGAGACTTTGCTTCACTGTGTGTGTTTTACCGCCTAAGTATATAGTTATACAATGGTTTGTGCTCAGATGAATTGTTTGACATGATGCCCACAGCTACATTCTATCATCGCACTTCTCGCCATAGGCGGGGAATTCATCCTCACACTACTCACACATAGCGACCGTAAATGGTGCGCACTGTGCGGTATGAAAGGAACTTCATCCCTCGCACACTCAAGCTGTGGAATGAACTCCCCGCGATGGTTTTCCCAAGCGACTACAATATGGGGTTCTTCAAGAAGGGCATTAGAAGGTTTCTTCAGGGTCGGCAGCACGAGTGTGACGCCCCTGGTGTTGCATACGTCCTTAGGCCACGGTAACCACTTTCTATCAGGTGGGCTGTGTGCTTGTCTGCCACCTAAGAGGTATAAAAAAACCCTTCATTAGCAGTCGGGTAGTAAAAAAATAATGATGAAAAACAAACCACCTTCTCACCTTTTCAATGGCATTCGTGCTAACTCCCATAGCCACGGAGATGAATAGCTTATTCTTGGAACTGTCTAGATCTCTTACTTCCTTCAGCACCGGTACCACCACCTCTGGCTTCACGGAGACGATCACCACTTCTGATCTGTCTACAACTGGTTTGTTTTCGAATACTGCTGTCGCTCCAAGTTGCTGCAAGTTTAAAATAGTTAGGTTCAGAAAACATCATTCGTTGGTTCCGATAGTTCGTATGAGTATGGGTAGATGGCTCCCACCGTCGCCCTAAGATGGATTGTACAGGAAAATTTATGTATTACACAACACACATTATACAAACTTGAAAACAAACATTAAACATTAGAACCTAATTGTTCCTGCAAAACTGTTCAGTTTGACTGCAGTTTATAATTTACTAGCTGACCCGGCGAACGGCGAACTTCTTACCGCCATATTTTCTGATCCCGTTCCCGCTGCATATCTCTAAATTTATCACTGTTTCTCTAAAATATTATACATGTATTATACATATAAACCTTCCTCTTGAATCACTCTATCTGTAAAAAAAACCGCTTCCAAATCCGTTGCGTAGTTTTGAAGATTTAAGCATACATAGGGACGGACAGACAACGACAGCGACTTTGTTTTATAATAATTATGTAGTAATGATGATAGTGATTCTTATTGTACACTATTTATGTTCATGGGTTACTTTCAGCGCGAGTGTTACTTCCTCGGTGTTGCACTAGTCCATAGGCCACGGTAACCACTTTCCGTCAGGTGGGCCGTGTGTTTGTCTGCGACCTAGGTAAGTGATATAAAAAAGGACATATTATTATGGGCATTCTCATGGGTTAGCTTGAGCCCTGAAGATCTTAATTGGGCCTCATAAAACCATTAACGTTATTCTTAGTTTTACGTAATAACGGACAATATTTAGCTCAGTATAGTTACACGCTCCGACGTAATTCCTTATCAGAATTTGTAACAATGGGTAAACTATTATCTAATCTGTGGAATGGCTCCCAATGTCATGGCATCTTGTGACGCAGGACGTGAGCAAGGCGGAGATCGGGTGCTACGGCGCGCGGCGCACATTGGGTGAGGCTCATGTCCAGCAGTGGGCTGCCCATTGCGGTAGGCTAATTTGGGAGAGGCTCAAATGTCCAGAGCAGTGGACTGCCGACTGGGAAACGCTAATTGATCGATTGCTATAAAACCACTTTTTAATGGCATCTATCGCGATTTATGTTTTTATTTCAATGAACGATATTACGCGAATATCATTCATTTAAATGAAACATCCCAATAATATTGATACTGGAGTCTTCAGACAGTATCACATTTTTTGGCGATTATGTCTGTCTGTTACACTTGCACGCCTAAACCACTGGCCCGATCTCGATGTTTGATACTGTGGAACTGTGGTGGACTAAAGCTTGGGAAAGAATAGGCTAAGTAGTTACCTTTTATTACGAAAAAAGGGGTTCAAGGAGTTCTTTGCTGAATCGAAAAATAAAAAGCTTTCAACAGGACAGGCTTAGCCTAGTGTAGGAAGCTCTTGGCAATACCTGACTTGTTCCATTCCAATACTTTTATCTACGCTCCTGGTAAAACTTAGAAGTAGTGGTTGTAAGCAGTTTTGTAATGGCAAATAACTTAAAAAAAAAATCAAATACGGGATGAAAATTTGTACGAAAGTTCGTAATTTTTCCTGTTTTCTTCCTCCTATAGTCCCGGGTCCTTTAAGCGGGGCGTGAAAAAGCATCTGATGAGGCCGTCAAGCTGAGTGCCACCATTGTAACATGGTACGTGTTGTAATGGTGGCCCTCTTTTCAGAGACTCTGCCTTCAGCTTACCATCAGGCGAGGCGAAGTCAAATTGACGTGTCCTATATAAAAAAAAAAAATAAAAAAAAAATAAAAAAAAAAAAATAAGATAACCTGATGAAATCTGCTACACATACCTTAAACGCCTCAGCACTGGTTATATCTGCTGGATGTACACTCGCCGTTATTTCTTCGGGTTTCGCCAAACCTGTGAAACAAATAACATGTATTTTAGTTACCAAGGAGAACATCATCCTCATCATCCTCATAGCGATTTCCGAATTTCATCCAAACATTGCCATTTGAAGCTGGAGGTCCGCTAAGTTATTTTATTTAATTGATTAGTTGGCTTTCCCCGGGGGCGAGTTGGGAACGCCGTGGTCTCCACACCGGAAGACGACCAGATCGAGAGATATAGCCCTGAATCGGCTGGGGTGCGAGAGATATGTCTACGGTAATTTCACCTCCGACGGCTCCGACAACCGACGCGGCGAAGGCCCACAGATGGCGTGCGTTTTAGTCGGTTCTAGTCCGACATAACCTCCTCCTCCGGCTCCGGCGGGGGAGGTATCCGTGGGGATTTTTCGCACGATAAAAAAAATGGTCGGCAGCATTAGTGTGTCGCGGGTGACGCCCCTGTGGTTGCATACGTCCATAGGCCACGGTAACCACTTTCTATCAGGTGGGCCGTGTGCTTGTCTGCCACCTAAGAGGTATTAAAAAAAATATTGATAGGGCCCTGTGGGCCCGTGTGTTACAGAATCATCATCATTCTGAACCTTTTCTCAACTCAGTTGGGGTCGGTTTTCCAGTGTGATTGTGATGCGGCTGACCTTTGGTATTATCCGTGAAGCGACTGCCCAGTTGACCAGTGCCAGTGACCACAACAACCAGTTGGCGATAATCGAAGTCCGGTAGTTAGACTAGTCGGACGTTTGAGGGCTCCAACTACCCGTAACGACTGCTAGATCTTCGTATGGCCATTTATTGTGTTACTAAATATAGGTGCTACAAAATTTAAACCTGTATTTTCTTTACGTATTTTTGGTGCGAAAATCACTAGAAAGAACTCAAAAAAAACATGTTTTTCCTACTTCCTAAAAAAACACCGGAGGAGGCTATCATATAGGACCACCACTATAGCACTAGGAAATGGTGACCATCCTGAGAATTTGAACTAATCATCAAGAGAAGTGAAGAATCATCAAGTGAATTGCCGTGCCTATTTAAAAAGAAGTGCGTTGGGACTCACCGTCTGTTTGCTATTGTCCAAATTGATGTACCCTTAGCATTTTCGACCCTTTCGCAAGGTTATAGCATTTAAGGAGAGATATTTAGGGATATAAGGTTTAAAATTTCAATAATTAGCTACCAGTGGTGAAGGGTGAACCTCTTGGAAAGGAAGTCGGTGGAAAAAGGTTTCCTTCTTATAGAACAACCATAGCAACTTTGTATGGAATCCAACCATAGCTTCTTTTTGCAGAGTAAGCCGGCAGTAACGTGTTATAGGATAGGGAGGGACTCCTAGCTACTAGGAGTGTTCGTTATATTAGGTAGCTGATAAAATCACCTATTATTACAAAATAATACTTTGCTACTAATATTTATTCAATCAGGCAAACGTTATGTATAATATTTGATCTAATATTTAACCATCGCGTCAGATCGGATTAGGTAAGTACATACTTGGCAACAATGTAGCGGCGAGCGGCCGGAGCGGTGCGGCGACGAGCTTCGGGAACTTTATGGCTTATGGCGCGAGTGTTAGTTCGTGCGAAATTATCCTCTATGAAACCGTTAAGATCTATTTTGCCATAAAGAGCTCGAATATTTTCGATGCACCGGCCGAAATTGAAATAACAATTCTGACAAATTATGCTTTATTGTAAGTGAATAAGAGCTACATTCCCAACAATAGTTTAGAATAGAATCGATGTAGGTACTATTATTTTTTTGATACGATCTCTCGTTCTATTAAATAACTTAACGTTCTTTTTGAACAGTGAATTAATATCACTCTTCAAATAATAATTATAGGTATTTGTTTTGATATAATCAGTGCGGATTTTATTTGTGATCTATAGTGACGTATTCAAAATTTCGATTTGTGTTGTGTGTAAGCGCGATATTTCATGTTTACTGTTGTCTTGATAAGATTTAGGCTAGTTTGATTATGTATTTGATTAAACCTTTATCAGGCTAAGGTTTTTTTTATACCACTTAGGTGGCAGACAAGCCCACGGCCCACCTGATGGAAAGTGGTTACCGTGGCCTTTGGACTCGTGCAACACCAGGGGCGTGTTGATGATGATGATGATGACGATGACGATGACGATGACGATGACGATGACGATGACGATGACGATGACGATGACGATGACGATGACGATGACGATGACGATGACGATGACGATGACGATGACGATGACGATGACGATGACGATGACGATGACGATGACGATGACGATGACGATGACGATGACGATGACGATGACGATGACGATGACGATGACGATGACGATGACGATGACGATGACGATGACGATGACGATGACGATGACGATGACGATGACGATGACGATGACGATGACGATGACGATGACGATGACGATGACGATGACGATGACGATGACGATGACGATGACGATGACGATGACGATGACGATGACGATGACGATGACGATGACGATGACGATGACGATGACGATGACGATGACGATGACGATGACGATGACGATGACGATGACGATGACGATGACGATGACGATGACGATGACGATGACGATGACGATGACGATGACGATGACGATGACGATGACGATGACGATGACGATGACGATGACGATGACGATGACGATGACGATGACGATGACGATGACGATGACGATGACGATGACGATGACGATGACGATGACGATGACGATGACGATGACGATGACGATGACGATGACGATGACGATGACGATGACGATGACGATGACGATGACGATGACGATGACGATGATGATGATGATGATGATGATGATGTAAAGTGGTGGAGACTTCTAGAGGCCTCTAGGGGAGATTTGAATCCAACACGAAAAGTCACAAAACTCCGTTTGTAATAGGCCACGGTGACCACTTCCCATCAGGTGGGCCGTGTTCTTGTCTGCCACCTAAGTGGTATAAAAAAAATACATAAATTTTAAAAAAATAATGCCTCTACAGCAAAGGCATCCAAATGCACTTAACTTTATTATATCGTGAAAACATTTTAATCGTGTTATATTAGAACGTAACGTATCGGTACCGATACGTTTCGTTCTAATATACCTTATAAAAAAATATATCAGATCTTACGATCTGATATATTTTTTAACGGAACGTAATTTATAAAGGAACGTTATTTATTTTTCACGGAACGTTATAACGTGATCCCGATAAGTAGCCGTTCCGAACACTCCTACTAGCTACTATTCACCACTGACTTTAGTTTTACTGACTGAGTTTACAGGTGCTTACATCTACTTGAACTAAATATTAAAATTTAATGAAGTTACTTGCCTTTTACGCAAGGTTCACTTACAAAATCATATAACTACTTACCTATATTTATTTATTTCTAAGGAATAACAGTAAAAATATAGAATTGTACCTAACCTACCAATCTTATAATACGCTTTTAAAACTTACAAGTACGACAAAAAACATCAATAAGAAAAAGTTATAAATGAACTTAAGTTACTAAACCGTCTTCTAAACTAGTTATACCTAACTACCTATGTATGAACATAGGTAACTAAACCGTCTTCTAAAAAAGTTATAACTATAAACTAAATCGTCTTCTAATGTCCTTCATTTTGATACCATACTCGGATAAGTTTGAGTGACAATATTTTTTGTCAGCATCAGCTAGCTGTGCCGGTACGGTAAAAAATACAGCCAAGACCTTCATTTTATATTTCAGTTTAGAAAACAAGGTACCTTATCAACATAATGAAAGTGAGTGCCTACTTAATGCTAATTAAGTGGACAAAGCTCCATACATAGTTATTTTATATTCCTGTGGGTGGCTATATTTTCAGCGACATTTATCAATGATCAGATCTAAATATAAATCAATCCATTTGTTTAGGTACGTTATGTCTGGTACCAAATATGTAGATCAATCAAAAAGATAAAATCTTTAATTTCTACAAAACCATTTCTTTTTACATTCTGAAAGTTTTCGATAGCTAATAAACTAGTTACCTATTTCTGTAAAAACAAAAGTGCCTTTGCACATTGTAAGAAAATTTCTGGTGCTTGACAAGAAATTTCTTATAAGAAATGCAGTCGCCTTTGTTGTTATATGAGACCGTGCACATTGTAAGAAATTTTTTCTTGTGTCTGATAAGACACACGCATTTTGGCGGATCTAGACCAGAAATTTCTTACGTACGTGGGACACTCAATTACATCAAGTTTTATTTTGAGAAATTATAAAATTAACTTCGATGTATAAAATATTTTTATTAAATCCACCAGGCCGTTTCCTCGTGGTCATACTAGTTTGTCATACCACCAGCCTCTACACAAAGTTTCATGCGTCTGAACCAATTTTCGCACAATCATCGTACGAAAAATGTTCTCGATGCAGATCCATTTTTAAATGAGACACAATGGCTCTCAAAAATTGTGGAGAGATATTCAAAATTGGAACATTGCTATTTTTACTTTTAAATATAAGCAAAGTTTTCAAAATAATTACAAGTAGGTAACAAGTACCTTACACAAAAACTCGCAAGACGTTGTTGAACGGCCCACTCGGTACCTATTCATTCTGCGGCGGCGGCGGCGCCTTTGTGCCCCTCCCCCGACATACCGCACCTCACTCTACACGTGCCGCTAGGGCCTGTCGGCGCGGCGGTGCGGCTTTTGATTTTTACCCGACTACGGTGAAGCCAAAGGAGGGTTATGATTCTATGCCAAATGACTTTCAGTTTGCTAGTACATTTTTAAATGCAGTTTCGGTTGTGAGTTGTAACTGGTGACGTCTCGATGAACTAAATAGGTAGGTATTAAAATCCTTAGGTACCTACCTGAGAGTTACAGCTAGCATTCCACGTGGGGATATAGCTTCTATAAATTGCGTATTTTGACGATGTAATGAAATCTTCAAGTAAGTACCTATTTTAACAACTCGTCAAAAGTTGTTTGGGACATATAGGTAGGTATGTACGTACGTAGGTCATTAAAAACTTTCTTTCGTTTCGCATTAATTCTGGTACCTACAAGCTTTGTATTATGTCCCATCGCTGATTCTCGAGTCTCGTCATATTATTATTATTATACTAGCTGTTGCCCGCGGCTCCACCCGCGTGGAATTCGGATTCCGTGCCAACTTTAGCCTACCTAAGTTACTTCTTATTACATAAGCTATCTGCCAGAGAAAGTCACGTCCAAATGGTTCAGCCGTTCCAGAGATTAGCCGGAACAAACAGACAGACAGACAAAAATTTAAAAAATATATATTTTGGTACCTATGTGTACCGTATACAATACATTCATATGCATGTAGTAGAAACCGGTTATTTTAATATTACAAACAGACACTCCAATTTTATTTGTATAGATTTAAAGTTCCCGTCTATGATATAGATAGGTATGCAATCAAAAAAAGACGCTGTCGTCTGTCTATTTTGTACCTACCTAGGTAAGTATATGATTGTGAGGATTGTGTATCCTCCGTCAAATTATGGTTAGGTACATACTAATGAATGAAGTAAAGAAATAAGAAATTACCTAAGTAGGTACTTCGTTCTGTACCTACATTACGAGGTTAAGTTATACCTATTGGCTAGGAGCAATATTGGCTGAGAGAAAGTAAAAATCAATTTTCTTTCTTTCTTTCTAAGCAATATTGGCTGGGTCAGGTTTTGGATGGGTGACCGTTCTTTGCATTACGACGTTAAGCAACATTGGGTAAGTGCCCGCTTGACGGCAATAGGCTCGCTCCTATTACGTGGTACCGAAAATAATTTGATGGAATGTGCTGTTAATACACCTTTGCTTACCCCTTCGGGAATTTACAGCACTCCTGTAAAACCCCTAAGTATAATAATATGTATGTATGTATAATATATTTTTTGTTACAAACATGTTTTATCATTCTATACAGAATGATAAACAAAACATGTTTGCAACAAACAGAAATATTTGTAACAAACATAAATGTTTGTGGCTACGTAAGAAATTTCTGGTGTACGTAAGAAATTTCTTGTCGATAATTTCTTAGGCCTTTTGCACATTATAAGATACGTACGCCAGACAAGAAATATTTCGTGTCTAATGAAGAGAACACCTTGCACACTGTAAGAAATTATCGACAAGAAATTTCTTACGTACACCAGAAATTTCTTACGTAGCCACAAACATTTATGTTTGTTACAAACATTTCTGTTTGTTGCAAACATGTTTTGTTTATCATTCTGTATAGAATGATAAAACATGTTTGTAACAAAAAATATATTATACATACATACATATTATTATACTTAGGGGTTTTACAGGAGTGCTGTAAATTCCCGAAGGGGTAAGCAGAGGTGTATTAACAGCACATTCCATCAAATTATTTTCGGTACCACGTAATAGGAGCGAGCCTATTGCCGTCAAGCGGGCACTTACCCAATGTTGCTTAACGTCGTAATGCAAAGAACGGTCACCCATCCAAAACCTGACCCAGCCAATAATGCTTAGAAAGAAAGAAAGAAAATTGATTTTTACTTTCTCTCAGCCAATATTGCTCCTAGCCAATAGGTATAACTTAACCTCGTAATGTAGGTACAGAACGAAGTACCTACTTAGGTAATTTCTTATTTCTTTACTTCATTCATTAGTATGTACCTAACCATAATTTGCCGGAGGATACACAATCCTCACAATCATATACTTACCTAGGTAGGTACAAAATAGACAGACGACAGCGTCTTTTTTTGATTGCATACCTATCTATATCATAGACGGGAACTTTAAATCTATACAAATAAAATTGGAGTGTCTGTTTGTAATATTAAAATAACCGGTTTCTACTACATGCATATGAATGTATTGTATACGGTACACATAGGTACCAAAATATATATTTTTTAAATTTTTGTCTGTCTGTCTGTTTGTTCCGGCTAATCTCTGGAACGGCTGAACCATTTGGACGTGACTTTCTCTGGCAGATAGCTTATGTAATAAGAAGTAACTTAGGTAGGCTAAAGTTGGGACGGAATCCGAATTCCATGCGGGTGGAGCCGCGGGCAACAGCTAGTATAATAATAATAATATGACGAGACTCGAGAATCAGCGATGGGACATAATACAAAGCTTGTAGGTACCAGAATTAATGCGAAACGAAAGAAAGTTTTTAATGACCTACGTACGTACATACCTACCTATATGTCCCAAACAACTTTTGACGAGTTGTTAAAATAGGTACTTACTTGAAGATTTCATTACATCGTCAAAATACGCAATTTATAGAAGCTATATCCCCACGTGGAATGCTAGCTGTAACTCTCAGGTAGGTACCTAAGGATTTTAATACCTACCTATTTAGTTCATCGAGACGTCACCAGTTACAACTCACAACCGAAACTGCATTTAAAAATGTACTAGCAAACTGAAAGTCATTTGGCATAGAATCATAACCCTCCTTTGGCTTCACCGTAGTCGGGTAAAAATCAAAAGCCGCACCGCCGCGCCGACAGGCGCTAGCGGCACGTGTAGAGTGAGGTGCGGTATGTCGGGGGAGGGGCACAAAGGCGCCGCCGCCGCCGCAGAATGAATAGGTACCGAGTGGGCCGTTCAACAACGTCTTGCGAGTTTTTGTGTAAGGTACTTGTTACCTACTTGTAATTATTTTGAAAACTTTGCTTATATTTAAAAGTAAAAATAGCAATGTTCCAATTTTGAATATCTCTCCACAATTTTTGAGAGCCATTGTGTCTCATTTAAAAATGGAACTGCATCGAGAACATTTTCGTACGATGATTGTGCGAAAATTGGTTCAGACGCATGAAACTTTGTGTAGAGGCTGGTGGTATGACAAACTAGTATGACCACGAGGAAACGGCCTGGTGGATTTAATAAAAATATTTTATACATCGAAGTTAATTTTATAATTTCTCAAAATAAAACTTGATGTAATTGAGTGTCCCACGTACGTAAGAAATTTCTGGTCTAGATCCGCCAAAATGCGTGTGTCTTATCAGACACAAGAAAAAATTTCTTACAATGTGCACGGTCTCATATAACAACAAAGGCGACTGCATTTCTTATAAGAAATTTCTTGTCAAGCACCAGAAATTTTCTTACAATGTGCAAAGGCACTTACAGTGTGCAAGGTGTTCTCTTCATTAGACACGAAATATTTCTTGTCTGGCGTACGTATCTTATAATGTGCAAAGTCTACGTAATCTACTTAAGTTGTGTTTCTTATCTGTCTAATTTCTTTTTTTGGTAAGGATATCAATCAGACATAACGTAAAAAAATAGATTATTTATTACTTGTTATTGCCCGCGGCTCCGCCCGCGTAGAATTCTGATCCCGTTCTAAATTCTTTTTCGTACTGAATTCCTCTCGGATAACCGCAAGCCATCTCGGGGTAAGACAGATACCGGGATGTCAGATTGCCTAGAGAACATATTCCATGCTCCCCGGTCGACCTTGGGCCATCTACAGTTTCAAGATGGCGCTCTCAGGTGTGGGAAACACGGTAGTTAGAGGGACATGTAGGAAGCCTCCAAGCAGCGGTTGATCCATCGGGAAAAAAAAATCCCTGTGGTACAACCAGTTGATCCATCGGAAAAAAAAGCCCTGTGGTACAACCAGTTGTATCAATGGGTGTACCACGGGTAATACATGGCCCCCTACAGGGCCGCACCCGCCGCGGCTGGTATTTACTGTAGGTAGCGTCTCCCCTGGGAGAGAACTACACATGAATCTATTTGGCTGCCATTAATTTCCAAATTGCGATACCTCTTACTAGCCCAATAAATATAGGATTTGACATAGGAAAAACAATTTTCTTTCGGAATTAGTTGAGGGAGATCACTGGCTGTCTTTATTTCGATTTGCGTGGTAACTATTCGGTTCGTTGCGTTCTCCGCCATCTTGAAATTTAAAGGTACATTTTTATTTATCGAATAAGCCGTTTAGTTTTAATTTTACCTACATGAAAAATTGTTACTATAAAGTTTTTCAGAATTACATTTTCTACAATTTTGATGTTTATATTTTTTTCGTAGGATTGATATCTATTTTTCTATTTATACCTACCCCAAAAGGTGGAGAATCTTTGTTTGACTTTTTTAACTTATTATAAAAAACCCTGGTAGCAAGTTTCTTTCAGAATTCATCAGCACCATCAGTCTCAATCAGTCTCGCAATCTCTCCAGTAGTTTTTAAGTTTATTCTTACATTACCTACAAATAATACAAAAATACAAATTTATTCCTCTTTGTAATATTATTATAGATTTTATATCAATAATGTTAATCATGTAATCATCAAATCAAATCAATATAAATATGTGTATTCTATTCATATCGGTGATAACGTAGTTGGAGTATAAAATATCGAGCTTTGACCACTTAATCACTTAATTAGTATTAGTCACTCAGTTTCAATAAGTTGATAGGTACCTTGTTTTCTAAACTAAAATATAAAATGAAGGTCTTGGCTGTACTTTTCGCCGTCATCCTCGTGGCACAGCTAGCTGATGCTGCTGCTGTCAAGCAGTTACTCAACGACTTGGTGGAAGCGAATGAAGAGCAACAAGTTTTCGGTAAGTAACAATTATTTCTTTACATATTGTAGGTCTAAACATTGTACATAATAGGTATAATCAACGTAAATTACACTTATATCACAAGACATGGCATATCTAACATAGGTATGTTATGTTTGTAGGTACTTATCCATTGTGAAATATAGTTAACTAGCTGTCCCGGCGAACTTCGTACCGCCATATTTTTCCCGTTCCCGCTGCACCTATTTTCTCATCCTTTAAACCTTGTCTGAACACCCACGAATATTTCAAGACTAAAATTAGCCAAATCGGTTCAGCCGTTCTTGAGTTATAAAATAACAACGTAAAGTGGCATTGATTTTTATATATTGACCCCAATTCTGACGTTACCATCTCTAAACTAAATTTCTCTAAAATTTTCTTATTTTAGATAAGCGATTGACATTTCTAACCGTATTCTGTTGTTATGTCAAACTAAATTTAGTGTTTGCTGAGCACAAGACAGCACTAAATTTGAATATGACGTCGCTAAAACGAGTGTTACAACTATTAAAAAATTAAGAATGAACGATAAAGATTTTCATAAAATCTGTGAAAACTTATCTTAATAAGTCTTTAGAATGCCGACTAATGATAATTAGTGCATATTATTGATCAAATAGTAAACAAACTGTGATATTTCTCAGTCTTAACCAAGCAAATACAGTTTTTCTCAGTCCACGTACCTGGCAAATTCGCGGGGCCCGCTAGTTATTTATAAAATCCAAATCAATCGACGATTTATAGAGCTTTATAAAGGCTTTAAGCGTATATAGAACGACAATTGGCATTATTTTAGATGATGTCTAATTTTAGTTTGACATTTCTTATTTTAGTGCATATACGTACAACAGAATACCGTTTAACCAAAAATGACAGTTGAGTACTTTCTCTAATTTTAGTTGTGTCAAGCTAATTTTAAGTTAGTTGTGTGTTCTCAGAATACGAAATTACATTTTGACAGGACTAAACTGACATTTAGAGATTTTTAGCTTATTTTAGTTAGCTTGTGACAAGACAGAATTGGGGTCATTAGATTATGTAAAGCTCCCTAGACAAGTAGCAATTCGTTGGCTGGCGTATTTTCGAATCTATAGAAGGACGAATGATTCGTCATTCTATTTCACAATACGCCAATGAATTGTTACTTATCTTGCTCTTGTCTGCTTAATTTCTGTATCATGAATTGAACCAAATATTTGTTTCAGAAACCGACATTAACGATGTATTATATGAAGATCTCCCCGTACTTTCGAGAGCTTGCACTGACGCAGAAGCAAACTCGTGCAATCGCTGGTGCGGTCTCCAAGGTTTCCGATTCGGTCTTTGTCACGCTCACGACATCTGTTGGTGTACTAACGTAACACCACGGCCACAATAGATAGATACCTGTAAGGACCATATTCTTCATCCCTTGACCTTGACCTTGAAGGTCAAGGTCAAGGGATGAATTTGACCTTTTTGATGATGATCATGATAATGATGAAGATGACGACTTACCAGCTGATATAAATCCATTGGCTAGTGCGAAGGCCAGTCGGCCGCCACCGATGAAACCGATTTTCATGACTTCACTTAATGATACTGCAACAAACGTAAATTATTAACTTTAAGCATTCCAATACGATACAGTGACATAATCTTTGTAGTCCGCTTTTTTAGAAAATAGTCTGAATTGTATCAGTGAGGACCTATAATTGGCTGTATGTAACTAATTTAAAGCACTATACCTTTGTTATGGCTGTTGGTTCCTCCGAATAAATAAATAAATTAATATATAGTTTATCCATACTACTAAGGTGGCAGATAAGCACGCGGCCTACCTGATGGAAAGCGGTTACCGTGGCCTATTGGACGTGTGCAAATATCTGGGGGGCGTCACACTGGTGCTGCCGAGCCTATACCTAAGTTTGTGACCCTGTTTGATTTTGATGGAGTTTATTGGTCATCTTTCGATTCAAGGAAATTAGTGTGTTAATTTATTTATTACATACATACATATACTCAAGCCTGTAAATCCCTGAAGGGGTAGGCAGAGGTGTATTAACACCCACATTTCGCCAACTGTGATTTTCGGTCCCACGTAATAGGGGTCGAGCCTATTGCCGTCAAGCGGGCACTTAGTCATGGGCTGTATGTTTACTGTCGGATGGAGAACAGCCCTATCCCTTAGTCACCTTCTACGACACCCACAGGAAGAGATGGGATGGCCCTAATCTACTCCACCGGGACCAACAAGGTATTATTGGTGTGGATTTATTACATTGCCCGTGATTAAGATTATAATCTAGTTATAATATATATTCTACCTACACTATACTAATGTACAGTCATCGTCAAAAAAAAGGTCAAAATAAGGTCAATTTCCTACAGATTTAGAAAATTTGTTTTTAAGCAAAGTGGGTCATTTCTATTTTTTTATTCAAAATTATGTCCAAACTAGTAACTGAAAATCTTTATGAAATGATAAACGTCTTAAATAATTTTAATAAATGCTGTAAACATCTAAATTACTGCCAGATAACCCCCAAGAGTCAACTTATGTCACGAAACAAACAAATATTTATCTTTGAAGTCTCTTATCTTAGCACTAGTTTCGTCCGCGATTTCGTCCGCGTGTTGATCTGGGTTGTAATTATTTTTCTGTGCCCCGAGTAAGAAAAATATTCGAAGTCGTAATGTAAACGCATCGAGAGAACGGAGCATTACGATTGGCCGGCTTCACACACACACAGGTTCACAGTAGGCAGGCGGCCAATCACAATGCTTCGTTCTCTCGATACGTTTACGTTACGAATTCGAATGTTTTTCGTGTACTTTTATCATTTACTAGCTTTTGCCCGTGGCTTCGCCCGCGTGGATGTCGGTTATCGCGACCAAACATAGCTTAAGTCCTTTCTCAAGGTCTAATCTACCCCTATGCCAAATTTCATCAAAATCGGTTCAGTGGTTTAAGCGTGAAAGCGTAACAGACAGACAGACAGACAGACAGAGTTACTTTCGCATTTATAATATTAGTATGGTTAGTATGGATATGGATTTTCTGTGCCCCGAGCAAGAAAAATATTCGAAGTCGTAATGTAAACGCATCGAGAGAACGGAGCATTACGATTGGTCGGCTTCACACACACACAGGTTCACAGTAGGCAGGCGGCCAATCGCAATGCTTCGTTCTCTCGATACGTTTACTTTACGAATTCGAATGTTTTTCGTGTACAGTGGGGTGAGCACGAACAACTATCGTATTCGTATCGTGAACGTAACCATAGCACGGAGCATTGCGATTGGGCGCCTGCCTGAAGCCTGCCAAGCGCAATGCTCCGTGCTATCGTTACGTTCACGATACGATTACGATAGTTGTTCGTGCTCACCCCACAGTTATCATTTACTAGCTTTTGCCCGCAGTTTCGCCCGTGTGGATGTCAGTTATCGCGACCAAACATAGCCTATGTCCTTTCTCAAGGTCTAATCTACCCCTATGCCAAATTTCATCAAAATCGGTTCAGTAGTATAGGCAGACAGACAGACATAGTTACTTTCGCATTTATAATATTAGTATAGATATAGATTACCATATTACTAGCAACAGGCAACAGCCCGCGGCTTCGCCCGCGTGGATGTCGGGGATGCCTACGTCATATTACTTAGCTTTATGCATGCAAAGTCTCAGCCCGATCGGTTTAAAATTGACGAAGTTTCATACAAACTTTCATCCCCTATTTTATCCCCTTGGGGTAGAATTAATCAAAATCTTTTCTTAGCGGATGCTACGTCATAACATCTACCTGCATGCCACATTTCAGCCAGATCTGGCTTTCGTCACTCGCCCAGAAAGGAGTGCAACTTCCATATTTGGTAGGAACTATTATATTATTGATTCAAACTGAAGAAGGCCACTTACCTATCTGAAGTTATGGATGTCCTAGGTCCTAGAAAGGTTTTGCTGTAGCTATAGTGGGTATTTCCAGTTTGCCCCACCAAGCAGCCCCCCTGGTGGGGCAAAGTGGAATGTTAAAAAAATGTATATCCATCTTTCCCCACTAAATTCATTCTGGAGAGTAAACTTTGTCCGTTTAAATTACTGGTGCCATTATTCCCACTAGGGTAGATAACTTTGATTAAGAAAGGTGTTTTGTTTTTAAATAAAAATAAAAATATATTACTTTCGTTTTAATCACTAGCTAGTTTAACATAGCCGCGTGGTTCCCGGCGGCAGAGTAGAATTTGGGCCACCCCATCTTAACAACAAAGGCGACTGCATTTCTTATAAGAAATTTCTTGTCAAGCACCAGAAATTTTCTTATAATGGGCAAAGGGCCTTACCATGGGGTGTCGTACAAGGCGACTAAAGGTCTCTGCATACGTAACGGGTCTTTTCACGGACGGGACGGGGACGTGAAGTTTTGGAAATATCGTTTCATACAAAATGTATGCGGCAATGCATATGTCACGGGGCCACGGACGGGACGGGACGGGATGGGCGGCATACATTTTGCTTCACGTCCCGTCCCGTCCGTGAAAAAACCCGTTACGTATGCAGAGACCTTAAGGGATAGGGCTGTTTCACATCAGACAGATGGGTGAATTTCAACAGGTCCATTAAAATCTTCATTCCGTGGTTTTTTTTTACCTTAAGTTTTGTAGTTAAAACAAATTGCGTTTATTATAGGTTTTGATACTATATGTATTCTTGCTTAATATCTAGCAGATAAATAAAAAAGCTAACGAGATATACAAGATCAAAAATTACGCGCCACGGCGATGACACATGCGTGCGCGGCAATGAAACAAGCATCCACGGGCATGAAATAAATATACCAAGGGAATGAAAAAATCAACCATGGAAATGAAAATACATAATATAAAACAATATTTTATGTACCTACTTACATGAGAAATTATACTTACATACAATAAAAATACAAAGGGGATTAGGCAATTGTGTATGGACATTGGCGTCATTAATTTTTTTCAGTGGCACTGTGTTAAACACGCGTATGAGTGTCGTTATTTTTATTGTAACTAATATCGGAGCTGCGATATACAGGGTGGAACATTTCGACTTTACCTGGAGGGAAAGTACCCTCATACTAGAGATAGCGAATTTTACTTAAATTAAACATAACCTTATTTTTAAAGGGAAACAAACCTGCATTCAAAGATTTCTAAAAATAACACACCTGATGATCAAACCGCCTAAAATCTTCCTATACCTTCTCTTTTATGGGTTTCCTTTTACTTATTTTACCAAGTTTGTTAGAGATATTTGATCCCTAAGATTGACAAACATAGCTTCATCCGGATTTTATTCGGTTCGACTACCGGGTGTGGCAAGCGATTTTTTTGGAAATCCTTAAACGCAGTGTATTTTTTAGGACTATGAGAGTGTTTCCTTTGCTGCTGCCCAACCTAGGTGGATCCTGGCTAGTTTTTTCTAGGAGTTGTTTTTACCAAGCTGGATAACTTATCCCAGACAGATTTTTTCTTGAACAACTTCGAGTGTAACCCCATCGATAGCTGTCTGTCTGTCCCTGTGTAAGCTTAAATCTTCAAAATTACGCAACGGATTTAGAATCAGTTTTTTTAATAGATAGAGTAATTCAAGAGGAAGATTTATATGCATAATACATGCATAATATTGTAGAGAAATATTGATAAATTTAGAGATATGCAGCGGGAATGGGATCAGAAAATATGGCGGTACGAAGTTCGCTGGGTCAGCTAGTATTAGATAAACGATACCGCGTTTGCATTGGAGATGTGGAGGGAAAGTACTCTAAATACTGGAGATAGCTAATTTCATTCAGAAGAAACATTTCCTCATTTTTAAAAAGAAAAAAAAACTGCGTTTAACGAATGCTGAAAAATCGCTTGCCACATCCTGTAATTGAACCGACTAAAATCGGAAAAAATAACAGCCAGTATTTTTATTGCTTTAATCGATAGGATTAATTCTAAGACTCGAATCTCTCTTAGAAACCTGGTAAACTGCAGGTACTTTCATATTATAGCATTTTCATTCATGGCTGCTCAATTCCAAAACGACGCCAATTCTTTTACACGAAAAAGAAATGGGAAATTAACAAATTAATATGATATACTTTTGTCAATATGCTATGGCGATGAGAACATAAGTTACGGAAATGAAACATCTGGTCATGGCAATGAGACTAAATTGTTTTACAAGGCATGGCAATGATTTTTTTTTCATTGCCGCGTTTTTTTCTTCATTACCATAGCAAATTTTGACCACGGAAACCATGGAAATGAAAGCACGGTGGTGAAAAACGAGCCAAAAATATAATATAAGAAAAAATCTATTAATTATTCGAAGTAATAAACACTTCCCTAAAATAAACAAGATAAATTTCGTTCTATTGAATGTATAATCAAGAGGATAAACTTATTGGAATAGACAGTTATACCTATCCACAGTAGTGAAAGAAAAAATGTCCAGTAACATAAAAATGATATACTTTTATTTATGGTGCCAAAACGCAGGTACGTGTGTACGTCCTTCCATGTCGAGCACTTAGGCGGCACCAATATGCAACTTTTAGCGGATATGAGGGAGGATACAAGTCGATAGATAAAACGATATTCTAAAATATGTTTAGAACATGGCGATTAAAGGTAACTCTAGGACAAATGAACTTTTATTAACCATTCGTTGTATTGTCTAAATATTTGAATAAATGTATTTCGTAACAATACTTTAACTATTCACGTATCAAATAAAACTAGGTTTTAATTAAAAAAACCAATAGATTTTTATCAATGAGGTATCACAACACAATAGGTGATGTGTGGACAAACACGGCAATGAAAAATTTCGAGGTTTAAATTTTTTTTTTGGCGAATCTATAATCCTATTTAATAAAATATTTAGTGCTCCACATAGATCACTATATCGCCTAACCAGAAAAAAATGTTAGAGTATTGTAAAAATGATTTTTAGTACCGATTTCATCGATGCCACGCAATTTTTGGCCCCGGGAAATTCACCCAGATATATCCAGCCCAGACTCAGTCTCAGATGCATGGCTCGAGTTAACAATAGTGCCAGCAATACGGCAATAGGCTCATCCCCTAGTACGTGGGAGTCGTGGGACCTAATACCTACAACGACTGGTGAATGAATGTGGGTGTTAATTCACCTCTGCCTAACTCTCCGGGGACAAAGGCGTGATTGTATGTATGTTAACATAAAATCAAGTCACTAAGCCCAGTCTCAAAAATACAGTGAGTCTTGAAATTACGGCACCGAAGCTAAATGTCTCAGATACTATCGTCGGGATTATATAATGATGATGATGATGACATGTTTCAAATGAAAAGCAGAAACACTTACGGCCAATAAGATTAAAACCGCAAAACGAGAGACACACGTCACGTTGCGCCGGCGCACTTCACAGACTGAAGACTTACATTGAAGTACAAAGTGAAGCATCTCTTAACTGGGGTTATGACTGTTATGAGTAATGTTATCAGGTTATCACTCTTATCTCTTGGCAAGATAACAGTGATCAATACCAGTGAGTGATCACTTGTTAGTTTATTAGTAATTTTTACTGTAGACGGTTTCAATCTAACAATAGTAAGCACTGTACCCCGACAGGGGGGCGGGCTAGAAAACCTCCGCGTGGTGCACCCTGGGCAACGGAAGTGGCAAATCCTCCCTAAAAACTTTGGGGAGGAGTTGCGGCTTCTGGCCGATATTCTGCCGAGGTCGAAACGACCTGAGAGAAGGAAAACTCGAGATAAACCCTTTGCCAACCCGTCTGGCCAGCGTGGCAATAGTAGGCTATAAACCCCTCATAAATGCACAGACGCCCAATTAAAAGGCCCCCAGTTCCCGGTGGTCCCGCTATTCCCAGCCATGGTAGCGGTTCGGGTAACGGCGGGGCGGGGGGTGCTAAGAATCTCCGGGTTACGAAAGGCTACCGTAAACAACAAATACTGCTGGCAGCCTACAACTGCAGTATACTGCGGCTGGAGGAGCACCTCACCGAACTCCAGGTGGAACTGGGTCGCATAAACTGGCACATATTGGGGCTGTCAGAGGTCCGAAGAGAGGGTGAGGACACGACAACCCTTGAGTCAGGCGACCTGTTCTACTTCAGAGAAGGTGATGTGCGCTCCCAAGGAGGCGTCGGCTTTCTTGTAAAAAAGGACCTCATCAGCAGCGTTATTGAAGTCGCCAGTGTGTCGAACCGGGTAGCGTACCTTACCATAAAAATCACGAACAGTCATTCGCTGAAGGTGATACAGGTATATGCGCCGACCTCGTCCCACCCCGACGAAACCGCCGAGGCCGTATATGAGGACATTGCCAAGGCAATGAATCATATCGCCAAGGCCACTTACAACGTTGTTATGGGGGACTTCAATGCCAAAGTGGGAGTACAAGAACGCGGTGAGACGAAAATCGGACCTTACGGAGTGGGGTGCAGAAATCGCAGGGGGCAAATGCTAGTCAGCTTCCTCGAGTCACAGGGGCTCTTCTTAATGAATAGCTTCTTTAAGAAAAAACCCCACAGGAAGTGGACTTGGCAACGCCGGGACTCTGCGATAAGGAACGAGATTGACTTTTTCATAACGGACAGTAAGCACATATTTAGAGATGTCTCTGTGATCAACAAGTTTAAAACTGGAAGCGATCATCGACTTATCCGAGGCTCTCTAAATATCAACATCAAGGCTGAAAGGTTCCGAATGATAAGGTCAACCCTCCGACCTACGCCGCTCCAAGTAGCTCTAGGGTCCGAAAAGTTCCAATTGGAACTTCAAAATCGTTTCGCAATGCTGGAAACCCCTAGGGGCATTGACGAGAAGGCCGACATAGTGGTCAAAACATTGCAGGAAGTGTCTCGAAAGTTGTTTCCCGGAAAACGCAAACAGCAAGAGTCCAAGCTCTCTCCTGAGACTCTCGAACTTATGAGAAAGAGGCGTGAACAACCATCCACACAGTCGTCTTCGTCGGATGGGAGAGCCTTAAATCAACAAATCAAAAAGCTGATACGACGCGACCTCCGACGCTCCAACACACGCGCCATTCAGGAGGCAATTGAGCGTAATAGGGGGTCGAAAGTGTTCGCTCAGCAGTTGGGGAGGCCCCATCTGACGAAACTTAAAACTGAGGATGGCAAAACGATTACCTCAAAGTTCGAGATACTCGAAGAGATCGAGAAATTCTATGGACAGCTATATGGATCACGGACGAGTAAACCGACGGGACACAGCGATGAAGATCACAGAGCCCCACTCACGCGCCACTACACCGAGGATTTGCCAGATGTCGAGCAGTGCGAGGTAGGGGCGGCTCTCAGGCAACTGAAGAACAACAGGTGCCCTGGTGATGACGGAATTACTACTGAGCTGCTGAAAGCAGGTGGCGCTCCAATCCTGAAAGAGCTAGCAAGTCTCTTTAGTTCCGTCATCCAGCAAGGGCTAACACCTAGGGCATGGAGCGGGAGTGCGGTGGTACTGTTCTTCAAAAAAGGCGATAAGACCTTGCTGAAGAATTATAGGCCCATCTCACTCCTGAGTCATGTCTACAAGCTGTTCTCGAGAGTCGTCACAAATCGCCTCGCGGCTAAGCTCGACGAGTTCCAGCCACCTGAGCAAGCCGGGTTTCGAAAAGGCTATAGTACCGTGGACCACATCCATACTGTTCGGCAGATTGTAGAAAAGACGCAGGAGTACAACCAGCCGCTGTGTATGGCGTTTGTGGACTACGAAAAAGCCTTCGACTCTATCGAAACCTGGGCTGTGCTGGATGCCCTGCAGCGGTGCCGTGTCGATTGGCGATACATCGAGGTACTGAGATGCTTGTATGACACTGCCACAATGTCCGTCCAGCTCCAAGACCAGAAGACGAAACCCATTAGCCTCCAGCGTGGAGTGAGACAGGGAGATGTTATATCTCCCAAACTATTCACCAACGCATTGGAGGACGTCTTCAAGACTCTAGATTGGACTGGGCGGGGCATCAACATCAACGGTGAGTACATCTCGCACCTTCGATTCGCTGACGACATCGTCATAGTTGCGGAGTCGCTGGAACAACTGGACGAAATGCTGCACAGCCTGAATGGAGCTTCTCGACACGTCGGCCTCGGTGTAAACTTGGATAAAACCAAGATTATGACCAACGAACATGTTGTACCGAGACCGATTGCCATCGAAGGGGCGACACTCGAAGTTGTTCAAAAATATATCTACCTGGGGCAAGTTATCCAGCTCGGTAAAAACAACTTCGAGAAAGAAATAGCCAGAAGAATCCAACTAGGGTGGGCAGCATTTGGCAAATTGCGCCGGGTCTTCTCCTCCCCTCTGCCGCAATGCCTCAAAACAAAGGTTTTCGACCAGTGCGTCCTGCCTGTTATGACCTACGGTGCCGAAACGTGGCCACTGACGGTGGGGTTAGTCCGTGACCTAAAAGTCGCGCAGCGGGCTATGGAGCGAGCTATGCTTGGAGTTTCTTTGAAGGATAGAATTCGTAACGAGGTTATCCGACAAAGAACCAAATTTACCGACATAGCTCGCAGAATAAGCAAGCTGAAGTGGCAGTGGGCTGGCCACATCTGCCGAAGGACTGATGGCCGTTGGAGCAAACGAGTCCTAGAGTGGAGACCGCGCGTAGGAAAACGGAGGGTAGGACATCCCCTAGCCAGATGGACCGACGACCTGCGAAAGGTGGCTGGGACGGACTGGATGCGGAAGGCGGAGGATCAGCAAACGTGGCGCACATTGGGGGAGGCCTATGTCCAGCAGTGGACTGCAATAGGCTAATTGATTGATACCCCGACAGTTGATAAGCATGCATAAATTATAACTTTATTGAAGTTTCTATTCGAATGTATAAAAAAAAGACGTGTGGCACTCGGGGACTGCCGCGGTAAAGCTATTGCATAGCATTTTTATCAACTTATGCAATTATCTCCCCACTCCGACTCTATTTATACTATGACTCCGAGCTCGTACGAATCGAGCCGAGCTGCTCCCAATTCGGCTTGATTCGTGCGAGCTCGGAGTGTCAGCTTAGGTTTGGACCTGACCTTGACCTTGACTTTGACCTTGACCTTGACCTTGACTTTGACTTTGACTTGTGGCACTCGGGGACTGCCGCGGTAAAGCTATTGCATAGCATTCGCAGCTGCTCGGCTCGATTCGTGCGAGCTCGGAGTTGGAGGTGTTACCTTTTTTTCGTTACGGAATTTCTGGATTCGGTCTCCACGCTCAAGGCCCGCGATAGAAGCTATGCAATAGCTTAAAACTCCGAAGCCGACGGCATACGACAACTGCCGACGTATGCAGCAAATATCTACAGCGTACCTAACCATTACTTGCAAAACTCCGATACGGATAAAGGGGACCATTGAGAAGCCGCAACGAATTACGCGCATTTGCTGCGTGTGTAGTCTGCACTTGTCGTAAGCGGCCACCTTCGGCATCATACTTTTGACGTTTATTATGCAACTAGCTGTTGCCCGTGGCTCCACCCGCGTTCGTATCTGATCGCGTTCCCTCCCCCAATAGCGCCTATGACATTCATAAACAATGTGGCTTTCTATTGGCAAAAGCACCGTGAATTCCACCCGAAGGGCCATCTCAAACTGGGGATAGCCCGGGGTCAGCCGGGGTGCGTAGGACATGCCTGAAACGACTATGAGACCCGAGATAGTGTGCGGTTTTAGTCGGTTCGACATAACTCCCCGCTAGCCGGTGAGGGTTTCTGTGGTGATAACGCTCTATACTTGTTGTCCTACCTTCGCCGTAAGATCGGATGCTGTCCCTCTGAGTAAATAATCGGAAGTTGTGAGGTTTGCCTTTAGGCACACGCATACTTCCCAAAACTTTGGACAACTATGGATCGTTGCGCGCATTTGGCACGAAAGGCAATGGTGGTGTCCTGCCCCAGAAAGGGAAGAGAGTGCATATGGTAGCCAATGGTAGCACGTAGCACCAAAAAATTCAGTCATATACCTACTTAGTCAAGAACCGTCAAGAAATGCGCGCCCGAAAGACAGCAGACGCCAGTAGGGCGCGCATGCTTGCAATGCTTCGATATCGCCTAATGTCACCATAGGGTTGTGGAGGTTAGATGGCAGTGGCTTCACGGAAAATATCGAGGTCCAGCCAAATCCGCAGTTAAGACTGGTAATGCGGACCCCAGACTCCGAGGTGAATGCTTCGGATGCGACAATTAACGCTAGGATCAAGAAGAGGGCGCGCTTCTTTTAAGATTCCACCTGATAGTAGGTAGTTACATGGTTGGTAGGGCCATAGGAAGGTGGTGGGGAAAATAGGTGTTCCTACCTTCGTTTTATGTAACTGTCCTAATAGCAACCTGCTTGGTTCATCGTCTCCGGGCACCCAAAGTTTTGTCACTTGTCGATTCCGCATTATAGGTAGAAATAGTGAAGAAAATATACAGTAGTGTCTTGTTACGGGTATTCTTGGCAATACATTGCTACGGTGCTACGGTAAGGTTTTATTTAATAGAAAATACGTGCAAAATTTGTTGTCACATTGTATGTCAATCTGTCAATATTGTTTACAAAGATTCAAAGCAGCACCAATAAGTAGTTGTTTTTGGTAATGATTATATTCTCTTTGTATAACATGGCTATTAATGTATTGTACAGTCAAACAAAAATGTGTTTCTATTCTTCTAACTTTATAAAACAATATTGATAAAACATATTGACGGATGGACAAGTATTGCTCGTGACATATAATATATCTTGGACCTAAAATGTGCACACAATGTGCTCTATACGCGCAGTACCTACACGTTTTTTGGGTGTCTTTAAAGGATAGCACACCCTGTGCTATCCTACGGTGGTGTGGTGGATGAGCTCAAATTCACCAAGCAATAAATTATTACGAAACAATCCGCGCACGCTGGGCCTCGTTTGTCTCGCGAATCTCGCGATTTACTTAGGTCCAACATACATGTCCTGAGAATCCTGAAATTTTAATTTAGAAAACACCAAGAATCTATACTACTTCTATACTATTATATAATTGTAAATTGAAAATGTTTGTCCGCGATGGACGCAAAAACTACTAAACGGATTTTGATGCAGTTTTTTTGTTAGAAAGGTCTTGTTGGAATTTAAAATCTTACGTCTGTTTTACTGCAATCGGTTGAGTAGAACCGAAGATAAGAGATCCACGCGGGCGGAGCCGCGGGCGAAAGGCTAGTATTATATAATTGTAAAGTGGTCGTGTCTGTACATTGGAGATATTAAAAAAAAATACTTGGGTTATGTCACAGAACAGATAATAGTACTAGGTTATGTTATGTTAACGATACTGAACTGAACACGAAAATATTTTTTTTTTTCATTTCCTGTCTGTTTGTCTGTTTGTCCGCGATGGACGCAAAAACTACTGGACGGATTTTGATGCGGTTTTTTTTGTTAGAAAGGGCTTATTCAGACTTAAAATCTTACGTTTGTTTGATCGCAATCGGTTGAGTAGAACCGAAGATATGAGCAAAGGTCGCGTTAACCGAGATGCACGCGGGCGGAGCCGCGGGCGGAAGGCTAGTGACGAATAAAGTAATTTTCCTTTACAAACGAATTTCAGTGTCATGATCACCTTACATTTATTTGTTTACAGTGTTATCTTATCAGTATCACACAACCAATATTTATTTAAGTAAAATCTGTAACACTATTAATACACCATTATCAAGATAACACACCATAAAATGACGACCAATTATTAGTTTCTCTAAAAAATTGTAAAAAAGGGGGACCATTTTTGACCTACGGCAACATCTGATAGTAAATGTTTATATAAGTTTTATAATAAGTATAAAGTAAAGTAAACATTATCACTGCGGGAAGAAAAACTCGCAATAAAACCCTGTACCAAACCATCTGAGTAGCGGGGAAACAGTAAGCCAGCCAATCAGGTGGGCCGTGCGCTTGTCTGCCACCTAAGTTGTATAAAAAAATCCAATCAGATTCTTCCAGCCTTTCTGGTATAATTTGGTAGGTAACCAATATTAATTCAAACTTTGGCATTTATATCTGTGTTGTAGGTACCTACATCCGTACCACCTATAAATTAAATAGTATCTACACTTTAATTACTCTATTTATCCATAATAAGTAATAATAACATATTTATTGTAGGTAGCTACGTCAAATGCTGCCACTTAAACTCATTTAAAAGTAATTGTCTCGTTACACAGACCGGACCTTGGTCTCCGTTCTAATAATAATTCTGTGTGTAGGTACTGAAACTACTGACGTATCGTATCGAGATGCATCGTGTATCGATTTACTTATCTTATTTATGTAAGTTGTATTTATTATAATATGAATGTACGTCAGATTGTGGTAAAAAAAGCCTCCTTTACTTAGGATAGATAGGTAGACAAGCTCTTGAAGCTAGTCTAGCCCGGGTCCCGGCTTCACCCAGGAAAACTACTAAACAGGCAGAATTCGATTATACCAAAACAATTGGCATTGCAATCTGCAGGTCTAAAAAGCCTTCGTATTAGGATAATATTTTGTCGTGTGGCATTATTTACGAAATTGGAATCTGCTTACCAATTTGCCATTTTACGAATTTTATAGGAATTATTGAGATCTCCTGGAAATTCATAAAGTTAAATAGTCTTTAGCAAAATCGCTCTATGTGGTCATTTTATACCCGCTGATCTCCACTCCACAAAACACTGCCGATACCTCTCAAAGTTCAGTGCCCCGTGCACGAAAATTCGAATTCGTAATATAAAAACATCGAGAGAACGGAGCATTGCGATTGGTCGCCTGCCTACTGTGAGTCTGTGTGTGTCTGGGCCCAGCCAATCACAATGCTGCGTTCTCTCGATACGTTTACGCTACGAATCTGAATGTTGTTTGTGCTCAGGGCACTGTAGTTAGAACTACCGTACTAACGAATACCACGGATGTTCGTATGGCACCCGGGATCGCATAGCTTAACATACTCGGCGAGGCACGTATGTATGGGTATTCTGTCTTAGAATGGGTGATATAATATAGAGTCCCTAAGTCACCAAATTATAAGATGAAAGATCCCATGCTAGCTAGTATTATAATGCAATATCTTAAAAAAAAATTAATGGAGTTCTTTTAGAACACATCAGTATTATAGATATTCTAAAAGAACTCCATAATTTTTTCATCGGAAAACCTATGATTGAAAAATGCCACCGAAATTAGCAAAAAATTAGGCATCGTGAAATTACCCTTAATCCTTTTAGTGCTCCTACTAATCACCCGTAACGACTGTCATAGATGTTCGTATGTCATACGACGTATGATATCCCCCTGCCCATATCCCAAGTTTATTTGGATTCGGCGCAACATGTGTGCTTTTTCCATTCATTTCTAGTTGCAGTTGTCTCATCATTAACCCCATTCCTAACTAAGTAGTTATGTCATCTTACACAAAGTCCATCCACCTCCTTTTAGGTGTTCCTCTCCACTTGTAGCCATCCATCCACTTCTATAGTAAATACCTACCTTCCTTACGATAAGACTTTCATCCCAACGCATTGCATGTCTGAACCAGGACAAATGCAGTCTGTATCTACCAAAATATAGGATAAAAATTTTAATGTACTTACATTTAATCATGTTAAATATTCTCTTTTGGCTTGAATCTCGAACGAAAAATAGAACTTTTAACCACACTGTCACTTAATAAACGAACTTATTAACACTCTTTAATATTAGATATTATTTATAAACAAAACCAACTATTATTAAACATTATTATTATTAGGACGTGCTTGTTTGATGTCCATATAGCTTGTGCATTTATAACTAAATACAGTAAATACACACACTGTCCACTCCTCCTATAATAAGCGATACGAAGTACAGACGCGGAAAATATCCTTCAATTATAAACAGTATTATTATAATACTTTATTTAACTACTATGTTCTATTTGAATCATAGTTAGTTACAAATGAAAGCATAATATTTTTGAGATGATGATACGTTTAAAAATTATTGCTGGTCGAAATAAATAGTACTAGTGACAATAAAAACCAATAACGAACTGTTCCGTACTTTTAAGAGTGCGCAGGCGATGGCATATCATAAAATACATATTAGTTTTTCGATTCCATTACATAATGATACCATTATTGCAAAAGTCATCAAGATCTAAACAATTTGCTAATTATAACATTACTTAAAATGTATCCTTCAATTAAATTGTTTACATTTTATGGTAGTGTAATATAAATTATCATTAGTTTACTCTGTATTTAAAAACACAAATATTATATTGTGATTACAAAAATAAACATTCTGGCGGTATCTCATCATAATATACCTACATAAATAAACTACCTAAATATATATCTATACGTATACTAATTACGTCAATTTCGAAGCAAGCGACCCCACATACCTACACAGATATAAAAATGACAATAAAAATAAGAAACTGGGCAAATCCAAACCGAAACTTCCGTCGGTCACTAGTTCTTTAACAAGCGTTAATCTCAGTCACATCCGAAGCTTTTACCTCAGAGTCTGGGGTTCGGTTTTTTCAGTCTACATGCGGGTTTGACTGATCTTCGGTATTTTCCGTGCAGCGACTACCGTCTGACATCTGACTACCAATCATACATAGGTCACTGTTAGGTAGGTATATTCCCATCTAGTCTAGTAACACCCAAACTAGTAACACTTTTACAGTTACTGGTTGGGAAAAAAAATGCCCAACGAGTCACAGGTGTTACTACTACCCTAACAGTGACCATAATATTTTTTTATATTTTTTTTATATGGGACACGTCAATTTGACTTCACCTCGCCTGATGGTAAGCTGAAGGCAAAGTCTCTGAAAAGAGGGACACCATTAATTACATTACAGATAAAAAAAGACGTGTGGCACTCGGGGACTGCCGCGGTAAAGCTATTGCATAGCATTTTTTATCAACTTATGCAATTATAATTACTTACGTTAAGCGGAGCTACTTCGGAGCAGCTCGGCTCGATTCGTGCGAGCTTCGGGTTGTTAGGTTTTTTTCGTTACGGAATTTCTGGATTCGGTCTCCACGCTCAAGGCCCGCGATAGAAGCTATGCAATAGCTTAAAAAAAAAACTAACGAAACATAGTACATAAAATGAAACTAAACCGACTAATACGTTTGTACGCGAGTGTACACCGATAGTGAGCTATCTCATATCTGTGGTACCGGACAGGACATGGACTCTGTTGACTCCATTTTATATCGCACGCCGTCTGTAGGTCACAGGTTGCCGGAGGTGAGTTTGGCTGAGGCATATCTCTCGCACGCCGATCGACCTAAGGCCATCTCCATCCCTTGGCCCTCTTAAGAACTGCAATTCACTAAGCGAGCACAACGATGTGACAACGATGCGAGGCGCAACGTAGATTGTCATTGGTCAGATTGTATCACGTCATTGGAAATCGACCAATGACAGTGTCTATCGCGCACATCGTTGCGACTCGCATCGTTGTCACATCGTTGTGCTCGCTTAGTGAATTGCAGTGCAGCACTGCAATTCACTAAGCGAGCACAACGATGCGGACAACGATGCGAGGCGCAACGTAGATTGTCATTGGTCAGATTGTATCACGTCATTGGAAATCGACCAATGACAGTGTCTATCGCGCACATCGTTGCGACTCGCATCGTTGTCGCATCGTTGTGCTTGTTAGTGAATTGCACAGCTGAAGAGGGCCAAGAGATGGAGATGGCCTTAGGTCGATCGGCGTGCGAGAGATATGTCGAATTCCAATGACGTGATACAATCTGACCAATGACAATCTACGTTGCGCCTCGCATCGTTGTCGCATCGTTGTGCTCACTTATTGAATTGCAGTGCAGGTGTGTGGGACTACGGCGTTCGCATCTAGCCCCCGGGTATGCGGGAGGGGAGCTTAAGCCTTCTTCTGCACAACACATGGATGACATGATCCATTGACTGACCATGGCCCACGGCCGATAATTTTTGTCTGCAATAGTCTTTAGAAAATGCAGTATATAACTAACTAGCCAAGCCGCCCGGTATGGCATATTTCGAAACTCTATAATATCAGTTTAGTAGAACCGCGGTAGCCTATTGGTATGGGTAATGGACTGCTGAGACGAGGTCTCGGGTTCGATCCCAGGTTTTACCATGGCACACACCAATGACTTTTCGATGCTTTTCGAAGTTATGTGTGTATTTATCGCAGGTTTATAAGTGCCCGGTTAATGGCAATAGGCTCGCCACCTATTAAATTGGGACCTAAACATAAACGGTGAAATGTGGGTGCTAGCACCTCTGCCTACCCCTTCGGGGATATAGGCGTGAGTTTATGTATGTATGTATATATCAGTTTCATCCCTTTAAGCCATATTATGCCCGCAGTTTATTAATTTTCAAATAATATATTATGGGAATTTGCCGGATTTGTTGACATTTATGATAACTTTTCCCTTGAGAAGTAGGGTGATGATATAAATATAGCCTATACTTAACCTTACTCGATAAACAGAATCAAAACAAAAATAAATTTTTAATTCAACCGTTCCTATGGGTTTACAAATAACACAATGACATAGGCTACTCTATATCCTGGGATTTGGTTCCCATTGCCATGTAATCCCATTCCCATTGTGGGAACGGGATCAAAATTCCAGGCGGGCGATGCCACAGGCAACAGCTAGTATGGCTTGTTCACGGTGGTTACAAAACCGCAAGGTAGTACCTTAATGATATTAAATAACCATAATAAGTAATTGTGTTTTTCCTTTATCATAAATAAATTTTATTGTTTATTTTTATTGTGAATAAACTGCAGGCTATTTTATTGATTATTTAGACCACAGATACAAATAATAATAATAATATGCTTTTTTAACGTGCGCAAAATCGCCACGTAGCGTAGGCACAGATTACCTAATAGTTGGGTAGGTACAGGCAGGACCAACGCCGCCGCTAGGGTTACAGGCATCTCCACCCGTTCACCCCCAGGCCTGCGCTCATGGGGGACGGAGGTCATTCTGCGACACCCCCTACTTCTACTTCGTATTCAGACTTTTTCTTTTAATCAGTCAGAGATTTTAAGTACGTAAGTAAAATCTATCGTAAATATGATTGCGATCAAGCAATTGGTTGAGTAGAACCTCAGTAGCAGGTAATGACCAAAAGACGCGAAGACCCACAACCTCGCGGGTAGAGCCGCGTGCATTGGCTAGCTAGTATATTGGCTTACTGTGTAGATTAATATACTTACAGGTTGTTGACAGAACTACAAACAAAACCTTCATAGTGTTAACAGAACTGATAATAAGGGTCTACATTGTATTATGCACACAGAGGTGTTAATTTTGCCGACAGTGTGTGGTAGGTATATAGGTACCTATACCTAGGTAGATGCATAGGTATTAGGTGTACCTACCTGTATGTAGGTAATAAGTGTAACTTAGCATACATTTTGAAACACATTCACACAAACATGTATTCATCTGTACAACACATGAATGCAAATAAAGTCTTTCAACCTTGTCTATGCATTTCCCATTCCCTTCTGCGAAGTCTCCTATTTTTCCTCCCCCTGCTATAATAATTTCATTACAATCTGCTGTAGATTGTACAAGTACCTACCTATCTCAGCCATGTGCTCGTTTGCTACGCACTAGTGACTAGACAGTCTACAATAAAAAAAATTGGTTTCGTTTTGTACAAATCTTGAAGTAGTAAGTTGTACATAGTAGTAATAATAATAAAATAACAATTAAAATAAAATTGAATACAATGAGCAGTTTTCCAGTAGGTATTTAAAGGGTTCCTAAAGACGCGCTAGATGGCGCAGCCGGCACTTTTGGTAAGAAGAGTGTGGTGTCACATCTAGTGTAATTTATGGAAAAAATGTTCTTAAGTTTTGTAATGATTTACTTTACTTAAATATTCTGTCATTTTTTCTGATACTACGAAAATACCACTAACAAACCACAGAGTACATTAAAATTACCAAAAGCTATGCTAGCGCCATCTCCTGATGACTTAAAAACCAACTGATTATTATACCTACTGGAAAACTGCTCATAGAAATGAATATCATTTGTTTGTACTTATACCAGAGCACTCTCTTGAGCTCTATCATAAAGCTGTTGTTTTCTTTCAAGTTTCACATGTGGTTAATAGATGGCGCTATCATCAAAGAATTTAGGTCTTGCTTATTACTCGAAGACTAAAAGCAAAGATACCATAAAATACTACAGTACACAGTACAATTTTATTATTATTACAACAACACCGATTCAAGTGCTTCTTGTAAAATATGGTGGATTAATTTGAATTGTACACACCTTACATATGAATTCTATTCTATTACATTAAAATATTAAAAAGCCAAAAGTTGAAAAGTTTATTTTATAAGCGTTATATTATACTTTTTTTGTCTGTGGTTTATAGAAAATGAATGTAGCAACATTATAGCAACCTTCAAAATATAGAAAAAACGCGGGATATATAAAATACGAACGAAAATAAAGAGACGGTGAGTGCAAGTTTTCTGAGCTTTTCCTTTTCGATAAAAAATAAATTAAATTCAGATATATTTGGTGAAAGCAAATAGCAAATACTACACTCTGTATTCCTGCAAAGTTCATGAAAAATATTAAAAAGTTTTTCTAACTAATTACTAATTTACTTACTAGGTAAGTAGGTACCTATATGCATTTTATTGTAAGTTTAGTTTTTGATACATCAATTTTAATAATGGACGCTAATGAGATTTCAAATTTAATAAACATAAAATGTAAAACTACGATAGCGTGATCTTTAATTTGATTCCCAGTCTCCAGGTTAAAAAATGCGACGGTTCGTCGATTTCCTGGCACCACAATTGGCTCGCTCTCTTTCTCCCGTAGCGAATCCGTTTCATTTTTCATTCGCGCTCAATGCGTCCGCTACTGCGACGCGTTGTTGGTTGTGACGGCCCGTTGTCTATGGGAGTGTTTCCTCGTATTGAATTTGTGTGAATATAATTTTATGTCCAGTGATTTCGGAGGAATTATTAAGTTTCTCGCATGACAGTGAATAAAATAACCATTTGAATATGGCGTTGGAGGGTGTGAAAAGTGAAAAAAGTGAAGAAAACAACGGCAACGTACCAGACGGCAAGGCGAACGGGATCGACAACAAAAGTAAACAGGTACCGATATGACTTCTATTTTATTTTTTTACTGTGATTTTGCGCATTCTCTGACCTCAGAGATGCAATGTTAGGTCATTTATATCCCAGGCTGTATTTCACTGTTTTAGGAGAGGCTATTTAGCTACTATCGAACGGTAATACCAGTTAACCCAGTACAGGCGGGTGTTTTCGCGCATCGGCATGTGTTGGACAGGGCTACTCAGGGATAGGTGGTCTCTCTGAACTGGGATATGACCTATTTTGGGCGTAACTATGCGGTTTTTTACTGGGTTAATACCGAATTTCGTACCAACTATGATATCATTGCAGATCATAACTAAATATATTCTTTTAATACCTTGATATGTAGAGTTATGTAGTCAATGCTATATTAATCTTTGATTCATCAATTTTTCCGCACTGAACCAAGAAGTTCTTATTACGCAAGTTATTTTTCCGCTTAGTTATTGATATGCTCTTGACTCTACTTAAACTTCTTATTAGAATTGTTTGAGTCTCAATTGTTATGTCACATGTCACTTGTGTTTTCTATCTACCTACATGTTGTGATTGATGATAACAACGATCTGTTCCACTGGTCTGACCTTGAATTGTAGCCTTTAGTGTGAAAATGAAGGTTGTATAAACAGAAGGTTGTAATTCATTGTATCAGTGGTATTCTAGATTCAAAATTTTTATTCTAGAATACCACTAATAAAATTTAAATAATTCATCTAAATTGACTGTTATGTGCAGATCTTGAATTCATTTCAGTACAAAATATCATCGGTCCTTATCTACATTTATCTTAGAAAAGCCTCTCTTATATAACTGATAAAATCTTATCATTCCACTCGAGCAGCTATTCTTCAATTGTTTTGTTTACATTATAAGGTTTAAATACTATTAATCTGTAAAAAAAGTTTATCTGGTTTACCAGGCATCAAATATGCATATGAACATTATCCTGTTATTCTGGAAATTAAATTAACTAGATGTGTATAATAATATCCATTAGGTATTATTTCAATAGGAAGGAAATCCCACTTTTTATAAGCCTGATCTAATAATTCTGAGGCAAGTGATAATAAGGCCATTTTAATTGACCCAGTCTAGTGTCCCATTTGTAAATGGGAATCATCTTGCAGAGATGGTAGGTCAACAGATTATGTCATCTGCCAAATGAACATCATTTGTTGCCAATAAAACGGAAAACCAGTCTGAAAAAAAATTGGCTGTTCAAAATTTTGAATATAGAATAGTATTCTTGACTAACAAAGTTCTCAAAAAGATGATATTTTTGAGTGCTTTGCTAGTCAAGATTGATTGGATGCTGACTGTACACCAATAAAAAATTAACCAATTACAGTACATGGTAAATTTACTAAAAGTTTAGTTATTTAAAACAAACATCCAAAAATCTGTCCGAATATGATCCATTCGGTCTGCATTAAGCACATTATTTTACCTAAAGATTCGCTTTATCATTACCAGACATCATTGTCATGCTATTCAGCTAAGCAAAACGAAATAAATATTTTTATATCTTCATCCCACACACATTCAAGCTCCGAACATAAAGTAACAACCATGACACTGCTATGACATCATCCACAAGGTTTGCAAGCATTCATGGTGGAGACCTTGCCATTATTGAAGTAATAAATACTTAATTATAGTCCTTGTGTGTCATTTGATATGACTTCATTGATTTTTTAAATTCCATTATGTGTCAGTTTTTTATAGAAAATGTGATACGAAAAAAGTCGTTAATCATCATTTAGCATTGTTCCTGGTTATGTCTGAGGCTTCCTGTCCTTTAGTTTGTCTTATGCCTACAGTTTTTATGAGAGGGACTCCCATATGACCTTCCAACCCCGAGAGGAGAGTCTGCGCCAGAGATTCGTCCGTCAAATCCGCAGGGGTTAGCAGATGAGGTTGGTTAGACAGAAAAGAAAAGTTTTTGGTTTTTTGATATCAGGAGAAATCTTTTAAGTAGTACTTATTACAAACTATTTAGTTCAGAATTATAGTACTTACGCTGTACAGGAACCATGTCGGCATCGAAAATAAACATCGAAAACGCTTAGAAAAACATTGTTATGGCTTCTAAAAGTGTATAGGTTGTAGACCCATGTTCCCAACACGAATAAAGCCGGCTAGACCAAAAGGTATCACTCTCACTTCTCGGATTTCACCAACGAAAACCAGTGTCTAATTTAATTTAAACTGCGTTAGGACATTTTGTTCAATGAATTTGTGTAAGTCGTAAAAGCTTTAATCGTAGGGCTGTTGTGATTACAGAATATAAATTCAAGATGAAAACTAGTGTCGCTAAACTGTCGTATTGAATGGTTATAATAAATTATTGTGAACAGCTTACAAAAGTCCAATCAGAATCCAATCAGGCCTACGAAAAGAAATTTCGCATACCGTCACCTGTTTGGTTCCTTGTTAAAACTTCTTCACGCCCCGGGTAACGAAGACATCTCCTCAAAGCCCACAGGCGACAGCTCCTGGCGTGTCTGTCCTCTTGATTTTATAATTCGTCGATGTCCTTTTTCCTATTTTCCTCTTATTATCCTTTTCCTTTCTCCAGGAAGCAACGTGAACAGTGATATCATGATTCAAGCACTAATCCCGGTTGCATCAAAAGCTTGAACTTTGGAGCCCGAAATCAGCTCTCCTACTCCTACTTTCCTTATGGCTCGGTTTATCTAGTAACATGTAAGTGTAAGCGTCCATTCAAGCAGACAAGCAAGCAAGCACCAATGCGATTGTAGACCAAAATCGAGTCAATACATAGACATTTCCAGTTTACGCCTTAGGCTTTATGCCTCTTCTCATTTTTTTTATAATTCGCGCCCTGAATAACCTGTCGTCTATCATCCAGTAGTATAATTATGCATTAAATCTCTGCCTTAGTACTTATTTAGAAACTAGAAACTGCGTGCAGATGCGCAACTATTATTTATAGGCTCAATACCCCTAATAATGTTTACATTATATAACTATAGAAAAAACGACTTGAATACCTACATTGTTATACAAAAGAGGAATACGCTATTGACGAATGACGTAAAATGACCTATAGTGATTTTTTTCCCAAACATCTGCTGCATTGTGCCATTTTTGTTACACAAATTGAGTAATGTCGCAGTTGGCCTAATTCAATCGAGTCGTTTATGCACCATACTTGAACCGAATACCCACCCTTGGTATCATGCTATCTTGACTTAAGGATCAATAATATTATTAGAAATGGTCAGAATCGCGCGTATTTTCGATTGGAAGTATTCGTCATGAGTTTTTATTGTTTTGGGTGTGGTTTCCTGCGAAGAAAACAAGTGCTCCTGTATTTCATTCCTCGGGTTTGGTATTACATTATAGAGCTGTTCTTCATCTTAGAAACCAGTGCCAGGTTGACCGCAATAGGGAGCGAGCCTTATATTAAATCGGACCGAAAACATTGTATGATCATGATGTAGTCCAGTTAGAGCACCCAGCGGATTACCACCTAGCATTTTCACAAAGTTTTTCTAAAATATCTGTAATCTTAGTTATAGTAATACCGCGACTCGTCGCTTAACTGCTACTGAAAAGTTGCAGTAGTCCGATCAACCGGACTAGCAACTGGACTACTAGAGGAGGATTTCGATGATTGACTAAAGGTTTCTAGATGGTAGAGCCATACTTCCTTTTCAGCATTAACTATCCGACCAGGAAAGTAGAATCCTATACTTTATTATCGACATGAAGCAGAATTCCGCAATTCTGATTTAGGAGACTGTTCGGCGCCACCCTTCCGTTTTTTTTTGTCCTATTCTTTCCCCTTACCCCAACTCTCTGCAGGTAACGTGTGAGTGGCACCTGGTGTGTATTGTGTATGAAGTAAGATCATATTAACCAAAATATAATGTTTCTTTCGTTTTTAGCACTCATTCATAAATTACCTATAGAAAGAAAAAAAAAAAGAAGGACAAGAAGAAACAAAATTGACATCCAGATATTTAGTTGTGAAAAAATGTCCAGTTAAAAAGCTTCAAAGGTGGTTGCGTCTCGAAAAGACACAAATTAGTTTAGTAGAGTTGTGTCAAAATCCAACAATAACTATTATAATCGATATGCAAAATGAGATAATACTATTGATAATATGCAATACCTACTATCGATGAGATCGATAGCATCGATAGACTTCAACGTCAGTATAGAAGCAGCCAGTGGCCGTACGTACGTAACGTAAACGTACTCTCGATGATTTATACGACTAATGTCATACCGGAAATATGTCCAGCCTACTAAAAATGTCTAGGATTACCCGTATGACAAAGATTATATAAAAGGGTAATCATTCATTTTGAATATAAACATAGGAGGATCTCTTAGCTTTTGTAAAAAACATAAATATGTACATACGTATATCTGTAACAATATTTACACAATGATTAAATACTGGAGTACCTGTATCATCCTTATCGGCTACCGTTCAGTAGATAACATTGAAAGCACAGACAATATTGACGTCCAAAACTTTCGATATTATTGATAAATTTTGTTATCGATATCTACAGTATCTTAGATGAATTTCAATGTCAACTATTTATAGTGGGTTTGTCGATCTATCGATAGGCGATAGTTAAATATCACCAGTTGAATAAAAGGTGAATCCAGAATATAAACATATTTGTCTTTAGTAAGAACCGCGTATGAATCTCAATATCATCATAGCGATGTCATATGCGTTTGAACCACGTTGTATGACAGAAGTCTTTGTTTATTCTTGCTACAACTCAGTAATTTGTCCATTATCCTGTTGCACAGATAGAGTGCGTGACTGTTTTTTAGATTAATTAGTCTTATTTTGAGGGACCATCTTTATGTGCTAGCACTATGTCTACCTCTCTTAAAAAGACTATACTGAACCCTGACTGAACCAGTTGAACGTAACACAAACGTAAACTATTACGAGTACTTGTAACATAGACCTCGTTATCTAAATAGATCATATCCTTAATTTTGTCAAATGTATTGTTATGATTCAGGCTTTACGGTCAAGGCTGATGTAGCAGATTCATGACGTAACCATCAATATCAATTATATTATATTGTAGGTAGTTGGCTACCCACGAGGCGTGGTCGACCCACCTTGCGATACACTTTATTCAGTTGTAAATTTGTTACCTTACAGTTGTAATGACTGAAATCCACTAAATAAAAAGCGTAGGGACAAAAAAAAACACAATAATTGGATACTTAACTATTATTACCGAAGACTTCTCTAAGGAATATAAACGAGGCAAATTAAGCAAAACAAAAGATTTTTCCTTTTAGATATCTTCACCGAGTTTTTAGAAGCAAAACAGTTGTAGGTACAGTGCGACCTTGGAAGATTTCTCCGCTCTACGTGACGTCATCCCTAAATAGGGTGGAAGGATCTGCTCCCAGCGAAAGCGCCTTCGATCTTTCATCCAATAAATAAAGAGTCATTGTTGATTGTGAAGAGGATAGCTCGTATTTCTTTGATACGAGAATGCGTATATGGTAGGATCAACAAAAAATGGTTGAAGAAACAAATTGCTTACTAATCTGAACAAGATAAATGATTTAACTGTGCAGTAGAAGTTTAATGATTAGTTTGTGAACTTGAAATATACTAAAATTGGCTTCGCATGAGGGAAGAAAGGAAATTAAAGTTGCGTCTACGAAATTGGAAACGATTTAGACGTAGAAGCCGTACACTCCCCACACAGTCTTGGCTCAGGTTATTAGAATATTACATTACGTGTAAGTTTTAATGTAAACTTTACACGTATAACCTATAAAGTCAATATAACCGCGAAAGTTTATTGTTTACTAACACGATGTGGAAACTGGCGAATGTTGTGAATTTATATAAATACCTCACAGCAAAGAGGAAAGAGTGTAGCGTAAATTAATTGAATTATTCCGCTACGTAGCACTCTACCCTCCTTTGTAATGCGCCGATGAGGTTCATTATTAGCCCATACAGTTGCTGTAATTAACACACGTGCATAACATTATCCACTGATATTTTATTTATGATTGGACAATTTGAGCTTTAATTATATTATGTATGTAAACATGAGTTTTTGTATAGAGCTATCCACAATGTAAGTTGTTTAGATGCCGACTTGTTATGCATATGAATTGATCCAATTGAGCCGTAACGTGTATGTAACAGCACTTTAATCGATAACAGGGCTATTGTTGACAAATTACTACATGCTGCCGTTCCATTGGCGCTTTCAAATATTGTCTATGAAATCAATAAGTTAAATTATCTCTGTTCCATTTTTATTTAATACTCTCGTACTGTTGGATGAAATTCTTCTCTTCATTACATTGTGAAGTAAGTACCTTTTTGTTTGTTGAATATTAATTTATTTACTGCGTTCCTAACGTGTTTCTGCTCTAGTGAAAGCGTCCTCTGACATTTTGCTATTGTTGGCTCTACTGGTTTATTTTAGTAAGGATGAAACTAGTGAGCAAATTAATAAACGACATTTCTGAAATGCCAAGACACTTCTCCAATGAGCAGTTTTCCAGTAGGTATTTATAGGGTTCCTAAAGACGCGCTAGATGGCGCAGCCGGCACTTTTGGTAAGAAGAGTGTGGTGTCACATCTAGTGTTCCCTAATTTATGGAAAAAATGTTCTTCGGTTTTGTAATGATTTACTTTACTTAAATATTCTGTCATTTTTTCTGATACAATTATTTTAAATATAATATTATTATTATTATTTTAAATTACAGACAGTGACGCGAAAAGAATTAAGCGTTTTATTATATTTTATCTATTATAATATGGGTAAATGAAATTAAACTTTGGCAACATCGCAAATTCATGAAAAAATACCACAAACAAACCACAGAGTACATTAAAATTACCAAAAGCTATGCTAGCGCCATCTCCAGATGACTTAAAAACCAACTGATTATTATACCTATTGGAAAACTGCTCATTCAATCTGAACCAATTGAAAGGCTTTTAGTAGGTGTTGGCTGTTGGTGTCAGAAAGTATGTATGTTTTCTTATACTGAAAAGGTAATTGCAGATCGATACATTGCAAAAACGACGTTGCGGTTATTTTCCTTTACGAACGTATTTTTAAAATCTTTCTTGCAAAATTATAACAGGAAAAATTACGTGGCGTGCTATGAAGTACGACGAAAATAATCGATCGACTACCAATAGCGTTACGAGCGTAAGAAGTGGGATCTATTTCGGTAGCGTTATCTAAACACGCCTTGCTTTCCGATATAACTTGATCTTAATCACCTGTTACTGCTATCTGTCAACACAAACCAATAAAAGAGGCTTCAGTAGTTATCTGCGAGTGCTCATAATACAGTTTCCAGCAATTTGTACAATAGCACGTCGTGATGTAACTGTATGCGTGACTACTAAAGACATTCAAGTGACCGAGTGCTCCAGCCGATCAGCAGCTATTATGTGTATAAGAGCTGCAATCCGGTTTACTTAAACTCGAATTTGTTTTCGAAGAGTTCTCCAAGTCGTTTGGGTAAGCAATGTGAGAAGTCTCGCCTGTAACGACGAGCCACGATGCTTGGCTAATTTCGTTTCTTTTACGAGCGGTCTGTTTACATTTTTACACGAAGGAAATAGTTTGTCTACTGACCTACTATCGGTTAACGCGTTCTTTGTGAAGTTGGATAACGTTATTACCGATTACAGGGAAGTATATTGCTATAATTTAGGTTATTTTAAACATGTGACTAAGACTATACGGGGCAATAATTGTTCGAGTAGAAGCTGGGTAGCGCTCGTATATTTTCTTGTAATTTATAGGTGTGGAATCAAGCTCTTTCTTTATGGCAATATAAATAAACGTCGACTATCCCGGCGATTGGAACAGACATTTTATGTTTAGCCACTGTAGCGTATATCAAGCGACTAGACTTAATGTCGACCTGGTTTTCTCTTATAATATCTTTTTCACTTACACATGAACTAATGCAACCATTACTAGAGCAGTGGAATATAAATAAACAGATATAGGTACAGCAAACGTTCTCTGCTAGACTAGACAGATGGTTGCTATTTGTGCAAGCAATGCCAAATGAGGGCGTTACCTCGTGTGTTCATGGCCAACTACTCTATTGTACGCTCTTTTCACGCTATGAATACCAAAAATCTATATCTATTGGTAACCCGTATCAGCTGTCAGTTTAAATACCTGATCGCTCCTGCAAACAAAGAATTGTGAAATCATGGATTATTTTCTGTAGCTGACCGCATCCGTGGACTCTTTTACACGACCCAGCGGAAGGTGGCAGCGCGTGACGTCATCTGATGGTCAGCCGAGTGGAAATAAAACAATACGCCATGGTTACCACCGGCCCCATTGAATTACCTGCTCTACAATCTGAACTGTTTTCTTTTTTGATACAAAAACACCGAGATGGCTTTTTTAATTTTTACGCTTTAATACTTATTTTAGGGGCACGGTTAACGCTTTAACCAATCATAAAAATTTTGTTTTTTGGCCTCCATGTCTGAAAATGTGACCTCTACCTAAATTGAAGGCTAAAAAAATTAACCCGCATAAATTATGAACATAAACGTCTGCTTCGATTAAACCTTCGTATTGGCAATTCAGAACCAATCAGATCCTTATTGAGAAGTAATGCGGAAGCACTTGGGTGTTATGGTGTTAGACTGTGGACTAATATTGCAACGAAACGAGCGAAGTCATCCTCAGAGAGTGCATTGAGACCGCTACTGGCAACACCGGTCACGTAATGCCTTCCGGCCTCCGCTAATAGAACTTTACCGTTGGTGCCCACATTACATTACATGTGCACTCGACGTTTTCTTGAGCAATGAAAATTCTATTCTTGATATACCTAATTACAAACTTAATTCGAAATTATGAGTTAAGTTTTGTGTTTTTGAAATTCTTTACGGAAGATATACTTAGATAGAATATTATAGTACCTACCGTAGAGTATGTAGTGCTGCCTCTAAAGTGTGTTGTAAAACGTCGTATGCCACGCGTGCGTATGATGATTACCAACTTTACTCACTTGTACCTTATTGTACTATTATAATAATGTCACCCTTAGTTTTTAATCTTGTTAAGTGCGTGGATAGGAGTGCCTCATTACAAAAGTGCCCCACGAACAGCCTTTAAAATGGCAATGTCAACCCAAAGAATAAAACCTTGATAAAAGTATCAAAACAAACTCTACAGAAAAAACAAGTAGTTCAAAATTACGTCAGCGTATGTATTTAGACTGAAGGTTTCTTTTATCTTCATTATATTTTTGACTAATGTACCTATGGCGTTTTATATGGTTGACCTTATTGGTATTCTATAGAATCTTGATGCTTTTTGTGTGAAAATTAAAATATACGCAGGGCTTAACCTTGGAGGTATCATTAATTAGATAAAGCAACTATATTTTGGCACTATCTAGACAAAATCAAGCCTTTTTTTCATGAATATGTTTAATATAATATTATACAACATAGAAACAGAAACGCCTAGACTTACAGCAGTTACAGCAATGCAAATAGTCGTACCCTGTCATACCTATATTTGCGCTGAACGGAAATCGATCCATCTACTGGCGTCGCAGTAGATAGCTCTATCACCAGGATACTTGTCGTACATATATTTCAGAATTATAAATAATAAAAACGTGTCTTGTATCAATGTAATTCATTGTCATTGCCATCGGTCATTAACACTGCTGCTTCAGTATCACTTTCGTGATCATGCATTTAATTTATGGATTAATATGCGCAATGCAAGCGGCTTAAAACAAATAAATCGTCCAGTCCAACTTTATGCCGGATCACGTTTGAATTCAATAATGCTCCGTTCCTTTCTGATCAGATAAAAAGTTAAGCCCGAAACTCGAGTTTATCATAACAATGCATTTCTTTTTTTTTTATAACTACCTACTCTGTGCCGATTCATCAGCAGTAACAATGCGTTCATTGAAAGAGGGAAGGGGTGTCTCGTTGGCAGTACGAGAGTAACTCGTAATAAATTGCTCTAGATTTGGCCGGAAATTAACGAAAAGCACCGGAGTGGGAGGACAATAAATCGACCCCATCGCGAGCTCGATCATAAGAAAAATTATATCATCCTGCTCCCTACATCGTAAACTGCACAGTTTTATTATTTGTTTTATCGCTGATAGTATCCGTGGCGTAGCGGTAGTGAACGCGGCCGCTACGCAGGAGGCGCGGGTTCGATCCCCGCTCAGTGCAAATATTTGTGTTCATGAAATATGGGTATTTGCATTGGTCTGGTCGTGCCTCGGAGAGCACGTTAAGCCGTCCGTCCCGTTGCCATAAGAACATCTATGGCAGTCGTTACGGGTAGTTGGAGCCCTAAAAAATCCAAACAACGGTCTAGCTGCAAAGCTTCGATAGCGCCTAATGTTATCATTGGGCTGTGGAGGTCAGATGGCAATCGCTTCACGAAAAAATATCGAGGTCTAGCCAAATCTGTAGTTAAGACGGTAAAGCGGACCCCAGACTCCGAGCTGAAAAGCTTCGGATGCGACTGGGAATTAACGCTAGGATGAGAGAGTATCCGTACGACCAGACTGGCAGTAATGACATTTACAGAAAAAAAAATACCAAAACACCTTATCATATAAAACTTGAAAAACGAATTACTCGAATGTCCATCGTAATTTGATGGTGCATATTAATTCACCATATCTCACATTTACCATGTATCAAGTTGCGAATAATGAACATTGATATTATGTTGTTAACTACCTATAAAGTACGACGCTTGTGTGATATTTAATTCTAGACGTTATGGACCTATCTTTTCTGTCGGATCTGTCGATAGCCAGACGTTTTTTTTTTGCTTCCAGTTATATATTTCTAAGAATCTACTCGAGTGTTTGTACGGTTATATAAAATTGTAGGTCCGATATGTTTCCTCAATAAAGTGTAGCGGTTTTACCCTTGCGGAACTTTTATTTCTATGTTGTGTTGTGTTTATCTTTCATACGCGTTACACCAGCGTGCACGTAGCTCCATTATAGCATTTCGGTCGTGTCAAGTCCGTAAATAAATTTATGATGCAACACATTATGTATGTACATATAGAACTTATAAATCGGTGCCTGTGGCTATACTAGATGATGAACTTATAAAATAATTTTGGCGCCCAACCCGAATCCTTTGAATCATAGATTATGTTATGATAGTGACATCAGCAAATTACTGGATCCGGCATTCCTTAAAATAAGAATATTTACTAGGTAAGTAGTTTATTTTTCTATTCAGTACACAATACATGCGAATTTGAATAAATTAGGGTAACCGCAAGGTCGGTCACTTCTGTTTTATTAACGAAAAAGAAGACTAAAGTTAATGAAGGTTGTATGTTTAGACTAAAATGTGGCATAACACTATGTATGTATTTCGAGCGAATGATGTTAACATTACCTATAACATAACCGGTTATTCGACGAACAACGTAACATTTTATAATACGAGTTTCGCATGTTAAGTGGTTCAGAATCAGAATAATTGTAATCATTTTGTAAGTCAGACATGAACTGGGGCCCAACCACCACCTCTTAAAGCAGGACTTATTCAGTCTTATTTCGTGTTTTGGTACCACAACCTCTTAAAACAGTATTGCAATAATGTCAGTTTAACCCAGCAGTTTTGTGACGTCACCATCGATTTTGATATTTTAGTTCATTCAACGTCAAATATGACATTCTTCAAAAAGTCAATCGTTACAATACAAAGAAAATATTATAGAAAAAAATATATTCGAAGATAATGAGGATATTATCAGCTTCCAAAAGCTGATAATTCTAATGCCCATTCACGAAATCGAGTCGTATGCAGTTACGAGAGGAATGAGACTCCTTCCATTGTATGATGCTGGTTCATAAGCGAAACAGACTCCTACAGAGGAATGATGAATAGAGACCACACTAATGAAAATACCTATAGTTCTCTGAAGAGACCAAAGGTAAGCCAAGGGTAAGCCCATATTTATCATACATTAAGTACACACTTAAGAATTGTAATGTGTGAATAACCATTATTGCTTTGGTAAATATATAATGTAACATAGTTATTTTGTTCTAGGTGTTGATTGCGTTACCATTTTTGATATGCAACTGATTCGAAGTTATCAATATGATTAAAGAAGTCCGATTCATTCAGAGTCGAGAGCCGAGCAAGCCGAGGGAACAACTACGCACAAATAATAACTTGCATGCCATATTCATGCGCGCCATATTCAAGAGTACAGCGGTTCCAGGAACCAGAATCCAGACACAAAATTAACTATTTCACAAATATAATTGACTTTTATTTGTTTTAAATACTTATCTAGTTTGTTTCAGTCGAGGCTGTTTAACATCAGACAGTTATACACCTATGACTTAGTCTCAGATCCATGGCTCGAATCAACAATAGTACCCGGAATACGGCAATAGTCTAGTGAGCCTATTGCCGTACACCATCCATTTCATCAATCCTTGTATTCGGTACCACGTAATAGGGGGTGCCCTATTATGTGGGACCGAATTGGTGAAAAATATGGGTGTTAATTCACCTACCTATGCCTTACCCTCCTTTTATCCGTGTGCATGCGTGATTATATGTATCAAGATTTTTTAAACCAATAATTACCGTAAGTACTACTATATACCGACAAGTACCTACAGTAACGTCCGCTGTGATCCAGCCGCGGTTTCGATTACCGCTCAGTATAAATCAGGTTTTCCTCATGGACCAACTATGTATGCGCAACTAGTTGTGCCCTCCCAGAATGTGTTCCTAAGCATCAGGCTCATTTAGAGTTAGAGGTACCTATTATATCGGCGGCAATGTTACCGACATAGCTCACAGATTAAGCAAGTTGAAGAGGCATTGGACTGGCCACATCTGTCGAAGGACTGATGGCCGTTGGAGTAGATGAGCCCTAGAGTGGAGACCGCAAGAAGGAAGGTGGGACGTGCCCTAACCAGGTCAACTGGGACCTAAAAAAAAGATGGCTGGGACAGACTGGATGCGGGAAGTGGAGGTTCGGCAGACGTGGCGCACGCACTAGATAGCGTTGTGTAGAATGTCCTACTATATTTATTTATTTATTAGGAGAGGCTATGTCTAGCAGTGGGCTGCAATAGGCTAATTCATTAATTGCGTTCGATCTAAAGGTGGGTCTACGCTAGACGAGTCGAGCACGAGCCTATGCTAGCATTGTATCGGAATTGCAGTTTTAAATTGCAGTTTTAGACAAAAAAATGTGATGATGAGGCAGTAGATAGCTGCCTCAGGTACCTCAGCTACCACACTATAAGTACAAGAATTTTGACTCGGCTCGTGCTCCGCTCGTACTCGGCTCTTCTAGAGTAGACCCACCTTAAGAAGCCAATCCTCCCTCGTGGTCCCATTAATGGTACAAAATCCTGGGACCACGAGAAAACAGGGATCTAAAATACCATTGTCATTTGACTGTCAAGCATGGTCTCAAGGCGGTTGATGTGACAGAGTCGCAGTGCGCTTGAATATTATAACGTCATCTAAGTGACATTGATTACCATGGCAACTATCTTCTTATAATAACAATATACAAAACTAGCTGCGCGCCTTGACTTCGCCCTGGTGCGGTACAAGCAGACTTTAAAAAAAAGAAACATCACACAAACCTTGCCCTGAGAATAATGAATTCATAATAAAATGATCCGAGTTTTTTATTAATGAAATAAAAACCCGACATTTTGGTTATGTCGAATTCGAACCGACTATAACCGCACGCCATCAATTACCGAGGGTGAGATTGACTATGGCATAATACGCTCCGGCTGACCCACGTCCATCGAAAGGGCCCCCTCAGGTGTGGGCCTACTGTATTCCCATCTGGCCTCAGACAGTGGGAGGCGCACCGAAAAGTTTGAAGCAAGTTTTATAGTAGGCGGGACCGATTAATGTTCATTCGGTTTAAGATTTGCAATTGCTACCAAACATCTTTTTAGTAATAGGTGGGTGTATAGTATGGTATAATAGGAATGCCTATTGCCGTCAAGCGGGCTCTCTATCTTGGGCTACATGTTTACTGTCTGATTAGATGGAGAACCCGATTAGCTCAATATCTTAGTCGCCCTTTATGACGCCGAGAGGAAGAGATGGGGTGGCGCTATTTAAGTCCACGGGTAACCAGCGTTAGCAAATAAGTAGGTAGATATTTTTCGCGGTGCCAAAAATTCAGGCGTGATCATCGTGTCCCGCTTCTATACGGACGGCAGTTTCCCTGACATTCTCATTTTCTGTTAATATATTATTTTCTGTTCGATATATTTCTTCTTTTTATGGTTTTCAAATTTATATCCTGCCAGTTATTTAAAAAAGGTAAGTATTTCTTCAAAAAAGTTTTACAAATTACATAAATATTTCGCCAGGGTGTGTGAGAGAGATGGCGCTATAGAGTACGTATAGCACCGTCTCTTTCACACGCATTCTTACTTTTCCTTGAATAAAAGCTCAAAAATAACCTTACTCCTATTCGTACCATGACCTTACATTATTGTTCCTGCCTATAACCGGAAATGAATGAACGATATAGAATAGTTGTCTATTCCCTGCATTACGATTAATGAATCGTACAATGTTAGGGATGTGCTTGGGAGACAGAAAAGTCGGAGCACTGCCGGCGTTAATAGATTTTGCGAATAACCGGTTTTCTTTTTCAAAACCTCCGGACATTTTACTTACCTAAAGTTAAATATTTGTCTTTCTTTCATTCAATACAATTATAATATTTTGTTACATACATAAATTCGATCTCGATACGATTTTATCGACGAAGATATTTTATTATATGTCTTATTTTATCGTCATATTGATAGATATTCCTACATTTATTAATAAGTAGTTAGTAACTTGAATTTATTGGTGCAATGATCATTGAAGAAGATTTAATTAAATACTTCTTATAATTTTTGTTTGAATTCGTACCTTGGTACACTTAAAAATTACGGACTTTGCCATTTTTTTGGGTGTTACATTTTCCTAATAAGGTGATTATGATAACAATAGTACCGTGGAATGGGGTGTCATTGATCAATTTCAAAATTCAAATGGCGGTATTTTCTAAAACACAAACGTACCGAACACGAAAAAAATAATGGAATATTGGTTTTTACTATTCAATCGATACAATGAATTATATTTTTTTTTAAATAAATATTATGTCGATGAAAAATATAAATGTGAGTGATCAATGTTAAACCGTACGTGGGGTTACTTTGATATCCCCTATTTTTTTAACGGCAAATGAAAGTAACCCCTTAAAGCAATACTTTTTCGAAAGAACAAAAAAAATCTGTTAAGTACAAAAAATTATATAATTTTTTTTTAAGTTTAGGGGTGACATTGATCATGGCAGTAAAAATACTTTTTGGATAATCAACTTTATTTTAACGTTTAATTGAGATCAGAAATATTAATTATAAAAACATAATTAGGAAATCTAAGATTGTACGGGGATATCCCTACTCAGAACATTTGGCACAAGCTTTCAATATAGATTTTTCTTCATTTTCAGAGAATACTGGCTGAGCACCCGGCTTTTTTATAAATTTTCCATGGTATTTGTTGGAAATTGTACCATACGGTATTTTAAATTTCTCTGAAGCCGCACGTAAAGTCATACGACCTTCTACAACTGCAACTATTGCTCGATCTAACACGTCTTCATTGTAATTCCGATAAGCGCGAGCGCCTAAACGTTTCTTGTATGTTCGCTGAAAGTAAAAAAGAGCATATAAAGCAGCCTAGTGGTATGGGTAATGGACTGCTGAGACGAGGTCTCGGGTTCGATCCCAGGTTTTACCATGGCACACACCAATGACTTTTCGATGCTTTTCGAAGTTATGTGTGTATTTATCGCAGGTTTATAAGTGCCCGGTTAATGGCAATAGGCTCGCCACCTATTACATTGGGACCTAAACATAAACGGCGAAATGTGGGTGCTAGCACCTCTGCCTACCCCTTCGGGGATAAAGGCGTGAGTTTATGTTATGTTATGTATCATTGCAAATATATTGATTTATTTATGTTAAAAAAGCATAAACAGCAAAGTTGCTAGGTCTTGGGGTGAGATTGATCAATGACCAAAGTAACCCCATACCTGTGGTCAATAACACCCCGTATAAAAGATAAACCGCCAATTATAAAATTGTTGACGTTAGAATACAAAACAAAACTTTTTATGCAAGCTAATAAAACACATAACAACATGAACTACGAGTATAATTTTTTCTAACTTCATTCATATCCAATCTGGTACTCTTGAAGTTATTTTACCCCTTAAAATAGTTAAAACACAATACTCACAGGTTTTTATGCAAATCTCCGGTAGCGATCTGATTGTACGTGCTTGCGCTTGAGTATGCCAAAGAGTGACATTCAGTGCTTCGAACCCAAAAGACAAAATCTTTCGGTTGCGTTTAGAAATTAAACAATTCCTGTTTTTAAAAATTATAAAGTTTTTATCAAAGTTACCCCGTGAATCAAACTAACCCCATTCCACGGTAACGCATTGTTTCAAACAAGTAATTAAAATATTCATGAAAGTGGCTATTTTTACATTTAAATTTAACTTCGGCGTTACCGGATCATCTCCGGTGACATTCCAAAGACTTACTATAACCGGAGGAAAATCACCGGATTCGAAAATCTTCTCTGGAGTCAAGCCCTATACCTAATGTCAGTGATTTCTTTTTAAAAGAATAGAGAATATTTTCATAAAAAAGTTTTTTTAAAAGAAGTTTTTACTTTGAAGAAAAATATATTTTAGGTACTTTATTTTTAAAATACTATTTGTTTGCTAAATAACGAAGTAATCTCTGTGAGTTCTTTTCTACAATTTATACTTGCATTTATACATTTTAAATGCCTTATTGATCCACCTTGACGAGACCGCGTGTGGTTTTAGTCGGTTTGAGTGCGACATAACGGTCTCGCTGGCTAGGCAAGGGGGTATCCGCAAAACACGAAAAAACGGTACTAAATTCGTTAGCTACACATTGTATTCTACATGTTTACATAAATAAACACGGTTTCCTTGCTTTTTGGGTAAGGAAAATTATTTTTCGAATAGTATTTTACAAAATAATAATAGATCGGTCGCCAAAAAGCGAATTTTCATAATTGCTAAATTTGACATATGAACATTATTGTTAAAAACAAATACTGCTTTAAAATCTCGTCATGGTACCGATTGAGTGAACTAAAACTAAAGTGACGTCACAAAAGCGCTAAGCAGGAATACATGGCATGTAAAATGTACTGTTGTGGTACGGATATAAACAAGATTACTTTAAGTTTGACACAAAACTCTCCGGCAATAAGACTGTTTTGTAAACGGTTGTGGTCGGCCCCAGACGCCGGCACGGCTAAAACAAAAAATACCTAGCGCCGATTATTATGATTTATGACAATTTTTAAGCTATTGCAATAGCTTCTATCGCGGGCCTTGAGCGTGGAGACCGAATCCAGAAATTCCGTAACGAAAAATGGTAACACCCCCAACTCCGAGCTCGCACGAATATAGCCGAGCTGCTCCGAAGTAGCTCCGCTTAACGTAAGTAATTATAATTGCATAAGTTGTTAGTTTTCAAATTCAAATTCAAATTCAGACTCAGAATTCAGAACTCAGAACTCAAATTCAAATTCAAAATTATATTATTATTTATTATAATTGCATAAGTTCATAAAAAAATGCTATGCAATAGCTTTACCGCGGCAGTCCCCGAGTGCCACACGTCTTTTTTTTTTATTATTAACTAGGTATTTTGTCCTCCTGTGCAAAAAGTGTTTAAAGAAGTGATTAAGTGCAAGAATTATGGACAGAAATATACAGAACTATTAAAATATACGTAAATACGTTGTATAAACAGTAGTACCGTAACGGCAACTTGGCAAGTTTATTTATCTAAAAAGTGCAAAATAACGTAACGAACTGTTTTCGCCATATGAACTGAAGTGTGCAAGAAAAAACTACGTGAATTACAAAGTTATCAGTGAAGAATTACCTATTTCGTATGAAAACATAACCTAAATTGGTTAAAATTATACAAAGTCATCATCATAAATCCATATCAAATAGCGACATCTGTGAGGGAATAGCTGTAACGGCAGAGTGAAAGTGCTTTCTCATTCACAGATCAATGATGCTACCAATAGTTATATAAGTAGTCCACTGAAAAATCGCTAGAGGGCTTAAATACTAAGTTCTAAAAAAATAAAATAGAGGGCACGAGCAGTACGATATGGAACAAATTACAGAAATATTAAAATCGCTTCAGATAAAGTTAGATGAACAAGCAAATGAACTGAAGGAAATAAAAGAAAATATACCAAAGAGCATAAATAAGAATATTGATGAGAAATTCCTTATACTAGATTCTAGACAACAACAACTAGAAAAAATTACCCAAGACCAAACTAAAAAGATTCAGTTATTTGAAAGTATTATAAGAAGAAAGAATTTAATATTTTTTGGCGTTGAAGAGACTGAAAACTCCTATTTCAGTCTACAAAATAAAATTTTAGATATTATACTGAACCATATGAAAATAGACTGTCAAAAAGGAGATTTAGAGTATGTAACAAGAATGGGTAAGAAGTCTGACAAAATTAGACCAATTATTGTCACCCTCACTACAATGGGAAAAAAGATTGAAATACTTAAAAACAAAAAAATGCTACAAAGTACCTCGTACTATATTAAGCAAGACTATCCGCCTGAAGTTCTAGAGCAAAGAAAAAATCTATTCGCCCAACTTCAGAGAGAAAAAGACCAAGGAAAGAAAGGTTATATAAAAAACAACAAACTAGTCATCCTATCGGGCAAAGAGAATGAAGAACAATTATTAGAACATCAAAACCGGCAAAAGAGAATTTTATCACACTCACCTGAAACACAAAATGACAATAAAGGTCAGAAAAAAGCAGCAAAAAACCCTATGAAGAAAAATAAAATGGATCAATACTTAACAAAAAATAATACAGAAAACATACCTTCACGGAAAGACATAAAAGGTCCTTCTACATCCAACATATGACACGAGACAGTCGCCTCTCTACGTCCCCCAATACGGCCGGTCACCGCGGGGGTCACAGACTACAACCCTCCACTCCACCCACTTTATATATGCACATACAACGCTCGATCCTTACTATCACACGAAAGGCTATTAGATTTTAAACAAGCAATATCAACTATTAATTATGATGTAATTGGTTTAGCGGAGATCAGACGCACAGGATATAACATAGAGGAAGATGAAGACCACATATTCTGTTACTACGGTGAGACTAAGGGTCAGTATGGGGTAGGCTTCCTTATAAAGAAATACCTCAAAGGATATATAGAAAGCTTCAGTGCCATATCTGAAAGGATCTGTATTTTACACATGAACTTTGAAACAACAAACTTAGCTCTTATACAAGTTCATGCTCCCACCTCTGATGCTACTATACTGGAAATTCAAAATTTTTATGACCAATTACAAAAGTCCCTGATAAACTGTAGTAAAAATCTTATCATTATGGGCGATTTCAATGCTCGAGTTGGCCGTAAATTAAAACACGAGGACAGCATACTTGGAAATTCATGCTTCGGAAAAAGAGATAAAAGAGGTGAAATTCTACTGCAATTTTGTTGGGAGAATAATTTGTTTGTAATAAATAGCTTATTTCACAAAAACACAAAAAACTTATGGACATGGCTCTCACCTAATAAGAATAGAAGCCAAATAGACTACATATTATCTAACATAAAGGAAAAATTTGTAAACATTGAAATATTACATAAATTCAACTTTCCAAGCGACCATAGATTTGTGAGAAGCACTATTACACTGAAGACACATAAAAAATCTAGAGTCAAATATAAAAACAAAAACTACGCCCTGGAAACCGCTGACCAGCACCAACACTTTAAAGATGCTCTGGAAACACACTGTTCCAGCATACAACTGGAAAACACAGACGATTTAGAGTTATGGTATGAAAAAATCAAAGGAGCGATCGAGGACAGCTTAAAATCGACGCTGAAGACCTATAAGAATGAAAAAAGAGAACATACTATTTCAGATGAAACAAAATTGTTGATTAAGAGAAGAAATGAACTAACAAATAAAAAACAGCTAACAATTGAAGAAAAGAAAGAAAGAACCTACTTATACAAAAACGTTCATAAAATTATTAAGAAAGAATATCAAGATTTTAGAATATCTACTATTGAGAAACATTTAAATGTGTCAAGAAGCATGAAAAAAGGTCAAAAAGTACTAAGAACGACTAAAAAATGGATGCCCTGCTTACAACATAATGGTAAAAATACCTACTCAAGGTCTGACATAATAAAACTAGCAACTGAGTTCTATAAAGATCTATACTCATCCAAGACCCCATCAAATGAAAAAGCCCAAGTTCTAAATGAAAACACAACCGTCCTACAAAGATTTACATGCCTGGAAATCTCTACAAAAATAAAAGCATTAAAAAATGGCAAAAGCAGCGGGCCAGATGGTATACCAAATGAAGCAATTAAAGCAGGTGAGCATATACTAGTACCACTCTTGACCGAGCTCTTCAATAGGATATTGGACAATAAATCTATACCTGCAGAATGGGCTAAATCAGATGTAATTCTTCTGTACAAGAAAGGAAATCCGGCTGACATAGGTAATTACAGACCAATCAGTTTACAACCTAATATCTACAAACTATTTGCCTCTTGTGTGGAAGATCGTCTCGCGGCGTATACAGAAAAAGAACAGCCGGTGGAGCAGGCCGGTTTCAGAAGAAACTATTCAACGATAGACCACATCCACTCTCTAGAACTCGTTATAGAGAAGTACGAAGAAATGAACCGCCCGCTCTACCTGGCGTTTATAGACTACGCCAAAGCATTTGACTCTATCTCACACAATAGTATATGGAGAGCCTTACAAGAGTGCGATGTGCCCGCAGAAACCATTGAACTTATTCAAGATATATATAAGAAAAGTAAAAGTAGAGTTATATTAGAAAAACCAGGATCTGAAATAGATATATGTAGAGGCGTTCGACAAGGTGACCCATTATCTCCCAGAATGTTTATAGCTGTGCTTCAAAGCATTATGAAGAATCTAAATTGGAAGAGTAAGGGTATATGCATAAATGGCAAATATCTAAGTAACCTCAGATTCGCTGACGACATAGTACTTTTTGCGGAGACTGCATCACAACTGGAAATTATGATGAGAGAATTACATAATGTTAGCAATGAAATTGGTCTACAGTTAAACACAAGCAAAACAAAAATTATGACAAATAATAAAACAGTCCCCATAGTTGTTGCTAATGCTCCAATAGAATATGTCCATGAGTATGTTTATTTAGGTAAACAAATATCATTCAAAAAATCTAGGCACCGAGATGAATTATATAGACGAGTAAACATGGCCTGGAATAAATTTTGGAGCCTAAAAGAAATCTTAAAATCAAATCTTCCAGTGAGGCTAAAGAAACAAGTCTTGGACTCTTGCATTCTACCATCTCTTTCCTATGCATCGCAAACATGGATATTCAACAAATTCACAAGAAACAAAATAACAACAACCCAAAGAGCCATGGAACGGAGCACTCTCAAATTAAGACTAAAACATAAAAGAAGAAATAGAGATATTAGAAATACAACGGGAGTCATAGACGCTGTGCATCACTGTAAAATGCTTAAGTGGAAATGGGCCGGTCATGTTGCACGTATGGATGGTGATAGATGGACAAAAAGAATTACTACATGGTACGGTCCATCCGGCAAGCGAAACAGAGGTAGACCAATGGAAAGGTGGCTAGATGAAATCCTAAAGATGACGGGAAACAACTGGACGGAAAAAGCTATAGACAGAGACATGTGGAAAAAAATGGAGGAGGCCTTTACTCTGTAGAGAGGTCCTTTATAAGTTAAACTATATTTTAATATTTATTGTAAATTGCATGCTTTTTTATAAAGGAATAAATAAGGTTTTATTATTATTATTATTATTTTGTCCTCCTATAGCTAACATAAGTAGTGCCAATGATGTATTATTTTTATAGATGCGTCATACACGAAGATGGCGGCTTTCAAAAATGGCGCAAACACAACATATTAGCTACTTCTAAAAATACGTCAATGTTATTAATTTATATGAATTATATTATTATTTATATTAATAATATTTTATTACTACGTATTTATTATTAAAAACTTTTTTTTTTGGGTGACGCACTGTCGCGATTCTGATTGGTGCATAAAATGATGACTAAAAGTCATCATTTTTTTGTCGCCATTTTAGAGTGTGGACAACATATCTATAGTTTATAATATATCATTGAGTAGTGCCACAGCTGATGAAAAATCCACGTGACATAATCAAAACGTGATCCACTCAAGGCCATTCTAGAGTGTGTCGGAAACCGGCAAACCAGTTTCCATCTTTGATCGGAAATTATCAAATTTTCAATTTATACGTGTACAAGGCGAGCAATCATATTCAAAACTCGTTATTTGATAATATAAACATTTATGCAACTTTGAAACTTTAAATGTAAGCCGGCAAGTACAATATATGCGAAATTACTTCCATGAAGGTAGTTTTTAATTTCACATTTGTAGTGCAGTGCACCAGAGCGTGACAGCTGCGACAACTGTACATAATCTTCATTGTTCCATGCTAGAGAATCGAATATTGAATATATGTCGTCACAGTCTAATGCACGGCATTATTTACCGCCCGTTTGTCATGGGATTTATTAGGATTGGTACAGATGATATCTCCCAAAACTAGGGCGATTAAAACTGCGTGAGAACGACCACACTATTTTATGAGATCATTCATAAAATCATAACCTTAATTTATTTTTTGTATTTCCTTTAGCATTTTCCTTAAAATGGTCAAGGAGAATAATATTAAAACGTTGATTCTTAACATGGCTATCTAGACTTTGTACAAATTTTTATTAGTTTCCACTTGCAACAGACTATAATAATTATTATTAATTCATTACTAGGTAAGTATATTGTTTGGTAATTTTCTTATATAGTGCCATATACTTAGGCTTACGAACACTGTGTATCTCTATAATTGGGTTATGTACTAGATATAAGTCCACAAAACCTGTTATTTAAGTTTGAAATGTAATATATGTATAATCTGTTGATGTGCCTAATAAAATAAATAAATAAATAATAGACCATAGATGTAAAACACATTTTGGAAGAAGAAACTAACTTTTGAATTGTCTTATCGATTAATAAGTTTAATAAATACAAGCAGGTACTTAGGTAGGTATGTGAAATTCGGATGATAGTACCTAAGTATCTGTTCTATCCAATCCAATTTGCAAAATGTACTGAATCTTTTCCTATATTATACTCGTACCTACTTAAATGTGCAAGTTTATCAATCAATCAATCAATCAATTAGCCTATTGCAGTCTACTGCTGGACATAGGCCTCTCCCAATATCCGCGTATCTCCGCGTCCAGCCCCTCCCAGCCACCTTTCACAGGTCGTCAGTGCAAGTTTGTAAAGAGTTGAAAAGATTTGTGTTAATATTGGCACAAGACGATTAGACGATTTTCTGAATTATAGGATACTTTTCGTCTCGCGAGCAGATTTCTGCGAGGAAGAAGACAACAAAACTACACCACGAAGACCCGTGGCGAAGAGCTGCGAGCGTCATCTTATCATATATATCAATTTCCCTTTAATAAAATCCGGTCGACATCTGGTTCAAGTTATTATAGTTCGGTGACAGCAAGACATAAACATCTCCTCTAGAATATTTACTTCATCTTGCTCTATTTTCGCTTCCGAGACCAACACGCACTGGAATGTGTAGTCTTTCATATACTATGAATAATTTATCTACGTTCAGAATGCAATCCACAGATAAAATCATTTTTTACTGTTGAGACATGAAATCAAGTACTTAACTCAGCATTTTTTTCCGCATTTTAATGATGCAATTTCATTCATTTCTCCCCTGGTAATTACCGGGAACATTGAAGGCGAGTGGGTGAACTCTCTCGTGGGAAGACGTACGATTGTTCTAATAAATGTGTGCTTCATCATTGTACTACGCGCATGCGTGATTTTATCTACCTATGTTACTCAGACTACCCACCTAGATTGAAGTTAAGATCCGAAACCGCCTATAACCTACTTTTTCTAGTCCCTCGGTGATTGCGGTAACTACGCGTAATTTTCGAAAGGTTTACCGCAATAGCACTCAAGAAAGCCAGAGAGATTTTATTAATGTAATCCATTAGTTAGAATTAATATTCTATGGCGGTTTATTTTGAAATTAAAAGTTGTTTAACAGATACTGTATAATCTGTATACATATTCCATTCTATTAGGTCGGTCGATCCGTGGTCGAAAATTAACCGCAAAAACTTAATTTTAGCTTTCTGCATTCTGCGCTGATTTCGACTGTAATATTAAATAACTTATTTTCAGATGCTTACTGCTAACTACAGAGAATTTATAGAAAAATCTAAAAACACTTTTTAGACGACCCGAGACGGTTCTCGAACCTTATGCCCCTTGCCCAAGTGGGCATAAGTTGATGCACTCAATCCATTTCATTATTTATGTCGGACGAATAAATTCCAAATGGAACAATGAAGTTCTGTTTGATAAAGTGCAAAATATTGTTTGATTTTCCGACTTCGAGAGAAATATTATTGAACATTAATGAAAAGAAAACAGAAAGGCAAGCCCTCTACACAGCTACGGTTGGTAAAAAGACTACAAAAATATCGTAATGATGACGCATGACGTACCTATTTAGCTATATCTAAATTATATTTATAAATATGTGTGTGTATGCATATGCATAACTAGGTCAAACACGTGTTGAGGCTTAGAAAATAGGGAGGGACGCTCCTCATTCTGTGTTCTTAATAACAAAAGCTTAGTGAGAAAACTCAAAATGATGTCAAGCGTATCTGTAGACCACTTATCGGGCACTCGTAAAAGGACCGTGAACCGCTATAAAAACTTTTTTTCTAGATAGAACTTCGACTAGCAATTTCCTTTCTTTGTCTTTGAGCCGACTTTCAGTTATTTTCACTTGGATTCGAATTAGAAAAACAGTTGCAATGCAAAAACAGTTTAATGTTGCTAAAACAAAACATTGGAATTAGTTAAGTAAACATATTTGTAAATAGACCAAAAAGCCCTCTGAGTTTCTTGCCGGAGATTTTCTGGACGAGGCGTTACGAACCAGTAGTAGTCCATTAGTCTAGTTTTTTGACATTTTGTGTGTGTGAGTGCCGTTTCAATAGTAGGTAATACAGAATAAAGGATTTTCTACTAGCTTTGCATTGCTACGTCGTCGCTGTCATCAAGATCGACTTACTTCAGTTTGTAGAGCATTCTTCTACTGGCGAATCGGACCTTTGTACGTAGAGTAATGAAAACTGTTCGTATCGATTAAGAAAAAACAAAAACTGTTCGTATTTATAAAACGTAATAAAACTTTAACTTCGGTTTTAAGTCACTGTGCATTTACTTAATCATGCACTGTGCAAAGGAGTAGGTAAATGATCTAGAAAATAGAAGCTCAGCAAAAGTCTCGCTCTTCCCGACGCGTACCAGCCAATTCAAAAGCTGAGTACTATACTTAACAATATCTATTAGGTTTGTCCATCACTCAAGCAAGGATGTCAACGTTTTGTCCTATTTTTATTTCCCACACGTTAAGCTCAATATGCCTGGCCATATGTTGTAGTCATTATGTCACATTAGCACTCAACTCCAGTTTCAAAACAAAAGGACACTACTTATTCATCTACATTTTACAGAATAATGGAGATAATTATTCCATTAATATTGTATTTACAAGTGTGGCAGTTTCTGATGATACGTTAGATGGTCAGCAGATCCGATAAACAGCTGCATGAATAGCTGTGGCTGAAATTGGGTACAGAATATACTTAATCTGTATTCTTTAAGTCTAGGGTTCATATTTTTATTTGACCTTACCTAGATCTGGACGTGATTCTAAGACCTAACCTCCAAAAATAAAGCAGTGAGTACATAGCTCTCCCTGATATAAGTAACAAACCCATGAATTTATTGTTGTGTCTGCAGCCTTAGTTTTATTGCGAACGAAAGAAACAGCGCTGGCTTTGACAGTTCTGAGTTATTTATTGCTATTTGTGTGTTTCAACCGAGTGTTTTTCTGCTTTGAATATTAGCTTGGGTCACCTTTAATGTTTTACAAATCGAACAATAAAGGTAGAATTAGTATTCTGCGTGTATGGTCTGGAAATGTGAGGTTAGTAAAGTTGTTTGAGAAAACAATACTTGTTGAGCTCATCCTTAATTGAGTTCTGGGAATACCTACCTTCTAGCTGCCGGAAGGAATGCAATCTCAATACAAAGTCAGATTAACTGCGAAGTTCTCTCTAAGGACCGACTTGTAACCTGCATGGATTACAATACAATAGAATGTGTATATAAACAAGAACCTTTGCAAAGACCACTCGTATAGAGGCATAAAGATCTTTAAAAATCCTTTTTTTATCTATAGAATAGACAAGAAAGTCTTAAAAGTTGCAATATATCTAGGTAGAGTAACATCCTCATCAGGAGATTGGAAACCAGACAATGTTTCTTCAGTTACACAGTCACAGAATATCCGGCAATATCTATCAGCAAAAGTTGGAGCTTTAAGGACCTGTATCCATGGCTGTTAAATACATTTAAAAAGCTCTCACTCTTTTCAACAATGCAATATTATGATGTCATGTATGACCTCTATCATCATTTGTGTATGACGTCATCAAGTGGCCCGTTGAAGGACATTCCCGAGTGAGTGGGTGGCAGGCACATTATTATGCAAACTGCATAAAGCTTTCCATGACTGCTTAATTACATATTTCCTTTATTTTTAGAATCCTTATGGAAATGGAAGAATAAACGTTACTTAGTTACAAAAATGTCTTCATTGATGCGCAGATTATTATATTAGGTGCAAGTACGTTACATAAGTCGGCTACATAAGTCTATAGGGTGACATGCGTGCAAATGGTCTAACGACTATGGACGCTCAAGATCATGTGAAGTGGAGGAGGAAGAGCCGGAAGGTGGACCCTGAGCTCCGAGGTCATCTTGGCCACAGATGCAATTATTAGGAAATTGCGTCTACATGAGGATGATGAGAAATATAATACCTACAACGAAGTTATTGGAAAGTGGGTTTCAAGAGCATGAACTTCCAGAAATTACCCAGTACCCAGTAAATACCTACCTACGAAATTAAAAACTGAGTTAAAAGGTTTCCAAAATATAAGTATTTACTACGATCGCGACAGTTATGTACCTACTCCAAAACGCCAGCATGTCAAAGTAATTATGCAAATCGTGCTAACTGGCCTCTTAAATTCACACACATTCACATTACTTACTCTAAGTAGGTAGGTAGGTAGGTACTTGTTTTATCTTTGAACATTAAAATGTTAAGTTGTTTAAAAAATATAAAAATTCTGCAGAAATTAAGCTAAAATTTTTACACAATAAACTATCTACGACCTTTCCAAGAAGTGGGTAGTGGGCTTTTCTGCTATTTGTGCCATAAAAATGTCATTAATCTATGAATTTATGAATAAATAAAATACGTTCTGAATAAATTGTATGATGGCCCTAGCGTACGATTTTTCAGAACGTGTTTTTTTGTTTAATTTTACCCATGGTATAATTTTTACTGCACTTATATCAGATCTGGTCATTAGACAGGTACACCACTGAATAATTATTGCAATTATACTGTGCCATAGCGAAACCATTCATTCCTACACGTCAGAGCCTTACTTTCTCTAAATAACACTATCTCTTATAACAAGTAGTTTATCTAGGCATCAGATGAACTTGATAAATAGTTATAGCGAACCATGGTGTTCACTTTCATCGTTGATGTCTTAGTCCTTTCTCTTTATCATCTTATAATAATCTAATTGTCTAAAGTCATGAATGCCAGCCAAAAAATCGAGTTAAAATACGATGGCAGTAGCAATACAATAGTTCCAATTTAACCAATGATGTATTAAATTTATAGATACGTCATACAAGAAGATGGCGGCATTAAAAATGGCGCAAACACTAAATATAATAAAAATATAACTGCTTACTAAAAATACGTGAATGTTATTAATTTATATGAATTATATTAATATTTATAACAATAATATTGGATTATTACGAATTTATTATTAAAGACGTTTTTCTGGGTGGCGCATTGCCGTGATTCTGATTGGTGCATAAAATGATGACCAAAAGTCATCATTTTTTTGTCGCCATTTTTGAGTGTGGACGACATATCTATAGTTTATAATACATCATTGAATTTAACAGCAAAGACCTCCTGTATAGACTGGTTGTAAGGAATCAACCATCAGCCACTCGCTATATTTTGTAGCTATTCAGACAGATGAAATTACAAAAAGGCGCGCATGCTTATACAGATAAACAGCAAAATTCATTAGCTCATTATAGTTCCATTCGGCAAACTTGAGGAAAGAGTTCATTTATAATAAAGCCGTTTTTATTCTTCTAACGTAGGTACCAACGATTGAACTGCATTCAGGCATAGAATATTGGTGACATATTCATAAGAAAGTGTTGTGCATGCTGCCAACTCCAAACATCCTAGGTAGGTATACTTACTATACGAACCAAAGATTGTGAAGATACATAGTTTTTATGATTTCGGGACTTCTCGCGATTAATTATTATGGAACTTACTTTTGCCGACGACGTTTCGGATGCTTTGCAGCACCCGTGGTCACGACATGACTTGACGATTGTGAAGATGTTTACCATCAAACAAGCTTCAGGGATCTGGCTGGAGTTTGGCACAGAGATAGAATAAAGTCTAAAATAAAAAATGACTGTTTTGTCCCTGGAATACGTTCCCCCATGGGTTCTAGAAACGTGACCAGAATTCCACGCGGATGGTCTTTACCCTTTTAATAATAACCATATGTTGTAACAGGTTTAACAAAATATATGGAAGTGAAATTCGACCTTTTCGTGATTGCTAGTCAACGTTCAACGTGGTTCGCTTGACCGCGACGTAAGCTCCACAAAAACGGGCAAGCACTTTCGCTCCAAACACTTTCGCCTTTACTGTATTATACCGTCGTGACTCACTTCATTGGGTATTGCATTGAAGTTTCATACACTGTACATTATGACCGATCGATACAGCGTTTAACATAGCTAATTAACATAGCTATTTCCTTTTCTAGCGAGGCGTGCGAACCGCATAAGTCTGTTGAGTACATTCTAGTATTACGTAGGTAGGATATACCTAGTCAAGAAAACGACATACCTCTATAATGTGTGGTCTCATATAACTTTTTACCTTGGTATATGTAATATCTATACAGGGTATGGGCTTCTATTAATATCTTCAGGGCCCAAACCAATCTCACGAATGTTGTCCGTCCCTCCAACTTCAAGCGGAAAGCTGCTTCGAAAATCGGCAGGCGTAGCGTCTTGCAAACGATGTTATCTTGGACCCCTAAGGTTTTGGTCGGGGCCCCAAACACTTGTCTATTCAATATCAATACATATTTCAGTTCATTGCTGGACATAGGTCTCTTCCAATATGCGCCATAGTACTCAATCCTGCAATCCTCCGCTTTGCGCCACCAGTCTATCTCAGCCACCTTTTCCTGGTCGTTCGTCCCCCTTGCTGGAGGGCGTCCCACCTTCCGATTGCCAATTCGCCGTCGCAATTCAGAGACTCGTTCGCTCCAGCGGCCATCGGTCCTTCAACAGATGTGGCCAGCAGTAGGTATGTCGGTAACTTTTAATCTTTGTCGGATGACCTCATTACGAATATTTTATCCTTCAAAGAAATTCCAAGCAAAGAAGCTTTTGTTCGTTGTTACACTTGTGACCACTGAACAAAATAACTCTAAAGTTACGCTACAGCGAGTATCTTATCTTGACTTTTTAATGTGCTTGTAAAAAACAAAGAAAAGGCTTTATATAGGGGTAGGTACTTAATACCGCTTTAACATTTAAAGCGCCCCAAGCAAAAGTTTATGCCTCTTTAGATTACATTTTTCCGCAACGAATAGTTTTATAGAGATGGAACAACTTTATTATAGGAGGACACTATGTTATACATATATATTAAGACAGAGACATTTCGAAAATGATTACATTCAGCATCCGATCGATCTGGACTAGCAATGTACTCAAAATTATCTTAATAGGTGTTAATACTAAATAGTTTTATTGATTTCAATTGTGTTATCGTCCTAACTAAAGGTTTGTACCACATACGGCATACCAGAACAATCAACCAAAGAGAAGGGGGAATAGGTACCAATGCAATATGCATAAGTCAAGATCGATTTGATGCATAAAACATTACAGTAAAGTATCCACTCGCTAAAAGCATGTAGCTTTTTATGTGAATGAGAGTTGGTTATGAATGAGATGAAATGTGCAATCTTGCCTGTTGATTGACGGACGACGGTCTGGCACAGGCTTTCTCTCCTTTCAGGACCGGTCAAACCGGCTGTATAAGTCAAACAGAAGGAGAAGTAGTGAGTGAACGCCAGTGACGGGGTCCTTATAACCCGAATGCTACCAGCTTCCCTATGCATAGATGGTAGAGATGTTTGATAAAATAGATCTGGATTCCGAGGTGAAAGCCTCAGATGCAACCGGGAACAACATTAAGATAGTAGCCGTCGCGAAAGCTAAGATAAGCCGCCACACAGGAGCAGAAACTTGGAGAGCCGACTAATTTTGGATGCAATTCTGGGCTGCGCTAGTATGATGGCTGGCCGAATAATAAAAGCTGCGGTCTAATTTCATAGAAGTTTTTCATTATGAAACTCTGTATGTTATCGTAGATATGCGCTTATCAAATATTTTGTAGCTACCGACATTCCGCACCACACAACGCGTTCACTATTACATGAACTACACAATGTAGTCAAAAACAAGTCGTAGATGGGACGACTCAATCAATTAGCCTATTGCAGTCCACTGCTGTATATAGGCCTCTCTCAATGTGCGCCATTGCTCTTGATCCTCCGCCTTCCGCATTGAGTCTGTCCCAGCCCAGCCAACTTTTTTTGGTCGTCAGTCCATCTGGCTAGGAAGCGTCCTTCCGTTTACCCTCGCTAGAAGATTAAAATGTACTACTCGTATTTTAGAAAGAAAAATATTTAGGCTTTCGTATTTTCATTCAGGTCTCTCACATTGAAACATAATGCTTTCGTAGGTGAAAAACTATCTAACCGATTAGTACCTATCCAATGAAGGTAAGTTGCCGGGTACTTAGGTACAGTTACATTGCATAGTGGCATGTGGAAGTGCCATATTTGATGTAAGAATGCGTCAATAAACAACGAGTTTCGAACGGCTCGTAACAATTTTCAGGGATGTGTAAAATACCAATCAATCAATCAATTAGCCTATTGCAGTCCACTGCTGGACATAGGCCTCTCCCAATATGCGCCACGTTTGCCGATCCTCTGCCTTCCGCATCCAGTCTGTCCCAGCCACCTTGCCCAGGTCGTCAGTCCACCTGGCTAGGGAGTGTCCCACCTTCCGTTTTCCTTCTCTCTATTATTTTACACATCGATAAATATCTAGGTACTTTTACCCGAAAGGTACTATGTATTACTAGTAGGTACAGCAGAATTCAAATACTGCAGAAGTAAGAGGTTCTATTTTTGTATATTTTTATTTGGGATATATTAAACCGTGCGACAAAAATAATAAATGGACGACTGATAATGAGTTACTTTAAATACTGAGTGGGCGACTAAAATACTGAGTGGGCGACTAAAATTCTGAGTGACCCGTGTGTTGCTAAATTGTGAAGTTATGGGGATTCGAGTTTGCCCGCCCCAATTTGGATAGGTTAGGTTAGAAGGCTAACGCGGGAGCGGGGCGGAGCTCCCGTTTTAGCCTTCGTGGTTATTTTTTTATAACCATCCATAAACAGTGGCTCACTTAGTATTTTTGTAGGTACGCCACATTCAGTAATTTTGACACCCATAAATTGAATAAAATGATTCTTCACTATAGCTGCCAACCCAATTATTTTTACTACCTGCTTTTCGGAATAATTTGTGGCCGCGTTAAATACAACCCTTTTTATTTTAACAAATCGACCGTTTGATCATAACTTAATCACACAAAACGGCTAGTGAGAACTAAATTACATTTCAGTAGAAACAGCACGAACAAAACAAAACAGATAATATGCTATTTTTGGCAGCTATCTGCCAACCCAATTATTTTTACTACCTGCTTTTCGGAATAATTTGTGGCCGCGTTAAGTACAACCCTGTTTATTTTAATAAATCGACCGTTTGATCATAACTTAATCACACAAAACGGCTAGTGAGAACTAGATTACATTTCAGTAGAAACAGCACGAACAAAACAAAACAGATATGCTATTTTTCAAATCGATTTAGAAAGGAAAAAGAGCGGGCTTCGGTGGCTTTAGCGGTCAGAGCATTCCCCCTGTAAGGGAAAGATCGCGGGTTCGAGTCCCGCCCGAAGTCGAATAAATATTCATTCATTCATTCATTCATTTTTCCTTTCTAAATCTGATTTGAAAAGTTAGAATAATAAATGCTTCAAAATCTCATTCAAGATATGCTACTTTTTTACCACTGGAATAAGTTTCTGTGGGTTTGAGCATGGGATTGGTATTTCACGTGGGGGAGCCGCAGGATCTGCATATAAAACTCAGCAAGAGAGTCCCAGTTCCCTAACTACATTACTTAAAATTATCCGTATCCATTTTGTAAATAGGGAGGTATTTTCTTTGGACTGCGTTCACGAAAGCTGGCAGCCCTGCGTAGAATTGACGATTCGGACATGACATTTCCTCATCAATACTCGGTAGCCTATCTATTAATGGTCCACTATCTGATCTTGACTACACGGAAATGCTTTGTATATATTGAGAATTTAATATTGGCTTTATTTATAATTAAAGAGAAAGTTAATTATGAATTGAAAATATTATTTGGGATGTATTGTCTACGGGTCTGTTAAAAGCTTTTAGGTGCAACTGACACTTGACTCACATTTGACGAAAGAATGTTTCAAATAATTTCAATACTTTCTCGTTTCAATGTTTTGTAATCAGGGTCTGAAAAATTTTAACTTCTCTTTTCTATTTTTCGCAAATCAAAATATATTCTTGGGGTCATTAGTTGGGTAGGTAGGTAGGTAGGTATATAATATAAGATCCTATTCATTGCAAAACGATCCTCAAACACCTGAACAGATCTTTATAAATATACCTAAGTAAGCTTTTAAACGAAAAAAAAGTTGTTTAACTATACTGTAGAATCTGTAGATTGATGGCGTTTGGTGGAACCTACTACACATATTGATTAAGGCACTTATACTTTTCCACAGTTTTAAGAATTATGGGAATTATTTTTGAACCTTACCGGTTTCGCCTCACGGCAAAAAAAAACGCATTCAAATCGGTCCATCCGTTTAGAAGCTACGATACGTTTCCACAGACAGATTACACGGGAAGAAAAGGAGATTTCTTTCCGTTATTTCCAAATACCTTCAAATAAAGAATACATCCTCCATTACACTTTTATGTTGTATGATACATTCATACAGTTCATTAGAACATGAACGTTCATTTTAATTACAGCGGCTTGCGTGACCGCATAACGGTTACTAAATGATATAACGTGTCAAGGCTACAGTTATTACGTTTTGCATATTTTTACTTTAATAGAATAAAAATAATTCAAAGTAACGTAGATAGATAGATAGATAAAGTACAATCGCTGAAGACTAACATTCCAAGTTAATGATTAGTTTGTTTCTAAAACCTTGTATAGGTAAATATAAAAAAAAAAAAAAACAGAAAAATAAATAAAACTTGAAACAGCCACATTTTATTACCTTAGGCACTAAGTACTGCTTCGCAGTACCACTTACCAGTAAGTACTTAGTGTCATGGGAAGTTTTATTTTCTGACACTATTTCTCTAATTGGATCATTGGACGCATAAAACAAAATTAAATTACCTGTGATCTACTTAATTACCTGTGGCACTGCCAGTGGGTGCCAAAGTAAATGAAATTCGACGTGTGGTTTTTCTGGTCCCTTTTAGCCAGAGTAGGTCTGTCGAGTGTCGAGACCCCATACTACGCCATAGTCAACGGCTGCCTGCTGTATGACAGGTGGCCATGGTCTGTCAAGGTGATCGTTTATAGGGGCACCCAATAGTCAGCACCCGTGACGAAGCACCATGTGGTTTTAGTCGGTCGAGTTTGGTCAATTCTGACATGACCTCTTTTAGATTAAAGGGGACTATTCAAATCTTTAGATTTGATTTCTAGAACATAGGGTTAGCTGGCTACGTAATAGTATAACACGAAGGCCTGAATGTACTTTCAGTACCTATTTTGAACATTCGGAATTTTGAATTTCGGTCTTTCGTACTTCGGTATTGTAAGCTTCGGGATTTTGATATGTAACCGGTTAGCTATATGTAAAAAAAATCATTTTTCTAAAACACATAAATAACTTTTTCCTTTCGAGCTATTTTTTTCAAAATGATTTAGGTTTTCTCACTGCAATGAAGGAAACTCTTCGATTGAGACGTGAATACTCACAGGAAAGTTTCTTTCTGGAAACACCAACTAAGGAAGGGAGTTTCACTCCTAAGCTGTCGGAGCTAGGAGCTCAATAATATTGGGCCACGCAATGCGAAAAGCTAAATTTTTTCTTCTTCTTCTTCATCGAGGCTGACTCATAAAGTTTATTAAATTTTATCGGCCCAATATTAGGTCTCGGCTACTGCGTTGTCCGTTGCTTTACTCAGGTCCTTTATTTATTGAACCAGAGATTAGAATTAAAAATAAAAATCCCATGTTAAAGTAGGTCACACACTGTGCTTGCAGGGCGTGTCACAAGTCACAACTGGGTGGATCCATGGCCCAAATACATCCAGTAGAAACTGGGTCCCGTCAACTTACTGTGCTTGTGCCGGACATCCGTCCGTCCGTTACGACTGGTTTAAAGTGATTTATGGAAACTAAAGTAATGGGTCGTGAGAGGAGAGAACATTTTTTAATATCACTACAACATAAACAAACGCTTATTATAGTAAGATAGATACTCAAAGCTTATTATGATCGCGAGTACCATAAACACTGCTGACCTTGTAATAACCTCTTTACGCTCTTTTTATGATTCCCACACTTTTGGTTGCTTGGGAAAACTATGACTGGCAGGTTTTCACAATTTAAAAAATAAACACTTTTTTTTTTTTTTTCTATTTCCAAAGTTGTGGAGGGAACATCCGGAACATAGCAATTTAAGCACTTATGTATTAATGATGGTTTTAATAAAATCATAGATTTTTTCTCGTCCCTCGCTATATTGTAATAAGATTATCTCTGGATCAAAAAGTGACGTCATTCACACATTCACTGAAGTGTTCTAATTCGCTAATCAATTATGATGGACATATTCAAACGTCTCTAAGAACGAAGATCGCGTTTAATAATTCAAAATGAGTACCAATTAACACGACTTATATATTTAATAGGTCAGCCACCATCTATGTGCGTCTAAAAATACTATCTTAGCCACTATATATCATCGATGTAAGCTCCGCAGAGCTCCTTTTTCTTCGTGTGGTATTCACATGACTAAAAGAATTTGTAATCTATCTATCGTCGTGTCGGGCTCGGAACTTCCCGAGCTCGAATCACTAGCTTGGGCTCCCAAGGAGAAAAACGCCCATTTGGTGTATGAGAAATTGGTATAATGTTATAAGCTTTCGTATTTTCCCGTTGCTTACATAAATGTAAAAGAGGTTCGGTGGTAAAGAATCGGTGCCTTGACTTATATTTCTAATTTATTGTTATATTACTTAGAATTTCAGCAAACAAAACCCCGCAATTTTCGAAGGTTTGGTTTATTATAGGTACTCGTACGTACTTACAATACATTCTGATGAAGTTACTAAAAGCTTTTAGGTAGGTACTCTTTTTCCACTAATTTAACTTTTTCGGCTAAACAACCAATGTCTCCATGTCTTAAAAGATTTGTATGCTAAAGTTCATGCAACTACAACATAAATCTACAAAAATTAGCAGATTCTTACATCGAAGCCGCTTTTTTAAAATTAAATCTTTTGGTCCTAAAGATCGCTTGTAAAAAGACGATGGTAGGAATATTTGAAATCAGAAATACGTTTGTTATTTTAACCAAACATTTGATATTTAAAATAGAAACCGAAAGTCGACGATTATTACGAACTTCGAAGATATCTTACGAACAAATCTAGAGATTTCGTTCGCAAGATAACTTCGTAATTAGATGGATTTACAGATATCCGAGGATGGATTATTAGTTCTCCAGATTATTAGTAGTAGATCGCTGAACCACTAATTCCTTTCCGACATTAAGGTGATTACATACGCGAATGACTTTGACCATACAAATGCTCAAGGTCATGCGCTCGTTTTTCAGCCGTAAAAATCAGTATAACTAATTTTAATAGATAATTTTATAGGGGACGATTACAAACTAAGAAGGTCACGTCATGCTAATACATTTATTCAACATATTAGTGAAATTTTAGATTAATTGGATACATATTGTAGAAAATATTTGGTTTCATAAGAAAGAGTAGAGTGATGTTCAGAGACTCTTTTCAACTATTTCCTCCTTTTTTATTTAATTTATGAAAAGGGGAAGTTACTCTGTATATCCTGTAGTATGCAGGCATGTAAATTCCAGATCTGTAGGTTTTAGAGTTAAAAAGAAAAACGGTTTCGAAAATACCGATTTTTCGATGCTAATCTGATTCGGGGCCTTAACGACTATTCGCTAGCTCGTATCGCCTCTAATATATGTTTAAACACAGAAATCTATACTATTATATAATTGTAAAGTGGTCGTGTCTGTACATTGGAGATATTTAAAAAAAAATACTTGTGTTATGTTATGTTAACGATACTGAACACGAAAATATTTTTTTTGAATTTCCTGTCTGTTTGTCTGTTTGTCTGTATGTCTGTTTGTCCGCGATGGACGCAAAAACTACTGGACGGATTTTGATGCGGTTTTTTTTGTTAGAAAGGGCTTGCTCAGACTTAAAATCTTACGTTTGTTTGATCGGAATCGGTTGAGTAAAACCGAAGTTGTGAACAATTATGATAATAAACGGAAAATGGTCCGATAGACAGATGGCGCTTTTTATTATTATTGGTAAATTTTTATAGCTTATTACATCCGAGCAAGAATGTCAATTTATAGACTTAATTTTTACATACACAATTGTGTAAACTAATACGTTTTTAATCATGAAATTAAATTTTGAATTTTTAAGATTTAGTTAGTTACAGAATCATAACTAGATGGCGTTCTCGCGTTTAAATTCAAGCTATCGTTTGGTTTCAAACTACCGATATACCCGAACCGGTATTTAGTAGTACTTTTATAATTTCTAATTTGTCAATTTGTGATATAGATTTTGGTACAGTCTTAAGATCCGTTACAAAATCGTTTTTCACGCAAAGACAGATTAGAGCTTGGCGAAGGCGAAGTACCTATTATTATAGTTGAGTAGACAGGGTAGGTACAGGTAGTGCGAGAAGTGCAAAGGAATGGGGACTACAATTGAGAGTCGAGTAGATATCCAGGTAGGAACATTCTTATATACCACTTAAGTGCCAAACAAGCACCCGGCCCACCTGATGGAAAGTGATTACTGTGGCCTATGGACGTATGCAACTCCAGAGGCGTCACACTCGCCCTTCTTGAAGTACTCCATCCCAATACTATTGTCGTGAGTCGTACTTTAATAGTGAAGTCGAGTATAGTGGCATCGAGTAGAGACGCGAATACAGAGTGGAGTACTCGTACCTACTACGTGGAGTACAGAGTCAAGTAGGAGCCGAATAGAGAGGCGAGTACAGTGTTTAATCTTTTTTTTTATATACACTACATACTTAAGTCGCAGACAAGCACATGGCCCTCCTGATGTTAAGAGGTTACCGTGGCCTATGGGCGAATGCAACACCAGGGGCGTCACACCCGTGCTATGCTGTAAGAACAGAGGGATTCTGTGCCGTCAGCGCAAAAGATAAGTAGGGCAAAGCCTTTGATTTTCCCACTGACATGACAGCACAAAATCTCGGGCTACCCTACTCACCGTCGGAAACACTACACGAGGTTATTAGATAAGTCGCGATCTTCTGTAGGGCCAGTCGGACTGCTCGATTGGGACGGATATACCGTCGTTTCCTACCTCCTCTAAAAAATAAAGCTCCTCTAATCAGCGTTCAACGCGCAACTCTCTGCACTAAAATTTATAACACCACGCGATAAACGACATCCACGCGGGCGGAGCCGCGGGCAACAGCTAGTATAAAATATATTAGAATAGAACGGCTTTAAGCAGTATTTACCTGCATGAAGCGCGTGGCGACTTTTTCACCGTAAATGAATACTTACGAGAGATAAGAAATGCCTCTATTTTTAAATTTACTTCTCCATTTTTATTCTACGGTTTGAAATAGCACAATATGTATGGCATATTGTGCGGGTGCGGTATTCACGGTATTTTAACCGATGTTATTACAATCTAGTCTTAACTTAACAGTACTGAGTCAATCAATCAATTAGCCTATTGCAGTCCATTGGTGGACATAGACCTCTCGCAATATGCGCCACGTCTGGCGATCCTCCGCCTTCCGCATCCAGTCTGTCCCAGCCACCTTTTTGAGGTCGTCAGTCCATCTGGCTTGGGGGTGTTCCAACTTCCGTTTTCCTTTTCGCGGTTTCAACTCTGGGACTCATTTGCTTTAACGGCCATCAGTCCTTCGACAGATGTCCACCTCTGCTTGCTTATTCTGCGAGCTATGTCTGTAACTTGGTTTCATGCCTGAGTACTGAGTAAGCGTTCGAAAGTTCCTGTCTCATAGGGCAAGAATTATCTAAAAGTTGCCACGCGTTTCCCGCTCATATCGCCGTTCTATCCTAATATATCTGTGGTTTTAACTAACAAGGAACACGAACTATTTTATTGTACTCACTCGTCCCAGTTAATATAATTCGAAATGGTTTTCATTATGGCCGACCGTGTCGCGTCAAGCCCTTCATTTTAAGGGTTGTTAGGTGTGAAGCACGCGTCACCGCTGTCCCTGTTACGCTTTATGGAGCCATCTTGATGATTGAATGGTCTTAAAACTGACAGTAAAACAGGATTGAAATGTCACGACGACGCGGCTGAGTGCTACACTTCATAAAAAATGGATTGCTTTAAAAAAATGTTGTGTCTTGAACTTTGAACGTAGCTTCTATTGTGCGGTCATTCTGTATCATATATTCTGATTTGATTTGATTTGTAATCCAATAATTTGAGTTTTATTGGCGTTTAAAAATGAATAAGCAAGAATAATACTCAGGTCAATTACATTAGGTACGTATCGTAAAGCTATACGCGTAATCGAAGAATAATCTCGTATTATTGTGCAGAGTACCTGGCTATAGTGTAGTAGGAATATGATTGAAATTAATTACTGATCACAATTTTTTATCTACCAATTTACAATTTTTGTCATGTTTCCTGATTCTAGCTCAACAGCAAGTAAGCTGCATAAAGCTTCTTAAGATTACGTTGATTTAGAAGAGTTAAAAGCTTTATTTTTTCGCAGCTTCAAGGGAGTGCTTGAAGCTGCGAAAAAATAAAAAACTCAGGTTTCCCTCAAAAACTCAGGTTTTTGATATAATTCCAACATGATACTTCCACGGTTTCCTGAGAAAAATGTCTTAGTCTTGATAGACAATACATTGCGAACAACGAGGTGATCTAAGACTTCAAGCTTTTTTTAGAGTTAAACTTAGAAAATCTCTAGCATACGCGTCCCTTTAAAAACCATAGACATAGAAACACCCAAACTGTATTGTCTTATTGTAGTTACAACAGTCGTTCCTTAGCTCAATATAAGATACACAAACGGAACAAATATTAGGCAAATAGCCATCTTCGCCGGTTACCCGACCGCGCGTGGGCAGACTGGTCTCGTGGTGCCGCCAATGACTCAGCTAAGACCCAATCTTGTAGGATAACAACGTTATCCTATACTCTAAGAAGTTTATTACCTAAACTAGCTGTAAATACCAATTTGTCTTATTATAAATAATGTGTGGGATTCGTCTGGGGTCTACTTCGCTTGAGGTCTAAATGTTAGTTGACTGTTTCTATGATATCATACAAGGAAGGTTGGTTTTTTTTTTATATACTAGCCTCCGCTTGTGTCTTCGTACGCGTGGAGTTCGTTTTACACCCTTATGGGTGGAGTTTCGTAAAATCCGTAAATAAGGAACCTACCTGCCTAATTTCAAGTTCGTAGGTGTTATAAGTATGTAGTTTCTAAGAGTTCGTGATTAATTAGTGAGTGGTATTTCGTTTTTATATTCCTTTCAGTTGTTGGAGCGTAATTGAATAAAAAACATCTAAACGTCTTCAGGATTAGCAAGACTAACTACTATCCTCTACTGGTTGGTAGTTATAGTTTGAACTATTGTGCAAATAAAATTGCCAGCCCTCTGCCTACCTCCCTAAGGATATACAAGCGGAAATCTACAGTCTACTATTTGCTACAGAAAACGGACTTTCCACACATAAACAGAATAAATTATTCTCGTGAACTTCACTAAATTGCTATTAAATATAATTTAATATTCCGCTTGAAACCAGTTTCTAGGCTAACTATATTACGGGCATCAAAGGCTTCATATCGTAGGCGGACCAGAGGGGGCCAATTCAGTCCTAACCACGTTTTCAAACCGCACGATTTCCATTCTGTGAAAAAGAAAACCGTAAAAAATACTTATCGAGCGTTATTCTAGGATGCATGGTTTCAGTTCGTGGCCCAGAGTCCGTTTACTTTGCCTTATTCTTTAGGTTTGGTTTACTCAGCTTTTGTGGGAGCGACTGCCGTTGACCACCCAACCCCAAGAGGGAAGCCTCTGCCAGAATCTCATCCATCAACCAGCAGGTATACCTTGAGGGTGAAGTTTACTTGTCTCCGGTGGTCTTCGATCCCAAACACCGTTTAATATGCTCTGTCAGAACAAATTATACCTACTGTTTCGTGAGGTTATTAAAACTGTTTTTTAAATAAAAATCCCTTCGTGTACCTACCCCCATATCCCTCGCGACTAACCCAGGAGCATTTCCAAATTTGAAATGACCCTCTCGGATTTGAGAACCACGAGAGTAGTTTACAATAAGGTTTTGAAATAAAGTTTTCTTATGGTATTTAAACTTTCATGGTCGTTCACATTACTATTAGAACTATCGGGTAACCGCCATTACTCCAGTTCCTCCGTGATCATGGTGCTTGCAAGAGCGCCGAAATATCGGATACTCAAAACAATACACGTTAAATATCCCGATAGTTCTAATATGCAGTAAAGTTTTCGTAAATTTTTAAAGCACCGCGTTGTAATAACGTAATTGAGTGAATCAGACCTCATCTGAGAGAAATGCATGGATGCAAGAAACCGGTTCAAGACCGATGCGCCGCTAGGACGAAAGTACATCGCAGGTAGTGGGTGGTGATTGTCGTAAATAAACTACAAGTCGGTTAAGGCTTTACACAAACCGGTTTGGAGAAATTAGAAATGTTTGATGGGTAACAAACTGTTTTGATGGTTATTAACTTCTTGGATTAGTTTATGAATGTAATAATGTTTGGTATACAACATGTTAATGGACGTTCAAATAAATGGACGTACAAATAAATGGACGTACAAAGAAATGGACATTCGCAATAATGGACTTTTAAATAAATAGACTTTCGCAGAAATAGTCGTATCAAACACGCTAGACGTACATAGGAACTGGACCTAAGAGTCCGAAAGGAAACCTACCTACCTACTTCTAATCTAATTAGATATAATAGTATGTCAATCAATCAATTAGCCATTCCACTGCTGGAGAAAGGCATCTCCCCACGTTAGGAGAGGCTTCCTGCTACCCATCTACTATCGTTCTTCTTCTACTTCTATCGTGGCAATGGCGACTGGACTCTCAAATTGTGTTCCCCCAGTATGAACCTGGTGTGCTACCTGGATGGCGTTCTTGGAGGCGCACATTAGATCCTCCGGTGTACAACTGTACGGTTTGGTTTCAGAACGTCCCATTCCCAAACTTGTCACTCTGTTTCAGATGGTCCCATTCCTAGATAGTCCTATTCCCAGATCGTCCCATTCTTAGATTGTCCTATTCCCAGATCGTCCCATTCCCAGATGGTCCCAGGGATGGTAACGCATGACGCAGATTTTATATTGGTTCAGGTTCAAAATGTCCAATTCTCAATATATCCAACGGTGTCAAAATGTCCAAATCCCGAAATGTCAAATTCTCAAAATGTCCAATTCCCAGAATGTCCAGTGGAGTAGCTCCTATATTCACATAGCAAGTCCACCCCACCTGAGAACACCCTCCTAGCCCCACCTATCGTTTACTTGACTTTTACGGGAGCAACAGCTTTGACCATTCTGATCAACCCCAAAAATCGCGTATGTTAAATCCTTTCTGTTAAACTATGTGGGTATACCCTGTTCCAAGAGAAAGCAACACCACTTAAGGTAATTGACAATTTCACTTAACTTCACTGGTCTAAATAAAGTAAGACATGAAAGCTTTGCTACCAATTTCGTCAGTTAGTAGGTACCAGACATTATGCAAATAGGTCCCAAAACTTACGCCTACGTGTTGTATTCAATCTTTACCAAGAAAGAGACAAATTCTCATCTAGCATGGAATAGGTAGTCAGCATCAGATCGGTCTTGACTGGCAAAGTACTTAAAATGGTCTTGTTGGAGGTTTTTATGCCACTTAGGCGGCAGACAAGTACACGGCCCACCTGATAGAACGAATTGCCACTTGTCTAGAGGGGCAGAGCCGTCACACTCGTGCTGCCGACCCTGTAGAAACCTAAAGCCCTTCTTGGAGAACCCCATATTGTATTACGGAATTTAAATAATTAAATTTTAAACCCGTTAATACAGTTCCCTATTCTCTAACAATACATCAACATTGCGTCCATTAATTATGTTTTGTGGAGCAATTAAAATGAATCTTTTCAGAACGCGGGAGGTTATTGTTGCCCGAGTCAGCTTCGGGACAACAAAAAAGAAAAATAAAATTCCAGACTTTTTTAATTCTATAAAGAGCTTTTATGCGCCAGCATTCGAAACCCGTTAGCGAGACAATTCAGACAATGCGGTTTAGCTCGCCGTTTTTGAGTTTAAATTTGAAACCAGTCATTTAAAAAACTCTTGACAATCGTAAATGTTCGAATAGGTTTATGTTAACTGTGGTACATCTATACTTAATTGTAAAGTGGTCGTGTCTGTACATTGGAGATATTTAAAATAAAATACTTGGGTTATGTTAACGATACTGAACACGAAAATATTTTTATTTTATTTTCCTGTCTGTTTGTCTGTTTGTCCGCGATGGACGCAAAAACTACTGGACGGATTTTTATGCGGTTTTTTTTGTTAGAAAGGGCTAACTCAGACTTACGTTTGTTTAATCGCAATCGGTTGAGTAGAACCGAAGATATGAGCAAAGGTCGTGTTAACCGAGATGGACGCGGGCGGCTAGTATCTTTTATAATGGTGGTCCACTTTCACTGGTGAAACTTACGAAAAGACAATCTTAGAATTGAAATAAGACCTTACCTGATTACCTAATTTTAAGGGGTTTAAAATTAATGTTCCCTCATCATCATCCATTCCATTCCACAGATTTAACCAGTTAATTTTGGATGATCCAGACCGATTTAGCTAGGAGCTAGGGAATCGTACTTTCCTTGTAGCAGGATATCACCTGATGACTCTAGGTAAGTTTTTTTTTTTTTTGAAAGAATATTAGCAACCGAAATTACTAATATTCCCGTTAACCCCTCCAACTAAGCTAAATTGCTTGTGCTAGGAGTGGGTTCACGTCAGTAGTGTAATGACCAGGATTCGAACCCGGGACCTCTCGATCGTAAGGTCGACTACTAACCACTAAGCTACCGACGCTTGTCTCCAAACAAATAAACGAAGTGTCTCCAAACAAATAAAAAATTGCACCCTTTATTTATCATTTACATGCAAACTTTAAAAAAAAAAGTTAATGATAAAAAAGTGAAAATTCTCCAACTATAATAAAGTTTATCGTTATCTGGGAAAAAGTAAAAAAACGGTAAGTACTTAATACCGTGACAATGCGGCAACGGCTGTATAAATCTAAAGTTAAGACCGCACGTAGAGTGGATACCCCTCCCATCTTCGAGCAGAGCCCTACAATTATAAGCCCGATTCACTTAATAATTGAATTGTTAGTGATTCCTATCTCACAAACTGGTTGGAGTCGTTGAAAAATTGAAAGATACCACAGCGTTATTAAATACTGCAGCCGCGCTGGAAGACTCATCTCTTGCCAGGATGCGAGAGGTATGCCAATATACCACGGGACACCAAGGGACCTAAATCGCGAGACAAATAAGGATTGTTTTGTCTATGTTTGGTGAATTTGAGCTCGTCCATCGCAGTAGCACCCGGTGCTATCCTCAAAAGTCACCCAAAAAACGCGCAGTACCTACTCGTTTTATGATCTCGGATTCGTCTCGGACACAATATGTCCCGAGCATTAGCAATCTCCGGCCTTATTGGAGTTCTATAGGGGAGGCCTATGTCCAGCAGTAGACTTCCTATGGCTGAAATGATGATGATGATGATTAGCAATCTCAGCTCTGATGACCCATTGCGTGCGGTTTTAGTCGGTTCGAGTCGGACAGAACCGCCCCCGTCGACTCGGTATCCGAGGAAATTTTCACACTATATAAAAAAAGGACTCATCTCTTGAGAAACAAAGCCTTTCCCAAGCCGTAACTTTTAAAAATCATGAGAATGTCCCAAAGTCTAAAAACAGCATTTTTCACGCCAGATTGATCGCGGTTGATTCAGTTTAAAAGTTTTTATAACACCTTTTAAGTAATTTCCGAAGAGAAGAGCGGCTTGAATGTTAATCGGTTCATTATGAGTTTGGAAAAAACATCAACCATCCCATATTTTCAGTGTTACCAATGTAAAAACCTCTCTTTTACAAGACTTTTTAAAAATCCAAATCATTTACGCCTCTGCTTGCCTCTTCGGGGACTTACAGGCGTGAGTATATGTATGTAATTATGTATGCAAATCATTTTAATCTTCTTTAGTTAAACTACATAATAATGGGATGTGTTCAGAGGTGTTAAGAAACACTTCCTTTTTTAGGTTTCAGTCAGTTGTCAGATTGACTCCTACAGTCTCTTTAAAATGGTAAAATGATGCTAAAAGCACAGAGCCATTCATTAAAAAAATGGTGAAATCATATGAAATAATGACCACGCACTCTCGAAAATACTAGTCGTAAAATTCTTTCAGCAATTTCATTATGTTCTTGTAGTACAAAATACTAAAAGTAGAACGGCCGGGGTTTTCTGTGGACAAAACAATAATTGTTCCTTTTATTTGGCCTACCACTGAAGTACTTTGAGCTTCGAAGAACATAATGTACTGCAAACTGCTTGGCGTAGTCGTAATTCAAAACTACGACTTGCCTTGTCCCACTTTTGAAGGCAGTTCCTTCTAGTTCAATATAAGTTCAAGTTTTATTGTATACTTGCTGTTGCCTGTGGTTCAGCTCGCGTGGAATACTGAGATAGTTTTGTGAGCTGAAAAAAGTAGCCCATGTTTTATTCTAGACTGTATCTATCCCTGAACCAAATTTCAACCAAATCCGGTAATGCATTGAGTCCATCACGTTCATGTAGCGCGGGATTTTTTTTTAAGAAATTTATTGTAGATAAATAATGTTGAAGTAACTAAATAGGTACCTATTTATTAATAGTTTTCAATATATAAGCAAAAAGCTGGAAAAAGGGACCTTCCCCTCCACCGACAGCTCGTCTCCCACTTTTGGGGACTAGTATGTCCAACTGGGCACTGAGCAATTCAATTTTTAAGCTATCTTTCCCGTAGGTAATAATATTTCTGGGATAGTTCCAGTCTAACCAGTTCTTGTATTGTGTGACCACTTTGCACTGAATAAATTTTTCTTTCTTTTTTTCAATCCGGGCGGGAGGCGCACAAACAGCTAAGCACTATTTTCGAACCTTATTTCCCCGCGTGAAACCTTAGAGTATCTGATACTCTAAGCGTGAAACCTAGTGTAAAATAAAAATTAATGAGACAAGACGAGAGCTACAACAGAAAACAAAATGTTGGCGTCTTCAATTGTTTGTTTTTATTCTTTTTTGTTTCGGCAAATTAACGTATCATAATTATGTATTATGTATTCTGTGGTAGGTATGAATAAATTACGTAGAGTATGTTCTAACAATCTAACACTAGGCACCCGCAGACCGGTTATATGGAACTCATGTTAGTTTTTCTTTGCTATTTTTTGTCATCTTGCGAAGACAATTGACGGACAAGAAAAATGATTTAATTAATTCAAATTCAATTCATTTATTTCAATCAATTTAAGATCATACAAAATACATTTAAAACAAAATTAGAAAATATAGATGAGTTAAAAAAATGATTAAATAATGTCAATAAAATTTAAAAAATGTCCATTAAAATAAAAAAAAAACTTCTCAATCGAATCTGTGTCTATGTTCTACGTCCCGTTCCAAATGCGAAATTCAAAATTCTTTCCCGCTTCACCCAGGATTCCTAGGAACCACGATACAATGCCACAGATTATATAAATAGTTTCGAATAAATAATAGGTATACTGCTATTTTTTACTATACAAGCTAGCTAAACCACATTAAATTACAACAATACATACAATTATCATTTCATTACATTATCATTAAATACAACAACAATTAAGTAGAAGCACGTATGACATAACGGTCCGTCTCATGTCTTCAATGCGACGCCAGCGGGTGTAGTAAACATGATTATAATAATCGTCTGCCCATAACTATCGCACGTCTGTCTTTTCATAAGTAATGGCATGGTAATGGCGTTTGTTTTGACACGACAACTTTGTCAACAGTAGAATTCTTTCATACACAAACTAGAAGCAAACTAACAAGAAACGGCGAAAAGGCAATGACTTCTAAGTATGTATAATAAGTACTACTCGTATGTAGGTAAAGCTGCGTTTACATACTCGCGGCAGAGCGAGGAAAGTGACGAGAGAAGTGGGCAGAGACGTAGTGTGAATGGTATATTCGTCATGCCGCGAGTACTGCCGCGTATGTTGCTGCGAGTCAAAGGAGCGACAATACTAGCGCGATGAACTATACGAGACCGCTAGATGGCGCTAATCAGTAAACACGACTTTCGTTATTGCTCCTCGTATATTTACTTTTAAAAATATTTATGTCGATCTACGGAAAGTGTATAGTAGTTCTGTTGAAAGTGATAGTTTTTATTAATAATCTATTTAATTAATTCGCTATGCTGTAAAAGCATAATGCGTACACTGCTACAGCGTTGTCCTCCATACGTTTACGTCCGTCTCCGTTGCAGGGCGAATACTGTAATGCGGACCAACGCGATGATAGGAGTGTGTGAATGCTAGGGCATTAATCGCGTGAATATTTCTGGCAACACGATGAGCAATGCGAGCGGCAGTATGTAAACGCGGGGTAACATAGCACAACGCAAGGCAACTTTTTTTATGCTGTCATTTAGAGAAATGCGCGCTATGGCCTTACCTACACATATTTCGGTATAAATCGAGACCTAAAATGTGCTCTATACGCTCAGTACACGTTTCTTGGGTGTCTTATGTCGTTAGCACGGGGTTCTACGGCGGTGGACGAGGTCAAATGTACAAAGCTTAGAGTATTACAAAGTCTCGAGGTATAATATCTACCAGACTGATGGCATTGGGTCTGCCGTTTATTCCAGGGGACCAAATAACGTGATGAAATGTGAATGGTCAAATCCGAAGAAGTAGACTACCCATACTTATCTCCCTGTCTGGTGACTTTCAGTACAGTCCATATACTGGTTGTCTGGAAGAGATAGCAGATCTGCGATAAGACCGCCTATTGTACGCCTCTCTATCATGTACGTATCCACTGTATTTATCCTATGTTTGGTGTGCAATAATAGTTATGGTACAAGTGAGCAACGTTGGTGATTACCGCCGAGGCGCCATTGAGACCCGAGCCGCCAGGCGAGGGTCTTAAGACAGCCGAGGACGGTAATCATCATGCTCACACGTGCCATACGACGTTTTACAACACACTTGCGAATAAAATAATACTACAAATACTAAATAAACAATACTACCTACAAATTAATTCGTTTTCCTATGCGCGCGCATTTAACAATGGCGGTCGACCATATTTAAAAAAAAATGAGGTTTGAACTTAACTTTTTTTTACTCTGTTTTTTTTTCTGTACTTAGAGAAAAAATAAAGTTAAATTTGAGTGAAAATTTTGTTTATTACACAAGTATTACAAGTTGAAATTATTTATTTAAATACGAAAATGCATCAAATGACAATACAATAGGCGTATTAATTTATTCGTACTATTAAACACGTTATTTTTTGTATCAAAACTTTTTTAAGAACATAGACAATTATAGACACTTCCTATAAAATTTAAAAAAGAATCTACAACTCACTTTTGTGAATAATAGCAATGAAAAAGTCACAGTTTTATAATAGGTGTCATTCCGTGCTTAATTGCGGTAAAATAATATCACTTTAATGAGCAGGTGTGTTTTAAGTGTATTTATCATACCTTAGGGACAGATGTGAAACTATGCGCCTTTCCAGTATTAGGCTACGGGTAAATATTTACCGTGCCACATCGTAAACAACAGTGAGTCACTGTTACCTAATTGTGCTTACCTAACCGTTCTGTAATCGATCAACAAACTGTAAGTGTGCCAGTGTCAAGGACACAACGCCAATCAATTTCACGGAGACAATGTGCTATTAGGTGCTACGCGGGTGATCGTGGCGTATGTAGCTAGCTGCTATATAGGTATGAAGCATGAGAAGAAAACCCATTGTCTTTCAGAAGAATCTAAAGTGGTCATTTTCTGCTTTCCTATATGTAGGTGCATAGGTACCATGGAGAAGGAAATATTCTGTCCTCCGTGATAGGTACATTATAAATACGCATGTAAACCTGCGGAATACGAAGAGTTGTATTAACATCCTCATTTCTCCAATTATAATTTTCGGTCTTATGTAATAGGTTGCCCCCTATTGCCGTATAGCGGGCATTTTGTCATGGGCTGTATGTTTACTGTGGGATGAAAAACAGCCCTATCCTTTAAGCTATGATTCCGTAGTCGACCGCATACGACAACTACCGACGCACGCAGCAATGCGCGTAATTCATTGCGGCTTCTCAATCGTCCCCTTTAACCGTGTCGGAGTTTAATAGGTAATGGGTACGCTGTATCTGCTGCATGCGTCGGCAGTTGTCATATGCGGTCGGCTACGGAATCATACCTTAAGTCGCCTTTTACGACACTCACAGGAAGATATGGGGTGGCCCTATTCTACTCCACCGGGAACCAACACGGCAATCAGAAGGATCTAAAGTGGTCATTTTCTGGCTTTCCATAGTTAGGTATTAAAAAATCAGCAGTCGGTTATAAGTAGTTAGAACACTGAAACCTATGGTGTAATGGCCATCATGACCGTCTAACGTTCGTTGGAACGTTTTTTCAAATTACGTCGATCTTACCCCGCTACCCTTTGATATTTCCACGGAGGACGGAACATATTTCCCTTGGTTTTATTCATGTCATACCAACAAACCAACATCTTAGCATGTATTTTTTTTATTTCGGGGCAGTTTTAACAGGATTTTATTAATATTACTAGCTTTTGCCCGCGGCTCCGCCCGCGTGGATGCCGGTTATCGCGACCAAACATAGCCTATGTCCTTTCTCAAGGTCTAATCTACCCCTATACCAAATTTCATCAAAATCGGTTCAGCAGTTTAGTCGTACAAGACAGACAGACAGACAGACAGAGTTACTTTCGCATTTATAATATTAGTAGGGATTACTAGCTGCCCCGGCGAACTTCGTACCGCCATATTTTCGGCCCGCGTGGTATTCAAATCCCGTTCCCGCTGCACCCTTATCACTTAGGGGTATGAAAAATAGATGTTGGCCGATTCTCATAGATACCGGATAAGCACAAAAAATTTCATCAAAATCGGTCAAGCCGTTTCGGAGGAGTATGGCAACGAAAACTGTGACACGAGAATTTTATATATTAGATAGAAATCTATATTCTTTGCTCTTCATTTACTACATATATTTAGTGAATATTATTGATCTACAGGGGTTCAAATCCAAGACTACTCATCTCATCAAATAACCGTTCAATCTACCCTCACTCACCCTACTCTAACGGCATCGGGTAGGTACAAGGACCTTGCTGTGGACTTTATCGATTTCTCCTTTTTCTAATTTTCTTATATGTACTTGGTAGAAGGTTCTTACTGAAAGAAAACATTAAGAAAATTACGCAGAAAAAGTATTCCTGCGGGTGGAGCCATGGGCTAATAATGGAGTGAAGTGGATTGCATGGAGTAATAATCCAAACATACGAACTACTTAAATTAAACTAGGCAAATACCAATGTTTTTGTTTATTTATTTTAAACTTTATTGTACACTAATAAAATAGTAGGTACTTGTATGAAAAGCATTAACAAAAAGAAAATATACAAATCGCGGCCTAACTACAAGCGATTTCGTACAGGCAACCTTACTGTATAATCCGTGTTCTCCTTAGAGTATACATTATAAATATAGCAATGTATACTCTAAGGTGTTCTCCGAAACTCCAGACTTAGTTGTGCCGTTGTGCGTGATCAAAGTTCTAGAAATTGTGGAAGGTCAGAAATGCCTATGACGAGTCTTCTGCTAGTAGTCGTGACGCAACAGCATTGCTCATGAAATTGGAACGGAATGAGGAGTGGCCTCGTTAAATAGTACCAACATAAGTTGGCCCCTAACCTATATTACGAAGCTTTGCCCATGTAGTAATTGTAGGCGCGGTAAGTGAATCAGTGTTATCTTGTTATTTTATTTTAGTTTTTATACGTCTATACCAGGGTTTCTTTTTTAAACTCTTGGCTTTACGAACCCCTGTTAAAGTTTCTAGATGACAGTGAACCCCTCAATGAATTTACACAATCCCCCCTCCGTATCAATTCGATTTCTGTATTTCCTTTTTATCATGTTCAGTTGTGGAAAAATCTACATTGCACTCACAATGAGAGCGCAACGTCTGCTACAATGCATTTCTGCAATGGTACGAACGACATGCATATTTCTACTTCACGTCTTCTACTGTATAAAAGATCTCATCCACCAACCTGTTATGTAATGCAAAAAAATTTTTTATAAGGCAGGTCTTATCAACTCTGGTTCCCCACTTTGCGTGGGAGTTGGAGCTTCTTGTCTAACTACCCAATAATCATCTATCAAAGACACCCTGCTTGAATCATTGAAGAGCCGGTGAGAGCGAGCTACAAATACAACCACACGCGTGACATAGTGCACCACCGTGTGTGTCACACGTGTTCACCAGCCATCGAGCCACCATTACGTGAATCTTGTCGTAAACCCCCTACCGTCGAATGGCGTATTACTCAGGAGATACATCTTGGAAATGTGCTCTATACACAAAGTACATATTTCTTGGGTGTCTTTCGAAGATAGCATGGGGTGCTACTGCGGTGGACTAGCTAAAATTCACCAAGCATAAATTATTACAAAACAATCTGCGCGCGCCAGGGCCGCGTGTGTATCGTGATTTAGGTCCAAGTTACGTGTCCCAAGGTATACCCCACTTTGAGAAACTCTGCATACTTTTGGAACATTATAGTTGTGTCTCTACCTACATTAGGGATATAAAAAAAACTTAGGTTATGTTCTACCGCTACGCTACATCACAGAGGTCATCGGAGAGCGAATATACTTATTACTTTGTTCAAACATACAAACTTATATTTGTTTTCTTTCGTTTCAGGTAAATATTGGATTCGTTAAAGTTCATTCCCGTCGCCGCTTTTGCTCAAATAAATTGCTGGACTTACAAACAAGGTAAAAATGTAGCGGAATACTGGGTATTAGCTTTATTTATTTCTGTATTAATTTCAGTAGTGCAAATCATCATCATTTCAGCCATAGGAAGTCCACTGCTGGACATAGGCCTCCCCTATAGATCTCCAATAGGACCGGTAAAAAAGGAAATAAAAGTAGTAGTGCAAATAGGTACATTTAATTACATTGTTACGTTTTACTTATTGAAGTCATTGAATAAACTAATGCAGTTGTTTGCATTTGTTATTGAGAGTGGAATCTACTCTCATAGTGCTTATTTGTATGATGGTACACAGTTACAAGGTACCTACCCGATTTTGAATTTGCATTTACAAGATTCGGTCAAGATCGGCTTGCTTCGGTTTTGCGCGCGCGGAGGCAGCCAGAAATTTTGGAGGGGGTCACTTTTTAAGTACAGAAATTCCTTCAGATTACTCCAATATTATCCAAGTTTTGAGGGGATCATGTTTGTCACTTGTGACACACTTGTGTCAGATGGAGAACAGTCCTATCCATTGACTCCATCGGGAACCAACATACAATAATGTAACGAAATCTCTTCCACCAAAATCATCACTATTGCGTTCTATTTTTCATGAAGGTCCTGTATCGAGAATTGCTGTCATAAACTACAAACATATGACCAAACTTCCAGGAAGTTTGACGTCAATGATGCGTGAGCTGCAAGTGCCAAGTCTGCCAACTCCTCAACAAACCAGTTCAGTTCGAGTACTTTCGACTATTTTCATCCCATTCTAAATCTGGCTATTGGTCGACAAGCGGACGGGATTAAAGGATAAACTTTATGAATATGAGTGCTTTGGTGCTTATACAATTCAAGTTTGGTGCTATTTCGGTTTGTAAGTACTTTTTAATGGCGTACGTGAGCGCTTCATTTATTGCAGATGTTTTAATATGTTTTAAATGGAGATGGTATGTTGTAGTGACTCGTAAATAGGATACAATGTATCTTGGGCCTTTGTGTAATGAAATAAAGATGTATCTTGAATAATGACTTCATTTGCTACAGAATTTATGTTTACTATAGAGTTCATTTCGTGTTCGTTGGACGTGTTGGTTCCCGTTCCCGGTGGAGTAGAATAGGGCCACCCACCTCTTCCTGTGGGTGTTGTAAAAGGCCACTAAGGGATAGGGCTGTTCTCCATCCGACAGTAAACATACAGCTCATGAATAAGTGCCCGATTGACGGCAATAGGCCCCCAATTGCGTTGGTCCGAAAATTATGACTGGCGAAATGTGGGTGATAAGATAATACACCTCTGTATACCCCTTCGGGGTTTTACAGGCGTGAGTATATGTGTGTATATGTACCTACATTTCATATCACAAGTAGGTTCACTTATGTACACTTACACTAATATATTTATTTATGAATTAAAAGTATTAAAAAAATGTTTCTGAACGATTTATTTTTCTAGAGTAAGTATAAAAACATATTAGGAAAATGAAATTGTTATTTTTAGTATCTTTCTCGCTATTTTTCAATATTTTCTCCCCGTTTAAACCTTTTCTGGACTATGACGAATATTTCAAAACCTAAATCATTTAATTTGGTCCAACCGTTAGAGTTTTAGCAAGACAATCAATTAGCCTATTGCCGTACACTGCTGGCCAATGTGCGCCATTTCTGCCGATCCTCCACCTTCCGCATACAGTCTGTCAAAGCCACATTTTTCAGGTCGTCAATTAATCTGGCTAGGGGGCGCGGGCGTCCTATCTTCCGTTTGCCTTCTTGCGGTCTCCACTCTAGGACTCATCTGCTCCAATGGCCTCAGATCAGTCCTTCGACAGCCTGTGGCCATGTAAGATATACGAACAACAACTGTTTTTTATAAATATAGATAAAAGGCAGATTAGTGTTTGACAAGATGTGATCAAAGAACCAAAACAATTACAGCGAAAAAAAAAAAACTTATACAATAACATTTTGACAGCAAATACATTATGTTGCCAACATCAAAATTTAAATTTTTACCAAGTATCACATTACACAAGCACTAGGTACCAAACTAAAGACGCATGACGTAACCCCCCGCCTACAAGGACACTGTTTAGAAAATCAAAACACGTCCATGATGGTTCTTGTATTAGTAATGGAAATGGTAATTTTAAGGTTAACAAGAAATAAATAATAAGGTTTCAGCGAAACGAAAATACGGACTTGGAACAAAGTTAGGTTTTATTTTTCGATTTAAGTTCATGGCAGAAGTATATAGATTTCTTCAGGGTCGGCAGCGCGAGTGTGAAGCCCCTGATGTTGCATACGTCCATAGGCCACGGTGACCACTTCCCATCAGGAGGCCGTGTGCTTGTCTGCCACCTAAGTGGTATATAGAAAAAACAGATTCAGGGATAATAACTGGTCACTGTCCCCTTAACAAGCACCCATAGGTACACCATCAGGGTCACGGATAGCCAACTTTGCAGGAGGTGTTCCGTCGCCGTGGAAGAGACCGCCTATGTAATACTGGAATGCGAGGCAGTGGTCCCCCAACATTCTCAAATCCTCGACACAGTGAGGTCACTCCGTGAAGCCTGTGAAGCCCCCAGCTTCTGCGCTTCCGGACGGAGCACAGTGTGTCGCCCCATATACAAAAATATAATAATGCATTATTTTTTACACATGTGTAGGGTATGGTATATCATTAGACAGAATTCAGACTACGTAATCGCAACACCAAATCAAACAATTTTTAAGATAGGTGTTCAAAATATTATTTCAAAGTGCCCACTTTGTTATCATTTACTAGACATCAAAATAAATTCGCTGTTGAATGTGGCTTACTGTGCATTCTTGTGTTTATATATAACGAGTATCGCATTTTATTAACAATATTTATCTATTGCTCAGTGCTTTGACCTAGTTATTTGTTAAAAAAATCTGTTACCATGGGTGAGTATAAATGATTAATAAATATAGGCTAAAAAAAAAAGGATTTGTAACTTTATCGAAGGTTTAAAAAAAAACACCTCATTATACCTTTCTAAATTTTTTATAGTGTATGAATACTATTGTACATTTATATATTACATTAGTTGTATTTGCCGATTCTTGCCGAAATAATAGTTATAATTTTTTTTAGCGAGTACCTACGTCGAAAGTGACTTAAATCTTGTTTTGAAATCACTGAAAATGTCGCCAAAAATTAAAAAGTAGACGTGATTATCAATCATATACAAAATGTTTATGGTTTGCATGCCATCCCCGATCATATAAACCAATCTACTAAAATCTGCCCAATTTATTTTATTGAAAATCAGCAAAAAGTGGACTGAAAGTCACTGAACAAAGAACACTTTTTTAAGCAAATATAGTGATTGGTTAGAGACTGAAGTGAAGTTGGAAGATTCAGTTTTTCAATATATCTTGGAACCAAAACCTTCGACAAGCGGTAACATGTCGGCAAAGAGGAAGACCTGAGAAAGATTTTTCAGAGTTAGGTACGCACTCCGTCTAAGAAACGCAGAGTAGAGTAGATGATCTTCTGAAATAGAACCAGAGTGTTGAGTTAGAATTAGAAACACTACAAGCATTAGCTTTGATTCAGATTTAGGATTCAGTGTCAAAAAGTACCTATAGCTATAGGTACCTATATCTGATCCGGGTATTGCGAAATATCGGAAAATAACATCCAATTTTAGTAAATATATCGAGGAATACATCGAAACTAAAGAAAATCACGATATTTTGCTGTCAGGTAGTTCATCGAACGAAGAAACTTCTTCATCAGATAGCGAATGACTACTTTTTTTATTGTTTTGATTATTTATTGTTTTTTTTTATTTTTTATTTTTTTTTGGTATGACTTTTTTTTTCTTAGTTTGTAACTGGGAAGAGGGAAATGGTTATAGAAAACACTTTTATAGTTTACAAATTATAATATACCGTTACAAGGAACTTATGATTTTTAATGATTTTCCAATACATTCGTTACACTGTGCGGAGCTAGGCTGGCTGCTTTAGACAGCACTCTTCACGCACAATGGCCCAAAAAAGAGGCCCCTTTCCATTCCATTCCAAGTATACAGACAGATATTCCAAACGTTATCTTCCAGAAGTAATCTTGAAAACCCATAGCTTGCACTTCGTATCTCCGGAATCGCTTTCGTACGCGGTCTCCTAATGTGGCGTGTCTCACATGAGGCGATTGTCCCACCACCGGTAGACGAATCCCCCAGGGCGTTCCTCAGAGGATCCCTAAAGGAATGGAATAGCTATTCCACTGCGATCCCCCGAAGGGATGGCTATAGAATACTTCATATTAGGGTATGTGTGTTGATAAATCTTGAGTTTAGATGGTACATGTCAAGAGTATCCAAAACCGGCGAAAATTATGAAAGCAAAAGAAACGAAAGACGTATGCCAGGATCGTAGCTAGCAAACATGTAGTCTCTACTTACCCCACCGGGAAAGAGGCATAACTATCTAATCATCATCATCATTATTTCAGCCGTAGCAAGTCCACTGCTGGACATAGGCCTCCCCTATAGATCTCCAATAAGACCGGTTGGAAGCGGCTCACATCCAGTATGAATGTATCTATCTATATAAGATAGTTTATTTTTTTATTATGAACTCTATTTAAAGAAGTCTAATCGCAAAAACATAATTGAAGCATTGAGAAGCCATTGTTAAAACAATGAAAGTAGACACATTTAAAATTACAAATAGCATTTTATACATAAGTTGCACGATTTCGCAAGTCTGTTCTGTCTAGATAAGATCTGAGTCTAACGTTTGAGTGGTTGTTGACTACTAAGTATGCTGTCACAGATTAAAAAGATATGTACATTCAAGCCTTTCTCTCTGCGGGGTAAGCTGCGGCTTATTCTGTATCTGTGATTCTTCAGTCCCAACACTTCATTCACTTTTTCAACATTGCATGTCTCGCGGGGTACAAAGATTTTAAACAATGGACAGACGCCATCAAATATATCGTAGCTGACAAGATGACCAAATACTTCTGAACAGTTAAAATGTCAATAAGTGTATCGAACACTACAAAATTATAAAAAACTAGCCTTCCGCCCGCGTGGATCTCTTCTCTCCGGCTCTACTCAGCCGATTGTAATCTAGCAAACGTAGTATTTTAAGTTTGACCAAGACCTTTCTAACAAAAAAAAGAAACCGCTAGTTTGATTTTAGTATAGATTTCAGAACTCTTTGTTGTTGATTGTCAATAATTTCTAAACGCAACCAACCAAAAATATCCGAACATTTACAACATCAAGTCTCAGACTAGAAGAATATTAATCAATTGTACTCAGACTCACATAATATCAATGATATATTTTCTGTATACTTCTGCTACTCTATGATACTTATACCTACCTATCTTAAGCGACTGTAGGCATGCGTTATACTTTGGTACTTTGGGTACTTACTTTTGGGTACTTTGGTCTTTGGTACTTCCAATGGTACGTCCATGCTTATTGTTCATTATAAGCTTCCATTACTAACTACCTACATTCATCATGCAGAATAACAGACAATATTAAAAGAATAAAAAACAATTATTTTCTTTAGAGCTATATTACGAAATTCCTGTATTTTAAGTCAAAAGTGTCAAAACTTCGTAGTCTTGATTTTAAAAACTGGAATTTCGTCTAGTTTTGTAATTTGAGATGTGTGATTGCCGTCTCAAGGCGCAGCAGGTGAAAGCAGATACGAATAGGGGCAGCAAACCGCTCTAAGGCAATAAATCCCTGGGCTTCTGTCTGCGTGACCTAGGCATGACCTAATTACACAGCTTTTCTAACTGCTTGTAGTGGAGAGTGAGGACTGGATGTACTATCTTTACGATAGTAATGTCTACGATAATATTCTAATATAAGACCTATAAAAATTAATGTTTGATTTCTCAGTTGCTTCTAAAGTTATCGCTATAGATAGAGCCTGAGGTGTGCTTATTCTTTTGAATTGTTTGTTTGGTATATCGGTTTTGCCGTAACATGGCGTTGTACTCCGCCATGTTAAAACCATAATCCTCGCCTCATAAATCCGTTTTGTCAATCTTTTTTCTTCCATCCTCTCTACGTGTCCGAACAATTTCAAAATATTGATGGATATAAATACATACATGCGTGAACTCAGAAAACATTACACTCTGCTAATCGGCCGTGGCAAATTCCTGAATTTACATCCAAATAAGACTGACTAAGTTCGTATAACGTGTTTGTTATTTTTTTTTAAAGAATATTAGGAACCTAAATTACTAATATTCCCTCTAACCGAACCCCTCCAGCTAAGCTAAATAAACGTCGGTAGTGTAATGGCCAGGATTCGAACCCGGGACCTCTCGATCGTCAGGCCGACTCCTTAATCACTAAACTACCGACGCTTCTATACGTTATGATAGCAATTGCCTAAAGGTTGATTTAGAGACTAAACGAACATAATAGTTAGAACAAGAGCATTTTTTCTTAATATTTTAGTGTAAACAAAACTTTGTTTTCAGCGTTTACATAAGAAAGAACAGCGAAATTTCTGTCACTGTTTACACTAATAGAATTTAACGTAGACGGGATAGATTCGCCCGTCTGATGTAGGTAAATCAGCCTTTAGGCAAACCCAAAAATCACTTCCTAACTTGCAAGTGAAAACGACACGTGCCAAGCCGGCCCCTGCTGCGGTTGGATCACGAGTTCACGACTCGAACGTCAGGATAATAATCTGCGGGAATGCGGTTACTGATGCTGCAAGACGTTATAACTTTTTTGCGTGTGGAATCCGCTGGGTACTACCTCGCTTTGAACACGTTGAAGGGGCTATGTCGGGATAGAGAGCTGACTTAAACCAAAGTTAATCAGACGTTGTTGGCGATATCAGACTTATTTAGACTTTAATGAAATTTTAAAACTATTATGTAGTACTTATGCTATATTTGCTATTTCTATCTACAACCTAATTACCTTTATGGTATATGCCCTAGACTTAGGAGTCTAGAGCCTAGACCTAGGGGTCTTGATGAATTACTAGATGTCGGTTATCGTGACTAACCATAGCCTATTCCTTCTTCCACAAACTCTATTCTATCTCTGTAACAACGGCTTAATTAGTTCTGTAGTTTATCAGACAGACAGAGTTACTTTCGAGTATGGATGACGAATGATGGATGAAACAAATGAGAATAATAAAAAAATTGCTATTTACAAAATTTTATTATAACGTTTGGCGATATAAGTACCTTGTCGATCCGTTCAGTATCTCTATATTATGACTTGATGATATTACAAGGAATTTGTTATTAGGCTCTAATGACCAAAATATATTGAACGTCTTGTTCTGTAGGTTAAAAAGGTCAGTCATAAACTTATGAGTGTAAAGTATAGATGTTGTATATGAATCCAACGTTATCTACCGCTATTTTTGAGTTCATAAATCTATAAATAACCCATCTTGTTACCAGACCACACCGAAACATTGCTGATCGAATTTTGTACCAAGAAACACTTACCAATATTTTTTTTTCGCTTCTATTTTATTCTGGAAAAGGAAATTTTATTCAGGCAAAATTAAATGCCTTCTATATATCATCCGCAAAAGATCCAAGCTTTTTATAATGTAGGTAGTACCTAAAATGTTAGACTAAAAGTTTTCTAAATATTAATGTGTACAAAATAAAGTTCTGTAGTATTCCGATTACCAGAATACGGCCACACTAGCTATATAATTCATATTGGATATGAATATGCAATTGTAGTTACATACAATGAATTCATAATAGTTTTCCGAATTCAGATCACTGTAATAGCGCAGCGCCGTACAAAATCCGACTAGCAATGAGATTTGCCCGCACTGCACCACCGACAATATTCCGCAGGCGCCTGTTCCAATTGGATTAAATTAAAATTGTCCATTCCTGTATCAATATAACTACTTCGTCGTGCACACATACATTCATAACATACGATGGTTGGTGTACATTTTCAAATGTTCACTCGTAAATTGCTGTATGTTACTTACTCTTTTTGTTTCATTCATTTTAACTCGACTAAACATTTCGTTTTGTGAAATGCGAACAGGGTTTTCATTAAAATGACAATTGTTTAAATGAATCCAGGAGTTCATTGCTACCACATTTGCAGTATTTTTTTATTTATAGTAAATTAAATTCACGTTCACCCTGATGAAAATTAATAAACGTTCATTGCCCACCCAAATGTCATTTCTGAAGATATTGAAATAGTTACTTAGAACCCTTCTTGGAAATTAAGGTCCCCATTCTACGTTAATTACTTTAGTACCCCATTTCGGCTTCGCACCTGGTAACCTCATTACGTTAGATATTTGGAAGGTCCATAGATTTATTACGCATTTTTAAGATAGATAATTACTTATATCCTAATTATTTTTCAGGAATAACTTGTATGAAACAGACATTAATTACATTACAAATAGAATAGTTGAATACGCCACTCTATTTCTTCAGAGGTCGTAAAAGACGACTAAGGGATAGGGTTGTTCTTCCAACAACAAATATTCAGTCCATAACAAAGTGCCTGCTTGACGACAATAGACTTGCCTCCGTGAGATCGAAAATCATCTATCTCTACCTATCTATCTATCTATTAGCCTATCGCAATCCACTGCTGCTGGACATAGGCCCCTCTCAATGTTGAGGCTTTGGCCTACTGTTTCCACGCTAGTCAGACGGGTTGGTACAGGGTTTTATTTCAAGTTTTCCTTCTATCACATCGTCTGCGTATTTTGCCGTTAGTCGCCTCTTACGACACCCTTCGGATGAGATGGGGTGGTGATACTTGTAGGTATTCTTTCTCCGTCACAACACGCCATAGCAAAATATGGCCCGAGCTAATACACCACTGCCTACCCCTGCGGGGATTTACAACCGTGAATAAATGTATAGATAACGCACGTCAGACGTCCGATCGAATGTCACCTGATACTCGCAGGTGTTAATCGATACCCATGAGAGGTAACTCGATGCTGACTCGAGCAAGGCGAGCCCGCGCACTCGTCCGTACACTCGAGTAGGATACCCACACAATTCTCGCTCCAGTGAAGATCTAGAGCAGGAAGGAAGGAAATTTTATTGTGTGTCGTAAAGCTGGCTTTATTGAAGCCCTGATAATGGCACTTGACAAAAATATTGCGTGTCTCTTAAGTACATGGTGTTTACTTCGACTACGAACGTATGGATATATGATCCGGTTTCCGCCAGTGTTTACCCGTGGTCCCAGTGGGTCGACCCATTACCGGGTCCATAGGTAATTCCGCAACCCAAAGGATTACATAGGAGACTTCTTGAAACTACCAAGCGACTACAATATGGGGTTCTTCAAGAAGGGCATGAGAAGGTTTCTTCAGGGTCGGCAGCACGAGTGTGACGCCCCTGGTGTTGCATACGTCCATAGGCCACGGTAACCACTTTCCATCAGGTGGGCCGTGTGCTTGTCTGCCACCTAAGTGGTAAAAAAAAAAAGGACGGCAAAATATAGGTCATATAGGACACATATCTTGGACCTAAAATGTGCTCAAAATGTGCTCTAAACGCACAGTTTACGTTTCTTGGGTGTCTTTTAAGGATAGCACGGGGTGCTACTGCGGTGCACACTTCAAATCCACCAAGCATACCTAATACATTATTACAAAGCAATCCGTGGTCGCCAGGGCCTCGTTTGCTCGCGATTCGGAATTCTTAGTCAAACTTAAAAATCTTACATTTGTTTGATCACAATCGGTAGAGTAGAGCCGGAGATATAAGCAAAAGTTGCGTTAACCGACATCCGGGCGGGGGAGCCGCGTGCAGAAGGCTAGTTTATAATATTAATAGGATCTGTTCTTCCTAGGTAACCGTGTGTGCCTGTGGTTTAAATTCACTTAACTTTGGACATACCACTTTATACCTTGGGATTCGTATCTTGGACCTAAATCGCGAGCCAAACGACGCGCGCAGACTGTTTTGTAACAATCTATACTTGGCAAATTCGAGCTCATCCACCGCGGTAGCACCCCGTGTTATCCTCAAAAGACACCCAAGATACGTGTACTGCACGTATAAGAGCACATGTCCAAGTTATATGTCCCGAGCAATACACTTGGGAGATTCCATATTCCATACGCTATTAAAATATGAGCCACAGATGGCTTCGTAAACAGCACGCTATCCACACTCGAATCTAGGGCACGTTACGTTCATATTCGGGACGCGTGAACTCATATGGTATCCGTTATTCACGGGCATATGACATTATGTGTACTATTCAGATGAAAATAGAGAAGTAAGCACATATTTTGCATACGGTGCAGAATATTCCATCAAGAACCAAGCGGTTCGGTAACTCCTTGTGCCGCACAATTAAGACCTGGCATTCTTTACCAGCTCACGTGTTTCCCTCTTCCTACAGTCCCGGGTCCTTTAAGCGGGGCGTGAAAAAGCATCTGATGAGGCCGTCAAGCTGAGTGCCACCATTGTAGCATGGTACGTGTCTATAATGGTGACCCTCTTTCCAAGACTTTGCCCTCAGCTTACCATCAGGCAAGGCGAAGTCAAATTGACGTGTCCTATATATAAAAAAAAAAAAAAAAAGGTGGATAAAGAAGCTATAAGTAACATATTTTTAGCCATAGTTTCAGCAATTATTGTGAAACCCACTTCCGTCATCGATAGTAGCAAGCGAGGTAATTAAATCATCATCATAGCGATATTCAATAAAAATAGAAATTACATTACATACCTGTGAAAAATACTGTACTATAATAAAAAAAAACGGAACGAAATGTACGAATTTCTTAACGCCTGGTAGTTTCGAAGTGACAAAAAATATAATGTGATATTGTTTGTAATTTCTGCGAAACTGCATGACATTAATATCTTGTTGATAGTATACTATAACTGTAACTCATGCTGTGTAAGTGTAACCAATGAGTTAAATAAGTCAATTCCTTAATTTCACACGCTATTTTGTGCGTTGTTGCCACTAAAATTAGCACCGGCACTTCAAGCATCCAATAAGTAGAGAAATAGTTTTTTTTACGTATACTTATTGATCGTACCGAGTCATACGCCAAACAAAAGTGCAGCAGATATTATTATTTGGTCGTTTGAAGGCGTTTTAGATTTTGCACGAAAAGATATAAATTGATTGAAATCTCTGAATCTGCGCTCGTGGTTTCACTGCGTACCTAGTAGAATTCGAGGGCCATCCTTTTATAACCGAAGTAAGTGTCGTTTACGGCTACGAAGGGATCGGGAAATCCAACCCAATAACTAGATGCAAATACACGAATAGGTAGTAGTATCATTTCAACACATGTATATAAATAAAAAAACATAATATAGTTGTGAGTATCTACATAAAATGGAGGTTCCAACCCCCAATACAGTAGGAGTTGGCAAGGTGCCATATAAACCAGCAAAATATTCATACAGCGTAGAACTGTCGTCTTGCTCAAAAAAATATTATTTTAATGTATCTACGGAATACCTTGTACAGGAATGGAACATTAGAGGATTACAATCCTGTGTATTTTACAGGAATGTAATCCGTTACGATAATGCAGTAGCGTTGCTAATTGCATAAAACTCCTGATTCTAGGGATTAAGGAAAATTCTACTCAATGAAAGTTGTGGAGGAAAAAATCTTGAGGAAAAGTGTTTTCAATTCTCCATGACTCTAACTCTAGGAGGAGTTTCCTCAGATGAGGAGGAAGCGCAGTTTGATTGTGGAACTGTGGGGTTACTCCTCAGACTATTTCCCACCTGCTAAAGTATACTGCTTGCCCATACACATGTATATGTACAGAGAGCTCATAAGCGCCTCTGTAAACGCAATCAGGGCAGCAGCACGCTGGACAAATAAGCCATCGACACGATAGAAGAGGAATTCTTCATTCATTAAAAAGTGTCGAACGTGATAATTTCTGACGATAAGACACTGTCTGGGTCAACTACTCAATTGTCGCTCACCGTATTTATCCAATTGGCTGATTGCTTCCTTGAACCGTAGTTCAGTGCAGTATCTATTGTACGAATCACAGATTGGCTGCGTAGGTGGTACAACCTGTTACGTAATTTTATTATGTGCGAGAATGTTCGTAATTCAAGTTACATGAATACAAACATACATACGTATAGTAACGCCTCTTTGCCAGTGGGGTAGGCAGAGAACACTTGCTACCGTCCTGACATACAGGTTTCGTTTCTTCTACTTTCATGATTGTTTTCATACCGCCGGTTTCGGGTACTCTTGACATGACCTTCCTTTATAAAGCCTTCGATTGGATTTACATAGGTATGTCTAGCTCGACCCCTACCGGGTTGCTCATTCACCTTCATTCAAGAAATAATTGAAGACTGTAATAACAGAATAGTAAGTGAAACCGCAAGGAAACCACAGATGTTTTCATTAACTTTGTAATCAGTTTGTAATAGCTGGCCACAAATCGTTTCACTTTTAATTTCAAATTCCTCATTTCCCCGATATTACCGACCGACGAGTATGAATTAATTTAACAATCAATCTATCTAATCAACAATGTACGGGTTTTTCGTCTTTTGATCGGAACTTCAATTGGTAGGCGGAGCGGGAATATTTTTTCTCACATCTCACAGTAGATAGGACCCAACTTATTTAGCTGGTCGGAAAGAAGATTGTGTGGAAGTGTGAAATACTGGGGTTATTCCATAGCCCACCTACTAAAGTGTAGGTACTGCTTGCCCATACATGTATACAGAGCTCATTAGCACCTCTGAGAACGCAATCGTGGTGGCAGCATACTGGGCAAATGGAGGACAATATAATACTTGAAATGGTTCAAATTCTTATACAGTACATCCTAGCGCTAATCTCGTTTGCATCCAAAGTTTGTTTGTCTGCTCTTCTGCTTGCTCCTCCTTTCTATATTTTAGTTTGATTGTTTTTTTCGGAAGATATCTAATCCCGGAAATAAAATATGTCCGAGTCTCTTCCGTTAATCAGGTATTTTGTGAAAGGAGTTCTAAATATCCTTTAGATTTACTACAAAAGTTAATCGGCGAAAAACCTCACACCACTCGAATAGCTCCAGTTACAAGCTTCTAGAAGTTAGTTCTTTCGTCTTGACTTCGAATTCACATGTTACAGAACAAGACTTAACCTTCAGCAGTTCATCAGACGACGTAAATCATGCTGACTCAAATTCTGTACATACCTAACTGTTTATCACTGCTGCTTTACAGATGTCATTTGAAAGACCGAGTTATTCGTCCCAGTTCTTGAATATTACTGTTCAAATTTAATAAAGAAATGGAATCAGGAAGTCTTGAAGCGAGGGTAGCGAAGCGTAATCACATTTATAATATAATGGAGATCTTGCGACACTAAGCTTAGTGTCTACCGCGGAATGTAGAAAAATATAAGGAAGCGAGGCTTTCGTTTATGTGCCACGATGCTGTCAAGAGGTTCGACTAAATTCGTAACGCGATTGGTTTAAGGTTCATTCTCTGTTCGGACTAGGTAAAGGTAGGTATCTAATTATAGAGCGAAAGTGGTAGTTGGCGATCTCTACTTACTCCTTAGGGTTTACAGGCGTGAGTATATGTATGTATGGCTTTACTCACAGTAAAATTCAATTCAAAATGTGCTAAAGCAGTTTAAATTGAATTAAACGCGTTTATCGGTGAGATCCAACTTTAGTTAGTTATCATTGAACAAGTAGTGTTAAAAGAAATAGATTTTTTTTTTCAGACCAGACATGCCTTTTCTTGAGACCACGACGGGATGACGAGCAAAAAAATCAATTAAAAAATTACAGCATTCCGGTAACGATGGCCTATACTTGAATGTGAGTTTATTGGCTTTGGACACCGGTCAATCTTTTGAGTACCTATTTTTTATGTATCTGAGATTAACGCGGGGATTAGAGGGACCCACTAAATTCTTCCGGCCCTTGCAAACCTCATCTTCCAGCAGAAAAACAGATGAGACTCAGGCGTAGGCTTTCCTTTCGGAGTTGAAGGGTCAGACGGCAGTCGCCCCCGTACCTATTTATGACTAGCAATGAACTGATTGAATGCTTGTCTTCTTGTATATGTTAGGAACCAGTCTCCCCCGTACTTACCTGTTTATGACTAGCAATGAACTGATTGAATGCTTGTCTTCTTGTATATGTAAGGAACCATCACGGGCATGTACGCAACAATTTACAAAATCTCTGAATGATATGGAAGTGCATCGTTGAAAACTAGTTCACCATCTGCTGTACCAAACAAACTTTCGTTCATGGGTCTCCTTTGTTATAAAATAAACACGGTCTTATCTAGTGATGGGACTGTCCACTATCGATACACCCCGACATCGATAAATTAAAGTAGCCGTACGTATGCACGCCGTATGAAAAAGAAAAGCGAAAGACGTATGCCAGAATAATAGCATTTGGAAAAATTAGATATCTACCTTTTTATACGACTTAGGTGGCAGACAGGCACACGGCCCACCCGATGAGAAGTGATTACCGTGGCCTATGGACGTGTGCAACACCAGAGGATTCACATTCGTGCTGCCGACCCTGTAAAAACAGAGTTTCTGTGCCATCAGTGCCGAAGACAAAGCAGAACAAGCCTTTGGTCTTCCCAGTGACAGCACAAAAACTCTCCAGTGAGCTCTGGCTACCCTATTCACCGCCGGGAACACAAGACGAGGTTATTATGGCCGCGGTATTCTGTAGGGCGGAGTACTTCCCCAGTCAGACTGTCCTACCTCCATGAAATGCCTATCCCAATAAGGTAGAGGGGTTATAAGATTTGACCATGTGGATGTGGACCGGGCAAGGCTTATACCACTCGATTCTAGAATTCCATCGATAACTCACACATTTTGCACACAAACTGTATGTCTGATTAGGTATAGAAGGTAGAATATTAGTAATGTGTCGATCATCTGCTGCTTTTTCACACCCCGCTTAAAGGACCCGGGACTGCCTTTCTAGACAAGTGGCAATTCTTGGCTCGGTGTGTCATGGAATAGAATGCCAAATGTATGGGATTTGACGTAATATGATAGGCGTCAACGAATGTCAAAAACGTCAAATCCACACACATTCGTTATTCTATTCCCTGATACGCCGAGCCACTTTTCTAGGAGGGCTATAGGCAGAAGGAAATACGTGAGCTTTTTAAGGAATTCCAGGCCTTAATTGTGTGGCAAAGGCAAGTAAAGCGTGCAGTTTAAATTTAATTAAACGCGATTCTATCGATAACGATAGTCCCCTATCGAGAGACATCACTAATCTGAGTTGCTCGTCATAAAAACGAGTGACTCTCAACTTAAGTACATTTTACTCGAGCTACAAGCACGATTCTATGGAAAAAAAAATGTGGCAAACAATGACACAGCGAGTTATATTGAATAGCCTTTGGCACTGAACTAAAAAAACAGCTGAAAATGTTCTACAGATGAAGTATACCACATTGTGCTTCTATATCTATCTATACTGACATTATAAAGCTGAACAGTTTGATTGTTTGGTTGAACGTGCCAATTTCAGGAACTGGTGGTTCTAATGGTATGATTTCGAAGCCGACCGCATACGACAACTGCCGACGCATTGCAGCACATACAGTGCACCCATTACGGCGCGGCCACATCTCAACGGCACGGCACCCGCGTCGGTGCCGTGCCGTTGAGATGTGGCCGGGGCCTTTACTTGTCGGCCGGGGTGCGAGGGATATGGCTATGACAATCTCACCTCCGGCAACTGACGGTCCACAGACGGCGTGCGTTTTAGTCGGTTTGAGTCCCACATAACCTCCGACTCCGGCGGGGGAGGTTCAGCGGGGATGTTTCGCGCGATAAAAAAAAAGATAAGGGGACCATTGATAAGCCGCAATGAATTACGCGTATCTGCTGCTTGCGTCTGCGGTGTTGTCGTATGCGGTCGGCTACGGAATCATACCTTTATTAAAAATCCTTTTGTGTTTATTAGTTCGTTTATCGAGGAAGGTTATAGGCTATATATTATCACGCTACTACTCAAGGAACGGAGCCGTAATCATGAATGTCAACTAATCAGGTAGATTCTTGTACGTTATTTGAAAATTCATGAATTACGGGCATATGTGGCTTAAAAGGTCTCAGCTAGCTAGTACTATTATAAAATACCAAGTACCAATAAAATAGCAAGGGCCATGATCACATTGAGATTCAATTGATTTTTTTATACGCAACACGATAGCGGTATAGAATGCAGTACTTCAGTTTCCTTTTGAGATAATCTTTTCGCAGAAGTAGGGACTCTTAGTAAAGAATGTGAAGCGAGAGTAAGAACGCAGTAATGTGTACCGGGAATACTCGTAGAAATAAAATGAGCAGATAAAAGTTGCAGTTGTACCTACTCTTTTAAGTGTAACTTCATCATCGCAGCCTAAGAGCAGTTCTACCAAGAAAAAGCCGCAGTTGCTGATCGAACCTACGACCCACAGACGACGTGCGTTTTAGTCGGTTCAAATCCGACATAACCACCCCCCCGGCGGTCGAGGGGTTATCCCTGGGGATAAAAAAATACTAACACAGTGTGTAGTTGTCAACATAGGAATATAGTTAGATCGAAATAAGAATGATGACTAAATGACCTAATACAATGAATGGTGAAATGTGGGTGTTAATTCACCTCAGCCTAACCCTCCGGGGGATAAAGGCGTGATTGTATGTATGTATGATGTATGTATACAATTTCACTAGTCGCATGTCTGTCTGTACCTAACTAATTCTAGGTTTATCATTTAATAACTCGAAACTCATTGTTGTGCTCTTCATAGATCCATAATTTCGTTTCCATTCTTTGAATCGGTGACCCGTATCTCTTATTACGGAGCTTTCTAACGGCCCACTCTATTTTACGAACAATAATGGCACTATTGTATCAAATTATACGTTTTGCTTGTGATACTCAGACTATTCAACTGGAAACACAAACGATTTCCAATTAAATGAAGCGACGCACTTGTGATGTCAGGGTCAGAGGGTGTTTTTGAGGCCTATTAAAAGCTTGAGGCCTCAGCCATTCTTACCTGCAAGCCGTTACACCTGCTAATTGACGAACGAGGCTGCAGGTGCAGGTTTTCCCCTTAGAGTTGAGCGGTCAGAAGGCATTTGCACCCAAAAACAGCCGTATAAACCATCTTAAAAGTAGAAGCCGTGGATGCAAATTGGATTGGATATGATGGTTGAAACTGTGGAACAATCTCCCAGAAGATGGGCATTAGAAGGTTCTTACGGGGTCGGCAACGCGAATGTGACGCCCCTGGTGTTGCATACGTCCATAGGCCAGGGTATCCACTTTCCATCAGGTGGGCTGTGTGCTTGTCTGCACCTAAGTTGTCAAGCAACTGCTTACAAAAGTGGGAGCTTTGAATGCTACTGGGATCAATGTGAAAATTATGATGACTGACTTAGGTCAGGAAGCCTGGTTCGTAAAGCTCTCAGACTAACGCCCAGTTTCCGAAAGGCTGATCAACGTCAAATTGACTAATCGGCTATTAAATCTCTTGTCAAGTAGCAATTGGGTTGCTGGAATCATGGTTAAATAGTTTAATTTGATCATCGTGTCGGTTAGAATAGCTGATTAACCAACACGATGATCAAATTATACTATTTAACCACGATTCTAGCAACCCAATTGCTACTTGAAAAAAAACTTAACAGCCGATTAGTTAATTTGACATTGATCAGCCTTTCGGAAACTGGGCGTTAATGACGTAGGTACTGTGTAACATCTCCACTTGTCGCATTCTTATTCCATCTTCATCAGTCCACCAGAGATCTAATCAGACCAGCTGTCAAACTGAGGGCCACCATGGTAACATTGTATCTGTAATGGTGACCCGCTTTCCTGAGACTTTGCCTTTAGTTTGCAAGCAAGGAGATGTCCTATTATCGTGGCCCATATAAAAAAAGTAAATCCCATACAAAAATGTAAACCTACTTGCCATTAATGATAGAATCTACCTCTTCATCCTCTCCATCTTCAGTAAAAAGGTGAACATAATCGAAAATTGTTATCGAACCCGCCGTTCTGTGACGAATTCGCAATTTTATTTCGCGTGGATATTTTTTCTGTTATTCCAGTGGCAAAAAGTGAGTAAACAGAATGCCGTGGATAAGCCACCGTGGAATTTGAAGTGTGTAGATCGAACTGTGGCTAAAAGCTACAATAAATTTGTGGCTAACGTTCTTTAGTGAAACTTTGCAGCCATCCGGGATTAGCTTCGAGAATTTGTTTGATTTGATTGAACTGCTTATCTTGTAACGTTGTGGATTTTATTCAAAATTTTATTTAATTAGTTCCACAACTTACTCAATTAATTCTAGTATTTCGATACTAAATCGACTAATTGTCTATGGTAGCGCGAGCGAGACTGGACATCACTAGTACACTACCTCAAGTGTCAAAACTATGGCACTTGATCGTCCCTTATTATCTTAGAATTCTTAGACATTAATTTATCTTTTGCAAGATTTTGCTCGCCCATAATATACTTGATCAATTAAATCATCATTAATCCCACAACGTTTTGCGCACGGACTTGTAAAAAATATACATAATACGAAAAAATCCCCTATCGAGCTGGTTTTCTGTAGACAGAGTAGGGGTGTCAGAACATGAGCTAAGCGCGTTAGCACTCAGATGAAAAAGGCAGTAGGAGTTTACTGTTGTACTTATTACCACCTGTCTAAACAAAATTGTCCCTTCAAAAAAAGTCTAACAATATGCGCAAGGGCACCGTGACGCTACAATTCCCGTTAATTCGTTCCGTTGGTCTTCACTTTATGAATGTTCGTGGCACGTTGCAGACCGGGATGTCCGTTGCACCGTTATAACTCAGATATTGATCACCGACACAATTGTGTCCGGCTTCTATCCTGGACAAGACATTTTTACTACCAACAGTTTATGCGGTTAACAATTCCCTGAGACGTATGCGGACATCTTCTATTTTCACTAAAGACTTCTGCTAGTATGTATGTAGGCCAGTACTAGCCAAGAAGTATAGAATAAAAATTGTGTCACAACAGACAACGAGGATTTGAATAAAATTTTGAAGGATTTAATATGCTAACTAATAAAATCGATTAAAATCGAGTCCCACCTGCGCTGTATTCGCTTTTTTCTATCTTAATCGATTTTAAATAGACAAGGAGGAGGTTCCTCATTTGAATGTTAATTATACTCGGGGACAGACGGCCTACTAAGGGTGGGACGGACTGGATGCGGAAGGCGGAATATCGGTAAACGTGGCGCATATTTCGATAGGCCTATGTCCAGCAGTGGATTGCAATAGGCTAATTGATTGATTGATTGATATACTCGGGGATAACTCCGTCATAAAATTTTCGTCTTTTTGCCTGATTTCACTCAAATCTTAATATACTACTATTCCCAACTATCATTAAGAATAGTTTGGGGATCATTCTCTAATAGGATAGAAAGATATTTTTCAGTAAATACATTTTATAAGTGGTGCTTTTCGTTGATGGTCCTGAACAGCGAAAACCACCTTTTTGAAAACTTTTCTGACAACATACAACTAAACATATTCTGACGACATTACGATCGTATCCAACTAATTTGAGCAGTTTCTTTACGAAGGATGTCAAGTCTTAAAGTTCAATTAACTAAATCGGCTGCAACCCAAATAACTTCGGATCTCAGATATCTGAGATGACTCGATAGCATTCCGACTATTCCGAGATACATTTCTTGTTGTCAGCGAGCTGTCATGTCACGGAAAGAACCAATTAAATCTTCTTAACCCAATTCTCTCTAGATCTCTAATAAATCGCTTATAAATAGACATTTAGAATGCTGTCGATGTTAATTGATAAATTAAGAATTTACGCTAGGATTAGGCGGAAGTAACTCGGTTTGGCTATCTGTTAACCTTTTACGAACAAAGCACTGAACCAATTGTGATGAAATTTGACTCTTCATCCTCTTCTTTATCCTAGCTCTTTCCAGTCTAACTGAGAGTTTGGTTGAACTTCGGTATTTTCCGTAAAGCCACTGTCACCTAACCTTCACAACCCATTGGCGATATCGAAGCATTGTAGTTAGACCAGTTGTTGGACTTTTTAGGACTCTAAATACCCGTAGCGACTGCAATAAATATTCGTATGGCAACCGGACCCGACTGGTTAACATGTTCTCCGAGGCACGGTCACACGCACACCAATGAAAATACCCATATTTCTTGCACTGAGCGGGAATCGAACCCACACCTCTTGCGTGGCAGTCACGTTCACTACCGCCACGCTACAAAGGCTATCTGAATAGCCTGTGATGTCGCTTGACTAAAGTCACAAAAACTTAACCACGATAACAGACTTCCTTGCTAAATAATGGCCATCTTTGCATGTAATCTGCATCGAATCTACATGGAAACAGGCAGTGGGAAACGTCAGACAAATAATGAATGGACCATTAGTGTCATCATACTGTATGAACGTGATTGAAAGGAACCAATTTAAGCTTTGGCGGATGATGGCTGTCGTCCCAAATAAGCGTCGATCGTGCATCGAAAGTTCACGAGCTTACAGAGTTGTCCAATAAATATTGTTTTACATACTTGAATGTTTGTTCGTCTCTTGTTCTTCCTCCTCAAAACCTCCTCAGTGGCGATGGATCCTATAACCCGATTTCTTCTGGCTTGCTTTGCAGAGATTCCGTGGATGATTCTGAAATTCAGGATCGGAAAATCAGTAACTGAAATTCAGTCCTACATGTATGAAATTCAGTGTCTGAATTAGGACACCCAGAATTTCATACAAAATTGCTATATTCGTTCTGTAAGAGGCCGCTTTCCTTCGTCAAAAAATTTACCCTTCGCCACTGAACCTTCTCCTTTTTTGAAGTTGGTTAAAAATACTTACAACTTGTATAATAATAATACCCGTATATGACTTTAGTAATATCTATAACGATATTTTTCTTGCATTCCAATGTTTTTATCACCAAGTCCGCACTGCGTAATATCGCCGCAGGATTCTGCGTCAATAAATGGAAATTATAATATAAAATCGTTCTGAGGCTGACTATACTAGCAGAATACTGCAACCTTCCTTGCAACTTAATGGTTAAAGAGACCACGGTTATCTCATTTCAAAGTCCATTAAGTATACCACTTTAATTACTTAGCCATTTTACTTTACTTAAATATTTTTCAAAGGCTGTAAAATTTTGTTATATCTCAACCTTATTAGGAAATTAGTTAGGTAAGTCCTCTGGTCACTTATTGTTCAGGTTTTTCTTTGGTTGATCGAGTATCATTATATTATAGCGCAAATGTAGATACTTGTTAATAATCACTTTCCATCAACTGGGTCGTATGCTTAACTGCTACCTAAGTCGTAGGTCTAAAAAAAGTAATTAACCAAAATCAACCGTCAAAAATCTATATAAGAGTTCATGTAGACTTAAACCTTAGGTGAAATTATCCTATGGTGGCCATTGATCACATCTTAACACCTCACGATATTCTACAAGCTAGTTATCGGCCTTCTATAGAAGTGTTCCGATCAGTTCTACCGCTAGTCCACCGCGGTTCTCAACTGGTGTGGTTGACGGTGCCTGACGGCTGCGCCGGCGCAGCCAGTGCCGCCATGGCGGTGTGGTGCGGCGCGCGCATTCTGCCGCTCGAACGACGCGTGTACTCCATTACACTTGTGGTGCGTTCATGTCAAAATTTTATTTTAATAATTTTGTGTATTTTGATTTATTTGTGTCAAAAAGTGTGTGTGCAAAATGTGTGCGTTTTCGCAAAATCATTTTCCGTTTAATTGGAATAAATGAATTAAATTATATATATTTTATTAGGCGGAAAATATAATTTGCTTTTTATTTGGTTTAAAAGGCAATAGGTATCTATAGATATAATCTGGATTCGTTAACGTTTTGCGTTATTCACAATAGTCTAAGAAGCTGTAAGTTTAACTGTTTAGCACAGTAATCTGAGATATATTATTTGTTATTGTAATATTTATCTACACTATTTCAGTTGCTTTTCAGCAGGAGATCCCAAGAGGATATTATCAGACCATTTGTAAAGTAACCGAAATGTCACACAACACTGGTAATAACAATACAAGAAATCGCGATTGAATCCGATTTTTTTGAACTTCAATTCAGTGATACATCGAAATTTCGTTTGTAGATTGAAAACCGACCCCAAATGAATTGGGGAAAAAGCTCGAAGAATGATGATGTATTAAGTTTAAGTATGTCCTATGTCCAGCAGTGGACTGCAATAGGCTAATTGATTGATCGATAAGTTTAAGTAAGGATGTATTAAGGTAAGGTTACCGTGTTGGTCCTGATAGAGTAGAATAGGCCCACCCTATCTCTTCCTGTGGGTGTCGTAGAAGGCGACTAAGGGCTAGAGCTGTTGTCTTTCCGACAGTAAACATACGAAAATCAGCTGGCGAAATATGGGTGTCATAACACCTCTGCCTACCCCTTCGGGGCTTGCTGGCGTGATTATACGTATGTATTTGCGGATCATACTAATCGAAATCATCATTTATCAGTAAACAAAAACTACTTATGCGTGCGAACTTAATTACCTATCGAGGTACAATAAAAGTAAAATAATTAAATACGATACCGTTACAATATGATAATAAAAACATCTATGTACGAGTAAGTGTTAGTATATTAATATTGTGTAGTTGTGCCAGTCACGCGATCATAACACGAAATGATGAGTTTTTCTTTATGGAATTAACTATGAAACTGATTAGTCGGTTTTATAGTTAACTAACTGTTGATCGTGGCTCCACCCGCGTGGATGTCGGTCATCGCGACTAAATATAACCTATGTCCTTGCCCAAAGTCTAATCTATCTCTGTTTCATCAAAATCGGTTCAGTGGTTTTGATGTGAAAGCGAAACTGGCAGAGAGACAGTCAGACAAACAGAAAGACAGACAGAAAGACAGACAGACAGACAGACAGAAAGACAGACAGACAGACAGATAGAGTTACTAAGTATGGATTCCATCTGTTGACTGCCGTTTCGGAGCGTTCCTGATGCAAAGACGATCACAATCCAGTGTGGAAACGCAGCGCTTGTGATGTGCATGGGTTCCATAAAAAACAAACTAAATATGTATTCACTATTCACCGCGATATGAACAACAGAGTGCCTAGTGCGAGTTTTTGTCTCATATCTACTGTATGTAAACGATGAAAAACAGCAATCGTTCTACGCATTGTTTGTATACAAAATTAGTTTTTTACTAGAATAAATGAAGCTTTGGTGACAAGTCTGACATGCATTACATAGCTTATTTTTTTTAGTGTTCGTCGACAAAAAATAATTTCATGTGAAAAACTTTTAGCTTAGCGTAGTAAATTATTAATGTTTAGTTACAAAATTTTAAACTGCCGTGTTTTTATTTTCTTTCATTGTGACCTACCACAAGTTTTTAACCCTCCTGGTGCTAATCGTTAAAAGTGCATCCAAATACAGATGTGTATGTCAGAATCGAACCAACAAAAACCCGTCTCGGGTCTTCAGGTGTGATTTGTAAGGTGGCATACTGGCATATATTTAAGTCCTTTCACTCGCATCCTGACTGATCCAGATCCGTTTCCGGTTTCGGGATGGCGCCCCCGGGTGTGGAGCCAGGGTCTCCCCATTTTGCCCTATATAGGAAACGGGGCACTTCGCCGTAGCGCGTCGCGTGGCCTGGCCTGTTTCTACTCGGGTGACAAAGCTGGCTTAGCCCTAAGGGTTTTTATGGAGCCCTATACATGTAAAACTGTAAAACATTATCATCTATTGTAACTATATATTTCGGGTTGTTCCGTATTGATCCCACGAAAGTTGTCCCGAATTCGAAAATTCTTAATTGATCCCACTTTTACTTCCTTATTGGTCCCACGGCACTTCACTTCTATTTCAAGCTCTATCATCTATAATATAACAAAAGCGAAACACCACTCAGCGATTAATCACCCCTAAGGGGGTACCCTTAGGGGTGGAATTTCGTAAAATCCGTTCGTAAACGAACTCCACGTTTACGAAGAAGCAGGCGGCCGCTAATAAATCTATATTTTTTAGAACTTGATCAACTCCTGTGACTTGATCTGAAAACTCAAGTCACGCTCACGAAACAGTTTATCTTAAATCTCTGAACTAACAGAAGTCCCCCATTTATAAATGTCTTGTTATCGCGAATCAGCTTTAGATTGAATTGTTATCTACCTACAGATATCTTACTCATCCAGACTATTCATTTAGATGCGTCTTTTTGTACTGATAAGGTAGCACATCATACAGCCCATCTTCGTGTAATAAGCGGTAATTAAGCCTATTTTTGTTGGGTTTCGGTTCTGGTGCAGTTAATCGTCTCAGGGTGAGACAGAATTATCCTATCGTAGTCCACTGCTGGACATAGGCCTCTCCCAATATTGGGAGGCTTTGGCCTGCTGTTTCCACGCTGCGCTGGCCAAACGGGTTGGTACAGGGTTTATTTCGAGTTTTCCTTCTCTCGCAGTGATATCGTCTGTGTATTTTATTTTTCCGTTAGTCGCCTCTTACGACTCCCTTCGAAGGAGATGGGGTGGTGATACTTGTATTCTTTTTCTTTCAGCACACGAATAGGAGTTTCTCGGCTGAAAGTCATGATAAATCAATCAGGAGAGCGGATTCCAGGCTCTAAAGTGCAAGCTATGAATGCAACTCGGATTGGCTCTCGTATAATGATGATTTCCTGTATTTTTGAAGGTTTACGAATTAATAATATACATACGTTCACGCCTCCGGGGTAGGCAGAGACAACAGCTTGCCATTTGCTTCCACGAGCTTCATCAAAAGAAATAAATTCTTTCATTATTGACAAATATAATTGAATAAATACCGTGAGAACCCAGTAAAAGTCAAGTAAATATCAACTTTCTTTTTGTGATAAATGACTGACATCGGTAATAATAGCATTTGATTGTTTGAGGTAAAAATAACTACCTATAATTGTCCAATCTTTCGATCGGATAGTCATTGTAGTCTATAAGTAATTGCTTCTAATACTATAGACTCAGATTTGACATAATTCCTAGAACTAACTGTATCCATACTTATTATTATAAATGCGAAAGTAACTACGTCTGTCTGTCTATCTGTTACGCATTCACGCCTAAACCACTGTACTGATTTTGATGAAATTTAGTACAGAGATACATTAGACATTGGAAAAGGACATAGGCAATGTTTGGACATAGGGTTGGTTTGGCAACAGCTAGCACAAAATACTTCGTCTTCTTATTACAATTTTTCTCTCTAAATCTAAGCTATCTTTTATCCCCCCTAAACCCGAGAGGTTCGGTCGGCAGGTTACAGGGTTGGCAGCACGAGTGTGACTCCTGGTCTGCCCTGGTATTGCATACGTCCATAGGCCATTTGCACCAGGACGGCCGTGTGGTTGTCTGCCACCTAAGAAGTGGTATAAAAAATATATCATCTTAATATGTTCATATTGTCTACAGACGACACGTAATCTTAAAAAATCTTTTCAATTCAGCTTCTATTGTGGTCGTTGCCTCTATCCAACCGTACCATAGTTTTTATCACGGCAGACCAATCGAAAGATGCAGAAAGGTAATAAAATCGATCAGTATCATACAATTTCATATCGTTTGGCACGGCCTGCAAAAACACAATGACACCTTTGTGTAGTAAATGCTGTGCTTCATCAGGGTTATCAACCCCTTTAGTACAGTTGTAGAAATTTCTATTTCTTCTACCACAATGTTAGTTCAGTTTTTTTTTCCTTATCTTGACTATTGTGAGAGTGCCTGCCCTCTAGTGGCGAAGTGGTGAAAATTTTGAAAAGGTAAGCCCGTGGAAAAATGCCTTATCTGTTATAGAACGACCATAGGGATTTTGAATAGAATTCTTATAAGGAATTCTTTGCAGAGCAAGAATCGGGTTAAAGGGACCCCTCACCGCTGCTCCCCTGCTCTATACTTAATTAATCTTGAACACTCAAGATCTTGGTGAGGTCCTCTAGGCTTACCTAAGTACCATAATCACGCTTAAGTAATGTAATTGATTGATCTAACTAGCATACCGATATCCTGAACTGTGTCCCGAACCAATTAAAGTAATTAGTTATACCAAACAAAAACTTGTCAAAATTAAGCGTACCACAATAACTATTATTAAAAAAACGTATTGAGCTATTGTTGACAATTAGTTTTTTGCAAATTCACTTTGCATCAGAATAAATTTAGCAAGTCACGGTTTGAGATGTAATTCTAAAACACATTTACACTGCCCGGCATTGCAATGGAGAATTGATTGCGATTGTTATTCAAAATAAACTACTAACCTATTTATTATCCCTTATTCATAAAAAAGAAAGTCTACTTTCGCTGTTCAATGTTTTGTCTTCATTCGTCTAGAAACATGCTACCTATAGAAAAATGTGAAAACTAAAATGCGGCTATTAAAACCTTAATGAATGACGGGGTTAATGTGTAATTAGAGAATACGTGCAGCACATTAACTTTTTCTCGACATGCCGCGCACGATCGACATGAAAGGTAGAAAAAAAAAATTGGTAAGTTAAGGTATTTTTTTTTTCACGAAATGCTTTTAGTAACTTGGAAGCAAAACTTTTATGTGTAATAGACAAACTGTTCAGAAAAAAGTTGCGTCAGCTTCCTGGGTAAGGCGGGAATTAATTTTGAATTTCGAATTTGCGATATTTTTTTTTCTTTCGTACAGCTATATAATTTCATGAAAAAATAGATTTTTGCTGTGCAGGAAAAGAGGTCTAAAAAGCACGTAAAGACACAGAACAGATCTGGTGTTGTAGTTGTAGTTCCAAAAATATTGTATCACTAGCTTTTGCCCGCGGCTCCGCCCGCGTGGATGTCGTTTATCGCGACCAAACATAGCCTATGTCCTTTCTCAAGGTCTAATCTACCTCTATACCAAATTTCATCAAAATCGGTTCAGCGGTTTAGTCGTAAAAGTGAGACAGACAGACAGACAGACAGAGTTACTTTCGCATTTATAATATTAGTAGGGATAGTAGGGATGTATCTGTTCTTAAATATTTTAAACGACATATTATTATACAAAATTAAATAAGAACCATCCATTGAATAGACTGATTACCTGGCATCATGTAAAAATTACCATACTTAGATAAATTATGATTAGCGAAAAAGCCGCCAAATTATTTTATTCATGATATTAGCATTAAATTTACATAATGTTGAGCAAAACTGAGATGTTTATTATCCGCTACAGAATTTTAGAGCTTTATTAAATTTTGTGTTAGACTTTGTTGATACACTGTATTACACAACGCATTAATACCAGTTGTAGCCCGCGACAACCAACACGTAACGACCAACATAGCCTGTCCTTTTCCAAGGTGTAATCTATCTCTGTGCCAATTTTCTTCAAAATCGGTTCAGTAGTTTAGGCGTGAAAGCGTAACACATTTATAGCACTTAGGTACATAATTATCACACAGACCTGTGTCATACCATTACGTAAGGGGGTAGAAAATTTCAACAACTATGTTTTTCGGTCTCACGTTATCGGAGCCTATTACCGTCAAATGGGTAATTTCATGAGATATTTACTGCTGGTAAAAACCATCGTATCTTTCAGGCACCCTAAAAGATATAAAATAACTACGGTTATGGAAAATGTCGGAAAAAGTAGCCATAATCTCTGCTTCCCGCGCAAAACCAGTGTTGCTAGCATAAAAATAGCTTATATTACCGCGTTGACAGTCTCCGCACCACCGAAGTGTAACGATAACCCACCTAAGAGGATCATTCGGCCCTTCGTGATGAGTAAATAGAGCGAAAAATTCCATTCTTCGGACGGTAAAATGTCCAGTGGTCGGCAGCGGGTCGACGATCGACCGTGAAATCGTAGGGCACGATGTACCGGGCCGTTGTATCGTCGCTGTGGGGTTTTAGACGGTCATGTACTTACCGGCATATAACCCTCAAGTCGCGAGATAAACATGACCTTGGCGCACGTGGATGGGTTTGATATAAACACCATGTAACACTCAGTGCTATCCTCAAAAGACACTCAAAAACAGTTGGTACATTTTGTGATGTCACTAAGGCTAGATTTACCTATTCTGGATTATAATTCAATTGATTGAGTCACTAAGGCTAGATTTCACCGGTGGATTTATTGGAATCTATTGATTGAGTGCAGTTCAACTGCATTAGCGTTCGAGCAAATTGTGAAAACGCGGTTTAGATAAACAAACTTATTTTTACTCGAGAAATTAGTTTGTTAGATATTTGCGCTGGCTAATGTTGCGGTGTTGTTGGCCGTGAGGTTAACCACTTACCAGAACCCCACGAAGGTCCTTAAACCGCACGAGCCCTGTAGAACCTTCTGAAGGAGGCATTGGATCTCTTCAAATTGGGTAGCTGCGAAAATGCAACCGCCTCGCTACCCCCTTGAGCTTAGGAGCCAAACGGTTACGTCGGATTCGAACCGACTAAAACAGCATAATATTGTATAAATTACCGAGGTTTAGGTTAATCAATAAGGCATTTCCCTCGTTGCTAACCATACCTATCCACAGTCACGGTTTACAAACAAACGTAATGTAGTGAAACGTTACAGTACAGTACCAAAGTACCGGATTAGGGTCTGCAACGGCAATCGAAGTATAAATCTTAATGTCGGAGAAAGCCTAAGCCCTCGAAAGTTATTGAGCGAGTTAAACGATCTTGCATGAGTTTAGATCATTCCGTTCCGTAGCGGTAATTCTTAGCAGTTATATTGTAGCAGTTTTGAAACGCTCTTGACTCGGTGCGTTCATAATTCGGTAAAAAATATATAAAATTAAAAAACCCCGACTGCTGTTTAAAAGATCGAAACAAGTTTGATAGCAGGCGGTACCCATTAATAAGATAAGATAAGATAACTAACCTATCGTTTTCTCTTTACAGATAGACCCAAACACAGCATTCTTGCGAGCGGCTCGCGCTGGACAGCTCGACACAGTCGTCGATCTGCTCGACTCCGGCGCAGTCAAAGATATAAACACATGCAATTCCGTAAGTAGCATATCAATATCATTGAGTCACGTCATCGCCTGCAAGTGTATACATGATACTGACGGGCGGACGGGGCATGTTTTTCTCTCGGGGTTGGTAATTGAGCCTGGGGTGACAGGTGAAGCCGCCTGTCACCCTAACAGAAGCAGGCTGAGGTGGAGGCGCCATACACGCCTTCCCCTGTCCGGGGCAAGATTGGGAACGTGGTCCAACACCCAAGGAGGCCATCCCGACGGTCACTCTGGGCGTGAGGGATATACCAGAGTTAACTCAGCCTCGATAACTAATGACCCAAGAAGTTTTTTAGTCGGTTCGAGTCCGACATAACCACTCCCACCGGCTGCGTATCCGTTACGATGGAACAAGAAAAGTCATGAAATACTGAAATCTGGACGATCTGTGGTCAGCACTTGAAATGGTGGACACCGTGGACACTATTTTTTGGGCTGCATTCCAATTTACCATCTGAGTGCAGTCAAATTGGCGATCCAAATATGAAAGAAGTAGGAGAGATGACCTCAGACTCTCAAGTGCAAGCTTTGGATGCAACCGGTGTTGGCAATCGGATGATAATAAACCGTTCTCGCTATTAAAACGTCGTAATTAACATTCATTCTAAGAACGAGGTCTGAACGCCCCCAGTGATTGTAAAACCGTGTTTCCCTTATTCTAATCTCCCAGGAGTTGATTGTTGCAACGGTAACGATGCAAATTCAATGGATATGCGCGCGCGCACTCCGCTGTTGTACGTACTATGAGCTTAATAGATCAGTACTTACTCGTAGGGTTGTGAGAATTTGCGATGTACAAAATTTGACATTAATATAATCAATCAATCAATCAATCAATGAGCCTATCACAGTCCACTGCTCGACATAGGCCTTTCCCAAAGTTAAGAGGCTTTGGCCTACTGTTTCCACGCTGACCGTGTCGGTACAGGGTTTTATTTCGAGGGTTCCTTCTCTCGCAGTGATATCATCTGCGTATATTTCTGTTAGTCACCTCTTACGACACCCTTCGGATAAGATGGGGTGGTGATACTTGTATTCTTTCTCCCTCACCACACAGATAATGTCATCTATACACACTACAGAAACGCCTAATTTTATCAATTTTAAAATTGAAAATTAAGCGTTTCTGTAGGTAATATTGGGGACAGAAAAAGACATGGTTTTGAATGCAATTTTTTTTTTTGGAACTCTTGTCTGTTTCTCTGCGATGGACGCAAAGCTTCTTTTTTGTTGTAGATAGCCAAAGTATTTTTTAAATATCTCGAAAATGCAGAGAACAAATTACAATTTTATCATCTGTATAGTTTTGATAGTAAGAAATCTGATAATTTCTAGTCATTACTTCCTACTGTAGGCGATATAAGAATGGCTACATGTTCAGGTGTTATTTTTAACTCGTTTTTTGTCACATTATCTCATGCTGGCCTTCAGGAAGTTACGATAATAGCGTAACAATGATAAATTTCAATTTAATATATAATTAACTTCATGTGAACAAAGCGCATTACAAACAAGTGTTTAAATTAAAAATAAATTAATTTTTGGAGAAGCAAAAAATTAAGTAGGTAACCGGCAATTTCTTAGTTATAGGTTAGAAACATGCTTTAAAGTCGGCGTATTAGGTTCAGCCCCCCCAAAGTCAAAATACGATACGTGTCATAAACGACAAATCCCATACATTTTTTAAACATTCATCATTCTATTTTACAATACGAAATTGCCGAACGAACGTCAACGAATTGCCACTTATCTGGGGGGCAGAACATTGACTACTAACTACTAATACGTCTACTAATCGTCGATTCGTTGTCGTTATGTTATAGATATTTTATAGACCATGTTTGGCCAATGTGTAGGTACAGCCAGCTTTAGAAGAGCTCTTCCTATCATAAACAAGTAGCACGCATCCATCTTCCTAAAATCAATAATTTGATCTTATTGATGAGCGTTACGCAATGGAGATATGTGGAATCAGGTCAGCAGGTTTTATCTGTTTGCCATTTTACGATTCATCTGTTGTTATTCAACTTTTATGGGAAAAGTTAGCTCTAATTACTTTGAAATTTCATTTATTTACTGAAGCGGAGTAATAGGAAATTTTTCAAGGTCGGCAGAACGAGCGTAACGCCCCTGGTGTTGCATACGTCCATAGGCCACGGTAACCACTCTCTATCAAGTGGGCTTGTCTGCCACCTATGTGGTATCAATCAATCAATCATATTGCAGTCCACTGCTGGACATAGGCCTCTCCCAATATGCGCCACGTTTGCCGATCTCCCGCCTTCCGCATCCAGTCCGTCCCAGCCACCCTTCTATGTGGTATACAAAAAAGGAAATATGAATCCTTGTGGGCAAAAAAACCTGAAAAAATTAGTACACTTGACCCAAGAAAAAAGATTGACAATAGCTCAAAATTGTAAAAGTTTGCATTTTATATTGTTTTTCTGCAATTTCTTATGACCTTCTACACACCAAACGCTGGCCAGCAAATTGCCACTTATCTAGGGGCTCTATTGCCACTTATCAGGCTTTTTTTGCGTCTAATCGTACCGGAAATACGCAAAACGAACCCAGTGGCAGAGGCTGGCAGATTGATTGATATCCTGCTAATATTTTAATGTGAAAGTTTGTGAAAATATTTGGAAGTTTGTCGCTCAATCACGCTCAAACGGCTCATCGTATCTTACTGAAATTTTGTATGAAGATAGAATATAGCCTGGAATAACACATAGGCTACTTAAATGATCCCTGAAATTGATTAGGTACCATAGGTTTTTTTTTACCATTTAGGAGGTAGACAAGCAAACCGCCTACTGGAAGGAAAGGAGTGGTTTCTGTGGCATATGGATGTATGCAACACCAGGAGTGTCGTGCTGCCGACCCCGTAAAAACCTTCTAATGCCCTTCTTGACGAACCCCATACTGTAGTCGCTTGGAGGGGTTGCGGTCGTTGCGGATACGCGGATAATAACTTGCTAGTATACTACATAGTATGCTCGTATACTGGACTGCCTCTGTGGCGTAGCGGTAGTGAACGCGGCTGCTACGCAGGAGGCGCGGGTTCGATCCCCGCTCAGTGCAAATATTTGTGTGCATGAATATTATGAATATTTGCATTGGTCTGGGTGTTTTCTTCTATGTACAATATATGTATGTATTTACAAAAAAATGTATCTAAGTATGTTTATCCGCATTCTAGAACCCATAACACAAGCTAGTTATAAGCTATGCTTACTTTGGGTCTAGATAGCGTTGTGTAGAATGTCCTACAAAATTTATTCAATATTTTTATATTATACTAGCTGTCCCTGCGAACTTCGTTCCGCCAACAGTCGATTCTTTAATTTTTTTAAATTTTTCTCTGCGTAAGAACCATCCTCGTACTTCAAGGAATATTCTAAAAAAAGTATTAGCGCAATCGGATCAGCCGTTCTCAAGATTTGCGCTTAGCAACACATTTAGGGATTCATTTTTATATTTTAGATTTCATACAAGTATGCGACTTGGTACAACCCTAACAACACTGCATGTCATCAGATAGTACCAGTTGATGTATTGAGGACATCCTGGCAGGTGGGGTAATCATCATCATAAAATAGATAACAACTATTTGTCGCATCTATCGTATTATATTACGTATATTCATGTATAGATAGATTACGTTTCATGGTCCATGATGGCTGTGCCCCACAATCGAGATTGAGTCTGTAGGCTTTTTTGTGAGCAGTTGGCTTATGTCATACAACAATACATCTATATATCTGATCTGAACGTAATAGAGGCAATAAGTTTACAAGCTTTGCCTGTGGCTTCGCTTGCGTTAATGTACAGTCGCCCACGGAAGTTATTGAACAGTAATAAAGGAGTTAATGCATTTTGTTTGGAGATTATGCCCTCTTCAATTTTGCCGGACTGTGTAATGAAACGCATATATCGACAATTATTAGTAATGTTATCTAGATTCCGACAGTACAACACTATTTTTTATCCGGCCTAACCAAAATATAGTCAAAAATGAAAATATGAACTTGGCAGTAAAATCTTGGCTTGGATGGATGACGTTTAATTACTTGCCATCTGATCAAAAAGCTGGGCAAATGACTTGTTTCTCCATGGTAAACATATTGTACGAGTATTATTAGTCTATGTACTTGACATACTGTAAATCTATTGGTGTACAATAAAGAATTATCTATCTGTCTATCTATCTATATGTATTAGTATATGTATAGTTATAAAAAAAACTGCCAGTAAAATCATCGAGTTTTATAGAATAGTGACGGCTTCCTATCGCTGTGGATCAGAAGTACTACTGATTAGTACAACCGGTAGTACAAATGATACATTTTTGTATCACTAGTACTACTAAAAAAAATACAAGCAGATTTCTCGCTATAGCGTGTTCAGTTTCATTCAAATCTTACTAGGCCACACAGATTGCTTCGCATGAAAGCATTGCTCTATATCAGACCCTACGAGGCAAAGGTACAGAGAAAGTACAGCTGATGTCCATTTCTTATATGATTGATTTCATTATTACGTTTTTCGTAATTTAGATATTAAAACGGTAATTTTAGAGCTACCATTTTTAGTTCTGCACACGGTTTTTGTTATAATAGTCGTAATATTAGAAATGTATGACAGTTAATAGGCATTAATTTTGCTTATTTTCTTGTGATGTGGGCAAGTAAATTACTGTTGTTTAGGTGAAAGTTGAAATGGAATGATCTTTTCCCAATTGAGTTCGGAATTCAGTCTAACTATGAAACGACTCAACTTCTATACTTTCCGTGAAGAAACTGCCATTATATCTCCAGAATCCACTGGAAATATATCTTCCGCCATGTATCTGAGACCCCAAATGTTCTCTATATACGCACTCTATATCTATATGCGTTTTGGGTGCCTTTTCAGGATAGCTCAGGGTGCTACGGCGGTGAACGAGATCAAATACACCAATCAGATTATATCAAAACGAGTATTATTAGTCTCTCGTTTCTCACGCGACTTGAGTCCAAGATATATGCGATATAGGGACTGCGGGAGGAATTGCAAAGTTTCTGCTGTTAGACCAGTTGTTGGTCTTTTAAGGCTCCAACTACCAGTAACTGCTGACGACGAGGGCTTAATGTATGTGATTCTTGTATTTAATGTCCATGTGCTATGACCATATCATTTATCTGATTGCAATGAAACTTTGTTACATTATTGTGTGCATGTCGGCAAGGTTTCTGATAAACAATAGACCAGTGGCGGATCCAGGGGGGGGGGGTCGTGGGGGTCATGACCCCCCCTGGGCGGGCAACCTACTAAAACATATCCCAATGTCACTGATAAATTTTAAAAATACCACGCATAAGAAGACTGTCTCTTTGTACCTAATAGTATTATAATTTTATGAGGCACCAAACATCAGTATGAATATTATTCGCACGATTGAAAATTTCAATTTATCGTGCAGCGCAGCCGATCAACCGATGGACTCGAATAGTTTTCGGACCTGACACCCTGTCCGCTATGTTAAAGAAATAAGCGCGAATGACTAACCAGGCCGGCAGTCGAAGGTCTGGAGCTGACAGCCATGAGGTCCTTTTTCGATTCGGGCAACAATTTGACATGGGCTCAGCTTCAAAGGCCCCGTATTTATGTTACTGTTTGCTTACAAAAACTTTTTGTGAACTTGGAAGAAGCCTTCCTTTCTGGATCCGACGTAGGTAGTCACCAAAGCACCCGTGCCCGGTAATAACCTGCGTCAGCCGGTACGAGAGGCAGCCATGTGGCCTCTCTAGCCACTCCCCCATAGGATGGGATGGGCCTTACTACGGCTATTACCGCGGGCCCAGCGGTTGTGGCCAGTGGCCATCTTCTGCTGCGGATGACGCAGCTGGCTCATATGCCTGGTCCTTTTTTTATCGTGCGAAAAATCCCCGCGGATACCTCCCCCGCCGGAGCCGGAGGAGGAGGTTATGTCGGACTCAAACCGACCAAAACGTACGCCGTCTGTGGGCCGTCAGTTGCCGGAGGTGAGATTGTCGTAGCCATAACCCTCGCACCCCGGCCGATCCAGGGCCATATCTCTCGATCTGGTCCTCTTCCGGTGTAGGGACTATAGAGTCCCCAGCTCGCTCCCAGGTAAGGGGAGGCACGCAATGCGCGCCGCCGCGGCCTGCTTCTGCTAGGGTGACAGGCGGCTCCACCCGTCACCCCCAGATCCGCGCTCATGGGGGACGGAGGTCATTCTGCGACCTCCGACACCCGAGTTGCCGCCGCTCGTCGCGGGCCGCGCGGTTTGCGATTCTCCTTTGCTCCTCGCGGGCCGCAAGATCTGCGATTCTCCTTCGCTCCCGCTCCGCCGCCTCCTTCACGAGCATTACTTGCTCGCAGAAGGAGGCGCCGGCGGCCCACGCATCCGCGCAGCGAACCATCGCTGCGAGCAAAGTGGCGAGCGTGAGAGCTCTCACTCCCAGGGTCTCCACCAGCTCCCGTCTCGACGTCTCCCACGCCGGACACTCGGTGAGCGTGTGCAGCGCCGAGTCCTCGCTCGCGTCGCAGTGATGGCACTCCGACGTTGGCTCTTTCTTCGCGGTCCGATGCAGATACTGCCCGAAGCATCCATGATTGGTGATGATCTGCGTCAGTCAGAACGAGAGGCCGCCGTGTGGCCTCCCTAGCCACTCCCCCATGATGGGTCTTACCGCCGCTATAACGGCGCGCCCCCGCGGGCAGACCTTGCGGCCCGCGAGGAGCGCAGGAGAATCGCTAACCGCGCGGCCCGCAACGAGCATCGGCAACTCGGGCGTTGGAGGTCGCAGAATGACCTCCGTCCCCCATGAGCGCGGGCCTGGGAGTGACGGGTGGAGCCGCCTGGAGCCCTAGTAGAAGCAGGCCGCGGCGGCGACGCGCATTGCGTGCCTCCCCATACACGGGGGCGAGTTGGGGACTCTATGGTCCCCACACCGGAAGAGGGCCAGATCGAGAGATATGGCTCTGGGTCAGCCGGGGTGCGAGGGATATGGCTACGACAATCTCACCTCCGGCAACTGACGGCCCACAGACGACGTGCGTTTTAGTCGGTTCGAGTCCGACATAACCTCCTCCTCCGGTTCCGGCGGGGGAGGTATCCGTGGGGATTTTTCGCACGATAAAAAAAAAAGTACCTGGGATCTGTACTTCACGTGACTGGTCACATCAACCGCGACGTCAAGGCACGAATTACCGCCATGTGGGCCAAGGGGCGGGAAATGATTGGCGTCACACTTGAACCTAAAATGCCAGTCTGGTTGACGGGGTAGGTCTATAAAACGATCATGAGGCCTGTCTTTTTACACGGCTGCAAGGCGTGGCCACTGCTGGAGCGACATAAGCAGGAGCTACGTGTCACGGAGATGAAATAAAGATCGCATAAGGAACTCTCAGATCCGCGGCAGCCTTCATGTCCGCGACATCACACATAAAATGCAAGAGAGCCGCCTTCACTGGTGTGGCCACGTCTTGCAGCAACCGCCAGGCTACGTGGGTAACAAATGGCTGGCAGTAGCACAGCCACCGGGACCAGGTAGAAAGGATAGGCCCAAGAAGTCTTGGCTTGAAGTCATGAAGGGTGACATGCGTGCAAATGGTCTCATCTCACCACCATGGACGCTCAACGTCGTGCGAAGTGGAGGAGGAAGTGACGGAAGGCGGCCCCTGAGCTCCGAGGTCACCTCAGATTCGGAAGCAATCATGAAAATATGTACGATAATCATGAAAGGGGGAGGCGCGTATCGCGCCGCCAACGCGGCCTGCTTCTTCTAGAGTGTCAGGCGGTTCCCCCTGTCATTTCCAGGCCCGTGCTAATGGGGACCGATATGGAGATATTGATACGATAATGCAGATGTTGAGTGACCTACGTCGCCCAAGTCCTTCGCGCATTGTGTAGTATGCGGAATGGGAAACAACTGAATCTTCTCCAGACCCGTTCCCCCGCATACTTCTCGAGCATTACTTGCTCTCAGATGGAGGCGGTGGCAGCCGCGAGCTTACGGTTTTACGCCATCACTGTAAGCAAGCGAGAGAGAGTGCTGAGCGAGAGAACTCCCATCCCGAGGGCCACCACAAGGACCCGCTTCGGCGTTTCCCATGCCGGGTATTCGGTCCGCGTATGCAGCCCCGTGTCCTCGCTTGCATCACAGTGATGACACCCGGGCGTTGGCACCTTCTGAATTCGCCGCAGCTAACTTCCGAAACATCCATATCCGGTGATCATGTGCGTCAACCGCTACGAGAGTTCCCCATTGAAGCCTTTCTAGCCAGTTCTCCATGATGGGTGATAGTTAGCTGCGGCTAGCTAGTTCACCGTGATAGTGGTGGTAAGAAATACCACCACTATCACGGCGTGCCCTGCGCTTGGTTGTCCAAGTCGTAGTTTCAACTCCACCATGTCCCGATAAAGCTGGGACTTCGTAGCCTCGATTTCTCGCCTTTTGATACGGATTTAGTACCGAAGGTGCTCTGACATCTTTTTTCGCCATAGAGTCTCCTGCAGGAGACTTGGGGGCCAGCAGCTTAACCGGGTTCTGGATCGTATTTAACAACAGTCGTTCAAGGTATCTTACTTTTCTCCTCTCACCTCATTCCTCCTCCATTATTTCGTCATGAATTTCTTACACATTTATTTTCATTGTATTGTTCAATGACATTTTATTGGGAGACTAGACAACCCCCCCACCCCCCCCCCCACCCCCCGAAACTATGTCTCGGCTACACCATGACCCCCCCCTGGATTGAAAGCTGGATCCGCCCCTGATAGACGTTAGATGACATTGCAAGTGCAATACAATCATGCTGACAAGTCTTTACATCGCTCTTCACGTCATTTTAGCTGGAGGAGAGTGTAATTCCACTCCCTACATACTATATCCACCGGTTTTCCCTTTTTGAAAATTTTCACCCTTTGCCACTGACACTTAGGCTTTCTTATCCCTGGAATACCATCCTATAGGTCGCGATACAGCCTCTTTGGCGTGGCGGTATGGTACGCAGGAGGCACAAGTTCGATCCCCGCTTCGTGTAAATCATAACATATGTGTATGCATAAATATGTTTATTTGCATTGCTCTGGTCGTGCCTCGGAGAGCACGATAAGCCGTCGGTCCCGGTTGCCCTACCAAAATCTATGGCAATCGTTACGGGTAGTTGGAGCCCTGCTTCGCTATCGCCTAATGTCACCATTGGGTTGTGGAGCTCAGATGGCAGTCGTTTTACGGCAAATATTGAAGTGCAGTCAAACCCGCTGTTAGACGGATAAAGCGGACCCCAAACTCCGAGGTGAAAGCTTCGGATGCGACTGGGATTAACGCTAGGATCGAAGAAATACCTCCACGGTAACGGAATCAGTATTTCAGCGGTCGGTACCAAAGACAACAGTTCTTAAATAAAATAAGGCATTGTAAACCTAGGCTTTCTATTTTACGAGTAAAAATAAACCATTACTAATCAATTACAGTTAATGGTTGTTTCGTTCAACGGAAAGGGCATAAGAGCCGGTCTCAGTTAATTAACGTAATGCCGACCTAAAAAGGCTGCCCAGTTGCCGCTATAGGTTTGTTTTGAGAGGAGGTAGGACACGACGGACGGTGAGCCCTTCCCAAGTGAGCAGTCCGACTGGGGAAGTACCTCTGCCCTACAGAAAACCGCTGCTGTAATAACCTCGTGTTGTGTTCCCGGCGGTGAGTACGGTAGCCAGAGCTCATTGTAGAGTTTTTGTGCTGTCAGTGGGAAGACCAAAGGCTAGTCCTGCTTTGTGTCCTGCACTGACGGCACAGAAACTCTGTTCTTACAGGGTCAGTAGCACAATTGTGACTCCCCTGGTGTTGCACTCGTCCATTGGCCACGGTAACCACTTTTCATCAGATAGACCGCGTGCTTGTCTGCCACCTAAGAAAAAAAATCTTTTGAGTAAAATATAATTGCGTTATATATAGTTTACTATAGTCTAATTTCCGCAACTCGACATCAATAATTGGCCGTTTTGCGTAGGGTTCATGCAGTAGCATAATTACTTGAATTTCAGCTACCATATCGGCAGTAGAACGCTCAGAATACGTTATAATAAATTCTCACTATTCGCAATGGTATTTTAATTGCTTCAGCCGATTACAATGCTCTTTTTTCCGCTGAATGGCAGGTAACTTATTTACATAGCAGTGATTAATTGCTTTGTGAGAAGTTGTGGCGGTATATCAGTGATAAAAATATTTTTATTCAGGTTAGGGGGCCATTGATTGTTGTGAACTTCATCACTGTTGGGGAGATTTTGGTTTCACTTACTGCTTTCGCTTTTTAGGGTACTGTGCCACGAGCGCGAAAAAACATTCGTATTCGTCACGTAAAGGTATCGAGAGAACGGAACATTGCGATTGGCAGGTTTCACACACAGAGAGGTTCACAGTAGGCAGGCGGCCAATCGGAATGCTCCTTTCTCTCGATACATTTTTATATTACGAGCTAGCCTTCCGCCCGCGGCTCCGCCCGCGTGCATCTCGGTTAACGCGACCTTTGCTCATATCTTCGGTTCTACTCAACCGATTCCAATCAAATAAACGTAAGATTTTAAGTCTGAGCAAGCCCTTTCTAACAAAAAAACCGCATCAAAATCCGTCCAGTAGTTTTTGCGTCCATCGCGGACAAACAGACAAACAGACAGGAAAAAAAAATATTCAAAAAAAATATTTTCGTGTTCAGTATGTATCGTTAACATAACATAATCCAAGTATTTTTTTTTAAATATCTCCAATGTACAGCCACGACCACTTTACAATTATATAATAGTATAGATAGATACGAATATTTTTTGTGGTCTGGCACTGTGCGTGTACCTCAACAGGAAGAATCGAACCTATTAGGGTCACTTCGTTTTCTGGTTGTCCGTCTTTCAAGATCGTTTCCTGGTTTTATGGTATTAAGCACTTCAGATCATCCCCATTTATGTATTTTCACATGACACTTTCAATTCGTCGAAATATATTTTTTTTTATGTATGTTCACCGATTACTCAAAGACCGATTAGTAAAATATTTTTTTTATAATAGACAAGCTATTACGAGTAGATATCAACGTAATCCCCAGTCTCATTTTACAATATTCTAGATTCGTTAGAGTTGTCCAATACCAATCATTTTGTCATCTTATCATTTCAGTCGTCAGATTGAGTTTATATTATATTGTATATTAGTATCCCATCAAAAACAATACTTGTAAAAAATGCCAAGCCTCGCCGCCCTCGGTTCTTCTACCGCAAAAAGTTGTGAGATCCATGTAATACCAAGTCGGTTAATTTATTCAGTTCCTACTTCAGATACCTTCTGTCCTAAGTTATTACTTATTACGTAATAAGCTTTTATGTTTTAAATGTAATAAATTGACTTGGCAATCGCACTAAACAATCTTATTTAATGTAAGTAATTATTGTGATGTGCTATACATTGTGTTTTCATGCGATGGCCAAGTCAATTTATTATATTCAAAACATAAAAACTTATTACGTAATAACTTAGGACAGAAGGTATCTGAAGTAGGGACTGAATAAATTAACCGACTTGGTATTACGAGGCTTGGCATTTTTTTACAAGACGTATTGTTTTTGATGGGATTTCAGTTCTTTTTGTAGATTACCTTTCCGGTTTCTCTCACTCTCACTCCCACTCCCACTCCCACTCCCACTCCCACTCCCACTCCCACTCCCACTTCTTCACTTTTCGTCATCATCAAGTTTATTCAGATACTAGTTTAGGCGTGAAAGCGTAATACTAACAAATAACAGACGCTCAGATAGTTACTTTCGCATTTATTATAATACTTCGTTAGACTGATATTAGTATGGATGGGTTCATGTACACTGAAACGTTCACTGCAAATATAACTTTGTAATCCCATATATTTATATGAGATTACAAAGTTATTTATGCAGTTGGTGAAATTGCTGAAATTGAAGAATATTTTAATTTTCTCTTGAGTTGTACACTAAACACTACTTATCTTCTAAATTTGAGGCTTCTACGTCTGCTAGAAGTGCCTTAGAGTTTTGATGATCGGTCAGTCAGTGAGTGACAAAATTTGCAAAATTTGCAAACTTTGACTAGTTATAATTCTTAAACTACTGGTTCAAATTGAATGAAATTTGAAATATAAAGTGTTTTTACAGTGTCAATTTAACCGAAGATTCAGGCTTCTAGATTTATCCACAACGAAGTTCTAGGAGGTCGAAAATGGCCTGAAGTGCTTCGAGAAAATAGTGTTACGGCCGTGCCGCTCTTTTTTGCTCGACTTGGCGGGGGCACTGCCGTGCCCCCAGATAGATCTAAGTCCTAGACATACATTTAGATGTGAGAGTAAACTTCGGCAATAAACACAGTGGGCTTTTTTGTCTATTTACAAACATGTTTACTCCTGTATTAACATTAGACGTTAAGAAGCATACTGAAATGCAAATATATCATCAAGATATCTTCTGTCCTCAACACAAAACTTATAGGAACGTGATAGACAGTAAAAGCAACACAGTTTGTCCTTTCATAATGTTTGAATACTAAACTTAGACAACATCACGATAGTGTGACACATTTGCCGTTTCTCCCTTTATCTTAGTAGTCACAATTACAAATGGGAACGTTACAATAGTGCCTACCTATATTCGCCCACGTCTGTCTCCTTATCAAATAGAAAGACTCTAGTAGATATACAAACGGTTAACTAAGTCATATAAGTAGGCGTGCTGAAGTGGAAAGTTGAACTTTGCCAGGAAAACATGTTTGCATTTAGGAATTATTTATAGATTTTGACTTATGGGTCTCCTCACAATCTTCAGGTCTTAGTTAGTACGTCTTCTGATTGACGAAGAGGGCATCAAGACACCTGCAATAAAGTATATGTACCTACACATTAACATCAGTAAATTTTCGGTCCCACGTAATAAGGGGCGAGCCTACTGCTGTCAAGCGGGCACTATTATCATGGGCTGTATTTTTACTGTCCGATGGAGAACAGGCTATCTCTTAATCACCTTCTACGAAACCCACATAAAAGTCATGGGGTGGCCCATTCTACTCCACCGGGAACCAACACGGCTATGTAAAAATATGACACAAAATAAAAATGTATTATTTCTTATTTACAGAACGGGCTGAATGCTCTCCACCTCGCAGCTAAAGATGGTCACATCTCCGTCGTGGAAGAGTTACTCAAACGGGGCGCCACTGTCGACTCAGCTACTAAAAAAGGTAATAAGAACTCTTTCTTCAGCTTTCCATGGATCTACAGCGAGGGAAATGGCTAAATGGCAACCTTACACCTCGTCTTTTGAAGACCCGAGATGGTAGTTTTACGCCAGGGCCAGCGGGGCTGGTTATGTCGGACTCGAACCTACTAAAACGCACGCCGTCTTTGGGTCATAGGTTACCGAAGATAAGATTGCTGAAGACATATCTCTCACACCCCAGCCGACCCAGGGCCATTTCTTTCGAGCTGGCTCTCTTCGTGTGTGGAGAGCCCCATGTACCCCATCTTACTCCAGCGCCACCGCCTCGGTCCGCTTCTGCTAGGGTGGCAGGTGGCTCTACCCGTCACCCCCACGCCGGTGCTCATGGGGAAATAGGCATACAGACAAAAAAGTGTTTCTCAAATCAAGTCATTTTTATAATCGTTATTTTTCTGTTGTTTAAAGGGAACACAGCCCTGCACATAGCATGTCTCGCAGGCCAGGAGTCAGTAGCGCGGGCGCTGCTGTCGGCGGGGGCGAAAGCCGACGCGCAGTCCGCCGCCGGCTTCACGCCCCTGTACATGGCGGCACAGGAGAACCATGCGGGGTGCGTCAAAATGCTTCTCGCTGCTGGGGCCAGCCAGACCCTGGCTACAGAGGTAAGGATCACATTAAGTTATTCTTTATTATGTCTATTCTGTTTTATTAGATTCCTCATCATCATCTATGTGTGACTATACGTTGGGGCATATATCCATCCAGGTGGGACACCCCCTAGCCAGGTGGACTGACACCTGCGAAAGGTGGCTGACTGAGACAGACGCATATTGGGAGAGGCCTATGCCCAGCAGTGGACTGCAATAGGCTAATTAATTGATTGATTGAATCTTGAACCCAAAATGTGCTCATAATTCACTCTATACCCTTAGCAAGTTGGTACGCGTTTTTCGGGTATCTTTTGATGATATCACGGGGTGCTACGGTGGTGGATGCGCGCAAATCCACCAATCATAGAATATATCAAAACAATCTGCGCGCGCCAGGTTTTGTTTCTCTTGCAACTTGGGTCCATGATATATGCCCCGAGGTATACTACCGGTCGTATCCGAGGCTCTCCCTCCGAGTCCGGGTTCCGCTTTCCGGCTTTTACTTCTCTACTTCCCACGGTCTTGGGCATCCAGTAGGCAGTCAGTCGCTCTCAAAGCCGTGTATGCCAAATCAAAATTAAGAGTAAGATGACCCTGGACCTAAGTTTTGATGAGCAACATTACCCATATACATGAGAGTTGCTCGTTTAGTATTGTAAAATTGGATGTAATTTAATAACCAACACAATTTATGAAGGCGAATAATTTATGGTTTAATGTACCACGAGTACCTACACAGTGAGTTTGCGGATAAACTGTGACGGTGCAAGTTTTTTTGTTCAACCAGATCGTGTTTCCTTTTTTTTTTACCGCAAAATTATATTCACGAAATATAAAGTTCAGATTATAATAAATCACTCGTGATTTGCTTAGCGCGTTACACTCGCTTACTTCATAGCTGTCTAAAGAAATGAAATAGAGATTAGTAGGGGCTTTGTAATTTAGTAGGCTAGCATATTGTAAGGTTTAGTCATACCAGCTAGGTCAGTCTTAGGATGAGCGATCATTCTTAACACATTGAGACACCTTATTTTTTTGAACGTGCGTAAAATACTCACGGATACCCCCCCGCCGGAGCCAGTGGGGCGGTTATGTCGTACTCGTACACGAATCGACTAAAACGCACGCCGTCTGTTAGTCGACCCCTCCGTGACTTCGAGACCACGTAATGCTGGAGTCATTTTTACGACATTATCATCATACGAACATTTTTAGCTTTCGTTACGGATAGTTTGAGCCCAAAAATTTTCCCAAAATATCGAAGTCTAGGCGCCAACCGCTGATATATCTACCAACCTATTGGCTTCTTCTACTTTCATAATTATTTTCATACATGCTCGCCGGTTGCGAGTATACTTAATGTGACGTAAATAGGATTTTGTAAGACATCTGCATCTTTTGTTTTCAGGATGGGTTCACCCCTCTAGCGGTGGCGATGCAACAGGGCCATGACCGAGTGGTAGCTGAACTGCTAGAATCCGACACACGAGGGAAAGTCCGACTACCGGCGTTACACATCGCCGCTAAAAAGAATGACGTCAAAGCAGCAACTCTGCTTCTAGAAGTAAGTGATCTGAAGCTATGATTCTTCTTTTTTTTTTCCTCATTTATTTACCTTTTATCATAATATCCATCCAGAGCCGTGACTCCGAACTATATGAAGTAGGTAGCAGTAGGTAGAGCGTTGTTTGTATGTATGGATAAATATTTGTTTGTTTGTTACTCTTTCACGTAAAAACGGCTAAATAGATCTTGGTGAAAGCCAGATATGGTTAGAATATGCCTTCGCCTATGTCTTTTTATTCCGGCTACTTCTGACAGTATAAATTCACATACATACAAACATATACTTACGCCTGTAAATCCTCGAACGAGTAGGCAGAGGTGTATTATCTTATCACCCACATTTCACCCACCTTTGATTAATTTCCCCCGTCTCGCGGGCACTTATTGATGGACTGTATGTTTACTGTCGGATAGAGAACAGCCCCCTTTACTTCTTACTATAAATTCTTACTCAATATTTTTATGAATTATCCACAGAACGAACACAATCCAGACGCGTGCTCCAAGTCCGGCTTCACTCCACTACACATAGCGGCTCACTACGGCAACGTGGGAGTGGCACGCGCTCTGCTGGCGGCGGGCGCCGACGCGGGCCGCGCCGCCAAACACAACATCACGCCGCTACACGTTGCCAGCAAGTGGGGACAGCTGGCTATGCTCGACTTACTGGTTGAGAATGGTAATTTTTATATTTTTAAAGTAGGAATAAACTCTCTGCTGTGGTTTTCCCAAGCCACTGCAATATGGGGTTCTTAATTCTTAATTCTTTGTTGCACACACAAAATACGGAGATTAACATTACAAAGGCGAGCTTAACTCAAAATAAGTTCTCGCCCAGCAAAACTTTGAGTAGCAGAGAAATATTTGGTAATGAAGGGGATGTGAATTGTACAAAAAAATAGGGTTCTTCAAAGAAGATTTCTTCAGGGTCAGCAGCACGATTGTAACGCCCGTGGTATTGCATAATATACCAAACCCCTTGGACCTAAAATGTGCTCAAAATGTGCTCTATACGCATTACACGTAATACTTGGGTGTCTTTTGAGGATAGCACGGGGTGCTACTGCGATGGACGAGCTCAAATTCATCGAGTAAAAATTATTTACGAAACAATCCGCGCCTTCAGGGCCTCGTTTGTCTCGTGATTTAGGTCCAAAATACGTGTCTCGAGCTACACCACTAGCACGCATAACTAGAACTACCTTAGAGTATACATTATAAATATATACTCTAAGAGAACTACCCTTACTGGGTTGCTCTAGCTCTAAGGATCTTTGTAAGGCCCGAAAACACCCATACAATTTCATGCACATGCCTCATCTAGTCTAGTCAAAGTCTGTGGAAACCTTCAACTTTACGAAATGTTGTCACTCCATCCACGGCCGATTCGCGCCTTGCGGGCGGTACCTGAGTCATGACTAATGGCCGCCGTAACGACCGATTATACATAGATCGTGACCTCGTCACACACTGTTGCAAGTCAACATGTTTTAATAACAAGTCGAGTTGTAAGCTTTATTACGTTTTATTTATTTATACACTAGCTGACCCGGCGAACTTCGTACTGTCATATTTTCTGATCCCGTTCCCGCTGTATATCTCTAAATTTATCAGTGTTTCTCTACAATATTATGCATGTATTATACATAATAAACCTTCCTCTTGAATCACTCTATCTATTAAAAAAAACCGCTTCAAAATCCGTTGCGTAGTTTTGAAGATTTAAGCATACATAGGGACGGACAGACAGCGACAGCGACTTTGTTTTATAATATGTAGTGATAGTGAAGCGATAGTGATAGCTACCAGCTGAACTGTTTCTGTTTTGTACAGAAAATATTCTGCCACTGGTATATCTCAGGACATATATTTTGAACCTTAAATGTGCTCTATACAGTCTATACGCGCAGTACGCGTTTCTTGGATGTTTTTTGAGGATATCACGGGGTACTACGGCAGTGGACGAGCTCAAGTTCACCAAGAACAGATTACTTATTACAAAACAATCCGCGCGCGCCAGGGTCTCATTTTGTCTCGCGACTTAGGCTCAAGATATGTGGTCCGACGTATACCGAGTTCAAATGTAGTCTAAAATGCTGTTCAGTTGGGTATTAAATATTATGATGATTTTACATCTCACAAACGCTTTCAAGGACTTTTGGTTTCTCTTATCCTTTTTTGTCAATTAATGGTCATAGGAGAGTACTGACGGAAAGTTTTTTTCAATACTTTTTAGGTGGCAGATAAGCACACGGTCCACTTGATGGAAAGTGGTTACCGTGGTTTAAGGACGTGCGCAACATTAGGGGTATCATACTCGTGCTGCCGGCCTTAAATAAAAGTATCTTAATATCTTTTTTATGTAGAGCTCTTCAATAGGATTTCACGGAATTTCACCTCGCTAGGTGACGAGCTAAAGTACCTACAAGTCTCAGGAATGAGGGTAGTCACAATTACAGATTACGGCCCGCTTAAGATGCCCGGCATTGCAGAAAGTGGTATAAGGCGTTTAAGTAAATGCTTTGTCTTTCCAGGTGCAAACATAGCCGCTGTGACTCGCGACGGGTTGACTCCACTGCACTGCGCGGCTCGCTCCGGACACAGTAATGTCGTATCTCGGTTATTACAGCATGGAGCACCGATTACAAGCAAAACAAAGGTACAGTCATGGTATAGAAAAATAGTCAAAGGAATTTACGAATATGCGACCCGCATTTGTGAAAATATTTCAATAGAAAAGAGCAAGCTCTCTACGTTTCAAAATTTAAACGCATGTAGTAAACAGAAACATAGAGAAATTCCCCTATTCGCAGTAGTTCGGTGATTAGTCCGGTATACCGAACTAATGCTACATTTTAGTCGCAGTAGTTCGGTGATTAGTCCGGTATACCGAACTAATGCTACTTTTTAGCCGCAGTAGTTCGGTGGTTAGTCCGGTATACCGAACTAATGCTACTTTTTAGTCGCAGTAGTTCGGTGGTTAGTTCGGTATACCGAACTAATGCTACTTTTTAGTCGCAGTAGTTCGGTGGTTAGTCCGGTATACCGAACTAATGCTACTTTTTAGTCGCAGTAGTTCGGTGGTTAGTTCGGTATACCGAACTAATGCTACTTTTTAGTCGCAGTAGTTCGGTGGTTAGTTCGGTATACCGAACTAATGCTACTTTTTAGTCGCAGTAGTTCGGTGGTTAGTCCGGTATACCGAACTAATGCTACTTTTTAGTCGCAGTAGTTCGGTGGTTAGTCCGGTATACCGAACTAATGCTACTTTTTAGTCGCAGTAGTCCGGTAAGCACAACGCACCGTACTATTGCTACATTTTTAGTATGGTCATAGGTAGTGTGCGTTTGTTTGTTTGTCGCGGGTTGAATTCTCGCTCGGTGCAAATATTTGTATGTATATTTGTTTTCATCTAGATGTTTCTATGAATGTAAATATCTAAGTACGAGTATGTGTATCTGCATTCTGGAACCTAAACTTACTTTAAGGTATGATTCCGTAGCGGACCGCATACGTCAACTGGCGAAGCATGCAGCAGATGCGCGTAATTCATTGCGGCTTGTCAATGGTTCCGTTTATCCGTATCGTAGTAATGGGTAGGCTGCTGCATACGTCTGTCGCAGGTGCGGTCGCAGCTTGAAGTTTGGGGGGGGGGGGGTCACTTCGAAAATTCCTTAAGAAATTTAACCCCCTCTCCCCTCGTACTGGGACTTTTCAATATGACGTGCATGGTTTGGGGGGGGGGGGGGGGGCATGTCCCCTGTGACACCCCCCTCGGACCGCGCCTGGTCTATCGTTGGTTGTCGTATGCGGTCGGCTACGGAATCATACCTTTAGACCTAGATGGCGCTGTGTAGAATACTTTGGCACCATGAATTTAGTATGATTTTTTTTTCAGAACGGTCTGACCCCTCTCCACATGTCCGTGCAAGGCGAACACGTGGAGACGGCCAAGGTTCTACTCACGGAAGGGGCCCCCATTGATGACGTCACAGTGGACTACCTCACTGCGTTGCATGTCGCCGCGCACTGCGGACACGTTAAGGTAAAATCGACTGTATTGGATTGTGATAAAGATGATAATTAGGCTGATATAGAATAAGAGTACATATCAGTGGCGAAGGGCGAACATTTTCAGTAGTGAAGTTGGTAGAAAGGAGTTCTGACCTTTCCTATCTTAAATAGTTTCTCGAAAAACATCTCTGCTATTTGTGCAAAGGGAAGCCGACAGGAATCGGGTTATAGGGACTCTTTGCCACTTCACGACGGTAATATGGACTACACATTACCGTCGTGAACGCACTCCAAACCTAACACATGCAATCTAGCTAAGCTGGAGAGGTTAACGGGAAACCAACGGTGGGAGCGATTATGTTGTACTCCAACCGACTAAAACCGCATGCCGTTTCGGATCTTCGGATGTCCGGGTGTAAGATTACGTAAAACATATCCCTCACACCGGGCTAACGTAGGAACATCACTTGATGATATGCAGATGAGCAGACGTGATTCATATCTATTGGATCACGATATTGGATTGCAATACGAACGCTGTTTCCAAGTTTAAATCCCAAGTTCAAGTGTTAAAAATCTTTTTTAATATTTCAGGTCGCTAAGCTTCTCCTAGACAGAAACGCGGACGCTAACGCTCGAGCACTAAATGGATTCACACCTTTACACATTGCCTGCAAGAAGAACAGGCTCAAAGTTGTGGAGCTACTTCTCAAGTATGGTGCCAGTAAGTAATAATATTTTCTAACCTTTTATTGCCGTGGGGATTCTACCAGAAGCATATAGCCTTTGAAATGATAGTTCTCTAGAAGAAAGGCAAAGCACTTGTGGGCAGATGCGCTCACTCTTCGGTAAACCTACCTGGCCCTTGATTCTGCTAAAGTACAACCACTGTCACACCACAGAGTTGCGAGAAAATTCCATTTTATTTTAGCCTCTAAAGTAATGCGGTTAAAGTTTAAAATTAAATGGCTTTTTGTAGAGTGAACGAAGGCATCTAATGAAAATATTGTCATTTAATTTTGAACTTTAATTGTATAGAAGTAAGGTCTAAAATTTAATGCCATTTTTTGCAGTTTCAGTGGTGTGACAATGGTTGTGCTTTAGTAGGTTATTTATTGGATAGGTAAACACTCAGTTATATTTCAACCGACCGCTTCCATGCTTCGGAAGAAACGTTAAAATTCTGTCCCAGCTGTCAAGGTTAAGACTGAGGCCTATATGGGCGACCTGAACAACTCTGTCTGTGGTTAACCGCTAAACACATCAGACTGTGAGGTCAGGCGTTAATCGCTCCCAATATAACCGAAAAATCTAAGCCAAATTATGCTTTAAACAAACTTCAGACTCCGAGATGAAGGCCTCATTATGTGACCGGAGCCTCAATTCTGCTAAAGCAAAACCAATTTCAAACTACAGACACTGTAAATAAATTCGGCCAAGTGCGAGTCGGACTCGCCCATGAAGGGTTCCGTAGTAGCAAAGGCGAAAATTGCGGTTTATATTAAAAAAAAACTACTGACTGGATCTCGTTCGAACCAATTTTTAGTGGTAGTTTTCATGGCAATTTACATCATATATTTTTTTAGATTTATCATTATCTTATTTTAGAAGTTAGAGGGGGGGGGGGGGACACACATTTTTCCACTTTGGAAGTGTCTCTCGCGCAAACTATTCAGTTTAGAAAAAAATTATGTTAGAAACCTCACTAGCATTTTTATAGACCTATCTATAGATAGAATAAAATATCTATAGAACGTATGGGTTGGATGAAAAAAAAAATGGTTCGAGAAAATCGTGTTACGGCCGTGCCGCTCTTTTTTGCTCGACTTGGCGGGGGCACTGCCGTGCCCCCAGATTTTGAGTTTCAGTTCGAAGTATGTGTACCCCCAAAATTTAATGCTTTTTTTTATTTTTGTGTGAAATTCTTAATGCGGTTCACAGAATACATCTTCTTACCAAGTTTCAGCAGCATAGGTCTTATAGTTTCGGAGAAAAGTGTCTGTGACATACGGACGGACAGACAGACAGACGGACAGACATGACGAATCTATAAGGGTTCCGTTTTTTGCCATTTGGCTACGGAACCCTAAAAATGGCATTAGACTTTATTGCAATAGACTTCATTACGCTCTTTCATTCAGTTTAGTTTCATTACGCTCTTTCATTCGCTCTACAGAAAAAACCATTTTATTTTAGACTTTAACGGTAATGCCGTTAAAGTCTAAAATTTAATGTATTTTTTACAGTGACCGTGGTGTCACAGCGGTTTTGCTTTACCAGAATCGACGGCCGGCGATTACCGCGCAAATTTTGCTATCGCTTTGCTATCGCGAGTTAGCTAATGAGCCTGCGGGTCTTACGCAAGGATAATGATAATGATTTCTCATATACTCTATTGTATGTATTCCACATTTACATGTAAGCTCATTCATCCATTCCCCAGGCAAGTCCGCAACAACAGAGTCCGGTCTAACCCCCCTACACGTGGCCTCATTCATGGGTTGTATGAACATCGCCCTAGTGCTAGTGGGCGCGGGCGCGGCCGCCGACGCCGCCACGGCGCGGGGGGAAACGCCACTACATTTGGCTGCGAGAGCACATCAGACGGATCTAGTGAGGGTGCTGCTGAGGAATAATGCTAAGGTTAGTCAGGATTACCTCTTTGAATAAAGCTTTTTTATATTTTTGTATAAAATGTATAGTGACGTGACGACGTGAGGGTTAAGGTATGACTCCGAAGCCGACCGCATACGACAACTGCCGACGCACGCAGCTGATGCGCCTAATTCATTGCGGCTTGTCTATGGTCCCTTTTATCCGTATCGATGTATAACAAGTAATGGGTAGTAAGCCAAACATCCAAAGAGACTACATAATATATCGTCTCTTGGCGTTCCAGAGATTTCATCGCGGGATCTTGGCTAATTTTGTATGAATTAAAATCAAAAATTACAACATCTAGAACGTTACTTGCACTCGTGAGTTAGGCGAAAGCTTCTTTCGATGATGTATTTTGAAAAATTCGGCTACATGGACCCCTCTTGGATAGCTGTAATTCTATATTATGACCTCCGAAAGACGGTATTAGTTTGAAGAAGCTGTCTGTGATTTTTCCCTTTTTTAAGCGTTAACATTGTTAAAATCTTACCTCTAGTCCTCTTTCGACTATAGTTACCCGTTTAAATCACCGCTAGGGGCGCCACTGTTTCCAGTCGCACATCTTTATGTCAATCATAGATCATAGCGTTTTGTGATTTTACCGCGTAAAGGTGAAAAAATTTTCAAGTCAAGAAAAAAGTTATTAAATAACTAATTAAATAGTAATTACATTGTTTTTACCGTATGTATGTGTACAGTGCATCATAAATAAGTACAAGGTATCTTATTTAATGAAGTTTCTTTCCGTGAGCTTCGGTAAGTAGATTGTACCATACTAATTAATGAATACCGCTGAGGAATCGTTGCTCCCGAGGGAGAGCGAAGAGCGAAGCACTAATAAGTCCAAAAATAGTTCTCATCTTCGGAAGATTAGAACGACTTTGCCTCGCCATCCTCGAATAAATAAGCGGTTTAACCCAGTCATTTCGAAATGTGTTTGAGAGTTCGGTCACACGCTCGGAACTCATTCCGCAATATGTTAAGGTTTTTACAAAAATCAACCTGATAGAATTATATTAATAATCATTTACATTCGTTAGTTACTGATGTAGGTACCTACTTTAATTTTTTTATTGGAAAATATAAAATTATTATATTTGTTACGAAAACAATAAGATCGTTCCTTGGAAACATGGAGACTATGGAGAGGTACTTGATTTATGGACTATTATAATGAGTGTAGTGTCACTTGAATTTACCGGCCCAATAAAAATAAGTTATAACTGATGTATCACCTTAATAAAAGGTATGATTGTTGCCAGCACTGAACGGTCGATGGCGTACTTGTATACATTGTATTGCAGGGTCAGGTCAGGTCAAAATAGCAATATTATAACATTCTAAGTCTCATTCCAAGTTGAATTCTTGAGGGTGTCCTAGTTGGCGTGATATTCATACGTTAAAACAAGAATATCTATAAAAATACTAATCGGGTCCGTAGACTTAATTCACTTTGGCTTATTCACCCAGGGTAATTAAGTCTATATTGTAAGAAAGTAGTAGGCATAAATGCATGTCATCTTAGGATGCAAAGAATTAAAATTTTTTATAACTACTAATTTACACATACCTACATAAATAGTTAAAAAAATAATTAAATTGAATGTTGAGGAACAGCTCCTTTTGTTCATAAACGTCTTTAATAAAAGGTCAGATGGGACATTATCCCCCTTTTTAAACTTAAAAGCCTAAATTAACATTGAAATTCCAATTATTTGGGATTCAGCTCTTACAACAGGTAGATTGGATGACAAGACTTGCACCAGGCATTTCTTCATCTATGCATAAAGTAATTTCACAGGAGGCTCTTGCGAGTAACACCTAATATGGAAAAGAAATTGTCTCTCTAAGAGCCCACTCTTTCAGTCTCATCTTCACCTTATACCATTGTAACTGCGACTAATTGGATTGCGGAAATCCTTTGGAAACAAGTCATAGTCATGGTTCATTTGCTAAACAATTCCTTCATAATTTTTGTTTTGGGGCTTTGGTTAATACCCACTTAACGATGCTATAATAATGTTTTTATCCGTGAACATAATATATCTAAAGTATAAAAGTTAAAGTTGGATCGGTAGGTAAATTCCAATCAATTCACCTAGAGTCACTTGAAATACAGATTTCAACTTGATGCCTTTGCCCACAAAGTAACTAAAATAGCTACTTAATTGGTATATTTACCAAAAATTTGCAAAACTATGACTTGCCTCCAAGCGATACAGTCAACATCAAAAGTCCATAAAAACATTTTTTTTTTAAACTGAATTACATTGCTTAATAATGTGTCAATTAAGTTGATGTATAAGTAGTTGTATAATATTTAGAAAACAAAGTAACTACATAGTACTACTAATTAATCTACTTTTGTCGTTGACTGTACTATAGTTGCAAGACACTTGAAGTTAACCTGACGACTAGGATGATCAATTTCATTGTCTCAGGATGCAATTTTATTTTTGCTTGCTTCAAACAAGGTAGACTAAGAGAAAGATGGGCTCTGCATCCCCTAGTGAGGTGCAAATTACAGTGGCGACTCAGGAATGGGAACCACAGTGCACAAGTGATACACAGGTAAAATGTGACTCACTTTCTCACTACAGAACGCGGCGGACGCGGGCTGGGGACTGAAGTTGAACAACTTTATGTTGTCAAGCAAATGGAGTTAGAGCCTAGAAAAAACGGCATTTCTATGTGAGGGAGTTGTTTGCAGTGCATGCAGCATTATTGCTTATGTTGTACAAAATGCACTACTGGTTCAGTCGGACAGCCAACTGAATGATGGGCGCACTTGCCCCTTAACCCCTCTAGAGCTGACCAATCAACCGAGCAGTTCAATATAATACTGACGGTTATCTCCCTGAGAAGTTAAACGGATTCTTTGACCTCGTCTCAAGAGGCTGATTCGTTCATGAATGTGAACTTCTGCAATGGCCTCGATCAAAGATCAGGACATATGCAATATCAACCCTTTCACATCAAAGGGACTCACCCGTCGTTCCCCAGTGCATGACGCGGGACTCAAAGGTGGTGACCACATGTAAGGCTTTCAGTTAAACTGGAACTACATCATACCTATCAGTACTTTAGGCTGATTGATCTCAGATTGACAGCCCTAACGGCCCTGACTAATAAAGGATCTGCGGAAGATCCTAATAGATCAGTTAGGATGGAGGTTTTTTCCCCCACCTATTTTAATAATTCTAAATGTAGCCACATAGTGGGATCAGTACTTTGGGCTGATTGATCTTAGATTGACAGCCCTAACGGCCCCTGACAAATAAAGGATCTGCGGAAGATCCTAATAAATCAGTTGGGAATTGGGATGGATGTTTTCTCCCACCTAATACTGCAGTGGCTGGCCCTTCTATACAATGCCAAGGGAACACAAATTCTAAATATAGCCCCATAGTGGGATCAGTACTTTGGGCTGATTAAGAGCCCTAATCGACCCCTTGCCGATAAAAGATCTCCGGGAGATCCTAATTGACCCCTCAGCAGAGAGTTGCTATCCTCCTTAAAAAGGAGGGGGGGGGGGGGGTGAGAAATAAAAATTGTAAAAGAGGAAAACTGGGAGTTATCAAGTTGTAGTTAGCGGACAACCACTCTTGATCAATGCTTTGACTATACACTGTATTGACAAAGTATCAGTTGCATGTCAAATTTGCATATTATGAGATTATAGTATATCTCAAACTTGTTCCAAAGTAGTAGCTATTTTTTACGTCGTGACGGTAATGCCCATTTACTGGGTCTGTATAGATTGTGTATAGTCTAAGTGTACGGGATACCTACCCATACAACTATGGGTTACATATTGCATATTCAATGGCAATCTTTTATGTCATACGGCAGGAATGTATTTTGCATATCCCCATTTTAAACATAATTTTATTTTGAGCTTATATTTCAATTGATTTAATAATTAACATCTGCAGGGCCTGCAGATCTATAGGATCTGCAGTGTTTCCGTACTGTGCTACAAATGTAGACAGTTTTTCTACGGCAAGCCCAGGCCATTAATTATCCTGAATAGGATACATACATTCACGCCTGTGAACCCCTCCATGGGGCAGATGTGTAATATTTGACACCCGCATTTGGCCAGATAGTTATGAGTTCACATGACGGGGGCCAGACCTATTGCAGTCAGATTAACGCTTTGTCATGAGTCATGACTAATCACTAATGTCTACTGTCGGATGGGGAATAGCCCTATTCCTTGGTAACCCATACCACGAGAAGTGATGGGATACCCAAATAATATCTAACTGACTATTTTCAGTACCATATAACAGTTTATTTTAGACATTTCTAGAAGAGTTGCCATTATTCTGTCTCTAGCTTCAGACAGGTGAGTACATGACTTCACGTATTAGATAAATTTCGCAGTACCGCAGCTCCATTGTTTAATCTCATTGAAAAATTGTACGCTACCCTATCATCTCTTTTGCTTCTATCCATCCAAAGGTTGCCTGGAAGAAATCGCTGTTAGCGATAAGGCCGCCCATTGTGCATTTATAAGTCGAAGATAAAATTAAGTGAAAGCCAGAATACATTATAATATTCTAAAACTGATTGTAGCTAGCATAGGCAATCGGTGCTAATTGTCAAACACCAAAATGCCTAGTTGTGTACTTCAGTACACTCAACCTTACGCTCTATGTTACTGATGTAACTAGTTGATTTATCTCAATTAGAGCAGCTACCACGACACTCCTAGGAAAATGGATAAGATCTATTTTTATGCAGTACATATTGATGCGGCTCAAGGTAGCTTCAGATCCGCAGTTGCCTTCAAAGGTTGACTTGTAATTATGCCCATGGCATAGGTTTTATGTTGAGGAAATTGGAAGTCTCAATTTGGTAATAAATTTTAAATAATGTTTGATGTTATGAATATGATATACATCTTGGTTGCATGTTTTGTATAAACATTCTATTATGATTAATAATTATAATAATGCATTATTTTAACTCATATGCTAAATAATACTGTTTTCTATATTATCACATAGCGTTGTTATAGTTACCATCACCAGCAGAAACCAAACAGGTCTTCAAACTAATACCGTCTTTCGGAGGTCATAATAGAGCTGTTTTACATAAAATAAAACAGTTATTATGGCCGAAAGAAAGACGGTATTAGAGCAAGGTCCTTGCTGGCGAGAAGACACTATGATCTATGATTGACATAAAGATGTGCGACTGGAAACAGTGGCGCCCCTAGCGGTGATTTAAACGGGTAACTATAGTCGAAAGAGGACTAGAGGTAAGATTTTAACAATGTTAACGCTTAAAAAAGGGAAAAATCACAGACAGCTTCTTCAAACTAATACCGTCTTTCTTTCGGCCATAATAACTGTTTTATTTTATGTAAAACAGCTCTAGTATATCTACAGGAAAAGTTTGCATACTAACTTCATTAATTTATTATTCACTCTATGAACTCTGAATAGTGTTAGAAATCTGTCTTTTTTATCAGAAAATAATACAAAACCTCCACAGGTGGACGCTCGAGCTCGTGAAGAACAAACTCCACTGCACGTTGCAGCCCGGTTAGGACACGGCGACATCGCGGCGTTACTGCTGCAACACGGCGCTGACGTCACAGCCACGACAAAGGACAAGTACACGCCACTGCATATTGCTGCCAAAGAGGGTAGGTAGAAAATGTAATAGATATATAGATAGCCGTCAAGCTGAGTGCCACTATTGTAACATGGTTAATGGTGACCCTCTTTTCCGAGGCTTTGCCTTCCGCTTACCATCAGGCGAGGCGAAGTCAAATTGATGTGTCTTATAAAAAAAAACATAATCAGAAATAGGGCCTAGAGTGACTTTCCTGAAATATTTGTAATAATTAACTAAAGTATGGGGTTCTTTGAAACGACAGAAGGAGGCTTTTGTAAATATTTGAGTACTGATGTTCTATAAGCGATCGTGTGGAAGAGGGATGGAGCTATAATGTTCGTACATAGTGACCTCACAGTTCATTTAATTCCGTCAAGCATTATCCTAGTGCTATTCCATAGATGAAAGTATTTAGTGCATTGATTTAAATGGTTACTTATTTAGTGTTGTATATGAAATCATTGCTGATATTGACACTTGTATTGCTTGTCACTATCACAAACACTGGTCCGATTGCAGCGAGCATGACGATTTATATATGAAAAAAAACTTTACAAGCTTTTTCATATAAACAAAATATTTTTTTTCTCTTTCAATAAAAATGCTCGTAAGTAATTTTGCTCGTAACCATTTCTGAAAGAATGGACGCGTACTTTTTTAAAATGATTTTACTTGTACCTTACTATTTATGTTTGGGCTGCCATTAATTTACAGCATTAACAACTGTAATAGATAATTAAAATCTTAAAAATTAAATCATCCTTCTAGATTGTTAACTTATGAATCTAACTTTGTAGAAAACTTAAATATTTTGGAATTCAAATTACAATACATATTCCAAGAAATTGAAATACATCACCTTCCAAAAGGTATTTATTACAAACTACAGTACCGAAAATAAATATAACGTCCTGCTCGCAATACAATCAAAACCTAAAAAAAATCACTCCAGCACCTCACCAATCACTTTCTAAATCAGGCAAAGAAGAAGTAGCAGGCATTCTCCTCGACAACAACGCACCTATTGAAGCAGAAACTCGTAAAGGTTTCACCCCATTGCACCTCGCCGCTAAGTACGGAGATACGGGCGTAGCGAGACTATTGCTGGCCCGCGGCGCCGCCCCCGACGCGCCGGGACGGTCACACATCACACCGCTACACATGGCTACTTATTACGGACATCCAGATATCGCGTTACTATTATTAGATAAAGGTATGTGAGGATTTCTTACATTTGTATATACAAAAGTTAAATTAAATTTGGCTGGGTTTTATCAAGGAAATTCGTTGAATAATAATAAGTTCTTATTTATTTTGCTTGATTAAATTCGTAACTCTTTGATTGCTATTTGTGATATTGGTAAAATCTAGCCTAAGATGAGGTACACACAAAACTTGTATATTACATTATGTGAATGCACTCTCTTTACTCACAGATACATACAAAATACTCTTTTATACTAAAAAGGGAGCACAACACACCAATTTATTTTCTCATACATATTGTAAATACGAAATTTTACGTGCTTTCGTTAAAGCAGGTTTTGGTTTTAATAAGGGCCGGCGTCCATCATCAGTACCAGCAAGCTTCAGGATTTATCAACTAAGACTAGACCTTATCACAATCGTCATAAAATTAAAATTTCAAAGACAATCGTCGATTATCGATCGGCATTGAGCAGCGGTATCATTATCATTTAAAATTCAATTTTATTGCTTTAAAAACATGGTCTATTCTTATTCGACATATAAAATGATGCTTCCTGATACCGATAATGGGCGCCGGCTAAGTATACTGTGTTGTTTAAACTCGTAGAACCAAACTTCTTTAAACTTTCTTGATACGAGTTACATTCAGCTGACTGCAATCAATCGTTCATTTGACACTTTGACATTAAATTATGAATTAACTACAAAACACATTCTTTTATCACACTTTTTTCTCATCACTATTTTCAACTTGTAAAGTAGTGGCTAGTCCAGTAAGCTAGAACCCTTACTTCGTAGGTGCATCGCCGCACTCGCTGGCGAAGAACGGCCACTCGGCGCTCCACATCGCTTGCCGACACAACCACCCCGATATCGCCTTCGCACTGCTCGAACATGGTGAGTGCTGAGCTTCACTGTGGTGGCTAGCTTTCTTTATTACTTATGTAACTAGTACCTATGCGACTGCGCTTCGGTATTTTTGGTTTTAGCGCCATCTTGTAGAAGTTTTCGGTACCAAATGGAACCGTGGTAAATTCGTTTCTCTTTTTCAGATAAAGATCCTATAAGTGATTGATAACCCCGCATTTGACTACTATCTCACCTGTTGCTAAATGACGATGTGGTCGACGGTGTAGCATGCTTGTCTAAGATCTATATATAACGAATTCAAATCAAATTCGGTATTTAATTGGAAACGTGGAATAAAATAAACTCATTTTACTCAATTTTTGGGCAGTTCTTGTCATTCAACTAGGATTTTGATTTTCAATAACAAACAAGATTATTAAGAAAGATTGCACGTATAGGCAAATATATTATGTACTTATAGCTAATTGTTGAAACAACGGGGGATGCAGCTGCTAACAACCTGCTGTGCAATTTGGCAGAGGTTTAGAATAACAAGCTGTAGTTTTAAATGTGAATAAGCAATTTCATTAATACAAAATCTCGTAATAAATTCTCGAACTATACATTCCTGTTGATTTGAAACGCGTGAATTTGTATTTTGTATACAGATGCGGATCCAAGTGTCAAGTCGAAAGCTGGTTTCACACCCCTGCACATGGCTGCGCAAGAGGGCCACGAAGATTGCGTTGAAATGCTGATCGAACGGGGCGCGGACGTCAATGTGCCAGCCAATAATGGTACGTTTGGTATTTTATAAAATGCGTAGAAGCAAATTATTTACTACAACAATTAATACTGTACTTTTATTTAATTACCCAATATCGTAAAATTCACGTATATTTTTGTGAAATTCATGACATATTGTTAACTTTTTCAGAATTTGAAGTTGACTTGAAGTTGTGGGCTAAACATATTTTTGCCCACAACTTCACAATGAATGATTTCAAACACCTTTTTATTATTCCAATTGCTTAAGTTCTGTACGAATTTGGGTACACACATGGGCACATTTTTAGATTCCGGCTCCCCTCTTCAGACTGATGTTCCCTTGATTTGTTACTCTGAAGTCTTTTCGTAAAACCATATTATACAACTGTGATATACACAGGTCTGACGGCGGTGCATCTGGCAGCCGCAGAGGGTCGTACAGGGGTACTGCGGGCGCTGTTAGGCGCGGGCGGACACGTGTCTGCGAGGACTCGCGACGGGTATACTCCGCTGCACGCCGCCGCTCACCACGGACATCATGCAGCGGCTAAAGCGCTGCTGGCTGCGGATGCTGATGTACACGCTAGAGCCGCTCACGGGTAAGAGTGCCAATCATTATGTTATTGACGTGACAACGTCTTATAATTCGATGGAGCCGGCTGCACGCACGAAAAAACATGACGTCATGCGGCGTTACCTCGCTCTGAGGCGTTCCATTTAAGGCTTGAAGTGCAAGCGAGAGCGCGGAACGAGCGACTAAAAGGCACAATCGGCCTCCGCGTTTGGCAGTGTTCGACATCTCTCTCTCCTACTTGAGTGAGTATTTTCTTATGGCGTTGTCACGTTCAACTATCGTCAGTAAACCGACTTTACAGACAACCGATTTTGTTTTTATTATACTGTGTCCGTCAATT